>JAUDYJ010000001.1:190312844-191593469 GCA_030761175.1 Masticophis lateralis | reverse complement strand
ATTAGTCTGAGAAGATTTCTGTGCATAGGCTTAACAATAAACCAATGATTTGGAACCAATGATGTGGACCTGGTTTTTTGTGCCTGACAAAAAGTTTGGGAAAGAACAACCCTTTCCCCCCATCCTCCTTTTGAGTTCATTTGGTGTGGGGAGGTTAGAAGCCACTACAAAACTTGTGGAAAGTTAAAGTACTTCTTGTGGATTCACAATCGTTCTAAAAAATAACAGGAACTTTTGGTATGTTCTTGCCAACATGCTATCTAACTGATATGAGCAATGTCTGGAAACAATTCTTTTCCTTTTTCTGTAGTTAGTCAGTTTTAGTTGGTGTCAGGAGGGTGGGGGGGAATCTAATCCCAGTCCACTGAAACATAGGGTGCCTCAGAATTCAGATCTGAATAAGACTGCTGACCCACTTTTTACTGATTACTCAATCTTGTCTATTATTGTCAGTAACTCTCAAAGATCTGAATTGATTTGCTACTTGAACGTTAAATAATGCTGGAGATTAGAAACCTGAGAACCTTTGCATGCATACTGGTAAATATTTGTCCCAGAACATATGGCTGTATCTACAGTATATTCACTCATTCATCCAAAAAGGCAGAAAACAAATGATCATAATACAAAAAATGAATGTGAACATTGCACAATATATTGTTTTGCTTCATAATCCTCCATCTGTGGGTAAGACAGATCACATTTTTGGTCACCTTCCCAGCCGCTTAAGTATTTGCTACTCCAACTCTTGCTCTTGTGAATTCTTTAGCCTGTTACTTTCTTAGGAAGCTAATCTATGACTAGCTAATTAAAAATATTGCTGAGGATGCATTTATTGGTGCTACAGAACAAGTCCTTCACTAGTTTAACTGGTAATTAAAACTGACAATTAAAAACTGATAAAACTATTGAGTCAAATATGCTAATATACAGTTAAAATCTACAGGTAGTCCTCGATTTAAGACCACAATTGAAAGTTGGCACAGACCACTTCCTTTTAGAAAAGGGGTCTTAAATTTGGCAACTTTAAGAGTTGTGGACTTCAACACCCAGAATTACTAAGCCAACCAGGTTTGGAGAGCCCTGCTTTAGAACTGCAGTCCCCAACTCTTGGGCACCAGGGACTGATTCTGTAGAGAAAGGTTTTTCCATGGACCAGAGGGGCATGTTTTCACATATTGCCTGCATCCTGCAGATGGGGGTTTGCTTATTTGTGCGGTCCGGTTGCTGACATTTTGCCGACCAGTGCCGGTCTAGGGACCGGGGTTTGGGGATCCCTGCTTTAGAAGATGTGTTTTTAAAAAGTCAGCCTGTTTATTGTGGGGAAACAGATCTCCTTTCCTTTTTCTTGTCTTTCTGCATGTCAGGTGAAAACTTTTAAAGTTTTCCCTACCTTTTTTTAATCTTTCTAGAATTAGTTGGTTATACTGCAGTCACTGCTTTTTAAATTCATTATACACTATTCATGTTGTTTGTTGGTATTACTGTATTGCTATAAGCAGAGTGGGGAAAAGTCTATTTGGATAATGAGATAGATCTTACTTATTAGTCTTGTAAATTGCAACACAAAAAGGTATTGGGGGGGGAAATACTTTCTATATTATAGATACTCTTAGTGCTTACAGTCTTTTAGAAGAGAAAAAAATCTCATACCATCTGTCATTAAAGAAATTATTAATTGAGTACCAGGTGCAAGCTCAGAGAGAGAATGTATTTCATGGCTGAGATCCCATTCTATCCTCTCATAGTTATTAGACATTTTACTTGGCTGGGACCATTGGGGCTGTTGTTGATGGAAAGCAGGGATGTATTGGGGTTTCCATTTGAGGAAAAAAAGCTGAGGCAGCAGGCCTAAAAGTCTGTAAATTTTCTTTCAAACTCAAATAGAATTTTAATGTTGTTACTGCTTATTGTTCGCCCTAGCACTTAACGCTTTAAGGGCTTCCCGGATAATTTTTAAAGATATTTGCTTGTTAAATGCCTTCTGTTGCGTAATAGTGACTAAGATTATGCATTGAAAATTTTCAGATTCAAATCCGAGTTAAGCAATCCATTTTCTGAGACTGTAATCCTATACCAATTTACTTGGGAATAAGCACAATAGAGCTTTACTTGTTTTCTTCTTTTGGGAAGGTTTATATTGCTTTTTATTACAATTAGCTGCATTGTAGTTGATGACACAGCATTACCTACTAATTCTTCTATGTACTCATTCATTCTCCTAGCATTATCTAATATAGCCAAAATGCACTCTTCAACTCAATGAGAATTTCTGGAGAAAGTACAAACTTGCGCCATACTTTCAGAATTTTAATTGTTTTTAATAAATGTATTTTTATTAACATATTAATAAACATCTTAATCGTATTCCTGATGTAGTGTCTCTTAAACTTTTATCTCTCTCAGGACTCCTTCCCACTTTTAAAAATTATGGAGGGCCCCAAAAGAGTTTTTGCTTGTGTGGGTAATTGTATTTACCATATTTAAAATTAAAATTGACATATTCACTGCCACTGCTTCTCACAATTCTTTGATGGGATTTAATATTGTATTGTTTTTCAACATAAACTGGCAAATAATTTTGACTTCACAAACCTCTGAGAGGTTCTCAGGGGATCCCTAGGGATTCTAGAACCTCACTTTAAAAACTTTGTCCTAATGCAGGGGTGTTAAACTCGCACTGTCATGTTGTCACAATACATCATGTGACGTATCGTGACTTTTTTACCCTTTGCTAAACCGGGTGTGGGCATGGCCAGTGCATGATGCATCTGGCCTGATGGCCACGAGTTTGACAGCCTGTTCTAATGTATTGCCCATCTGTATACTGCACGAGTCAAAAAGAGGGCTGTGAAAATATTTACCAACCCCTCACATCCTGGACATAAACTGTTTCAACTCCTACCCTCAAAACGACACTATAGAACACTGCACACCAGAACAACTAGACACAAGAACAGTTTTTTCCTGAACGCCATCACTCCACTAAACAAATAATTCCCTCAACACTGTCGAACTATTTACTAAGTCTGCACTATTATTAATCTTCTCATCGTTCCTATCACCCATCTCCTCCCACTCATGACTGTATGTCTGTAACCTTGTTGCTTGTATCCTTACAATTTATACTGTTTCCTAATATGATTTGATTGCTTATTTGTATCCTATGACTATCATTAAGTGTTGTACCTTATGATTCTTGACGAATATATCTTTTCTTTATGTACACTGAGAGCATATGCACCAAGACAGATTCCTTGTGTGTCCAATCACTTGGCCAATAAAGAATTCTATTCTATTCTATTCTATTCTATTCTATTCTATTCTATTCTATTCTATTCTATTCTATTCTATTCTATTCTATTCTATTCTATTCTATTCCATCTGCAGGTTTTAGAACCTGAAATGCCAAATCACCATATTAAGTCTTATTCTGTAAATATATATCCAATGTCCAATGGCTTTTTAGATTTGTCAGCCAGTGTGAACATAGAAGTGTCATCATAAAGCAGGATAGAATATATTAAATGAAGAAAATATCATCAGCAGTGTTTTATAAGATGGGTGCAGTGAAAAACAGTTGGAATTGTCTGTAAAGAAAATGGCACAGGAATGTTACTATTCTTGTTCTTATTATCCAATTGAATCAATTGAATCTCAGCATCTGGTACTGCATGGCCTAAGATAGGGGCAAATAAATAGTGAATTAAAAGTTTGGTAATTGTCATCCAAATATTGTTCCTGGCCAGTTTAGTAGAGTCTGAAAACGTCTTTGCAGAATTAGCTGATTCTTCCATTTCATTCACTGCTGAGTTTGCTGCGTGGGCACTTTCTAGTTTCATAACAGGAACTTGAGTCACAAGCCTTGCGATCTGTGAACACCAATTCTGCTACCTGAACTTTTTAGGAAAGCATCGCCTAGAGAAAAAAAAAGAAAAACTCTGCTTTTTTAAAAACAGCACCATGTGCTTATACACCATGATACTGTGCTTTCTTCTGTTATGGCATAACAGTTGTGCATTGACCAATCAACAAAAAGATACATTTGCTGCTGAAACCTTTAGTTTTTATTTAGTTGTTGCAGTATCAAGTTCCTATACAATGCAGGGAGAAAGATGCGGAACAGAACCAGATAGCCAGGTTGCAATAAATTGGCATTGGCATTTGCTTACAAAACCTTCTTTTGCAAACAGTAATGAAGCTATGAGGTGGTGGATGGGATGAGTGGAAGCAGATACCTGCCAAACTGCCAGGCTAACAGGTCATTGGCATAACGTTTTCCACACCTTTGTCCTATCAGAGAGCTATTTCTAGGACAGTAGACCTGTTTTATTGAATTTATTCCTTATCTGAAACAATACTAAATCTGTGTCCATAACTAGACTAGCTGAAAAGTCCCAGGCATGGAGGAGGGGTGCATATTGAAGGGGGAGAGGGGAAAAATCTACACCAAGCAAGCTCTATCCACAACTTGGATTTCTCTGGTTTGGCAGTGAGTCCAGTTTTTCCTCAGTTGACCAATTTTTACTCTATCATTTACTTCAGTGCTTCCCAACCTTTTCTTCACCACGGACCCCCTTTAAATATTTTTTGTGGCCCTGCACCACCAAAATTAAACTCAAGATTTAAATCATAACATTTTTTTTCAAACCTTCCTGGACCCCCTGCGATGACATTGCAGCCTCCCAGCGTTCCGCAGAGCGCAGGTTGAGACCTACTGATTTACTTCATTTACTTTTATGCTGTTCAACTTTAGTTCCAATGAAGAAGTGGGAAAGGGGCTGATGAAGGAAAGCTTTGGCTAGACAGATCATAAAGGTCTTGAGTGCAGAAAGGATAATCCGGAATCCACTGTGGCATTGGGTTCACCTAGAGCAGTGATGGCTAACCTTTTTCTCATCATGTGCTGAAAGTGCAAGCACGCACATGCCGGCACCCATAATGCAATGAGTATGTGTGCATGACCTTCCCACATTCCCACCCGCCCATTCCCGCACATGCACGTGACCCCTGCGGTCCCCATCCCCTGCACATGCGCACGTGACCCCTGCACCCCTGTGCATGCGTGCGCCTCTCCCACATGCACCCCGGCCCCCACGCATCCTGAAAATCAGCTGGCCAGCAGGAGGCACACGCATACCGGGTGGAGCTGAGCTGGGCAGCGGCTTATGTGTCCGCAGAGCTGTGGCACGCGTGCCATAGGTTTGCCATCATGGACTGAGAATCAGGTCTAGGAGATCCCATCCATCCAATAACAGAACCTTTTTCCTTTTAGACTCTAAGCCTCAGAACCTAAAAATAAGAAAGAATTGTAGATGAGTGATGTCTTAGAGTCCCAATATCACAAAATGAAAATCCTAGTTCAGATTCCAGGTACAGTCTGATTCTTTTTCCAAAACAATGACAGTTTTCAGCGGCAAGAGTATAGAGGTGCACAAGAGCAATGTGTTACCAAGTACAGCAAGTTCTACACTTGAATAAATTGGACATGCTTTCTCCCACACCTTTCTATGTATAAAGATGTAGCTACTTCAGAGCTGGAATCACAGGTAGAGTAGTACAATGCATGGATTACAGGGAAGGATGAAAAATGCAGCTAAGCGATTGGTATCATTCACAAGTTCAAACTTTTACAGTCAATGAACTGTTTCAACTTGTAAAATAGAAGCATTGCTAGTTAGGGTTCTTTAATTCTCTGGTTTATGTTAAGTCTTGTGATACTTATAAATAATATTATGGAATACTTTTACTCTTTGATTCAAATCCAGGAGAAACATGACCTTTTCTGAATTTCAGCAAGAACGTTTTCAGAATACACACAAAATACTCTTTAATTCACCTTAAAGAAGAAGATAAATTGTCCAGCTGCAAAGGAAGACAGATCTCTTTTACTTCTAATTGCTGCACAGGAGTTTTGGCAAATACAATTTGGCCTGAATAAAAAAAAAATATGCCCTAATTCCCTTTCCTACCCTGTCAATAAAGCTTGCAGCTGATCTATCCAGATGAAAATGTAAAAATTGTCACATCCAGAAGCAATTGGGACCAATATTGCCATTACTAATTAATGTGGTTATAAAGTGAAACTCCTGAGACCATGGAAACTAGTGCATAGTGATGGAAACTCCAGCCCTTCTGTTTGCTGTCATTAGATAAATTACCATGGTTCCTTTAACCAACACATCATGACAACCTCCTGTTGGCTTCCCCATTGACTTTACTTGTAGAAAACCAGCAGAAGTCACAAACGGCAACCATGTGACTGCAGAATGCTGTGACACTGTAATTATGAGCCAGGTATCAAGTGCCCAGATCACAGTCACATAACTGTGGGATGCTGCAACCAACTGAATGAGTGACAGTTATGCAAGGACCAGCTATATAGTATATATTTCTATTTGGAAACTCTTCAAATTTTGAATGTGTCTCTTTATGAATCTACGTAAGAATGCAGAATCTGTGACCTTCCAAGAGTTATTGGACCCCAAACCACCCATCTTGTCTGACAAGAAGGGATCTACAGAAATGTTTATAGTATTGGGGAAAAATTCACAGCATGGATTGCTACAATATATGTATGAATTTTCCTCTGGGTACGCATTGTTGTTTAGAGTTGTGATACTTCACAACTTCTGCAAAGGCAAAAACTCTTGGGAATTTGAACATTACAGCTGAAGTGTGCCATAGACAAATTTTATGGAGCACAGAGATCATTTTATTGAGTACAGAGATCAACAATAAAAGGTAGGATAAATACAACGCACACATTGGATATTTTTTAACATTACCATCCAAAGAGATTCTAAGTTAAATTTGGTTGTGTTCACAGCATTTCATATAAACCTACCATTTGTGGCAAAATGTATGTAAGCAAATCATGGATTAAGGCAATGTATATCTAGACATACATAGTGTGAGTTCCTAAATATGCTATTCAGATTATGTTACTAGTACAAAGACATGCCATTTTTTAGCATTCTGAGCTCACAACTTGCTTGCTGGAAATTTATATTGATTTTATATTGTTTTGTTATTTTTCTGCAAAGTTATAGATAAATACAATATATTCAGTGTACAACATGGCCTATGACTTCATGGAGCAGCCCCCCAGTTGAGAAGTCTAGTGTTCAGCTGAAACTTGGTCAATTATGAATACATTCCAGGTGGAATATTTAAATCTGTCAATTACAACTAGACATCGCTTTAATTCTTGTTCAAAAGCAACACTGAGTCACCTTTAAGTTTTGGAGTACCACTTCTTGTTTTCTTTACTGTTGGGTGTAAGTATTCAGGAACCTAATTCAGATTAGGGCCACCATTCACAGAGAAGAGGAAGCTACACCATGGCTATGAATTACTTTTGCATGCCATGGCAAATTGTAATTTTTTAATCATTCAATCAACCCCCACAACCATAACTTTGCTACCTTGGGTGATGAACCTGAGCTGGACCGAACATGATCTGAATCCTGAGGTTTTTTGCCATCTACTTTCTCCTTTGAGGAAGGCCCAGGAAGCCCAACTATCCTTGATTTGATACTAATCATAAGGAAGATTTAGTCAAGGAGGTGGAACAGGCCAGAATATTGAGAAAAATAATAATGCTAAGAGTTCTTCATTTTAAGGGAAACAAAAACAGTGCCTTTAAACATTTAACTTGGACTTCTGCAGGTTTTAACATTAAATAGCTTCCCATGTCGGAAGAAACTAATAATTCTAGATTCACAAGCCTCTGTAAGGAAACAGGGAAGTGAAAATGCACACATAACGCCACAAGACAAATCCCATGACTGACACCCTTGTCTCACATCAGGATGTGAATGCAAAAGGACAAGGTTTGCATTGTGATATTCTTTCACATCAGCCATTGTCTTCGTTACGCAGAAACTTGCAGATACCTAATGTATGTCCAAACTTGACCTAGAACATTAAGTGAACATTCTCTATGAAAGATTGATAGGTAAACTTTTGAGGTGGACAGGTGACTAAATTACAGAAAGGCTTTCAAGCACTCCATCTTCTGTGAAGTGATCCTGCCAACCCCGAGTCAGAATTCCTGAAGGATGACATCTACAGGGAGGCAAAAGGATGAAAGCACCGTCACAGTGGTGTGTCACAAGCCTTGTCCCTTTTTTGTACCTGCAGATTTTCTATTCATACATAAAGGAAGTGGAACATGCAGGAAAATGTCAAACCTTTACCGCAAAATCCTGTGGATGCTGTGTGAGGTATGCAAAGAACCACAAAAGGAAATTATGAAAATTGCCAACCATCTTTCAGTAGTGGAAAGCCAATCTTAACTGCAGTTACAATTGTTCATTTTGATGAAAGTTAGTGTTCTTAAACTCTCCTCTAGAGGTGACAGAAGTATGGGCAAGATGCCTTACTAGTTCCAACGCTTTTGATTGCTCCTTTCAGCACAACATAATTGTGAGTAATTGGAATGACCTGAGAAATTTTAAAACTATTGTGTCTGTTCTTAGCAAGATACTAAGGGTAGATGAACAAGCAAGAAACAACCTTCTCTTGAAACCCAGAGAACCACTCCTAGTCCTGGAACACAGGACTGTAACCAGGGGTGGGCTTCAAAAATTTTAGCAAGGGGTTTTCTGCCTGGTTGCTGGGTGGGCGTGGTCATGGCGGCCGTGGCCTAGTCAACCTCCTGCACCATGGCAGGAGGCCATTTTTGCCTTCCTCGGGCTCTGGAGGCTTTCCTCGAGCCTCCAGGAAGGCAAAAACGGCCTCTCAAGGCTCCGAAGGCCCTCTGGAACTTCCAATAGGCCCGTTTTTTACCCTCCCTGAGCCTTCGTGCGTGCCCTGCACTTACCTGCATCCAAAATGGGCCGCGTGGGAATTCCTGGGAGGGGCGGGGTCAGCAGGAGTGGGATGTGGGGGTTCTCCAAACTGCACAGAATCTTAGCTAGAGGTTCTCCCGAACCCCTGCGAACCCCCAGCAGCCTACTCCTGACAGTAGCTATACATAATTGATAAGTCTATAATACTATAGAAAAGTCAGCATGGTGTAGCAATGATGCAAGGTGACCAGACACTGGTCACCTTGCATCTTAATGCAAGGCTTGCCCCATATGTGTTCACATCCTGACCTTAGAGTATGAATTCTAGTTCTGCCTAAAATAGAAAACAGATTTTGGGGGAGGGGAGAGAAAGAGACAGAGAGAGAATGAGAGAATGTTATATAGATTACTTAACACTTACTTCATGTATCTCCCAAAGTTGTTGATGTAGAAAGAATCAAAGATGAAAAAACTAGTAGCCACATTTCTTGCCATTAATCATTACAAACGATCTTTCATCATTGGTCTGAGAAAATCCTACCCGTAAGACAAATGCTAATTAAATTTCTAAATAATAATGAACAGGGAGACAAACCCTTGTATATTTTGAATGACAAGTCAAGGCAGTAGAAAAACAGTAGAAAAACATGTAGGTAATGACAGTCATTCTGCAATTAAGTCAAAACACAACAGACGCTACCCAACAGCATTTCAATCACAGAACTTGATAGACATTATTGTTTTGTTAGCATCATGCCATTGTCTTAATGGAGATTATCCTAGTGTTGTATTTCCTAAATACTGACAAACAGATGAAGCAATCTAACACACTGAACTTGTTTTATCGGTTTGTAATTTGCAAGGTCAACTACTACAGTATTGTTATTTCCCGTGTCAGAAAGCCAATTATTAAATAATGCGTTTGTTGAAGGGTGGGAGTCTTAAGAGTGCATATTCTATTTTGAAACTAGTCAGAAATTGTATTGTGGTCATATATAATTCCAAAACCCACAGATTAGGCATTCACCCTAAACATTGAATGTTATTTGAACTCCTCACAAGGCAATCCTGTGCTGTCCATCGGCTTGATACCATATCATGCATCTGAGATAATAGCCCTGGTTGAAAGGCTTGATACCATATGAAAAAATCAGATGAAAAGATTACAGTGTCATCAGGAGTCTCAAGGCCCCTTTTCAGACTAGCAAATATTATTAAAAGCATTCGCTTTTGTAGCCCATGTCATAAATGCATGCAATGGCTAAACGGTTGTAGGATTTAAATAGGAAGAAACAGGAATGGGGGGGAAAGGAGGTAGTTATGAAGATGCAGATTATACATGGGACCGTTCACAGGTACTTTTAACAATTGTAAAATGATATGTTAAAACCCAGTCTTTTTCTATCTTTTGAGATAGCCTGAAATCTTTTGATATATGCAAGTTCAGCAATCTTTCAATTGACTTGTGCCGATTTTTTTTTGCCCCATATCAGTGCTTTGAGATCTAAAATGGAATGTCTTTTGTGATTAAAATATTCTATTTTGTCCAACTTGATGTCAAACCTGCATCCATTGTTTTATGCTTTTATTTGTTATATCCTACTCTTATTATTTTTATAAATTCAAGGTGGCAAACATATCTAATGCTCCTTCTTCCTTCTATTTTCCGCACAAAAACTTTTTCAAGTGAATTGGGCTGAGAGTATGATTGGCCCAAGTTCACCCAGCTAACTCTCATGGCTAAGGCCGGCCTTGAATTCATGGTTTCCTAGTTTCTAGCCTGGTGCCTTAAACCACTAGACTAGACCAAATGCCTCTCTGCCTGGTTTGTCCTATAAGATTCCAGATGCTACTTTATGATGGCATATATCACATTAGAAGAAAAACATGCATAGACACTTCTAAACTTCTATGCAAAGTTCTTGGAATCTGCAATGGCGACGTAAATTTTATGGGGACAAAACAGACCTCTGACTTTCTTGGTGTATCTTAGCATCATCTTCCTATTATTTCTACTTCCTGTGAGAATCTGCTTCAGGTTGGATGGCTGTTTGTATGTAAGCATGGACCTTCTACTCAGTGCCTGAGAAAGTGCATCATTATCCATTTTGGGTTGCAGCTAATTAACATTTTAGTGTTTAAGTAGCTTGAGTTGTGATGTCAACACCACGGGTGTCAAACTCGCCGCATTTCGTTGCCGTCATATGACGTTTTTCCCCTTTGTGGAGCTGGGGTGAGCATGGCCTGCGTGTGGCACATCTGGCCCGCAGACCACCAGTTTGACACCCCTGCCATAGATGCTATGAGACTGGCGTATGCTCACCCATAACTGCTTAACCTTTAAAAATAACATAAACCTGCCAATCAGTAGCACACCCCCAGGTACATTATAGCTCTGAAATATTCCAATATTTTCATAGCTCACCTAGAATACTTTCTCAACTTTTTAAATCCCAGAAACCGCTTTTGACTTTGATTCACTGATGTTTATCATCTGCATTTACTAAAAAGCATCTCATTCAATTTCATGAGAGCCTCAACAGCTCTCAACCTATCTACAAAGCAAATCCATTTCCTTTATGTCGCAGTAAAACTATATAATGGACATATAAATCATGAGCCGCGGTGGCACAGTGGTTAGAGTGCAGTACTGCAGGCTACTTCTGCTGATCACTGGCTGCCAGCAGTTTGGCAGATCGAATCTCACCAGGCTCAAGGTTGACTCAGCCTTCCGTCCTTACAAGGTGGGTAAAATGAGGAGCCAGTTTGCTGAGCAATATGCTGACTCTGTAAACCGCTTAGAGAGGGCTGTAAAGCACTATGAAGTGGTATAAAAGTCTATGTGCTATTGCTATAACTAAACACATTAGTACATAAAGCCTCAAGGTCACTATGTATGACTACATAATTCGGCATCCATCAGAACACACACCAAATCTATGAATAGTTTGGTGTAACAGGGACACGAGTTTCCTTCAAAGCTTGATTCATTTCTATATAAAATTAATACAAAATTCAAACCATAATTTATTAGTAAATCATCTCAAAAAATGATAGGTAAAAGTTCAACGATGGAACAAGTTCTATCTGGATATCATTCCTCAGAATTATTTTTATCTAGCTCCAACCATGAATTCATGGGCTGCTTTAAGAAATTATCTTTTGATGTAACATGGGCTTTTAGGTTCATTTTGAATTAGCTATCATCCACAAAGCAGTTTTAAGCCCTAGATCATAATGGGATGCGATTATCTTCAAACAAGAGGCTCTCCTTTCATGTCTCAAATTACTTTCAAGGCTATACTATTATTAGTGTCAATCACTGCGTGTGGAGGAAAAAATCTTAGCTTTCTGGATTGTAGAAATGTTCTCATCTACGGTATGATTAAAAATGAGATAAATAAGCAATAGTGGATCATTATATTACAGGTAATCCGCAATTTATAATCATAATTGGGACCAGAAGTTTTGTCCTAAACAATGTGGTTGTTAACTGAATCACACCAAATTTTTTGCCACAGTTCTTAATTGAATCATATAGTCATTAAGCAAATCTGGCTCCCCCCCTTTGCTTGTCAGAAGCCACCACCACCACTCTAGGAAGGTCACAAATGGCAATTATGTGACCCGGAGACTCTGCAATCATTGTAAATACACACCAGTTGCCAAGCACTCAAATTTTATGTCTGCGTGGATACTGCAAATCATAAGTGTTGAACAAACATTAAGCAATTGGTCATAAGTTAAAAATATTTTTTTATAAACCTTCCCATGAGAAAATGCTGATTAAAAAAAAAGTTTGAAGCTTTGACACTAGGGAGAACTAGAAAATAATTTTCCTGTTTTTCTTAGCTTTAAACTGTAAACTTTAATACAAATTATTAAAAAATATTCTTGTTGGTGATTTATGCAGTTTAGAAACATTCTTGGGCAGTCGTTTTTTTTGTTTCTAAAGCAGTTTATATCAGGAAACAGCGATAAAGGGGAAAACCATTGTGAACCAACATTTACGGTATCAAATTCAGAGAGCCTCATCCTCCCAACACACACACAGACACACACTCCTTAATGCTTGAAACAATTTTCTTTTCTGATCAACTGTTTTGCACAGGCTATTTTTCAACGGCCTAACTGACCTCTTTTACTTAATTAGCTATTTCATTTCTACTGTCTGCATTTGACAAAAGTGAGTTTGTTTTAAACGTCTTAGATTTCAGAACTCTGCCCCAGGCATCTCTAAACATTTTAGGAATGCAGATTAGCAAATATTTCTTTCAGCTCAGCAAGTTTGCTGCTTTTCTTCCCAAAAATCCCTTAGCTCCCGTGTTATACTATGAGGTTTTTTTAAACACAAACACTATGTCTAAAATAAGATGCATTTACATAAACGCTTTGTAATGCCCTTGAATCTTGGCTGAAAATAACACATAAAAAGACTTCTTCTAAAAGGAGCCCTGTTTTCACCATAAAGCTCTTTTTTTTCTTTTTTTTTTGGACAAGTATGCTCAACCCTATGAAGGATGGTGTCTAAGAATTCCCTGAAGTTGTACTTTATATCAATGACAAAAGTAAAAAAGAATGCTAACTTTTATTTGGCACTTTATTAAATTACTGGAAGAAATATGTAAAAAAAGAAAGAAAGAAAGAAAGAAAGCAATGTCACATGTTCAGAGTCCCGAGGCCCAGCTGTAGTCCAATTTCCTTAATTTACGAAGTTCTCTTTCCTGAATTTTTGATAATTTAGATACACCCTCCCCAAAGCACTCTATTGTCTGTGAAGCCTCTGGGCAAACTTCAATATCTTCGGACTCCTCTTCGGATTCCTTCTCTTCACTGTCACTTAGCATTTCGATTTCGTCAGCAATTTCACTAGCGCTGTTTTTTTTAAAAAAAGAAAAGGAATTATGTAAAGCGTCTTCTATTTGTCTCACAAACACATCATTTGTTTACAGAGTTCCTAAATAATGCTGAAATACAAAAGCCCAGAAAGTTTTCTCGGTCAACAGTTCCACTGCCAGTAGTCTTCTTTTCTTTTTAAATGCTTTCCTGAACATATAAAATAGGTTCTAGTATGAAAAGGAACACATATCCTTTAAATGCATCTTTTCTGATTCTTACTTTCTAGGCACTGATGGTGTTTGTATATGTACCATGAGCCATGGTGGCGCAGTGGTTAGGTGCAGTACTTCAGGCTACTTCTGCTGACTGCCAAGATGGCAGTTCAAATCTCACCAGGCTCAAGGTTGATTAATCCTTCCATGGTGGGTAAAATGAGGATCCAAATTGTTGGGGACAATATGCTGACTCTATAAACTGCTTAGAGAGGGCTATAAAGCACTATGAAGCGGTATATAAGTCTAAGTGCTATTGCTACCAAACTACGTCATGGAAAGACAAGCATTTTCCTTGCGATGCCAGCATTGTATGTATTTGCAATATATACTGTGAGGAATAGTAAAGTAAAATCTTGGAAAAGAGCGCTATTATTACGTTAATATGTATACTTGGTAGTCAGATTCTCTGTGCTTTGGGAGATCAATAACAAGGCCTTGGGGTTTTTTTGCAGATATTTTCCCTCCTAGCAAGAGTACATTCATGCAGTAATTCAGTGGGAGTTCCTTTGTGCTATTTATAGTCTGGTAAGAGTTGAAATTGAGACGGTTGGAGATTGGCGATCTCCTGGGACTTGTGGCAAAATGTCTGCAGAAAATCTGATCAACACAAGATTGATTTGATTACAACCAAATCCAGGGTATGGATCTTACACTCTGAAGAATCCAACTACTAAGTACGCCTAGCACATCAGGACTACCTGTATTCCAAGAAATCCATGAATTCACATGTTCCTTCATCAACCATCTTTAATGAGATACTCAAATGATTGAATTCTCTCCTCCCTGAAAAAGCTCCAAAGAGTAAAGAACAACCTAGATGAAATCTCTAAGGGCAGGGAGAACAGCCCTGAAGGCACTATGGTCATTGGCAGAGATATCCTTGCGTCAAAAAAATCAGCATAACAATCACCATGTGATCAAAACTCGAAACGCAAGACTGTAAAAAAGGGAACACACTGGTTGCACATCAGGTTTTGGGCCCCCCTCCTGCTGTGGCAGAGGGCGGAAGGTTTTGGATCCTCAAATTTCTAAACTTTCTAAATGTACCCCAAACACAAGCATCCCTATCTTGAGCTGATATTTCATTTACTTTCCATCATTCGGAACAGAAAGGGAAGTGACCAAAGTAGACAGAAAAAAAATAGCAAAGGAAGGATTTGCAGTGTTTCATGTTCTGTCCCCTGTCCTCACACAGACAATTGCAATATCAAACATGCCTGCCAATAATTTATTGTATAAACAGACCAGAATTCCTGGCAGACAAGAGTTCTGGCAGCTAACTGTAAAATGCCTGCCAAATCCAATTAGTAGTCCCAAAAAGCAGGAGAGGCCTTATCTGCAGTCTGTTTCCAAAGCGACAAATTATACACAAGAATTTAGTCCAAAAGATATCTGAGCCGAAGGGCAGGATTCACGATGTGACTCTTTAGAGTTTAAATTTTTGTCCGTCACAAAGCCTGCCGAGCAATCACGCTCCTTTTATCCCTTGTAGAGCGTGGCTCAGTGACTCAGCTCAATCCCTGGCCCTCCCACGCCTCTTCCTTTGCTGCACACGCTTCTCCCTCCGACGCTGCTTGGGATCAAGCCAGGATTCATCATTATCACTCTCTATCAATGATTGCTCCAAAATGCCTTCCTCCTGGCCTGAGGCATTGCCAGAGAGGAGGGTCCTGGAGAGGGAGGCCTTGTCAGTTCCTCCCCCTCACCTTCTGAGTCCTCTTCCTCCATGAGGACAGGCTCAGGAGTCGGAGTCACAACAGTTTCACATCCTGCACCTTGACAAATGGTCTAATCCCAGCAAGGGATTGTTGGGGTTGATTGAGAGGTGACAGTAGTTGATTCATTTTTAGAACTCATGACAGGTCAGATGGGATGTCTTATAAATCTCTGAACATAACATACATGCAGCCTCTATGGGTAACTCATCTCAACCAAAACAGGGCAATACATTTTACTATTTTATCTCTGAGGAACTTCTCAGGTTTCTTACTTACCTTGTTCTAGGCACCAGCAAAGAGTGAATAAAAAGAGGACATAAGAAAGAAGCTGAAGGTAATACATGAGCTGGAGTATGAAGCAGCTGGGGAGAAAACACAGGCAGGTGAGATTAGAGCACTTTCTTAAGAGGTCGTTGCAAACGTATACATTTCTGAATGTGGATCAGATCCATTCTTACCTCTTTAACAGCGGGTGATTCTTGACCTAGCAGGTTCTGCACAGGAACCTTCCCAATATCCATTCCCTCTTTCATTTGCTGCCGATGCTTTCCCAACAACAGGTAAAAAGGAGTTATGGAGATGCTCTCTTCAACTGCTAACTATAAAGGAAATGGGGGAGGGGGGGGAAGAAACCACACCTACAATAAGGCATATGCAAATAATTTTCAAGCACAGGCACGGACATTTTCCAAAAGTACTACAGCCAAAGAAAACAGTAACTTATCTTTGGAGTGTATGCTTGTTCAGCAATCAGGTGCAATCTGATGATAGGCAGTCATTAAGTAGGTCAGCCTTTGTATCCCGGTGGTCCTAGAGTATCTATCTATAATATGCTGCTAGCAGAATGAACTACAGAAAGTATCCTTCAATTTGTTTGAGAGGTACCAGATTAGAAAGGCAAGGTTGAACTAGCAATATTTGACCAGAAGATTGATGCAATCCATGACTGGCTTAGTGCCTTCTCCATGACTTTTAAGAGATCAAAAACACCAAGAAAGGTACTATAAGTCCTTGAAATGAAGCCCAAATGTCATTTGAAATTGCTTTATCTTAACAACCTGATTGTAAATTATAATATATATTTATACTATTTAAGATGGGTTTTTAATTTGGAAATACAGTACCCATCTTGACCATTCCTTGAATGCAACCTTCACTCTTTCAACTAAAATAAAGCTAAAATTATTTGCAGATATCGTTTTTTACTTAAGCATTCAAAACTTAAATCAGCAACTCTCACTATTCATCTTTATTGGCACCCACCATGTAGCAGAAGATGGGTATCTCCACCTTTCCCATAGTCAAGTAAAATAACAAATGCAGGATGACTACACATTTGCCATCTTAAAGAAAGATTCAATACTATCCTAGCCAAATAACGTGAAAGACAGGTATCCCGTGATGAGGCATGAAAAATTAAGAACGACGTGAAAGGAGGCAGTGTTGTAGATGAAGCTGGGGAAAAATTTGCCACAACCTTTGCATTCAGAGACACCCACTGAGGTAGACCTCACAATGCTTAAGACAGCATTGCATTATACTCTGAAATATAACTCAGCATTCATTTAGCTACAAAAATTAATACCTGTCTACTGGAAGGCGTAAGTCTCTCTTCTGGGGTCTTTGTGCTAAACGTCATTAATTCCTACACAATCAGAACGGGGGAAAAGCAAGATTACAGATAGGAAAAGTATCCTTATAATTACATTGAGTTTTTAAAATGGCATACCATTCAAAATACCAGTCCAGAAGCATATGGATATAGAACTTAAATATTAGATATGGCTATTAACCAAAACATGGGAGATAATGAAAACAATTGCTACTATTTGGAACAATTCCTTTCAAAGGTTATTATAGTTAATTTCCTTTCTCTCTAATAGTAACCAAATGACACTTTTTATAGTGCTTTTGGGAAGAATACAATGCCTACAAGCCAAGTCCAGCATTCATATAAAACAATATTGGGATTTAGACAGGAAATTTCATGTCAGCACAGTATTGCTGGCTGGAATTAAATTGCTGGAAAATAAACTATATCTTGACACAGTTAAGAGATATGCAAAATGAAGGTTGCTCAGAGAAGCCCATAAATGACAGAGCAAAACTTCTATTGCTGGCTCAATATAGGCTGCAATCCTAAATGGAGTAAGAGCCTCTGAACAAATAGGAACTATTTCTAAACAAGCATGCAGAATGTGTCATTAGTGCTTGCAGAAGTAACATGTATGTATGCAATTGCTATAGCTGTCCATCTCAATAATTCTGGGGAAGTTTTCAATTAAAAAAATACATTTCAATTACAAATACTAAAAACATTTTTAAAAAATAAAAAATATCCAGATTAAATATACATAGGAGTAGTCAGGAACAGAGTCTTTTAAGTTATTTTTTCTTGTTTCTAACTCCCTCCACCACTAGGACAATATTGTATGACGGTATAATGGAATGATTGGGCAAAAATGAACATTACAGCCTCTTTTCAGATCTGTTAGTCACGCCCACCAATTTTACTCTGACTTGTTTTAATAAAGCCGGTACTTACATGTGTTTCAGTCAGAAAATAAAACTGCGATTGGCTAAGCCACTGATATTTTTCGGAGGTAATACATTCAGGCACATCTCTTGGAACAAAGACCGCCCACTGGACTTTCCCTCTGCAGACCTTTCTTTGGATACACAAGGGCCGTGGTTCGCTGGGCTTGAATACAAACACTAAAGCAGAGAAGAATATCTTTAGCCTTTGAAAACAACCCTGTCTGTTTTTCTGACTCAGAGTTGAAGAGTCATTGAGTTACAAAGCCACAACGATCCCAAGCGTGGAGTCCCAGCCTCGATTTTGCTAATTGATCCTTTATAAGGACAATTTAACAATTAATCTGGCAGTAAAGAGCCAGGCTGCATCATTATAGTTTTAATAGTATGAGAAAACCACAACCAGATTGACACCTCTTTGATGAGAAATAAGCTACAATGAGCTTCCCCCAACTACTAGGTTCTGAACTACTAGGTTCAAAATCCTAATCTCTTAATTTGGAGGAAATCAAGGTAGAGATGGCTATTGTTCAGGAAAAGGAACAGTAAAAAAGATTCAGATTTTTTTGATATGGCCTTCAACCCAATCCACTATGACAGCTTCTTAAAGATAGGATTCAGACACAGTACTCTGTACTTTTTCTGTTATTTCCTCAGCCAAAATGGCTTGTTCATAAAGGGACACAATATTATTATAAGACTGGTATCAACATTAATAGGTTCTCGTTAAAAACATCTTTTTTTTCCCTCTGTAGTAAAAATCTGAAAACAAGAAGCTGCTTTAACAGTAAGAGATTAAGTAATTATTAACAGATACCCCAAAAAGAAAATAACTCCCTCTATATGTAAGATACATTTACTCTAAATACAGTGAGTAATTTGGTTTTTGATCCTAAGATAAAAATCATTTTATAATTTTTTATCAATTTTGGCAATTATCCACGTCTACCTCAGCATCCCCATGTACCTTTACTCATATTCAAGAGGACTTGGCCCTCTGCAGGATCAAAGCAAAGGAAAAGGTTGAAAAACTAATTAATTTCCCATAAGTTTTTTGGTAGGATCCAAGATTCCAGGTTCAGCCTAGTTAAAAAGTTTGTTTTAAGTGGCATTAAATCTAAAATATTTTTTTAGGCACGATAATACCACAACTTGGATCAATTATTCTCCGCAAAGTAGAAAGGCCTCTTTATTCTCACCATCTGAATATTCTGAGTGCTGAGAAATTGCCGCAATGTTCTCAGACAGATGATCAGGCTGAAGAATGTTGACATGTAACTGGGCACTCCATTCCACTGAAAAGAAAAATAATCAGGTCAGTAAAAGAACCACAGTCTATGAAAACACTTTTTCTAGAAAGGGCACAACTTGAAAGAGGGGCAGATTCAATTCAAACACAACTTTTTGAGTAGAGTCTGGATAAGGAATGAGAGTAAGAGGGTATTCTACAATGATGGTTGGCCTAAGAATTACCCAACTGGATCTCAAAAGGATCCTGAAATCCATCAATCACATTTTGGCCACCATCAGCTCTAAAGATTCTGTTTAGTTCATCTGGAAAGGAGAGACCATACATGTTACCAAAGTGGCACAGGATAAGCAGAGCCCCGATAGATTCACATTTAGAAATCATGGACTCTTAGAAATCAACTAATCATATAATTTACTATTAATCTTCTTCGAGTTAATAACAAAATATATTAAAATATGTTCCAGTAGACAATTAGTTTTCTCTAAATGTATAGGACAAAGATAGATTACATTTTGGCCAAGAGTAAAAACAACCCAAAAAGTATAATGTTCATATAATGGTCACTATTTACATCCCTCTAACACCAGGGAATGCAGTGGCTCAGCGGCTAGGACGCTGAGCTTGTCGATCAGAAAAGTTGGCAGTTCGAATTCCTAGCGCCGCATAACGGAGTGAGCTCCCGTTACTTGCCCCAGCTTCTGCCAACCTAGCAGTTCAAATGCATGTAAAAATGCAAATAGAAAAATAGGGACCACCTTAGTGGGAAGATAATAGCATTCCATGCACCTTCGGCGTTTAGTCATGCCGGCCACATGACCATGGAATTGTCATCAGACAGCACTGACTCTTTGGCTTAGAAACAGAGATGAGCACCGCCCCCTAAAGTCGGGAATGACTAGCATGTATGTGCGAGGGGAACCTTTACCTTTACCTAACACCATAGCCTTCTCCTCAGGTACACAGGAAAGACCTAATCAATGTTTCAGGGCCAGCAGATGGGATGTTTTCTATTAAGGCACCCAAATCACGCAACTCTGCTGGTTCTCTTCTTGTTTCATTATTAGAATATTTTGTCTTGTGGCTTTTTGATTTTCTTTAGTTGCCTGGATTTCTGTAAATCTTTTATTTATTCCTAAAATAGGTCTTCCTTCTCACCTCTCCTGCAGCTTCTCAAAACTCTCCTGGAAGAACTTCCAATTCTTTGACGTTATAGGAGAGCAATGAAAGGGGACAGTTATCCATCTCCCAACTCCACTGCAGGCTAATCACGTATAAGCTTCATTGAGTTTCCCCTCATGTAGAACTAACAAAATAACTCTAACAGGATTACTAACAGCATCCTAATTATGTAATAAGTTTGCTGGTGCTAAATTACTCATTTCAATTTCTATTTACTGTAAAAAAAAAATCTAATTTTGTATAGTGATCTTCTGGTAAGTAGACCTCATGGGTTTTTTTTAACAGCTAGGTTTAAGCTGAACAAAAATTCTGGCCATTTGTCAAAAACACACAGATTAACTCAGTATCTTTCGGCAATTGTACCTCAATTAATAATAGCAGGCAGTTGGTAGTTAGCAAGAGTAATCCAGTGCGTGTGCTAGTGGATTAACCTGCCATTTATTGCTAAACATTTACTTAAAGGGTTTTCTTTACCCTTTTATGAAATCAAAGCTGAAGGATTTTGTTTGCACTGATCGATTCTTTCAACTATGGTGTTCCTGTAGCATAAAATGCCAAGGAGAAAAGAAAATATGAGAAGTAAAAGCAAAGACTTACATGAACAATTCAGCAAATTCCAGCAGCACAAAAAGCCACTGCTGGTGGTGCCAAGGAGATATTTGGAGCAAATTAGCCTCCCAAAGCACAGGCTCCTAAAGGAAGAAAGGAAAGGTCAGAACTCCAAATGTTCTGCCCGTTGTTGCCCAACTCCAAATGTTGGTGCCAATAACATTTACTGCTATGTTTGTCAGCATCCAGGATTGAAAACTGGTAGAAAAAGAACTGATCATTCCCTGTTCAGTAAGGTACTTCATAATATGCCCCCTCTACATTAACAAGGGTCTATCTCAGAAACTCATTTCTCAAATTTGGTTGTAAGACTCCTGTGCTAACCAACGATATATACTTCAAAGTGATATACTGTATACTCAACAGCAACCTATCTATTACCTATCTAACACATGGTAAACAAGAAGGTCATCTAAAAAGTTCCTGCAAAAGGAAGGACGTCACTGATATTCAGGCCAGCTGGATGTTCAGAGGTTAAGATTAGCCAAAGCCTTGCAATTTCACCACTGAGCAACTTTAGTCTTTTTACCTACATCTCCTACTGTATGTGCAGACCAGGGAACAAATTCCATTTTACAACCGTACAATTCAAACCACCTACAGCAATCAGGCAAATGTTTACACAAAGGGGGTCAAGGAAGTCATTTGAAAAAGAGCACCTTCCGAGCAAACGGTTCTGTTGAAACCATTTCAGATAACGCTGCGCTTTGCAAGTGCTGACAGGCAGGAGGTCACGATCAATTTAGAAGTTTGTTGAAACCATCTTGCTGACGGGACAGTAAATTAGGAGGAACTGGCTTTTTACTAGCAGCAAAAATGTGCGGAATTCAAGCAGACTGAGGGCTCAGATGTATTGAGAACTATAGTTGTTAATTTACCTATTTAAGAATATTGTATCACAAGCACTCGTGCTTAAAAAGGGTGGTCTACTTACTAAGAAACACAAATGCAGCCACAATCCTTAGTTATAATGAATTGTCGATTTAATCATTCATGTTAATCAGTCTCCCTTTACTGGCTGAGGGAAGTTCAGAAATGAATACAACGGAGGACCATTGACCTTGCTTGTTATTCCAATGCACAGTTTAGTTTCACAGAAGAGCAATTTTACATCCCTTTAGCTCAACTTTTTCCCATTATCTCTCTTCCCTCATTTTATTCTTAATCAAAGGATTTGATCTTTTAAAAGAAAGGTTCCGGGCTAAGCTAAAATGATACATACTGGATATGCTATTCCAAGCACAGAAAATGAATTAAATTTATGAAGACTTTTGTCTCTGTTGTCAGATCCTGTTCTTAAAACTAATTAGAGGAAATTGTAAACTGAGAAGAACATTTCAGACTCACTTCTGAAAACTGCAACATTACACTTTTCAAATGGAGTTTTTAAAAAAGTGATTTAAATACAAGCAAAACAACAAGGCCCAGAACAACAAGCATACAAGTATGTACGTACATTATAGTTCCTGGAGGATGGCAGAAAGTGCATTTTAAATCCCATGTTTCAGAATCCCACACGGTGATTGTTTTGTCAAAGCTAACAGCAAGTAAAGAGCCATCTTCAGAGAAGCAGCAATGTGTAGCTTGATAATTATGATAACTTCCTACAAAATCACAGGTCCAAGTTATGCTTTCACCTGCTGAGGAAGAGGCACACAGACTTAGGAAAATAATATAAATGTTAGCTGTATGGCATGAAAGAAAAATCATGTGAGAATTTTAATTTTTACTAATTGGTCCAGTTTGCTTGTGAGGTTAACAGCTGTATTCACTTGCTCCTTTCCTTGTAAGAAAAGTCCCAATTCTTTGCAATGGGGCTGTATCAGTGGGGGATTGCCCCCGGTTTGGACCGGTTCTACAGAACCAGTAGTAAAAGCGGAGGGAGGCTCCGCCCACCAACCCCAACATCATCAGAACGCTTCTGCACATGCAGAGAAGAGCACACGCGCGGCCCCATTGCGAAGCGGTAGTAAAGGTGAATAGAACTGACCCCTGGGCAGTCTTAAACTAACGTGGGACCAAGGAGGCTCCAGTTTCTTTTTCCATTGGAAGAGAAAAAGAGCTTAGTCATCTTGATAGTCCAGCGGAGCAATTCCACACAAACCGCATACTACTCTCTCTCTCTTTTTTCCTGAAGCAGGAAAAGCCACACATTGCTGGGAAGATTTCTGTCCACTTGAATAGAATCAAGAGACCACTGTGTGGGAGTAATACTTGCCACGGCAAGCAAAAAAGTGAAAAAAACAAACCTATGCAAGTTAAGTTTTTTCTTTCTATACAAAATGGAATCCTGCTAAAAGCACGTCCATATTTAAGTTACATATTTTTGCTGGCACTTTGTTCAAGAGAAATCCTAGGCTACCCAAACATAAATCCACAGACTTCACTTTTAAAGGGCTTCTTAATAACCGATTTACAATCATTAATTTGAGTCCACAGCTGCAGTGCATCTCCTTACAGGCCACATGAAAGAGAGAATTTAGTGTCATGAAATGTATATTACATTTAATACAACATCTGGATCTGCCACATCAAGAAATGAACACACACACACAACCCCAAACACAACACTCAAAATAGCAAGATAGAAATTTCTCCAAATAGGTGCTCCTACCTGCCATTTTAAGTGCCCAGGTCATGAAAACCAAAAATAACTTTCAAGTATAAATTAATTTCCCCCCCCGTAACACTAGGATATCTTAAACATGGAAAACCACAGAAGCTTAAAATTAAGGGGTGGAGGTGGGGGAGGAGAACTTTGCATCTCCACAAAAATGCCTCACAAAGATCACCAAGCTTTCTTGACTAAATGTAAAGGGGTAAGAAAATACAGTTATGGAGAACCTCCGGTTCAGTAGGTACTCCTATCCTAGTTGCCACCCACTAGGCAGAGAAACTCAATCACAGCTACGCTTTTTACTCTTGCACTATATATTATTTTATTCCAGTTGCGAAGTTCACAAATGGTCAAATTCCACTGTACATAGAAGTGCTAAGTGACAGCCGTGTCTCTCTATGTAGAGATAATTTTTACATATTAAAAAAACACCCTCTAAATTAGAAGGAAACAGAAAAAATTAAGTCATGCTGCTTATCTGAGTTTTAGAAATTTCATAAAGATCCTTTTTCCTTTAGCCTTCAGCACACACAATTGCTTTTTACAGATGTAGAGAACCAACCAGGAAATTGTCACCTGCACTGTAATTAATCCTCTGCAGTTCATTAAATTTTCCACTTTCATTAAAAAGCCGAAACCGAACATTTTTATTCATGCTGCAAATGAATGAAAGCTACTCTCCCCATTTTACTTACTTTCGTTGTCTTTATCCACCAGCAGCATCCAGACCTTGAAGTGCCCATCATTACTGGTTGTTACCAGAGTTGGGATTACATCTTCAGAATGATCTGTGCCACGGAAACATATCGCTGTTATGCTGTCCTCATGTGGCGTATTTATTCGTGTGTTTAGAGTAAAGCTAACATCAAAAATAAATAAAAGAAAAGAAAATTATATTAAAGCATTCCCGTGAAGTAAATAGGCTTCAAGGCATGTACTAATATTTTGCTGGGTTGATATATTAAACATTTAATTCACATCAAGTGCATGGATGGCGTAATTATTGGATATTATAATTTCCAATTGATGGTGTTGCATTTTTATCCTCAAATAAAAGTGGTACATTCTGTACTACTATACCACTGACAGAAATAGTCAATATATGAAACATCAAGATATAAAATGAAGTAGTTGCCGCTGAGCTGGCTTGACTCTTGATGATTTACACCTAAATATCCATAACTTTGGGGGATAATATGGCACATAACTGCTTTGCCATTACTTTATTTTGAAGTATTGTTTCATTGTTCTCATCTACATTAAATAGATCTGATAGAAGAGTGTATCTTTCCACAGTAACACTCTTCTATTAACCCATATGCTCAAACATTAGAGTAGAGTAGAGTAGAGTAGAGTAGAGTAGAGTAGAGTAGAGTAGAGTAGAGTAGAGTAGAGTAGGAATAGAATAGAATAGAATAGAATAGAATAGAATAGAATAGAATAGAATAGAATAGAATAGAATTAGAATTAGAATTAGAATTAGAATTAGAATTAGAATTAGAATAGAATAGAATAGAATAGAATAGAATAGAATAGAATAGAATAGAATAGAATAGAATAGAATAGAATAGAATAGAATAGAATAGAATAGAACAGAACAGAACAGAACAGAACAGAACAGAACAATAGAATTGGAAGGGACTTTGGAGGTCTTCTAGTCCAACCCCCTGCTTAGGCAGGAAACCCTACACCATTAGAAAGAGGATACAGTAATGTAAGGTTTGTAAGACATCTCTCTACTTATTGAAACTAGGAGATGACTTACAGGTATCACTGGAATTATCCAACTATCAGAAACCATCTGTTGTATTATGTTAACTATATAAAAGGAATGGGAATGGGAAATAAGGTTGGTTGCCACTAGTTCCAGAAATGTCATCATTTGGTTTCCTAAGTACTGATAATTAGTATGATCAATTTAGTGCAAATTATAGACATTTATACTTGGACAAAAATAACAGACCGACTATAAAAATAGCTGAAACACTGAGAACAAGCTTAACCTGCCTAACAAATCAGTAATGGAGTACACCAGCTTTCTCCAGACTGATGCTCATGGGTAAGTTGGACTTCAGCTCTTTGGCTGTCATAGCTGGGAATGCAGAGGGTGGAAATGTAAGATTAATTGGCAGTTCAAACACACCGACACAAATCACAGATTTCTTCCTGCAAAGCTAACTCTCTCTGAAAAAACTGTGTTACTGGCCACTTGTAATATGTCATGAAGTCACTGCTCTTCTTCCCTGTCGCCTCTGTTCCCTGGGGCTCAAAATAACACTATAAAAAATGCCAAACATGAAAAAGTGGCCTGTCCCTGGGTTCACGAGATACTTGAAGCCTTAGCATTCATTCTCAATGGCTAGAAGCAAAATCTTGGCTTTAAAATGATCTCAGGGCATGTTACTGCTCTGCAACGTAGCAACTATAGGAATAGGACTCCCTTTGTCCAACATAAATTCAAACATGTTTAACCTTTGTGTCTGCTCATTGTAGGCCCAAAGCTTCAGCTGCATCTCAAGTTCACTGCCACTTCCTTGCCGTTGTTCCACGGTAGCCAGCCAGTCGCCTTTTGAATCAAACACAGCTTTCACTAACTCAATCTGGTCCAGACCTGACTGATAAATGTACTCCTGCTGCACAACATCCAGCTGTGTATTTCAATGAGAGAGAGAGAGAGAGAAGCAAAAGAGTTGATTAAGTCCAGGTATCTTTGGAGGCAAAGTCGTAAAATGGGACAAAATTCACTTAGCAACAGAAATTTTGGCTCAATTATAGTTGTAAACTGAGGGCACGTGTACAAGGAAGGAGGCACCCTAAAATTAGTATTGTATTACTTGTATTTCTTGTCACCAGGACACAGTCCCTCATCACCTTCTTTCAGTAGCTTCCATTCAAAGCTTTTGCACACCTCCATGCACAATTCAACCACCAACATCACTTTATTATCACCATATTTCTTTGATTCTGTATAGAAACTCAGACACTTTATTCTCTTTAAGCCCACTGTCCCTTTATGCTAATGGCATCAATGACTTCTACTTATACATGGCAGAGTGTACTTTTTGTCCCCATATCATGTAGCCTTTTCCAACGTCAGCAAAACATATCTTGAAGTTTTTTCACCTTCTTCCTTTTCACTCTGCTTATTACATCCCCATCCCTACTTCCAATCCACGTCATCACACAACTCATGGCTATCCCTTACACAGAGACAACTCCCTTAATTTTCACACCAAAAAAATCCTTACGTCAGCACCAAGATATTGTTCCCTCTGCCTTGTTGAGTACCTTGAGGATGGCATTTAAAAGGCATATATTTAACAACTTGTCTAGTAAATAACTAGAACAGGACTGTCAAACTCAAGGCCTGTGGGCCGGATGTGGGCCGCGACGTGGTTGGATCTGGCCTGTGGGGCCATCCTGGAAAGTGTAAGGGGCCAGCCTGTGTCGCTTCGGCCCAGTCTACCCAATACGAAGAGGAAACATTGGGCCAGCATGGCTTCGGCCCAATCTACCCAATGCAAAGAGGAAACATGCCAGCAGTTTGGGGAGTGATGTCAAGCTGGCCATGCCCACCCAGCTGGCCACACCCATGCCCAGTGAGTGGCGTCAAGCTGGCCACACCTACCCAGTCAGCCACGCCCACCTGGCCCCGAGGTCAACACAGCCCCTGAAATTGAGTTTGACTCCCCTGAACTAGAACAATCCATTAGCAACCTTGAAGCTTCTTCTTCCTGTTCATTATCTCCTTGACTCTATGAAGACAAACCTACTGCTGAATTCTAGTTCCCTACTATTAGTTTACCTTATAAAATACATTTTTTCAGCCTGTTATGAGATCAATGCTGGGTATTTTCCTTCTCTGCCCGCAGAATGGAAACAGAAGCTCTTTTGTAAGCTAGTAACTTGCCTGGATTTACAAGGGTTTATCATATATTCACTAGTTTAACTTACATTGTACAATAGTTTATCATTTTGCAGTGAATAGAACTGCAGATGTCCAGGCTTGCCATTTAGAACTAAAGCTTTTGTTCTTGGATCAACTATCAAGCCAGTCTTGACATCACTGCCTGAAAAAAAGAAAAGGGTTTGAAACAGAATGGCATTTCTTCTTAAAACACAAACACAATTTCAACACCATGACCACCCCCCATCCCCAAATGTTATCCCACGTACCTTTGATTAATCCTTGGATTACTGCAGAAACTTTCAAGTTGCTATGTATGATTACTATCTCTGTGTGTTAAAAAAAAGTTAATAAACATATAAGAAATAAGGCTCACAAAAGATAAAGGAAAGTTATTATCTACAATTGGACAATTCAGAATATCTACTAGATCAGGGGTCTCCAACCTTGACTACTTTAAGACTTGTAGACTTCAACTCCCAAGTCTTAAAGTTGCCAAGGTTGGAGACCCCAATACTAGATCATAAGATACTTCTATTAGGAAAAAGTGCTTGCTTTTGAAGGCTGTTTAAATCGTGGGAGCATTTCTATAATTAGGCTTGGAACAATTTGGTTAAAGCAGTAACCATCAGTATTGTTCAGCAGCTTTGATAGAGGAGGCCACCAAGCTATGTATGTATGTATTTGTTTGTTTGTTTGTTTGTTTTCAATTCATATGCCGCCCTTCTCCGGAGACTCAGGGCGGCTTACAATGCTTTAAGCAATAGCCTTCATACTTTTGTATATACCTGCTTAGTAGGGCTTTCGGCCCCCCTAAGCGGTGTTCTTTTTTATACAAAGTCAGCTTATTGCCCCCACAATCCGGGTCCTCCTACCTCGGAAGGATGGAAGGCTGAGTCAACCTTGAGCCTGGTGAGATTTGAACTTGCAGTAACTGCAGGCAGCTGGCAGCTAAGTGCTATTTAACAGCGCTTTAGTCCACTGCACCACCAAGGCTCTTTCCTAGTATTACTAGGATAGAAGGACTTTGAAGATAACCAGATGCCTGGTGACCTCAAAAGTAGTCCACTGTAATGCCAAGTTATTCTTGAAGGCTGTTCAAAATTAAAACTATTTTAGAATAAGGCAGCAGGTTCATTTTCTACGGTAAGTCACCGTAAGTAACTCCCTCCTGTGTAACACTGATGGGGTATATGTAGCTACCAGATCTTGATAGATTTTAACTTCTAGGTTGTCTAATCAGCAGAGTAAGATATGGAAGCTGAACTCCAAAACATTCCAAGACCTCCCAAGAGCTCCCCATTCCAGAATTGCAGGAGCCATAATTCTGGGATCAGGTCATAGGGGGGAGGGGAGGGAAGTGCCTGCTATAACTTCCAAGTGTCTCTTAGTGACCGGTTGAGGACTGAGCTGTGGGGTTACAGTGGTTAGAATGCAGTACTGCAGGCTAACTCACTGCTCATTCTATGAGTTCAATCCTGACTGGCTCAAACTTGACTCAGCCTTCCATCCTTCCGAGTTGAGTAAAATAAGGACCTAGATTCTTGGGGTCAATATGCTAACTCTTTAAACTACTTAGAGAGGGCTGTAAAGCACTGTGAAGCAGTATATAAGTCTAAGTGCTATTGATAGTGTAACGAACTTCATACGTTAAACCAAAACCAATTACAAATCTTCCTGATTTGGTCTTACTGTTATCGGAATGTGAGGTACAAAGAAGAGTTCCATCAGGTGAGACAGAGATGTACTGTATCGTGGCTCCTAAACGAGGCAAGAATTCCTTTTTAGCATCTGAGCCATCTCGCCACTGAACCAGCACCGATTCAATCCCACCACTCAGGAGGCTAGTGCCTGTTGTTTCAAACAAAAAGAAATAAATGAGTCAAAGGGCGGATGAATCGATTAACAACCAATAAGAGAATAACTTATAATAACTTACAGTAAGAATAACAAATAAGCCAAGAACAACTGAGCAACAGCTCTCAATTTTTTTCAATTTACTCAAGGGATTTAAATTATGTTATATTTATGCCATAGCTAATGATAATTCTTGCTTTGGCTGAGTAGCCTGTACAAGTATTTGGATCTTATGAGGATTTAATAACTTGTCATACTAAGTGGAATTTAAAAGGGCTAAGATCACAATCTTGCAAACTGACTGAGGAATGAACTCCATGAACTGACTCCCTTCCAAACTGTGCAGCACTGTATATGATAAATGTTCTGCTGGAAAGGTGTATAATCATTATATATATTTTTACCTCTCTGTATATAATACAAATTGAAATTCAACTTTTATAATGCTATAGTTAACGTTTACTTTAATGAGGGATTAAGGTTTTTCTTTTAACATAAGAAACAGGATTTTCCAAGTAAAACCTTACACTTTGCTTACGTTAGCAGAAAAATATGTTCTGTTGCCACACAGCAAAATTCCTCCTGTTTCCTGTTCAAATAAGAAGCCAAGAATAAAATAAACACCGCAGGGGCCACCTCAAGTGCTTGGCAAGGTCCAGAATTTTCCAACAGAGAGAGCTGATTTTCCCCCAGCTACTTAGGGAATGGCTCAACTTCCTTGTTTACATGCACTGGTATAAAACAGGCATAACCATTTTATTACCTTGTCATTAATCAACCTGTAACCATGATTTAAAAATTCTGTTTTTGCAGTTGAAACCATTTTTAAACCCTCATCTTTGATAGATTTACAGATAGTCCTCGACTTATGACCACATTTGAGCCCAACATTTCTGTTGCAAAGTGAGGCATTTCTTAAGTGAGTTTGGCCCCATTTTACGATCTTTCTTGCCAGTGATGGCAAGTGAATCTCTGCGGTTGTTAGCTCAGTAGCATGGTTGTTGAGTGAATCTGGTTTCCCCATTGACTTTGCTCATCACAATGTCACAAAAGGGGATCACGTGACCTCAGGACATTGCGACGGTTGTAAATATGAGTCAGTTGCTAAATGTCTGAATTTTGATCACGTGACCATTGGGAATGCTGCTATTGTTCTAAGTATGAAAAAAGGTCATAACTCACTTTTTTCAGCATCGTTGTACTTTGAACGGTCACTAAATGAATGGTTGTAAGTCGAGGACTACCTGTATTTAGTATATCAAATGTATTGATTTCTTGTAGGAATATTTGATGCATTTGTAGCACATTTTCAGCAGTCTGCATATTTACAGATCATTAAAATGTGCATGCTTAAAAAAATTGGTAGCATATAGAATACTCCAAAATATCCCTCTTAAAACTGGCCTTTTATAACTCAGGCAATTTTACCTTCTACAGAGAAAGCAAGATCAATAACTTCATTGTGATGCCAGTGCATTGTGGAAAACGTATATTCTCTCTTATGATTAAAATTTCTCCTATAGGAATAAAAAAAACCACACTTGAATTGCAATCAACATCTCAAGAGTTTAAAAGGAGCTACTATACAAATCACTTTGGTCAAGTATTAAATCAATCTTCCCCCAAGCCAGTGGTGTGCATTTTTTTCTCTAGCGCACGAGTCTCCAACCTTGGCAACTTTAAGACTTGTGGACTTCAACTCCCAGAGTTCCTCAGCCAGCTTTGCTGGATGAGGAATTCTAGGAGTTGAAGTCCACAAATCTTAAAGTTGCCAAGGTTGGAGACCCCTGCTCTAGCCAGCCAGTATGGCCAATACAGAGAACGGAAGACATTGAAGTCTGCACATCCATTGAAGTCTGCACATCCACTGAAGACATCAGTGCTAAATATTTTTTATTCTTAAGCTTGCAAAATAAGAATATTTACTTCTTTTACATTATACCTAGACCCTACCAAAGAAAATACAGGTGAAAACACATGTCTGCTTTCACTTGTGCAGCGCTGGTTACTGTCAAGGCTCATTGTCTTAAGATTTTATTTCTCTGTACAACCCAGTGAGTGATGTGATATTTTAATCTGGCCATGACAGTATTTATTTTATTTTTCATCTTGTGATCTCTAATGGATTGAATCCACCAATCTCTATTTAGAGTGAGATTTTTCTTAATTTGCAATCGGTGCCATCTTGAGGTCTGCATTGAACAAATTCTCATCTATAATTCAATTCATTGGAAAACAGCTTTTTATCAAGCTCTAGACCAGGCATGCCCAACCCGCAGACTGCATACAGCCCTGGACTAGAAATGCAGCCCCACAAGATCATAAAGATGGTTTGTTATACATTTACTGGTTTGTATGCAGCTCAAGACAATTCCTCTTCGCTCAGAGAAGCCTAGGCAAGCCAAAATGTTGGACGTCCTTGATCTAGACAGTACAGTTTTGCTATACACTTGGGTATGCTGATGGCAAGAGGTTAATACTCTGCCCTTGCGTTTTTCAGAAATATGTGCTTAGAAACAGCTGTCAATCCCAAGAATAACAAATGCTTGCCTCACCAAAGACGAATTTTGCCATCTTTGTGCCCGCTTGCTATGCAGTCTTCCTTTGGATGACAGGTTATACAGGTGAAATAACTGGTTGAAGCATTCCTAAGATTTTTACCTATAGAGAAACTTCAAAAAAGAAGGAGTTACAACTGTCAGTGCAGCTGTTAAACAGAATTATCCAAGAGATTAACAAAATTAAAATGCTAACTGCAAGAGCCACCCCCTCACAAGAATGCAGCACACATAACAACACAGAGACAGAAGACCGCAATACCCTCTACATAGGATTACCCTTTGAAGGCTACTCAGAAACTAAAACTGATTCAAAGCTATCTGTATCTATTTTGGCATCCATTTCATTTGCTTGGTAATCCAGCCATCTCTCAACCTAATTGTTCAATAATTCCATGTCTAAAAAGTTTGGAAAGTGGGAATGGATTCTACGGAGACGAGCATAGATCTTTTTGATTAATTTCTCCCTTAATCGGTTTTCCTTTCTCTTTCACTGCAGTCACTGGATAGGAATCAATCCCAGTAATTGAATGAGTTAGGGATTCTGAAACTTTTTAGAGCTGGATTTGAAAGATACTTGACCTTTCCCCATCTTTCTCTTCTAATAAAGAATTCTTGGAATCCAAAATAGAAAATATTTAATCGGTATCCACAGAAACCTTTAAAATCTCGGGTCAACCACAATAGTGGTAAGCATTTGATGCGTTTTTCAAACAACAAATTGCAAGTTATTATTTAAAGCAAGTCATAACAACAACTCGTAACAGGTTGCCATCTAGGCAAGATGGGCAGCATAAACAAACAAACTCACATTATTAAAATAGGATGCATTTTGGATCCCCCAATTTTATTTTTATTTAGACATCCATTTTATGAATCACAATCCTGGGCAGCTCAGAAGAAATAGTAAAACAGTAAAAAGAAGCCATTAAAATCCAACAAAGAATCTCCCAATGCCCCCAAATAGAACACTTCCTGACACATCTAAAAAAAAAAAAAAAAATTAGACTTCCCTGGGCTCCATCTCCTATTGCATAGGAAGGCTGTGGTAAAAGCCACCTCTTCCTGGGTTTTCACAAGGCCAGCAGGATAGTGGCCTCCCAAATCTTAAGGGGAAAGGGTGTTCCAAAAGGACAGTGTCGAGAAGGCACACCTCCTAGGTCCTACTGAGCAAAAACATTCAAGGGGAAGAATCTGGACCATGCTCACCCTATCCAACCGGCTGATATCCTCAGAGAGGCAGCCCTACAAGTAACCTGTCCCCCTTTCATTCATGGCTTTAAAAATGAATTCAGAAACTTCAAAAAAGCACTTTCATTATTGGTGTCAGCATTCCAGAAAACCCCAACTCCAATTAAAAACTCTGCTGTCAATTTGTTTTCGGGGAGGTCGGAATGGAGTCTGGTTTGTGCTCTAGTGCGTGCTTGGGCTGCTTGTTGGGCTGGTTGGAAACCATGGCATGTACTATCTCTTCTGGTCAGCAGTCAAATTGGGGTTTCCTGGACAAAGCATCAGCCAATAGGTTTCTTCCCCCAGGTATGTGTTTTAGCTTGAAGTTAAAGCGTCTGAAATACTGAGCCCATCGAACTTGTTTGGGGGAATTGGTTTATAAATAGTTTTTATTTGTAGTAGCCAAACATCCTTTCAAAAAATCTAATCAATTAACTGATTAAACCCAAATTGGATACTCTCTTTTAAAAAAATCAAATTAACTGATTCACCCCTCAACGTCCAAATTGATAAAAGAGGAAGTAAAGAAGAAGAACTGATTGACATATTGCCTTGGATATCACACATATCAATTTACACTTTTAATCCTCACCTGTAAATCTTATTCTTCTTGAAGAAATAAACAACAAGACAAAGCTTCCAGACTGATACTACATATTCACCCTGTCATAATGAAAATATAGTTGGAAATTTCAACCACCTTCAACTTAAGTCTTACTTTGCTTAAGTAATTTGTTGAATATACCACTTTAAATTGTGAACCTGTTAAAATATGTAGATGAGTGCACAAATTATAATAAGCCAAAATCAACAAAAAACTATAACTTGGTGCAATGTATGAACCTGGATTTACTTTTTATCAAGATCTTAACTCTTTAAGTCAAGATTTCTGTCAAGATCAAAACATTCATTTGATTACAAAAATAATTAGAACAGTTGGGAATGTGACAAATAGGGGACTAAAACCCATTAATTTAAAGCAACCCCGCAAAAGTGACCTCATCCACTGGTAGGCGACCTGGTGCCTTGCAAATATTTTGGGCCTGCTTCCATCAGCCTCAGTCATTATGACACATAACAATGATTGTAGAAGTTGTAGAACAAGACATCTGGCAATCATTAGGCTGCCCATTCCATTGTTCAAAACACCAAGAAGTTACATATTTGATAATGCGACCCAGCTGTCACTGAAATAAACAGTTTCCACATCACAAACTGGATGGAGAGCAAGGCTTTAGTCAAGAAGAAATATTGTAAAAAATTTACCATGAAGGAACTTTGGGAAGGAGAAGAGGATGCTTACTGAGAAATATAAAACTTTGTTGACTCCCTGAACAGGCCATCTAGTTTTCTATAACCCATATGATTGACAATTGCCCAAATTTTTGCTTTTCTCCTGCAGCAGACTAATCAGAGATGAAAAGAAGGATCTGGAGCCTGATTAGCCCCAAAATCTCTCTGTATAATGTGTATGTTATGCATGCATCCCCCTTGCCAGACAGTAAGCTCAGAAATCCATTCATTTTCTGGTCTACCTGGAGGATTGTATTTATTTAAAACTAAAATAGATTGTTACATAGTTCATCTTATGTTTATATTTGATGAAACTGGTTTACCTCCCAAGGAGGGAACAAGAGACTGAAAACTCTAATCACTTTCCTATACACTATCTGATTGAAAAGTTCCGTTTTTAAAAAAATATTTTAAATTTTTGACCATTTAATCATCAAAAAAAGGCAGCACAGATTTTGGGAAAGAGCGGAATGACTGATGGTGTCCTCCCATAAGTGACAACAGAAGGGATTGCCAAGTCGCTATCCCATCCCCACAGGATCAGCTATTTTTGCTACCGCTTAAGAGTAAAGAAAGTATACATACATCTCTTCCAAATGCAGTGCATTTGGGCAACTGGCTTACACCATCTAAAACCATTTCTAAGTCATTGGCTTCCACTTCTTGATCAGGTGTTTTGGGAAGTTTCACTGTCACGAGCTGAAACTTATCTGGCGAAATAAATATTTCTTATTAATAAATTGGTACAAATGGAGTTGGCAATAAGGTAAGAATTTAATCATGACTTGCAGATTAAGGGATAACTATCAGGTTCATGCATCATATTGAATCAAAATTAAACTACATTTTATGACTTAGCACAATGCATAAATCAGGCCACTTTTTCCTATGGCTTGAATTATAGAACATATTCATTGAACTTACAAGAGACATTTTTCCTAACCTGCCCTTCTCTCTCCATCTCCAAATTCTCTCTGGAGAGATAAAGAATTGGGGCTAAATCTAGAAAAATCTACTTTGGCTTCAGTTTTGAGATAAACTCATGATGCTCCTTCATTTCACCCATCATGGGAAATTAGTCATCATCAGCTTAACCATTAATGCTTATCAACCAGTTCACAGACAGGTCTCAAGTTAACAAGAGCCATAAGATTACATTATTTTATTTCTCCCAGAAGAAATAAGACACTTTAATGGGTTGCCTTTAGGTCATTGCTTTACAAAAACTTACATCAGAATAAAACTGTTAGCATTCAATGAACCACAACACTTCACATTGTTTTTACAACTGGTTTAGAACAAGTATATATCTGTAAATCCTGTCAAATAGTTAACAATCCTGAGCTAGAGAGGAGAATAACTTTATAATTAATTAATTCTGAGAATATAAAGAGAGCTTACACATGCTTACTTTTATTTTTCATAATACAAGGCAGAATACCACAAGCAGTGAATTTATTTTACCCCAGCCTTCCATTCTTTGACAAAGGTTTAAAAGAGGTTCATGAGAGCATAAGATCTACAGAAAAAAAAGACATAGGTTATAAACATACCTGATTTTTCATCGTTATACTTTGAAATGATGATAAATGCAGAATTCTCTGAACTTGCAAGGGTGTAAAATGCAAAGAGTTTAGACCCAACAACAAATGTCTAGAAGAACAAAGAGACACAATATCTCTATTATATTTCAGCCAATCTCAAGATGAAATCCTGACAAGAAATACAATTTGTCCTAAATTCCAAGCAGCTTCTGAAAGTAGAAGAATAAGAAAAATACTCCCTGCCCCATATTGCCAATGTGTTTGTAATTTTGGTTTGGCTTGGTTACTGGCATAGTTGCTCTTATGCCAACACAACAGAATGTGTTCCCAAAACACATTATTCATGCTCATTATTTCATTTCATTATTAAGTAGTCTTGAGTTCAATTGATAAAAAGGGATACCTCCCCCCAATTATTTTAAAAAATACATAAACACAATCTGCAAAATTAAAGGTAGTCCTCAGTTAACAACAGCAATTGAGACTGGAATTTCTAAGCAATGTAGTCATAAATGTGATGCCATGTGACTACACTGTTTAGCAATTGCAGTGCCAGCACTTCCTTGATGCTGTCATTAAGCGAATCACCACATTATAAAATGAGGACATCACATGGTCATTTGCCACTTCCTGCCAGCTTCCCTATTGACATTGCTAGTAGAAAATCAGCAAAGAAGCCTGCAGAGGGTGATCACATAAACTACTTTGTGCAAAACATTTACCTTGAGTAACAAATATAGTTTTGAAGTAACAAATATAGTTTTGAAGAAGATAATATGTCAGAGCGTCTGATAAAATATGGATGTGCAAAATGCAACATTTGTAGGGATAGAATTGTACGGTACTCCTGGAATATCCTGTTTTTCTCATGGCATGAATGGTCATGCTTGGGACATCACAAAATCACTGTAACTGTGGGCTGGGGACCAAATACCCAGATCACAATCACATAAGCTTGTGGATGCTGCAATTGCCAGAACTTTGAGGACTAGTTGTAAGGACTACTCGTTCATAGCTGTCACAAGTTTGAACAGTTGCTGAACAAGTGGTCATTCATGGACGATCACTGTATCAGAAGAAACTGCAATTTTAATAGACTATATATTGAGAAACCTCTGTTCACATCCTGGCCCTGTACATAACAGTTACATTTTATATGCTACATACAGTGAACTAGAGAAAACCTATTTATTCCATTTATTCCACTGTCAAATGTACAGGAACCTCTACAGCAATTAAAACAGCTATAGTAAAATATTTTAGAAGCCCTAAAATATCCACAGTAGTCAATTTAAATACTAACAAAAATTACTGCAAGAAATTAGTAATAATAACAATCATACATAGCAACCATAACCAAATATAATATGATATACTATTTTTTCCTAGCCTTATAAGCCACTCCAATCACAGATCATTGAGAAACAAAACCTGGCATCTGTACATCAGGTTAAAATAGTAATAAAATAAAAATAATACCTACTAATATGAACATATTCCAAATAATATAAATTTGACAACATGAATGACACTAAGCAATACTTCAACATTGGGAAAAAAACCAAGCTCACAACATCTCAAATGCCCCAAATCTCCTGAACAGCCAAGTTTTCATGTCTTTGAAGAGCCATTTGAATTTCTTGGTAAATTTTGTTCGATATTTTGAATTACATCTTGGATTACATTTCATATGCAATAAATCATTTACAGTAGCTAACATGTAGCTTGCATACTAGCAGATTATAGCTACGCCACCATACAAAAATCACACCCAATATCATCCCACTATAATGCATTTTACTTAACTGCTGAAATCAAAAGAATATTTCTGGGTTCATTAGATACAAATCTGATTACTGTACTAATTTGTGGTTTGATATCCTTGTGAGCATAAATTATGAATGATATATAGAAGATTAAACAAAAGGAAAACTGAACAAACCTTGATAAGAATTCCATCCATAAAATCCCAGAGTTTAATAGTGCCATCTAGAGACCATGAATAAAGCTAGTAAGAAGAGAAAAAGAAGTGATCTATAAGTCAATTTTGATACATGTAGAAAAAGTGTTGAGTTTCTGTACTCCTACTGGCTCCTGCTTTACTTATGACATTACAGTATATGATATTCTAATGTATTTGGTAAAAGCATTCATATTGATAAAAATCATGTGCACATATGTATTCCTGATCTCTGCCAAAACATAGGCTCATAAATAGCATGAACACAGATTTTTTAAAAAATTATAATACAAACTTTCCTGAAATCCAATAATAATTAAACCCAACCAACATGATAGAATTTGAGGGACCATTTTAGGTCCCAAAGATACATAATAACTTTAAAAGTCCTTATCCAGCAAGAAGCACTGAGGGAACAATCTTATGTAGTGGATCTTAGGTATCCACAAAGAAAGGATTGCTGCATTACTCCATGGAGAAATTCCACTGAGTGGATACAACAGATGCAAAAGCCTAACTGAGCCTAACCAATTCTCTTTTCCATATAAGGATAGAGATGAGAAGCAGCATTTACTCCTGGGCCCTCTCAGTCCTAACTGAATGCCTAATAATCAGAGATAATGGAAATTAAAATCCAATAAATCTAGAAAACAAGTGTTTCCCTAGTTTGCTTTAAACTATGCAGGCTTCAAATGGCATGGAACTTTTAAACTGTACAAGAAACTAGTAAGTCAATGCTACTGGCTCAGAAGTGTCAAACTCAAATCATGCTAGAATTGGACTGATATATGCCCAGCAATTTGATCCAGAAGTAAGCATAGCATTCTAGACAGTGAAAAATAAAAGCTGTATATTGTCTTTACAAGTTTACAGTGATAGACAGCTAATCCTATTTTCAACAAATTCCAAATTTCAATTATTAGGCCTTTTATATGTCCCTCTACCCCAATGATGTTTGACTGAAATGACATGCCATAATCAAACTGATAACAACCTGTAAATGATTTTGAGGATTCAACTGGATTCCTGTCACTAGATTGCTGTGACCTTGTAGGATATGTAAACATTCTTCTGTAAGTGTACTGTAGACTTTAATGTAGTCACCTGAAGCACATAGGAGATACCTGCAAATGATTTTTAAAAAGTTAATGTAAAAGGCATCTATGTAATTCTAACAACGTATTATATGTTAAGTAGAATTAGAAAACATGATTCGTCACATTTTTAACATTAAAGCTAAAAGACTAAAATAAAAAGAAAAATATTCAAAATCCACTAAACTATGTGATCTATCAGCACTAAAACTTTGCATTTATTTATGTATGTACGTATGTATGTATGTATTACAACAATAAAATCAGTCCAGATTAAAATTCATTAAATTTATGGTGTGTCGTTCAAAAGCAAAATACGGGACGAATGTATTTTCAATAAATATGAAGCAATAACAAACTTATTCAGATTTATATATTTGTATCATTTTACATTTCACATCAATATAAAAACAAAACATAAACCCACCACCAGAAATTTACCAGCCAAAATCCCAGAGAAGTGATGTCCTCAGTCCACAAGAAAACAAGAGAGATGTGCCTCTATTTTTACATGGCTTAAACATTGACCTAAGAACTAAATCTAGACTCTCTATTCACAAAGACTAAAGATTACAGCAAGAATCTAATCGGGAAGTCACATTCCAACTGCAGATCCTATGGCACTTTCTCCTTTTGAAGTGACATTACGGACTGCAAAATCATCCTTAAGTAATTTTTTTGGAATAAACGTTTGGAGCTCAAAAGCAGTTCCCTAAACATATTAACAGCCTAACCCAGAAAAGACATTACCACTACAATCAGGTGAATATTCCCGCGTATATGTCTAACGAATGTATCAGTGCAAGCATTTCATGTAGAAGTGCATTACACACGCGCAGGTACATGTCAATAAAATAAAACGCCGTCCTTCTTGCAATTGCAGCTTTCTCGCGTCATGGAAGCTCGCCGCCGAAGAGAAAGAAAAGCGCTTCACGTCTCCAATTCTACTAACTTCGAATCTGCAGAAAACACCGGGCGACAGCCGCTCAACCAGCTCCCGCCGCAGCGAACCACGCGGAGCTCCTCGCGCGCCACCATCTTTCCGCACGAGCCGACCTCCAACCTTCGTGCCCCTCCCCTCCGAGAAATCTAGGAAGGAACAGTCTCTACTTCTCTAGCCGAAGTATTTCCTGGAGCTCTATCATATTGGGTCCTCTTTTTCCTATAAAGGGAGGGCGCCTTCCGTTTTCACGTTTCAATATCTCGATTGAAAGTGCTGATACATAGAGAGGGATTAGATAGAGTGTCTCTCTTGCCCCTGTTAGGATTTCTTGAGCAAATCCATTCCGCTTTCATGACTCCCCCACCTCCCCCTGGCTTCATATTGAAAGTGGAATGGTTTTGCTTAAGGGTGGGCTAAGAAGTAATTCGAGTTTGGGCAGCAAGAAATGTGCATAGGACGGTCCAGCTGCTCAGCCTTTGCCGTATCTTTGTAACTTCAGTGGCCATGTGATTCCCCCGACTTGCAATTTAACGTGTAGAGAGAGGCTTTAAATATGGTTATTCCGGAGTGTAGAGCGACACCGTTGAGTTGCAGACGAGGTTGTCCGAGATGACTTCTGGAGGAAAGTTTGCAGAGTGTAACGTACACACTGCCTGTGTCAAATTTCCTATTTGAGCCTAGGCCGCTCTGTTTTCGCGATAGGATACAATAGTTTCGGGCTCAGTTGAGTTACATCGGCTAATGAAACTTAAGGAACTGAAACCCTAAGTTGAAATAATGCTTTATTAATTTTGCCGATTGTATGAATTCTTTAAAAATACACTCTGCAAGCTGTTTTGCATACATTAAATGCATTGCATACATTAAATGTATTTAAGAGCTAGTTTGGTGTAATGATTAAAAGGCACAAAAAAGCCAACTTGGCGACCCTGGGTTAGTCTCTCTCAGCCCTGAAAAGTAGGCAAAAGGCAAACCACTTAGGAAAATTTGGCCGAGAAAGTTGCAGGGATGTGTCGCCAAGGACTCCATACACATCCATCCCAAAGCATATAAGTTAGAGCAAGGATGGATAATACAAAAGGATTTTGATTGCAAAAATGGGGTCCCCAGAAGAAAGATAAGCAATTCGCTCAATGCAAAAATACAATTATTCTCCAATTTTATACTTTCTATGTCATTCTTAAAACAGCTTTTTTGGTTTGCTGACTTCCTCCAAACCCTCTGGTTCCAAATGCAATGCAAGTCTTAAGCAAAAGAATCCAGATAAATTGCTCCTCTGATTCCATTCAATCACTCAATGGCGTATAGAAGCTTTATATTCTGTGGCGCATATTGGATTTACTGCATGAGCAAAAAAAAAAAAAGAATCGAGTAGTTTACTGTATCAATTAGGATATACGTCATCTTATTTGTAATAAATCTATGATAAAGATACCAAGCCCCTCCTCCGCTGGCCTTTTCTCAAAAATCCTTTTCACAATCTCGTGCTGCGTTTTCCGCCAGCTTCACTTCATTGGTTGCAACGCGTGCTCGTCATATCGCGCATCCAATCAAAATCAGAGTGGTGGTTCAATGGCTTCTGCTTCAAAGGCTCAAGGAGAAACAGACGAGAGTGGCAGGAGGGTGGACTTAAAATGGTACGTATGGCTACGGGAATTAAATAACCAGATTAATATTTTACAGATTTTAGGAACGCGTAGGGGGGCGGAAGCGGGTTTTGGGAAGATTAGGTCTGAGGATACTCTAGAGCAGGAGTTGTGATTTGTGGACTTCAACTCCCAGAATTCTTGAGTCATCCATGCTTGAGATCCACACACCATGAAGGGTCCATCGTTCCTCAGCTCCGCCCTAAAGCAGGGGTCTCCAACCTGGCTTACTTTAAATCTGGAGGACTTCAACTCCCAGAATTCCCCAGGCAGCTTTGTTGGCTGGGGAATTCTGAGAGTTGGAGTCCGCCAGGCTTAAAGTGGCCAAGTTGGAGACCCCTGCACTACACCGTCTGGTTGTGGGTGGGGGTGGATTTAGCTGCTGTGAGTCGCTTACTTTCTTGGCCTCGTGCAGACCAAGAATGGACAATATGTACCTCTTCAGAGGCTGAACTCTGATTCCCATTTTACCCCTCTTTAATGCAGCTGATGAGGACATCCTGGGACAAGGATGCCTTTTCTTGTCAGGTGTTTCCTAAAATAGCAACCCTATGGGGTGTGTTTTCCTGAGAGGGAGTGGACCTCTCAAAGTCACTCCAAAAATTTTAGTCCCTGAGAACAGATTTGAACCTGGTCCTCTCTATTCCTGAGTCTGATTTTGTATGTATGTATGTATGTATGTATGTATGATTATATATGTGTGTGTATGTATATGTATATATGATTATATATGTATGATCATATATATATATGATTTTATATGTATATATGTGTATGTATGTATATATATATGATTATATATATATGTATATATATATATGATTATATATGATTATATGTGCATATATATGTGTGTATATGTGTGTGTATGTATATATAAATGTGTGTGTGTGTGTGTATAGGTCTTTGGTTATTCGGGTTTTCTCCCGCGTAAAATTGGAAGTGTCTTGGCAATGTTTCGACAAAGTCTCATTGGTCATCCTCAGGCTGGTGTTTTCGGCTTCGTGCTTCTAGGAGCAATGTGTGATCACAGCTGCTTCTTCCTTTTACAGCTGTGATCACACATTGCTCCTAGAAGCACAAAGCCAAAAACACCAGCCTGAAGATGACAAATGAGACTTCGTTGAAATGTCACCAAGACACTTCAAATTTTACGCAGGAGAAAACCCGAATAACCAAAGACCTACATACAAACACCTGTGAAAAACCTCAGAAAACAAATACACACACACACACACACACACACACACACACACCTAATACACTTTCTTCAGCCTATTTTCCCAATGATAACTACCCTCTGAGGTGAGTTGGGCTGAGGGAGAGAAAGAGAGAGAGAGAAAAGAGAGAGATGGAGAATATATAGAAAATGAAGTGGGAATGCTCACCTATGTTGTGCCCAAAATTTGGCTCCCATAAAGCATCTACGTCATTCTGAAGGTACAACATAATTTTATTAGCGTGTGGTCAATAAAACAGTATTTCATGGATTCCCAACTAAGACTTGGCAGTGTGTTGGCAGCCCTGAGCAAAGGCAGAATATACCATATACAGGCTTATTTTATACATAAGTAGTGGTAATGGCTATTATTGGTAACGGCCTACTACATTGCAAAGGCAGGACAAAGGAAAAGGTGGACATAGTGTAAATTACAGCATGATGTTGGAATGAGTAGGATAAACATCTGGCTGTCCGTATTATTTATCCCTTCCACGTAGGACAGCTGCTAGCCATACAACTAACTCTTTGGGATGTGGTCAGTGATTAGTAACAGTGTGGTTTCCTCAGCCACAGGTTCCTGACACATCCATCCTTCTAGCACCTCTAAGGGTAAACTCAACTTGCTTTTCTTACGAGGTCCCTTCAAACAGTTCATAAGAATTGGGAATTGGGAATGGGGTGGGGGGGGGCATCTTGGAGGTTTGGTTGTGAACGCAGTTCAAATGCATATGGGAGTGGTTGTTTTTATCACCACACCTATTCACAAAAGATATGCAGCTCTCTTCCTTTATAGAGAGATTTTGCATTGGCTGCTGGCTGTGAATATAATTGGAGAATTACTTTGGTTTCTTGCTTTTCCTTCAGGTCTTGAGATCCTGTCACCTTTAACCTGACAAGGGAGCACTAAATGATAATATCTGCCATTGGAAAAGACCCTGGGGTGCTTCTGATCACTCAACAGGAGCAGATGTCAAGCCAAGCACTACTAAGGGAAGGGGGGGAAGGGTCAAAGTTGCCTGATAAAGAAGAGCTGAACAGAAAGGTCAGTGAAGACACAATAAACTTAATAGAATGAGAGACACTAATATGGATGTTTTACATCTGTAACTGCTGATGGTAGAATCTTGATACAATAGTACTAAACTCTGCTTTCAGAAGATGCAAAAGAGTAACTTTCAGAAAGAAATCCTGTCTAGTGATGCCAACAGTTTGATAGCCTAGACTATGCTAAACACAAATTAAGGATCAGGCTTCATTGGATTTGGGGCTTACATGCAGCCTAATGTAGTGCAGGTTGTTGAAATAATATTTTTTCTTTGAAAAATATAATTGTCCTTTTAAAAGAACAATTCCCACTGAAGATGGGGATGCTTCTTTTTAACATAGAAATTCAGTTGGATTATTTTGAATTTGCCAAAAATGTACATTTTTTTGCTCCTTGATGAAGCTGGAGAGTTAAATCTCTTCAACTCGGCATATTGCAAAAATTATAAGTGAATGTAAAAAAAATTGCTGGATGGGGGAAAAATTTGTCATATTAATCCATGAGATGATAGTATATGTCTTAAAATCTGAGCTTTAGAACTTATTTGTAATTATAGTAGATGCAATCTCTAACCATAACAATCTAAGTTTTCTTATTGACTGAAACATTTAACCATGTTTGGGATAGAAATTTACGTGATACTATTTACTGACATGGCTTAAATGTATACTTGTCTGAACTAAATTCTGTGTTTCTACTCATCTGAGTACTATGGGGAGTTTATTTAAAAAAATAAAATAATTCAAAAATTTAAACAAATTAAAACGAATGCTTGAATTATAAGGCAATTGAAAGTTAAATGTCTGGTAAAAAGATGGGCTTTTAAATATTTTATGAATGGAGTCGAGATTAAGCAATAGCTCCCGGAGAAGTAAATTCTGTAGGCTGTAAGTGATATAGGAGAATTGCTCTTGCCCGTCAGATAGCTCAGTCTGTAATAGTAGGGCCATCTCTTGCATGTTGCTTGACAGTTCTGTGTGAAATGCTACACAAGTTTCTAAATAGACATCACTTTGTCAGTTTTTATGATGGAATACACTTGATCCATGTAAATAAGATGTGTTTATTTTACTTTTTAAAATGTATATTTATGTTAGGATGATTTAAAAAGCTAATTTACAAATTATGCTTGGAAATCTTGGGCTTGTTTCTCATAGAAGTGAGTTCTTTTTTCATCATTTAATTGCAGATTAAAGAGCAAAAAATTGTAGTTGATGAAATTTCCAACTTGAAGAAAAACCGTGTAAGTGACTATAAAAGTCTTATATTATTCATAGTTATAAAGGAATTTATAACTGATACTGAGGTGTGTACTTATTTGAGCATTATGCCAATATAGAATGAGCAGATGTAACTATGCTGACACTCTAAAATATCGTATTATTTTATTAAGGTGGTTGAATTGTGATGGTCTTATATGATTTGGTAACAAGTTCTGATCCAATGCCATCTGCTCATCATCCATTTGTTTGGTATTGTTACAGTATTCCATAAAGCTAATATTATATCTAGTGATAATGGCTATTATTGATAAACCAGAAGTAATCTACTTGGAACAACAGTCAAAGTAAAACATAAATGCGTAAATCACAATATGCAACATGCAGCACTTCCACATTTATGCATTCTTACAGCACTCAGCAATACATCTGATCCCATTCTTTCTGGCACTATGAAAAGTAGTAAAATATTTTGGAATGACCTTTTGTTTCCTACCATTTTCTACTATTCTATAGTTATGTTTAATGGTTTTCAGATTTTGCTTTACTACAAGAAATTGTGTATTTTCTTGGCATTTATTACTTATTTAGCACCCTAAAATCATAGCATCTTAATGAGTGTCTAAAAATGATAGATAGATCATATTATATGATTCCAAAAATAGAGCTAGCTTGCAGACTTTTTTTTTTTTAAAGGTGAGTTTGAAGCAAGCTTTGTTTTGGTTGAAGAAGAGAATTTCATATGTGTTTATCGATTTTCTACTTTCAATCCTAGTGGGAGATAACTCAGAAATGAAAAGAGAAAACTAGAAAATGTCTTATCTCTTAATGTTGAACCTTTCAGACTGTTTCTTTTTAATTTGCAGAAAGTATACAGACAACAACCAAACAGCAATATATTCTTTCTAGCAGACAAAACTCAAACTCTCTCCGAATGCAAAAGTATGTTCCTCAGATATATTTATATTTTAGACATTTTAGAATATATAACTTAGTATTAAAATTGATAGTGTTCAATGAGATGAATTGACATTTTTGTTTCACACCATGGGGTTGTAGTATAATATATTGGCATTTTTGTATGCTCAGTAGATTATTTTTATCTGAAATGATAAAATCATGCTACATGTACAGAAACGTAAGATGTGCATCAGTGGTGGGTTTCAAAATTTTTTACTACCGGTTCTGTGGGTGTGACTTGGTGGGCATGGCATGGCTTGGTGGGCGTGGCAGGGGAAGGATACTGTAAAATCTCCATTCCCTTCCCACTCCAGGGGAAGGTTATTGCAAAATCCCCATTTCCTCCCAATCAGCTGGGACTCAGGAGGCAGAGAATAGATGGGGATGGGGCCAGTCAGAGGTGGTATTTACCAGTCAGAACCTGCTGAAACCCATCTCTGATGTGCATATGCAGGTAGACTTCATTTAACAGTGCTAATTAGGACTGGAATTTTGATTGCTAAATAATGCAGTCATAAAAGGCAATTCTAAATATATTAAAAATTTTACTTCTGTAATACCTGGAAGATCATGTATTGCTCATCCCTTCCCTTTGAGAATCATCCTCAGCTCTCTAATGCTGTAGCAGAGAAGACTATTTACCTTATCATCATGTAACTATGGGAATACATACACAAGAGCCTCCCTGAAGATTTTCAGGAATGGGTCTCGAGCGTTTTAGAACATGAAAATTAGATAGTGTTGTTCAAGTTAATAATGTTAATTAGGCAACTCCAGAACTCAGTATAATAATTGTCCATCTAGCTACACAGTTGTAATTCTGTCAACTTGATTTTGAGCTAATTGAGGATACCACAATCAAGATTATATATCGAAATTTTAATTATATTTGTTTGGCATTTACATGGAAGCAAAAGATTAATGTTTAAATAGACTAAAAAAGTCAGCTGAATGATACATAACCAGAGAGGTTTCATTATTAAATATAGTTTTTATACAGATAAGGATCTGATACTTTATTTCAATTACACATGGGGCAGTAAATATTCTGAAGGGTATTACGTTACTGTAATTAGAAAAGGATTTAGCATGTATTTTCGGATACTGCTTTCAAACATTGAATTAAATGGTAGTACATTATCTCTAGGGGAGAGTTTCTTTCATAAACCATTTTGACCAGTGGTGAAATCTGAACTAGTTTACTACTGGTTCGCTGGCTGTGCATGCGTGCTGTGCGCCAAATGTGCACTGTGTGTATGCATGCGCAGTTCGCACCACGCACCAAATGCGAGGTGCACGCACGCAGTGCACGCCAAAAGGAGGCAAGAGGTAAGTAGAACAGCATGCACGGGGGCGGGGGGGGAGGGTGATCAGCTGTGGTGCGTGATCTTTTTTACTTTTAAAAGCATTTTTTTACAATCTATTTGGCTGAATAAGTTGTAAAAAAATGCTTTTAAAAGGTAAAAAAAAGGCTCTGATGATCGCGCAGCTCAGCTGTGATTGTCAGAGGCTTTTTTTTTTAATTTTTAAAAGCAAAAAAGCAAAACTTGGTGGTTCAGAGCCTGGTGGCTCAGCAGACTAAAGCATTGTGATTAACATCAGCTGTCTGCAATTACTGTAAATTCAAATCTCACCAAGATCAAGGTTGACTCAGCCTTCCATCCTTTCTAAGGTAGGTAAAATGAGGACCCAGTTTGTGGGGGCAATAAGCTGACTTTGTATAAATATACAAAAGTACGAAGGCTATTTGCCTAACGCATTGTAAGCCACCCTGAGTCTTCGGAGAAGGGCGGCATAGAAATCAAATTTAAAAAAGAAAAAGAAAGAAACCACCTGCGCATGCGAAGAAGATACAAAACACATTACTTCCTGGTTAAAACCTGGAAGTAACCACAACCAGGCAGGTGGGCGGGGACTTGCGCTGCAATTGCTACCGGTTCTCTGAATCACCTGCCACAGTCGCTACCGGATCAGGCAATCCAGTCCAAACCGGGAGCATTTCACCCCTGATTTTGACAGTATGTTCCAATAATAATGCTTTTTCGTACTGCTGTATTTTCCAAAGGCAGTGACAGTGAAGAAAACCTCTTCCATTCTGTACTTTGGTTGAGGTGTCCCTAAATAACTGACCAGATCAAAGGTCTCTTGTTACACTCTCTAGGGCAGGGGTCAGCAACCTGTGGCTCTGGAACCGCATGTGGCTCTTTCATCCCTCTGCTGCAGCTCCCTATCACTCAAAATATGCGTCACAACCACTAGTGTGCAACACCCGCCAGCACGTGATTTATTGAGCTTTTCAACTCCCGGTAGGCCAACCATGGATAAATCCAAGAAAATAAAAGTTTTAGAAGAAAACAGAACATTTAATTCAATTACATATGCTAGTTTTGTGGTCGCTCAAGAAATAGTCAGGCATGGGAAGGATTTTGTGGCTCCCGGTGGGGTTTTTTTTTCCTGTGGGAAATGGATCCAAATGGCTCTTTGAGTGTTTAAGGCTGCAGACCCCTGCTCTAGGGAGTGAAACATATGCAGCTGATATTTGTTCCTCCACTGGATTCGTGTATTTGGAAGGACTGTAAGGCATATTCTTGTGCATGGGTTGTGGTAAACGTGCACACTGGAGTTGCATTGAACATAATTTTATATGTATTTATAAGCTACTTTAAATATTTGTACGATTCTCTACACCTTTTAATTAATTTGTTAAAAGTGAGATTTTCTTTTCCCCCCAGTTACTTTAGATGAACTAAAAAAGGCTCATCAAGAAATAGAGAACTCAGAAAAGACCAAGACCAAGAAATAAATAAGTCCAGTACAAGTTGACAATGTGTGGAATTTGCTGTGTGATCAGCTTATCTGCTTATGCCCCTGGAAGTAGTATCTTGAAAGAAGATATCCTAAATAATCTTAAAAGAAGGGGGCCTGATAGAAGCCAACAACTGGAAAAGACTGTTCTTCATTTTCCATATCGGTGCTTATTTTTTGGCCATGTACTTCATTTAAGGGGGCCAATGACTCCACAGCCATTGGAAGACTCTGGTAATGTATTCCTTTGGAATGGAGAAATCTTCAGTGGAATTTCTGTGGAAAGGGAAGAGAATGACACTCAAGTTATTTTTCGCCGACTCTGCTCTTGCAATAGTGACTCTGATTTTTTGACAGTGCTGTCCTCCATTCAAGGTCCATGGTCTTTTATTTTTTATCAGGCATCCAGACATTGCTTATGGTTTGGCAGGGACTACTTTGGCCGTCGAAGTCTGCTCTGGCAGTTTAATAAAGAGAATGATGCTGTCCTTGTACTGAGTTCTGTTAGTTCTGCCTCTCATAATCCGTGGCTGGAGATTCCAGCATCAGGGATTTTTCAGATGAATCTGCAGGATTGTGTTGCTCATAAATCTATTACTTTAATGTTACATCCTTGGAGATTTCCTCCCAGACAAAATGTAGCTGGAGAAGTAATCCCTGGAGATTTAAGCGTGGTTTCTAAAACTTTACCTGCTTACGTGTCTCTTGTGATGAATACATCCACTTCTTTGATAGCTCCTATCATTCCTTTAAATAAGGAAATTTCTGACATGACAGTAGAATCCCAATTATTTAGTTTTCCCTCGACTGTAGCTGATGTGGAAGTTCTTCAAAAATTTCTTGCAGAACATCACAGGAAGGAAAGAGTCCATCAGTTTATTGATGTATTGAGTAGAGCTGTAAAGAAACGGGTTTTATGCCTAATGAGAAACAGTGATCCAATCAGAGGAGAAATATCAGATAAAGATCTGAAGAAATCCTATATTGCCATCCTTTTTTCTGGTGGCCTTGATTCAATGATTATAGCTGCCCTTGCTGACAGGTTTGTCCCATTGGAGGAACCAATTGATCTTCTCAATGTGGCCTTTGAGGTTACAGGCCAAGGTAACCAAAACAGTTCCATTAAGAAAAGCAGCAAAGAGAAGAAACAATTTCCCCTTTGTCAGGAATGTTTAAATGTCAAGAATACTGCGACCAGTGACTCTTCTCCTTCTTTTAATGCTCCTGATAGAATTACTGGCAAGGCAGGATTAGAAGAATTAAAGATAATTAATCCTTCAAGAACTTGGAATTTTGTGGAAATCAATGTTACACTCGAGGATTTAAAAGCAATGAGAGTGAAACATATAAGACATTTAATTTATCCACTGGATACTGTTTTGGATGACAGTATAGGTTGTGCCGTGTGGTTTGCTTCCAGAGGAGAGGGTCTGCTTACCAATCAGGAAGCTATTCGACCATATAAAAGTCCTGCAAAGGTATGACATTATTGATCATCTCCATTTTTTCAATTAAATTTTAAATGGGTATTTTAGTCTTGGGGTTTTTTAATAATAAGGCCAAACCATTGAATATGTTTTAAATTGTTTTTAACTTGTGTTTATGTGGTTTTTATTACTGGCTGGGCACCGCCCTGAGTCCCGCGGGAGAAGGGTGGTATAAAAGTTTAAATAAATAAATAAATTTGTATAAAACTGTTCAAACTCCATAACTGGCATTACAGTCTAATGCTATTTAATAGGGACTAATTTCATTGGGGGTCTAATGGGACCGATCTCCAATATACGAAAACTCACATTACATGCACAACTTACACTACATGCATAACTGTAAAATTAAGAGTGTTGTGTAGTAAAATAGTGCTACCAATGATGAAAAGGGTTTAGAGAATGTATACAAGGAAATAAATACATGCAGCTACATTGACTTTAGCATTGGAAATTGTGACAGAGAAACAAAATAAGTTTCTGTTTTGGGCCCTATACTATTATGCATAATTTGCTTTTGGGGTTTACAGTTTTAATTTCTTTTGTTATATTTCTTGATCAGGTTTCAAAAATAAACGATTTAATATCTTTTTTTTTCTTTTTCGTATTATGGAAGTCTTAGTAAATATTTTTCATTGTGGTTTTTATTTAACCATTCTATATCTTGTGGCTGTGGCTAGATTTTCATCCGTTAAACACCTTGTATAAATTGGATTCTCCACTGTAAATTACTTTTAGATTTATTTGGAATATAATGTTAATATCTGTGCTAGTATTCTGTAATCTCTGCTCGTTACAGGTGATATTTCTATATTCATTACAGATTGTCCTTACAGGAATTGGAGCAGATGAACAACTTGCAGGGTATTCCAGACACCGTGTTTGCTTCAAAAAACGTGGTTTTGAGGGTTTGACTGAAGAATTAAGAATGGAACTAAGTCGTATTTCTTCTAGGAATCTGGGTCGAGATGATAGAGTTATTGGAGATCATGGCAAAGAAGCTAGGTAAGCAGGTGTGCAACAGATAAGTCTGTCCTTGACTGGACATATTAAAATTCAGATAATGATAAGGAATAAAGGCAGCAAATATCTAATAGATAAATGGAAGAAACAATTCACATGTTATGGTAAAAGAAGGCAGAGTCTACTTTCAAAAGTCCTTTTTTGTCAGGCACAATACACTATCTTCTTCTGGTAGTTAATATTACAGAGTTCAATAGCATTATTAGCTATTAATTCAGTACTAATAATTGCCATATCAGAAAAAAATGTTTGGAATGGGAATCCAACTTCACAAACAAATCCGTAATATTTGTTTGTGAATTTCTCACAGACGTGAACTATGATGCGTTTCTGTCTTGGGATGGAGGAGAACATAGAGCAATATTTAATAATTTTTATCGATTATCTTTTCTTTGTGCAAACAATCTCAGTGGCTCAGATCCAAGAAATTCTGCGAAATAGCATTAGGAAAAGAGTGTTGAGATTAAAGTGACATTATCTGGGTCCTTAAGGAGCTCTTTCAATGAAAGAAAACAAAAAATACACTTGTTGAGATGGGTGATTATAGAAATAAATAAATTTATAATATTTCAGTGTACTGTAAACAGATTACAGATTAACAGAATTGGAAGTGACCTTGTAGGTCATCTAGTCCAATCCCCCACCCAAGCAGAAGACCCTACACCATTTCTGATAGATGGCAGTCCAGTCTCTTCTTGAATGCTTCCAGTGGTGAAGCTCCCATAACTTCTGAAGGCAAGCTGTTCCATTTGTTGATTGCTCTCACGGTCAGAAAATTTCTCCTTATTTCCAGATTGAATCTCTCCTTGTTCAGTTTCCATCCATTATTCCTTGTCTGGCCTTCAGATACTTTGGAAAATAGGTTGACCCACCACCTCTCTGTGGCAGCCCCTCAAATATTGGAGCACTGCTATCATGTTTCCCCTGGTCTTTCTCTTCGCTAGATTAGCCAATCCCAGTTCATTGTATTGTAGGAAGAAATATTCTTCTAGGTTCTGCTCCAAGTGGGGAAAAAGACACTGGAAACATGAAGACTGCTTGGAAAAGTGGTTTAATGGTGGACAGGATCACATGGCTTGAGTTCCTGAACACAAAAGGACAGATTGTCAGCACGATCGTCTGACCTTGGTCATCTTGCAGCTTTGCCAGAGGAGGGGGGTTGAGGGCCCATAGCATCCAAACTGGCTGGAATCAAAATTGGCTCTTTTCCACTTGCTTGAATTAAGCTCTCTTCGGACAGTTCGCTTTCCGCCATGACGTCCGGACTGCTTCTCCACTCACTCCATACATCTGGCAGGGAGCTGGAGATCTGGAGGTCAGCCAGTTTGGCTTGGAAAGGAGTGTTGGCTATCTGTCAGGTTTCGAGGTCGTCTCAAATAAATTGCATTTCAAATAAAGTCTTCGATGAAAAATCTCTCATTTATTAAGCACGACATTCTAGCTCCGACTTATCGTAGCCACCATTGACTTCCCGGCACCAACCCCTCCCTTCCTGTCTCCACTCCTCTGGTCTCATTGGCCATCTCCCAAGTCACTCTTTCCCTAATCTACCATTCCAGCTCAAAGGAATTTCCCCCCTCCCATCCCATCTCCTAGGGGATCTTATCTCCAGGGAAAATAAATAGGTGAAAAGTCAAAATGTCCCTTTCCAGATGCCCTTCTTCTCCTTATGTCAGCACTACCTCGACCTTGAAACCTGACACAGATACAGTGAGTTCCTGGATTTTTATGCTCTCCCTGGCTCTGAATTTCCTGGGCCCCCGAAAGAGTATCCTGATTGGTTGTCAGATTGCCAGGGGGTGAGGGTCTTAGCTAGCCTTGCTGGCTGATGTAATCTTCCCAGGTGCCATGTGGTGAGTTTCTGTCCCTATTATGTTGCAGATGGATCCTATTGTGTTGTGATGATCCATTGACAAGATTGAGTTTCTGCCTCTGGCTCATTAACAAAGGGGTGGGGGGGCAAGAAGGTGGGAGCTGCTTTAAAACATGCTTCTCCATTTTTCATACAGGGAAATATAATATTCTGCCTTTTTAATATTTCCTAAAATATTTCATTCTTCTAGGAAAGGGGTGGGTGCTAATTTCCTACAGTATGTTTTAATTTCCAGTCCCCTAATCATCCTGGTTGCTCTTCTTTGCACTTTTTCTAGAGTCCCAGCATCTTTTTTATAGTGGTGGCCAAAACTGGATGCAGTACTCTATGTGTGGTCTTACTAAGGCTTTATAGAGTGGTATTAGTACCTCACTTGATCTTGATTGCATCCCTCTGTTAATGCAATTTAGGATCACATTGGCTTTTTTCGCCGGCACCGCACACTGTTGACTCATATTTAACTGGTTGTTCACTAAGACTCTAAGATCCCTCTCACAGTTACTGCTATTAAGCCTGGTTTCACCCAGTTTATTTGTGTACTTTTGGGTTTTCTTGCCTGTAAGACTTTACTTTTCTCTACATTCATCTGGACTAAAGCATTGAAATTAATCGGAGCTGTTAACTACAGTTGTCATAGCATTCAGGATAGTAGCTGCCTACAGTTTTGCACTAATGATGTTTTGTAGATGAATTTATTAAAAATGGACATTTTTTTAAAATGCCGTATATACTCGAGTATAAGCTGAGTTTTTCAGCACATTTTTTATGCTGAAAACCCCCTTGGTTTATACTCGAGTGAGGAAAAAAATGCCTTTTTTCCTGCAACCATTTTGGCTCCCAGGAGCTGCAGGGAGGCTTGCTGAGGGCAAAAAGGAGCATGGGCAGGGTGCGGCGCTCCTCCCCTGCGCCCGTTTTTGGCTCCCAGGGGCTGCAGGGAGGCTTGCTAGGGGCAAAATGGGGTGTGGGCAGGGTGCAGCGCCCCTCCCCTGCACCCCTTTTTGGCTCCCAGGGGCTGCAGGGAGGCTTGCTAAGGGCAAAATGGGGCGTGGGCAAGGTGCGGCGCCCCTCCTCTGCGACCCTTTTTGGCTCCCAGGGGCTGCAGGGAGGCTTGCTAAGGGCAAAATGGGGCGTGGGCAGGGTGCGGCACCCCTCCCCTGTGCCCCTTTTTGGCTCCCAGGGACTGCAGGGAGGCTTGCTAGGGGCATGAGGGGGGTTCCTAGCAAGAATTTATTAACCAAACCAGTTCATTACAGAAAGCTTTGTTTACGTTTGTTTATAAAACTTGATTTTCTTTTCTTGCTACAATTTTCCTTTTCAGATTTCCCTTTCTTGATGAAGAGGTTGTGTCATTTCTTAACTCGCTTCCTGTATGGGAAAAAGCAAACTTGGCTCTACCTCGTGGGATCGGAGAAAAATTGCTCTTGCGTCTAGTAGCAGCTGAGCTTGGTTTGACAGCCTCTGCTGTTTTGCCAAAACGGGCCATGCAATTTGGTTCTCGAATTGCAAAAATGGAAAATACCAGTGAAAAGGCATCAGACAAATGTACAAGACTTCAGACAGTTTCAAGAGAATAATTACATACATACATACATACATACATACATACATACATACATACATACATATTCCACAGCTATTTTTTCAAGAGACATAATTTTTTATTAAGCAACTTCAAAGACCTTGGATACAGTTACACTAGGATCAGGATTCTGCACATTTAATTGAAAATAAGCACCAGAGGCTTTCTATTATTTCTTAAAATGTTATATATGGGAGCAGGGGCTTCCCATTTAGGTAAGAATTACAGAAATAATAACTTAAAAAATGTTATAGTTTTATCATAACTATTTGGATTACCTACAATAAATTTTATATGTTTTTGTCACAGATTTATTTATTAATATATTGGATGCTATTTCAAAGAAATGTTAAATCAGATTTTTTGCTTCTTTAGGTTCCACAATAGAAATTTGAAACTACTCAAGTGATTAAGAGTTAATGGCCCTCGGGACTCAGTAGGAATAAAAGACTGGGAATATATTGTAATGTTTTCTTTTATGACTTATTTGTAATACTATATTCCTACTCTGTGATAGCATCAGATCCAAGACTCAGACAGTCATATATTAACAAAAGAATCTGTTGTTTCGTTTCTTTAAATAAAATTGTACACAAACTATATGCCTATACAGACTGCTGCTCTCTTGTATCTGGACAAGAAACATAAAGAAATAATGGCATGTTTGTAAGCTACAGTCCACTTTGCCATTTAGAATACTTTCCTCTTATGCTTAAGTTTTTAAAATGAGGCTAGCTTTTATTTAATTCAATAACAACAGAGGAACTCAAACTACAAAGAGCAAAACATTTGTCATCTTTATTCTGTATATTTTCATTGTCTATCCAGTATTCATCAGGAGAGTTCTCAGAATCCCAGCTATTGTTTTGAGAGAGTGTTTATTAATGGATAGTTCTAAATCTGTTAGCTTTTTTACTATTGGCTCTTCTTTTTGGATTGTAAATGAAATTTTAATGTATAAAAATCTAATGCATCTTCTATCATCCAGTGTCTTTGATAAAGTGCGATCACTAGGTATTTCTTATCTCTGCCAGACAAAGCAATGAGCAACAATATGTGATGCCAGCTCTGTAGCAATCAATTTAGTCATCTTGAAGGTGACCACGTTTGTAAAAAAAAACTTATGCCATGTGCTATTACTGGGAAAACGAAGCATGAGATAAGGCACTGCCTTTGTTCCCAAAAGATGTAAGTTCACCAGTAGCAGGATTCTTTTACTGTTCTATGGTTTCCATAGTGACAGTCTTTCCTTTCTCCTCCCTTCTTCACCACGTAACAGCTGAGGAGGTGAGCTGGAGGCTCTCTAGTCTTGGTACAAAAGGCAAGCCTCTCACTTATTCATAGATTTACATGCGTAGATTTGTATTTCAGTCACCTTGCTTATCCAGGATTGAGTTTCCAGAGACCTACTAGAATTTTTCTTTTTTTCTGGTTTCTTCTGGTTCTATTCCCTGATTTGGCAGAAGTAGCCTTTAAACGGTTACTGCTTTTTCTTCCTTCTCTTTTCAGTCAGGATGCTTAAAGATCACGAAGAAAGTAGGTTTCTCTTTTCGCTCTCCTCCCTTCCCTCAGGCTGAAGTGCAAATGTTACTTAAAAGTGTTCGGCGATTTCTGACCAAGGACTGAAGGAATGACTGTTGTCTTGACTATGGTAGGGATACACATGATTCTAGTTTACAGCATGTATATCACTACCCAGTCCTCCTGGTTCATTTCCTGGCTAGATTCACATCTCGAGCCATCTGTTTTATTAAACTACAATCAACTATTTGTGTATTATGTTCAGGCTACAGCTTGGCGCAATATGTACACCCAGTGACATATTTCTGAATACCTAAAGAGTATCTTCTCTTATATGAGGGCCAGTTCGATATGAAGAGTTTTTTGAAGAGGCACTGCTTGGTCTCCTACATCTAAGCTGCAGGTGGCTAGGAAATGAAAATGCCTGTTATCTGCATTCAAACTTTTTATTCTGTGTTTAGGAAGACTCCTCAACTTTTTATCTCCTATGCTTTAACTTTTTTTTTTTGTCCAAGAATTTTTCTTAACAAACTGTTTTTTGCTCACTGGGTGAGCAATAGTTTGCCCTGCACTGATTTTATTAAGTTCAAATTGTTGCTCCTATAACATGTTGTTTTAATAATTTGTCTTTGTGTATACATGCACAAATGTACAGACAAATCTTTTTTCTTTTCTTTTTCTTTTTTTTGCATAGTCCATCTATCTGCTGGTCTGTGACTGAATAAAAATAGATTGATAATCTATTTTCTTCATAGAAAATGTATTTTTTTATTTGTATCCTGCCTTTATTATTTTTACAAATAAGATGGTGAACATACCAACCTTTCTCTTCCTGTTTTCCAGGGAACAACTCTGAAGTAAGTTGGGTTGAGAGAGAAATAACCAGCTCAAAATCATCTAGTTGTCTTTCATGGCTAAAACAGGACTTGAACTCACAGCGTCCTGCTTTATAGCCTGATACCTCAACCAGTACGCCAAACTGGCTCTATAGTTCTACTGTAAAATTCAGTGCTACTTCTTGTTTTTCTTATATAAGTGAAGAAGGCATAAGATAAAACAGTCATGCATCTTTTGCCTGATAGCACTGCAAACTAGCTGCTTGGAAGTATCCCTGCTATTGGTAACTATATTGCTTTCTGAAAAATTAAAAAGAAAAAAGAATCAGAAAGAAATGAAATAAATTCTATAACACGACCTTCTGGCCTTAGGGAGATGAGGCAAAGAAAATCAACCATATCTTCCCCTCTTTTCTTTTTGAAAGATCAGCCAGTCTCATAAGAGGTATTCAAATCTCAGGTCCTGATTTAAAAGGAGCTTCCCTAAAAAAAATACAAAGGAAAATAAAAGACTCAGGACAGATTATAAGATTATGCTAGCCTTCTAATTTAGAGTTTGTAATTTGCATAAAACAGATAAGAACAGATTTCCATCTGTCTCCAGTCTTTCTGAACATTTTCTATATCTCTGAGGTTTCTAGTCACTTAATTCTGAAGATGTTGAGATAGATGGTGCACCATTTCTTCTCTCAGACTGTTTCCAAGTTCTTTCTTATTTTAAATTAGTTCTTGAGATGATGGTAATCACTTTATCTCCAGACACAGCGCCCCATTCGTGTTTCAGTCAGCCTGAAGTATTTTGAATCTCATACAATATTGATTATAAGTGAATGTGGTGTGGGGCTTTCCTGAACATTCACTGCACACCTACTGTATATTGTTGCTTTCTCTTTTTTAAATGCAAAATTCAGTTTCTCTAAATCAATGTAGGTAATTATTGTGGAACAATTGAGAGATTCCAAGTGTCAACAAACACCCACTCAAACCATTAACAAATAAATATCCATTATCAATATAGTTTCACTTCCCTAGAATATCATTTGCTTCCAAAATGGTAAAAAAATTGGAAGTTTACTAAAAGTTCATTGATTTTAATAGCTATATTAAAGTGCTGTTTATCTCCTATTAAACAGGGAAAAAAATCTATTCTATTCATACTCTGTTATAGACAGGTTTTATTCAAATTATTTCACTCCCATTTAAAATATTCAACTTTAGTATTGCACGGAAAGTGTAACCGTTTTGCTCCTGTTCATATTAAAATATGACCACACTACTCACTAATTCAAACAATGTAAAGTTAAACTAATAAAACTATAAATTAAAAAGTATAGAACCTGAGTCAAATCTCAGTGCAGCAATGTATAAATAATATTTTAAACATAATGCTGTTTCTAGGCATTATAGCTGAATAATGGATATCATCTAAGAAAAATGAGAGGGATAGGGCATACAGAACAATTCCTAATGTCCTAATTTCCCTATGTAAAATAAGGCAGTTTGTACAGATTCTCTTTGTGTTGATTTTGATACATATTGAAATACCCATTGATAGCCATAGCTTCATTCCTTTCATTCAAATATAATTAAGGCACAACACAAGAGACATCCACAGAGAGGGCTAAAATTTTAAGATTGCTACTGCAGCACCATCTCTGAAGCCCCATCTCTTTTTTTATGTGTATTGCACAAGGTGGTTACTGTCATCTTGACTTTTGATATTCCTGTATAATAATTTAACAAGTTCATAAGATTGCTGTGACTTCTAAAAATAAAGAATTGAGTGTCAACTATACATCTCACATTAATCTTATTAACCAACAGTATTGTAACAATAATACAACATTATTAGTAATAATCTAATCAACCCATTCAAGACCGAGTGGCTGTGGTTTCCGACGTCCCGATATAGTCAGTTGGCGCCATCACTGACTATTGGGGGCGAACCACTGGCCCCCACAGAGAGGGTTCGTAACTTGGGCGTCCTCCTGGATTCACGGCTGTCCTTGGAAGGGCATCTGACGGCCGTGGCCGGGAGGATTTTCTATCAGGTTCGCCTGATCCGCCAGTTACGTCCCTTTCTGGATCGGGACTCCTTGCTCACGGTCACTCACGCCCTTGTCACTTCCCGTCTAGACTACTGTAATGCTCTCTACATGGGGCTCCCCTTGAGGAGCACTTGGAGGCTCCAACTGGCGCAGAGTGCGGCCGCGCGGGTGGTGATGGGAGCGATGTGGCGTTCCCATGTGACACCTCTCCTGCGCGAGCTGCACTGGCTCCCGGTGGTCTTCCGGGTGCGCTTCAAGGTCCTGGTTACTACCTTTAAAGCGCTCCATGGCTTAGGACCTGGGTACTTGCAGGACCGCCTACTACCACCAATAGCCTCCCACCGGCCAGTACGCTCTCATAGGGGCTCCTCCGGGTGCCGTCAGCCAAACAATGTCGGCTGGCAGCCCCCAGGGAGAGAGCTTTCTCTGTGGGGGCACCTACTATCTGGAATGAGCTCCCCCCAGAGATACGGAGGATCCCGGATCTGCCCACCTTCCGCCGCGCTCTTAAGACTTTTCTATTTCGCCAGGCGGGCCTGGCCTAACCACTCCCCGTTTTTAGTGTCAAATTTTAAAAATTTTTAAATTATATTGGGGTGTTTTAATTCTGTCCAGGTCAAATTCATTTAATCTGTTTTTAGTTGGTTTTTAAATTTTGTACATATGTATTTTTATTGTTGGCTGTACACCGCCCTGAGTCCTTCGGGAGTAGGGCGGTATATAAATCCAATAAATCCAAATCCAAATCCAAATCTAATGTACAGATATTGACATATCGGCGTTCACTGAAATAATCCATAATTTAAATATATTTTATTGTGAGCAGTGAAGCAAATGAACTATAGTTATAGGTGTGTAACGGACTGATACTGTCATTTAAATGTAAAAGTGCCAAGTTAAAATTAATGAAGCATACTTATAATATTTAATAATTTAAAGTGGGACTTCCATAATTAACTTTAAGTAACCAGAGAATTATGACCTAAGCCAACCTTCTCCAATCTAAGTATCTTGGACTGCAATATCGATCTGTCCCAGATAGGATAAGAATTATAAACCAAAACCAAGTTGCCAAATTGTGAAGGATCTGAAATGTCTGTAAAGTACTATAGGTATATGTCATCCCCATGGTGTAGGGTTTTCACTGTGAAGTATTCACCTCACTGCTTTCTCTTCTTTATAAAATATATATTTTTATATAAGTTAGTCCTTGACTTACGACCACAATTGTGCCCAAAATTGCCATTACTAAGCAAGAGAGTTAAGTGAGTTTTGCCCCATTTTACAATATTTTTGCCATTGTTGTTAAGCAAATTACTGAAGTTGTTAAGTGAAGCATGTAGTCAGTAAACAAATCTTGCTTCTCCCATTGACTTTGCTTGTCGGAAGCCATTACAAATGATGATCACAGGACCTCGGGGCAGTACAACTGTCATAAATATATGCCAATTGCCAAACCCCCAAATTTGATCACATGACCATGGGGATGTTACAACAGTTGGGCCTGGTGGCTCAGCAGACTAATGCATTGTGATTAACTCCAGCTGTTTGCAATTACTGTAAGTTTGAATCTCACCAGGCTCCATCCTTTCTAAGGTAAGTAAATTGAGGACCCAGTTTGTGGAGGCAATAAGCTGACTTTGTATAAATGTACAAAAGTATGAAGGCTATTGCTTAACATATTGTAAGCCACCCTGAGTCTCCGGAGAAGGATAGCATATAAATCAAATTTTAAAAAAAACAGTTGTAAGTGTGACAACAGGTCATAAGTCACTGTTTTCAGTGCCGTTGTAACTTCAAACGATCACTGAACAAATGGTTGTAAGTTGAAGACTACCTATCCAACTCCCACTCAATTGACAAGCCACAGGAATATAAAATGAAAGCAAACCCTACTCCCTACTAGCACTGATGATGTTATCTAGTTTGGTAGTGAAATGTGTGCAAGAAAACAACCAAGTTCAGAGAGCACCAAGAACCCTTCATATATTTTTCTTCCAGCAAATCTTATATTGCTTCCTTTTAATTTTTAACTTCCTTTACTCCTCACCCCCCAAAATAATTCACATTTAGAAACAGCAGAACGGAACATTTTGAAGAATGTTAAGACCAATTAAGAAGCAAGCCTTGAGAAATGAGCAAGCAGATGAGGCAGCCTACTTAGCACACCTGGCAGCACAGAGGAATGCTAGTGCCTTCTTTGAGAAGTACGACCGCAGTGAGCTTCAGGAATTACTAACCACTTCATTCTGCAGCTGGTTGGCATCCAAAGATGACATGCGCCACCCATTGGAACTTCCCAGTGGACTTCTGAGTCAGATGAAAAGCATTAATACTTCAATAGCTATTGTACTTATGCCAGTGGAACCAGGCTTAGATTTGGACTGTCGGGAAATTCATCAAATGATCAGAGAGTTGGCCGTGGGCATTTATTGTCTGAACCAAATCCCTTCTATCAGTCTAGATGCCAATTATGATCAGAGTACTTCTTGTTCCCTCCCTCCAGCATATTTTGATACAAGAATAGGACAAATGTTAATTGCTGTTGACTATATGTTGAAAGCCCTGTGGCATGGGGTATACATGCCTAAGGAAAAAAGGGTAAGGTTCTCTGAACTCTGGCGCTCTAGCATGGATATTGATCAAGACGGTGTTCCCCAAACATTAAAAACTCCTACTGCAGAGTTCTGTCTAGCTGGTAAGTTTGCATTGACATGTTTTTGACCACTGCATGAAAACATGGTTCGATGTACATAGGAAGTAATAATCGGGATGAAACTCTTATCACGTAAAATAACTTGTACATATCTGATACATGGATGTTGTGAATATATATTATGAAGCTTCAGTCACTCATGGCTGCTTGCAAATGTACACCTAAGTGAAACACATATAGAACCTAGTGTAGTCATTGAAGAGATTGTTACCCAGGTTCTCCCACTCCAGAGGTGCCACCCAAAGCCACTCTTCATCTTTTTCCCAGATAACAAGCTTAACCAAATCCCTGAGTGTCCAAAACCAACCAAAAGGTTGAGTACCTAATCCCAGGCAATTGTTCAACATCCTTTGTAGTCACCAAGGCCCTTCCAGCAGGACTTGTGATAGCAGTCAGACCAGACTTCCAATGCCTACACTCATCCATTACTGCCCTCTCACCCCAGCCTAGTAGCTGGGCTCTGCTTCTGGAAAAGTAGCACACTGCTGTGTGGCTCCAGTAGTGATACTTCCCAAAACTCTACACTCCCTTGTATCCCTTACTTACTAATCCACTGTTCGTTCTTGTTACCTCATCTGATGAGCACCATTTCTGAGACAAGGTAATAGAGGAGTCTGGGAAACATAAGGCAAAAAAAGTTCCTGTTAACCTCTTAGCTATTTTGAATACAATTGCTGAAACACTTACACATTCACACTCATAAAGCCTCACTACAATACAATGCAGGTAATGAAAGGAAGGTTGGGGAACACAAAATGTTTGATAGGATTGCCTGCACTGATGGGTTCTCCTGACAAGTCCTTGTACAGCCCTTCATTTCATCTTGGGCCAACCATGGCCACTGTTCCTGGCTTAAGTATGATAAAGTGCCTTGTGGTTACTTTAGCTCCCTTATTTTATGTTACTATTTATTTGATTTTTATATCATCTAGACATGACTGGTTCTGCCAGGTTGTTCCTGTGCATACATGCCACTCTCTCTTGGTCCTTCCTTCGACATGGTGCTATTTTGATTTTTCTGGTATTCTCAAATGTGAGGAAAATTTATACTAGCTTACTAAGGAAATAGTCAAGCAAGCAAACAAAACTCTGATAGGAAGGAAAGCAGAGCGCACAAACATGTTTGTAGCCTTATTTCCAGCCAGCCAGATGATTGCTGGCAAGGCTTTTAATAGTTAGAGGTTGATGGCCAAAATATTTTGTATATAGCAATTGGATGGTTCTGTTAATTTAATTTTCTGATTTTTTCTTTTAAAATCAAGCATTAGAATGCTTGGCAAAAAAAAAAAAAGATTGTCTTTAACATGAAATATGGTCTCCTTGAGTTAAAAAAAAAGTACTTTTATGGGTTGGATTCAAGCTACATCATCCACAGAGACGACATTCTGAAATCTTTGAGACTAGTGAGCCTTATCTAATATAACTGCCACTGATTTCAATGAATCTCATATCTGATTAAGGCTGGACATTCATGAATATAACTGACTTTATTTTTCCCTTAAAGAGACCTAGGACATAACATCATCTTTAGCCACTCTTTATCCACTGCAGGGTGAACGCCTCTTTCATATGTTGGCAACCTATAGGACAGGGGTCTCCAACCTTGGCAACTTTAAGACTTGTAGACTTCAACTCCCAGAACTCTGGGAGTTGAAGTCCACAAGTCTTAAAGTTGCCAAGGTTGGAGACCCCGCTATAGGATATATCTGTATTTTAATATGTTTATCTTTAATATAGTATTTATAGAACTTATATGTGCATGTATGTGGTATAGGTCTAATAGACATTACAAAAGAGCCAGAGTTTCAAGGAATCTATGATGAAAACATGAATGAAGATCCAACTTACAATCCTAACAGCACAGAAGAAAAAACTTTCTTTATGCAGTTTGCGGACCATATAATACTTAAGCTGACGTTTGCCACGACAAAGATTCAACAGTATGAAGATGTCTTCCTGTTCGATGCAGCATACAACCTCTCCAATGCAATTAGAATGACCGAGGATCACCTCGATGCTTTCTCATACCAGAGACTACAGCAGAGGCTCACTCTTCAGCTCAAACTTGTGAAAAAGCATCTAGAAAAGAAAGAAGACATCCAAAAGAACATAGCATACATGAAACTGATAAGCTTTCTCATCCCGTTTATCATTAATTTAAAGAGAAAAAACAAAGTCCCAAATTTAAGCCGGCTTCTTCAGCCGTATTCAGGTAAGAGTGTGATGTGTTTGTTGAAACAGATTTCTTCGTCAGACAATAAAATGAAACATTTCTTAGACAAAGTAAGCCATTGAAAATGGTATCACTGAGATGAAAAAAAAAATCTGGGTAGTGTCATTACAATGTACCATTACGTTAGATGGAGTAGTGGGTTTCAATTTCGGCTGCTACTGGTTCGCTCGTGGACACTCTCTCTCTCTCTCTTGCGTGATGCTTCTGCACATGTGCAGAGACATCCAAGTGGGTGGGCAGAGCCTCCCACTGCCGCCTCTACCGGTTTGCCCAATCCAGGATGAACCAGTAGCAACCCACCACTGATTAGATGACGGTCACACAGTTGTTCATGTCACAAACCACCCTATCAAAACGGGTTTGAATAGACTAGCGTCTAGTCTATGGAGATTCTCAATCAACCAGATCATGGCTGTGCCAAAGGTGTTTTGTTTTTCTTCCCCCAAAAGGTAATTAAACTTTCTTGGTGTTTTTTCTTTGAAAACATTTAGCTTCTCATTCCAAGAAGCTTCTTTAGTTCTAACGGAAGCTTCTTGGATGAGAAGTGAAACAATTTTCAAAGAAAAAAAAAACTAAGAAGATCCACCAGTTGCCTTTTGAAAAGAAGCATCTTTGGGACTAGAGTCTAATCTATTCTCTGCCTAGACAGCTCAGTTGCCGTATGCTGGAACAGGGTTAGTTTTTTTAAAAAAACAAGCTATTGAGAAGGCCTCAGAAACAATATAAAGCAATAAAGTGCAGAAATGGAGAAAGATATAACAAGTATAACACTAGAATTTCCTTTATCACTTGTAGTCTGGAGCACGATAATACTACATTTTAAATAGTTAGGCCTTCATCACACGTCCCAGAAACTGGTTAGATTCTTCACCTGCCCCAAGGCAAGAAATGAGGCTGGAGGAAAAAAAATATCACCAGCCCTGTCAAAATTCAGCATACAATATAGTCATTGATCCTGTATCTATTGGATGGTGTTGCTATTACAAGCAAGTCTCTAAAAAGTCATCTGGGTTCCTCCTTGGTTTGGGGGACTCAAGACCGTGATCTAGAGGCCTTGCCTTATTTTTAATCAGTGGTAGGCCGAACAAGTAGCATATAAGAATTCCTGACTACAATTAATTCTTATACCTCTTTTTACGACTGAAGGGCTGGATTGAAACATAATGGCTTATGGCAGTCCTGCAAATGTCACCATTTATACTGCTTGTCAAAAGTGGTATGCTCTTTACTTGGTCTGGAAAACCCAAGAGGATGACATGAAGGGAATACCACTTTTGACATGCATTATCAATGGTAAAGTTGATAGCAGGATTGCTATAAGGCGTCATCGTTGTTAGGTACTGTACATGCAAAGTCTCACATCCCGCTGCGTTGCCTGCAAATTGGTACTATAAAATGTTTAATATTTGGTAAAAAAAAAATAGTGAGCAGGGACCAATAAGCTCTTTTTTTTCATCCGCTTCAAATAAAAACCTGCCATAAGAGGAGAAAAGTGCCGTTTTGTGCTGAAAACCCATTTGGTCTCTCTTTTTGAAAGCATGGGTGTAAAACAAAAATAGAGGCAGTACTTAAAAGGATGCAGATTTGGCAGGTTTTTAAAAAAACAATCCCAAGATATTAGGAACCTCCCGAAGTAACCCAAAGAGCACCAAGGAAGCTCATTAGCTACAAAAGCTGACCAGCTGGGGGGTGGGGTGGGGGAATAAAAAACTGAGTGAAAAAAGTAGAATGAAAACCTTTATTGGAAGCTAACACACATTTTTACAGTTTTGGAGAAATATTTTTTCATTGTCTATTCTTACTATTAATGGATTGCTTTCTACTGATCAGTTGAGTATTCACCAAGATAAATTCCTTGTGTGTTCAATCACACTTAGCCAATAAAGAATTCTATTCTATTCTATTCTTTACTGTTATACCATTTTTCAGTTGTGTACCTGTCCTACAAATCTTAGTGAATTACAAAAGAACTTTATATACTGCAAGTTTCTTTTAAATACTTGCATTTACTGTCCCTAAAATGTATGTCTTTCATTATAAACTCATTAATTTTTGAGGAGCCATTTAAAAAGCTTTTTAAAAAGTTTATTTATATAGAGATGGGTAACTTAATAAAATACACTTGGGACCATAACTGTGATTTTTATTCATTTTCCAAGAAAATTGACTTTTTGAGGTCATGTTCCAAAACTCCTTTTGTTTGAAAATTACCATAGGTTATTGGATTTATTTGAATCCAATGTACTTTTAAAATGCAAGCACGTATTTAGATATATTCGGTATCATTTTCTTTGTTGTAATAGCAATAATTAATTTACCAAAGAAGCAGTTCTCTTCATTTGATGAAAATATTGAAAACTGTATTTTCTAGAAGTTATCTGGAAAGTGTAATTCCTTTTTTTAAAAAATTGGTAAAACAGATTGATCAATAATGATGATCATCATTCTAAATCAGACTCTTGCATTTCTTTTTTTTATAGATGACAAAGTTAAAACCGAACGTGAATTACCCCCATTTTTGCTTGGAACAGATTTCAAATGCCAACATTTTTTGTATGCCCAGGATCAGTATTTCCATCTCCATGGTGGCATTGAATTTGATGTTGGGACGCCTTCAGTTGAAGATGTTTCCAAAGAGGTTAAGGTACCCAGCTGGTTCTTTTTAAAGAACAAAAACAACTGTGCTAAGTTATTCTATCACAGGGATAGATGGGTGGATGGATGAGAAGAGGGAGAAGGAGAGGGAAGGGGAGGTAGGGAGAGGGAGAAGAAGAGAGAATTACTATCTCAATTTTGGGCAGAGGCTTATTTGAGTTCAGTTGTAAGGTTAAGTAGTATTTAATCTGAAGACTCTGCTTCATAAATTGAGAGTTCTGGAAATCAGCTTCATTGGGTATTAATATAAACTCAGCAGCACAGAATATTTTTTGATAATTGACACTCAGATACAGATTTCTGTAATGGCTTTCAGCTCTGTAATGAAAGCTTAATCAACCAAAATTATCATACATAAAGAATTTTTTTGTTAACTGTCTCCTTTTGTTCATTATAATTTCTCTATATATCAGCATGCAAATTATAATACTATGTGGGATGTTCCCCTCTAGAACAGAGGAAAATATAGAAATGGGTTGCAAAGAAGTAGAGGTAGAATATTTACAATAACAGAAAATCTGTGTTAAATTTACAAATTTACAGTGTAAATTGTAAAAACATGATAGAAGTATTCCAATATCAGGGGTTACCACAAAGAAGAGGGAGTCAAACTATTCTTCAAAGCACCTGAGGGTAGAACAAGAAGCAATGGGTGGAAACTAATCAAGGAGAGAAGCAACTTAGAACTAAGGAGAAATTTCCTGATAGTTAGAATAATGAATCAGTGGAACAATTTGCCCCCAGAAATTGTGAATGCTCCAACACTGGAAATTTTTAAAAAGATGTTGGATAACCATTTGTCTGAAGTGGTGTAGAGTTTCCTGCCTGGGCAGGGGGTTGGACTAGAAGACCTCCAAGGTCCTTTCCAACTCTGTTATTCTATTTCTAAGTATATATTTATCATGTTCTTGTTATAGGCTGCCTATGATGAAATGCACACATGTGCAATGAATCATCTTACTCAACTGCTGGACCCAGATGCACCCTACAGGGAACATTATCCTATTCCAGTAATGGATTTTGATGGCAAAAGGTAAAAAGCATGCAGAAATATTTCCATTCATTTAGAAAATTCACTAGATTAAGTTCAATGTAGCTGAAACATTTTGAGTCCTTTAGTAATAATAGCAATAGCACTTAGACTTATATACCACTTCACAGTGCTTTACAGCCCTCTCTAAGCAGTTTACAGAGTCAGCAGATTGCCCCCAATAATCTGTGTCCTGGTTTTGAAGTTCCAACAGCTGCCCTTCCCCTGGAGGGCATGTGATTGATTTTGGGAACTCACAGTCCACATTTACAGTCATTGGCAGCATTCTGCCATCATGAGACTACATTTTACAATGGATCTAGCAAAACCCATTATTTACTTCTTCTTTTCAGTAAAAACAGCCCATAGCAAACCATTGATTTGCTTAACTACTGCAGTGTTTGTTTAACGACCATGGTGTTTGCTTAACCGCCACCACAAACAAGGTTATAAAATCATGTTGGCCATGTGAATGATTCAATTTACAACTTATAACCATGATGATCAGGCTCCATTATGGTTGTAATTTGAAGATACCTGTAAGTAAAAATGCAGAAATTATTACAAATGCTGACAATCATCAGAAATGTTAAATGGAAAATAGATTTCCCTGTTCATTAATTCATTCAAACATACACACACACCCAGCCCCATAGAGCAGAGTTCCCCAATGTTAGATCAGGTGCAGGAAAGAAGACGCGACCAGCTCGGGTCAGCTCTTTCGATTCAGGTGGTGTTCGTGCCACGCGGTTGTCGCTCAGGTTCTCTTAGTCCTTCGTTGCCAGTGTTAGATCAGGCGCAGGAAAGAAGACGCGACCAGCTCAGGTCCATTCAGTATTTTATTTAAGGCTGAACTAGACTGGCGCTGCGCTGCCGGAGCGCTCCTTATATTCGCTCCGGCAGTCTCACCCCCTACTGACAGTTATTTGAATTTCCCGCCGGTGGATTTGTCCAATCCCTGGCGGATGTCCTTATAAGGACATAACACCCAACCTTTCTGGCTTTGCGGACTGGTGCAGAGGGGGAGAGGGGATGGTTTCATGCAAATGGCAGGCAAACACCTGTGTCCGTGCAGCTCCATTTCACTTGCCCATTGTTCACACAAGAGTTGTGTGAACTCGCATGTGCTCACCCAACACTGGGTGGCCTGGTTTTGAACAGCTCACGGCCTGGTAGTGGACTATGGCCCAGGGGTTGGGGACCCCTAACATAGAGTCTCTCTGCAAAGCTATCATGGTATCGAGTTTGACTAGTAGGTACAGGTTAAAATTTCTTGCAAGCCATAAGATTTACTGAGTGACTATGAGTTCTTTACTCTGAAATTAGTAACGAGTTATAATTTATCAAGTTAAAATATATGGGAACCATATATTCTATCAAGGAAGGGAAGATGTATAAAATATAATTGTATTCTAGTATATGCATGTCATCTCTCCCTCACTGAAGGTATATGAATCAGTTTTCCCTAATTAGCTGCCTTCCAAATAGTTTGGTTTAATTAAAACTCATATCCACAAAGTTAATGCTACAAAGCTGCAGTCTAAGAAGTCTGCAGGCCATTGGTTTTGGCCTTGTTGATTGGGTTGAATTAATTAAATTCATACACAGCTTGTAGCCAGCCACACTGCCATCCGAGTATTGGAGACTGCTAGATCCCCACCCACTCCCTCCCACCTCCGCAAGCCAATTTGCCTGTCAGAGATGAAGTAGAAATAGCTGATGGATATAGATTATTCTTGATTTAAAGATCACTACTCATGCAGGTTACTTCCAAAAGCATTGTTAACTATACAGACACAATTTGATGTGTTAAAAGATTTGCTTATTATAGTAATGTGGCTTCTTTTTCAAAACAGATATTACGTAATTGGCATTGAGCTTGAAGCTTTTTATATGCTTTTTAAAAGCCAGTGGTGGGGAGCTATCAATGAAGTGATAAGCATCCTTAAACCAAAAAGGCTTCCATTAACTGACACGCAAGCAATGGATCAATTCAAGAAAAGATTTGGCTATAGGAAAGCTATTAAATGTAAGGTATGTTTTAAGGGTTTGAATATATCCTAGAGAACACGTCTGTAAAAACTTGTATTTATATTTGTATTACTGTGACAATTATCTTAAAGCAAATGTATTAATCACCAAAACAAACTAATCTTTATTACTATTCTTCAAATCCAGTTTCTGTCCCATTTCTGCTACTGCTTTACCTTTCTGTTCCTTGACTTTGTATTTAACCTTCATAATAGAACAGGGCTTCTACAGTTCATCAGCTGTGTAATAGCAACAACAACAACAACAACAACAACAATAAGTGTTCATAGGTTTGGTGCAAAATTATTAGATTTTCAAGAGCCCAATGCAATTTTGTAAATGATCTTCTGATTGTTGGGTTATTTGTGGTAACTCGTTCACATGTTGCAATTTTCAAGTGATGAATGGGAATTCTGGTTTCTTACTGTTTCATTTTCGAGCAATGTTTCACTGGAGGGCCAAACTAGACAATGTTAAAGTGGTCTTTGAAATTAAACTCCCATTTTAAAAAAAAAACAAAACCTAATTAGCTTCATTTGGGAATTGAGGCAGATAATTACTAGGTGTGCACAACATATGCTAGAGAAGAATTCAAATCTTTCTTTCTGTGGTGTAATAGCAAACATATTCCAGTACAGACCCTGCTTATATTTGAAAAGAAAAGTACCAGTGGCCAGTTTCATATTCAGAAAATATTTTTTTTCTTGAGGACCAGCAGGGGCAGTGTCTGAGATCTGTAGAATTTCTTTCTACATTTACCACAATTTCTTTCCTTATCACTCCCTCCAACTGCCATATCATTTTTAGAATGTAAATAATTTCATCAGTTGATAACAAGTTCCATGAATCCAATTTTTAATATCAAATCTGTAAATTTGTTTCTAGCTACACAGAATAATTTATTTATTTATTTTTGCTGAAACCCTGGTTCAAGAGAGCCAGCATTTTTTAATCAATGTCAAAATTCAGCATCATAGATCTTTTTATTTTATATTGCTTTTAAAAATACAACAGGAAAGAAAAAGGAAAGAAACAAAATATAGGCATGATTATACTACCAATACATTCTCAAAAATAACATATAAAACATGCTTTGAAAGTGAAAAACTACAACAGAAAAAAAGAAGTATATTATTATATAATGGTTGGCTGAATAGTCAGCCAGCTGTTTAGATTTAACAGTTAGCCAGATGTTTAGGGTGCATTTTTTAAAAAATCACCTAGTTCTTCCCAAAGACCTGAAGGTATCATGGCAGGAGTTAAGCTGTTCCAAGTAAAACTGCCTTTTGCAATTGACAGATGGTGATTTTGTCAATTCCAATACTATTGAAATGGTGTTCCAGTTTGTTTTAGGATTGCATCCAAGGCACCTATTAATGTTAATATTACCTTTGCTTTCTTTTGCCACAGTCATTCAGCTTCTATTTGCAGATCTTTGTATTTTGTTATTTTCTCCAGTTTTTCTCTCTGCTATTCTGCTGTCTCGACATACTTATCACAATTACATTTTAAATTACTATATTTTTCCTTAAGGCTATAGCATCATACTTGAAACCAAGAAGGAATCATAACTGGAAGTATAAATAGCATGAGTGACCTTCACTGTTTTCCTTTCTGTGGTTTTAGAGCCTGTCTTTTGGCATGAAATCTGCTGCTGATAGAGGACTGGCTGCCATCTTCCTTACCTTCTGCCGTAAGACCTCCATCAACAGTCTTGCTATTACAGATGAGTATGGTTATGCATACATCCACCATGCTGCTATTTACAATCGTGTGGCAATTATAGCTCAGGTGGTTAAATTACATCTAACTATTAATCAAAGGCGTTCTATTCCAGTGAGCCAAGGTAAGATGCTGCCAACAAGTACCAGATTTCTACTCTTTCCCATTTATATGAAATACTAAAAGTCTGAATTTGGAAATTAAATAAAAATCATAAGAAATGAATTTGGAGAATAGAATAGAATAGAATAGAATAGAATAGAATAGAATAGAATAGAATAGAATAGAATAGAATAGAATAGAATAGAATAGAATAGAATAGAATAGAATAGAATAGAATAGAACAGAACAGAGGAGAGGAGAGGAGAGGAGAGGAGAGGAGAGTTGGAAGGGACCTTGGAGGTCTTCTGCTCCAACCCCTTGCCCAGGCAGGAAACCCTACACCACTTCAGACAAATGGTTATCCAACATCTTCTTAAAAACTTCCAGTGTTGGAGCATTCACAACTTCTGCAGGCAAGTTGTTCCACTGATTAATTGTTCTAACTGTCAGGAAATTTCTTCTTAGTTCTAGGCTGCTTTTCTCCTTGATTAGTTTCCATTCTGCAAAGTATTCCTTCCTCAGGGTGTCACTTGTTTTATTTTTCAAAAATTTATGAAATCCTGTTTTGGTCCTTCCACAGCTTTCATAACTTATTGATGTGGGATTCATGCTTAATATCTGTTCTCAACATTTGTACTTAACATTCTGTCATCTAATTAGAGAAATTTATCCAACTTGGCATGTTGTTTTTCAGTTTTTATCCTTATTAAGCACCCAAAGTTTAAATGTTTGCTTCAATGTTTGGGTTTACACAAACTCATGCTTTGTCAGGATTTGATAAATATAGTTTGTTGAGTAAACTCATTAAAGGCTAAGCTTCAAGTTAAGGGCTAAATCAAAGTCAAAACACATTATGGCTTAGCTGAATATATGAACTGAGCCATTGTAAACTTTTCTTTAAAAAAACAAATTAAATTTAAACTTCAAGTTCAAGGCATACACAATAGTCATCTAATCCTCACCTATTAAATCACCCTAAGAATCTTTACCTAGTAATGAGTAGGCAATGTTTAAAGTTTATCTTTGTAACTGTGCCAAATCTGTTATTAAGTCATTATTTATTAATTGTCATATGATAAGAGCTTTAACATAAATGATCATATAAAAATGCAGGAACAAGAACAATATCAACATAATTTGGGTTGGTTTTTTTTCCAGGAAAACGTTTCCAAAAACCAGAAACAAAAAGTGGTATGTTATAAATCTATTATCCTCTTTTTATATAAAATAAAGCTTTAGCAGCTATCCTATTTTATAATCAGTACTATTTAGCAGTAGTCAGACAAAGTTCTTCCAATAGATAATTCATAAATACAAATTCTATGTTATGTGGAAAATTATTTCAAAAATCAGTTTGCTCGATAACCAGCTGGAGAGGCAAACTAATTTAAAGTGAAGCTTACAGCATTTCGTGAAAGCCCTGAAAACTGAATAATTGAGATTATTTTCTTTGTATGCAATATTAATGACATTGTAGCTGAGTGTGATATTGTCAATGTAGCTTTTATCATATTACAGCTAGCTAGATAGATAAACCTTGACTTACGACCGCAATTGAGCCCCAAATGTCTGTTGCTAAGCAAGACAGTTGCTATGTTGCTCCATTTTATGACCTTTCTTGCCACAGTTGTTAAGTGAATCACTGCTGTTGTTAGTAACACGGTTGTTAAATGAATCAGGCTTCCCCGTTGACTTTGCTTGTCAGAAGGTCGCAAAAGGTGATCACACGACTCTGGGACACTGCAGCTGTCTTATGAGCCAGCTACCAAGCATCTGAATTTTGATTACATGAACATGGGGATGGTGCAATATGTGAAAATTGGTCATAAGTCACTTGTTTTCAGTGTTGTTATAAATTTGAATGGTCACAAAAAAGAATGATTGTAAGTCAAGAACTACCTATAGAAATTATAACTGTGACCTGAAAATGAATCTTTTTATTTTCAGGAACACCTGCCTTCATAGAAAAGGATGTCATGATTGGAGAAAAAAGTTGTGAGTTGTAAATAAATGCAGGATTAACATTGTACCTATTAAGGATATTTGCAGACACATTTTTGTGTACAATTGCCTTATTTCAAGCACTGACTTTTTTTTTTACGGAGGATACTGGTAATCATTTCCCATTTGCAATTTTCCTTTGTACTCTTTCAGTTTCTTCCATTGTGTAGAAGTGTATGTTAAGAGAAGAATCGTGGAATAGCAGGATAACTTTTTCTTAATTAGCAGTACAGAATGTACCATTGGATATGACATTTTGGTAATGATTCCTATGCTTCTGTCCTATATACACACTGCAGTGTACTCCAAATCCATAATCTCCTTTTTTGAGATCAAAAAAATGAAAATGAGAGATGACTTCTAAGTTTTTTTTAAAAAATATCATACAGTTAGAACATGATAATGAAGTAATTTAGGTTTTTCTAATTGCATTAACAATTATCTTAACTGGCACCCTGTGAAAGGTAAATTAGTTGCACTAGATGTGGCTTGGTATCAAATGCAAACAGCTGTTTCTCTTGCTTTCATATTTGACTGCCCTTTCTATTCTATTTCAAGAAATCCTGAGTACAATCCATTCAAATGAAGCATGTGGATCCAAATCCATTTATTTCAAAGGAAAGAATTTAATAACATTATGTATTCTCAGGTGTCCCTTTGAAATTACATATAAGAATTAAACATACTTAACCTTGACATCGATATTTTGCTTGTGCATATTAAGTTGCTAATCATCCTACAAGTTATCAGGTCCTAAGGTACATATGTTTCCAAATTGTACATGTAAGGATAAGATAAAACAGAAGAAGGAAGCTGGAGTACCAGAGCTGCAACAGCTCCTAGTGCCACTTGAAATCTTCTGTTTTATACAATGCAAAGTGAAAACCATTAAATCATAAATTCAAATTCACTCTTTTTAATTAAAATAGACAGATTCTGAGACCAGAACATAGTCAACATGGAACTGGGAAAGGTTAAAAACAAATAAATACCACAGGTCTTCTCACTCTGAAATCAAAATTTGTTTTCAACTTGTCCCCATTCCATGTTGACTCCATTTTGTTCTGCTCCCACCATCTGCCTATTTTTTGAAATGTCATCCCCTTTTTTCCAGTGGAATCCTCAGCTGGAAAAGTCTGCCATAAAGTATTCTTACACTTTTATTAGACACACATCAGTTCTAAATTTACAAATATATATTGTTTATATTTGGGCTGCCATTTGCAGAAAGTTTATTTCTACTCTATAGAGATTTTGCTTTCCTCAAGGCCAGTAGTCACTCTTGCCTCTTGTTGTTTATCAGCTTGGGGACCCACAGCTTTGCATCTAGCAGCCCAGTGCGGTTCCCTTGAAGCGCTTCATTTCCTTCTGGCTTTAAGAGCAGATTACCAAATACCCGATGACCGAGGCTGGTTGCCGATCCATTTTGCTGCCTATTATGACAATGTGGCTTGTATTACAGTCCTCTACCGAAAAGATGCAGAGCTGATAGAGGCGGAAACTCAATCTCTGTGAGTAAGCAGAAAGGGGTAACCAGGAAGAATGTTGGGAGTGGGGGAGACCAGAGACAGGTCTCTTGTTGGGTTTAGGAAGCTGGTAGAGTTGAGAGTGAAGAAGGAGTGGGTGCAGAGGTGGTATTCAGCTGGTTCGTACCAATTCAGGCGAATCTGCCACCCCACCCCCTCGCCCCAGCGTAATGCCATCCTATTTAGCCATGCTTTCGAGGCCGGGGGCATTCACAGAAGGCGTGCACGCGAAGCGAGTGTGTTCGTGCATGGCAAACTGGTGGCAAGAATTTGTGAAACCCACCCCTGAGTGGGTGGTTGGAATGAGTGGGTTGGTTCTAGGCTGCTGTGAAGCCAGAAGGGAGGTCAGAGTGAGGAGACCTGAGGTATTTATTCAGTTGTTTGTTTGTTTATTCAATTTCTATAGCTATCCAACTCAATTAAGTGACTCTGGGCAGCTATATACAGTAATTTGATGTGGTTGTCAGCTGTTACCTACATTGAATTGGATCCAGAGAGGAGCTTCAGTGGAAAAGAAGCCTGAACAGATGCATGGGGAGAGGGTGGAAGCAAGAATTTTGGCAACTGGTCCTCAAACATGGAACAACAATTGAAGGCATGATAGTAAGGAATCTGGGCAGATAGAGTGAGGCCCAGTCAATGAATACATATGCTTATATAGGTAGTCCTCGACTTACAACAGTTTGTTTAGTGACCATTCAAAGTTACAAAGGCACTGAAAAAAGTGACTTATGACTGTTTTCACATTTATGACTGTTGCAGCATCCCCACAGCCATGTGATCAAAATTCAGGTGCTTGACAACTGGTTCATATTTACAACTGTTGCAGTATCCCATGGATATGTGATCCCCTTTTGCGACCATCTGACAAGCAAAGTCAATGGGGAAGCAAGATTCACTTAATAACTGTGTTACTAACAATTGCAGTGATTCACTTAACAGCAGTGGCAAGAAAGGTCGTAAAGTGGGGCAAAATTCACTTCACTACTGTCTCACTTAGCAACAGAAATTTTGGGATCAATTGCAGTCATTAATCAAGGATTATCTATACATGCATAGATCTTCTGTGCTAGCACCAAGTCAAATAAGGTTGCTCCTGAGTCAAAATTCCAATGTCTTGTGTGCAAATTTTATCTATCTCGACATCTTGTTTTAATAATAAATCTTAGGAAGAGCAGCTGAGAGGAATGTAATATTATTAGAACAGAAATAGACATTTTTTAAAAAAAGGATATGAAATTCTGCTAGCCTCCTTATAGAATTTTTTCTAAGGAGGCGAAAAACTCTAACCCTTGACATAGGTCAGGGGTGTCAAACTCGATTTTATTGAGGGCTGCATCAGGGTTGTGTTTGACTTGGGGGGGGGGGCAGAGTGTGTGTGGCCAGCTCGACATCACTCGTGTCAGGGCGCCTATAGTGATCCAAATGCTCTGCCAGCAAAAACGGGCTCCCAAGCTCCGTTTTTAGCTGTGACGGCCTCCTGTAACCTTCTGCCAGCAAAAAATAGAGCTCTCAAGCTCTGTGTTCGCTGGCAGAGGCACCACAGGTTGGTCCTTCGCTGTTTCCAAAGCGGTCCGGCGGGGCAGATCTAAGCACCCCACGGGCCAGATCTAACCTGGGGGTCTTGAATTTGATACCCCGGACATAGATTATATTTGCCTTTGAGTCTTGGTATAGTTCACCAGAAAAATGAGTCTCATCTGATAGTCTCAGAGGCCTCATTAGAGCTTACTTATCAATATACTAATATGCCACGTAAATTTAATTTCTTTACTTAGACTTTCATTGAGGTTTTTTTTGATAGATGAAGTACAGGTAAGCCACAGCTTAATGGCTGTAATGGAGCTTGCCCGTGATAGTCCTAAGTCATGATGGTCATAAAAGTGAGTGACCATGTGACCAAACCTGTTTTTACAACCTTTTTTTTCTGTGGTTGTAAAGTGACTATGGTGCCCATGAAGTGAAGCCCTTGTTCATTATGGGACATATTTGAAAACAATCGTTTTCAACAAAAATGTGGTAAAATGCAGTCACATGATTGGAGGACATTGCAAATGGCCGTAAATGCAGGCCAGCTTCCTTGTGCAGCCTTTGGAACTGGGTCATAAGTACCAGAGGTGAGATTCACTTACCTTCCCTACCAGTTCGCAAATGCCCATCCGGGTGGGCGGATGGGCGGATGGGCGGAACCTCCCACAGTTGCCATTACTGGTTCGTCTGTACTGGACAGAACTGGCTAAATCCCACCTCTGATAAGTACCTTTGGGGGAGCCCATCATAACTTTGAATGATTGCTAAGCGACTCATCCTAAATCAAGGAATACCTATACATGAAATAAAATCCAGTGTATTCCTTTCCATTTGGTTCAGTTTGTTTCATACCACAGTATTTTGTTCTTTTTCTGCCAATAGATATCATTCCACACCACTTTTGCTTGCAGCTGTATCTGGAGCGCTAGATAGTATCAAGTATTTGTTTAGTCTTAATGCCGACTGGCTAAAAAAAGATGGGGAAGGAAATAACATAATACACTTGGCTGCACTGAACTTCCACACAGAGGTTTTGAAGCATCTAATTGAGTTAAATAACCCTGCTCTCCCAGTTTGGAAAACTCTTGTTGGTAAGTACCCTATATACCTGTAGTAATTCTGATTAAATCACTGAAAAGTTTCAGAGTGGGATTAAAAAGGTAAAGGTTTCCCATGCCCAGTTGTGTTCAACTCTAGGAGATGGTGCTCATCTCTGTTTCTTAGCCAAGGGAGCCAGCATTGTCTGAAGACACTTCCATGATTATATGGCCAGCATGACTATAAGCCAAGACACATGAAATGCTGTGGTACCCACCAAAGTGGTACCTATTTATCTACTCACATTTCACATTGTTTTGAATTACCACATATAGCAAAAGCTGAGGCAAATAACGGGAGCTCACCCAGTCATGTGACTGTTTGGGTCTCAAACCCGTGCAGTCAGCTTTCCATCTGACAAGCCCAGCATCTTTAATCACTGAGCCATAATCCATATGCTAGATTCATGCTTCCCTTCTCCTGGATGGCTAAAGCTCTCTTTTGGTGACAACATGAGGGTGATGTGATTAAAAAAAAACATTCTGGAGAGGCTCTACAGCAGCTGATGAGAGGTTCCTATTCAACAAAGATAATATTGCAAAAGACCTATCTCTACCTCTACTTTGCCTCATCATCAATACAAGCCACCTTTTTTGGATATCAGGAAAAGACAATAGCATTCTATATTCATGATTTACCCATCACGGATGTAGTCTTCATATTCCACTGTGCTTTCAATAGTTGCTATCTTGCACAGGCAAGAACATCTCCTTAAGACAATCAGTGGATGTCATCGTCTTCTAGAGTAGGAGCTTCAAACTCATGACCCGTGGGCTGGATGCGTCACATGCTGGCCACCCCCACACCCATTTAAGTGAATGGGGAAAAAGTCACAATACATCATGTGACGACAAAGTAATGCTGCAAGTTTGACACCCCTGTTCTAGAGCCTCATATAAGAAAAGTGCTAAATATTAGAGCACTTATTATGTTTGTCTTGCCCGAAGAAGCTGCTGATTTGAAACCCACTAAGAATATGTTTGGGTTTCTTTCATATTTTTCTTTCCTTGAGCTACTTTTGCTTTAGATTCCCTCTCACACACACTTTTTAATATATTGACTGGCATGCTGCTCATGATTTCGCTAGTCAATTGAGGTAAAAATGCTTCGCCCTAGCTTACAAATCAGGTGCATTGTTCTGACACAATTTTTAAAGGTATCTCTAGAATATGTTAGAATAGAAAATCAGCAAGAAAGCTTTTTTAAAAAAACAAATTTTAAGGCTTGCTATCAGCATGCATATATGTGCACTTTAAAGCTTTAATTTTAGGGTGTGTGTGTGTAAACATTCATACATATATTTTTATTATTTATTCATTAGATTTTTATCGTGCCTTTCTTTTTATAAATATAGGTAGTCCACAAATTACAACTTTAATGGAAAGTGTCCTTTCACTTCCCACCCCTCAGAATCCCCACACACCTTGGGCCTGCTTTCCCACAACAGTTAGTGAATTGTGTTTGAATTGTGGCTGCTCCCAAAATGGCACCCACTTCCAGGATGAAGCCATGCAGCCCAGGAATGCTGAGAGGTGGAGTTGCCTTCTCTTCTTTCCCAATATGATCTCCAGAGCTCTGGATCTCATGTTCCAAGGAAAGTTGGGACAATTGCAAAGGAATTGTCCATTAGGAGGACCTGTAATTTGCTGTCCCAACTGAATTCTTTGCCAGCTGTTGCCAGATTTGGCAGAATTTTCTTAAAATAGCTTACTCCAGTTAACAGGACCCGGGCAGAAGTGCCTTAAGAGTGTAAATGCAGATAGATCAACAGCTTGGATGAGTAATTGGTGTTAGCACAGGACTATAATATTATCAAATAACACAGGGGTTGTCAAAGTTCTGGGCGCCATGACCCCTAGAATTATAAATATGTAACCCTCACAGACAAACAAACCTAATGGGTTTTGGATTAGGCAAGAAATAGACATATTCCTGACTTTTAATATGAAAAAGAATCTGTATGTAAAATAAAACAAATATAGATACTTCCAAATTTACAAAATCAATCCCTTTATTTAGAAATAAATCAACCAGCCAAATTTAAATCTAAAAATGTATTGGCAATGAAGAACTTCCTACCCCACTTTTGCATCTGGCTATTGGTTTTGATACAGCTACCCTTGCTTCTGGTTCCCTATTGATTTTAGATCAATATCTTTTTCTGAGTTCTGGAAAGCCATCACTGTCTGCTTGCTTGCTCAAGCAGAGCAGATGTGAATGCTGATGGTGCATGTGCTGTGAGGCTTGTAACCCAAAGTTATAGTAGGACCTTGTCAAGTTTACTTGGGGCTTTGCTTGGGTAAGCTGGTTTGTCCAGTTAAAGCAGAAACAAGTTTTAAGAATGATACTGTTTTGTTGGCAGAACACCCCCCTCCCCAATGTGAATTCCTTCCTCAAATTTGCTTATAATCCAGCCCACAGTTGGAAAATCTCTGCAATAAGAGAACCGCAAGCCTTGTATTCACCATTAACTTTCCTGTTAGATTATAAAGAAAACACTGTTGTAAGCCAGAATTAGGGCAAATGAATGGGGTTGACCATGTTTAGTGCAATCGATAAATGTTAACAAATTATTGTTAAAAATCTTAACAGGTATGCTGAATTGCGAATCCTATATTAGGAAACGAATGGCAATACAGTGTTTAGAAGTACTTTGTCTTGCCAAAGATGATTACTGGACATGTATATTGCAGGCAGGTAAGATACCATGTGCACCAGAGGTGGTTTTCAGCAGGTTCTGACCAGTTCTGGAGAACTGGTAGCGGAAATTTTAAGTAGTTCGGAGAACCGGTAGTAAAAATTCTGACTGGCCCACCCCCATCTGTTCTCTGCCTCCTGAGTCCCAGCTGATCGGGGGGATTTTGCAGCAAGCTTCCCCTGGATTGGGGAGGGAATGGAAATTTTACAGTATCCTTCCCCTGCCATGCCCACCAAGCCACACCCACAGAACCATTAGTAAAAATTTTTGAAATCCACCACTGAGGTGTACCATTTGTCACTTTTTCTGCTAGAAGTTATCTTAATAACAATGAACACAGTGAAAGAAATCAAGCCGACTTCTCTGTCTTCTAGACAGAGGTCCCCAACCCCTGTGCTGTAGCCCAGCACTGGTTCCTCGGCCCACCAGGCTGTGCAAGAGAGCAAAGGCCGATCTGTGCAGCACATGAAACCACGCCCGGTTTCATGGCACCCCAAAGTTGGTGGGGTTGCTGTTCTAATACACTATTTATCTATAGCCTAACATTTTGGCTGCCTGAGATGGATGGCATGACTTTTGGTTACCTAAAATTAGTGTCCTAAGACACTTGTCCATGCTGAAATTCCCTACTAGCCAAGAATCCATAACCATACATAAAACAGGGCCTATCACATTTGGTATTTTCTTTGAATAAAAGTGGTAATGTAAAGGAGCTTCATGTGACCCTTTTATCTTCCTAGACAATTTAATTCCTAGCCTTGGCAGGAATAATGGACCAGGGTGGGGGGCGGGGGTGGGGGGGAGAGGGAATGTCACTTAAAGTGATCCAACTAAATTGCCTAAAAGAAGCATTTCTCAAAGCTTTCTGAAAAAGATACTCTTCCTTTACCTGGGAAGCCACTGCAGTTAATAGTCTAGCCTCAAGCATTTCATTTCTGGAAAAGATAAAGGAAAAGGTAATAATTTCCCAGCTGCAGACACACCTGTGTAATATTATCTGAATCCATTTCAACTGGGCTTTTTATCTGAGACTGAGGTGCTTAGATGAGCTCTGACTGAAGAAGAATGTAGGAAATACAGCTCATCTAGTTCCCTCGGAACCTTCAGTGGCTATTGATCACCCTGATGTTACATTTAATAACTTTCCCAATAAAACAAATTTATATTAGGGAAAAGTTTAAACAAATATTAAAAATATTTCGGGAAATAACATACCAGAGGACTTAATTAAAACAATTATCTGAAAAATTGTAAATTTGCAAAATTTAAAAATAAAAATATGCATTTCAAGACATTGATATCCGTATACAAATATTAATTCATTGAAATGGAGGGGCATGGATAAATAAAAAGAAAAGGGAAGTACAGAGAAAATATTGCTGATTACTTTATTGTGTGCTTTCCCATGGCAAAAGCATAAAGGCTTTTTATTTTATTTGGTTCAGTGGCAAGGAAGAAAATAGGAAACAAAGTTTAAGGATTTGCATATTCTGTGGGGCGTATTTGTCTGCATAAGTTTATATAATGGCCATCTAAGTGATTTTACGGCCTTGGACAGAATCAAATAGCATCCCACAAGAGTCATGATTCCTAACAAAAATGTGCTGTAACATTCAGGCATCCAATTATTTATTTTTTATTTTTTTGGAGAGATTCATGATATATTGCATTGCTGTAACTGGTGGGTTGTTTTTGTTCTTGGTGGCAGGTACCATACCCTCATTAATCAAATTGTTGAAGAGCGAAGACATCAAATTGGAGTGCCTCACTCTGGGAGTGCTGAGTAACATCTCCACCCATGACTTAATTGTCAGAGCCTTTGTAGAAGCTGGAGGCATTCCCGTGTTAATTAAGCTCTTGTCAATGGAAGAACCCGAATTGCTGTCTCGTTGTGCAGTGTTTTTATATGATATTGCCCAGCTGGATAATAATCAAGTCATCATCGCTGAACTGGTAAATCTAATCAGGGGAAAAAATGTTCACTTGTGTGGTTACCCTTCTTTAATAAATTAATTAAATAAGAAGAATAAGGTTGTTCTTTTCCATGGTAAAGGATGTTGGAAGAAATCATTAGGGCAGAGAACCGGTTGTTAAATTACTTGAATCCCATCACTGGATTCAGCCCATTGTATTGTTAAGTTCTTATTCATTCTACTTTTGCCTATGTCCCTTATAACTTTTTTAATGTAGGGTGGAATTCCTGCTCTCATCAATCTGTTGCAATATGACTTACAAGATCTGCTTGTGAATGTAATGAGCTGTATCCGAGTATTATGCAAGAATAATAAAGAGAATCAGCTGAAAGTGAAAGAAATGCTTGGTATTGAACCACTTGTCCAGTTCTTATGTTCAGATTCAGGTAAAAACAAAAATAGTAAAATTGGCTAATTGGTTTTAAGGGAATGACATAGCTTACTGATCACTTAACTTTCTAGATCATTTTATTTCTGGGGTGATGGGACTTGCAGGAGAAGACATCTGTTTCACCCACAGTATCTATTCTCTAATAAACAGACCTAGTTAGACTCAGCAATAAAATGCAGTCTTAGAAGTCTCAGTGCCAAGGGGAATAAATACACTTACTAGGAAACTTTTACCTTCTCATTCCTGGTTCTGTCTTTCATTTGTATGACCCATAAAGGAATATCTTGCTTTACAAGTGCTAGAAAACTGACTTTAATACTTTGAAGGGGGGAAAATGTAACATCATTATCTAAGTACAGCAACAAGTCTTTGTCAAGCATTTTAATGTAATTTTTAGTCAGGAAATAGATATAATAAAGAATAAAATAAGAGGATACACCCTAATATTTTAAAAATCTAACATCTATAGTTTATGCCTCTTATTTAGGTATATTATAATATTCCATAATTTTTCCATGAACATTGAAAACATATACTCCTGGCACATCATTACCAATATAAAGAGGATAACCTGCTATAGCTTCTTGTTTTAAACTGGGAAGATAACATGAACGGTATACAGTAAATTATTATTTCAAAACTATAGGTATAATAGTGATTACCATTTTGGAATTCATAGATGAATTTGAGGTGATTTATCATTGGTCAGAGAAGTTTAAAAAACCATTCAAAAGGAAATATTCAACCTGTAAATTGTCATTAATACTATAAGTAATGAGAGTCATTAAAAGATTAAAGCAGATTCTACACATGTTTGGCTTTTATTTCTGTATTTCTTTCTGCTTAAAGATGTCCTGGTCGCAGTGGCCTCAGCAGTAATTGCAGAAATTTCTCGTGGTAATATGGAAATGCAGAATGCTATCGTGGCAGCAAATGTTATTGATCCTCTAATTCAACTTCTCAGAGGAAGGAAAATTGGTGTCCAGGTTAAAGGAGCAACGGCAATTGAGGCACTCTGTGAAGGGAACACTATTATCCAGATGAGATTTCTATCCAGATCTGTGACCAAGTTCCTTCTGAAGCTCCTGAAGGCAAGTGTTTCATTTTTTTAGTCGGTTGTCTTACCCAAGTCATTGTATAAGGGATGACGATGACATGATGATGATGATGATGATGACAATGTGTCATCAAGTACTATCAGTTCTTAGAGACTACATAGCTAGACTTTCCCATGATTATCTGTCCCTAACCTGGACCTTCAGGTCTCCCAACAATAACTGAATTCACCCACCTGGCTGCTGTAGTCCTTTTCTTTCGTTTCCTTTCATCTTTCCGCAAATTAAAGTCTTCTCCAGAAAGCTAGGCCTTCACATAAAGGCTTTAAAGTAGGATAATTTCAGCCTGGTGATTTGTGCCTCAAGTGAGATCTGGATTGGTTTGTTTGATGGTCTATTGGCTAGTTTTCTTGGCTCTCCATCGTATTATCAGGAGTCTTCTTCAACAGCAAAGTTCAAAAGCATCAATACTCTTCCTATAGAGTAGATATGCTTATGCTCGTAGCCTTTCATATATACTGTAGCTTTCTCATTTTGCTTCAACTTCCAGGCCTTTCACTTGAAAGTGAAAGAACAAGGGGCTGTAACCCTCTGGGCCCTAGCCGGACAAACCCTGAAGCAGCAGAAATTCATGGCAGAACAGATTGGATACAATTTAATTATAGACATGCTTCTATCACCATCTGATAAAATGCAGTGTGTTGGTAAGTCACTGTTGTTCTGCAATCACAGGCACAAACTCATATAGGAGTTCAAAAATTCTTACATGTATTTGTTACTTTTGTTGTTTTGGAAGGAGGAGAAGCTGTCATAGCTCTTAGCAAGGACAGTGAAATTCATCAAAACCAAATATGCGAAGGGAATGGAATCGCCCCTTTGGTCCGGCTGTTAAGAAGTGGAAGGATAGCAGAAGGCACCCTCCTCAGTGTGATCAAAGCCTTAGGCACAATGTGTATCGGTCTGTAGTTCCTTTTCTCTTGCTCCCAAACTATAACAGTGTTAAAGCTTTTGAGTAAGAACCTTGGAAGGCCCTAGGAAAGAGTAGTCTTAATACTATACAATATTGGACAGGTTTGAGAGCTGCAGCAGTCCATTTACCCATTATATGGCAACCCTCCTCACAAAACAGATGCATTATCAATAATGCAATCCTACAATCCTACATCTACATACTTAGTGATTCACAAAAGCAACTATAGCCCAATCAGGATTTAGTTCATTCTTTTTCTGAATTTCCTGGGATAAGCTTTTGAAGCTATAGTTGGTTTAGGTGAGTTTTTTTTTTAAGTAAGTCTAAAGAAATCATCAGAACAGATGGTATGAAATTAATGCGAGCAACTTATTTTTAATCCCAGTTTTTCTAGAAGACCTTATCCAAGAATAGACAATACAATCATTTCCATTGATATCTTCAGAATATACAATATTGCTTTAAATCCGATTAGTCAGTCCATATATCCTTCTACCTCAGTACAGAATATAGTACTCTGACAGTACTGTACTGTACAGATGTCACCTGCAGGCTCATCCTTAATCTTCTACCTGACCCTTTTTAAATCCAGGATACTACAGGGTCAAATAAGAAAGCCAAAGTAAAACTAGCTTTGTGAGGTAAAATCAATGCAACTGATGATAATGACATACTAAAATCAGTAGTAAAATAACGGTAAGTTCTAAACATCCTAAAATATTTTTTAATGTCTGGGAATTTAAAAACCTCTTCACCTAGCATTTTAAAACTTTAAAAGTAATCCTGATTCTACTTCTCACAAGATTATGATTCCTAATTTGGGGAGTTGTTAGATTTTACTTATTTATCATCATGCCAATTTTGATTCATAACAACTGCCTGGGCAAATCCTGCCAATTTTCTTGGCAAGGTTTTTTTAGAAGTGGTTTGCCCTTGCCCTCTTCCTAGGGCTGAGAGGGAGTGACTGCCCCAAAGTAATCCTGCTGGCTTTGTACCTAAAATGGGGCTAGAACTCCCAGTTTTCCACTTTCTAGCTTGGTGCTTTAGCCACTACACCAAATTGGCTCTTTTATATATTGTTTATACTTGGACAGAAAAACATGTCTCATTTCTGGACCCAAAGGGCTTTGCTAAGTTTTGCTTCATGAGGACTTTCCATTGATTTGAGCTACAGCCTTTAGCATATGTTTGCTTAAAAGTAAAGAACAGTTAAGGGATCATATTTTGCTTGTGCTAACTTTCCTTCTCCATCTTTCTTTTATTTGTATGGATCTTTTGTATGGATCTCTTTGCCTGACATCAAACGTCTAGGTGAAGCTCATATAAGCAATCCAGTTAGTCAAGATAATGTAGTGGATGAAGGGGCCTTGCCAATACTTGTTCATTTACTTAAAACTCATCCATCCCTTCAGATAAAGGTGGGTTTTAAATGTTTATCGTACAGCTTTAAAATAGAGAGACTTCATTTATCAACTGCCTCAGATAGCGACTGTTCAGTTACAATGGTGATGAAAAGAATAACTTTACGATCACTCTCCACATTTACAACCTTCACTGATCTATAAAGCAAAGGAAAGCTGAACTAAAAATATAAACATAGTTACAGTTTCACTTAGTGACTACTTCTCATAACAACCAAGTTGCCGATTCCAATTGTGGTCTCTAAACTAGTTCTTGACTTTGATAGTTTTGCTTCATTGAATAATATAAACATTTGCAGAATGTTGAAGACTTTAGCTCAGGGGTGCCAAACTCACTTTGTTATGTTGTCATGTGATGTATTGTGACTTTTTCCCACTTCGCTAAACCGTGCATGGGCGTAACCAGTATGTGATGTATCTGGCCTGCAGGCCACAATTTTGACAGCCCTAGCTGCTATAGCTGCTGATAAAAAGCAGTTCACATTAGATAATAGAACTTCAGTCTTGACCTTGTATTTGATTTTGCCATAATATCAGCATTAATTAAAATATGGATAATATAATGGATAATATATTAATATTATTGCAGTGTGTAGGAATGAAGTTAGGGAATGAAATATATATAGCTACCATAAAAACAACTAAAATCAAGTGGGCAGTGCCTTTACAACCAGTAGCTGACTTCCTGGGAACAGAAGTGGATAGTCATATCCTAATGACACAATGACCTTGATAGAGAGTTTCATAGAATTAGCTAGCTTTGAAAGCCTAGGATAGATCAAAACTATGATCAATCATGGCTTAGTGGGCCCTCTATTTCAGGGGTCTCCAACCTATTTCAGGGATCTCCAACTTCAACTCCCAGAGTTCCTCAGCCAGCAAAGTTGGCTGAGGAACTCTGGGAGTTGAAGTCCACAAGTCTTAAAGTTGCCAAGGTTGGAGACCCCTGCTCTATTTCACCCCAGCACTAGAATCATAAATCCCACTGGCACTTATATACATGCACAAAGAGAAGGAATATTAAAGATTATTCGATCTTGCGGTTTTCCTAAGGATATTAGAATATTCAGTGAGATGTATTTGTTATTTGCACAGATAAGAAAGGTTTCTATAATATTTATGCCTGTAAATATTTATGCATATTTTTCTTCTATGCATATACACTTTGTTACAGTACTTAGAACGGTTTGCATGACATTTAGGATAAACAGAACAGGAGAAAAACCCACAGATTTGAGGATTTGAAAAGAAGAAAACACTTTAAACTCATAGAAAGGTTTTTGCTTTTAATTTTAAGTTTTATGATATGCTTCATCCCTATATAGTGCAATTCCTTTTGTTATTTTCTTCTAAAATGTAATGATATAAAAGGTTGAGGAAAAAAATGTAGACGTCACGTTCTGATAGGGTTACAGCACCAGATCTGAGCTGCAAAACTCTGGACAACCATTAAATAGCAACAAAGATATATAAAAATTTTACTTATTTTTTTTCGGTGAAAGAGAAAGAGAAAGGATCTTTCCTTTCCTGAAGAAAATATTCTTAGGCACCAAAGGTAGATTTCCTGAAGCCATAACAAATCTTTTCATGCCTCACAAGGTATTATAATTCAAGTTTTAATTTTTTCAATTCTAATTAATCTTTAGGTTGAAGTTGCATTTTCCTTGGCTTGTATTGTTCTAAAGAATAGCGCTCTGCAGACTGTATTACAAGAGAAAGAAGGTTTTTGTTATTTGGATGTCCTTAAACTTTTTTATGCACCAGATAAGGTAAAATATTTGGTATTCAAATTATAAAATCAAATAATAAATTAAGAATCTTCAGCATCTAGGGCTGCAGGTACCTTTGGAATTTTGAGGATGCACAAAAATGGTTAGAGTTACCTCAGACCACAAAACACCCACTTCTACTTTTAATAAGGGACAGAATTGGCCCTGTTGACACTAGTAGATGACATTTTGCGGAAAAGGGATAAAGGAAGTAGGATTCTTCTGAAGTTTGTGGATCTTTCATCAATTATCCTTTTGAATAACTTCCATGAAATGCACTTTGAAGACAGTGTCTTACTGTGATGATACTGAGATTTGCAGGGAAATTTTCAGAGAGTATTATTGGATGATGGAGCCTTGGCACCCTGGCAGTTCTGCTGCAGGATGCCAAAAGGTACTTATAGAATAGCAGAGTTGGAAAGGACCTTGGAGGTCTTCTAGTCCAACCCCCTGCTCAAGCAGGAGACCCTATACCATTCCAGACAAATGGTTGTCCAATCTCTTACTAAAAACCTACAGTGATGGAGCCCTTACAACTTCTCGAGGCAAGCAATTCCACTGGTTAATTGCATCAGGAGGAGTGGAAGAAGAATGCTTGCTAGAGAGATCTACAGGTGATTGATGGGCCATCTGAGAATGGCAGATGAATTAGTTATCCCACTTTAATATCTATACAATGCTACTGAAATGGACATGCAATACTATCAGTATGATGACACCAAGCTCTACTTCTTCAAAACATCTAACAAATGTCTGAAAGCAATGATGAGTTAGATGTGATCCAAAACAATGAGGCTGAATTCTCTCAACCTCTCCCTCCACGATCTAGTGCTTTCTTACACTTGAATATGGACTGGGACTTATAGGTATCAAGAATTAATATTTCTGGAGATTTGGGTTGTCTTTACACTCTAGTACTGATGATGCTGTGGTGTGCCTGTGAGACTTACATCTGGTAGGAAAGATGCAAAGCTCCTGCTGTGTGCTTGCCACCTTGTGTGAATGAGGATGATTTTATTCCCTCCCCTCTGGCAATAGATGATAACATGGCTGGATATCCTCATTGTCGGTACAGGTACCTTCTACTAGGTATTAAAATAGATGATGGCTAGGGCTGACATCAGTGGATAACCTGTTCTAGGGAAGTATTGCACCCTCTGGCATCTTTCCTAGAGGGATACCTGGTTTGGTTTATGTCATAGCTAAATTTCTAACTGAAATGTTGTTGTTTGTATACATATGAAAATGTTATAAATGCACATATGTACATATGAAGCTCCAGTGAAGGCTTTATCTCACTGGAATAATTACTAGTGGTAAGTGTTTAGAAATTGTTTGCCTGGGTTTTGCAGTCAATCAGCAATTAAAAAATGCATTTGATGAATAAAGGCTCCTTGAATATAAAATCTGGGGTGCAAATCACACAACCATTAGATGGGAATAAAGTGTAAAATGTTCTTTCTCTTCTGTACCTAAACTGATCCCCAATTTTATAGCACAAGACTTGTAGCCTTGCTGTTTTGAAGTAATGATTAATTAAGCAAAATAGAATAATTAATTGAGATGTAATATTTAGGTGATATAGCTAATGTGGAAGAATAAATTGAATCCTACTAAAATCTGGAAATATTATTTACTAGACCCAGAATTAACTTACTGGGTCAATGTTATAATGTCCATGTGGCCCACTTCCATGTCGGAAAAAAAAAACCTTTGTCACTTAAGTAAATAATGAAATGTGTATGCAATCTGTTAACTGGTGACAATTAAATATCCACATGTATTGGAAGTAACTATACACATTTCATATACATGGATATCCTCTTGCCAATTTAATAACATTTGATAACAGACAGCATTCACTCTGACAGCATCACCTTTTCTTTTTATTAGAGGTCTTGTTGTTATCTTTTCTTTTTCTCTTCCATCTTTTTCTGTATATCTTGTATTTCTGTATATCTTGTAATTCTGAAGACAGGAATGTTAAATTACTTATGCTGTCCTGAGTGTCTTTCCAGATGAAGAAAAGAATATCAAAACTTTAAATGAATAGTGCAAAAAAGAAATTAAATCCTTTTAACTCTCCTGGAATTCAGAGGAGATACGGTGGCTTGGTTTATTTGAAAAATCTCAATATCTACATGTGAACAACATTTACATGTTATTATTTTCTTGTTCTTTTAAGGACATCCGTTTACGAGCAGGATATGCTATTGCAGTTTTTGCTTACAATAATCCTACTCAGCAGGTACTGATTTTAGAGGCTGGACCCATATCAATCCATGTATTTGAACCTCTTCTAGGCTCGGATGTCGAGACAGATAGAGCAATGGCTGCCTTTCAGGTACAAGTCTAGGTATTGCATGAATAGTTGGTTCAGAATTATTCCTGCACAATTAATTATCAATAAGCATTTTGGAAGAATGTAGTTTGCAGCATAGAACTTGAAATTCCCTGTTGGGAAGATTCTACTGGAATCCCCCAAAAATAGATTTCCATAATACCCAAATATGGAAAGATTATGACCAGATTTCCCAAATGCTGTTCTCTGGAAATTTCAGACTCTTAATTCCCATCAGTTCCCACAAATCTGGCTAATGACTGGCGATGATGTAGAAAGCCTTTCTAAAATAACTTTTTGTAATGGAAGATTTTCCACAGATTGAGGCAGGCTAAATTGATGGGCTGTGTGATGCGTTGATCTGGGATGGGCCCTTCTTTTTGAATGGTCTGCTGTAGAAAGTGGAGTAGCTAGATAAGTAGTAGTAGATAAGATGAAAAGCAACGGCTTTTCTGTCATTGTACAAATGTTTTGAAAAACACTCTACACCTTTTCTGACGAGGCTCATTTCTACTTTTTGTTGGTCTGTTAAAATCTTAATTTTCCAGGAAATCTTTGAGGAGTTTGATGACTGATTAAAACTTCTTCAGATATTTCTAGGAGATTAATTAATGTTTTGAGAACATTTTGCCTATTTTGTTCCCCATTCCTGATTTGTTCTTAGGTATTATTGGATACTTTGAGCCCTTTTGCTAGAATTGTGGGCTTTTGTCTTGTTATGCAATCTTCTGCAAGTCTATATAGAATTAAAATTGACTAAATTGTGTGAAATTTAGTGAAAGATAAGTATGTTTAAATTTGAAGCATAATGAATATGGCAATGTTCCAATAAACCAAAATGAGGAAGAGAATGATGATGATAATATAAAATGCTTTACCTGAAATCTTAATTAATGCAAATATCTTTTCTACTACTATGATTTTGTAAATATAAAATTCTCAGTACTGTGTGTATTTAATACTGTAACTAAAATATTTAGACTATTATATTGTGAAAAATAAGAAATGAAAAAAATTGCAACCTGTTTTATCTGTTGTGTCAAAAAGTATCTTCTATTTCAGATTGTAATACTAGCAAAAATTATAATTGATATGGATCAAGTTAGTTTGTCTGCAAAAGGAATTTCTACCTTGGTTGATCTACTATGTTCAGAAAAATCAACGACTTTAGTACTAACAGGTAACTAATGCTATAAAGGGGGAAATGTATATAAAATACTAAAATAAGTAGGTCTTTGGTTATTCGGGTGTTCTCCCGCATAGAATTGGATGTGTCTTGGCAACATTTCGATGAAGTCTCATTCGTCATCTTCAGGCTGGTGTTCTCGGCTTCGTGCTTCCAGGAGCAATACTAAAATACTGTGCAGTATCACTGTAGTGACAAACTGTTATTAACTATAACACGGTGCCTAAGAGTGAAGATTTAATGAAGGAAATAGGACTAATCTATGGTGGCACATTGGTTAGAATGCAGTATTGCAGGCTAATTCTGCCAACTGCCAGCAGTTCGATCTTGACCAGCTCAAAGTTGACTTAGCCTGCCATCAGTTTGAGATCGATAAAATGAGGAGTCATATTGCTGGGGGTAATATGCTGATTCTGTAAATGGCTCAGAGAGGGTTTTAAAGCACCATGAAGTGGTATATAAGTCTAAGTGCTACTGCTAAAGTGGTCCCTGTATCCTTCTTAAACAGTCTCAGAAGGCTTCACATGATTATGTTCATATATACAGAAAAAGGCATCAGTCCACATTACTGATACTTTCATACTTTGAAAGAAGTATGAAAAGAAGGAGAAATTAGATCACCATCCAGGCCAGTGTTTCTTAAAGTATGGTTCTGGGAGTCTTGGAGGTTTCCAACATCCTGTCAGGATCCTCAGATCAAAATTATTTGCTAGCCTATGTTGAAAAATAATATCATATTAAAATCCGTCAAACAATCATGAGAAGCAGTATCAGCAATAAAGACATCCATTTTAATTTTTAATATGGATATCAGTAAATATAACCCTACAAACAAAACTCTTTTGGTACTGCCATAATTTTTAAATCTGAGAAAGAATCCTGAGAAGAAAACGTTTAAGAAACACTCATCTAGACCATATTAAATAGGATGTAAAGCATGCTAAAATACTTTGGCGACCTAATGAGAAGAAAGGACTCACTGGAGAAGAGCCTAATGCTGGGAACGATTGAGGGCAAAAGAAAAGCGACCGCAGAGAATGAGGTGGCTGGATGGAGTCACTGAAGCAGTCGGTGCTTAAACGGACTCTGGGGGATGGTAGAGTACAGGAAGGCCTGGAGGAACGTTGTCCATGGGGTCACAATGGATCAGACACAACTACGCAACTAACAACAACAAAACACGTTATCTTGATGGTCAGCAACTTCAGGGAAGGGGAGAATTCCTAGGAGAAAAGGGATGGTGGTGAAAGAGATTAGTTTATGATTCCTCAGGCAGTTAATAGAAAATAGTTAATTGGAATATACTAACAAAATTATAAAAACAATAAAAATAGCCAGGATTAAAATGCTGGCCTAGAAACTAGGACACTGTTTTCGTCCCTCCTTAGGTATGAATGCCAATTGGGTGATTTTGGGCCAGTCACTTTTTCTCAGTCCAGCCCACCTCAGAAGGTAGTTGTTATGGGGAAAATAAGAACATTAGATATGTTCATTACCTTACTTATAAAAATAATAATAGGACAATAATATGGTTGATAATCCACTAGAGTTTACATCACAATTTTCTGGAAAATATCTCTGAAATAAGCAAAGATTTTAATAAAGATTTTAGTCAGTTTCAGCATGATTCCTTCATAGACCACTTGTAGAAGTGGTTAATTGAATTCAAACTTACTTAACTTTTCACTTGGCTAAGTGTACCAAAAGAAGAGAAACTAATGAAAATTATTTTTCATAATTTATAGTATATTAAAAGTATATAGTAGTATATACTATACTTTAATATAAAAGGCTTGTTTCATTAAAATATTTTAAGAAATCACAATTGACTGATAACAGAATTTTTCAGATTTTGCAATGCTGGAACTCCATAAAATGAAAAATGAATGTGTATAATTTCCATGAGTATTGAGATTAAAGTGGAGCTTCAAATAAAAATGTTACTTTTGATAATTTAATGTTAATCTATATCTTACAGGTTCCACAACTGTCCATAGGCCGACATAGGCAAAGCCAGAAGCAAAGCCCAAATCATATTTTCAGTCTTCCATTCTATTTGTGCTAGGCAAGCTTTTCAAAAAATAAAAACTAAATCCATTTAAGTGGCCTGTTATCCCAGGGCATTCTGGCTCACAGTTTGAAAAATTCTGGTCTGATACTTTGCAAGTTCTAGTTGTATTGAGTTGTGTTGGATATAATTTATACGCACAATTTACGAATACTTATACTTTAATTCCATCTCCCCATTCCTAGGAAAATTATTAGCCAGCTTGGCCCACACAAGGGCAGGCATTCCAGAAGCAATCACAAGCCTGGGGACTGTCCAACGTCTTTGTTATCATTTATATGCAAAGGAAGAGGAGGTAGGAATTTAAAATTCTGATAAGTTTTCTTACCGTTCAGTAGAGACCAGAATTTCTCCCTCCCCACTTGATGTGAAGCACCACATCATGTAACACTGTTTTGTCTTGTACTATTAAATGTTCATTTCACTCTTGAGCTCTTAATCTTTGCTTTCTTGGACTTGTTAGTAATGGCTCTAGTACCTTTAGACTGTGATTTTCAGATATTAAACTCATCCCGGTCCATCAAAAATGTAGTACAGTGCTCACAAACTCACACATACTAAATTGGGCAACAGGGAGATATATATCCAAATAATGGACAGAAGTGATATATACAGAGATCCTGTTTTCTGCAAGGAATTTTTTTTCAGGACAATCCAGATCTTTTATTTTAGTTTTCATAGTTCCCTTGCTTTGTTGCTTACTGTAAAATAATCTGATTCACTGATCCTAAACAAAATTAATAAACTTCACTTCTATAATGTGGATGTCTTTTCTAGGTTCGTTCAGCTGTGGCATGTGCTCTTGGCTATCTAACTTTTAACAGAACTGCATATCGCCATCTGTTGGTGCAATGTAGGAATAAGCCCAAGTTGTTCAAGAGACTAATAATAAATCTCAGCAAAGATGCAAAAATAAATTCAGATTTTGTAAATGAATTTAGGAGACAGAAAAAAGTTGGGCTCCCATCTCTCAGGTATGAACAGTATTTAAAATTTTTGTGAAGTTTCCGAATACTGTGCACATCAGTTTTAGAATAAAATATATTTCTATTTGAAAGGATGAATCACATGGATGTTTGGGAAATAAACATTCAAAATATGGAGGCTTGAGACTTTGGCTTAGGACCAGGGTATCTTCGGGACCGCCTTCTGCCACAAACAGCCTCTCACCAACCAGTCCACTCCCATAGAGAGGGTCTCCTTAGGGTGCCGTCGACTGGCGGCCCCCAGGGGGAGAGCCTTCTCTGTGGGGGCCCCTACCATCTGGAACGAGCTCCCCCCTGAGATAAGGAGGTTACAGGACCTGTGTACTTTTCGCCGCGCCTTAAAAACATTTTTATTTGAACAAGCTGGGCTGGCTTAACCTCCTTTATATTGGGGTTTTAAATTTTTTACAATTGGATTTTTAAACCGTTGAGCCAAATTATTTAATTTGTTTTAATATGATTTTTTAACTTTTGTATTTATTGTATCTTATTCTGGCTGTTCACCGCCCTGAGTCCCGTCTGGGAGTAGGGCGGTATATAAATTTAATAAATAAATAAATAAATACCCCAAGCCTGAGAAAATGAAGGATTTTTATTTATATACAATGAATCCCCTGATACAAACTTGGTGAAAGTCTATTTCTGGCTGGAAGTAGGACTTTATTCCAGAATAAGAACACTTGAATTTTTCCAAGATTATCTTTAAATGTTTTAGAAAGCATGTTTCAAGTATAAAGCCTATCATGCTGACCTGAGAGAAGAGCATGCTGAATTTACTGGATAACACAACGTATTTTCTTTTTCTATTTGCTGTGTAGTCCTTTTGGGTTTTGTAGCATTTTATAGCATTTTTAAAATACTATTTGTGTTTTCATAATTGTCTTAAATGTACTAGGAAATTGTGGTAGTTTTAATTAATTTCAATTAAATGTTATTGAACAGCAGTTCAGTTTAATTCACAGTTTAATATACATATCTTACTAAGCACAGAGTACTAGAAAGCCTGAGATCTTACATCAGGACTGATGTTAAATATTTCCATAAATACTGTGAATGTTTATAATGTCATGGATTCATAAACTTGCTATCATGTAATCATTGTAAAATTTAAGAAGAAGACTAGCCAACTAATCAAACAGACAAAACAAAATTCCTGAAGCCTGTATGTTTATTGTGGCAGCACTGTCAGCTGAATCAGATTAGAGATAATGGAGAAGTTCAATGAAAGTAAATATACCAGTTCAGAAATACAGAATGGTTATATTAGGTTTAATTGTTAAACAGGGGAAAAAAAAGAATGGTTAACAGAATTTCAAACTACATTAATAATGGTTTCAGGACTTTAGTGAAAGTCCTTTTCAGAGGGGCTTAGCAATTATCAGCCTTCTAACTTAAAAGTTGGTTTTTATTTTCAGCCTGGAGATAAATGGAGGACCACCTGCCGTCCCTGTACACATACGAGGTAATTTATGCCTATATAATAGACATAATGAAGTACACAAATCAAGAAAGCATTTGATAACCACACAAAATATATAAAAGCTTAAATATGCAGCCTAATCCACATGGATTTGTGCAGAGTCGGCTGGGCATATTAAAAAAATACATTATCTAATAAAACTTGTGATGTGGGTAAGCCCTTCCAATGTTGCTTTCCACCAGAAATTTCTAATAATTCAAGCTCTTGTTCTTGAAGACTCATGAGCTTGGCGAGATAGCTGATCTAAAGCGGCTTTAAAATGCATACTTGGAAGCCACTGCATGCTGGTTGGGGAATTCTGTGTGTTGCAGCTCACACATCTTTTAAGTTGCCAAGTTTGAAAAACACTAATCTAAAAGGATCAAGAGCTGTCCACTCCTATATTCAGGTTTCATAAGAGTGACCAATGCTGTTTCTATTCCGTATCTGGGTCTGACAATCTGCTTCCCCAACCACCTTCTCTAAATTTCCCCTCCCAAAAAAGGTAAGGTTGGATGACAGACAGTAGCAATAGCAATAGCAATAGCAATAGCAGATTTATATACAGCTTCACAGTATTTTACAGCCCTCTCTAAGCGGTTTAGAGTCTGCAGTAGTGCATTCTAACCACTGTGCCACCGCAATTCATTAATTGTCTAGCATGGCCGGATTAAGAGGTGGCCTGACGAGGAGGGCACACACCACCATCATTTTCAAGGTGGTAGGAACCATTCTCCAATGTAACTGCTCACTCCACTTCTAGCTGTTGAAATGAACCAGGTGGAATAAGGATGCAGCCCACAAGTAATCCTACTCATGTTGCAACATTATTTGTCTGAACAATCTGAAATATTTCGCAGATAATACTGATAGTAGTAAAAGTGGTGCTTTTATTTTCTAGAAAAATTTCGAGGTACTGGTGTTAAAGTATATAAAGGAAAGTTTCGTCCGAAGGATTCTCTCTTTTTAATTCCCCCAACTTCACATATAATGGGAAGAGTAAAAGCTCTGGAGAAACCCCGCATTCCAGCATCTGGACACTATCAATTTCCACAAACAACAACCTCTGATCTCATTCAGGTTTCAAGACCAAGAATTGTTAATATCGGGGCACTCAATTATACTTTGTCCGAAGAGAAAATTTAAACATATTGTCTATATTGTTGTAGCAGAAAAGAAGTTGTTACCATGCAGTTTCATGCAAATAAAAATATGATTGCATCTGTAATGGATTTATTCCAAATTGGGAAGAAAACAACCACAAGAAATTGATATAGAAGTAAGAAATAAAAACACTGGCAATCAGATATGACCATCTGTGAAAAGCAAATATGAAGATCATGGTAAATTAAAATATATCTTTATTTCAAATCAGCGGTGAAATCCAATTTTTTTTACTACCAGTACTGTGGGTGTGGCTTTGTGGGCGTGTCAGGGGAAGGATACTGCAAAATCTCAATTCCCACCCCACTCCAGGGGAAGGATACTGTAAAATCTCCATTCCCACCCCACTCTGGGGCCAGCCAGAGGTGGTATTTGCCGGTTCTCCAAACTACTCAAAATTTCTGCTACCAGTTCTCCAGAACCTGCTGGATTTCACCCATTTCAAATAATATAGCACTGTATCAAAAAAAGGGATATGAAATGTTAATAGTGTACATTGACTGATAAGCTCTTGAAAACAAGCACTCTGCATGAGGCAAACAGCTGTAAAGGTACTGATGCAAATCTTGGATAACTTCAAAGATTATGTGCTGTTTACCTATGATTTTTTTTTAACTCACGTAATTGTTTCCTTTACTCTCCTGTTATTTCTGGTACAGTTAGTCCTCAACTTACGATCACAATTGAGCCCAAAATTTCTGTTGCTAGGCAAGACAATTATTGACAATTTTGCCCCATTTTACAACCTTCCTTGCCAGTTATTAAGTGAATCACTGCATTGTTAAGTTAGTAACAGTTGTTAAGTGAATCTGGCTTCCCCGTTGACTTTGTTTGTCAAAAGGTCATAAAAGATGATCACATGAATCCCGCGCACTGCAATTGTCATAAATACATGCTAGTTGCCAAGCATCTGAGTTTTGATCATGTGACCACCGGGTGGTGCAATGGTCCTAAATGTGAAAAATGGTTATAAACCACTTTTTTCAGTGCTATTGTAACTTTGGTCACTAAACAAATGGTTGTAAATCAAGGATTATCTGTACTCACATCTCCATCTATTTTCCTTCTTCTCACCATTGTAGCTATTCCTTTTTTTTTTTTCTTTCTATTTGCTTCCTTTTTCCTCTTACCTTTTAGCTGTTTTTACTGGAAGAAGGGAAGGGAATATTTGTGCATACATTTATATATTTCCATATGTTGAAAAGGTTTGCATTCAAGAGAAAGAATAGTTGATTTATATTGATGGAGATCAATCCATTTGGTAAAGGGAAAACGTTACTTTACAAGCAACTATAATCAGTAGTTACTAATTGAACCAGTGACTTTTTTTGTCCTGCCTCTACACTTTCTGGAAAGTAGCTTCTGGCAGTTATATCCACTTGCGTACATATATAAACAGATGTAAAGAACTGACATATGCTCATTTATATTGGGTGAGAGTGGAATATTGAAGATTTATTTCAGCTACAATTTGCAAACCAAGAGTACTTAAGTGGAGAATTTGGGTACTGCACTTGCTCCTCCGACCCCCTTCTTTTTTGAGGGTATTATTTTCAATTCGGACCAAACACGCGTAGCATCCATTCCTTTTATTTCTGCAAATAGTTATCATTAAATCATTGAAAAATGCCAGCCTTGAAATTTAATTGATAATGGAACATATATCCAAATTTACTAACAATAAAATGTTTAGAAACACCTTCCGTATTTATAGTGACTAAAAATGTATCTCCTGTTTTTCCAATTTGATAACTTAAATTTTTCCTCAGCTTATAATTAAATTACTTGGCAATGTCACACGACTTGTCTAGATGACCAGGGAGCAACAAAATGGAGTCCCCATTAAAAACTTTTTGAAAATGACACATTCACTTTTTTCCAAACAATTGAAAAATACCAAATATCATACTGCTAGATTTAGCGCTGGCACTTTGATGAAAGCTTCTTTTACTTGTTCTGAGATATCAGTTCCAAGTGGAGCTCTAAATGATAAAATAAAACACTATAATTAAACATATAACACAAATTCAAGAATGTAGAATTAGTTATATATTACAAATTATATATTACAAGAGCCGAGGTGGCGCAGTGGTTAGAGTGCTGTACTGCAGCTACTTCAGCTGACTGCTAGTTCAGCAGATCAAATCTCACCAGCTCAAGGTTGACTCAGCCTTCCATCCTTCCGAGGTGGGTAAAATGAGGACCCAGATTGTTGGGGGCAATATGCTATTTAGTATACTGTCGATTGTTGTAAGCTGCCCAGAGTTCTCGGAGAGTGGGCGGCATAGAAATATTAATAATAATAATAATAATAAAATAAATAAATAAAAAAATATATGCATATGTGGCTTCTCTAAGACTCTCCCACGTATAATAAAAATTACAATAAAATAAGTAATTTATATAATTGAATAAACCACATTCAGAACAATACATACACCTATCCCTATTTTACAATTTACAAACTCAGTTCACAATTTATGCAAATACCTTTTTGTCATTCAACATACCAACTAGGGCTAGCACTATTATTTTACCACTGAACACCATTACAACTTTTGATAAAGGCATTTCTTTCTCAAATAATAATTCTATTATTTTTACCAGTTTCATAAAAGAAATAATAATTATTTTATAATTTTGAACATTATGTAAGGAAAGTAATGTGATTGATTGATTGATTGATTGATTTAATCAATCTATCTATCTATCGGTCACCCATCTTACCACAGGATAAGTCTTTTTAAAACTATCTGATAAGGGAAGAACATATTCTGTTAGAAAAAAACAATTATCTTAGCCTTCTCCAGTCTCATGCTTTATAGATGTGCAATGGCTAAAGAAATTCTGGAAGTTGAGTTCCAACATAGCTTGGAGATTCCAAGGGGGAATGGTTCGGGGGTACATTTTTAAAGAATGCAATATATACTGCCTTTTTTAAACTGCAGTTTTTCTAATTTTGAGCAGCATATAGACAATAAAGCAGACCAAGAAAAGTTCAATGAAATAATTAACTACTTACTTTGGTTCATACCTGAAATGTTCTACATTATAAAAGATATCTAATCCTGCAGAAAGCTTTTCAATTCCATTCCTATGAAGGAAATATTTATGCAAGCACTGTAAGTAAAGCTATTTCATTTCTCTATTACCTTACAATGAATACAAAGCATTTATCACACTGACTACAAAAAAACTATTGGCAGAATCTTCAACCATACTGTCTTATTTTCTATTAGATATTATTCTTGTTAATATAATTATTTTCATTATAAGAAGGAACCTGAGGCATCTTTCTTACAATATAAACCTCTGATTTCTTCACATTTTTTTTATCAAAAAAGGCAAAGGCAGCACTAATTTTCTGGAAAACTACTATGCTAGAGAGGCCTTGGTGCATAATGAATTATAGGTATTTGCCTATTCCATATAGGAAATGTATCTCAAATATTTAGTTTCAGCAGCCCTGCAGTCATTTGTCCTTAAAACCCACCACAGGGATGCTTCAGTACCTGTCTCTCCCTCATCCCAGAATTCCACAAACCCATCATGCGCCACATTTACCTTCTGAAGCTCTCTGGACCTCATTTTATGGAACGAGGGCAGGGCATGTGTCCTCAGCCTGCACAGTGGCAATAAAATGTTATTTTGCCCTGCCCATTTGTGGCAAAATGGCAGCTGCCAGACAAAGTGCTTTACAGGTCTGCACAGTGCTGCAGAAGATTTTAACCGCTGCAGAAAGCGTCTGCAGCACTGTCCAGAGCTTGCTAAGGCAGCAAAATGAAGCAGTTTGTCCCTGAGCCATGTGACAGCCACCCAAATATGGCTACCATTTTGTGGGCGGGGAAAAATGGTGGCCACTGTCAGAATCACTCCATGTGGCTGCACAAAGAAGCAAGTTATTCCAGCACTCTGGAAGGCCTTGGAACTCTTCAAAAGGTAAGTGAAAGGTAAGCGAGGAGAAGAATGTTTGGCCTGGTAGGATGGGAATCAGGCCTAAGATGGTGGAGGGGTGGGAGTGGGAAAAGACCTGTCAGGACCCAAAGAAGGAGAAGTGAAGCAAGGGCATCTCAAGGGCCAGGGCAGGTGGGCCTGGGCCTGTGCTAGACCTACAGCTGCCTCCCCAACCAGGAGGTACCCCACACTCCACTTAACAATCCACGTTAGTTTAATGATTCATTGAAGTATAATTTGGGGAAGGGTTTGTTACGTGAGACATTTCCCCTAAAGACCGTTAGGACATGTGACCATAACGAGCAGGTTCCATTACAGTTGTATCTCGAGGACTTTCTGTGCCCCAAAGACATATAATGTGTATACACACAAAAAGTATATGATGTTCCCCATATAAAACATACGCATATATTTTGGAAATAAATAAAAATATTCTGCAATAATGTATCTCCTTCAAAAGTGAAAAAAATATTTCCTTACCATGCAATCATAACACCATTGTCAGTGCAAAGCCTTGGAGGTGGACAAACCAATGAGAAATTAGTAGCATCTGCTAGAAGTTGCAGAGATCTACGGATATATTGGTTACTTGCGACACCTCCTGAAACTACCTGAAAATAAAGTTGAAAGAAACACCATCATAGTAAATTGTTGCATGTTGCAATTCTATTAGTTTATATCTTTCAGAATTAAATATGATAGAGAAAAAAGGTAAACTTTTATGCTGTAATGTAAATCCTCATTACCACAGGTTGGTAATCCAGTTGCCACAATACTTATGAAACTCAATAGATATACATTTACATTGCTGAAAGCATCTTTTGAAGAATTCAGTGCTGTCGCATGAGATTGCTCAAGTTCTTGGAGAGACAAGTTTGCTGAACTGCTATGAGATTTGGCAATTATGCAAAAACCTCACTCATTTATTTATTTACTTAGAAGCATGGATTGTCTAGAGATCTATTCTCCTTTACTCGCATTTGGATTACACTACTATTTCTAATCTTGTTTAATCTTGTTAAAGTCCTACAAAATTTCCTTCATGGCCTGATTTTACTTGGAGCCTGTCCCCTTGGCCAGTTCACTATTTCCATGATCAAGCAGCAATCAGTCTTGGAATCGAAGATAATGAAAGGTGTAACCTTCACACAGAACTTACCAAAGTTTCCTTTCCTGGGGGTATGATTCCTTTCTCTTTGCAGAAGAGAATAGCCCGATGGGTTCGCTCAGCGATGTGAACAGTCGTTGTATGCAGGGCTGCCGCAGCAAGGTCCGGAAGGCAGGAGAGATGTTGTCCTTCCTGAATGCCTGCAGGAATTACCATCAGATAGAATTTTTTTTTTTTTCCCAAAGCAGACATGCAGCAAAACACACCCATACAGTTTGTGACTCCTTGGGCAAATACCTTCTGCCTTTTCTTCTTTTGAAATCTTTCTAGAGATTTCGCTTTGCAGGCCAGCAAAAGAGAAGGTGCAATCACGGTATCGCTGCATGGGGATTGTGAATTTGTATCGCAGAACGTTACCCTGCTGAGCCAAGGTTTCTATTGCTCTCCCACCAGTCATGCCAGAGCACTCTGGATGATTATGTAAAGAAAGACTTCTAGCTACCTTAAAAAAAAAAAAGTAAAGGAAAAGAAAAAGAAAAAAAATATCCATTCCCAAAAGATTCAACAAACATCTCATTTCAAGTTTACAACATTAATTTTTTTAAAGCAATCTTCCTTATTAGCTTATCTAGTATGTATTTTTGACAAAATAAGTGATGTGGGTTTTCATGATGCAGCACAAGTGAATATGCTTCATACATAAAGTGTAGTGGCTTATGTCAATAAAATTAATCATGCTTTAAAAAGAAATGGATAGATTATATTCCTATTTAAAGAAAGTAATTTTTCCCCTAAAAATATATTGTCGCCCCATGGGATATCTGAGTACAGGTAGTCCTTGAATTATGACTGTAATTGAGCCCAACATTGCTAAGTGACACATTTGTTAAGTGAATTTGCCCAATTACGACTTTTCTTACCATGATGATTAAGTGAATTAAGTGTAGTTGTTAAGTTAGTAACATAGTTGTTAAGTGAATTTGGTTTCCTCACTGACTTTGCTTATAAGAAGGTCACAAAAAGTGATCACATGAGCCTGGAACACTGCAACCGTCATAAATATGAGTCAGTTGCCAAGCATCTGAATTTTGATCAAATGACCATGGGGATGCTGCAACAGTTGTGTGAAAAACAGTCATAAAAGCCCCTTTTCTCAGTGCCATTGCAACTTTGAATGGTCACTAAGTGAACTGTTGTAAGTCAAGGACCACCTGTAATGTATGCATTACACGAACATACTTTTTCAGGTAAATGAGAATATGTGACTGAAATGACTCCTGTTCCTAGCTTTCATTACCTTACTGATATTATGGGGAGTGGGTTTTATGTGGATTTTATCACTCAGGCCACTGATGAAATGAAGCCTGGGGGCTCCTTTTTGCCTTTGTGGTACCTGGGTGTTGCAGGCAGTTTGGTTTATGTTACCCTGCCATTTCCAGAGTAAATAAAAATTTTTGGCCTGTTTTCTGGATGTTTTAAGAGGTGGAGAGGTTTAATGAGAAAATAGAACAAAATCAATTCCCTTCAGAACTCAATTGGGGCTTTTTAAAAGGGTGAAATAGAAATCAGTGAGAGAAAATGAGATGCTGGGGAAACACATGCAACCAAGGGCAATCATTTGCTTAAAACAATGCATACGTGGAGGACCCCCAAATGTGAACGCCCCTAGAAGTTGCCACCAAAATGTTCAATCTTATAGAAGTGAGAAATTATTGAGAACATGAAGAGTAATTCCGTCTCTTTAAACGTTAAGTTTGTGTACCAGCCCTACTCAATTTTTCGATATTAGTATATTACTCAGTATATTATATATATATATATTACTCAGTATATTATATATTATTATATAATATATATATATATATATATATATATATATACACACATATATACATACTCAGTATATTACTCAATATATTACTCAAAGGATCTTGGCTTAAAAATATTTATATGTCAATAATCTATATTAAAATGAATCACCTTGTCAAGCATGTCCCCTGGCGCGATGTCCTTTGTTTGTCCGAGGAGAAGAAAATCTGAAACTCCTTGTGCTACTGCCAGGATGCAATGACCCCCGGAGAGTAAAAGGACAAGAAAAGGAAACGTGACGAGGTCCGTCAGTCGGACGGTGAGCGCATGTGCTTCCATATGATGGATAGGGATAAAAGGTTTCCGATGCTTCTTCACCAGTTCTAAACTATATTTCAATCCAATTCCAAGGCTTAACGCAAGTCCTGGCATCACAGTTGTTGCAACAGCTGAGATATCCTCCATGCTGACGCCACTGGCTGAGACTGCATGTTGTACTACCCTTGCGATATTTTCTTGGTGAAGCTGCTGCGCTACTGAAGGAATAATGCCACCTGTTCTAATGAGAAATACACATCTACATGTGAAATCTACTGGCCTGATTGTAATAATTTTATAACATCACCATATTATATACTATATCACCTCAATATATTACTAATAAGAATTTATATGTAATAATATTGTAATTACATCAGCATGTTTAATATATATATTATAATTTAGTAATAATAATACAGGAGGATTGATGTCCTCCCAGTCACCGTTTTTTCCCCACCTGTCTTGCCTGATTGTTCTGCAATATCATCTTTACACAGATTCTGCCAGTAAAGGTAATCCTCGATTTACAGCAGTTCATTTAGTGACCGTTCAAAGTTACAACAGGACTGAAAAAAGAGACTTATGACCATTTTTCACACTTATGACCGTCGCAGCATCTCCATGGTCACGTGAGTTACATTCGGATACTTGACAACTGACTTAGATTTATGATGGTTGCAGTGTCCCGGGGTCATGTCATCCCTTTTTGTGACCTTCTGACAAGCAAAGTCAATGGGGAAACCAGATTCACTTAACAACTCTGTTATTAATTTAACAACTGCAGTGATTCACTTAACAAATGTGGGAAGAAAGGACATAAAAGGGTGCAAAACCCACTTAACAAATTTTTCACTTAGCAATATAAATTTTGGGCTCAATTGTGTTCGTAAATTGAGGACTACCTGAATAGTTTCCCTAACAGCAGTGTAGTTTGAGATTAATTATTGGCCATTAGAGAATGGTAGTGTTTTACTGACCCTTTTTAATCATTATAGTGATTACAATTAAGTCTGTCTTGCAGGATTCCTCTGAAATAAGGTTGGACGTGAGAGAAAAATCATTGGTTTATTCAGAAATGTACATAGCTGCTCATGAAATACCATATGAACACCTTAAGATTCTGGAAGAAAAATAGCAAGTTAAGTGTAACAAACAAATTGTGATTTAAATCTAATTTTTCCAACTTCCTACGGTGGTTCTAGATCAGGGGTGTCAAACTCCTGGGTCGGATGTGTCATATGCTGGCCACACCCAGTTTAGCAAAGGGGAAAAAAGTCCCAATACGTCATGTGACACCACCGCAATGACGTCAGTTTGACACCCCTAGATCCATGGGCTCCTTTTTCTTTCCCATTTTACAGGAAAGCTGGTAACTCAGCAATTCACAACTTTCAATTCAAGCAGAAGTTTCCTTGGAAATGCTTTTGTCAAAAACATGTTCTTTCACTGAGCCTGAAAACCTCACCACCATCATCAATGCTCATAACATGGAGATTTTGCTATGAAACCTGCTTTTGGGGGGACAAGACTTCAAACAAGAGTGTTCAGAAATTCCAGTGAGTAAAAACTTTTATCAGCCATTTCTTCATAGAAGAAGGACCTATGTGGCCTGTTCTACCAATTTTGAATAGAAAACTTGAAACAGTGTGACAGCAACCTAACATAATTTGTTAATATGAATTACAGGCCATTTTCTAGATATCTATGAATGGAGATATAAAACAGTTCATATTCCATTTATTGGTAAGTTTTAACTTCCTTATAAACTGTACTCATTCTTTGCTCCCAAAGTAGGACTCTACAAGCATGTTATGTTCCTTTTCTAAAAATCAATTTTTAGCAACATAAAATAAAACATTATAGTTTTTTATTAAGTTGTAATAAAATGTTTTGTCTGGATGCCTTTAGTGCTTCAGTGACTCAAACTGGCATCATTCCTAGCTCAAAGCCGTAACTTTAAAGCAAAGAAGGATCAGATTTCTAAAACACAGAAGAAATGCAAAGAGTACATAAAAATAGCAATATTTATACACTACACACACACACACACACACACAAATAGCAATACAGCTAGGCAAATTGTAGCAACTTTTTCATCCACAATAAGAATTAGTTACCCAAGAGGCAAATTAAAAATAATATGTGGATGATCCTGAACACTTTGGAATACGAGACACACCCCGGAAAGCAGATGGCACTTATTTTTCTTGATGCACAGAAAGCTTTTGATAATTTGAGTTGGCAGTTTATGTTTTTACAATTAAAACAGATGGTATTCGGAGAGACATTCATTAGTATGATTAAGACACTATACCATAAACAAACAGCAAGGGTGATTATAAACAGTGACATCACTGAGAACTTTAGTATAATGAAAGGTAAAAGGCAAGGCTGCCCTCTATCTCCATTGTTATTTATATTAACCTTAGAGATGTTAGCTAGAAACGTTAGACAAGACAGTAAAATAAAAGGCATGAGAATAAAGAAGGAGGAGTATAAATTACAGGCATTCGCTGATGACTTGGTGTTTATTCTAGAAGAACCACAGGAAACAGGAGCTAAATTAATTGCAAAATGTGTATCTCTCAAAAAAGATAACTACGATAAACTGAAAGCACAAATTAAAATGGACTTGGAAAACTGGAAAAACTTAAAATTGTCCCTACTGGGTAGAATAGCTAAAATTAAGATGAATCTCCTGCCGAGATTATTATACCTGTTTCAGACAATCCCAATAAAGCTGGGGAAACAATACTTTGAAGAATTAAATAAGATGATATTAAAATTTGTATGGCAAGGTAAAAAAGGAAGAATAAAATTAAAAATGCTACAAGATGTTAAGAGTCGAGGAGGTTTTAGCCTTCCAGATTGGGAGCTATACTACCAAGCATCGGCATTTACGTGGGTGAAGGAGTGGATTAATCTGAGGAATACAAGATTACTAACACTGGACAGTCATGATCTGCAAGTGGGATGGCATGCCTTTCTATGGTAAAAGAAGGGTGAGATACATAGCTGCTTCCAGAGACACTACATTAGGAAGGCATTACTGCTAGTATGGAACAAAATCAAAGAGCAACATTATCGGAAAATACCAGTTTGGTTATCTACAATGGTGATACACCCAAATGCATTAATATGGAAAAGATTATAAGGGCATACTAAATGAAAGGGGATAACTAAAAACTAAACAAGAACTAAACAGATCAGGGATTGATCTGTCTTGGTGGCCACAGATACGATGATAATTTTGGCTAAGAATTTTGGCTATACAATCGAATTAGACAAATGTCAGAAATTATGGAACAGAAATTATAAACTTACAATGTCAACAGCGTATAAAGAAAACCTCTATAAAATGTTTTACAGATGGCACTTGTCACCTGCAAGAATAGCGAATATGTACAAAGATAAATCTGTCAAATGCTAGAAATGTAACCAAACACCAGGTTCATATTACCACATGTGGTGGACATGTCCCAAAGCAAAAAAGTATTGGAAGAAAATTCACATATGGCTAGAAGCTATGACAAAACAACACATAGACTTGAAACCTGAGATATTTTAACAGCAGCCAGGATTATATACGCACAATATTGGAAAAATGAACAAACCCCCACAGATGAGAATGTAATCAAAAAAATAATGGAATGTGCAGAAATGGACAGGTTAATGTTAAAAATTAAAGAAAATTAAAGAAATTAAAGAAAAAGAGGATTCTGAATATTTTATGACATGGGAACTTTTTTATAAATGGTTAATCAACAGATGGAGAGATCAGATGGGTTTATATGAAATATGGATTATATAAAGAAAATTTGATTAGTAAACATTTTGATGCTTATATAATTGACATTAATATGGAAGATGGTATATTGTAGAACAATGATTGATAGTATTTAGCATATGTTTGTATGTTGATATGACCTTTATGATTATGAGGATGTTTAAATTTTAACGTTTGTTACCTAGAAAACACACTGTTCAACTTAGAAATGGAATTTGTGATATAAAAAACAATAAAAAATGCATAGAAAAGGATTACTTACTTTAAATGAACATCAGTTTGAGAATGTAATGCTTCTCCTAAAATGCTACCGGTTTCATCCACCACAGCAGCTCCTGTATCATCACAGCTGGTTTCTATTCCCAGAACTATTTTAGTAGAAATGGATTTGCCACCATGAACAGAGACCTTTCTTAAATAATTATTCCAAGAACATATAGGAATCTTCAACATTCTTCCCAAACTGGTTGCTGTTAAAGATTTCAGAAAATAAGGACCGCTAGAAAGAAACTGTATAGAAATGAAATTTAGAACAATATCTACTAAAAATCTGCTTCTTACACATTTTAAACTGAGGTGTGTTTCATGCTGATGAAATAATGAAGTCGTTCTTTTGTTTTTGGTTTAGAAGGAAGCTATGACTGATATACCACAAGAGGTGCATTCACATAGCATGCTAAATGTTTTGAGTGAACTTAGAACTAAGATACATATGGAACCTTCCCAGACAGCCTCTGATAAGCAAAGTCAATGAGGGAAACTGGCTTCATTTAACAACCACCTGATTCATTTAACAACTGCAGTGATTTGCTTAACAGCTGTGACAAAAATGTTGTAAAATACATCAAAACTCACTTAATTAGCTTGCTTAGCAACATAAATGTTGGATAGTCCAGTCATTAAACAGAAGTCAAGATACCTTCCTTGCACTCAGAAGTGTACTAATCTGTTAATGGAATATAATTCTTCCTCCTAATAAATACATTGGTTGCTATTGCTAGCGTTGCAAAGAATTGAGTTGAATATTTTGGCCCTTATTGTTAGAGCAACAAATAATACAACACAAAATCCATACAAACTTTCCTTGTTTTGTAAACCTTACATTTGTAATGAATTCTGTAATTTTTTTTAGAAATGGGTTGACTGCCCTGCATGAAGTGCAGCCTATACATAAAACCTGTCATCCACCCATATGGAAAATATTTCTATCTAGATGTAAAAACTAAGCATTGAGATTAGCTGAATAAGGTAAACATTTAAAATTAACTGAAAATACTCAATATACAGTGTTTTTACCTGTGCCAAAGCCATGGTTTTAGAATAGGCTTTCTGAATTCACATTTTGCATTTCAGGGTCTCCTAAGATAGACAAAATTTAAAATAAGAAACCTACATAAAATAGTATTTCTTATGTGCTTTCCCAGAAAAGTGAATTAAATAGCTTAATTCCATATTTCTCATGTTTGCAACTGTGACTGCAAATCCAAAGACAACTGCAGGTAATTTAGGTTCAGTTAGAAACAATAGTGATTTCCATTACACTATTACTGAATTACTGTATATCTTATCTTTATGCTTTAAGAGGGTCATGTAAAAGTTATGCCTACAGAATTGGATTTTGACACATTGCAAATTCAACAAGGGAGGGGGGGGTAGTAGACCAGAAACTGAACTGTGGTGATTCTGTATTTGAAATCAGTAGCCATTTAACTGTCTCAATATATACTTTTGATATTCAATGGTCCCAAAAGATTGCTTTAAAAAAAGTCAGACTCCCCCATCTTGATATCTACAATAAGTGCATATGTATACCTAATTTAGATTTCAAGCACCACCCAATTCATATATCTATGGAGGTTCTCAGTTATCCATCCAGGTCATGGTTGTCCCTTCTATTTTACTAGAAGACATTTTGCTTCTCATCAAAGAAGCTTCTTCAGTTCTGAAAAAACTTCTTGGATGAGAAGGGAGAAATGTCTTCAAGCAAAACAAAGAAAATCCAGTTGCCTTTTGAAAAAGCACCTTTGGGACATCCAATTTATAGATTTCCAAAACAAATAAATAAAACCCTTTAATATTCCTTTTAAAATATACGCTCATCCCAAAGCACTTTTTGGCTTAAAACATGTTCAAATCCATCTTATTTTATGCTTCTGTTCCATATAACCACACTACAACACAGAAGTACCAGGGGTATTTCAATTTTAATTATTAGAAATAATACATTCATGATTTGTTAAATCAGTATTGTTTTTGTACAACTATTTTCCATTAAAGCCAGGTTTTAATTACAGTGAACATAAAAACTACAAAATTAGTATTTGTAAACACAGTATTAGAATTTTCCTACAGGAATTATCCATGCTAGAAATATTACATCTGTTTCTTCATGGCAGGAATACAATGGCTTTAATGAGCATGAGCAGACTCTGAGCAATCTCTGCATAGGCTTCCTGTCATCACTAGTTTTAAACAAGGTAATTAGATCTTCATTAAATTGTTTTAATGTCCATATTCTGCTTTTTATTTTAAAAATCACTGAATTACCATTTCTATGGGTGTACACTAGAGGTGTCAAACTCACATCACATTATTGTCACATGATGTATTGCGACTTTTTCTCCTTCGCTAAAACGGGGGTGGACATGGCCAGCGCGTGACGTATCCAGCCCATGGGCAGCAAGTTTGCCACTCCTGGTGTACACTATTATCTATATAATAACATCATTGACAACCAATGACAATTTGTATGAAAATCAGTTTTGATATTTTTCAAGATTATGTATTCTGCACAGGAACAGAATGGTAACTAGATGTGCTAGAAAATCAAGGTTTAATTTATAGCCTAAGAACTGAGATATATGTAAGCAAACGTTTACAACACCAAGAGGAAAAAAGGATTATGATAATGTATTCAACTAATGCAATTTTTAAAATATATATTAATTGTCCTTTTTTGTTTGTATTTTTTCAAGTGACAAATGAACTTCAAAGAGCTCTTTTCTGTGAGTCATACTGTTTACTCTAAATATGATAGGTAGAACAAAAAGTAGGATGTAGAAGTAGGGAGGAAAACAAACCAGTTCCCTGTGTTTTTTTAATTTTATCTACATTCTAAACAAAACATAATGCTACTTTCTCTCTGTAATACTGAGCAAGCAGGTTCTTAAAAGCATTTATCTATTTGTCCTTGCAAGCCTGAAAAATAATCACAAGTTTGCAGAATAAAAGGGGAAACAATAGACTGATAATACATAAGTCTACTAAACAATGCTTCACTGTTTCTTATGCCCGAAGAAATTTATAAAAGAACTCATTTTTTTCATACAGGTACATTTAAACGAATAATTCGTTTTCTCATTTACAGAAAAGAATAGTAAATCATACAAGAATTGTAGCAGAATGTAACTTATAAGGAGGAACCCTGGTTGCGAGTGGTTAGAATGAATGCACTATTGCAGGTAAACTCTGCCCAGTCTGGAGTTTGATCCTCATGGGGCTCGAGGTCAACTCAACCTTCCATCCTTCCAAAGTCAGTAAAACAAGGACCCAGATTGTGCATATGTGGAGGGGCAATATTGACATTGTAAACTGCTCAGAAAATGCTGTAGAAGCACTGTAGAGAAGTGTATAAGTGTAAGTCCTATTGCTATAAGAAATCTCAGATTTATGGCATCTTAACTGTGTGGTTTCTCCATGTCATATATGTGAGTATATGCATAATTTTGTATTTATATATATATTTGTTTGTTTGTTTTTCTGTCATGTTTATGTAGTGTATATTGGAGGTGGAGACCCTTTGACAGCTGTATGCAATGAAATTTCATTTTAATGTGTGCCGATTAGTGTACATTCAAAGTGACAAAGTTATTCTAAGTTTAAGTCAAAGTCTTAAAGACAAATAAATCCGTATGTGTTTGTGGATCTCAGTTCACATTGTTAAAAAACCTATGAGATAATAAAATTGTTAGTCTTGTAGATATCTTATTACTAAAGATTAATAAAACTATTCCCCCTGATGACTATTGGTAGCATTGGTAGGCACTCACTGAGAAATGTGTTGGTAAGAATCTCATCACAGAAGCACCGAGGCACTTCCAAGTTGAATTAACCAGTGACGTCACCATTGTCTGGAGGACGCCTAATTGGGCTCCTTTCATGTCCCCTGGACATGAAAGCAGCTGGAGCAAAGAACGGAAGCTCGCCTCACCCCATGACAGCACTCGGGTCTCGAACACAGGTTTGCTGCTTGACAAACCAGCATCCTAACCAAATGAGCCGTCATACTCCTTTGATAAGAATGAAAAATCTTCTTTCAAGTGCTGAGATTGCTGCATTCTCTGGAAATGTTGTTATAAAAAAAACCTCCAAGGTTCCTTCTAGCTCTGTTCTATTCGAAGACTTTCCCTGGCAATCACCTGGTACATACACATGTATAACCATTTCACTTTACTAACAGTCCCAGTGGAAATCTTGTTTGTTCTGCATATGCACACCTGGGAAAGCAGTAAGCTGTCTAGAGGATATAGCTGTCTCTGTGCTTTGAAAAGGGACACTTGATATGCTCTGCAAAACATCCACCTCTGTTCAATACATTGCAGTGAAGCTAGAAGAACCCTAGCCTTAGAAGACAGAATAGAGCCGCTGTGTTGCCCATGCATTGTAACATTATAAAGCCTGGTCTTGTATAAAGTCTGTAGCTTGTAAAGCTACAGGGCATGGTGACTTTTGGGGGATGCTGCAGGCCAGTTAAAGATTACCGATGAAATGACATTGCCTTCAGTCACAAAATGATATTAATGCAGGCAATAACGTACAAGAGTAAATTGCACTTTCTTCTTCAACAGGGAGTGCACTAGTCCATAATGAAATGAAAATGGTCATTTCAAAGGCCTGATCTAATGCAGTCACTCATAAGATCTTCTCATGAGCAACCTCTATTGTGTATTGTAGAAACGTGTAAGGAACTTACTGTTAACAATCTTTCAGACATCTGTTGAATATTTTTTTTCTTCACTCAGTTCTTTTTATACAAATACCTTATTTTTTTTGTTTCTGCTGTTGTTTCCCTTTTCTCTTGTACATACAAATTCTATTTTTTTATACGGTATGTTGTACATTTCAAGATACCTTTATGTGGGAAGCAGTACATGAAATTAGCATGATACTGAAGAGAGAATACGCTCATGTAGCTGTCATTTAAGAAGCGCGGAAAGAAACGCCTCCCCTCTCCCCAAGGCAGATCTGAGATGGAATTATCTTGCATCATTCATATTAAAATAAATAAGACAGGGTTTGATCGCACCAGGATTGGAAGCACATGCTAGGGTGCAGTGCAGATTCTCCGGCACGTGGTTTCTGGATTTCAACCAACATTCAGTTTAATGTATTTCTTTCCACGGGAGTTCTACGGAATAAATCTACATTAGCAAGAGTGGCATTCCTATCATCAAAAGCATTTGCTCTGCTTTCGAAGTCTTTCTCGTCCGAATGCCCTCCTCCGCCCGCCCCCACCCCCCGCATATTATCTCACCCTTGGGGCACCCGCCCATTGTACAGCCACCACGGAAGAATTTTTTTCCCCTTCGGCCCTGGTGATGCGCAGACGGGGAGATGGCCCAAGCCTCGGAAAAGCTATGGTCACGTGAGAGACGACGGCCAATTGAATTACAAGCAACGGAGTGGGGGGGGAACTTCTTCAGAAGAAGGTGGCAAGGGTAAAGAGGATGATTAAGAGTGGCAAATCCCCTACATTTCCGGTTTGGTGGACGCGGAAGTGAACGGAGCGCAGACCGCTTGCATCTCATAGGACGCTCGCTTTGAAGAAGGGAAGAGGGCATAGCAAAATTAACGATGACCTTTGGCGGAATTAGAGACGTCTTTTCGAACGAAGCCACAACAAAAAAGAATTGGACAGTTAGGGGGACGTTCCACGCATAGTCATTTTCGATGCATAATTGTAGGCGACCCTTGCATGTTTGTTTGTTTTTTTAATGGCCGGGGAGCCAAGAAACACAAAAGCAAGATTTGTTGTGGATTGGATAACTTGGATTTCCCCTTCCAGTCTGTAGGGGTCTGTGATCTGCTATTGTAATGTTTTCATGAATAAACTGTGTTGGTGTACCTGCAGCATCCGAGACTGTTCTATAGCTACCACGTTTTACAGATCCACGTTTTATTCAATTGACGTCTTTTAAAATTTATGTGATTTGATTTAATTTAATTTACACTAAGCCATTATGCGTGCTGAGTTTCTGAAACATGCTAGGGCAAAATGTGGTTGATTGGTTTATGATGCATTGTATTATCCAAACTGATTAGAATCTCCAACACTTTCATATTATATTAAACTGGTCTGTTTAATAAGTAACAACTAGTTGGATTGATGGAGGTAAAGTTTGTAAGTATAAAACAGGATTTATAAACCGTAAAGCTGCCCTGTGATTTCTTTCCACAGAACCATTAAGTGCTCCAAATGAGCATTCCTATGATAGCGTCTGGCATATAACCAAGTTAGTTTTTGAATCCTTATATTCTCTTATATACAAAGGTTCCTCTATGACATTCTCCTTGTAGAAAGTCTTGAATTGACAAAATAGTATTGGTCATTTGATCCCATCCTAGCAATTAATTCACACCAATTGTTATTGGTGCTACAAGATATTTATCTAGACAAGTAAAGATCAAAACTACAATGCACCCCAAGTGGTGTTGATCTGAGCATAGTTTTTTAAACGTGGAAAAGGAAAGGTTTCCTGGAGGAAAAGAATATCAAATTGTCATAGATAATCAAAACAAGATTGGTCTTTTGATGGTGCTGGCCAGTCTGCAATATTCCAAGTTAAATTCATAACTTCAATCACTAAATGAAGCTAAATTACCAGTTTTAAATTGATGACCCGTATTGTTAATAGGTATCTAATTGGTTTTTATTAACCGAATGCAATCATTAGAAATCCATTCATGTTTTATTCAAAATATTACAATTTAATTCCATTGATGTCTCCAACTGTACATGAAACAGATTAGAACTCTTGACCTTTTTTGTCCACACTTGTGCTAAAATAAGATGTCCAAATTGGTTTTTCTGCTGCAGATATAATTGATTGCTATTATACAAATAGCCCTCAACTTACGGCCATAATTAACTGGAACCTCTGTTACTAAGTGATGCAGATATTAAGTAATTTCACATTCAATTTTATGACTTTTTCGCTGCAGTCAAACAAAACTGGCATCCCTTTTACTAGACTTGGCCCATCAGAAGCACTCGTAAGAAATTATGATCGCATTACACCAAGATATTGCAACCATCATAAATATGTTGGTGGCCAAGTACTTGAATTTTGATTACATGACTGTGGGGATACTGACAGTTCTAAGTGTAAGGAGTAGTCACAAGACACCTTTTCAATGCCATTGTAGGTCCATATGGTCACTAAATGAATAATTGTTAACTCAAGAACCACCTGTATTCTTGTTGTGAAACCACTTCTGAATAATAATACCTATTTAGAAATTTCATACCTGGCAAAGTATCAGGACTAGCTCTTTCTACAATATTTGTTTTTATTTAACCGTCCGCTGGACCGTGAAGCAAATTTATCTATGGAATTATTAAGAAGTTAACTAGAAAATGGGTCCTTTGGGAAATTATTCAAAACAATGATTCCTTTTATCTAAGAAAGGACTATATATTAAAACATCTAATTATTATATGATGACTTATGTTATTACTGAGTTAAGAGCTATGAGCCTGGACATGTTATAGAAAAAAGAATGGCCAAAAGCAGCAGTCCCAACCTTTCTGGGACTGAGGAGGGGAGTTTCTTGTGAATAGCACATGGATGCACACAAGCATGCGCAGCTCCATTTGTGTGAGTGGTGGACACATGAATAAAGGGAACTTTGCGCTCAAGTGCATGAGGGCCACCATTCACACAAGGAGGTTCGTGTGCAAGAGCAAGTGGCTATCACTTGTGCAAGGGGAACTTTGTGCGTGTGTCTGCATGTGCCCGCCACCTGCGCGGCCTGGTTCCAAGGTTCTGTGTGACATACTAGGGGATGCACTAAGTTACGGGTGCAATGTTTTTCCCTTTGCAGAACTGGGGTGGGTGTGGTCTGCATGGGATGCATCTGGCCCATGGGCGGCCAGTTTGACACCCCTGCACTACTGAAGGTACTGTAGTCCTAAAGAACATCTTCAACAATTATCTGGAGAATTACTGTATTTTCCACTCTGCTATGGATTCCATAATTTTAGTACTTTGGTATTGCAAGTCATCCAAAAATGAGTAGACCTTCAGTGGAGTTATATTACGTACAGCTATGTAATAATCCAATCACCCCAATAAATGCTAGATTTGAGTTAGCAGAATTCAGTTTTTACTGAGGAAATATTTCATTATTCAGAGCTTGGAACAGAAATAAATGGGAGGCAAGAAACTGCATTTCAGATACATAACTCCCATGAGAGGCAAGCATGATTTGATACATTAGGTGTTTCTTAAGTGCAGTATAGCCTGCTTTAATATCTCATTGAATAAAATTATTTCATTGTTCGATTTTAAAATAAATTCAATTTTTTTCCAGGACAAATTATTTTAATTGGAGTAAAGCATAAAAATGAGGTACTACCATAGACCCGGGGGGGGGGGGGATGTAACCTACCACATCAATGTCTTATATAACTATTGAAAAGGCTTCTTAGTTCTGCATACAATTAATAAAATACAATTGCTACATTATCACTAATTCTATTTACAAAGTTTAACAACAATATGTACAGTGCTGTTTATCACAGTGAACTATACTTACAGTGACTCATACATATGATCAGTTCAAAGTCATTCAGTTTATTATTATAAAACATGAATATTTTAAAAAGATATTTTTCAAGAAAGCAAGGTCAGGGAGAAACTGTAATTACCTGAAAGAAGCCAGTTCTTACTTGGAGGACATAATCACCACTACACTAACTTCAAGGGTCTTTGTGGGTAGAGAAGCAGCTAAGCAGAGCTAGTACTGGTTAGTTTAATCATGTTCAATAACCCATTATTTTTCTGCTGTCAACATTAGGCAAGATCGAACATTTCCAAAACTAGGATCTTAAAAGGCTCCAAAACTCAACAACGCTAGATATAAAACACAATTCTGTGTTGAATTCCTACCGTTTTCCCCAGAATAAGACATCCCCTGATAATAAGCCCAATCGGGCTGTTGAGCGCATGGCAATAAGGTCAAGCGCTTATTTCAGGGTTCAAAAAAAATATAAGACAGAGTCTTATTTTCAGGGAAACATGGTACTAAGTTCCTTTTGATGCAGAAACAGTGATTGGATTGATTGGATCGTGGATTGAAAATGATCTGGAAGAAGCATTAGCAGACCTCAGTCAAGCACACTATTTCTCCATTATCTGTGACAGCTGTCCATCCTTCTATATTGCTCCCCCATGAATCACTTTATAAGTCACATTAAATTTAATGAGTGGATTCCATAAAGCAGAGGCATTTATTTTAGTCTTGCTTTGGAATATTCTGGTTACTATATAATGAAAAGTGAACTGCTGCATTTCTACGAGGCCCAAAGCACTTCTTCCAAATCTTCAAATCTGCTCCACAATGAGAATAAATTATGCTCTGCTTGATGTTTGAAATTCTTGTCATATAAAGTTTCTATTCAAAATTACTACCTTTCATAGAATTTTCCTAACAGATTACAGCTCTCATTGTGAACTAATAGGCCAGAAATTCCAGTCTATTTAGTACCTTTTGCTATTTCTGAGACTAGGAATTTTCTTTTGTTTATAAGGAGAGTTTTTTTCAGATACAGTAGAATGAGAAAAACCATCTACTTCTGGAAAACACGTCATATAATACCAATCAGTTTAATTGTATATAAAACCCCTGAAAAGTTGACATGTCAGTTGATAGTTCAAAGATCTTACCCTGGAAAGGTAACTCTAATTAAAAGACTCATGAATAGATAAGGCATGAAAACCACAGCAACTCATTAACTTTATAACACTTCAAGCTGAGTAGAAAAATCGTTCCAAGTTAGCCAAACAAACAAATGACCCCAAATGATAACTGATTGAAGTCTGTAAAGCAAAGAATTGCGCTATTTCCTCCCCTCTACTCCTTCCTTAGTGTTGCTGACTTACTTGTAAAAGATTACAACAGTGAGTCAATACAATGTTTCGTATCCCTTTTCACTTCTCTTGTTACTTCAGCCTATTTCCAGTCAACACTGTTTACCTCAGGAGAGCTAGGCCTGCCCAGCTATTTACAAAAAACCTGTGCTACAAAGATGACTCTTCAAGATCAGTATATCTTCTGATGGTCTCTGATTCTCCTATAAAGAACAGCATCAGCATCTTTGCACTAGAGTCTTCAAAGAGATGTGAAACTTATCTAATAATATATAGTATAGGCTGTTCCTTCTGTCAAGGACAAGGATCAAATCAGGCCATATTTTCATCAGAATTCTCATATTGCCCATCTTCTGCTTAATATTTGTTGATTCCAAAGATCCTAACTCCATGCAGCTGTGGCAGTTTGGGAATAAGCACACTCAAGAGAGAAGAGGTGTTCAGAATGAAATGTGTTGGGTCATATTTGGTATAGAAGCTTGCCAAGAAATACCTGCATTGAAAAGAAAAAAAAAAGAAAAACAGAATATCAGAATGAACAAGTTAAAATTTAAAGAAGGGCAAAATGTGTTATGCATTATGTCAAAATAAAGAAAAATGTCTTATTTCTTTTTATGTAACTAATTATTTCATCTCTGATTAGGAATAACCTTGCTTATGATACTGGTAGTCTTCGACTACCCCTATTCAATGACTGTTCGATGTTACAATGGCACTGAAAAAAGTCACTTATTACCAATTTTCACACTTACCACCATTGCAACATCCTCAAGATCATATGATCACAATTCGGATGGTGGGCAACCAGTTCATATTTATGATGGTTGCTGCAATGTCTTGGGAGTCATGCGATCCTCTTTTGTGACCTTCTGACAAGCAAAGTCAATGGGAAAGCCAGATTCACTTAACAACTGCCTTACTAACTTAACAATGGTAGTGATTTGCTTAACAACTGTGGCAAGAAAGGTCATAAAATGGGGCAAAACTCATTTAACAATAGTCTCACTTAACAACATACATTTTGGGCTCAACGGTGGTCATACATTGAGGACTACCTGCACTTAGTTGCTTGTATTGGAAAAAGGATGAGTCAATTTGCCCATTTTGGTGGCGAAGTATTTTGAGGAGTGTACAAAAAAATGAGAAAGGTGTTGTTTTCAACCCCCATCAAACCACTAAACTCCAGCGGTTCTGCCAAAGTTTGATAAAATCAATCAAAATCTGGAATGTTTTGGATTGCACCAAGCAGAACAAATGTTGAGGCACTGAGGCGTGTCACACCCTTTCTTCTGCAGCTCTTGATATGACAAATCCCTTCACCCAACCTGTTCCATTTTCGTAGTACCTTTCCTTTATTCTCTCCCAAGTAGCTGCCAGTGTCCCTTGATTTTCACTTCTACCCCTTATCTAGGCTTTGGATATCTTTGGCTCTCTTTCCTCACCCCAGCAGAAGGCGATTTTCATGAGATATTCATGAGATTCTAAGGCTGTACAGTCTATATACAATGGGGCAAAAAAGTATTTAGTCAGCCACCAATTGTGCAAGTTCTCCCACTTAAAAAGACGAGAGAGGCCTGTAATGGTCATCATAAGTAGACCTCAACTATGAGAGACAAAATGAGAAAACAAATCCAGACAATCACATTGTCTGATTTGGAAAGAATTTATTTGCAAATTATGGTGGAAAGTAAGTATTTGGTCAATATCAAAAGTTCATCTCAATACTTTTGTTATACATCCTTTGTTGGCAATGACAGAGGTCAAATGTTTTCTGTAAGTCTTCACAAGGTTGGCACACACTGTGGCTGGTATGTTGGCCCATCCTCCATGTAGATCTCCTCTAGAGCAGTGATGTTTTGGGGCTGTCGCTGGGCAACACAGACTTTCAACTCCCTCCAAAGATTTTCTATGGGGTTGAGATCTGGAGATTGGCTAGGCCACTCAAGGACCTTGAAATGCTTCTTATGAAGCCACTCCTTCATTGCCTGGGCGGTGTGTTTGGGATCATTGTCATGCTGAAAGACCTAGCCATGTTTCATCTTCAATGCCCTTGCTGATGGAAGGAGGTTTGCACTCAAAATCTCACGATACATGGCCCCATTCATTCTTTCCTGTACATGGATCAGTCATCCTGGTCCCTTCGCAAAGAAACAGCCCCAAAGCATGATGTTGCCACCGCCATGCTTCACAGTAGGTATGGTGTTCTTTGGATGCAACTCAGCATTCTCTCTCCTCCAAACACGATGAGTTGTGTTTCTACCAAACAATTCTACTTTAGTTTCATCTGACCATATGACATTCTCCCAATCTCTTCTGGATCATCCAAATGTTCTCTAGCAAACTTCAGATGGGCCAGGACATGTATTGGCTTAAGCACGGGGACACGTCTGGCATTGCAGGATCTGAGTCCCTGGCGGCGTACTGTGTTACTGATGGTAGCCTTTGTTACGTTGGTCCCAGCTCTCTGCAGATCATTCACTAGGTCCCCGTGTGGTTCTGGGATTTTTGCTCACTGTTCTTGTGAACAGTTTGACCCCACGGGGTGAGATCTTGCGTGGAGCCCCAGATCGAGGGAGTTTATCAGTGGTCTTGTATGACTTCCATTTTCTAATTATTGCTTCCACAGTTGATTTCTTCACACCAAGCTGCTTGCCTATTGCAGATTCAGTCTTCCCAGCCTGGTGCAGGTCTACAATTTTGTTTCTGGTGTCTTTTGACAGCTCTTTGGTCTTCAACATAGTGGAGTTTGGAGTGTGACTGTTTGAGGTTGTGGACAGGTGTCTTTTATACTGATAACAAGTTCAAACAGGTGCCATTAATACAGGTAATGAGTGGAGGACAGAGGAGCCTCTTAAAGAAGAAGTTACAGGTCTATGAGAGCCAGAAATCTTGCTTGTTTGTAGGTGACCAAATACTTATTTTTCACCATAATTTGCAAATAAATTCTTTCCAAATCAGACAATGTCATTGTCTGGATTTGTTTTCTCATTTTGTCTCTCATAGTTGAGGTCTACCTATGATGACAATTACAGGCCTCCCTCATCTTTTTAAGTGGGAGAACTTGCACAATTGGTGGCTGACTAAATACTTTTTTGCCCCACTGTATGTTCTATGAAAGAAGCAAAAGAGTCCAGAGTTTCTGTTTTAATTGCAGCATTGCAATGTACTTGGAGCAAATAGGTTGGTAATTAACTCCTGGACGTTGTATGCAGTTAATTGCAAGAGATCCATTGGGAACTGAGTAGTATGACAATTAAACAAAATAAATAACCTGGTGCAGTTTTGAATTCTTGAATTCAACAGACAACTGTAAACTATTTTTGAAATGTCACATGTTTTGAATTAATGCCGGTTTTAAAAAACCCTACCTGTTTGAATCCTGCAATATACTTCTCTGTAAATCTCTGCAAATTACTGTGCATGAAGCTGTCACTTCCATTATAAAAATTCCAAAGTACTATTTACAGAAACATATAAAAGCATACCAATTCAGAGGTACATGAGGTACATGAATGATAGAACATATTGATTCTAAATAATTTGCAGAAGTTAGATACTGATTGGCTCACTGCAATATTAATGCCACATCAAATAAAAGATTTGTTTTCAATCTGCAGAGTGTTAGAACAGTCAGTGTCGAATTTTCAAAACTTACAAAATTATTGGTGAGATTGTGAAGAATTTTCGTGAAGATGTAAACTGTACGCCATAATCCAGCTGTTCCCAGTGTGTCAGCAATCTTGCTTTACCTTGGTCAGGTGTTTCAAAAGGTGTTCCTTTTACTGCATGCAAAAATACATACATTCCCTGGAAAGGCAAAACAAACCCATCCAAAAGAAAAGCCATGTTAGCTATGCTTCATTATTAACATAATATACGCAATCTGAGTGAAAGATCTGAAACATTAAGCACTAGACTTTTAAAATATGTTAAGATGAAGTTGCCCATAGAAAGATTAACCCAATTAGACATTTTATTCTGGCCCAGATTTCAGTTATTTCTACTTCACTTAGCAACTTGTTTCAGTAAAGCCAGAAGACAAAGTCCCATGAAGCCAACGATTCTTGCTTTCGATTTCATAAGATTAACAAAGTTTATGTGAATTTGTTCATGTTTTATTAAAATACAGAGAGAACAGTTTGCAAACTCAATCTGTGACAAAAAAAAAAGTTGAAGTATAGTGATTGATCTCACAATCAAATGTAGAGACAATGGGGCATTACAGGGTAGCTACCTATTTATGAGATATGCTTCCCCCCCTCACTTTAAAACAAACTGCCAATAATTCAAGGAGGCATTATTTGTGTACAATTGATCCAGTGCTAAAGAAATATGATTAAATATGTGCTTAAGTATATGGTGCATGTTTGTGCCAAGTTTCATACACTAATTCAGGAGTGGAAAGCTTAAGGCTTTCTAGATGCAACAGGATTGCAACAGATGAATAACCTTTCCCATGGACATTACTGATATTGTGACTACTGGGAACTGTAGGTAAACAACGTCCTAATAGGCTCTCCATCCTATTTGAATTCAAAATGGGTGATTTGATCAAAACTCATGCTTTAATCACCAGGAAATTTTCAACTCTTAGTGATAATCTAAGGCTCTATTACTAAGATAAACTCTTAGTAATAGGGCCTGGTGGCTCAGCAGCCTAAAGCATTGTGATTAACACCAGCTGTCTGCAATTACTGTAAGTTCGAATCTCACCAGGCTCAAGGTTGACTCAGCCTTCTATCCTTTCTAAGGTAGGTAATATGAGGACCCAGTTTGTGGGGGCAATAAGCTGACTTTGCATAAAAAAAATATTAAAAAGTATGAAGGCTATTGCTTATTGCATTGTAAGCCGTCCTGAGTCTTCGGAGAAGGGCGGCATATAAATCAAATTTAAAAAAATAATAACAATAATCGAGAATGGAAATCTGATTAACTTTCTACTCCTTTGGTTATCAGCAATATAGATACAACTGGTCATCCTTAATATATTTTAGAGTGAAATGATATTAACTTTTTAAGTACATATTTGCCCATTACTGTTAGCTTAAGACAATGGCTATTATTGCTATAGCAAGCTAATTTTATTTGTTAAATTTTTATCCACCTTTAATTTTGTCTAACACAAAGCAGAGAATATATAATATTCCCTCCTCCTGTTTTCCATATAACAACAGCTCTGTGAGGTGTTTTGAGCTGAGAAAAAGTCACTGGCCCAAGTCACCTTACTTCAGGTGGACTGAAATTCATACCTGTTTCTAACCTAGCACCTTAGCCTCTATATCTAAGTGGCTCTCTTGTAATTAGAAGATAACAGTGTAATATTATGTACAGGTAGTCCTTGACATACCACCTTTCATTTAGTGACCAGTCGAAGCTACAACGACACTGAAAAAAGTGACTTATGACAATTTTTCACATTTACAACTGTTGCAGATCCTGTTAGTTACATGATCAAAATTCAGATGCTTGGCAACCGGTTCGTATTTATGAATACGAACCGGTTGCAGTGTCCTGGGGTCATGTGATCATCTTTTGTAACCTTCTGACAAGCAAAGTCAATGGGGAAACCAGATTCACTTTACAACTGTCTTACTAACTTAATGACTGGTGATTCACTTAACAACTGTGGCAAGAAAGGTCGTAAAATGAGGCAAACCTCACTTAACAACTGTCTTGCTTAACAATGGAAATTTTGGGCTCAATTGTGGACATGTCAAAGACTAGCTGTACAGCTCAGGATTGAGCTGTGGCGTTCTTGGTGCTCTTTGAGCCTATTTGCTTGCTTGCAGATCTTTTGCTACCCAACTACATAAGAATCATTTGGTTGAGTTGGGCTCCTATAGAAGTTGAATGAATAAAATAAATAAATATCATCAAGTGAATGTGAGGCTTGCTGCCTGTTTATATATAATAGCTTGTCCTGCCAGTTTTCGGTGTAGGTGTGGTTTCCTCCATGACGGTTCCTTGATTATTATTTTCTGCCTGACTTTTCTGGTGTTGTTCTCCAGCTATGTTACTGGCTGCTGGATGGAATGTGTTCTAGTTTGTTTTCTTAGTTTTCTTTTATTGTTTCTTTTGAATGCTATGCAGTCTAATAATTATGATTGTATACCTTTACAATGATAATTATAACAAAAAGCAAAGATAAATATCAATATTAATAGGTGCCTGGGGTGCAATCCCAAAACATCTGACACAGCATTTGAGTACCAACAGTATTGACAAAATCAACACCAGTCAATTGCAATTGGCAGTTTTAATTGGAACAGCATACTTCCTACAACAATTATCTTTGATAGCATCAAATAACATCTGCCTACTCTAGGTCCCTGGAAAAGAATCAATATGTAAATAAAAATGCCAAATCCAGTGTAAACATCTGGTTGACAGTACAACCAACCATTTAATTATATAATTATTATAACATAATTATTATAATTGGAAACCACCCAGAGTTGCTTAAGGTGGACAGATATATGCATTCTGCAGTTCAGGATGCTCACCAAATTATGAATAATATTGGTTAAGGTCCAAGCCACTGGAACACTGAAGAAAGGAATGCTGAGCAAGACAATATGAAGCAAACCAACTCCAAGGGCGTACGTGAGCCACATTCCTCGACTGTTCATGACCCTGGTGTTGGGATTGACTTCACTGTGAGCAACACCAACATTCATCTTTTTTGCTTTAATTCTGAAAAGTAATTTGGAAAAGAAAATGTGCATCATAAGGTATGCTTTTCAGGGTTAGTCATACCACTGTCAGACTGGGAGAGGTCATCAACTACTGCATAAGACTAACTCAGCATCTTACATATTAACAGTACAAAGTATTTGAAATGTTGTGTTCCAGCAACATTAGTCACTGTAAGGCAATTTGAAACAATTAATCTTTTTTGAAATCTAAAGCAGTGTTCAACCCATGGCCCGGAGGCTAGTAACAAAGCCCCATAAGATAATATACTTTTAACAGTATTATGTGATTTATATTATATATTTTATATGCAACCCATGACAACTCCTCTTCATTCAATGATGCCTAGGCAAGCCAAAAGGTTGGACACCCATAATCTAAAGCAATAAAAATATCAGTTGAAAAATTAATACAAGTTACAGTTTCACACATTTATATAATTGTAAAAAATACAATCTCATTTTTATATCCTTCCACAGAATAAAGAACTTTCCATTTATTTATTTTTTCTATACTAGAGAAATTTGTTCAAGGTTATTTTAAAAAAAACCCAACCAATTCTTATTCAGGAATATTTATAATGGGTGCATAGACCACTAAAAACCAATTAATAAATTCTAAACATGAATCTAAAAATAGAGAGACTTTATTTTAAATCAGCTTAATGGATCAGCTTAAGTTATTTACAGAAATTTTTATGGGTAGAAAATATCATCTTGCATGTCAATAGCAATTAGGTATCACTGCTAGATTTGTTACCTGTTGCAGAAGAGGGGGAAAGAGCTGTTCCCCAAAATTGTATATGAAAAGTTACATCAGTTTTGATCAACTGATTGCAAGTCAACCCAGATACTTTCATAAATTAACATGTATTGTATTTTTTTAGTTACCTATCTCCTGTCTACCATCTCTCATACTTACACCTAGGTTGAATACATTGGCACTTAAGATTCCATTTATTTTTTATTTGAAAATAGTATTTTTTATCATTCTGGTTACAAGCAGATTAGTCCTGAAAGAAGACTCTGACTTCTGAAGGCTTTCAATTAGTCCTATCTCTGTGGTAACCACACACCCACACATCCATCCTACTGGACCAATTTATAATGTTTTAACATGAGCATCCAATACAAAGAAAAATCATATTTAAAAAGAACATGATGCACAAGGCAAACAAGAATAACACAAATCACATAACCACACACACAAGATTCACACTATAATTCACACAACTATTTGAAAATCAGTCATTTTCAGTAATTCAGTCATTTAGTCGCCATAGGATCAGAACAATCTGTGCACAATTAGAGACCTAAAACATAATTGCTTACCTATGTTCAAGATCCAACTAAAGATATTATGACATACAATCAAGGACAGTCTAAAATAAGTGAACAGCAAATATCCTTCATCTTTAATTATTTAGGTGTATCACTTGTCCTTAATTTTCTAAGCAATTTTTTTTTAATTTGGATGTAATTTACACAGCTCTCCCAACAGTTTTTTTTAATTTTTTAAAATTAAACTGGAATTTAACCTTTAGGCCACTGAATAGATAAATCAAAAAGAAGCTCTTTCTTTGTGCCGCTGGTAACAAATCGGGAAAGGTCTCCTAACAACTAACAAAAGATCCCTATAGCTTTCAACATACGACCGAGTCAGAAATTACAAATTAGCAAATGTCCTCAGCTGGTCCACATTCACTTCTTTGCACCTCCGGCACTACAAGGCATATATATATATATATACTCACACACACACGTATATAATCGTGGCAGATGCCAAGCCCACAGAAAAAGCCAAAGTCTGCCCGCTATGCTCCTTTTTCGAAAAACGCCGAGCAGGCGCAATCGGGCAAAACCAAGCGTAAATCGTGCTTTTAAAGACCTGATTGCAATGGTGCTTCCTTATTTATTGTTTTAAAAAAAACAGAAAGGGGCGAGCAGAAAGCAGAGAGGCCCGACTGCCCGCGCGTTTAAGGGTGCCAAGCTACGGCATTGTTTCCCCATCCAAGCGCAGCCGCTTTGTCTTCAGCCGGTCCCTGCGCTGCAACTCACCTTCCACCGCCACGCACACCAGTTGCACTAGCCCAAGGAACCCGGCCGTAGCCCACCTTTGCGCAGAACCAACCAACCTCCCGCCTTCCGGTTTTTCCACCGCACCTTTTCGCTAACCGGGGAAACAATCCCGAGCCGAGCAGCCCGCTTCCCAAAGCTTTCTCTGGCTCTTCTGAAGTGTTGCACTGTAAAGCAAGGAAGGGAGGCGATTGGGCCACCGTTAGCCCCGCCTCTTCTGTATCAGGCGCGCACGCGGCGGGGAAAGTCCGGGGCCCGGAGGTTCCGAAGGAGGTGGAAAAGAAAGGCGAAGGGAGTCCTTTGACCGCTCCGGAGGAGGAAGTACAGTAATGGCTTTCGGCCGGTCCTTTTTTTGCAGAGCTTTCTTTATTTTTAGGCCTCACTCCCTCTTCGTGGCTGCTCCGGTGCGATAGGCCTGGGAAGGTCACGTGGATCAGGCGAGCCTCCCTCTCCCCTCTTGCCCTGAGCTGGAGCAAGGAACAAAAACAAAATCCCCAGAGGCTAAATTCTTTCTCTCTCTCTCCGGGTTGTTCTGTACAGGCTGTGTGTATTTATACCCGTTGCTTGAATTTCCCCCCTTTTTTTTATGGCTGCCTGCTTCTTTGGCCTTGGGCTAGTTAAGAGACCGGGAATGCATTGCTGCGAAGGGGTGGAATAGATGATGGGCAGAGCTGTCACAGGTTGCGTTTTGGTTTGGGACTAATCCAAAATCACTGTAATCTCAGTTTGGAAGGGGCTGTGTGGTTATAAAAAGGAGTGTTAACGCAGTTGCTAAACAAACAGCCTAGTAAAAACAGAGGGCTTTGCTGAGCTCTGGGATTTATTTCCATGTATTCTTCCCTATATACTCTATTTGGCAATAATATTTACTTCATAGTGCTTGTTTGAAGATATTTTGCCTTTTTTAGCATTATCATAGTAAAGTGACTTTAAGCCTGAAAGGCATAAATTGATGTAAGTGGATGTTACTATTTAGATAGGAGACCACCAGGAAATGCCAGCTCTTTAGATTGGACTGAAAAGCTGAAAAGGCATCCCTGAAACATACAATAGCAAACCATTCCCTTATTATTAGCCAAAAAAATAACATTCTTCTGCATGCCCATGCCTGTTCATTCATTAGGAACTGAGTTCTACCAGAGCAAGACTTTTAGTGTTTCCAGTTTATTTTTTAAATTGCTTTTCCAGTGCAGCCAATTAAGATAATTTTAAAAAAGCAAAGAATACTTCAAAGAATATGATAATCTTGTGTTTATCGTAACAGAACTATGGTGCAAACAGAAAACTGAAACCAGCTACTATCAACAACTCCATAGACCTCAATAGAGTCCTAAATCAACTATAAATTAAGGTAATTGTTTAAATTTTGGAGCTTGCTTGAAAGTCTGTGATAATTCAAGCCTTAAAATATCAGCTGAAGCGAAGTTTCAAAAGAAAGAACTGCTAGCAGAAAAAAAACATGTTTCATATGACTCTCAATTTAGTTTCTTGCACAGATACTGGTAACTACCGAAATAAGGTTTATAATGCTGGTTTAAGAGAGCAGGAAACTTGGTTCTACATGGCCCCTTGAGTAGCTTGAAGCTTTATGACAGCACTTTAAATTGAACCAGAGAAATCATAGCAATGTAGCAGGTACAATATATAAGTAGTTCTCAACTTTGTTGCTAAGTGAGACATTTGTTAAGTGAGCTTTGCCCCATTTTACAACCTTTTTGCCACAATTGTTAAGTGAATCATTGCAGTTGTTAGTAATCCGATTGTTAAGTGAACCTGGTTTTCCCATTGACTTTGCTTGTCATAACATTACAAAAGGTGATCACATGACCCCAGAACACATAAATATGATGTTTCATAAATATGAAACAGTTGCCAAGCATCCAAATTTTGATCATGTGAGCATGGGGACATTGCAACAGTCGTAAATGTGGAAAACGATCATAAATTACTTTTTTCAGTGCCATTGTAACTTTGAACGGTCACTAAATGAAGTGTTGTAAATCGAGGACTACCTGTATCTGCTTTAGGTTTAACATCTTACCAGTTTCCAAGCTATTTTTTAAAGGTAGTTCTATCTAGATAGCATATGGTACAGGCTGAATACCAATACTGTAAATTACACTAGGGTGTGTTTGCACAACAAGCTTAATCATATATTAGGCCTATGCCAACTACTTAGGGAAATGCTTTACTCATAGATGAGAAACTTCTTTGGATCTGCTTCTCAGAAGAGCTGCTTGAAAACATTCCCTGAAGACATTATGCTACGCTAGCCAGTAAAGCAGCAGTATGTTGCACACAGAAAATACTAGATCTGGATTAAAGCCTTCAAATCAGTACTTGGATTCAAAGAACATTGTAATCTGACATTAAAAACAACATTGGAAATAATGAGATACTGAGTTTAAGGGAATTGGAGGGTATGGAGAGATTCGGTTCCTATAATCATCCTTTTCCTCACAGAGCTCTTCCTTCTGCTCTTTCTATATAATCGCCAGTATATAATATATACATTTGTTCCTCCTCTTTGATTGTGGCAAGTCCAGCTGGTCAACCCAACCTTGATACTCCCCTCAGCTTCATCACACAGTTCGCTTGACTGCCAAGGGAGGAAGTCACTCTTCTCATGCCATATGGCAGAAGCAGTTTTCTTTACCTTTCTCCATTCTTTCCAGAGCTTGGAGGGGTTCTTGTTTGTGGACCCCACAAGTGCCTGCATGCTGCTTGTTGCAAATTCTATATTAACGCTGCTGTACATGAGCAGTGTGGAGAACACCAGGAGGGGAATTTCAGTTCCTATGAATGTTTTGCAAATGGGGCAACTTCTACCATCACCAGCTAGGCAGACTAGTCCAAAGAAGGCCAGCTGCTCCATGTGAACATGAGCCTAAGTAGGTTGTTCTTAAATGCTGAACTATGGTTTAGCATTAAAGGTAAGCTTTTGAATAATAGATACTAAAACAATGCATTTTACTACACTCTTAAGAATACTTTTTGCAACATTCTTCTAAGCCTCTACCATACCTTCTCTTTAAAAGCTGAACTAATGCCTTTAAAGATAAGCCATATATTATGTAAGAGCATAGCTTTCTTTCTGTAATGAGAATATGCAGTTTTCAGACTTCTGAAAGAAAAATTTGAAAGACAATAGTTGCACAATTGTGCTGCTTTAACTTACAGATAAGTTTTCATTACATGTTATCTACACTTAAATTAATTTCTGGATTAACATTAATACTGGATTTCAATTATGGGAAGTCAATGAAAAAATCTGAAACCATGAGAGAGTAAGTCTTGATCTTCTTCTAAGAGGATATATTTCAGTTATTTAAAGAATGCTGCAATATCCTCCAATTTTTTTCCAAGGCTAAACTAATTTCTTTAGTCTGTCTTCATACAATTTAATTTCTAATCCCTGAATGTTCTTGTTGGCTTGGCTGTGGATCCTTTCCAGTTTCTGGAAATCCTTCTTAAACTAAACATAGCTGAAGTTGAGTGTTGCTGTAATTTCAACATCATGCTTTTGTTGATGTGGTCTAGACTTGCATTTATCTTTATGCAAAAATCTAAAACGTAAAACAAATATAATTACCAACCATATAAACAATCAACCCTTTAAATAATAATTAAAGTTGGGTAGTAAAATTGCATTCTGATTAAAATACAGCTAAATATGGTATATCTGCAACTCCAGGGATAGAGTGCTCCATAGTTGCATTATCTAGGTGCCAAGCCATAAAAAGTCCTCCCAAGTTAAAACCAGCACTTTTATTTCTATGTGGAAACCTAGGCAACTCATACCAACAATGTTAGACAGCACCAGTGACGAACCTATCAAGTGTCTGCACCAACTGAAGCAGTTTCAAGTAGAACATATTGACGTTAATTTGAGAGTTTGTGAGAACATGGGTAACTCCTGGAAGAGAAATGTAATAAGCAAACCGACCAAAACTGGATAGCTGCCCCAAGTAACCATAGTCTCCACTCTACCTATAGTTATGGGTTAGAAAGATTCCCATCTCCTTCAGGGCAAGTAATTCCCTCTGTTGGAGAGGCAAAACATTAGCTGGTTTCCAGATAAGCAGTATGTATATTTTGCAGAGATTCAGTCTCATCTTGTTTCTTCTCATTTACATTCTTTAATCTTACAGAAACCTGGCCAGTGCTTCTGCATCCCCAGTTTTGGCTGGTACAGAATTGTGTAGTTGGATATTAGATCATGCCTCACCCTAAAATCATTAGGTCATTCTTCCAAGTGTTTCCTGTAGAATGATGCTGAATAACAGGGAGGAGGATTGAAAAATTTGCAGCAATCTGTGGACAAAACAGTGTCTTTTTCTCCCAATTCATAAAGTTGGTCCAGCAGGACAACATGGTCAAAGATACTGAAAACCAGCATGTTGTTTAAAAGGTCCAGGAGGAATGGACTCCCCCATCCAAGTCTTGATGAAGGTCATACACCACAGTCACCAATGTATTTCCATGTGTATCTCAAGCCTGAACCCTGACTAAAAGGACCTACATGAACCACACTAAGGAATGCTGCAGTTGCAGTCTTGCCACTTAACACCCTTCCTACAGTGAGAATGTTGGAAACCAGGTGCAAGTTTCTAAATTGGCTAAATCCAAGGAGGGCTCTTCAGGAGGACGCTCACCACTGCCTCTTGCAAGGCAGGAGCAGGAGCCTCCTTTTTCTCAAAGAGATGCTGACCACCTCCTAAATTCAGCCCCTCTCACACAGATACATGCTTGCAGAAACAACCAGGGAGGATATAGGTGTAAACTACATATAGCAGAAGTCCTTCCATCATCGTCCTATCCACTTTCTCAGAATGAAGAACCTGAAATGAGTCTTGAGATAATATGGCAAGATGCTGTGTCAGGTACCTTAAACTGCTCATATAAATTCCAGATGAATGTATATGTGAAATGTTTCATCAGCAAAATGCACCAAATTATTGCTCAGTAATTTGACATAACACTATGCTTTTACCGTCAACTCTTTATCTCTGTACAGAAGAGAACAATTAAAAAGACAGTATCATACTCTTTAAATTGTGATTTTATCTTTTTTAGAAATCCTGTTCCTGAAAGCCAAAATATGAAACAGCTACCAGCAGAAACTGTTCGACTTCTTTCTAGTTCGCAGGTTATTGTATCAGTTGTCAGTGTGGTTAAAGAACTGGTAGAGAATTCTTTGGACGCTAATGCAACTAGTATTGATGTTAAGTTGGTAAGTTTTTTAAAGACTAAAATTGGGTTGAAAACACAGTGGTGGGTTGAAAGCTCCCAGTTCGGTCCGGTTCTTGCAAACCTTTAGTAACGGTGACGGGAGGCTCTGTCCGGACATCATGAATGATCTGTGCGCACGTCCCATTGCGAACCGGTAGCAGAGGTAAGTAGAACCCACCCCTGGATGAAAGTATGGATGAGAAGACCGTATTTCCTTGAAAAGTAAAACTGACTTAAAATGCATGCAACTTTCCCCAGCTCCATTTTCACTGGCAGAGGCACCGCGGACTGATCCTTTACTGTTGTCAGGGCAGCCTCATGGACCAGATCTAAGCACCCCGCGAGCTGGATGTGGCGACAGGCTTTGAGTTTGACACCCCTGATCTAGCAGTTTGGGAAATACTAGTTTTAACAAATATATTCTTGATTTTAAAACATATAGTTATGTGGGGCTTCCTATTGATATCATGTTTCATTTTAAAGAGTACATAACCATAGTGTGGGATTATTGGTGCTCTTTCAGCTTGGTTGTTTTCTTGCAGCATTTCATCACCAAACTAGGTAACGGGCAACTAGGCAACAGTCCTAGAAGGGAGTTTGCTATCTTTATATATATTAGTGACTTTGCCCTTTCAGTATTAGTGAGAGTGTTCTTGATTAGACTGTTGTTTAGTGTTAGCTTGTTTGTCTGAGTTGTAGTTCCTTTATTGAGGAATGTTTACTTCTTGATTATTGGTCTAATGTTAATCTTGATGATAATCTCTGTTTATTTGAGGATTGATTGCTGGTGATGAATGTTTTGAATTTTTTTTTCATCCTTTTTGGCTTTTTGATTATCTCTTTTGAATGGTATGTAGATATTTACCTCTATGTGCCTTTTTGATGGCTGATTTGTCCAAGTGCCACGTTTTCAGGAATTCTCTAATGTTTTTGGACTTGGTCTAGAATGCTCACAGTTTCCCAGTTACGGTTAAGTCTATCCGCATATTGTGAAATTAAGGAGTTTTCATCATGTCTTCTAACTGCTAGTTGGTGTTCATGGATGTGCTTCAGTGGTCTTCTGCTTGTTTGTCCTGCATAGTGGCTATTTTAGTTCTTGCACTGTTTATTGTAGATAATTCTTGGTTTTTGTTCTGAGGTCATTTGGTTTATCAGGGATGTTGTGGAGGGCTTTAGTTAGTTTGTGTGCTACAATGATGTCGCATGATTATAATAGTCTGTTGGTAGTTTCTGAGATATTGATAGTTTCATGTTTCCATTCTGGTTGATTCTTTTTTTTATTATGACAAAAGTGTCATTTACATATCAGATCCATACTTTAGGTTATATGTGGAAATGTGCTATACAGATTTGGTTTCTACTTGTTATTTCAGTAGCGGTCAGGTTTTTACAGGGTAGGGTTGCTAGCCTTACACCTAACCCTCCTCCTCCTTTATCTGGGCTTGGGACTGGCAATGGCAGCTGCTGAGCTACTCAATCCACCTAGTGCCCATCACAGGCACTAGGTTTTTATTTTTCATTGGAAGAAGCTTGCTGTCCTATGGGCTTTGCACAAGAGGATCCAATGATGATGATGATGCTATTGTATATGGATTGTAGGAGTCTCTTACAATCTCTGCTGTGAATCATGAAAGCAGGGACCCCATGGGTAATTTATTGGCATATTTGTCCATCAAACTGAAAGTATGTAGTCAAGCAGAGTTGATGAAGTCCATGGTTTGGGAATTTCAATCTTGGTGTATTTATTTAGGTCGGGTGTGCTATGTAAGTAGTGCTCCATGGATTATTTTGCTAATTCCAAATCTCTGAATAGAAAGAGTATTGTGACATTGAATGAGACCATGATTTAATCTTCATCTGTTGTCAGGTTTTTGATTCTTGGAAGCACTGTAGTGGGGAGTTGATGGTTTATTTGTCTCTCTCTGTGAGAAGTCCAAGCTTTTTTGTCATTTTAGTAGTATTGCACGTTGGGGTTCCTGGTAACGATACAGTTGGGTAGAGAAGTACGTGTGGATTCTGTGTTTTGAGGCATCCATAGAAGCACAGAAGGAGAGGTCCACTGCTTTTCATCAACCATTGTTCTCCTTTTGTAATTTCTTCTTTTTGGGTAAGTCATTGAGAGTTCCTTTGATCTTATTGTCTAGTTTTTGTGTTGGGTTGTTGTTCACTGGATGTAAGTGTCTGTTTTTTTGTATATATTGTGATCTGTCCATGATAATCATGATTCAGCCTTTGTCTGCTGACAGGGTAATGATCGTTTGGCCTTTCTTTAGGTTTTTGAGGACTGCTGTTTCCTCTGCTTTGAGTTGATTCTGTTCTTATCTTCTTCTGATCTATGATGGTTTGTCTTATGCTGTCTTGGATCTCTATGGAACATCCTGTGATTTTAAATGCTCCTTCTAAATCTCTATAGAATTCTAATTTATTAGCATCATCTGTGTTGTAGTTGAGGCTTTTCTATAGAATATTATGCTCTGTGGTAGATACAGGGCAGCTGGACATGTCTTAACCACTACAGCCCAACCAACATAATCTGCCATGTATCAAAAACATCTCAGAAACTACCTATAAAACTATAACCGTAGTACACAAACTAACTAAAGCATTCCATAACATCCTAAGTAAACAAAAAAGTAAACATCAGCCTCAGAGGTGAGCAACATATACATCTGATATATTTTCTTTCCGCAAGAAAATATGACCTAGTTTGGCAATGAAATGTCCACAAGAAAACAACCAAGCTTAAAGAATACCAATTACACCATAGTTCAACCCTTAGCTGTAAATATTATCTTCTATTGGTAATAATCCAGCGGTGAAATCCTGCCGAAACTATCCGGATCGCACGAACTGGTAGCGGCCAGCGCCAGGAGGTTCCGCCCACCCTCTGGGACATTACGTCCCATTTTTTACCCTCTGCGAACCGGTAGTGAAGGTAAGTGGATTTCACCGCTGTAATAATCATATAGTTAAATATTACTTTTCATGTAGAAAAAATAACTTAATTCATTGTTTATTCTTTTTGACTTAGAAGATTATTTTTAAAGCTTTAATATCTGGGAATAGGTATTTAATCAAAATGACAGAAATAGCTTTAATTGAAAATATTTGTTCAATGTTTCTACATGACATACAGAAACACATTACTTTTTTAGGACTTGCTTCTCTTAAATACATTTAATTGAAGACTTGTAACTGCAAAAGAAAAAAAAGATTGATTTCAGAGGGAGATGGGAGCAGTAGAAATATGAAATATACATAAATAAATAATGCATTTTACAAATATTTTTACAATATTCATTTTTCTCAATTTGACTTAACAGAACTAAGTGGCAGTAATTCTTTTCTTTAAAAATATTGCATACAGTAATAGACTTATGATAATTGTAATTTGAAAAGAAGTCATTTACAGAGTAGTTTATGATTATTATTTTGATATGCAGTTCACTTTCCCTCTAGAAGGATAATACAGCATTGAGTAGCATCCAGGTTTTTTCCCACAATAACCACTTTGTGAAGTAGGTTGGCTTGAGAGAAATCATGACAGGTCCAATGATTTTTCAGAACAGAGGTTGGAGTTGAACCTAAATTGCTCAATTCTAATTCAAGACCTCAAGCTGAAGTCTGAGAGACTCCATCTTTCTAAAAGATATATTATGAGTGCTGCCTGTCTGTCTGTCTATCTATCTAGTTCCATGAAGTTCCATGAACTTCAGTAGGATTTAGAGTCTAAATAGAGGTCAAGGGAGTAGTTCCTTCCAAAAAGGGCAACAAAGGAAATGCTTATATAGAATAGCATAGCGTGGCGTGGCGTAGCGTAGCGTAGCAGAGTTGGAAGGGACTTTGGAGGCCTTCTAGTCCAACTCCCTGCTTAGGCAGGAAACCCTACACCACTTCAGACAAATGGTTGTCTAACATCTTCTTTAAAAGTTCCAGTGTTGGAGCATTCACAACTTCTGGCGGCAAGTTGTTCCACTGATTAATTGTTCTAACTGTCAGGAATTTTCTCCTTAGTTCTAAGTTGCTTCTCTCCTTGATTAGTTTCCACCCATTGCTTCTTGTCCTACCCTCAGGTGCTTTGGAGAATAGCTTGACTCCTTCTTCTTTGTGGCAACCCCTGAGATATTGGAACACTACTATCATGTTTTGCCTAGTCCTTCTTTTCATTAAGCAAGACATACCCAACCGTTCTTCATATGTTTTAGCCTCTAGCCCCCTAATCATCAACATCTTTTTCACATTGTGGCGACCAAAACTGAATGCAGTATTCCAAATGTGGCCTTACCAAGGCATTATAAAGTGGTATTAACACTTCACGTGATCTTGATTCTATCCCTCTGTTTATGCAGCTTAGGACTGTGTTGGCTTTTTTGGCAGCTGCTGCACACTGCTGGCTCATATTTAAATGGTTGTCCACTAGGACTCCAAGATCCCTCTCACAGTTCTACTATTGAGCAACTTACCACATATATGGTACCTGTGCATTTTGTTTTTCTTGCCTAAATGTAGAACCTTACTTTTTTCACCATTGAATTTCATTTTGTTAGAATACATCTGATGTTCAAGTCTGTCAAGAACCTTCTGTATCTTGAGCCTATCTTCTAGTGTGTTGGCTATTCCTGCTAGCTTGGTGTTATCTGCAAATTCGATGAGTTCCCCATCTATCCCCTCATCCAAGTCATTGATGAAGATGTTGAAGAGTACTGAGCCTAAAACAGAGCCCTGGGGTACTCCACTGCATACTTCCCTCCATGTAGATGCAGTTCCATTGAGGACTTCACGCTGAGTGCAGTTGATCAACCAGTTACGAATCCATGTGGTGATGCTGTCTAACCCGCATTTTTCTGATACTGTCTTAAATATCCATCTTCTCATCTTACTTGTGTGTTGTATTTACACATGAGATTGATTTGTGGTATAAACACTGAGGAAGAATACAAATGAAAGTAAGAAAAGATGGATTTTGAGCTTCTAGGTGACTAACGAACAGGAGGTTTACTGTGTTACTTGTTTGTTTTTTATTTTGAACAATGTATACAATTAGGTTTAATTTGTATAGAATATTTAGGAGCCTGTAATTCAGACTAAAGAGGATTTCTGAAAGTTTTATAACCTTAACAATCTTTAAGGATATACTGTACCGTGAGCTGATAGTTTCTATTTCTGTTTGCAGTCATAGATGAGAGGTGCAGGACAAGCATTTAATTGATTTTGGCATTGTAGTCTGTCCACCAGAAATTGCATCTGGGATTCAAATTAACTTCAATAAACATAGCATGGTTTAGGTGTGAGTATAATATATACAAATTAAAAAATTCCATGGTCAGGTATTTGAATAAACCACATGTGTGTAATATTTGTGTCTGAAGTAGACAGGTGTTTTTGATCACCCATGGGCATCTTCATTGTATTTAACAACTCCTTAAAGGAGACACACCTTTTCCTGCATTCACATAATAACTACATCAGCCCTCAAAGTAGTTTTTTGAATGAAGGAAGTGGCAATAGTGCGGTAAGGTAGGATCTGCCATTACCATCTTCATAATGACTCTTGACAAACACAGTGTGGTTGTCCATGCTGAACTTTGCCCACTTTGGATCGAAATACAGCAGCATCTAGAATTATGCCAATTCAGTAATTCTGTATTGTTTCCTTCAATAACTTCAACAAATTATTGAATACTCCATCCTCAAGAATCCTGTCCATAATTTTAAAAAAATTAGAGCATGATCCCACATATTGTACATGCAGGACTTTTCTATCTAAGATGGTGCGGGTTCAAGCTATTGACTCTTTGAATTAAAGCTGGAATGACACTCCTTCCTCCTGAAGTTGTTTCCAGGAATCTGTCCAGCACATTTTCTCCATGAAGTCAATTGAGCATGGAAAAAAAGAATCAAATCTGGTTTTATTAGATACTTATTTTTATTTGTTAAATTTATTTGCACCTATCTCACCATGGGGCCGTTACTGAGCTATTACATTCCATATTTTTCGAACCAATATAATTGCTTCCAGAGATACTAGTGTTCTATTATATTTGGATCCTAAAACCTGTCCAACCAAAGTGATAAATGGGTAAAAAATCGACATCAATTGTTGGCCTCAAGTATTTAATACTTGACAATAAATATTGATGATAGAGTTCCAGAAAACTGAATTGTCCCTTATTAATTGGTAATTGCACTTTCTATAAAGGTGTTTTTAGAATCAAACAACTCCATAAAATGTTCTGTGTCGCTTGAAATTAATGTCTTCTTTATGTAGGAGAACTATGGTTTTGAAAAGATTGAAGTACGAGATAATGGTGATGGGATTAAGGCAGTTGATGTTCCTGTGATGGCAATGAAGCACTACACATCAAAAATAAGCTCTTCTGAGGACCTTGAAAGCTTGAGCACATATGGTTTTCGTGGTGAAGCTCTGGGCTCCATTTGTAGCATATCACAGGTAAAAGGTTAATATAGTTACCAGCTTTTGTCTCTATTTTGTAATCTAAATTCTGCAATTCTGAAAAAATGAAACATCGATCTATTTGATTTTAAGGTATCCAAAATACAGATAGCCTATTGGGAGAGTGTATCTGCTGGGTTTTGCATGTACAGTCCAGTAGTGGGTTTCACTTACCTTCGCTACTGGTTCGGAACTGTGAACGCGAGCATGTGACACTTCTGTGCATGCGTCCATGATGATGTCCGGGCGGTTGGGCAGAGCCTCCCGCCACCGCTACCAGTTCAGTGGCGGTAGAAACCCACCACTGGTACAGTCCCACTTCTTTCTAAGTACGGTGTCTGCAGAGTGTATCTGTAGAGGATTTCAAAAATGACAAGATAATGGTCACAGCCCTGCCATCAAAGTTGACACATGTATGAAAAGGAGGAATTTTGAGCAGACACTTATATTTCAATCTTGGCTGTTTTAACTCCTGTTATTGATGCCATGTTCCTAACCTTTGGGGGGGGCGTGTTGGGGGGCAATGTAAATTTATGAAGAAGATACAGGTTTTGCCAATGGTTAAGTAGAAACCTGAGAAGAAGACATTGCTGAATTCTGACTGCAATGATCAGATGCTAATTGAGAAAATATGAAATAAACCTGGTCATTTTTTTATAAAGAACATACAGCTTATCTCCGATATTTTTTTCAGGATAGGCTGTCTGAAATTCAAGAAGGAACAAAATCCCAATACACATGATATATGGTCCTTCCTTCCTTCCTTCCTTCCTTCTGTTTTTTTCTTAACCATTTTTCTACAACTCAACATTTTTTCGGGGAGAGGGCAGGTACTTTGATGAATGCTTGCCAAAACAAAAGCAGTTTGCACATAGCTGCTGCATGAGTCTTGCTGAACCTTAGTGAAATAAGAAAAAAGCATCTCTGTTCAGGCCAATTATGCCCTACTTGCATTTCCATCTTAAAAAATTCAGCAAAGAACAGAAAGGAACAATCTTTGCTTAGTCAAAAAAAAAAAAGTACAGTATTTGAAGGGCCAGTGGGACAAAAGAGACAAAAGTCAACAGCAAACAGGCCAAACAAATAAACACACAAAGAGGCCAGAATAATAATACGGGTAAATAGTAACTGCATCATGAACTGAATCAACAGGGCACATGATCATAGGCAAAGTGCATTTGTGCCAATGTTTTAACAAACCAAATGAGATCAACATAAAAAAAATTATTACGCCCTCCACTCTTAAAATTCTATAAACAATAGGATGGATTGGCATCAGCAGAGCCTAGTAAACACCAAATGCTTAGCAAGCTAAACACAACATAGAAATTTAGCTTCTTTAAATAAATATAGGGGCTCTGGCTGAGCCGTGTACTCAAGCATCCAAGTTATCCAAGATAGATATTTTTTTGAAAAATACACACTTTTTTTTTTTTTGCTTGTTGACCATAGGTGTATTTGGACAGGCTGTGAATGCTCTTTTGTATGTCAGGTTTTCAGAGTAGTTTTCAATGTTGCAATTCCCTTCATTTTCAAAGGCATCCTGAAATTTGAAATGAACAAAACACAATACAGTGCACAAAAATGGAATTGTACATCTAAGTATGACAACATAAAAATGTTTTTTACATTTATAATCTGCATAATCATCTAGCAATACATTTGTATATAAACTGAAGCACAGTACAGGTCCAAGAGGAATATTAAAAGATCTTGATTCAGAGGTAGAAAACTATATTTCTTATAAGATAAATAATCATACTGACACACTGTAAGTTGGTATTTAGAAACATATTGCTTCTGCTCCTAGAAGACTCATAAAACAATTAGATCTTGTGTGGGATTTGAGGATTACTTGACTTGTGGTAATACCTTGCAGCATCAAAGTATTATTTTCTCCTAAAGATCAAGTGACGCTGTGTCAAAGCCCTTTCCAGGTTGTTGTGCAGAAGATGTATCTGTCAAGAATCACCTTCTCTGAATGATTTTTATGCTTCTAGGAACTACCATTATTGATTATCATGATACTGTAAACTGCAAAGAATTATTGAGATTTGTACAAGTTTAATAAATAATTATCTTCATCATGGTTTGTGTGAATTACATAGGTAATAGAATATACATATATCTTTTCCTAATTGTTTACTTGACATTAAATTCTTTATTGTTAGATTTCTATTACAACAAGGACAGCTGCTGATGATTTTAGCACCCAGTACAATTTTGATACAAGCGGTCATATAATTTCTCAGAAGCCATCTCATCTTGGAACAGGTATGGCTTTTAGACCCTTTATACAACTCTCTATCTTTAGATCATTCGTTCAAGGCCATGAGTACCTGTGATTTTTCTGCTTCAGATAACAGAGCAACAGTTGGATAACATTTTAAAATTTGAACTGATAATTAAAATAGTGATTTTCAAAATAACAAAACTAGATGACTCAGACATGAAAAATAAAACATACACCGAATTGAGATTTTACTCATGAAGTGTATTCATATACATTCAATATGTATAACTCTTCATAAAATATAAAATTGGTTCTAGACATGAGGGATTCTGCAATGAAAAATTCAGCACAAGAAAAACTATAGCAAAAGGCCAGGTGTGCCCAAGTTCTGATTGTTCAGTCACATATACTCTCAGATAAACCCGATCAACTATGCAACGAAAATGATTATTTGAAGTAGGAATCAAAATTGTAGAGTTGGAAGAGATCTCAAGATTGATTTAGTCTAATGGTTCAGTATTCATGCTTTCACAATCCACACTTAAGAACAATATCCGACTATTTCTTATGTTTTCAGTTCTCTGAATAAACAAGTAGGACCAAATTTTCTAACTTTTTATTACCAAGAAATGTCACACAGCTCAAAATAGAAGATGTTTTCCTCTTTCCAGAAGTTTTACATTTCAGAACCACTGCATTTCTTGAAGGGCTTAAATTTAACCTTAGTTAGGGAAAATCTCAGAATTTACGGCATCAAAGGGATGAAAAGGGTCAGTCTTTTCTGAAATTTTAGTGACTCGTGGATTGCAAAATTTGAGAATCTCTGCTTATTTACATATTACTTTTTGCTGATATAATACAGCTTTTAGCCATAGCAATAGCACTTAGACTTCATAGTACTTTACAGCACTTTCTAAGTGGTTTACAGAGTCAGCATATTGCCCCCAATAATCTGGGTCCTCAATTTACTGGATGGATGGAAGGCTTGAGCCAGTCAGGATCGAACTGACAGTGAGTAGAGTTAGCCTGTGCAATACTGTATTCTAATCACTTCACCAGCATGGCTCTTTTTGGTATACCTTGACTACAACTACGTCAATATGTCTCAATTTAAAGAGCTAAAAGGACAAATTATCATCAGAACTGATTGAAGCAGCCAAGTTCAAAGTCTGTGGGATGCTGTCATTAAAGGCACTTATCAACAGTTTAAAAGAATAAAAGGATATATTAATAGAAGCAAAAGAGCATCTCTGTAAGTTAATTTTCTTTGCTTTTCTTCTCCGTTGCTCTTCTTGATAGGAACAACTGTAACAGTTCAAAAGCTGTTCAAGAATCTGCCTGTAAGAAAACAGTTTTATTCTACAGATAAGAAATGTAAGGAAGAAATTAAAAAAACTCAGAAGATGTTGATGGCCTATGGCATTATAAAACCAGAACTGAGGATAATGTTTACACATAACAAGGTAATAAATTTATAAAATTGCTGCTTCTCATAATCAAAATCTGGTTTTACTTTTCAATAAAAAGCCCTGCCATGATCTTTGCATGGTTATCTCAAAGACAAGAGTGACATCTATTGGGCAGATAAAATTAAAATATTTCATGTTCCTACTCTTGCAAAAATGCTTATGTTTGTGTATGTTTACTTTCTGAAAATTTTAGGTAATGTTCTTTAATGAAAAAGAAATATGATCCTGGAAAGTACATGGATCATGTACATTTACTGAGAGCTAAAGCAATCTTAGGGTTAAATAAATCTAATTCACAATTGTTTAGAAATATTTGCCCTGCCCCCCCATCAAATTGCTTATTTTACCTTAATCTGATTTGTTCATGGTCCAAGGTGGTTTTGCGGAGCTCCATGACATTGAGATGTTAATGCAGAAAAAAATTACACCTCTGAACACAGTTAAAAAAAAAAGACAAATATTTCTATACATTGTTGGGGATATAACTTTTACTTTTTACTCAAGTTAGGATCAAAATATAAGATGCATTCATAGCCTTTAGGGTAAATTGGGTATAGAAACTTGAAAGTTCTTGAAAATCAAAGGTTAAACACAGATTATATATGGGTGTTTTTGGTCACAAATTTAGAAAATGTATGCTACCAGGCAATGCTTGATCATCTTGTTTTTCTTTTTTTTCCCCCTGAATTTCTTGGAATGGGTCCAGACAACATAATCTTATATTTGTAGCTATTTTCACCAGTACATCCTTTTTTTAAAAAAAATGGCTTCAGTTAGGTAGGAAATAAAATGTTTCTTGCCAATGCTGTAGGAGGAACACAAGAATAGTGAGAAGAAGATTGATTTGGAATAGCAGCAAACATTTACTATTGAGAACTGTAGTGTCATGAAGTTGGAGATATTTTCACAGGTGATGAATAATCAGATCTGAGCAAAAGATTCAGTATTAACAAGTTGCAAAGTTGTTGATTTCAGCCTGTTGCCTTTTTTTTTATTGTTAATATGGTTATTGAAAGCATAGTTTTAAAACTTTAACACAAGAGGTCGCTCATTAGCTATGGCACTAATTGGAACAAAACAACATAAATAACCAGAATAAACTTTTAATTAACAAATTCATTTAATTATTACGGAGGGAGAACCTTTGCATTCCGTGATTTTTACTACTATCATTTTGTACAGATACAATAAACTGATCTGAATAAAAGATATAGGTTTTGGTTAAGTAAGAGCACATTTAGACTGCTCTTTACATTTTATTTTCCTCTTTGTATATGCTTTTTTTTCCCAGAGTTTGAAGGACATTGTCTTAACTTTTTATTTTTTCTTCTTTAATAAGTGACACTTTTACTTGAGTGCATCTATACATTTATAGCATAGAAGATAAGATAGGATATTATAAAAGACTGAAATTAGACATCTGAATGAATAATTAGAGTAGTATGAAGGTGATCATGCACAATCTTGAAATGTTTTTGAAATTAGTAGTTTAGGAGTTTATATTGGTATAATGAAAAAAGTCTAGTTGCAATATAGGACTCATGGTAATCTGTTAGTCTGTGTACATTCTAATCCTGAATCCATCTTCTTTATATAGAAAGAAGTGAAATAGCTGGTTGGAAATGAAAGAGAAAAATATTAGACAAGATATTACGGTTATGTTTCTGAATCTGAAATTGTATTATATAGTAAGTGTCAAGTGCCAGGGAAATTAGGAGATCCAGGCAGTTCAAATCATTTGAATCAAATGGATATAAAGATTTGTTGCAAGCTTAGGATCTCTACAAGAATCTGAACTAACAGTCAAAGCAATTTGGCAGTAGATAAGGAATTCAAGATGGGCTGAATTTAGAATTCTTGTGGGCACAAAGGAACTCATGACTGATGATGCGTTCGACTTGTCTCTCAGGCTCATCTCCTACATCAAGCCTTTGAATGTTTGAAACGTTGGATTAAATTTACCCTTTGAATGTTACTGTAAACTCTTTCATTCATGTGGCAGAAAAGCCATTCAAAGTTTTACATATTATGAACATGTCTCTCAGTTTCTTATATAGAGGAATGTATGCAGCCACAGAATTAATATGAACAAAACTGAGGCACTATTACGGTGTAATAGAGGGATAGGTAACAAGTCACTATCGCAGAAGTACAAAAGTATTTAGGGAAAATTATGGAATTGTGCTGGGGCAACTCATTGGACATTATACATTATATAATTATACATATGCAGTATACATGGATTGCCAACTGACAACAACAAAATGGAAAAATAGTTGAGCTAGGGAATGGAATGGATAGGAGTGTAATGTTGAATTGGACATAGCTGACTAGCTAAAAGCAGAGCCAACTGTAGTGGAATATAGAGCCAGTGAGTAGATGACTCTTTGTAATTCTTCTCTGGACAAGCTGCTTTTCAGCTATTAGGAACATTTGGATTGACAGACACGGTGAGTTCCCTTCATCCTTAATGAAAGAAATTTTAAATATAAGTATAAAGATTTTTTAAAAAGGCATTAGGAAAAACAGCCAAAGAAACATTAGAACTTTGATTTTAGAAGGTTACAAATAGAGTAAAGATCCAGATGGCTTTGAAATAAAATTTTGGAAAGAAAATAAAAAAGAAAACTTTTATGTTTAGTTTGTATTGGTTTTTTATCATTTTAATTTTTAATAAAATTACAAATAAAAAAGATATAGCTATTAAATATAATCCGTCACAATTAGGGAGTTAGATAGTCATCTAGATCTCCTAAGTAAATTAGTGAATAGGGCATGCCACACTTCATTGTTGCCTTGTATCTTGCTTTACTGTTCTAAAAATGGCTCTGAACTTTCCTCTTACATATAATGCTGTCATCACAAGGTACATGATGTGATAAATTAATTTATGACATATTAACATATATTTATTCGCTTTTGGAATCTTCAGGTATATAATGTTCTATAGAAATTTGGTTGATGCGTTTATGGCACTCTTGTTTCTGGAGATATATGTGGATTTTACAAAAAATATGTATTTTCTGCAAACATATTAGGAACATTGTACTGAGAATAAAATCAGAATATTCATAAATGTTACTATATTCCCTGTAATTGGAAGTTGGAGAAATATATTGTTGTCATTGGTTGATTCCAGAAATCATATATGATCTCCTGTGACCAGCCTCCTTCTCTAAGATGTATTGAAATAATGCATAACTGTGGTGTAATCACAATTGGTAGGAATGTTTCCTTAGCTCTAGTGTATTAAGAATGGTTAAGAACACAAGGAACGCAAACAGTCACTAGATTGGTATTATTCCATATCTTCATCCCTATTCCTGTTCATTTCATTTCTGAAAACTTTTTAAAGCACTGTGTATGCTTTTATACCCTCCCTCCTTTTCCCCATAGATCAGGGCTGTCAAACTTGCGGCCCGCAGGCCAGATGCGTCACATGCTGGCCACACCCACACCCAGTTTAGTGAAGGAAAAAAGTCCCGATATGTCACATGATGCCGCTGTGATGCCGCAAGTTTGACACCCCTGCTATAGATTGACAAACTAACAGAATGCCCCTTGGCTTGTTTTCTTAGTAATCTTCTTGGTATTTTCATATCACTGAACCTGAAAACCTGGGAAAATTATATTTTTTTCTAAAGAATGTTTTGTTTTGTGTTAAATAATGGTTTGCTGAACAGACAACCCTTGAACTACTGCTATTTTGACACCCTGGATTAGGTTGTGTGTCATCTTTTTGTGAAGGTTTATCCTGCCAAGACATTCTTTGAATACTGATAATGTTGATACTCCTGCCAGTGTGGTTGTGTTAGAAAGAGGTATTTTTCCTCTTTCATCATCATGTTCCTTGAAAGCAAACTGAATAATATAATGATCACAGGGAGGTCATTTCTTATCATTTTTATTATGGATTTTTTTTTTTAAGGTTTCTGTAATTGGAAGCAAAAAGGATTGGGAGTATTAGATATTTATTTCTTGCCTGTTAATGAATGTTAAAAAAAAATCCTACTATATTTTCACTATCTGGAAATTTTAGCTGCTTTTTGCTTTATGAAGGAGGTGACTTCTAGGAATCTGAATTCCCATTTGTGTTTGGAGAAAACAGTTTCAAATTCTTTGCCACTTAAAATATTTCAAATTAGTAAAATTACTAGTAACGATAGCAAGGTTGATTGAGTACACACAAGAATTGCTGCTTATATTTTGTAAGAGTGAAGCAAATTAGGATTAATGTTGGTTTAATTCAGTCCATTCCAAAATGGGAGCCTATGGAAGGTTATTTGTACAACTGAGTTTTCCTTTTGAAATGATATAACAAATTGAGATGGCAGTTTGTGGCTAATTATAACAACTGGATTTCTGATGTCATGTAGATATTTTAACACAAGATAGAAATACCAGGATTTTAGTCGTTTTCCGCAGGGTCCTACTAAAATAGCGTTAATGGGAATGTTTTACATGAAAAAAATGAGAGTGCATATCTATGTGAAAAAGGAAAGAGGAAGCTTGTTTACTAGTATAGGAAAATCTTATTGATTAATAAGTGTATGTGGAGAAGATGGACACCTGTCTACTAGGAAATGACTGAGACCAACTCATCTTACTGTCTCTCAGCTGTTAAATATTTAATGTAACAACAACACCCCCCAACAGGTTGAATGTGAAGTGTTGACCTAAAGGTGACATTTTTGTATCCTATTACTAGTTCCTTCACTCATCTTGTTTCTCATCCATCACATTTTTCAAACAGCAGCATAGCATTTACAGCAGAAAATTATATTAGCTGCTTGCACATATAGTAGTAGGTTCAATGTAAAATGTGAAAATGTGTTTCTTCTGATCTTGTGGAGTATATAAATTATTTTAAAATCCTGTGGGAAAGAGCAAATGTCTTTGTCAAATATCATGAGAAAGAAATTTGTGGGCTTTTTTCATTTTTGTATTTGTCTATTCCTGTGTTTGGTTACACAAATATTAGTTGCTGAGTGTTATACTGGGATATCAGTCAATTTTTTTTTTCACATAGAAAAAAGCAAGAGAAAATACTCCTTTTTTTATATTTCCTTGTTGGCTCTGATTAAGAATTGACACTGATCAAGAATTGCCATTTGAATTTGAATTCTATTTGTATCATGTACAAATTGTCTTGGAGACAACTTCCATAGGACACAATGGATTGTAATACCTGCCTTTTTTTTTAAGTCTTAACTAGTAGATGGGTGCAAAGAGAGAGAGAGATGATGCCTAGAGGCAGAAGCTTTGAAAGTGATGAGTAGTATACTCTGTCACCTTCCTGCCCGCAGACAGAATGCTAGATTGGAGAACTGGAAAGGGACAGCATGCAGGCCAACATATTTCCTAATACTTTGCCAGGAAACTCCAAGAAGTGAAGTAACAGAATTTCTTAGAGCAGAAGACAAAGACTGTATATGGTCAGAGGAACATGACATACTAACTTCTCTATGTTATATAACGCTGCCCAAAGTCACCTTATACAGAAGATGTGCATGCAGTTTACATACATACATACATACATACATACATACATATGTACACATACATACATACATACATACATACATATTATGGTAATAAGAGCTACAAAGTGTTCATTCTACTCTGTGTATATTGCATCTACAAATTCTCATTCAGCAGCACCATTCTGTTCAAGATTACCCAGAATGTTTTCAGGAAGAGTTAAGTGGAATAATTCTCCTGCACTCTGCTGTAACATATTTGTGAGATTCCACATGAATAAATCACTTGTTTTTAGCTCAAAAGTGGATGTCACTTGGATAGAATATAGTGAGTGGTTTGGGGAAAAATATTGCAAGGTTATATGAAAATAAACTGAAAATAAAAAAAAGAAACCAGGCTTCCATGCATTCCATCAGCCGAGGTCTCAGGGGAGGGGTGGGGGAGTAGCGGTTGTTATAAGAAGGCTTTAGGCCGAGGGAGGCCACTGTTCCTCAGACGGCCGGCTGTGAGTCCCTCCTTGTGAAGTGGGGCCATGGGGTTCAGATGGGCTTGCTGATCACGTACCTGGCTCCCTGCCATGTGGCAACAGCCCTGCCTGAGCTGCTCAACGTTATCGCCGCGGTGGCGGTTGATACCCCCAGGCTTATGGTCATGGGGGATTTCAACTTGCCGTCCGTGGGTGAGACGTCTGAAGTGGCTCGAGAGTTCATGGCTTCCATGACGGCTATGGACCTGACCCAGTTAATTCATGGCCCTACACACGTGGGGGGAAACACGCTGGACCTGGTTTTTGTCTCTGGACAGTGGCTGAGTGGTCTTGAGATAGGGGATATAGTCACTGAGCCTTGTCATGGTCGGATCACTCTCTCCTTCGCCTTGACCTTCGAACCGCTGTACCCCACCGCAGGGAGGCGGAACCGACAAGATGGTACCGCCCCAGGCGCCTGATGGAACCTGATAGGTTCCAGACGGAGCTTGGGCCAATTCCTGAGGTTCTGGCTCATGCCTCGACTGGAGACCTAGTGGCCGCCTGGGATAGGGCGGCCACTGGAGCTCTGGACCGAGTCGTGCCTTTGCGGCCTCTGACCTGGTGCCGATCTTACCTGGCTCCTTGGTTTACCAAGGAGCTCAGGGAGATGAAGCGCCGGAAAAGATGCCTAGAGAGTAGTTGGAGGACTAGCCATGCTGAATCTGACCGGACACTAGTAAGATCTCATATTAAGAATTACCTAGTGGCGATAAAAGCAGCAAAGTGTGCTCACTTTGCTGCTCTTATTGCATCATCAGATAACCGCCCGGCCGCCCTGTTTAGGATGACCCGCTCCCTGCTCCACCAGGAAGCGCGGGAGGACCCCTTGGAGGGAAGAGCCGAGGATTTTGTTCAGTATCTGCATGATAAAATCACTCAGATTCGGGATGAGCTGGACTCCGACTGGGTATCCAGCAGGGATGACGGGGGCAGGTCCTGAGAATGTTATCTGGGATGAGTTTGATCCTGTGACCCCTGAGGACGTGGACAGGATTCTGGGTGGACTGAACGCAACCACATGTTTGTTGGACCCGTACCCCTCCTGGTTAGTGCTGGCTTCCCGGGAGGTGACACGAGGCTGGCTCCAGGGGATTATAAGGGCTTCATTGGGTGAGGGTGTCTTTCCCGCTGTCTTGAAAGAGGCGGTGGTGAGACCTCTTCTCAAGAGGCCCTCCCTGGACCCGGCAGTATTGGCTAATTACCGTCCAGTCTCCAACCTTCGCTTTGTGGCGAAGGTTGTTGAGAGTGTGGTTGCGCGACAGCTCCCCCAGCACCTGGAGAAAACGACGTATCTGGATCCGTTCCAGTCGGACTTCAGGCCTGGGTACAGCACTGAAACGGCATTGGTTGCGTTGGTTGATGATCTCTGGAGAGCTCGGGACAGGGGGTGCTCCTCTGTCCTGGTCCTGTTAGATCTCTCAGCGGCTTTTGATACCATCGACCATGGTATCATGCTGCACCGGTTGGTAGAGTTGGGGGTGGGAGGCACTGTATTACAGTGGTTCTCCTCCTTCCTCTCCGACCGGTCGCAGTCTGTGTTGACAAGGGGGCAGAGGTCGACCCCGAGGCCCCTTATATGCGGGGTGCCACAAGGATCGGTCCTCTCGCCCCTTCTGTTCAACATTTATGTGAAGCCGCTGGGTGAGATCATCCGTGGTTTCGGGGTGAAGTACCATCAGTACGCTGATGACACTCAGCTGTACATCTCCACCCCAGACCACCCCAACGATGCCCTTGAGGTGATGTCCCGGTGCCTGGAGGCCGTACGGATCTGGATGGGGAGGAACAGGCTCAGGCTCAACCCATCCAAGACCGAGTGGTTGTGGTTTCCGACGTCCCGATATAGTCAGCTGGTGCCATCGCTGACTATTGGGGGTGAATCATTGGCCCCCACGGAAAGGGCTCGCAACTTGGGCGTCCTCCTGGACTCATGGCTGTCTTTAGAAGAGCACCTGACGGCCGTGACTGGGAGGATTTTTCATCAGGTTCGCCTGATTCGCCAGTTGCGTCCCTTTCTAGATCGGGACTCTTTACACACAGTCACTCACGCCCTCGTCACCTCCCGTCTGGACTATTGTAACGCTCTCTACATGGGGCTCCCCTTGAGGAGCACTCGGAGGCTCCAACTGGCGCAGAGTGCAGCCGCACGGGTGGTTATGGGAGCAACGTGGCGCTCCCATGTAACACCCCTCCTGCGTGAGCTTCACTGGCTCCCGGTGGTCTTCCGAGTGTGCTTCAAGGTTTTGGTTATCACCTTTAAAGCGCTCCATGGCTTAGGACCTGGTTATTTACGGGACCGCCTGCTACCACCAATAGCCTCCCACCCGCCTGTACGCTCCCATAGAGAGGAGCTCCTCCGGGTGCCGTCGGCCAAACAATGCCGGCTGGCGGCCCCCAGGGGGAGGGCCTTCTCTGTGGGAGCACCTACCATCTGGAACGAGCTCCCCCCGGATATACGGAGGATCCCAGACCTGCGCACCTTCCGTCGCGCGCTCAAGACCTATTTATTCCAACAAGCCGGCCTGACCTAAGTTATTTTCTCCTTTTAATTATGAATTTTAATTTGTTTTAAATTATTGGGGTTTTAATTATCAGCCAAATTATTTAATTCGTTTTATTCTATTTTAAACTTTTGTATTGAAATGTTTTATTTATGGCTGTACACCGCCCTGAGTCCCCCAGGAGTAGGGCGGTTTATAAATCTAATAAATAATAATAATAATAATAATAATAATAATAATAATAATAATAATAAAAATGTTTTCAATTTGTGGAGTCCAAGAAAATGAGTAGGTTTTTTTTTTTTATAATATTAGCTCTACTTTTTGGGGTGTGGGGGTGGATCCATGTTCTGTTTGGCTCCTTCTGGTAACCAAGAGGAGATTTCCAGTTGGATACAGTATATGAAAAGTACTTCTTTATAAGAAGTGCTACGATCTACCTTGATGGAAGCAATGTATCTACTCCTGAAGTTATTTCTGAATCCAACCATGTCCTGTCCTGGGGTGGGTTCTACTTACCTTTACTACCAGTTCGCAATGGAGCCGTGTGCTCTTCTGCGCATGCGCAGACGCGTACTGATAATGTTGGGATCGATGGGCGGAACCTCCCACCAGTTTTACTCTAGAACTGGTGCGAACCAGGGGCAACCCACCACTGGTCCTGTCTCCAGGATGCCCTTTTTGGAAGAAGCTTCGTAGAATGCAGTGGGGTAGATGAAGCAGAATATCTTAATTCCTGCCAATTAGGTTCAGACCTAATAGATTTCCAAATAGGGTTAAATATCATCAGCCGTGATACCCTTCTAGACTGTACAAGAAGTAAGTGTGCTCTTTATGGTGTTTCTGATAGAGAGTTTCAGTCCATAGTTACAGGAGAGGAATACTTATGGCTGTTCCTGTGTAAAGTATCTCAAGGGTTGACTATCCATATTATTTTAACATCTATATGTAACTGCTAGAAATGTCCATCCATTGATTTTGGATGAAGCATCATCTTTTATGTTAATATGTACTTATACCCTGTCACTTCACACCAGCAATAATATAATGGAGGTCAGGGATGAAATGCTCCTGCTTCGGACCAGATCGCCCAATCCGGTAGCAATGGCGGCGGGTGGTTTGGAGAACCGGTAGCAAAAATCCCTACGCCCCTCTCCCCCCATGCCCAGCTGAGCAGCGTGATCATCAGAGGCTTTTTAAAAAAAAAAATTTAAAGCATTTTTTCTCACCCTCTTCGGCCGAAAAAATACTTTTAAAAATAAAAAAAAAGCCTCTGATGATCGCGCAGCTCAGCTGGGATCGTCAGAAGCTTTTAAAAGCATTTTTTTCTACAACCTCTTCGGCTGAGGAGGTTGTAGAAAAATGCTTTTAAAAGTAAAAAAAGGGGGGGTTGGCCACACCCACCCAGTCACATTACCCCACCCCCACCAAGCCACACCCACTGAACCGGTAGTAACAAATTTTACATTTCACCACTGGCGGAGGTCCTTATTCAATATATGGAAGCTATGAGAGACTGGATGAGATGAGAATAAACAAATAACTTTTTACAGAACAAACCTGCAATTTGTATTTTCTGGGTTTCACCCTTTTTTCATGTCAATATTATCTACTCTGCTTCCTCTGCTATGGAAAGGGGGAGTCTTAATTTTTAGTAGGATGTGATTGTCTTTTGCTTATCTTAGCTAGAATTATTCATGCGGTGGCTCAGCAGTCTGCACTCCTTTTGGTTTTGGATCTCTAGTGGTCTCTTTCACTAGCCATCTCATCTGTCCAAATCTTTTCTGTCATCTGCTTCTCCAGAATACCTCCCCTTTCAAAAGAAGGGTTCAGATGAGCAAGGAGAAATCTGAGTCTGCCAGTCCTAGCAGAATCTGTTCTTAGCACTGACAGTGGGAAAATTCAGTAGGAAAATTAATTTTCAAATCCTGCAGAGCAGACCCAAGGATTTTTTATTGTCCCAGTTGATAGCACCCTGTGCTGTGATTTGAGATTTGTAACACAAGGTATGCTAAGAAATAACCAATGTTGTTTTAATTGTTAATTGAGGACACTGAATTCATCTATGGAATTTACAAGTACTTTGCAGTGCTTCTGTGGATCCAAACAACTCCTGATGATAGTATTATTTTTCATCAGGCATTAGCTTTCAGTGGTACACATGGTCTCATCTGCTTGCTAATTTTTAACACAAGTTTCTAAAATTAGTACTTTTAAAAGAGTTATGTCCATCTGGCAATCTGTGGACTAGATCTGGCGTCTTCAGCAATCTATCTGGACTAGAAGTTGCTTTCTTACATTAAAAAAATGTGAGATATTTTTATTTTGGAGTACATTGCAAGTTGAGTTAAGTTAGGATTAAAACCTTAACGGCTATGTTCTATTTAGTGCCAAGCAAAAAAAAAATAAAAATTAAGAACCTGTTCAGGAAATCAGAATTGTACAATATGAATATACCCATTCAAATACGTCCCATTTTTGTATCAACAGTGAGGCAAACCAGGAAGCTATGCTTTGGCATCTGTTCTGTTTCATCCAACCTAGGAGCTATGATTAGTAGACTCCCCCAACACATCAGTTTCATAAATCAGCTGTCAATTCTGATGAAATAAATTAGGATTTATATTTTAGCGTGGTACAGAGATGTTGTTAATATCTATTGGATTACCTATTGAAGTATTCACTGGGCTTCCTATGAAACAAAATGAATGCAGAAAATAGCTTCTTTTCTGGAGAGCTTAAGTTTTAGAGAGTCAAGGAATACACTGAACATTTGATGAGCCAGGCTCTATATTCCAATAATAAAAGCTAAGTCATAAACTTAATTAGATTTCATTTCGTTTTAATTTTATTTAACATAATATGGTTGGGGCCCATTTGCGCTGAAAACAAGCGCTGAAGCATTGCATGTCCTACTACTACCCCGTACCCCCAGGTTGACTCTGGGTATCTGGGTTGTGTGTTTGGGATGGAGAACACCCCCCTGCTCCAGGTAAAGGAAGCAGGAGGCCAGGGTTAAGGGGTAATGAATTATCTGGAGGATTGGGGTGGGTTGTTACATCTAAGTGGTGATGGACAGGGGACATTTAAATAAGAGCCAGAGGATGGGTTTTACCTGGGGAAGATGCCCAGAAATGGCTGTTCTGGCCCACTTTGTAAACTGTCAGTTCTTATAATCTTCAATGAAACAGAGAGAAGGCAAGATATATTTGGCTAGTGTTCACTAAACCTAAGATGGTCTATATGTAATAGTATATTTTGATAGCGTACTTTTGCAGTGTCATCATGCTGCCTAGAGTCAGATTCATTCTTGGCTCATCATGATCCCCAGATTTATATGACCTAGAAAATACAGGGGGGTGTGACAATGTATTTATAGCATAATCTTCAGCATATAATCAAGGCTATAAATCAAACAGTTCAGGAAACCTGTTGTGAGATAGAATGAAAAATCATAAATGTACTTCAGTACTTTATCAAAAGTTTAAAAATTCAGTAAGACTATGAATCTTAATTAGAAATGGTACCAGACTAGGATTAAAAAGTAAACATAAATGCCTAGGACATTAACTGCATTTGTTCTCTGAGCTTTGTATTTAGCAGGTTGCCATGCTTCAGAGTTGGCCTGCTTTCTGTTCCTCACTGTGAGTTGTATCACCTGCCTCTTAATCTGCATGCAGTCTAGATGATTAAACTAAACTAATTTAATGAAATGTTTAATTATTAAGATTTTTAATTCCATAGCTTAATCCATGATTATTTTTATCCCAAACAATTACTTCCATTGTTACAAGATTGCAGGACTTTATTATTTTCTTTCTGGCATAATTATATTACATCTCAATTTTAAAGTGTGTAGATTATGTATCCCTAATAATTAATTAAAGATTCATTAATCACATTATATATAGGAGATTTTGCATATGTAACCTTACTGCAACTCAGATGGATTTAGTAGGTGTTCTCTGGTATAGAAGGAAAATCCATTGATTCTGAAACCCATCCATTCATTCATTGCTCTAAAGTTGATGTCAGCTCTTAACAACTACATAGTTTTTCTCCAGTCTGATTCTTCACATCTTCCATAGTTGCATCCATTGATGCTGTAACAGAATCCATCTACCTTGCTGGTGATTATCCTCTTCTGATTCTGTTTCCTACCACTTCCATCACTGTCGATTTCTTCAAAAAAATGGTCTTCGCATAATGTGTCCAAAATGTGCTAATTTGAGGCTTGAATGAGAATTCTGAATTGATCTATTCAGAGAGTTTTGATTTTCTCCCTTGCGCTGTTTAGAGACTCCATTCAGTGGGCTATCTCCTGTTCAATTGGTCCAAGACTGAGTAAGAAATTTGAATAAACATGCCTCCTCTTCCTGTTATCCCAGTTCTTTACTTAGTCCGATTCAAGAGACTTATGTTTTCCTTGTCTGCTCTTTCTACCTGACTTTACTCTAGTGAACATTTATCTGTTCAGGGAATTAGCAATCAGCATGACCTCCCTGCAGCTCAGCTGAGCCAAGGTTCTTCTAATCTGCTGCCATAGCTCCAAAGCTGATCAGCCTTTTAATACATCGCTTGATTATCAAACTATGAGTTGTTGGGGTGCGCAGGAGGGGCCGTTCCGTAGGTCCCAGTGCAACTGGGATTGAGGAAAGGTTTCGTTCCAATGAAGTTCAGCTTTCCCACGCATCGCCGGAGTTCCCTTCTTCACAGGACTATCTCGTTAGTCCTTTAATTGCAGCAGCGTGTGTAAGCTCTTTACAGAGCAGTTCGTCCGCTCCGGAGCTGGTTAAAACCTTATTTAAAGAGATATTGCACGTTTAAGCATATTGACTCTGATAGCTGATTCTCCCTAACAGCAGAGCTGTTTACTTTCATTGCTTTCCTGGCAGCCGCCATTTTGGGTGGCTTAATCTGTGAAGACATTCCAGCGCCATTTTATTTGCCTCAAAGGGGGGGGGGGGGAGCCCTACTCCTGAGGCCTGGTATTACTGAAATCCACCTTTTTAGTCACATTATCAGAATTGTTTAATTGTATTCCTCTCATTATTCTGAATTAAGGCATACTGTGTTGCTAATAGAGCCTTATATTATTTCAGGCTGTATTTCTAACATGGCTAATCATAGCTGCTCAGAAAAGAGGTCTAAATCATCCTCTCATCAGGAGGACAAGGTTCAAGGAGTAAACACTTTTCCAAGAGACCAGCTCCTCAATCTGCTCACTCCTCTTCCTCTGCAGCTGCAGAGAAAAATGCCAAACAAAGGCACTTGGCCTTAGACAAGCAATTTGACAGAGCTAAGAGGCAGGCAAAAGTCATCGTCCATCCGCCACCTGCCACAATGCCCATTCAGTCTTCTCCACCTCAGGAGCAGCCCATTTCTGATCTGCCTCTTCTGGAGACAGTTTCTTGGTCCCCCAACAGATCTACCACTGCTATGGATGATCAGTCCATCATTAGAGAGGTCTTCGCTCAGGGATCTGATGCCACTCCATCTACACAACCTCCAGCTTGCGCTTCTCCAGCCCCTGCCACTTTCACTCCTACCTCTTCAGGCCTTCGTCTAGAAGAAGAGCCTTCCTCTTCCATTTCCCAGGAGATGTGCAATCTCATCGCTCAGATCGTGGCCAAGACCATTGATATTGCTCTCACCCAAAGAGGGATCCTAGCTCCTTCATCTGCTCCAATTCAACCACATCATTCTTCCAGAACATCTTCCCATCTGGACAGTGAGGTTTCCTCCCACACTGAATCTCCATCACGCTCTCAGCATAGCGACCAGTCCGTTATTGATGAGGTGGACGACTTTGACTATAACCTTTCTGAGGAGGAGGAGGATTCTTCTTCAGACAAGCCCTGTTCCTCAGGTCTCTTCAAGCACGAACTCTTCAAGACCTTGCTGCACAAAACCAGAGTCACCGCCAATATGAGTAGCTCCTCCTCTGCTCCAAAGGTGGCTGAGAGCCAGGACTCCAATACCCGCCTGTTTGCAGAAGCTATGGCTGAACAAGAGGTTGTTCCTTCACCTAAACTGTTTCTGGACACTGTCCAACATCAGTGGACCCAGCCCAGCTCCATTTCCAACCCAAGTGGACTGGACAAAACACTATATACCAGCGAACAGGAATTCAAAGATCTTCTCAAATTGCCTTCAATTGATGCTTCCATGGCTAGTCTTACCTCTTCCAGCATCCTCCCATCAGATGCCGCTGAAGGTCTCCGTTCTGAGGACAGGCGCGCTAAGACATCTACCCGCAAGACCTACCAGGCCATGGCTTGGGCCATCAAGTCCACCACTGCGGCTTCTTTCTTTGCACATACCTCTCTCATCTGGCTCCGTCAGATGCAAAGCAGAATGCCTTCCGGTAACACCCGGCTTCACCAGGACATCAGCAAGGTCATAGCTGCCACAGAATATATGGCTGATGCCACCCTTAACTCTGCAAAGTTCGCTTCTAGAGCCCTGGCCTCCAACATTACCTCTCGCCGACTCCTCTGGCTACGCCATTGGCAGGCAGATATGGGGACTAAGTGGCATCTCACAGCAGCCCCCTTCAAAGGTGGCAACCTCTTTGGCAAAGCATTGGATCCTGTTTTGGTTGAAGGTAGGGACAAGAAGAAGTTTCTTCCTTTTTGTTCAGACGAACTGACAGACATTCTACTTTTCCTTACCGTCGATAATCCTTTCGTTCTACCGACCAAGGATTCCCACCACCAGCCCTTTCACGGTCTTTCAATCCTCCGTCTGACAGATTTCAGGACAGACAGCAATTCAGAGATCACAATTGTCAACCCCAATCCAGGCAGCCCTTTCATGGCTCCGGTTCCCAACCATGTCGCAGAAAGTAATGCCAACCCCACCCTGGATTCCATCAACGGCCGTCTTGCCCTTTTTTCTAATAGGTGGCGTTCCACGACCACCAATGCTTTGGCCATCCAGACGGTATCCCTAGGGGTCACTCTAGAATTTGTTTCCACACACCCCTGTTGATTCATCAGGTCCTCAGTTCCCTCCGACCCTATCAAGAGGTCATCCATGGAGACCGAAATTCAAAACCTCCTATCAATTTGAGCTATTGAACTGGTTCCCCCAGAGCATCAGGGAGCTGGTTTTTACTCAATTCTTTTCTTAGTTTGAAAGAAGTCAGGGGGTAAAAGGGCCATTCTAGACCTGAAACACCTGAATGTTCATATTAAATATAGATATTTCAAAATGCATTCACTACACTCTATCTTAGGAGGCATTAGGCTTGGTGACTTTCTGTCATCCATAGATCTCCGGGAGGCCTACCTGCACGTACCGATCAGAACATCTCACCGACAGTTCTTTAGATTTTGCTACATGGGGGCTCATTTCCAATACAGAGCCCTTCCCTTTGGCCTTTCTTCTGCACCCTGTATTTTTACTAAGCTCCTCGACGTGGTGGCACCACATTTGAGGGCTTCACCCATCAGATTGCAGTGCTATTTAGACAACATACTCATCCAGTCTTCCTCATTCCAACAGGCTCTTACGGATCTTCAGGCAACTATCACAGCCCTACCGCTCCACAGCTTCACTGTGAATTGGGAGAAGAGCCAACTGCATCCGTCCACCGATCTCATTCATCTGGGAGCTCGCATAGACACAAAGGCCGGCCTCGTGTTCCTGTCCAGGAATGCCAACACAACATCAGATCCACAGATCCAATCTCTCTGCAAGCCTCCGCTTCTCCTACTCTCCCAATTATTGGGTCAGATGATTTCCTGCCTCTCCATTGTTTCTTGGGCCAGGCTTCATTCCCGCCCACTCCAGTGGTTCCTTCTTCCCAGCCAGAGGGCAGGCATCAGAAATTCCAACTCCAAGGTCAGGGTTCTGTCATCTCTGAACTGGTGGACATCCGCAGCCCTAGAAAGAGACTCCTCTTTCCTCGAACCCCAATGTCTGATTCTGACCACGGATGCCAATCTCTTCAGCTGGGGGTCTCACCTCAGTGGCCAGATTACCCAGGGCCATTGGACACCGAGGGACCTTCAACACAATGTCAACTGGCTAGAACTATGGGCGGCCCATCTAGCTCTACGGCATTTCCAATGGACCTCAAGGAGCTCTCGATGGGCAGTCCATGGAGGATCCCACCAAATCGTATAGCTCTCATTCAAGGAGCTGTCCAACATCCAGAATCCCAATGGTTGCAGCTAGCCGCCTGGCCATTGAGCAGGAGATCCTGAGGAAGGAACACTTCTCTTCCAAGGTAATTTCCACTCTGCTCGCCTCTCGCAGAAGGTCCACCACCCAGATTTATGATGCCACCTGGTCCGCCTTTCATCGATGGTGCACAGCTTCTGACATTATGCCCACTCACACTTTCATTCCACAGATACTGGGCTTCCTCCAGACAGGTCTCAAGGCTGGTCTCGGGGTCAACACTCTGAGGCGTCAAGTCTCCACTCTGGCCACCATTATTCTCTGCAAGGACTACGGTTCATTATTACATCACCTTCGTGTATGAGACTGGTGGCCCTCTCCATCCAAAGGGACCTGTGCATCTTCCATCCTGATCGTGTAATTCTTTGGCTCGATTCCACCTTCCTTCCAAAGATCAACACCTGGTTTCATAGAGCCTAGGAGATTGTTTTACCCAATTTCTGCCCCGTTGATCCCACCGAACGACGATGGCACTCCCTGGATGTACGTCGGGCTCTCGAGCATAAATTCCATCACACGGAATCCTTATTCGTCTCCTTCCAACCTACTTCCCTTGGATCAAAGATATCCTTGGCTACCATCTCTCGCTGGCTTAAGGCATGCATTATGTTGGCCTACGAGCATAGGAACAAGGCACTTCCCAGTCGCATTACAGCGCACTCAACCCGAGCGCTGCTATCACCGCAGCCTGGGCCACTCAGGCATCTCTCCTCGAGATCTGCAGGGCTGCCACATGGATCTCCCTGACATCCTTTATTCGACATTATTAATTGGATAAATTTGCCTCGGCTGAGGCCACCTTTGGGCATAGAATTCTTCAACAGGTCCTCCCCCTGGAGGGTTCAACCGCCTCCTCTCTATCTTCCCTCCCTAGGGATATGTAGCTTGGATATATCCCACTTAATGGACTCTCTAAACAGCGCAAGGGAGAATGAACATTGGACTTACCTGAAGGTTCTTTCTCCTTGCGCTGTGTGAGAGTCCATACCCTCCCTTGTTTGTCTTTTCTCTTCCTTCTCAGTTCCTTTTTTCCTATAGCATTGTGCTCAAGTGACTTGATTCTTTGGATCCGGACCTCGTTTTTCAAACTGGGATAACAGGAAGAGGAGGCATGTTTATTCAAATTTCTTACTCAGTCTCGGACCAATCGACAGGAGATAGCCCACTCAATGGACTCTCACATAGCGCAAGGAGAAAGAACCTTCAGGTAAGTCCAATGTTCAATCCGTAGTATTCTATCCTCTTCTTCAGAATCCAACTTGCACTTCCATAATGTTGTGGGGAAACCATTGCTTTCATGATCCTGATCTCAGCATCTGAATGTGTTTTCCAAGGCCTTCATGGCTACTCTATCAAGTGTTAATCTGCAGAGTATTTGTTAAGTGCTGGTTCCTTTCTGCTAATATTTAATCCTAAAAGGAAGAACCCAGACGCTACAACTTCTGTCAGTTCTAAGCCTGGTTTCTGGGCCTGTTGTCTTCTTTATATTAAATGTTAATCTATTTTTTTCACTGTATTCCTTGACTTTCATTATTAAAGCTTGCAAATCATTTGCATTTTCAACTATTAGAATAGTGTCATCAACATAGCATTGGTTATTGATATTTGATACAGTTATTTTTCCTCCAATTGAAAACCATATTCATCTTCTTTTAATCCAAATTCCCTCAATATATATTCTGCCTATTAATTGAACAAGAGGAGAGTTTATGGCCTATTCTTACTCCTTTCTGACCTGAATCCAGTCTGTTTTTCTATGTTCTGCTCTATTGTGGCTTTCTGATCTATGTATAGGTTTCAGTTGACAACACTGAGGTGCTCTGTCTTTCTTATTTTTCTAAGGACGTTCCATAGTATGACATGATAAACATAATCAAAGGCTTTTCGATATGAAGCACACGTCGACATATTTTTGTATCTTTGACTTTTTCAGTTGTGCAGCATGCATTGACAATATTGTCTTTTCTTCCTTGCCCTTTATAAAGTCAGTTTGAACATATTCCATCATCTTTTCTATGTAAGGCTCTAATTATATGATCCAAAGCCGTTTTTGTGTGAAATTAAGACTATTGTATATTAGCTTGCTCACTCTGCCTCCTATCTAAGTCTCTTTTTTTCTGTATTGGAATATTGATTTACCTCTTCCATTCTCTTGGAGACTGTGTCATTCTCCAGATTTGTTAGCATAGCTTGGTTAGATCTTTTACTGAAAGTTTTCTATTGCTTGCCATATTTCTGTCAATTTTCCATGATTTCCTGTAGCTTTCATTCTTGATAATGATCTGAGTGCTAGTTTAACTTCAGTCATAGACAGTTTAAATAGTCCCTATAGATTGGAAAGTAGATCTATTGGATTTGTATGTATTTACTATTACTGCTGTACTATTTCAAAGGTGTTAGAATTGGGAATTTCTGAGCATGAAAGAAATGTAAATGTTTCTTCTGTATATGATAATTATTTACCGCTAAAGAATTGTTACAAATGAATTCATGAGTTGTCAATAAAATATGCAACAATAATTTAACTTGATTAACTGTCCTATGTAAATCTCATTCAGATTTGTACAAAAACTGTCAAATACCACTTTATTTTTCTTTATTTCCATATAATGATTACAATAAATGCATGAAGTGAATTAAAATTGAAAGCAGTATATATGCAATTCTGCTAACTTTGACTGTTTTATTATTTTACCTTTTTGAAAATAATTTTATAAAAATGATCATTGTATTTGTATTTACATTGTAAATACATTGTATTTACTAAACAACGAAAAAATTTTGTTTTTTGCATATTGTAACTTGAATGCCATGCTTTAAACAAATAGCGTAAACCTTGTCTGTATTTTATACTTTCTAAACTTGGTTTAATATGAACTGAACATATGAGTTTCTTAATGAGGTAGAATTTGGTGTATATAGATATATATATTGCTGGACTATTATACTAAAATTTATCTCAGTTTGAAAATGACTAGGATTCTGTAGTAATTCAAGTACTAGAATTAGGTGAGATTTCTATCTGCATAAATTTTACCATGTGTGCAGTACTAGCATTCAACTGTTCGGTTTCCAATTTTATTAATTACTGTTTTGTAATGAATGTATTGTAATGAATGTATTGACTAACTTCTTTCTCAAGTCATACTAATGGCATTTGTGAATCAAAAAGCCAACCATTGTAGATTTTTTAAGGGTTATACAATTGCGTATTTGTAGACTTCCTAGTTGTTAAAAATCTGTCACTAGACAATAAAATAGGTAAGGAACTCTAGACCGACAGACCAGTTGCTATACAATATATACCAAAGAAACAACAGCGTATGCTGTACTCAAAAGAAAGTATATGTGTTTAGGAATTGAATGTTAACAACCCAGGACGAGTGTGCCATTCCATACCTATGTTTGTGAGTAGATCTTGTTCGTGTGTGCGTGTGTATTTAATGTTATAAATTTGGCTTTCAGACAGTCATATGGCAGAAGAACAGGGTACTAGATCATAAAATGGCTTTCATGGAAGTAGTGGGACCTGCTGTTATGAAGAACATGGTACCTTTTCAGCAGCACCGTGAAGATCTGGAGTTAAGTTTCTAAACCTTTACATAAATTACTTATTCCCCGTATTATTTGTTGTCATTTGAGTTGTCTTCGAGTAATGGTTTGACAATAACATAAACATTAAAACATCCATATTTTAATACATTTTCTGAAAACATACTAATCAAAAAATTCCCCAGAGAATGTAGCAGAATAATCCCAAAGATCAAACTCTCTTTATTTTTCCTCTCTGTGCCACTGCTGTGCTATATTATCTTTAAGTTCTTAAATTGCTTGAATCAGAGTCATCTGAAGGAATGCTTCCTAATCTATGATCGTCCCCATCGCCTAGAGATAATTGAAGTTGCAGTGGGCTTAATTCTCAGTATCTCGGCTTTTTGCTTTTTAAATTATTTTACTTCTATATTTGCATTATAGAACATAGAATAACAGAGTTGGAGGGGATTTTGGAGGTCTTCTGGTCCAACTCCTTGCCCACAGCCCAGGCTCATTCTGTACCATTCCAGACTTTCTTTGGGCTTAATGGGATGGATACATGTGTCCTCACATCTGTTGATTATCTGTTGATTATCTCTTCCAGGATCTTCCCAGGTATTGATATCAGGCTGATTGATTAGTTCCAATGGACTTATTTCTCAGCAATTCAGCCTTGTTCTCTTTTTAAAAAAATTGTACTTTTATTAACTATTTTGCTTATAATAGTAAAATCTAATACAAGCTAAACTTTTAAAAAGAGAAGAAAATAGAATAAAAGGTGCAAAAAGAAGAAATGAAAGAGACAGAGTGAGGAGAAAAAAGTAAGATACAATTTGGAAAAGAAATATATACAAAAGTGATTTCCAAACTTCATCACAAGTATAACACATTTAGTGACTCTTCACCCCCTCTAATGTTACAAATATTCTTTTCATCCTATATTCCATCCCTTATCAATAAACAAATCCACAAAGCATCCTCTTCATTACTGGTGTTGGCAGAAAGTCCGTAAAAATTTTCCAGAAATAACAACATATAAACCAACTTTATATTCCTTTCTCTTAACTTCTCATACTGAATCTTTAATTCATTCAAATATTGTCAGCTATGATGACCATTCCAGAACTTACTTTCTTGTAAGTTCTTTAAGAGAATAGGATAATGGGTATGTAATTATGTACTTATTCTTAATACTGAGTAAAGTACAGAATATTAAGACCATACAACTTGAGAAACTTATTATTATATATACGCATATCTATGGGTATATATTGCTATATTTGGAAATACATATAAATATGCTTATTTGAAATGATGCACAGAAAAGGCTTTTTTTTTTTTTTGTCGCTGTTGTTTAAAAAGGAAACTGCAAAGGAAGTGAGCCAAAACAAATTCATTGTTGGATAAATATCAGATCAAATAAACTAAAGTTGGCATGGATGGATTGGGTCTCTTCAAAGTCCCTTCCAACAGTTTGATTCTGTGTTCTATAAGTAATAACTGAAAAGTAAAATAGTACATGGAAAATTATTGAAAAAACGGTATTTACCTATTTATTTATATACCAATATTTACCAATTTATCACATGTACCAAAATGACTTGATTTTTGTTACAGGTTCTGTGTGATTCAATGTTATTTAATGATCATTTAATTATATTCATTATCATTATAGATATCTTTCAGTGGCTTTGTTCCAAAGCCTGATTCAGATAAAGGTTTGACAGGTCATTCGAACTCAGAAAGAAGTTACATTTTTATAAACAGCCGACCAGTGTATCAAAAAGAAATTCTCAAGGTACTGCCTTTTCAATCCTATTTCTTTGATTTATAAAACATTGTTTAAATTAAATTATAGCAGACTTGAACTCAAGTTTTAACTTTGTAGTTTAGAATTCAAGCCTATATCACAAGTTGTTTTGAAATTGCCTTCAATTTTAGAATTTTATTGCACTGTAGCATGGGATAGAGATGACAGTTCTTAATTGTTGAAATTAGTTACCTAGATTCTCCTCCTCTTTAACCTAAGATAAAATTAAAAGTTCCCATATTAACTCTGAAAATATATATATTTTTTAAATATAGCCTTTTCCTCAATAATTATTAATGGGCAGTAATTTGCCTTTATTAACACAGGGAAGTACTGCATCAGCATGTATTTAGAACATACAGGTGAAATAGCATTACATTCTTGTAACATGTCACTTTACCAGCAACAAAGAGCCTGGTAGCTCAGCAGACTAAACGCATTGTGATTAATACCAGCTGTCTGCAATTACTGTAAGTTCGAATCTCACCAGGCTCAAGGTTGACTCAGCCTTCCATCCTTTCTAAGGTAGGTAAATTGAGGACCCAGTTTGTGGGGGCAATAAGCTGACTTTGTATAAATATGCAAAAGTATGAAGGCTATTGCTTAATGCATTGTAAGCCGCCCTGAGTCTCCGGAGAAGGGCGGCATATAAATCAAATTTTTTTTTAAAAAGTTCTATTGCGTCCATTTTATGTAGTTGCAGTCTAATAAAAGCTGCTATTTCTTTCCTCAACTCAGTTATGTGACTATAATTCTTGCTATATATACTTAAAGTTATAAATAAACAGTGTAATATGGAATCCAGTGTCATCGAAGCAAAGATCTGCTATAGCACTTTGTAAGGTCCTTTCGAGCAGCTTTATACAAGAAAGGTTACCATAGAGAAAAGAAATATTCCCTACACAGTTTCTTTGATGAAAAGTAATCCATTAGATTCTAGCAATAATTTGGTATTGTATTTAATTTAAAATTAGAAATATTGAGTAACTTTGTTCTTTTTTTATGAATATTTTAGCTTGTTCAACAGTACTATAGCATATTACACAAGGATTTTAATCGTTTGTTCCCGATATTCTTTCTCAACATTACTATTCCTCCATCTGCTGTGGATGTCAATTTACTACCAGATAAATCTCAAGTATTAGTACATAATAAGGTAGAGTCTTGAAGTCTTTTTTTCTTTCATAATATGTAATTAGATACTAGAGATTCTACTATGATGATGCAGTAAAATAATTGTTTCTGTGTATGTGTTCCAGTGGTGAAATGTAAAATTTGTTACTACCGGTTCTGTGGGCGTGGCTTGGTGGGGGCATAATGTGACTGGGTGGAGGTGGCCAACTTTTTTTTTTTTTTTTGTACTTTTAAAAACATTTTTTCTACAACCTTAAGAAGTTGCAGAAAAAAATGCTTTTAGAAGCCTCTGACAATCAGGCAACTCAGCTGGGATCGCCAGAGGCTTTTAAAGGCTTTTTTTTTTTTTTGGTACAACCTCTTCGGCCAAAGAGGTCACAGAAAAAAACGCTTTTAAAAGCCTCTGACGATCCCAGCTGAGCCGCGCGATCATCAGAGGCTTTTTTTTTTTACTTTAAAAGCATTTTTTCGGCCAAAGAGGTTGTAGAAAAAATGCATTTAAAAGTAAAAAAAAAAAAAACTCTGAAAATCGCGCGGCTCAGCTGGGCATGGGGGGAGGCAGGGATTTTTGCTACCGGTTCTCCGAACCACCCGCCGCCATCGCTACCAGATCAGGTGATCCGGTCCGAACTGGGAGCATTTCACCCCTGATGTGTTCTTTTAATATTGCTTGGATTTTTAAAAAGAGCAAAATTCTTGTGGCCTGGGGATAAATAAATTGTTCTGCAACAATAAGTAATATATTTTTATTGAATTATTTCTTTGATTTTTTTAGGAGTCTATCTGTCTTGCTATTGAAGAGAGTTTGACATCATTATATGGACCATTAAATAGTTCTGTGTCTAATGAAATGAATACAACCAACAATACCTCAAAAGATATTAATGAAGCCGAACAAGAAGTTACAGGCAAATCTTGTACAAGAATAAATCCACTTGCTTGTACTTCACAATATTCACTTAGTAATGACATACAAACTGCAAATGTACAAGAAAACAGATTAGTTGGCCATCAAAGAATATATAATCATTATTCTCATGATAGATCTACTGAAATTGAAATACCTGATAATGAAATAGTTGGATATGATCAATTTCAGGATTATCAACCAAATAATGTACTTTGTCAAGATCAACAGAATAAGAAAATATTTAATCTAGATGATAATACTGCAATTCAGTGTGAAAATAGCATGAAGAGTGATTCAAGAAATTACAGTTTTCAAGAAGAAAAAGAAGGAGCCAAAACCTCTGCAGATTCATCTGAAATCACTGCTGATAAATGGAGTCTGGGGAGTGCATTTAAAAATTCCAGGGCAGAAAATCTGGAACCTGTTCAGATTTTAATTCCAAATATGGATGAAGTAAGAACTCAGACAAAAAAGAGTGGCCTAGCAAAACTTCAAGAAGAAAGTAGCAATCAAATTGTTAAAAAAACAAATGTCATAAAAGATAAAATGGGTCAGATTACAGCCTATGACTTAATTAGTAATAAGGTTATCAGGAAATCCATGTCAGCATTCGAACTTTTTGTTCAAGACTACTCTCCTGATTCATTGAGTGAAATTACCAAATTAAACTCTGAAAAACTACTGCTGAAAATGGAAGCAGTGTGGAACTCATTGAATGAAGAAGAAAAAAAGAAGTAAGATTGTTGAACTTAATTCTGTATTAAATCTTGTCAGTTTAAAATAGACTAGATATAAATCCAACAACTAAAAAAATACCTTCTTTGAGCTTGGTAAGATGTGTTTTTGATAACTGTGGCTGCAATTACAATTCAATTTAATACCTTTGTTTTATGAATAGCCAACATTTAAGAAGGAAGTAAACTTCATGGTTTTCTGGATCTAATTCTCTCAAAGAGCTAGGAGATAATGTTTTGAGGAAAAGTTATTTTGTGCATGTAATAAAATATGCATCCAGCAATTTGCAAATGGACTAATGCATGCAAAAGGATTTTTCCCTTTTGCCCTACTTCATTTCTGCATTTATGTAAATTGCAGGTAGTCCTCAATTTACGATGAACTTAGAGACATTTGTTAAGTGAATTTTGCCCCATTTTATGATCCTTCTTGCCACAGTTGTTAAGTGAATCATTGCACTTGATAAGTCAATAACCTGGTTGTTAAGTAGATGGCTTCCCCATTGACTTTGCTTGTCAGAAAGTTGCATGACCTTGGGACAACAGCAACTGTCATAAATATGAACTAGTTGCCAAGCATTTGAAGTTTGATCACATGATCATGGAGATGTTGCAAAGGCTGTAACTTTGAAAAATTGTCACAAGTCTCATTTTTCAGTGCCATTGTGACTTTGAAAGTCACTAAATAAACTGTTGTAAGTTGAGGACTACAACAGTTGTCTGTATATGGGGGAGGAAGGATCCATTTTGTCTTTGGTTCTCTTCACTGCTTGAAATATTGACTAAATCCATTATTACTGAATACAGTGCTGATACATATATTTTTATTTTTTGACAGAAATAAATGAATCCAAATAATTTAACTGTAGTTATAATATAGTCATATTTGTATTAAAAAGGAATTGTTATTGAAAATACAGTGACTTAATGAGACGTAGTGGCTCAGTGGATAAGACACTGAGCTTGTTGATCAAAAGGTTGGCAGTTCAGTGGTTCAAATCCCTAGTGCTGCGTAACGGTGAGCTCCCGTTACTTGTCCCAGCTTTCTGCTAACCTAGCAGTTCGAAAGCACGAACCACCTTTGGTGGGAAGGTAACAGCATTCCATGCGCCTTTGGCGTTTAGTCATGCCGGCCACATGACCACGGAGACATCTTTGGACAGCTCTGGCTCTTCAGCTTTGAAACAGAGATGAGCATCGCCCCCTAGAATCGGGAATGACTAGCACATATGTGCGAGGGGATTTACCTTTACCTAAAGCTATTAAAATGAAGTAGGAAAATTATTTTTAGTAATGAAAAGCAACACATTATGTATTTGTTATATTTTGTGCTAACACAATCATATTCTATTCTTTCCCATTCTCTTTCTTTATGTAAGGTATGAGGAAAAAGCTGGCAAAGATCTGGAACGATACAACAAGCAAAGCAAAAAAGCTATGTGTCAGAATATACAAACACCAATGAGGGAGAGAGAGAAAAGACACAAGATTAAACAAAAAGACTGCTTAAATAATCAGCAAAAATTGGACACACTTTTTAATTCGCAAATAAGAAAGAAGCATGATGATTACCAAGCAAGAAAAACTGTACAACTGCCTTTCTCCATGGATGCATTCAAACAAAAACTTCAAAGGCTTGAACATCAAAAGGCAGATCAAGAGGAATCTTGCTTAATTCGCCTTCCAAATTTTCCTGATACATGGATACTTGCCTCTGAGGAAAAAATAGAGATGCTAAATCCATACAGAATAGAAGAAGCCCTTCTCTTCAAAAAGCTAATTGAAAACCATAAGCTTCCTATAGAGAAATTGGACACTCCTATTATATTAACTGAGAGGTAAAGTGAAAATAACATTCTAGAAGTTTATCTATCTAAAGTAAACAGAAAAGCATAGAAATGTTTGTTCAAGCCATGACATATCTACATCCTTGCATTGTAAAGATCAGACTTTGATAGAGAATTTAGTCAGGACCTTCTAAACACAAACTTACCGTATATACTCAAGTATAACCCGAGTTTTTCAGCACATTTTTTATGCTGAAAAAAGCCCTCCTCAGCTTATACTCGTGAGGAAAAAATGCCTTTTCCTGCAACCCGTTTTGGCTTCCAGGGGCTGCAGCGAGGCTTGCTAAGGCCAAAATGGGGCGTCAGGGGATGCCTAGCAAGACTCCCTGCAGCCCCCTGGAAGCAAAAATAGGCTGGGGGGGGGGCTTCAAGGGAGAAAGAAACAAAGAAATCCTCACTGTTTAGGGAGATTCCCACGTGCACTGGGCTTGAGTTGAGAGCTTATTGTAATAGGCTGACTGCTAGCTATCCTTGCTCAGGCTAAGCTAATCAATAATGGAGCTCTAAGAATGCCAGATGAGAAGGAGAAAGGGAGGGAGAAAGAAAGAAAGAGAGAGGGTGGGGAGGGAGGGAAGGGTAAACCCTTTTACTCACACTTCATCCTCATTGTTTGGGTATCCCTAAGTTCACTGAACTTGAGTTGAGAGCTTATTGTAAGTGCCTGCACTAGCTATCCTTGCTCAAGGTAAGCTACAAAACATTTCAAAATGTCTGGCTTTTCTTCCTCCTATCAAAGACCTTCTGGGGTTCTTCACAGAAAGGGAGAAAGGAGAAAGGGAGGGAGAAAGAAAGAGAGAGAGAGAGAGAGAGAAGAAAGAAAGAGACAAAGAAAAAGAAAGAAAGAGAAAGAAAGAAAAGAAAGAAAGAAAGAAAGAAAGAAAGAAAGAAAGAAAGAAAGAAAGAAAAGAAAAAGGAAGGGAGAGAGAGAATGCAGGTATCTCTTAACAGAGGCTTGAACTTGCCTGAAATTACATCAAGCCCTACATCACTTAACCCAATGTATCAGATTAAATTGTTATTGAATTATTTTTGGTGTATATACTACATTCTCTTGTGTAATTTAGTTATAGTGTAGTTTACACTATGCACATACATAGCTAGTTTACTGTTTTTCTTTGAAATAAATATTCAAAAACATTTAACCTACTGATGCCTCAGTTAATGTAATTTTATTGGTATCTATTTTTATTTTGAAATTTACCAGTAGCTGCTACATTTTCCACCCTAGGCTTATACTCGAGTCAATAAATTTTCCCAGGGTTTTTTTGTGGAAAAATTAGGTGCCTCCGCTTACATTCAGGTCGGCTTATACTCGAGTATATACAGTAATTATCATCTCATTGATTGGAAAGTCTGATTCTAATCTCCCCTTCAAATGCATTGATAATCCTAAAGGTTGAAATGCTTTTGCCACACACAATTATGTAGTTTTGGATTAATTGGGGTCTCTATCTAGTTTTAGAACCTTTTAGAAAATTCAAAAGAATTCACAAATTTTTAAGCAGCATTGTGTATGGTGTTACTATCTGTAGTTAGGACAGGAACAGTTCCATTAGAGGTAGTCCTCAATTTATGACCAGAATTGAGCCCAAAGTTTATGTTGCTAGGTGAGACATTTGTTAAGTGAGATTTGCCCCATTTTACAACCATTTTTTTGCCACAGTTGTGGCAAAGTGAATCATTGTAGTTGTTAAGGTAGTATCATGGTTAAGCAAATCTGGCTTCCCCAATGACTTTGCGTGTCAGGTTTAAATGTCAGAAGGTCATAAATGGTTCGTTCAGCACCATGGAACATGGAGTTGCTGTCCTAAAAAGAATCTCTGTTAGGATTTTCTGGCAATTTCATTTAGCTGTTGCAGCACAACATCCCACTGAACTTTGGATCCAGCACATTTTCACAAGCAAATACTTTCTCAACCTTGGATTTTGGGGGAGTACCGTAGCTCTATTTGAGGCAGATTCAAAAGTGCCAGAGGACGGGAAGACAACTCAATAAACATCAAGGATTGTGAGGTTAACTGCAAGGTGTAATAAACCCACAATTTCTTTATATTTATTTCAATCTACTGTTGTAGCAGTTGCGATTCCCTCCTCAGTAGCTAAGTATACCTTTGCAAAAGTCACATCTTAAACTGATTCTTAGAAGGCTTCATTCACCCGAAGGAAAATACTTCAAATCTTCAGAGAGGCTGATACCACTAGCACATACTATTATGCCAATCTTTGGCAGCAACAACAGGATTAAAAAGACCCTGGATGCATTGCCCTGATTTAACCCAAGCTCTAATGCTGACTAGTAGTTCCAAGTCAGGGAGAAGACCTATCTTTGTTCACTAACAGATCATGTTCTGTGAAATAGTTGTAGTATGAGATGGGAGTACATGTTCTTTTATTGGGGTCTCTATAAATTACATTCAGCAAGTGATGAAACAATCTTTTGACTGAAGCCTTTCTTTCCTCGGTGCCAAGCTGAAAGGGCACAACTTCTCTTCAATCCTTCCACCGTCTGCTCTAGGAAAAATGTGACATTCTCAGTGTTTGTTTAGATTTGTTCTTTCATTTGTAGTTTTACCTTTTATATGCATTTTTTTTGTTCTCTTCAATTAGCATGACTTTGTTGGAGTCAACAGAAATTGCCTGAATTTTCTTGAATTTCTCTTTCCATATATGCCTAAACTGAGGCAGCAAACTTTCATCTTCTAATATAATTCTGTGTTTGCTACGTTTGGGTGAAAGCTTTCTTATTAATATAGCCTCTCACTATCAGGCCTTTATCAAACAGGTTAGGAAGTTCAGATTCTCAAGCTCACAGACGTCTTTCTAGGAACAGACTCTAGAAGCTACAGGTTCAAGGATAAACTATTGCCAAGTCATTTTAAATCTCTAAATCTTGGGTCCCTACATTGTGAGTCAGGCAGAAAGGCTTAAGCTGATTCTCCATCCAAGCATCTTGAAGCCATTGAAAAACCTTTACATATCTGGTAATATAACCTACCATGTCTTAGCTGCTAATTTTTTTGTGAGTTTGATAAAACTATGAAGAACTGGTCAGCCCCACTGCCCTCTAGTGCTGCCTTCTCTTTTTGACTTCTAAGCAAACTATTGGTTAATGTCTTTCCTTGTTTTGCTTTCTCTGGTATTAGATGAAATTATTATAATTGTAAATTTTTGTTCACTGCTTCTGCACTCTGCTAAATGGTATCTGCTAAATAGGGGTTTTATTATAAGATAGTCCTCAGTTTACAACCATAATTGGGATAGGAACTTTGGTTGCTTAGCTGCATGATTGTTGAATCTCACCTGATTTTACAACCCTTTTGTCACAGTCATTAAATGTATCACACATTCGTTAAAAAAAAAAATCAAGCTTCCTCCATTGACTTTGGTTGTTTGAACCAGAGGTGAAATGCTCCCGTTCAATCCGGATCACCTGATCCGGTAGCAATGGGCTGGGTGGTTCAGAGAACCGGTAGCAAACATCCCTGCCCCCCCCCCCCCATGCCCAGTTGAGCTGCACAATCATCAGAGGTTTTTTATTTTTATTTTTAAAAGCATTTTTTCTACAACCTCTTCGGCTGAAGATATTGTAGAAAAAATGTTTTTAAAAGAAAAAAAGCCTCTGTTGATCAGGCAACTCAGCTGGGATCATCAGAGGCTTTTAAAAGCATTTTTTCTACAACCTCAGCTGAAGAGGTTGTAGAAAAAATGGTTTTAAAAGTAAAAAAAAAAAAAAAGTTGGCCACGCCACCCAGTCACATTACCCCATCACCACCAAGCCACGCCCACAGAACCGGTAGTAACAAATTTTACATTTCACCACTGGTTTGAACCCTTGAATAGATTGCAAATGGTGATCATATGACCCAGGGACACTTCAACTGTTATAAATACATGCCAGTTGCCAAGTATCTGAATTTTAATATATGATCATGGGGGCACTAAGGATTGTTAAATGCGACAATTAGTCATAAATCAGTTGTTTTAGCACTGTCATAATTTTGTTCAACAAATGGCTGTAAATTGAGGATTGTCTGTAACAGACTTTTTGTACCATTTCATTCAAAGAGTATAAGCTAACTGCAAATATTTGTAAAAATAAAAAACAATGTGGTACAATCCTTAACACATAGTATCCCTTTGGAATACTTTTTAAAATTCTCTATCTTTTTTAAGAATGCTATCTTATGTAATTTTTTTATTGTAGTCTTTTTAGTGACACTCATTATATGGAAGTGCTTTGCAGTATGTCTAGAGAAAGTGCAAGATTTGATGGATCATCCTATTTGTTGGATCCGAGGCTTGTAGCAAATGGATTTAAGATAAGGATAATACCAGGTATGTATATCTTGGTTTCCTACTTTAATTCTTAGTATATTTTTTTATATAATACAACAGGAGATTTTATTTGAAAGTAGATTTTAAAATGATAATCTCTAAGAATTACATGGAAAAGGATGTTACACTGGACATATAAAGGAAACTGAAATAACGATAATTTGTTGTATTCTAAGAGGTGATAAATTACTAAAAATTTGTTATACATGTGATGAAAGGGTACTTACTGCATCTTACCTTCTTTCTTTAAGATCACAATAGCAGTGCCTGAGAATCATTTAAAAAGTGATTTAATCTTTGAATTTTAAATCTTTTTTTATTAACAAATTTAAGCCTTTTCAATTTTTACTAAAATTTACAATAACAAGAAATTTAAAATCATCATAGCAATACATGCATGTGGAGACAGCAAGACACTAAGTTTTGCAAAACTTTACTTTAAAACTAGTTAAAGAAAAAGTGCTTTATCATGTTCTAAGGTATTGTGCAAATTTAAGTGTGTTTGTAGTATAATCACATACTTAGGACTGCCGTTAAGGGCATTGCTTGGCAGTATACCTATTTCAATATACAAATCAGAATAACATGTAAACTATATCTAGTTATTCCATGTATCATGTATTTGTTTTACGATAAGGTACTTCAGCTGTGGAAAGTGAGCTGGAAATAGAAGGAATGACCAGCTGTCTGCCATATTATGGTATATCAGATTTGAAGGAAATTCTAAGTGCTGTGATAAATAATAATGCACAAGAAGTCTATGAATGCAGACCTCTTAAAGTGGTAAACTATTTGGAGGTAAGAATGTTGTATTCTCAAAAGGTTGTTCCACAGCTTAATGCTTAACTATAAGATATTGCTCCCTGAGGGGTAAGACAATTATACTAAAAGCAGTAATTAAATTAAATAATTGGAATATTTCTTTTATTATCTAGTATTAATTTGCTGTTCTATGAGATTCATATTTTTAAATAATGTAACTATAATAATATAACTAAATAATATAACTATATAAATAATATAACTACCTTTTAAAACTTATAGCTTCTACAATGGAAGCAGTGTAAGAAACACAAAACATGGTCTCATTTTTTGGATTTGTGTTTGGATTTAAGATAGAGTCAATTTGATCAAATTCATTTGTGAAAAGTCTTGTCTGTATGTGTAATAAGGCAAAGAAAGAAAATCGTGTAATAGAAGGTCACCCACTTGCCAAATTTCTCTCTACTATTAGAATATATTGGAAATACATTATGACCATCACTTAATATACATATTCTTCATTCCACAGGGAGAAGCAGTCCGATTATCCCGAAAATTGCCTTTATATTTATCAGAAGAAGATGTACAGAATACCATAAACAGAATGGGGAAGCAACTTGGAACCCAACATAACAGCTGTGTCCATGGTCGTCCATTTACTCATTTCTTAACAAAAATACCACCAAGTGACTAGAAAGGAATGGAAAACACTGTTTAAAATCATTTCAGCCTTTTACAGATGTTATACTATGGACATTTATATTTTTAAAATTAGTATTTGGCTATAACTACTGTATTAGGTTTGAAATTCATGTGAAGCTTATATTGAAAATAACCTGTACTGCTTTCTGTATATTAATATTCCAAGTTCATATCAGCTGGATCTATATATTTAATGCTGCATACTTTTATTTATAGGTAACTTTGTAAAAAATAACAGGAGAAACTGTTAACTAAAATATGCATTTCTACATCATAAACATTGTTCACAAATGTTTGGGTAAAGATATATTTTTTTATTTCTCTCGTTAAACATACTTTTTGATATAAAATACAATCAATGTAATTTCTTATTTTTTTTATAAGATACTCCTGAATAAAATATGTATGTGGTAAAACAGATTTTGGACATAGTTATCTTAGTTTGGGAACATCATAATGGCATGGTAGTTTCACAGACCAATTATTTCAAAAGGATAACAGATTTTTTATTTATTTTATTTTTTTTTTGCTTTTTTTTCAGCCTCTGAAACTTCCTTTTGAGAAGCTGGGGCTACATTCAGAGTATAAGACGCACTCAGATTTTCACCCACTTTTTTGAGGGAAAAAGGTGTGTCTTATACTCCGAAAAATACAGTATGTGTCCCAGGATAATAATGTGAGATCGTATTAGTGTTAAATTAGCATTAAGGTATGTTCGCTGCCTTGAATTATGTATAAAAGAACTGCAGTGGTACAGTAGTGCAGGCTACTTCTGCTGACTGCCGGCTACCAGCAGTTTGGCAGATCGAATCTCACCAGGTTCAAGGTTGACTCGGCCTTCCATCCTTCCGAGGTCGGTAAAATGAGGACCCAGATTGTTGGGGGCAATATGCTGACTCTGTAAACCGCTTAGAGAGGGCTATAACGCACTATAAAGCGGTATGTAAGTTCTATTGCTATAAAAATAAAGCGGGAAAGAAAAAAATTGCATTGGTGCCTACCTGTGGAACTAATTGCATTTGACCTAGACCAGACACATTAGTAGCCAAGAGATAGTTGGCTTATAGGAGAAACAACGTCAGGATGGAATGAAAGAAGCTTACCTCAGATCTGGGAAAGGAGATCTCCCAGGTTAATTTCCGTTTGGGGTTTTTTTTTTGGCAGGTTGAAGTCTTGACGAAAGCTAGGGGCAAAATGCTAAAATAAGGTGAGGTGGGAGTTTTGATGTCTCCCAAGATTTAAGAAGTGGGATGGGGATTGGTCAGGCCAGAGAAAGTAGCTATTGTTTCAGTTTTAAAGACACTTAATAATCCATGTCTAGGCTTGAATGAGCTCTGAAGAAAACACATTTTAAAACTGCCGAATATTCCAGGAGTCAGTATAAGACTCTCTTGAAGCAGACAGTATAGCTAAGCCAATTATCTGTGTATACTCAGCTTGTGTGGTTAATTTGTAGTTAGGTTGCCCCATGAACTCAGACAAGGGTTTTGGGCTAACATAAGACTGAGTTTCTTTTTATGCTTCAGAGCAATGATTTCTGAAGGGTATCTAAGTCACAGTAGTTTTTAAACTGGATGTAATTACCCTAAAGTGATAATGAAGCAGTTTGAAATTGCTTGTTTCTGAATTGAGGATCCTGTTTGGGATTGTTGCTACTGCTGAGGCGCTTGTGGAAACAAATGAATAAAAAAATAAGAAATAAATACCCAGCAGTTTTCTTTTCTTAGGAGCGAGGCAGAAGAACAGTGTGCACATGTGCAGAGCTGCCAGAAGGCAAGAACAATTAAGGAAAAAAAGGGTGACTCAGGAGTAAGGCTTGGAGTTGATTGGCCCCTCCATAAGATATAAAAGAGGAGTAAATGGATGTGAGCCTTTGCAGGAAGCAATTAGTTAATATAGTCAATTCAAGCTCTGAGAAGTCCATTTGACTCTGTGCTCCATTCGGCCTTGCAAAATTAATTGGCAATTAGGTCTCTGGCAGCGTTTCAAGGGAGATAAAGGTGGGTGTTTATCAACATTATTCTGAAAGACTGTCAACTCGAGCAGACATCTGTCAGAATCTTCACAGACTGAATCATTATGGGCTGTGAATGATCATAATTCACAGCCGTCTCAATAAAAGAGGTTTTTTGGGACTACGATTGTGATTTATGCTTTCACAGGAAGCCCTAGGTCAGAACATACAGTGTTGGAGATAGGAGAAGGAGTACAGGTAGCCCTTGACTTACAACAGTTCATTTAGTGACCATTTAAAGTTACAATGGCACTGAAAAAAAGTGATTTATGACCATTTTTCACACCCATGGTCACGTGATCAAAATTCAAATGCTTGACAACTGACTCATTTATGATGACAATTGTAGTGTCCTGGGGTCATGTAATCAATCGCCTTTTGCGACCTGACAAGCAAAGTCAATAGGGAAGCCAGATTCACTTAACAACCGTGTTACTAACTTAACAAGTGCAGTGATTCACGGTGGCAAGAAAGGTCGCAAAGTGGGGCAACACGCACTTAACTGTCTCACTTAGCCACATTAATTTTGGGCTCAGTTGTAGTTGTAAGTTGAAGACTATCTATAATTGGTTCAAACCGTTTAAGAACCACTATCCCTAAATTTCTGAGTTTGGGCTGCGTTGACTCAGGCATGTGAAAATAAAGAGTCCTGCAAGAGAAGAACCATTGGTTCCTCATCCCTTCCCTAATTGGGGATCAATAGATCAGACACAATAGAAGCCTAGAGAGTTTACCAGCCTTGTACCCTGTTTTCCCCAAAATAAGACATCCCCTGATAATAAGCCTAATTGGGCTTTTGAGCGCATGGCAATAAGACCAGGCCAAGCACTTATTTCAGGGTTCAAAAAAATTAAGGGTCTTATTTTTAGGGAAACACGGTAGTACTAGTAACGACTTAAAGTCAGGATGGAATGAAAGAAGCTTACCTCAAACCTGAACCATAGATTCAAATGGAAGTCCTCTTTTTTCGTTCCCTATGTCTGGAATTCATAACAACTGGTCGTTTTTTCACTCTTGTCACAGACACTCAGAGCTTGTGACTCAGTTCGCATATTACAACTTACCAAAATAACAGTTAGAGACGACCTTGGAGTTTTAGTAGTCCAATCCCCTGTTCAAATAGGAAACCTTGCACCATTTAAAATAAATAGTTGTCCAATCTCAAAAACCTCCAGTGTCGGAGCACCCACAACTGGAGGCGAGTTGTTCCACTGATTAATTGTTTTATGATGATGGTTTAACTATGGTTGAGCCTTATAGACTGTATTCACCTACACAATAAGCTGTGGTGTGAGTTGCTTAGTTTTTGTTTGTTTGTTTAAATCACTTCTACAGCCACCGTTTCAATCACTTTTGGTCCAACATGTTCCACTGAAATTGTAAAGCACTGCTGAGTATTTATTTTTAATTTTTTAATTACCATTAAATTATTATTATTATTTTTTAATTACAGGGCAGCCATACTGAAAGAAGCAGGTTAATGCCTTGATTCCCTATGTATAAAATTGAAGTCATTGAGGTAAATTAAATGAGTCTAAGAATAAATATTTATAAATATCACTCTGAAAAGGACTTTTCTTTAATCTTAAAATTAGAGCAGACAGTTCCTGATATCATTCTTTATAATGATCCTATAATTGGTAAATTTAATTAGTATTTATGATGACTTCAAAATTACTTTACCAATTTTTTTTTATTTCAAGAGTTGCAAGCAATGCACTTAGTGTTTAAAAATGTTATTGAGCAGACATGGTTGGAAGGGACATAGAACACTTTTTTCAAATAAATATACAATTTCAACCATGATTGTCGTATTAATAGCTTAACTAATGTAGAGATATGTTACTGTTAGGAATTTGATACTACTACTTTATAATTATCATGGTTTTCTGCAGTGAATCTGATATACAACAGTTGGCAGGGAAATGCTGCTCAGTTGTGTGACTGAAGACTTTATAGACTACATCTGACACAATTAGTTCAGCATAGGGCTACCATATCTGGAAAACTCCAAACTATCACTATCATTTATGCATCTCTTTGCTGCCATCTAATGACTGCCCAGATTTCTGCTGTCCAAATATGGTAACTTTGGCTCAACTTGTGTACATTATAAAAATAAAACCTCAAATTAAACTTATTGACTATAGCTTGTGGACAGTAGGATCTATTTAAAAAATCAATTTGTTTTTAAAGCTCCTTGTTTTGTATATTTTATGGATGAATAGTACACATTCACAATAATGGCAATTACATTTAAAATATTTCAAACCGTACAAAGAAGAAACTGGAAGAAAATTAAGATTTTGTAAAGGCTCAGATAAAGTCTTCACGCCTGCTCAAAGCAGTTATTTCTGTTATTAATAAACAGATGCAAAAATAATGGAATGTCTTAAGATATAAATTCACAATAAATTTTGTCAAAAAGGGGTTTAAATATGACAGATCTGTAATGCATAATTACAGAATTGATATCAATATTTTAAATTTAAAATGTAGGTTTAAAAATAGAAGCAATGTTACTGCATTATATAATGAAGAAAGTGTTCAGACAAGCTATATATATTTCATTTTGAGGTATGTTTTAATAAAGCAGTAATAATATGGTTTTGGTTATGTAATTGCTTCATAGGGTAATGCATTAAAGATGCATTTATCTTTTTAATAGGCCAGACCTTTATGTTCTTAAATTCCTAAATAAGTATATTTACATAAAAATTGTTAATGTATACACAAAGCAAAATGGAAGAGTGTGGCTCTAATTTTTGTAATATAGGAAATTGTAGCTAGCCTGACTAAACTGGCAAATAGAAAGTAGAAAATCTCTCCTAAACTGATGTTTTCTCTCTTCAAATTTTATTTGTTTGTTTGTTTGTTTCTCCAGCTGAACAATAAGATCTTGAATCTAATTTAAACAGTTGAAGTACTGGCAGAGAAGCAGTTACATGGCTCCAGCAAATGGGGAAAAGATTTTAATCTTATTCAATGGAAAAAGCGCCAGATGATATCTGACAGCAGAAGGACTGGGGCATATCTGTAACTAAGAGGTAGCCTGTGTATCCACTTTCTTCCACCCCCATAACTTTAAAAAGGTCTGCCTCCATGAAGTAAGCTCATTCTTTATAGTAGTAGAAGGCTTCCATTTCCATTCAGCCTGTTAAGATTTATGTTAATGTATGCAAACTAACTTTTTGTTGCAAAGTCTTTGGAAAGTGATAAATTGGAAAACTTGGCTGGTACAATGGTATACAGATCAGAGGTGAAATCCAGGTTCTGACAGGTTCTGGAGAACTGGTAGCGGACATTTGGAGTAGTTTGGAGAACTGGCAAATGCCACCTCTGGCTGGCTGCAGAGTGGGATAGGAATGGAGATTTTGCAATATCCTTTCCCCAGGAGTGGAGAGAGAATGGGGATTTTGCAGTATCCTTCGCCTGCCATGCCTACCAAGCCACACCACGCCCACAGAACTGGTAGTAAAAAAATTTGGATTTCACCACTGATGCAGATACTGAGAACTTGCAACTCTGGGATAAGAGGCTTTGGCAAGAGGTAAATTAAAATGAAAAGACAAGAGAGAGGGGGGGGGATTCAAAGCAGGAGTTACAAATTACAAGCAGTCCCTCCCCCCAGATCTATCTGGATTAATTATAAATGAAATGAAATGTCAAGATGAAAAAAGCTTGATCTTAGTGGCTATTGAATATTTTTTTTTGTTTTCTAAACTGTGGATAACTGTGGACCTATGTTGGTATAGTTGATCAAAGGAATATTGACATCAATCATGCAATAGTCTCTAAGACTAACAAAGATCCATTCTTTTTTTTTCTTTTTTTTCTTTTTTTGATATGGCAGTTACTTGCTTTCAGAATATAACACAATAATAGGCGTTCCACATAGCAGATACTTCAATGCTGGTTTTGTTGTAGTTTTGGGAAAGAGTAATATCTTGATATTAAAAAGAACTCATTGTGGACTCTGCATGTATGGCATGACATATACGTATCCATGTGGCTAAGAAAAGTAATTTCAATTATCTCTATGGAGATTCTCAGTCCCAAAGGTTACTTTTTAAGAGGCAATAAAACACATTTGGGATAATTTCAGTTATGTTCACATTCTCTTCATGGTATGAAGAAGTGACAGATTATAAAGAGAAAAGAGGAATAATTTGTTTTAAGACATGATTTAGCATCGATATACTATTAATAAGATTGTTGTGGTCCCTAAATAAATTAGAGATGGAAAATAGAAGATCATTTTGTTTCTTACTCAGACGGGCTTCCTGTTGTTAAAATGATTGCCTACAATTAGAACAGCATTTCTGTCAACATTCTCTTATCGTAAGCAATGGGAATGAACACCATTAGTAAAAGATCATTCAGTTCCCCTTGTTACATTGTTATCGATTCAGTCAAGGGGAAGTTCGTTTACAGGTTGAATAAACAAAGAACAAGATTAAAATAGTGCTTCTTGGACCAAATCAAATTCAGACAACCACTTACCTACCTTACAGATATTCAATGTGAATATCTGGAGACACAATCCTTTGTTTTAATATTGCATGGTTCCATTGGTATGGGGCTTATGTATGTACTTTCTACTATCAGCAGCCTGAATCAAACCATTACAGGATGAATGCATCTATATATCAAGTATGATTTCCCCCCCCCCCCATTTTATTCTGCAGAAGTAAAAGTTAATGTGCACAAACATATATTTTGAGAAAAATGTGTATGAACAAACAGTACACTGAAAGTATAATGATGAGGATGAAGCTAATAACCTTGAATCTTTCTACAAATAGTCTAAATGCAGATTGAATATTCATAATTATAAGGCTTGTATCTTGTAATTTTCAAGCCAATGGATGGGAACCACAGGATTTTATACTCACAAGTGAAATTTCCTACCCTTGTCATTAATGACTCCTGTATTCTTATATGGAATTATACAGCATGGGGAAAACTACAGAATGGGGAAATTTTAAAAAATTGGCAGGGCTGCTGTGAGCCAGCGGATGTGTCTTTCTGTTCCTATTATGCAATCTCTGGCTCCAAACTAATTGCTTTATGTGCTGAATTATATAATTGATATTCTGACTATCATATTGTGATAATATTTTAATTTATAATATATAATATACAATATAATGCCTACTATTTTGTAACTGAATACAACACATTTTTGACATAAACCTTTAAGGAAATACTATGAATCAAATTAAGCCAATGTTAATGTTGTATTATGAAGTATGCATAAATCAGTAAACAATTTTTATGTGTGAAAGTGAGCCTATTCATTTTAATTTTGTTATTGGCAAATACATAATATTTTAACTAGTGTTGTTAATGAAATGTCATGCAACTATGAGCCATTATTAAGTCATCACTTAGAACAGAATAGAAGCACAGTAGTTGGATATTATAACTTACGTAGGAGATTATTTCCGGAAATACTGGAACGAACAAACAGCTGCATCATTAAAATATTGTTCTCAAGCCAAGATGAGTTTGTTAACTCAAGCGTACAAGAATTCAGTAATATATTCACTGCGTTTCTGAAGCATCCATTTAAGTTAAACAAATGTAATTATGTTTTTCAAATGAAGTACATATAGCCATTGTGCAAACCTTATTTTTCCTCTTAGCATCCATGTAAACCTCTAAGTTAAACAGGGGATGGAGATATCTTATAGATAGATAAGATTTTCTAATACCCCTGTTAACCAAACCAAGCTGTTTATATACTACACTTAAGTAAGTGCATATTCCAGAGATTCTCCTGGGTTTCAAGGAAGGCTTGCTGGCTAATCCTTCTCTCCTTCATACATGCAGGAAAAGCATTATTGGCATGATTTTCCCATTCGTACTTTGTGACTTAGGAATTAATTCCCAAGTCATTTTACAGGTAAAACCTATAAAATGCAACTCAGAAACTCCAGAAATTATCCAGGTATTTCATATAAACACACATTTATATGTTACTTTTGGCTTATGTAGTACATACAGCAGGAATTACCAAGCATAATTATAATAATTTAGTATTTTTACAGATTAAAGCCTGAATGAAAACTAAATCTTCACATTTTACTTAAAGGATAAAAAACAAAGGTTTAATTATGTGTCCATAAATGATAAAATGGAATGAGTGTATAATTCAAAATAATGTATGATGAGGAAGCAGATCTCTGATGATGAGTGTAGCATTCCAGTAATCCAATTTGGATTGGCCAGATTATGGGTGTTAGTAATGAGGTCCATTTTATCTGAGAAAGAACATAGGAAGTACAAAATGAAAAAGTTTTAACTGTCTGTTACATTCAGGAGGAAGAAACACTTTTAAATAACATGTCCCTTAAGAGAGATATAATACTGTTTAGAATAGGACATATCCCTAATTTGGAAATATTTAGCAGAACCCAATTTAATATACATTAATTTGAACTCATCCAATCATTTGCTGTGCTGTTCAGCCAGGTACCAATCAAGAATATTCACTTTTTCTTGGCATTATGTGTAAAGATGAAAACTATAAAACAAATGTTAGAGTACCATTTTTATTAAGTTGCTTTCTGAGTATCTAGCCTTTCAGCTGTAGATTTAAAAAAAATCAGAGCAACTATTTTGGCATAGGATAGATTGTTGTAAGGAAGATTTAATAGCTTCATATGTCCTATTTATAAACAGAAGTCACTTAGAGTTCAATGGATATATTTAGGATCGGCATTTGTGCATAGTGTTACCACTAAATAAAGTAATACTAGAACAACTCACTAAAAATGTTTTTAAAAAAATCAAAATTGTCACATAAATAAATGGATATAATTTGAAGACAGGGATACTTATTTAAAAGAAGGAATAGAATATGTTGCAAAAGTCTTACTTGTCTCTGAATATTTTATCATTCTGATATAATATAGCAAAATCAAATTATCAACTTTTAATGATAATTTGCTTGAAAGTTTTAAATGTGCGTAGTATATCATCAGAAGATTACAGGAAAATTACATTGCATGATTTCTAATGCAATTTCTGACATAATTGTTTCACAACTTTGGTAGTACCTAAAGAAGATACTAATAGTACAATTTGACATATATATATATATTCTACCATAGAATAAACTAAAATCATGGCAATCTTTTGGATTTTTCAGTCATATGGATGACTATTATAATCAGATAATTATTACTAATCATTCTGAAATGATATCTGTGCAAAAAAAAAAATCAGGGGAGATAATACTCTTATTTCTGTTTTATTTCCTTTTAAAGTTTTCCCATTTAAAAATGGTTTGCAGGTAGTCCTCACTTATATCCATTCATTTAGCAACTATTCAAAGCTAAAATGGTGCTGAAAAATAGACATGCAACCGATCCTCAAAGCTGTGATCTTGCAAATAGCCTAATGACTATAACTAGAATTGCCAGAACTGCTGCTTTAAATTGGTGGAGTCATGTGACATGCTTTACAACCTCATCACTTAGCAATGGAGTTCCCACTCCCAATTATCACAGCTAACCAAGAACAACCTCTGGTATAGCATAGATGGGGAGATTGTGGTTACTCTTGCCTCTCCACCTAAAAAGATTTTGAAGAGCTGAAATGAATTATTTTATGAGTTTTTGTAGCAACTATTGGGCTGCTTTTTTTCAATGTTTATTAGAAATTTAAAAGCCCCAAATGCTATTAATCTATTCTGATATATCTTCAGTTGACCTAAAACAACATAAATCACATATTTTGTAATCTGTTGCTTTTAGTTAATTGTCTAGAAAATAATGTAGTGATTGAAAGTACACATGGTCATATTAGATTTAATTACTTGAACAATGAGGTTGCAGCAATGGCTTTAAATTGGCAACATTTCTCCCTTGTACCGAAGTATTTTGATAGGATTTCTGTTGTTTGTGCTCAAAATAATGATAAACATTTTACTCATTCAGTCTTATAAGACAAAAGGGATAATAAACAGGCTTGTGGCTCTAGCATGAATTTGCCTGGAATGAGACTATATTGTCTGTCTTCCTTCAATTTTAAGGAGGAGTGGAGAGGCAAATTAAGTTATCGGAATTTATTTACCTTTAATATATATAAACCATCCAATTCTACAATGATTCTGGATAGCATACAATAAAAATGATATGCTACAATTTTTAAAAACCATACATGGAAGAAGAAAAGTATTCATTAAAAAAGCTCTCCCAGGATCTGCCACCTGTTCTAATCCTGGAAAACAAGTCAAGTTTTCAGAGTTCTTTTGAACATATCCAGGATAGGGGCCAAAACATACCTCAGTGGAAAGAGAATGATGTTTCAGAGAACTGACAGCACGAAAAGCATGTTTCCTAGATATGCACTATATACCTTCACCCATTTTTCTTCCTCTAGTGTCCTTTGTAGTTTGGTCTATTAAAGCTTTTGTGTTAATATTGTTTTAATATGGTCTACTAGAAGCATTTTTTTGTTAATAGATTTAGTCATCCCTAAAGAAAATTAGGCTTTCAAAGAGGCAGATATCATCCCAAAATACCCTAAAGCAACTTTAAGGAATACTGGATTGAAAAATAATGGTGTGCATTCCTCTTTAATTATATATCAGGATTTTATAATATTCTGTTAGCACCATATTTGCTTTTGCTGCCAGTGTTTGACAACGTATTAGAGCAAAATTTATATGTACTTCCCAGTTTGGGGAGTTTTTAGCTTGTTTAACTATTGACAAAATACAGCAGTGACAACATATGATTCACAGGCGGTTAACCCCAGCCGTACATAAAGCATTGTTTGAAATGTGTTGAGAGATTTTTAAATAGTTGGATAGTGATTGTTTTAGTTCTTTCTAAACAAATATTAGCATGTTAAAGTTGGCCTGGTAAGGTTTTTGGAGCGTGGGAGGTGCCTTTAATTAAGTCTTGATTCCTGGCGACTGTCTGGACAAGTCCCTGCATTATTCTTGCCAAGGTTTTTCAAAAGGAGTTTGCCATTCCCTGCTTACCAGGGCTGACAGAGAGTGACTGGCCCAAAGTCACCCAGCTGGCTTTGTGCTTAAGGTGGGATTAGAACTCACAATCTCCCAGTTTGTAGCCTGTTTGTTTTAACCACTATATCAAACTGGCTCACTGGTAAGTTTAGAGGCAGAATTTCAGTATTTAACTTTTTAAAAAAACAGTTTAGCAATTTTGTTTTTAACAAGTTCTACTTTTAATATTTTTCTATCCATACTTACTGTGCTATTACAGTACATTACTGAAATTCTAAACTAAATTATTAAATCTAATTATCTCTAAATTAGATAATCAATTAGATAATTTAATTATCTAATTAAATTATCTCTAATTATTATAGAGAGCGATGTTTTTGTGTATATAAATGTATATATGTCAGCCCTATCCGGTAGACCAGCGTAAGAAACAAATAATGTGCAATTTGAACCTACTTGTATTAGAACAACTATTGTTACTTTCTGATTGTGTTACTTTTCCTCCCTCTTTTATCTTCATAAGAATTAGGGAGGTGGGAAAACCACTGAGGCTATCTATTTTCACAAATTACTGTCTTGGTCTGAGCTGAAGTTTCATTTATCTGATTATTGCCTTGCTGGCCAATCTTTCTTCTTCCTTCAAGGCAGTAGTGGGTTCCATTTACCTTCGCTACCGGTTTGGAACTCTGAGCGTGTGCTTATGTGCGCTTGCTTTGCTCGCCTGCGGTGCTTCTGCGTATGCGGAGAGCGTCCCTGATGACATCTGGGCGGGTGGGCGGCACCTCCTGCCACCGCCACTACCACTGCTCCAAGGCCATACTCTTTATCCACTACAGTATGAACATAATCATATAGTTGTCGGTTAGAAATTTAAAAAAAGGGACACAAATAATGGGATGAAATGTAAGAAGCCAAGAAGAACAAAATGAAATTATACATTAATATGAAAATTATAATACTTTCTTGCATAAAGCAATGGCAACTGAGATAAATTCTGCAATTCTCCCAGAGACGTTAGTGTTCTGGTCAGACAGCAAGGAACAAATGACATTGTCCTCAAGGCAAAGAGGAACTTCTGGTGGCCGATTAAAGTTTAAGGATGGACTATAAGGCACTGTACACAGGGCACTGAAAGAACTCATGGGCTAGGGGCTCAATTTGCTCCAAAGCAAAGAATCGAGTTCAATTTGCAAAATGAATATTATATTTTCTCTTACCTCCAATAATGCATAGGCAAGTCATTAAAGCAGGCTAAAGAGAAATTCTTCCAGTATACCGGCAAATAATGATGAATAAATAGTTTGCTGGCATGGAAAGTCTCATGGTTATATACTGCCAGTTACAGTGGCCTGAAATGCCTTGTTCTACCTGAAGAGCTATACCAAACACCCACTTCCAGGTAACAATTCTTGCTTTAGAAAGCCCAAGGCTAGAAAGCAAATTACTTGGGAAGCCACAGTGGCATAAGCCACCCTGGATTCTAACTTTCTAAGAAGATGGAGAATTATCAAAAAGAAACATACCATGGAAAATGAAGCTTAAGTAAAACAAAAAACAAAAAAACCCCAGAGCCCTTTCTGAGAAGTAGTTGTTGCTGTTAGTTGTGAAGTCATGTCCGACCCATCGTGATCCCATGGACAACATTCCTCCAGGCCTTCCTGTCCTCTACCATCCTCTGGAGTCCATTTAACATCACATCTCCTGCTTCAGTGACTCCATCCAGCCACCTCGTTCTCTGTCGTCCCCTTTTTCTTTTGCCCTCAATCTTTCCCAGCATTAGGCTCTTCTCCAGTGAGTCCTTCCTTCTCATTAGGTGTTTCTGAATAGTATGCTTCTTCAAATAGTGCTACTTTGAAATATTTAATTGAGTAATTTACTGATGAGGTAGCATCTTCCAAAAGAACAGATTTCTCTACTCCTAAGAGAAGGAACCTTAACAGATTTTATGTAGGCACTCTCTTTATCCATATTTAAATTTTTCTCATCCATACTGCTTCCTACCCATTGATTCTTTCCTCTGAGGTCTTGCCCTTTGCAAGGGGGAAAGCTCTGGAAAATTCTACAATTTGGAGGTGATAAAAAGCGCATATTTAAAAAGTTAAGCATTGCTTTCAATGGTTTTTTTTTTAAATTTAAAATCATACTCAACTTGCATTTTATTTTTTTTAAAAAATACTTGTATTGTATTGTATGGTCAAGGTAGTCCTTGACTTATGACCAGAATAGGGGCTGGAATTTTGGTTGCCAAGCAATGTGATCATTAAGTGAATCATCATGTGACCGGACCAATTTTATTATCATTTTTACTATGCTTCTTAAGTAAATCACATGGTTACTAAACAAATCCAGCTTCCCACATTGATTTTGCTTGTTGGAAGCTGGCTGAGAAAATCACAGATTGATCAGGTAATTGCAGGATGATGCAACATCATAAATGTGAACCGGTTGCCAAGATCCCAAATTGTGGTCATGTGACTGCAGGGATTTTTAGCATAGTCATAAATTGAAGACTGTCTGTATTTGTATTTGCAACTATTTATCAATATTTATCATATTGAATTACTAAATAGAAAATTTATAATGACTGCTTCTAAGTATCCATTAGAAACTATGAAAAAATGAGTTTTTAATTCTAATCAGGTTTTATATTTAGGAAAACTACGGTACATGAATAATGTCAGTGGTTTCCAAATTAATATAGACATACAATTTAGTAATTACAATAAATATAGATAGGAAAAAGAATAACTTACTATAAATGTAACCAGAAATTTAACAGATATGTTAATATTTTCGATTTGGGGCAAAATGCTAACCTGTGGAAGTCCTTCCTCATAAACCTGTAATATTTAATAAACATTTTTAAAAATATCTTCATTCATCTCTTAATATCTAATCCAGGAAGTTTTTATAAGTTACAGAAGATATTCCAGTTTTTGCTTCACTGAAATTTGTTCTCTAGACAGCATACTTATTCCAAACAAACAGTTTTAGAAGGAAAAAAAAATTAGTACATTCTTATATACTAATGTCTCTCTAGACAAACAATCCTTGAATTTTATTGAAAAAAACTATTTCTGCACATACACAATTATGTTATAGTTTTGTTTGGGAATACTATACTACTGTACAGTACTATAGTAAATGAAACAAATGTGTGTGGAGCTAAATGCCAATGATCAGTTTTCTTTGATTTTTCCCCCATGTATTATGAAGAACAACTAATTTTTGTTGTATTTGATTTTATAAACTTAATCATTTAATTTGATTCAGAACTGTATACAGAATTATATTTTGCCTTGTACAGATGAAGAATTTAACAAAATATTTTCTTATCATATACAAGAGCCTCGTGGCACAGTGGACTAAGTGCTGTTAAAGTAGCACTTAGTTGCCAGCTGCCTGCAATTATTGCAAGTTCAAATCTCACCAGGCTCAAGGTTGACTCGGCCTTCCATCCTTTCAAGATAGGTGAAATGAGGACCTGGATTGTGGGGACAATAAGCTGACTTTGTATAAAAAAGAACACGGCTTAGGGGGGCCCGAAAGCCCTACTAAGCAGTTATATACAAAAGTATGAAGGCTATTGCTTAACGCATTGTAAGCCGCCCTGAGTCTCCAGAGAAGGGCAGCATATAAATCTAACTAATAAAATAAATATCCTCTTTATTTTATTTTTATCATCTCTTCCTTTGGTTCCTATTTAGCCCCTTTAAATCACGCTCTAACTTATTAAACCATATTTGGCAAATATAAATAATTTGATGGAGGGGAAAACCATAATTTTTAAAATTCATATAGGAGAAGTTATCAATAATTACACAATATTTTATATGTTAAACTCTCATATTAGTTGTATATTTGCAAGTTTTTAAAAAATCTATTTCCTGGCTTTTTATAATAATATTGTATGCAAATACTTAAACAAGTGAAATGGTCATTAATGAAGGTCAGAATGTTTGTTGATTAAAATATTAATAGAAATCTCAGTGGCATTTAAGACTAGTATAATGAGATGTGTCAAGCAAGTAAGAAAGTATTTAAAACAAAATAGCAACCAATTCCAATATTTAATATAATTTATATGATAAATTGTCCACGGGACCTGACTTTTTCTACATCCTGTTTGTGTATGTAATATTGTGCTTTTCTTTCCTAATGAAAAGACACGAAACCTCTTTTAGGGAGGAGCTTCTATTTATCTACTACTTTACCACAACACAAAATATCCAGAATTGTACCTATTTGCTATTGAATAGTCTTTCAACATACAGGCATGAGACAACAAATAAATCTGGAACTTTTGTATTGTAATCCTTTAATACTCATAGTTGCTTAGTTCCTTGTAGAACTTCATACTTTTGCATTGAGCTAATGCAGAAAAGAAGAAAAGACTATCCTGGTGACAGACAGTTGGTAAAATGAGGCTGCAACTTTCCGATCCTTGGAAACTCTCCCTTTCAGGGTGTCCAGGGGGTTGTCATCCCTGGCCGGGCCTGTCCACCAACGGGAGGCAACTAGGGTTTCCCAAGTCCCTGCAGTGCGGGCGTTTAGATCCCCCGCCAGAAGAACCAAGGAGTGTGGGAATCTAAGTATGATGGTAGCGAGAAAGTCTTCCAGACCAGCCCACAGCTCATCCAAGTCCCGGTGATTTTGGTAAAATGAGGCTGCAGATTGTTGGGGGCAAACTGCTTAGAGAGAGCTGTAAAACACTGTGAAGCGCTTACACAAGTCTAAGTGCTATTTCCTATTGTTGGTTAGAAGTCTGTATAAAGAGTAATCTAAATGGTATAGGAACTTGTGAAGTCTTCCATGTCATTCTTTCATAAGTCAAAGCCAAACAGTATATGTTAGAGCTTCTATAGGCTGGGATCAGTGGTGAAATCTAAAATTTGTTACTACCGGTTCTGTGGGCGTAGTTTGGTGGTGGTGGAGGTAATGTGACTAGGTGGGCATGGCCAATTTTTTTTTTTTTACTTTTAAAAGTAAAAAAATGCTCGGCGAAGAGGTTGTAAAAAAATGCTTTCAAAAGGCTCTGACTATCCCAGTTGAGTTGCCTGATCGTCAGAGGCTTTTTTAAAAAGCCTCTGCCGATCAGGCAACTCAGTTTGGATCAACAGAGGCATTTAAAAGAAAGAAAGGGTTTTTTTTTTCTTTTAAAAGCCTTTGACGATCCCAGCTGAGCCGCGCCATCATCAGAGGCTTTTTTTTTTTACTTTTAAAAGCATTTTTTGGCCAAAGAGGTTATAGAAAAAATGCTTTTAAAAGTAAGTAAAAAAAAAAAGCCTCTGATGATTGTGCGGTTCAGCTGGGAATGGGGGGGTGGCAAGGATTTTTGCTACTGGCTCTCCAAATCAGGCGATCCGAATCGGGCGATCCAGTCCGAACAGGAAGCATTTCACCCCTGGCTGGGATGTAAAACCAAGGTCCAAGGCTGTTAAAATTCCTATGGGACCCATCACAGAAGTATAAAATGTTAATCTGGCTAAATTCCAAAAGAGATGATTGCATTCTTCCTACCTAAATTCTCCTTGCAATTTCAATTAGTTATGGTATTTTCTTACTTCCTTTTCTATATAGGGCTGCACTATATACTGTGAAGCAGTTGTTGTATTTCATTCCAGAAGTAGTTGCATTTCAGTAACTGGTTAAATGATCATTGTGCATAATCTGTAGATACTATTGAATTAAAAAGAATTTTGAAACCATTCAACTGTAAAATCCTTATATTTTCATGTCAAAGCTCAAGATGATGATGATAAGGTTCAGCATAAGCATATATACCAACAGAATGGAAACTATTTCATGCATCCATTCTTCTAAAACCCCATGTGCTAATTGGAATAAGAAGTCATGCACCATAAATGGAAAATTGTAAGAGCATCTGGATAAGAATAGGGATATGTTTATTTTGGCAGCATTTGGCTTCTACAGTTTTTACACTTTTCTCTAACCATATGTCCGTAACCAGGTATTGCTTCAGGTAGCAAATCTTAAATTTCCATAACCAGATGTTGCTTCAGGTAGTATAAATGAATCCTAAAGTTATTGTTAATGATGGTAATAAGGAAAGGCAATTCCACTGCTAAGCAATGCAGTTGTAAAGCATGATACCAAGTGACCACGTTGACTTACAATGGCAGTTGTTGCAGTCCAAGTTGCTACTGTTAAGCAAATCCCATATTGTCACATGATCACCATTCGCAATCTCTTTTTGTTTCCCCATTGACTTTTCTTGTTGGATGGCACAGTGAAGGTTGTGAATGGTGATCATGTGATTCTGCAATGTTGCAATTATCAAAATTGGGAGCTAGTTGCCAAGTGCCTGAATCATGATCATATGACTGTGGGGATGCTGCAATAATCACATCTATGATGAACTATCAGTCCCCTTGTTAGCTCCATAGTAACTTTGAACGGTGGCTAAAGGAGTGGTTGCTGAATGAGGACCATCTGTAACAGAATCGAAAGAGATTTGCCTGAAAATATATATATGGTTTTTCAATCATAAATAAATTTTTGTTTTAGTATTAATACATTCTGTTCTCATATAGTATTCCAAACAAACAAATCTTTAATCACAAGTAGATACATACATACATACATACATACATACATACATACATACATACATACATACCAGTGGTGGGTTGCCCCTGGTTTGCACCAGTTCTATAGAACCAGTAGTAAAACCAGCAGGAGGCTCTGCCCATTGACCCCAATGTCATCAGAATGCTTCTGTGCATGTGCAGAAAAGCACACATGCGAACCAGTAGTAAAGGTAAGTAGAAACCACCCCTGATACATACATACATATATATATACAAACATACAGATAGAGACCGAGACCGAGACCGAGACCGAGACCGAGACCGAGACAGAGACAGAGACCGAGACAGAGATAGAGATAGACAGAGATGGAAAAATGACTGATGACTTCCTTTTACCGGTCTATGATAGAAAGCATCCTTACATATTGTGTTACGGTATGGTATGTTGGCTTGACAGCCGCAGACAGAAAGGCATTACAGAGGGTGATGAGCACAGCACAAAAAATTATGGGCTGTCCGCTGACACCACTGGATGAAATCGCCAGGACCCACTGCCTCAACAAAGTGAGGAAAATCCTCAGGGATGATTCATACCCTGGTCAGCACTTCTTTACTCTCCTACCATTGGGCAGGAGATATAGAAGCATAGCCAGTCGAACAAACAGGCTGAAAAATAGCTTTTATCCATGAGCTGTTGCAGAGTTCTGAATGCAACATAACACCACAATTAGGGTTAATATGATAGACTTGCAGGGCCAGTGCAACGTGCAACATATTCATACCAATGTAATATAATGTTACATACGTATAGGTATAAGGCAATGTGTGTTAGTTATTATTTATTTGGGTTTAGGGATTCTATTTCTTTCATTTATTGAGTTATTGAGATATATTTTGTGTTTTAGGTGGGGGGCTGCACCAAGGGAGGCTCATTCAATTTCATTGTACACATTGTGTACAGTGTGCATTGACAATAAAGGTTTGATTTGATTTGATTTGACAAACAAGCATTACAAGAAGCAGGTACACTTGATTAAAATAATGAATATTGATATTGAAATGGTAAATGTTTTAGGAACTTATCAGGAACTGGCAACCAAAGGGCAAGGCAGTTCCAAGGCGTGCAGTGTTTAAATTGGGTTCTGAACAAAATGTTGGTTGTTGCCTGATTGGTAACTGAATAACATCAAAAATTCTGTGTTTCTTCTCCTCAAATGAGACGATCTAGTAGGAGATATAATAGTTGTCAGCTATGATGTTAAATAAGGTTTGTAGGAACTGTGTGTTAGAAAAGCCCAACCCAAATACAGGAATAGGTTACTCTGTGTTGTCATTTGTGACTTCCTAAAACAATGCAGGACTGTGAGAAGGTTCAACTTCACTGGAATTCTAGAGTCAATTTATGGCATCATCATTATTATTATTACAGTACTTGCAGAAGTTTCAAAGGGTTATGCATGTCCAGTCTTTGCCATTTTACATATAATATGGATAAAACATTCCACAAAAATCATAAATGTACTACTACTATCAATTTAAATTTTGTAAGTATAGGAAAGCAACAAATGTTATTGATGAAAGAGAATAATTTATAGGAATAAATTTTATGCCACAATATTATAAATATCAACTGTCAGACCACATGTTCTTTTTGTCCTTATTAATAATTGCTCGAGTTCTATCTTAATTTTTTTTCTGCAGTGTAAAATGTTAGACTAGGTTTTTACACAATTAGAACTGACATCTAGAATTTATGTAGCATTATTTCTAATTCATTCATACTGAACAATTTTCAACAAGTGAGACTTCCTGTTTTTCTGTTCAGAACTAAATTGTCTAATTAAATACTTCAAATTCCCTGAATAATACAATACAAGCATTTGTTGGAATTCTGGCTCAATTATGTATTCAGCTGGGATTTCATCTATGCTGAATAAGGAAGATTAAATTGTAACTGGAAACTGTGTTGACGTAGATCAGCTACGATATCTATAACGCAGGTTTTTATTCCCTTCATAAACAGAACTACATCAATTCTTCCATATTAAGTATTCTGGTATTAATGCAGTAAAACTTGATCACACATACTTATAAATCCTGTTGTATGCAGTTATCCTAATTCTTTGGAAATATTTCCTGGTTACAGAAATCTTCCCATAACAACTATTATCCAATTTGATTTTACAGTTATGGATTGTATTATTTTAATCATTCCCAAATTCATCACCATAGCTTATTTAATGTTGTCTTTAGCCCTCAGCCTGATTCCGAATCTAACAGTTGCATTTCGACCTAGTCAGCTATTGAATTAGTGTTTATTCGTTCACCAATCAGTAATTAGCCATTTCTTTTAAAGTGTAAGTTTAAAGCCCTTCCATTGTAACTGAATGGCAATTATTAGAAGGAGACTTGTCATGGAATATTTGGCTTAATCCATTGGGAAAGTAGAAACTAAAAGGCTACATATCTATATTAACAAACTGTACTTGATATGACTCATAGTGAAAATTAAGAAATGTTACTAATAAATAGGATATCAACACAAATGCCAATACACCAAAAAGAAGAAGAAGAAGAAGAAGAAGAAGAAGAAGGAGAAGGAGAAGGAGAAGGAGAAGGAGAAGGAGAAGGAGAAGGAGAAGGAGAAGGAGAAGGAGAAGGAGAAGGAGAAGGAGAAGGAGAAGGAGAAGAAGAAGAAGAAGAAGAGGTTGTGAAGCACTCTACTGTTTTTTCCTTCTGGGAATATTATAGGCATTATATAATGATGTAACTTCCATAAATGTGAGGATTCTCCAGGAATATTGAGCTGTGTCAGCCTCTTTCCCTGTGGTCTGGTATCTCATTGTGCTAACCTGTTTCTGCTATCTAATTTGAAGGGTATCTTGCCAACAAGCCATCATTCTGACATATCCAACTCAGAAGAGGTCAAACATCTCAACCCAATAGTTCATCAAAATCACTGATACAGGGGCCATTCCCAAGAGGAGTAAGCTGCCTAATTGATGCCAAGATCCACTGATAGAGACAGCAAAGTACAACCCCACCCCCACCCCATACACACAGAGAGACTCCCACAAAAGCATGTCATGGGTATTTTGCATGTCTGCCAGTGGTGGGTTCCTCCCAGTTTAGCTCGGTTCTCCCGTGCCGGTAGCGGTGACGATATGATGTCATTGAACAGGTTCTGCCCCCCCACGCCACCCCCACTCCCATGCCCCCCCACCCCCCACGTTATTCTTACCTTTTATTTGGCCCCACCCCAATCTATTGCTGCCTCCTGAGTTCCAGCTGCTGGCTAGAGGGAAAAAAACTGTTTAAACTCTTGCCACGGGGCTTCAAAGGGTCGCCCTACAGTTGATCAGTGTTAAAAGAAAACAAATGAGTAGACCAGTGCCTGCATAAATACATGAGTAGATCAGAGCCTGCAAAAATACATGAGTAGATCAGTGCCTGCAAAAAATAAATGGCTAGATCGGTACAGCTCTGCAAGCAGTTAAAAGCCTGGTAGACCAGTACTTCTGCTAAATCCTAAATAATTGTCACATGACCATCAAGCCATACCCATAAAATAAGCCACGCCTACAGAATCAGTAGTAAGAAATGTTAGAACCCACCCCTGATGTCTGCCATCTCCAAAAAGTGAAAGGAAATGTGAGAGCTTTTAAAAGTTTTTGAGAGTTTTTAACTTTAAAGTTGAACTAGGATATTTTCTGCACTGGTTCATTCTGCATAAACTGGCATGCATTACTTGGAGGCTGATGTGCTGTGTATTTTTCATCTTGCTATTTCCCCTTAAAAGATGTGCAGGATAAGGTGCTGAGACAGCTGCAGGCATTCTGATACTTTTCCAATAATAGCTACTGATATATTTTTAAAAAATATAACCTTGAAGCAATTCAAATTGAATTAATTGTGCCATCAAATCTTGAAGCATAAACTCAATTGGAAGCATATTCTCGCTTCATATCTCAAATCAAATCAAGCCTCAATCATATACCTCCAGAAGGTGAGGGCTGGTAATGATAAAAGTGAATACATTTGAATTATGAATTCAGATAATCACAGAAGATATTCAAGAATATTTTTTACGGATATAGAGATGCCATGGTAGGAAGTGATTCTGACATGAATATGTTCCGCAGCAAAAGTAGGGTGAAGGTAAATATGAATAATAGCTAAACACTTATAAACAGGTGCTGTGCATGTCGTCTTCCCTGGAGACTTGCCACTGTTATGTGATAGCCTCAGCTTTTGTACAGCTGGGATAGCAGTGATACCAAATGCACATCACTCTACTAAAAGCACATAAATGAATATGTTTTAGTAAAGTTGCATTAGAGGAATATATCACTATTCAACAATCAATAGCACAGAATTCTGATATTTTCCTGAAAGTGCTTCATGGAAAATAATAATGTAGCCACATGCAGAAGATCTTCTCAAACCCAATTAATTATATGTATCCTTATAATTTAAGATTAATGTATAGTATTGTTTGGACAGATGGACTTGGTTAACATCTAGTGATTATCTGGATTTTTGTATTAGAAGCTTGGACACCAGTGGTGGGTTGCCCCCGGTTCAGACCGGTTCGCAAGAACTGGTGGTAAAACTGGCGGAAGGCCCTGCCCACCAACCCCGACATCATCAGGAAGCTTCTGCGCATATGCAGAAGTGAGCGCACGTGTGAGTGAAGTAAGCATACGTGTGCGCCCCTGTTGCGACCCGGTAATATAGGTAAGTAGAACCCACCCCTGTTGGATGCCTTTATAGATAGCATGCTCTTCCTTTTTAGCAATTAAGAACTGGGTTTTATGCATATAGATAATGCTATGTGTTCATCACATATTTTTTCACTGTTTCTGTGTGTCACACCTATGAATCATCCTTCACAAAGCATTTTAGAACTTTTTACAAGTAAGCTTGTCCATTACCACTACGTTGTCCATAATGTTAAGGCAATCCTGTTAATTTTTCTGTACCTTTTAACTAGAAATTCAAGATGTATTTTCAGATTGAATTTTGTTTCTGTGTTTGTTTACCTTTTATGATCTTTTAAACTTTTGTTCTTCACCATTTTTCCTTGTTTGTAAAAAAAAATGTAAGAAAGGGTTATGGATATGGTAGTTTCTTTTTCCTTTCTCACATATCTACCCTTCATCATCTTATTGCATCATTATAAGAATCATTTTGTACATATGTTAAGTGAAGGAATATATTACTCTTCTAAGATGGACATATATTGAACACTTTACTAGTTGGATAGCAAATATTTTTATTCAATGGAAATTGTGATGAATGATAAAGTATAAATTTAAGAGTATAACTTTTTAAAGAAAGTATTCTTAAAGTTGAAGCTTCTATGGAATATGCATAAATATAAACTTTATTTAGAAAATAACATGGTGTTGGGAAAGCCAGAATTATTTAAGCCTCTCTATAACTAAGAAGTATTTCAACAATATCTGTCAAGACATTGAAAATGGAACACACATGGAAAAAGAAGGAAAGTTTTTTTAAAAAACCCTCTGAATTCAGAAACTCAGAATGAAGTTCTAACCTCAAATTGGTATGTTAAAGGACATCAGTGGACAGATAATAACCAATTCAAAGAAGATTAAATTAAAATACTGTACAGTAGCGATGTCAACAACCAAGATAGAAAGTATTCCCTATTTATAAGAATCTCTACAAATAAAAGATAAAGTTAGATAAACACTCCAGTCATTACCGACTCAGAAAGCTATAGGAACCAATGCAATACCCACTGAAATAAGGCAAGCATCAAAGGATGAATCAGTTAAACTATTTCAGCAAATCAAGAATGACACAGTAGCTAACAGATTTAAAAAATGTCAAGCAACATTCCAATACCAAGAACAGATTTAACAGAGTGTTCAAACTATCATAGTGTAATCTTAATTTCATGTGCTACCAAAATAATGCTTAGGATCATCCAACTCAAATTAGACTCCTATATGGAAAAGAGATTCCAGGTGTTCAAGGTGGTTTTAGAAAAGGCTCTGGAATACGAAACAACCCAGTTTCTCAATAATTATGGCAACTTATGTAAGGCAGTGGTGGGATTCTACCGGTTCTACCCAGTTAGGGAGAACTGGTAGTGGCAGTGGCGGGAGGCTCTGCCGACCCAACCAGATGTCATCACGGACGCTCTGTGCATGTGCAGAGGTGGCATGCGCGAGCAAAGCGAGCGCACACACATGCTCGCAGTTCCAAACCGGTAGTGAACGTAAGTGAATACAACTACTGATGTAAGGGTATAATATTCTTCATGAATCCCTTGTAAATAATTTCCTTCGATCTTTGTGATAAGATATAATGTGGAGTTCGAAGTATAATCCATTCCATATCAGATATGGAAAGTTTTATGTCTATAATTCTTTGAAACAAATTAATCCCAGTTATTACTGGATATTATATATTTTGGACAGTAACATTTTAGAAGACTCTGGAGGTTCTGACAAAAGATTTTCAAAGGCTACTAGTAATCACAATGTTTTTTTATGGATTATATTTTTAACAAAAAAAAACTTATTTCATTAATTTGTAGTCATAAATGCCAATTTTTGTTTTACAATACCTTTTGGCATTACTTGATTATTTATAAAATAATCTTTTAAACGGGTTTTGCTGTCTCCACGGATTGCTAGATAGCCCTGCTACACTATTTATGGGAAGGAACTGTAATCTATGATTGGTATTAATGAGGAGGGGGTGGAATTAATGCTCCCCCTAGTAGTTCCAAACCTCAAAGAAGTCAAAAAAACCTATTGATTTTTGATTTATTCATATTATATCTTTTGCTTTTAGAAAGGGTATCAGTTCTGATTTTTGATTTATCAGCCACCTAGTCTCTATTGGCACTCACTTTCTGTATTTTGGATCTTCCCCCCCACCCCAATAGTAATTGTTTCCATAAGAATTATGTATAATCTAAATGTATATTCAATAAGCTCTATTTCCCTTTTTGTGATTTCAAAAATAGGATTTTTAAAAATTATTTGGATTTTTGTTTCTGTTAAAACACAGATATGGCCACTTTTGAAAAATAGATAGATGATAGATAGATAGATAGATAGATAGATAGATAGATAGACAGACAGACAGACAGACAGACAGACAGACAGACAGACAGACAGACAGACAGACAGACAGAATTCTTTATTGGCCAAGTGTGATTGGATACAAAAGAATTTGTCTTTGGTGAATATGCTCTCAGTGTACATAAAAAGAAAAGATATATCCATTAAGAATCATAAGGTACAACACTTAATGATAGCCATAGGGTACAAAAGGAGCCTTGGTGGTGCAGCAGACTAAAGTGCTGTTAAGTAGCACTTAGCTGCCAGCTGCCTGCAATTACTGCGAGTTCAAATCTCACCAGATTCAAGGTTGACTCAGCCTTCCATCCTTCCGAGGTAGGTAAAATGAGGACCCGGATTGTGGGGGCAATACGCTGACTTTGTATAAAAAAAGAACACCGCTTAGTGGGGGCCGAAAGCCCTACTAAGCAGGTATATACAAAAGTATGAAGGCTATTGCTTAATGCATTGTAAGCTGCCCTGAGTCTCCGGAGAAGGGTAGCATATAAATCGAACAAATAAATAAATAAATAAGCAATCAAATCATACTAGGAAACAATCAATATAAATCGTACAGATACAACAAGAAGTTACCGTCATAAGTGGGAGGAGATGGGTGATAGGAATGATGAGAAGATTAATAGTAATGCAGACTTAGTGAATAGTTTGACAGTGTTGAGGGAATTATTTGTTTAGCAGAGTGATGGCATTTGGGAAAAAACTGTTCTTGTGTCTAGTTGTTCTCGTGTGCAGTGCACGCTTGCCAAGAATACTGTCCATGCAGTTAACAGAACTCAAGACTTACCAGGCTCAATTTAACATGCTTATATTTGTTTAGAAAGACTTAAATGGTTACCACCCAAGTATTTAAAGATCTTTCAGTACTTTCCAAACCATGTTATTTTTTTCAGCTCACAATTTAGGAGATAGGACTTTGTGTGGAAAAGTTGTGTTTTGTCAATGTTGTTTGTTCATCTTGTTTTAAAGATGGAAAGTCCCAAACCTAAGATAACCATATAAATTTTGTTCTAATGCTGTTTTCAAATGTTAGCAAGAAAATGAGTTAGAAACTCTGATGATTAGGGGACCATTATGGTAAAAATAATTAAAACCATTTTAGCAAACCATCTCTGAAAACTTTGCCAAGAAAACTTCAGGTAGCCAATAGGAGTCAAGACTAATTTGAAGACACAAATATTTATAGGACAGAGAATGAGGTGGAGTCAATGAAGTAGTAGGCGTGAGCTACCATCCAGAGGATGGTAGAGGACAGGAAGGCCTGGAGGAACGTTGTCCATGGGGTTGCAATAGATCGGACACGACTTTGCAACTAACAACATCAACAAATGTGGATTCTCCTGCTACAATATCTATACTGTGATGTGAAGCAAAAGATGGAAAACAGCAATTCAGTCATCCAGGAAAGTTTCAGGTGCAGGTTGTGAAACAGACTGTGAATTACAGGTTTAAAATTAGAAGGTTGTTATACCAAGATTTAACTTGGAAGATGTACAGCCAGGATATAACAGTCAGTGGAACAGATTCAATACATTTTTCTTACATGGAAGAACCCCTGAGATTTTATGGAAAGAAACAAGAGACAGTGTGAAAACCAAGATAGCTTTCAGAAGAAGCAGTCATGATAACTAGGGCAAGACTTGGACAGAAAGAAGGGCACATAGTGACAAAATGGCAGGGTTAATAAAAATAAAGAAAGAAAAGGAAAGGAAAGATTTCTCAATCAAGATTGTCAACAAGTGAAGACATATCAAGAAAAGAGATTGCTTTAGAAAAATCAAAAATCACCAATAAACTACAGCTAAAGTAAGACAACTCAAGAATAAGTATACAAAAATGCCAGTAGAGGCACAAGGAATTAAAAACAGTAAGACTATTTGAGAACATTTAAAAATGAGATCATAAAATGACAATTTAGAAAAGCAGAGGTAAAGGTGGTCCTTGTTTAATGACTACAATTGGGATGAGAAGACAATGAATGATTCAGATGGACAACATTAGCAATAGTACTAGAATGTCCTTGCAAGAGTTCTGTATTGTAAATTAATAGGGATAGACTGAGATGGGAAAACATTAATACAGTCTCTGGAGTTTAACTTGATGGCACTAAACAAAAAGGGGAAAAAACCATTAATGGACTTTCTGGTTCAGGACTCCAGAAAGTCTGTGGTCCCAACAGGTGATTATAATTCTCAGTACAGTATTGGCAATCAACATAATGATTCTGCTCTGTAATCCATATGTACTACTCAAGGCCATTCTTCCCTCTTCTAGTGTGTAGAGTGCAGGATCCTCCTGTATTTTTAATATGGAGCTTAAAACAACAGATAATCATATTCTGTTTATACTACATTTATTCACAGGTAAAGAAAAAAGTGGAGACATCGCCCTACCAACAAAAGTGTGTATAGTCAAGGCTATGGTTTTCCCAGTTGCAATGTATGGTTGTGAAAGTTGGACCATAAGGAAGGCTGAGCGTTGAAAACTTGAGGCCTTTGGAGAAGACTCCTGCGAGTCCCTTGGACTGAAAGGCGATCAAATTGGTCAGTCCTAGCGGAGATCAACCCTGACTGCTCTTTAGAAGGCCAGATCCTGAAAATGAAACTGAAGTACTTTAGCCACTTACTAAGAAGGAAGGACTTACTGGAGAAGAGCCTAATGCTGGGAATGACTGAGGGCAAAAGAAGAAGGGGACGGCAGAGTATGAAGTGGATGGATGGAGTCACTGAAGTAGTTGGCGTGAGCTTAAATGTCCATAGGGTTGGGATGGGTCGGACATGTCTTCGTAACTAACAAAAAAAAAATATGCTGTTTGTGGAAATGGGAGATTAAAAATAGAATATCAAGGAATAAAATGGAGTGGGAGAAACATTTTTACTTTAGGTAGTATAGTATTTAGTATTAAATACTTTAGTATTACTTTAGTAGGTAGTATTTACTTTGTAACATCATTTAGAATTATTTTCATACATTACAGTCTAGAGGACTGTCTTTTGGAAAAGACTGATTGTGCAATATCCTGGAATGTTACCTTGTGAAATATAACCATTTGACCTCACAATATCATTTTAGAGCAACCTGCATATTGTTTAAATGTTTTCATACGTATATATTTCTTGAATGCCAAACATTTGAGGGGATTGAGTCCTATATCTTTTGTAGAGTACTCTGAACCTTAATTATATTAATAGCATTCTATTTAGTTGGCAAGCAACCCTCTTTTACATACATTCATGTGCAAAATATATGAAATTATCTATTTCAATATCTTTTTTTAAACTTAGCACTGGATCCTGCACTATTTATTTAAATATCTTGGCTTATGACATAGCTGAGTATTTGTAATTCATTTGACATGTATTAAGGCAGAACTTAATATATGCAGAAAAAAAAATTAACCCTGCACAGACTTCTTATTGTGTGGCCAGCATCACCTTCCTAATCTATCTAGATTCTCCTGAATTTACTGTGGTGGTTTTGGAGCTTTCCAGGGCAGTTTTCAGGAAGTAGATGAAAGATGAAGAAGAGATGGAGAAAGATGGAGAAGAGAAAGATAGAGAAGATTTGGGGGGTGGAAGGAGAAGGATTAGTTCTTTGCTAAATGTTGTTTCCCAGTTAAATGAGCAGCACTGACATCCCATATTATAATAAGTGCTCTTAAATTAAAGAGTAGCGTGTTTCTCATATAATCATTATATTAGGAATTTCTAAACAATATTAAAACAATGTTATTTCCTGTATTTTATCTTCCTCTTCAAAGATACATCTCTATAACATGATATGTAGGCTCAGTATAAGACTTTGTGGATATTTTAAAATAATATATCTCCATACATAGACTCATGACACCTTGTCTAAAATTATGAAACTTGACATGTATAAAGGAAGCTTGACAGAAACTGAAGTTTGTTGACTTTTAAAGTTGAAAAATTGAGATCTTGTACCCTGAAGATGGTTGTTTTTCATTTTGTTTTATATCATTTTTACAGTTCTGTGAGTAATATTACTCTCAAGACCAGACATATGTGCATTATGTGTAAAGCTTTTCTTTCTCCTTTTCTTGTTTAACATACGTATCTATATTTAGACAGATAAAAAGCTTTTTCTACAGATGATAATACTTAGGGTAGTTACTAATTCATTGAAGACATACTGAGATGCTTTAATCCAAGGCTGCATACTGACTGCATCAGCAGAAACTTTAGGAAGATGATAACCTCCTTCTGTTTCCTGCAGAAATGCCTCAAAAGATCACATTCACAAGCTTAGCACGTAAATTAGGCTTTAGGCATTTATAGATTTCATATTTATGTGTCTCTCTGTCTATCACATACACATACAAACCTACTGTCTCAAGCAAACAGTCACACTATCTTGAAAACCTAATTGCATTTTTACTTCAGGAGCTAAATTGCATATTTTTACTAATTAACCATAGTGAGAGATACATTTGAAATTTTAAGTATTCAGTTCTGATATAACAGTAAGATGGAAATTAATGAAAAATATATAAATGTATGTGGTATGTTTCTGAAATCTGATACTACACTTTTGTTGTAACATTTCCTTTTATTGTATTCTCTCTGGGCTAGTAAGTAATTTGCAATTTTGGAAGCCTGCCATGCATGCTATTATAAAATTTTTGTGATGGGGACTTGTATGTTCATAATGTACTTGCCATGATGGTATGGTTAATCACAAATCTGGGAAATTGCTGCCACCATTGCTGCCTCTAATACTATCCCCTTCCTATTTATACCACTCCCAATATTTGTATTTTTTCTTATGAAATAAAACCCTAAATTGTATTTAAGTGGCAGGGTGTTGTTGTTGTTGTTGTTGTTTTTGCCTTCAGGGTCTTTATAGGTCACAGAAGCCATCACCTTGGGTTTTTTCCTCCTTATGTAATCTTAGAAGCTTATTATGTAGCTTTCCAGTTTCCCATTTACTAAAAAAAGTAATTTTTAAAAGAGTCCATATTTAGTTACAGCATTTTTTCATTTTGTAGGATTTGAAAACAGGAAAATGACTCTCATTTATATTATGCAATTATAAGTGGATAACATGGCCCATCAAATTGTCAGCATATTATATTGTATTAGACTAACTAACTTGTAGATAGTATATAATGGTTATTTCCTAATTTACTATTCCAATGGCCATTTACAACCTTTGCTTTCTTTCCTGATTTTCTGAAGTAGAAGGTAATGATGGTATCTAAAGTTTTCTCTAAAAAGCACTGTGCCAGTGCTTCATGTTGCTTGTTGTGATACATAGATACATTCATACCGGAAACTGGTAATCATGGAGAATCGAAGTCTTACATGAGAAATTAGAAAGGAGGTGAACCAACATTTTCTGAAGACCTGAATCATAGTGCTGATCTCCTGAAAATTGAGATAGTGTAGCAGGGAGGATATATTTGAACCAGTGGTGGGTTTCAAAAATTTTTACCACTGGTTCTGTGAGTGTGGCTTGGTGGGCATGGCAAGGGAAGGATATTGTAAAATCTCCATTCCCACCCCACTCCAAGGGAAGGTTACTGCAAAATTTCCATTTCCTCCCGATCAGCTAGGACATGGGAGACAGAGAATAGATAGGGGCGGGGCCAGTCAACATTTTTACTACCGGTTCTCCAAACTGCTCAAAATTTCTGCTACTGGTTCTCCAGAACTGGTCAGAACCTGCTGAAACCCACCTCTGATTTGAACGCCTTGTTTCCTAATACAATCTTTGCAAACCATAAAAGAAAAAGTGAGCTTATTTCTGAAACTAGCAAACGTAAAGCAGATTAACTGTATGGTTTTATAAACTGCTTTGCAATATATGTATGTGTAGATTCATACTGTAATGTTTTTTAAAAGCTTGTGGAGAAAAACCGAGAAATATTTTGTCCATGTGATAGCAAAATAAGTTTGAAGCTAATGATAAATTAGTAATATTTAGCATGTGCATCATCTTTCTCTACCATCTATCAAGGAAACTTTTTCTATTTTAAATGTTCACATAGATGGCCTTATTTTTGTATACAGTACTTGATATAGCTTTGCTAACATTAGAACCACAATTGCAGTATGATCCTTTAGGCAGCTGGCAATACTCTAATGCATTTTGTAAGTGACTTAAAAAGGAAAGAGCTATATCTCCTTTCAGTATGCATGTGTAACTCCAATTAGTGTTAATAGGAGTTACGTGCTTTGGGATGAAAACATGTCTCTGAAATATGTAACTATTTCCAGTTGAAAATAAATATACTCTATTAGCACTTCATCTTACTTTTAATGCAAACATTTTTTCTCAAGAAAAATGTATGCACTCTTGCAAATCTCTCATTTATTTCATTTTACAATCCTTATTTTATCAATGGAAAAAAAATGAGAAATTTACAGCTCTTTATCATTGTATGCATATCTTTTACTTAAACTACTGATAAAAGAAAGGTTTGTAAAAGTGTTTGCCATGCCTTCTTATGTTATCGTTGTACATAGTTAGAATCTTCTCCTCTCAGTATCCTTCATGCATCTAGCTGCATAAAAGATTCTTCTACAGTTGACATTATTTTTACATCCCTTCCAGAGGGATGATGATGGAAAAGGGTGAAAGAAACTTTAGCTTTCTTTCTTACTCTTCAATATTCCATTAAAAATAGATTCCCTAACCCACTAATTTTTCCACTATCATAGCCTAGATCAGGGGTAGTCAGCCTTTTTAAACCTACCGCCCAATTTGTATCTCTGTTAGTAGTAAAATTTTCTAACCGCCCATCGGTTCCACAGTAATGGTGATTTATAAAGTAGGGACAAAACCCCTATCACCCACCATGAAAGCTGGAACGCCCACTAGTGGGCGGTAGGGACCAAGCTGACTACCACTGGCCTAGATAATGCATCAATCTCTTCTGCGTTCCAATTACTAATTATTTCATTTATTATGACACTAACAAGAGAAAAGGAATTCAAGTGACATTACATTCCCATTTCTATAGAAAAATGGTTATAGGTTAGACTTAGCTAGAATTGAAGATATGAAGGACAGAATGAACATAAGTAAAGGGTGGAAACAGTTGAAAATAGTAAAGGGATCAGTGGCAACAGAGGTAAAATAAACACATTGCTTAGAATAAAAAAGCATATAAGTTGCCAAGAAAAGAAACTATGGAAGTATAAACTTTTAATTAAGAATAAGAGGGAACCAATGAAAGTAGGCAGAAATTGCAGTTAGCTGTAGTAGAAAGAAGCAACACAGAAAGAGGAAGAAATGGATAAAATTGGATATTTCAGATGTTTACTCTTTGGATCTGGGAATTTTGGGTTGTTTCATATATAACTATTGTTTGTTACTCAAATTAAGAGTAGAGTGTACCATTTTTGCCCTGCCATTGCCTCCTGTATTGTGTGCACATGAAGGAGATTAAAAGCCTGCTTGGTCTGTTTTGGTAAAGTCAGTAGGTTCTCCTGTCTTGAGTGGAATCATGTCTGTGTGCTGCTACTCCATTTTCAATGCTAAATAGAGATGGATTGGTCAGTATATTTCTAGTAGCTGTCAGTTTCATAAATTTATTTTGGCTTGTTCGTATACAACCTTTTTTTTTTTTTAACATAAACAAATGCCTGGCTAGGGACAGGCGGGTAATGTGATCCAAGATGGATTAGCAGTCAGGCTTTCTAACAGAGGCTTAAGGATTTCTGGGGCCAGCAAGAGATAATGCAGCCTAAAGATGGGCTGGAGAGTAGATTCCAGAGGAGGGGGAGGAAAAGAGAGAAAAGGAAAAGAAAGTCTACTACACTGTATCTACTTGCAATAGTAAATTCTCTTAAACTGTGATATTTAAAACAAGGTTTTATAAAGTCTACTATATCCACATTATCACGAATGATCATTTGCCAATATTTACACTGACAACCTAAACATTTGTTAAACAGTGTTCTTTAAGGTAGGAGGTTAATTTTTCATTTAATAGCAATAGCACTTAGACTTATATACTGTTCCATAATGCTTTACACTCTCTCTGAATGGTTTACAACGTCAGCATATTGCCCCAACAATCTGGTTCTGGCTGTCTGTTTTAACTATTTGGAATATAGTTTTCCCAGTACTGATAGCAAACTACTTGGCATATAATTGACAGTGCCTTCCATATTTTCCTTGTTATACAGCTCTAATCCAGCCTGAGGCATTTAAATCTGAACTATTATAGTAAATAGACCCCAACAATCTAAGTTTCATTTGAGAAGCTTAATGGGTGTTTCATTTGGGCTGATTGCCTTACAAGATTTTACTTTGGAAATAAAATAAATAAGATCAACAATCTCTTCCTCAGACACTAGTTCAAGGTGAGCAGCTTTGATCAGATATTATTTCCTGTATTCATAATAAGCTATTCCTGACCTCCCACCCTCCCCAAATGATTTGAAGTATTTGTTCCCAGATCTTTGGTGGTGTACAGCAATCTTGAATTGCGAGAGCCATGAAAGCCCTGGAAATGAAACCATTCATCCCTGTAATGAAAAATAAATAAGGAAACTTGGTTGCCAGACTTTCATGGACTCAATTCCGCCATTTAAATAATCCAAAACTACAAAGCACTTTTGTTATATAACCCAACTTCCTATTTTTATAACCCTAACCCAAACTACCTCTGAATGAGAACAATTACATATACTACATTTTAATAATTCTGTATCTTAATTTGTTTTAGCATACATACAAAGGGCAGACAGGCTAATTGGCTGAGAACAGTACCGTTCTTATTAGTTATCAGAAGTTTTTTTTAGTTTAATTGACATTTTCCAAAAGTAGTTTATTAGTATTAGCTAAAATGACACAAAGATAAATCCAAGCAGGGGCAAATTAATTCATTTCTTGATTTAATAAAATTAACTGAATTAAGTTTCAATTTTAAGATTAATTTTTTCATCACATTCCAATGGACTTTACAGTCCATTGCACAGCACTTGAAAATGCCTGCATCGCTTCACAAAGGTAGATCACCAGAATTGTATGGATTCTCTATATTGCAGAGATTATTTTTGTTTATGCACAAACACTTTGGATCTACTTTCAAGTTGTAATATTATGTAACCAGTGGTAGGTTGCTGCCGGTTCGGTTCGGTTGTTGCAAACCAGTAGTAATGGCAGCGGGAGGCTCCGCCCACCCTGCCGGACATCATCATGAACAATCTGCGCATGTGCAGAAGCTTCTGTGCGCACGCACTCCCATTGCAAATCGGTAGCGGAGGTGAGTAGAACCCACCCCGTACGTAACTACTATATGCAATAATTATTCACTTATTAACTACGTGTAGTAATATCAAGGAATCACACCACAACCTAACACTTTATGTGTAGCAAACTATGAGAATGTAGAGGATACTGGCTTTGTTTCAAGCTTTCTTTGGAAAGGATGACACCAAAAATACCAGGGGTTGGATGTAGATTATAGGAAGCTGTTTTGGCATTAATACAAGTGCTTTAAATTAAATAAAAAGTGTACTCTGCTTTGTGCACGGAAACAGTTATTAAAATATGAGATAAAGTTCCAGTACATTGGAGCATATGTCTAAAGCAATGGAATATGACATTTTGGCAATAACTTGTAATTTATAGCTTTATTACATATAAGCTATGCATTACAAGCCATAGACACTACATATTAGGCTATGAAATGATACCATATGGCAATAGCGTTATGACCGAACAAACATTTTAGCTATCTTAGTCCCAGACATCTATGTAATAGCCTTTTACTGCCAACTGAGATTGTTTGGAATAGTTCTATTAAGTCCCGCTAAATAGCAATGTAATGAAAACAAATGTTTGTGTGACTGTGTGTGTGATGCATTGCTTTCATCTATATAACTCAGAGTACAAATCACAGAGTCAATTACAGTTCAGTAATATGGATTATTTTTCGCTGTTTGTTTTGGATGGAAGAGTAATGCTGCTCTTGGGAATTAGAAGAACATGAGCAGACATTTGGGTGGCATGAGTATTACTGATATGAAAAAGTCAAGGTTAATGTAGATTTTAAAAATCATTATGTTAGACATTCCATACTGAAAATATGGAATAAATATACTGTAAACCCAGGTTGTGCCAAAAAACGCCTTTGTGGTTCTCCCACACTAAGCATTTAATAAACAAGACAAGAAATAAAAGGCAACAGAAATGGCTAATTTATCATGAGATTTTTGTTAAGGAGAATGTAAAATTAAGACAAATACAATTTTCTCTTAATGGCAGAGGAATATTACTGTCAATAGTTTTTCTTGTTAGTTGCGAAGTCATGTCCGATCCATCGCGACCCCATGGACAATGTTTCTCCAGGTCTTCCTGTCCTCTACCATCCTCTGGAGTCCATTTAAGGTCATGCCTACTGCTTCAGTGACTTCATCCAGCTACCTCGTTCTCTGTCGTCCCATCTTCTTTTGCCCTCAATCTTTCCCAGCATTAGACTCTTCTCCAGTGAGTCCTTCCTTCTCATTAGGTAGACAAAATATTTGAATTTCATCTTCAGGATCTGGCCTTCTAAAGAGCAGTCAGGGTTGATCTCCTCTAGAACTGACTGGTATGATCGTCTTGCAATCCAAGGGACTCGCAGGAGTCTTCTCCAGCACCATAGTTCAAAGGCCTCAATTCTTTGGCGCTCAGCCTTTCTTATGATTTAAAATAGACAAAGGTATTTATGACTTTGATACTATGAGGCTGAGCTTGAAACAGAATTGTGTGCAAATGATGAACAATTGCTAAAATGATGAACATGCAATTGCTAAAATATAATTGCTTGAAATTTGAATTTTATTAAATTTGAAACAGAAGAACAAATGAAAGAAGGAAGTGGGTTAAAGTATATTTTAGATGGAACAATGGGAAAATGTGGTTGAAAGAAGCGAAACTTATACTATATTCTTGTCTTAAAGAGAATTATTATAAAACAATGAACCATTGCTATATATCACCAGACAAATTGTCTAGAATGTATAAAAGGCATTTCAAATTTATGTTGGAAATGTGAACAAGAAGAGACATTTGATCATGGTTGGTGGATGTGTAAAAAAGCTAAAAAAATTGGATTCAAATACATCTACTGATTCAGAGGATTTTAAAGGTTAATACACAACTGAGAAGAGATATTTTTCTTTCAAATCAATAGACACACAGTTGGAAAAAAAGTCATGGAACTTTGTTTTTGTATATGATAACTGCATCAAAATTATTGTATGCACAAAGTTTGAAAGATTCAGCATTACTGATAATGGAGGAATGGTTGGTGAAGATGTTGGAACTTGTTGAGATGGCTAAATTGACTTCTTTGATCAGAGAAAAGATGGTGTATATTTGTTTATTGTTGATTGGAAACCTCTTATGAACTTTCTGTGTAAAACAGAGGAAAATTAGCTTATTATTTAAGGTTTTGATTATTAGGTAGGATAGATTATAGAAGGGAGAGAGTCATGTATCATTTGATATGATGATGGAGAAGAGGAGCTACTCAATTGTTCCTTTAGTGTCATGTCCGGATCAATATTAATATGAATGTCTTGTGGGCACTTACCTGGACGGGGCTGGATTGTACCTTGGGATCTGCATGTCAAGTAGACCTCTGGGTTTTCCTCTTTTGGGTAGGGAAGGCTCTTATCAGTTTTTCAGCTGGTATGGAGCCGAGGATAGACTGTGTTTGCCCATGGGTGTTCTGGCCATATTTGCTGCATTGACTGGTAACTGATGGACCCAGAGGGTTTCAGAGGGAGCTGGAGGTTGTTCCTGCCAGTCTGCTGCATGGTCCATCCTCCATTGATGTTATCCAATTCTATATCTCTTCTCCTGACAAACTAAGCAATGCCATGACTGTGGGTGTCTCAATGGGGGAAAATGGGCTTCAGCTGAATCCTGGCTGAAGACTAAGTGACTTTGGGTTTTGGAGCCTACTGATTATAGGACTGTGGCATCTTTGGTGCTGGATGGAGTTGCATTCCCCAAACAGACTCAGTGTGCAATCTGGAGATTCTTCTAGACTCACAACTCTTGCTCAAAGAGCTAGTGGAAGTCATAGATAGGAGGATTTTTCTACAACTTTGTGTTGTTTTATTTATTTTATTTATTTTATTTTGTCGAGTACATATTATTGTCAATTGCATTCATTTTTGGATCAAGAGACTCTGCTCATAGTCATTCATGCCCTAGTCATCTTCGAATTGGTCTACTGTGGTGTAGTATACATGAGGCTTCCTTTTCAATAGTATCCAAAAGCTTCAGCTGGTACATGAAGTGGGGCAGGCGGGCATGTTTACTTCCAAAAACAAAACATGTCACACCTCTGCTCTACAAGCTGCATCGGCTGCAAGTGTTCTACTTTTTCCAATTCAAGGTGCTGGTTTTAAACTTTAAAGCCCTTCATGGCATGACACTGGGCTATCTGAAGGACCACCTGTCCCCAATTATAACAGCTTGTCCCATTAGTTCTGGCAGAGAAGGAATGTTGTTGGTACCATCTGTGAGGGATTTAAATGTGGGCCTTTTCTGCTGTGGGACCCACCTTATGGAACATTCTCTCCCCCCAGCCCCAAAAATCAGGTCAATCCATCTTTGTTAATGTTCTGCAAGTCCTTGACGATCTAATTATGTGGACATTCCAGAGATCCAAAGACATTCTAAGGTGGTTCCATTATTGCATTTGATATAGTCACTCTTGGTGCTTTGTCGTATTATTATTAATTTTTAAATTTTTGATTGTTTTTATATACTTGTTTTATGTGATTGTTGTATGCCACCCAGAATCCCAGTAAGATGGGCAGCTTTATAAATTTGATTAATTTAATAAAATAAATAAATAATATCACATTTTCTGCACAATAAAGAAATTCAGAATATAAAAAGTGCTATGCAGATTATCAATGATTAGTTGCAGGATGGAAATAAGGTAAATCTTTTTCCATTTTATAAGGTTATGTAAACTGATTAAAATCAAGACTGCAGAACTGTATGTCAAATGAAATATTAAATAGCAAAACTAAGGTGATGATTCCTAGGATAGTCTGTGAGCTCCTCTCTCTTAGAAGATCAGGTACTCTAATGTACTATTCTAGAAATTTTATTACTTCATCACAAGTTTTCAGGCTCATCAGTAAGACAAATATTTGCATACTATGACCTGAATTCAGTGTAATATAAATATGTGAAATAGTTGGTGAGTGATGGCAAACTGTCATTGGGGGAATTCCCCTCTTACTCAAGTTCACATTGGCCTGGATCCATGGAAATGCTAAGGCTCCTAAGCTGTATGGACATCTGCTAACAAAATCTGCCATCAATGTAGAATTTTATTAAATGTTGCATGGCGTGAACATGCATGAATTATTAACTAGTACTTTAAACAAAATTTCTCCCCCACAAAGAATACAATTTGCATAATACAGTTTGTATAATACTAAATAAACTTAGTCTTAGAAGAAATATATGTGATTTGGTATTTACAAATTTTAAAGTAAGACTCTATTTATTTAGAGTACAGAAAGGATTTATTTCACATAACTATAGTTTATTGCAGTATCAAATTACTGTTGAACCCAGGATCTAGATTATTTAATGAATCTGTGTGTCAATATATTAGCATATTAAGAAACTGCTGTTTTCTTCCATGCTAAAAATATCTTCCACACAACAGAAGAGCTTCTTAACCAGCCTTTTCCTGCTCTTGCCTCTGATGCCCAAATAGCTATGCATTGTAAATTTGAATACGGTAACACAGTAATATTCAATTAAGTTCATATATAGCTGCCAGAAGGTAAAATTAGCATCCTGACTTTGCCTTCATTATCTTCGTGAGCCAACAAGCATAACTTGATTGGCCACTATATGCAACCAGAAAAAAAGTTTAAATATCACTGAATTTTTTTTAAAAAAAGTTACTTTACAAAATTACAATAGTATAAATAGAGTGGGAAGAAGAAAACTATTAGTGACTAATATCTAGTTTGCTGCAGTCTCATGCAAATAAAATGTTAATGAAAACCAATATAATAACTGGAATTTTGATGATTATAAAAAAATTAAAAACTTTTAACAGAAATTACAATGGTTACTGATTGCATTTCAATAATATTCCATATTTAAAATAATATTCCTGACAAGAAATACAGTAGGTAAATTGTGTTGATCAAAATATACAATATGTGCATTACATATGTTTATTACATACATATAAAATAAATCTAATAACATATATACGATTTTAGCACTTGAAAAAATGCCAGCAGTTTTACATGGTGAGCAGTATTACAGACAATGAAAAAGTTGATGATGCTTTAATTTTTATCAATAAAGAGGTCATTATTTGTACAATTGGCTCTAAAACATATCAAGTGAAGAGGAATAGTAGTGTTCTGAAAATGCTTTTTCAAGATTTTATGCAAGAGTTCAGCTTCACTCATAACAATAATCCTTTACTTTGTTTTTTTAAAAAAACACCTTCATGCAGGTCAAATTTTTATGGAAGTCCCTACTGGTATTTATGGTAATTTCATTGTTCTCACTTAATGTTTTAGTGTAAATTTTAAAACATTATTTCTGAATCTGCAAGGGCATCTTTGGACAGACCACATAAAGTCTCTTATGTCTTTACTGTCACACTAATGTAAACAAACAAAAAATATATATTTACTTGTTTTATGGATTATTTTGCTGATGTCCCATATCAACAATTACAGTGTTCCATTAATTCTTCCATTCAGCTTTCTTGTTAACTTTGAATGAAGTAGGGTATATATATAAAAAATAAGAATATTTGAGTGAAGCTGTAAGTATTATGGAAGATTTAATGTGTATTATCTGTGCTTTCAGGGGTGTAAGAATATACACTGATTAAGAATGTACTTATTGCAAAAGAATATAAGAATTTAACATACCAGTAATTGAAGTACAACTTTATGTGGTAGAAAAAGACAAACCCATGTGGCGCACCATATACTCAGAGTAAATAAAAAAGAAACATTTATTTACAATATAGTATTTTGTGTGTGTATATAATAAACAAAAATTGTAATATATCAACATTTTATTTTACAGTATTGTGCTCATTAATTTATCAATTGTATGTCATTAGACAAAGTATAGTTATAATAATGTTATAATTTCTGATTTTGATTTTGTAATCTTGTCAGTAGATATTTGCTACAATAAGGACCACACATAAGCACACACAAACTTTAATTAAATTTTTCATGCTTTGTGAATAATTAATAAACTATAATTGAGAATCCTATTTATTGTGCTATATGTGTCATGAACATTAATGCCTGAAATCCTGTTGGTGTGTATAATTCTACTACAGTATTCAGTTTAGTTACACTGCGGTAATCTTATTTTGGGTTCTTGCAGCAAATAGTTAGGGTTGCATATTGAATCTACTGTGATAGCACCATTGCCAGAAAATAATTAAAATAGTAATTATAAAAGGAATGAAAAGACAATGAAGTTATCATAATTTGTGGATTTATCTGCTCTGTGGAATTTCATCTTATCTGTTTTTATACTATAAAATCAATTCAAGTGTTTGAGGATAATTCAGTGGTATTCATCATTCTATATTTTGCCAGAATATCCTCTAGTGTAAATACAACAGTAAAATAAATTGTTAAGACTATGTACTATTTTAGTAAACTCCTTTTAATTCTTTGGAATACAAGGAGGAGTTACTTTATATATTTCTATTTGTTGAAGTTAATATATAATTATTATGTCTGCATAAATGAAAAGATAGTTCTTTTCATAGCAAGTAAATCATAAAATCCTGAGGGGTTGATTGTAGCTTATCATATTCACTGATTAAAAAATAACCGCTTGCATAAAAAACGTCTTTCAGTTCATATATTGTATTTTGCCTGTTAGGAAATCTTTACAATAGCCTAAAATATAACCTATAAGAGGTAGGCCTATTGTTTAAAAATTCACAGTTTCCAAAATTGCTGAAAGGAAATATATACAAATATTGGTAAATTCCATATTTTATGAAGTAGCAAACTTAATGCAGAATTCATGAGCAGCCACAACGATCTACTACCATAGCTGGTATTTTCCCATATATTATTTGTTCTTTTCCATTGAAATACAACATATTTATTGGGGACATCTTAGTAGGTGTGCAGCAAGGGCCTGCTGAACCTCTTGGATTTGCTTGATGTACCAGATGAGTATGTGGATATTTTTGTAAAAACACAAATTCACATTCTCCAATGCAGTAGTTTGCTTTATATCTTTTGGGTGCAATAATCCAGTCCCATCCGAAGGCTTCAAAATCCACTGTCAATGGGTAACGACAACATCGAGATTCTGTTGAGTGTTCGTCACAGTCAAGCCCAAAATCTCTACGTGATCTTTTTGGGGTATCTGTAATCTTGACCTCTAAAAAAGGATTCTATAAATAAAAGAAAATGAATAGTATGTTGGGAAAAGATAAATTACTCAGCATTTCATATAGGATTCATTTTTTCTATTCTCTGGCATTTAAATACTGTCATCTTTGAATGTTCAATTTTGACTACAAAATAATGATCTCTTGCAACTGGTTCTAGTAATGTTTCTATAAACTTTATTTTTGTAGATAATTTTAAATTTTGAACTGCAACAAACATCCACTGAATGGTATCTAGGAACTGCACAATACTTGTAGCCTAGAGTTTCTTGAGCAGCAGCACCCTCTAGTACATGGTAATCAATTTTAGAAAACCAAATGCATGTTCATGCTATTCAAAGAATGAAAAGAATAACCACTGTTTTAAAGAAGAACAAGATTTTTCTTTGATTTTACAATTTCCCATGTTTTCCAACCTGTTCTAAAAGACCTCTCATTTCTCTGAAATAGAATAAAGGGTGAATGGGGAACTGTATGGAAAAATATTTCATCCCATCTATTGATGCATGAACATAATTTAAATATTCCCCTAGCAATTGTCAAGTTTTAAGCAGAGGAGCATTTAGTTACAACTATTTTCTTCTTGTCGATCATACAGGTGAAACTTGAAAAATTAGAATTATTTATTTATTTATTTTATCAAACTTGTATGCCGCCCTCTCTCCCAAAGGACTCAGGGCGGTTCACAACTATAAAAAACACATAAAATTCAATATTCAAATATAAAAACCAATACAATCCCCTTTAAAAACCCCTTCAGTCCAATCCGGCCAGGCCAAATAGCCATTTTTTGAGGTCACGGCAGAAAGAGCGAAGGTCAGGGGCCATCCGGAGCTCAAGGGGAAGCTGATTCCACAGAGGAGGCCCGTTCCCTGGGAGTCGCCAGCCGACACTGTCTGGCCGACAGGACCCCAAGGAGGCCCTCCCTGTGAGAGCGCACTGGGTGATAGGGAGCTGTCACTGGCCGCAGATGATCCGCCAGGTATCATGCAAAAGTTCATTTATTTCAGTAATGCAACTTAAAAGGTGGAACTAATATATGAGATAGACTCATTACACGCAAAGGGAGATAGTTCAAGCCTTGATTTGTCATAATTTTGATGATTATGGCTTACAGCTCATGAAAACCCCAAATTCACAATCTCAGAAAATTAGAATATTACATGAAATCAATAAAACAAGGATTGTACATAGAACAATATCGGACCTCTGAAAAGTATAAGCATGCATATGTACTCAGTACTTGGTTTGGGCCCCTTTTGCATCAGTTACTGCCTCAATGTGGTGTGGCATGGATGCTATCAGCCTGTGGCACTGCTGAGGTGTTATGGAAGACCAGGATGCTTCAGTAGCGGCCTTCAGCTCTTCTGCATTGTTCGATCTCATGTCTCTCATCTTTCTCTTGGCAATGCCCCATAGATTCTCTATGGGGTTCAGGTCAGGCGAGTTTGCTAGCCAATCAAGCACAGTAATCCCATGGTCATTGAACCAGGTTTTGGTACTTTTGGCAGTGTGGGCAGTTGCCAAGTCCTGCTGGAAAATGAAGTCAGCATCCCCATAAAGCTTGTCTGCAGAAAGAAGCATGAAGTGCCCCAAAATCTCCTGGTAGATGGCTGCATTGACCCTGGACTTAATGAAGCATAGTGGACCAACACCAGCAGATGACATGGCTTCCCAAATCAACACAGACTGTGGAAACTTCACACTGGACTTCAAGCATCTTGCAATATGTGCCTCTCCATTCTTCCTCCAGACTCTGGGTCCTTGGTTTCCAAATGAGATGCTTGAGTTGATTGTTGTTGTTTTTTTGTTCAGGAGCGGCTTGACAAGAGGAATACGACATTTGAAGCCCATGTCCAGGATCCGTCTGTGTGTGGTGACTCTTGATGCACTGACTCCAGCCTCAGTCCTCTCCTTATGAAAGTCCCCAATGCTTTTGAATGCCCTTTACCTGACAATCCACTCTAGGCTGCGGTCATCCCTGTTGCTTGTGCACCTTTTTCTTCCACACTTTCCCCTTCCACATAATTTTCTATTAATGTGCACTTTAATACAGCACTTTGGGAACATCCAACTTCTTTTGCAATTACCTTTTGAGGCTTTCCCTCCTTATGGTGGGTGTCAATGATGGTTTTCTGCACAACTGTCAGGTTAGCAGTCTTTCCCATGATTGTGATTCCTACCGAACCAGACTGAGAGACCATTTAAAGGCTCAGAAACCCTTTGCAGTGGTATGGCTTAATTAGCTGATTAGAGTGGGACACTTTGAACCTAGAATATTGAACCTTTTCACAATATTCTAATTTTCTGAGATTGTGAATTTGGGGTTTTCATGAGCTTTAAGCCATAATCATCAAAATTATGACAAATCAAGGCTTGAACTAACTTGCTTTGCATGTAATGAGTCTATCTCATATATTAGTTTCACCTTTTAAGTTGCATTACTGAAATAAATGAACTTTTGCACGATATTCTAATTTTTTGAGTTTCACCTGTATATAAGAGAATAAAAAGAGTAGCAAAAAGGGAAAATAGATTTAAGTATTGATTACATAATTTTAAAATCTGTATTTTTCTGTATTGTTCTAAATATCCATAAAGTTTCCCAAATTTATTACAGAGAGACAATGTACAGTATGTTTATATACTTTACATCATGGATTTATTCTTCAAATAACAGCAGTTCGGAACTAATAGCAGTTCTATATTAGATTTGTACTTTTTTTTCTTTGTATCCTTAAAGTATTTATCTCATCAATATATATATTAGGCTGTAAAAGGAATGGTACAGATTATCTTGTTACAAACCAGTTATCAGTTATATATACTTTCTTCAATGGAAGTGTACAATTCTATGTCTCTGTGTACTGTTATATTTACTATTAAACTTGTTTCATGTTTTCTAAAACTACTTAGAAGCTCTATTACCCCACATTTAAATATTTATAAAAATCCTGAACACATTAAAACCATAGCAGTTTTTCCAACAGAATCGATTTATTACTAGCTGGCTATAATTATTTTAAAATAACTCTATTTAATTAATCATGTTTACCGTATTTAATTTAATAAGGAGGCATAATAGTTCATTTAAATAGAAAAATTAAAGAGCATCTGTTAGAAATGGAAAATAGAATTATGCTTATTGAAATATAAAGTAATGGGTTTACAAGTTTTGGTAGTTATTTAGTCATTGCTGTTATAACTATTGCAGAATGACAAGAATAGAATTACAAAAGAAACTGATGAGCAGATGAGCATTCCACTGAACTTCTCCTTTCATTAAGTAAGTGATACCTTTTCTTTATCAATGTTATATCAGATGAGATGTTAGATCTTTGAACATTACTTTTCTACAATTCAATGAAATGACTTCAGGGTGTGCATTCTATTCAATGCTATACAATAGTAGAAAGGATAGGCAGTGTTTCTTTCTGTCAATTCCTTTCATAGTGGCAAAATCATACTAATCCAGTGAGTTAGTGTGATCTAGTAAATTAGAATGGCAAAATACATTTTTATAAAACATTAGACAATAATGTCACAGTTCTTTCATTTAAATTAGTAACTCACAATTTTAATAGGTAGTAGATAGCTATCCTAACAGATAGTAGGGTGTATCATGCTTTTCTTCCATTATTTATTGTAGATATTTGATACTATTGTTTATAGTGGATGTTTGATGGTTAAATTTACTTTGAAAATTGTTTATTATTTATTGTTTTATGCTATTGTATGAGCTGAGTATATGCCACAATGCATAAGAATGAAATTAGCAGCACATACACTTGATAAATATGGCTAATAAAGGCTGTGAATAGCATTCATCATACAGGCTTTGAAGCAGCTATGCAAATCTTGCAAAAGATGTAGCTGCTTTAACAACTGAAGGGGAGATGTTTCATTTGTGCTCTCCATTGTGAAACATTTTTTTCTCAAAGCTACCAATTGCTACTATTGTAAAGGCTCTCTGCCTCTGGTATCAGAAGCAACATGCATGACGTGTTTTGGAGAAAAACAATACAAGAAGGCTATTTGTTGCTGTTTGTTTTGTAGGGTTTTCTTAGGTATCTTATTGTCCACTGTTGGAACCATGATTTTAAGGATATACATTTTGCTCTACATAATAAATATTATTAGCTTCATTGACAGAAAATTAATAAGGGTCATATTTAATTTTATTCGATTAATTTGCCAGTGTTTTCCTACTACAGTCCTAAACAAAATGATCTGGAGATAAGTTTAGGTAAAGTAAAGGTAAAGGTTCCTCTCCCCCATATGTGCTAGTCATTCCTGACACTAGGGGGCGGTGCTCATCTCCGTTACAAAGCCGAAGAACCAGCGCTCTCCGAAGATGTCTCCATGGTCATGTGGCCAGCATGACTCAACGCCAAAGGCACATGGAACGTTGTTACCTTCCCACCAAAGGTGTTTCCTATTTTTCTACTTGCATTTTTTACATGCTTTCAAACTGCTAGGTTGGCAGAAGCTGGAATAAGTAACGGGAGTTCACCTCATTAGACAGCACTAGGGATTTGAACCGCTGAACTGCCGATCTTTCGATCGACAAGCTCAGTGTCTTAGCCACTGAGCCACCACGTCCCTTTTAGGAAGTGTAATGCCAAGTAAATGTGCTTATAATCATCACCTTTAAAAGCTTTAAGGGTTTTTTTGCTCATTGATACTAAGTGACAAAAATGCTGAGGACTTTAAAGAAGAACTTACCAAGCCTTCTTCTCCTGGTCCTGGGTAGGTCACTGCAATATCTCTTCCCTTTTCATTCAAAGCTTTGATTTCAATGCCCAAGTTGGATTCAGGTTGTTTAAGCCAATTTTGCAAAACAGTCTTCACATCAATGCTCTGCCAAATACCAGTGCCTGGGTTCATGTCAAGTTTCAAGGATCGAATTGCAGTCGAAGTTGTACCATCTTTCATAGGTCTGATGAGTCTCAGGATCTGCACAAATATTGTTGTAGGCCTCTGGACTTGTCTTAAGTAAATCCACAACTGGGCTTTAACTACTCTGTTATACTGTATTTTAGAACTAAATTTAAAGAAGCAACATTTGGGTTTTCCTTCCACAGGTATAGGAAAATCAGCTATAAGTAAATGAATAAGAAAAAAAAACTTGCTTACAAATGAAAAATATTTTTTAAAAGTAATATATATATATATATATATATATATATATATATATATATATATATATGTAGGTCTTTGGTTATTCGGGTCTTCTCCCGCGTAAAATTGGAAGTGTCTTGGCGATGTTTCGACGAAGTCTCATTCGTCATCTTCAGGCTGGTGTCGAGAACACCAGCCTGAAGATGACGAATGAGACTTCATTGAAACGTCGCCAAGACACTTCCAATTTTACGCGGAAGAAGACCCGAATAACCAAAGACCTACATACAAACACCCGCGAAAACCTGAGAATGAATGAATGAATATATATATATATATATATATATATATATATGATTTGTATATATAGTGATTCCCTTTTTTTACTGAAGTTGATCACACTGAATAAAAAGGAAAAGTGAAAAAAAGCATATTGTTTACCACTACAGAAGGAGGGAAACTGTGCCTTCAAGTACACAAATTCAACTCCCTGCATCTCCAAATTCTACATCTCTCATCATGGACCATGTTGGATTGGACTTCTAAGAATTATTGATTCTCAATATCTGGGTGTACTCCATCCTTGCCACAGGAATTCTATTGGACTTTCGCATGCATGCGAAAATCTCTTTATTTAGTAAGAATAAAAATTAAATTACTGAAGTTTCTAAACTAGTTGACAGTACTCGTAATGTACAATAATTATTTTAGAAATGGCCCTATGGAAACGCATACAGGTAGTCTTCAACTTACAATAGTTCATTTAGTGAGCATGCAAAGTTACAATGGCACCGAAAAAAGTGACTTATGGCCGTTTTTCACACTTATGACCATTGCAGCAACCCCAAGGTCACATGATCAAAATTCAGATGCTTGAAATTGGTTCATATTTATGACACTTGCAATGTTCTGGGAACATGGGATCAGCTTTTGCAACCTTCTGACAAGCAAAGTCAATGAGAAAGCCATACTCATTTAACAACCGTGTTGTTAACTTAACAACTGCAATTATTCACTTAACAACTGTTGTAAGAAAGTTTGTAAAATGAGGCAAAACTCACTTAACAAATGTTTCTTTTAGTAACATAAATGTTGGCCTCATTGTGGTCATAACCTGAGAACTACCTCTAGTAGAAAAATACAGAACTTTGAAATACTAAAATTAAAATATTCTAATTTTATTAAGTCTGATTTTAAAAAAAGCTCTGTGGGACAAATTCATTAAATCTTAAGAAAACTAATGGAAATATTTAATCCAAAGGCTGCAGAGTAAATTAAAATGTTCATGATACTAGCATCTGCATAAATTTTTTAAAATTTATCTTTCAGCCTGGCATTTCATGTTTGCAGTGTGCAGTATTCTTGTGAAAAATTACTTAAGAAGAAAACAGATTGTAAATACTCCCTGGAATTCTTTGGGAATTTATTACTTAAAGTAACTGACCAGCTGTAGAAGTCACTCTTTGAAAAACCTTCAAACAAAATAGCAAAAGATATTGAATGCACTGTGTTATATTTTCAGACTGATAAAAGGTTGAGCACCTGAGATCTTAACTGAATATTTATTAACCGTAAATGTTTAATATAAAGAAGATTGCAAAGAAGCTATAAGAGAATGCAGATTTTGCTTGTGCAGTAATAACACTGGTAAGTTATTATTTTAGGTACAATAACTTATTTTATTTTTAATTATTTGCCCATGTCTAATCTGGTTTATGAATCCTGAAATTACATTACAGTTATCAAGAAACTAATGTTAGCAGGTAATGAACTGAGAAAAACAACTTACCTAAGAATACATATATGTGTCTACAAGATGTCTTTTTTATATGTGCCTTGGTGTGATATGGATTATATTAATAGAATCACATCACATCAGTGTACACAAAACCATTCCTGGAAGGCATGTATATGTGCTTGTAACCAAGTAATTATTCTCAATAGTAGCAAGAGTGCTAAAGTTGCACTTATTCTTTGTCTTTTTTTATGCATGACTGTACCTCCTGATTGAGATGAGATTTGGGATTGATCTAGAGACAAGAGCACATCAAATTGCTCAGCAGAGTTTTGTGCCAGAATGCCTTGCTGTGGTGTAACAGCAGTGTTTAAATTGATTTTATAATCCTGGAAGTAAGATCCATTGAATTATATTCTTGAAGATAAAACTCCACCATATCTACACATTAAATATAATGAAAATGAAATGAAATGAATTTCATTTTCATCAAAAATGAACATTCAAATAAATAGAAAAAAGTTTTCCCCCCAGATGTTTCTCCAGTCAACAAAGATGAATAATTTTTAAAATGATTTGCAGACATTTTGTAACAAAAGCAATTTAATTCCTTCTTAATACTTATGATTATTCTTAAATATATTTAGATTATTGCATTTAGATGAAATAGATGCTATTCTTAGTATTATATCAAATGAAATCTCAGTATAGCATATCACTGCTGTCTGCTGGTAGCAAATCTGTGTCATCTGGGCCTAAGTTTTCATTTTACAATATTTCATCATTGCCTTAAGTGTTATTCTGAAGACAGCTGCCATGTCCAACTTTAGCTAATGAAGAACATAAGATACTATAATATAAATTCAGCAAAGATACTTGATAGGAGCTGTGGCAGATGCTTAGCACTAAGGCGATAACGAAGAAATGCTCATTCAATAAATAACTTCATTTCTTAACATAACTAATGTTTATTCATAAACATTAAATATAGCACTGTTGAAAATTAAATGAGTTTTATTATGTGGCTGTTAAAACTATCTAATTTGTGTTCATTGATGTCTGTTGACAAGCCCATGAGTTAGAAAAAGAAGTATATAACAGTTGAGCTCAGGTTGTTGTGAACTTTTTGTAAACCACTTAATTGATTTTCCAATCATTTCAGTGATTCAAAAGAAAGGCTTCATTAGGACAATTTATCTGAAAGTGGATTTCAATGTTTTGAATATAGTTACAACTGGAACAAGGATTCAGGATGAAAACCTTATGGATTTTTATCTTGGTAAAAAGGTAAAAGGTAAAGGTTCCCCTCGCACATATGCACTAGTCGTTCCCGACTCTAGGGGGCGGTGCTATGTTTCAAAGCTGAAGAGCCAGTGCTGTCCGAAGATGTCTCCGTGGTCATGTGGCCAGCATGATTAAATGCCAAAGGCGCACGGAACGCTGTTACCTTCCCACCAAAGTGGTCCCTATTTTTCTACTTGCATTTTTTTACGTGCTTTCGAACTGCTAGGTTGGTAGAAGCTGGGACAAGTAACGGGAGCTCGCCATGTTACGTGGCACTTGGGACTCGAACCACTGAACTGCCGACGTTTCGATCAACAAGCTCAGCTTGGTAGTGAATCATAATCACTCTGAGGTGAAATTGAATTGGTTCTCCGGATGTATGATGTCATAGTATTTGATATGTTATTCCTGACTAGTTGACATTATGTAAATACAAAATAAATTAGAATAATTAAAAAAAATACTAAAAGAACAAATCTGTAAAGATAAACATAACTTTTAATGGTGTTAACAAACTGTATGGTAAGTCAGTTTGGTATAGTGGCTAAAACACCACACTAGAAACTGGGAGCCCATGAGTTATATTCTCACCTAGGTAAAAAGCCAGTTAGGTTAACTTTGGGCCAGTCACTCTCTCCCAGCCCTAAAAAAATCCCAAAACATCTTTCCTAAAAACTAGTCCAGGGATTAGTCTAGTCTAGGCAGTTTCCAGGAGTCAAAAACAAAATCAAAAGCACCAAAATTAAAAACCTATAGAATTGAAAAATTATTTTTACATAAATATTTTTAAAATTCTAACTTCCATATCTCTGTAATAAAAATAAATATGATACATGAGCAGATTGGAGTGATGGTATTTGATTTAGAATGTCATTTATGTGAATGTATTTTGTTTTCTACTTTTCAGAAAAATGTTTTTAAAACCAGGCTCTTCAGAATGCTTCAGTATATGTCTTTCCTATGTAGTTCTTTTCATATCTATAGCAAACAGATGTTTATTGTAGAATAATTTTTATAAGAAAATATCTTTCTACTTTTAAAAACAGTGTCTCTGTAGTGCGTGCTTTAGAAAGCAGTTTGTTTGAAAAGTCTAAAATGTGGCTTCTCAGCACAAAGACAAAAGTGTTTGTTAATAAAGGAAATATTAACAAAAATTACTTACAGTCTGTAGGCATTGTAATAATAGTTTCTGTTGTAGCGTGATAATCGTCATCTTCTAAAGAGTCATCACTATTGTCATCTCTCTGGATATCATACTGATCAATCAGTTCTTGTAGTGGAGGAGCTTTAGGTAAAAGTTGCCTTATAATATCCCGGCTAATGTTAGGTGCTTGTTCTAGACGCAGTTTACTGAGGATTTGAATTTTTATAGCTTCTATTCTTGAAGATTTTGTATTCTGCCTCCATGTACATGCGTTGCATAGTTCACCTTTTTCTGTATTCTCATTTGCCTGATTACTTTCATTAAGTTCCACAGGTATGATTAACATGAAAAGATACATACACAGATACATTTTTAGTTAGTGAATAATCACACTTTCAAAACAGTTCTTTCTCCTTTTCTCTTTCTCCTTTTCCTTCTCCTTTACTTTCCTTTGGTTATTTTTTTTTTAAATCTTTCAGTACTCTGTGAATCACTGAAGGCAAATGCAATCTGAGACACCTCAACACTCTGGTGAATCTTGTATGTTCCAGAGGGCTTTTTATATTCCAACCTTCATTAGACATGTGTCGTCAAAACTAATGATTGGCTGTTAAACCAATAATGAATCTAGCTGTCAGATGTTAAAGCTGTATCTGCCATAAGTTGGTTGGCTGCATTTTGTTTCTGCCAATGATGAACTGGTTTGCTTATTATTCCATAGAGAGTATCTGCTCACATGCTGAAAAAATATTTCCAAAGAGCACAGTGAGCAGTATCGAAAGATAATATTACCATTCTTAAATTTGAATCAGCTGTTTATTTTATAATGGATCTGTTCAGATATCAAAAAATGTCAACTTATGAATAAAAATGTAAAATCTTACATTTTAAAGAGTTTATCACAAACATTTACCCCAAATATTATATTACAGTATTAGTTGGAAAAATGAGAGTCATTTGATTCCAAGGGATTTAGAGCTTCATGCATCACAGCAATTATTAAGAATATTTTTATTCATTTAATTACATTTAAGAAGAGTATACAAATACTCAATATGAAGTGTCCCTCATTTTGAATTTGGGTCTTGGTACCTGAGTCAACATAGTCATGTTTTCTTAAAAAGAGTACAAAGTGGTTTGCCTTTTTTTTCTTCCAAGGATGTTTTCTCAATTTCCAAGTTTAGCTTATATCCTAGGATTTCCTAGTGGACTCATACCTAAATACTAAATGAGCCTGATCATTCTTAGCTTATTTGAGATTCCCAAAGTTGGTTTGGTGCTGTCATGTCCTGTGGTCATATAATTATCCAATGCAGTTGGAAACAGATGGAATTTCATTCTCTTTGTGAATGTTAACATTCTTATCAGGGGTGGCTCTAAATTTTGGGGAGCTTAATCAAGACACTGTCAGAGGGAACCCAGTGTTATTCCCTAGGCTCCTGTTCTTTTTAAAGTTTTTAACCATCAGATAATTTGTTATGTAGAGAATCACATTTAAGGACTTCCCATTTCCGGGGATTCTCCTAAAGTTCATTCTCAGTGGCACTGCATTCCAAAGTTTGGACTAGTGTGTAATTTGGGGATCCTCCTGGACTCTCAACAAAGTCTTAGCTCTTAATCAGTGAACAAGTTGCACTTATGGCTAGGATAGCCTTTGTACAGATTCATTTGATGTACCAATTTTGAAATCTGAATCAGGAAGCCCTTCAACTAAAGCTGACAGAAGATGCAGGAGAATGAATAGCTATAAGCATGGTATGCTTTATTCAAGTAATGCCTCAATTTCATAATCTGCACTGACTAACAATTGGTATCTAGAAACAATTCATGGTGGATCAACCAGTATGACCTAAACTCAGGACCTAGATACCCATGAGATTGACTTTCTCTGCCCATCTTGTAAGATTTGGCAGGGTCAGAATGTTCCAGGCACCATTCTTAAAGCGGTATCATTTTAATTGGCCTTTTCAGTAATAGCCCCTGCCCTTTGGAAGAACATTCTCCCTTATGTCCATGCCAACCTGAATACATTATCTTTTAATGCCAGCTATTGACACCAGCCTTGATCCAGAAACTAAATACAATATACAAAAGGGACACCTGTGCCAGAAAATTTAGGAAGCCAACACATGGCCACAGGATTGGAAATGCTCAGTGTTCATTCCACTCAGAAAAAGGGTCATTCTAAAGCTTGCTCCAATTATTGCACAATTGCTCTTATCCCTCACATCAGCAAAATTAAAATTATATAGCAACATCTAGCACTAACTGTCGAAAGGGAATTACAGATGTCCAAGCCAGCTTCCGAAGGGATCATAGCACCTGCAACCATATTGCAAATCTGCACTTGAAAAGAAAAAATCTTGGGAATATCAAAAGATCATTCACCTGTGCTTAGTCAACTACAAGAAAGTCTTCAATTCAGTGATGGGATTCTACCGGTTTGGACCGGTTCAGCTGAACCGGTAGTTCCCATTTCCTGCGAGAGTGAACTGGTTCTCTGTTGCTGTGAAAATCCGCCACCGGGTTATACTGACCTTTATTTCTGCTTCTGAAGCCCATCTGATCACGGGTGGCAGATTGAATTGGCCCTCCTCAGCTGTTTTCCTTACTCCTTTCCTTGTTTGCAACGTGGAAATTCAATTTTATGGAAATTGCACACACGTATATTCAGCAGAACAAATGTTCAACCGGTAGGATCCCACCCCTGCTTCAATTGTGTTGATCATGAGAAGCTATGGAGAACCCTACTAGACCTGGGGGTACCAGCACATCTGGTCAAGTTAATGGTATCACTGTTCACAAATCAGGAAGCCATGAACACCATATGGAGACACCAATTGGTTTAAGATGGAGAAAAGAGTGAGACAAGACCAAAGTCGGACATGACTGAATGAATAACACCTACTTCACATCATTAACACTCACTTTTCACTGAGGCAAGCCTTGATTATAGTGGATGTATACAATATTGCAGGACCCAATCTGGGTCAGTCATTGGGACCAGAGGTTTAGTCTTCTGAGCTTTTGGACTCATGCTAGAGCCCATCCTCAGTGAACTTCTCTCTAGTAAAACATCTCTCACACATTCTGCTAGAGAGAAATGAGGATAGGTTCCAGCACAAGTCTGAAAGTTCAGAAGACTAAACCTCTGCTTCCAGTGACTGGCCCAGATTGGATCCTGCAACATTATCCTGGGACATGTATATTTGCCTTATACTAGATTGTTGATGCTAAATTCATGTGAGCATACTTCAAATATTTAGAGTTATGGGTTGCTTTAAAAACATTAGTTATGTCTTGTTACATACAGACATCAGTAATACATTTTGCTATTTAACTATCTTAAGATGCATCTGCTGATTTAATCATCAATGTATTGCTATAAATCTACACCGTAGGCTAGACAAACTTTTATCTTAAACAAAACTGTTTTTCTTGAGTGATAGGTAAAAATAAGGGACAAGTTATGAAGGCATATTCAGGGATCTCTGTTATATAGTTCCTATTGCTGGAAAGGGGAACATCGTGATAATACAAGGAAACCATTTGAAGAGAGATTCCTAAAAGGAGTTTTTGGTTTTAATTTGCTGATGTATTTATACCAAACTGGGGCAAGATATTTAAACTGGGCAAATAGATTCCATGTTTCACTAGTTGACCTTTGCTAGCAATTGCCAGTATTCTTTTAATACAGTAGTGATTTTTTTTCTTTTGTTCTACTTTATTGTCATATTTGCATATGAAAACTTATAAAAGATCTATATTATGGAGAGAATTGCATCAAAATTTTATCCTGAAAAACATGGTATATAAGGCAGGTTGGAACCTAATTGAGCCTTTGTTGCTTCTCCAGTATAATTATATTCATCCAGCCTATTACTGGCTAATTGAAGGAGGAGATATCATAAGCCCCAAGTAGATAGATAATTTGTTGATGCTTTGCACTGAGATTAAATGCAATAAGAAATGAATCCCAAGTTTATTTATTTATTTATTTATTATTGTGATATATATGCCGCCATTCTCCCTGGAGGACTCAGGGCGGCTTACATACAACAATCGTCAATACAAATCACAGTGAAGAATTTAAAATAAAATTAAAACCCCCATTAAAACCATATTAAAATGATAAAATTATACAACCCCTCGATCAGATTATTGCTGGAACAGCCATGTCTTTAGTCCACAGCGAAAGGAAAGGAGGTCAGGGGCCGTCCTGAGCTCGGTGGGCTGATTATTCCAGAGGATTGGCGCTCTGACAGAGAAAGCCCTCCCCCTGGGGACCGCCAGCTGACATTGTTTGGCCAACGGCACCCTGAGGAGGCCAACTCTGTGGGAGCTCACAGGAAGATGGGAGGAACGCAAGAGATGGTCCTGCAAGTACCCTGGGCCTAAGCCATGTAGGGCTTTATAGGTAAGCACCAGCACCTTGAAACGGACCCGGAGAGCAACTGGTAGCCAGTGCAGCTCGCGCAGGAGAGGTGTAACACGGGAGTAACGAGGAGCCCCCGTAACTACCAGCGCGGCCGCATTCTGAACCAACTGGAGCCTTGATGCATCCCAAGGGCAGCCCCATATGGAGGGCGTTACAGTAATCCAACCGAGAAGTAACGAGAGCATGAGTGACCGTGGCGAGGGCATCTCGGTCCAGGAAAGGGCGCAACTGGTGCACAAGACGTACTTGTGCAAAGGCCCCCCTGGTTACAGCAGTCAGATGGTCATTCAAGGACAGCTGAGAATCCAGGACACCCAGATTGTGAACCCTATCGGAGGGGGTAAGAGTCTCCCCACCGATCACTAACGATGGTATCTCTAGATCCCAAGACGCCGGCACCCACAGCCACTCAGTCTTGGAAGGGTTCAGTCTGAGCCTGTTCCTTCCCATCCAAGCCCGCACCGCCTCCAGGCAGCGGGACATCATGGAAAGGGCATTCCCAGGGTGGCCCAGGGTGGAGATGTAAAGCTGGGTATCTTCTGCATATTGGTGATACCTCACCCCAAAACCACGAATGATCTCACCCAGCGGCTTCATGTAGATGTTAAAGAGCAGGGGGGAAAGAACCGATCCCTGAGGCACCCCACACGTGAGAGGCCTCTGGGAGGATATCTGCCCCCCCCACTGATACAAACTGCAAGCAGCCCGAGAAGTAGGAGGAGACACAATGCAACACAGTGCCTCCTATCCCCAACCCCCTGAGTCGCTGCAGTAAGATACCATGGTCGATGGTATCAAAAGCCACTGAGAGGTCAAGAAGGACCAGGATGGAGGAGCAACCCCCATCACGGGCCCACCAGAGATCATTCACTAGGGCAACCAATGCCGTTTCCGTGCTGTGACCGCGCCTGAAGCCAGATTGGTAAGGATCCAGGTAGTCCATTTCCTCCAGGAAATGAGGGAATTGCTGTGCCACCACAGTCTTGACAACCTTCGCTAAAAAGCAGAGGTTGGAGACAGGACGGTGGTTGTTAAGGGAGTCCGGATCCAGGTTGGGCTTTTTAAGGAGAGGTTGTACCACCACTTCTTTGAGTACAGCGGGGATGAAACCCTCCCTCAGTGAGGCGTTAACAACTGCCTGGATCCAGTCTCCAGTCACCTCTCTGGCTGCAGAAACAAGCCAGGAGGGACACGGAGCCAATGCACACATGGAGGCCCCCAGCTGACTCATAATCCTGTCCACTTCATCCAATGAAACAGGCTCAAACTCAGCCCAGAAGACTTCACCAAGACTAGCCCCGGTCTCCTCAATAGATTCTGCCCAGTCGGAGTCCAACCCGGTCCGGATTCGAGTGATTTTATCTTGCAGAAACTGTGCAAAATCCTCAGCTCAACCCTGCAAGGGGTCATCCCTTGCTCCCTGGTTCAGGAGGGAGCGGGACACCCTAAACAGGCCGCTGGGCGGTTTTCTGCAGATGCAATGAGAGTGGCGAAATATTGATGTTTCGCTGCTTCCATCGCCACAAGGTAAGACCTAATATAGGTTCTTAACTGTGTTCGGTCGGATTCAGATCGAGAGGACCTCCAACCACCCTCCAGGCGTCTTTTCCGATGCTTCATTTCCCTGAGCTCCATGGTAAACCATGGAGCCGCCCGGGATCTGCGCTGGATCGGAGGCTGCATTGGCGCGATTTGATCCAGAGCCCCTACCGCAGCCAGCTCCCAGGCCGCCACTAGGGCCTCAGAGGAATCGTGGGTTAAGGGGGCGGGAAATGACCCAAGCTACATCAGGAACCTTTCAGGTTCCATCAGGCGCCTGGGGCGGAACCAACTCACCGGTTCCGCAACCCAGCGGCGGGGTATGGTGATAGGTAAGTCTAGCCTAAGGAGGGAATGATCGTTCCATGACAGGGGGTTGATGAATAAGAACCCCTCCCCCCGATCATTTAGCCACTGTCCAGAGAGAAAAATCAGGTCGAGTGTGTGTCCTCCTATATGAGTTGGGGCCTGTACAATCTGAGTTAGGTCCATGGCCGTCAGGGAGGTCATGAACTCCCACACCAACTCAGATGTCTCCCCAGTCGAGGGCAGGTTGAAATCTCCGGCAACCAGAAGGTTGGGGAATTCCACCGCCAACTCAGCCAAGACATCTAGTAGTGCAGGCAGGGCTGAGGCTACGCAGCTGGGTGATAGGTATGTAACCAACAAACCTGACTGAACTCCAGGATCCCACTTCAGGAGTGATTCACACCCGCCTATCTGAGGGACAGTGACCTCCCTAGGACTAAGACTTTCCTTAATAACTACTGCCAGTCCCCCGCCCCTCCCCTGGAGTCGTGGCTGGTGCAGTACCTGAAAACCTGGGGGACATAAATCAGAGAGGGGAACATCTCCCTCCGTCCCAAGCCAGGTTTCGGTGATGCAAGCCAGGTTGTCAGTTGCAAACAAGCTATTCTACCAGTTGTTTCCTTGTGCTTTGGATTACTGTAAATTGTTAGCATTATCCTCAGTTTTACTTGTTCCCGCATTTTTAATATATAGGACTTTTTCATATAAAGCATTGTTATGACAATTTAAACCACCCTTCCTGGGTCCTGTTTTTTCCTCCTCCTCTTCCCAGTTCAAACCTAAATAAGTATACTGGTTTAAATCCTAAAATAAAGAAATAGGACAAAAATTATCTCTCCCCTTTCCCCTTGCAATAGCTCACATTTCCAACAAAGTGGATATTTGGAGGATCAGGTGTAATTTCTGAAAATATATATAGAGAGACCAACTTGTGGAGGCTACAATTGCCTGGGCAGATTTTCCCATCTTTGGTCGCAGCCTTCTTCTCTAGAAGGTATAGGGGAAAGCTACGGAATTGTCCTTTCATTTAGTTTTGTAATTCTGGAGTTGGGCTAATAAAATGCTAGGTTTTTTTCCTATCTAATTTTTAATGACATTTTGTGAACTGATATAAACTAGAAAACAGAATGTATTTCTGTTACAAACTTTGTGTTATTATACTAAAAGAAATTGTGGTAAGTATTGCACAGTGTTAAAAAGAGCCAATTTGGTCTAGTAGTTAAGACACCAGACTAAAAAGCAGGAGACTGTGAGTTCAAGTCCTGCCTCAGCTATGAAAACCAGCTAGGTGACTTAGGGCAAGTCACTCTCTCTCAGTCCCTCCACAGGGTTGTTGTTGTGAAGGAAAACAGAAGGAAGGTGTGTTGGATATGTTTGCTGCTTCGAATTATTCGTAAACATTTAATAAGGGCAGGATAAAAATAAATTTAAAGGAATTAAAAAAATAAAAAGATTCTCAATGGAAACATTGTTCTGTTTACTCTCCCTTGTGTCCATTTTTAAAACAATACTGGGTAGATTAACTAAACAAAATCAGATTTTGAATGTAACTATTTCTGTAACTATCCTACTAAAGAAAGCATCAGAAAAAAAAGAACCATTGTGTTTAGACTTGAAAATATTATAATTATGACATAATGTAATGTTTATTTTTCTGAATTCAATAAAATAAAATCATGTAAAGCTATGGCTACTTGATAAGCCTGTGTAGCCTTTTAGTTATCAGGAAAAAGCACAGAAAAAAGTAAAATAATTACAGTACAGTACAGTACAGTACAGTACAGCTTCTGATGGTCCCAGATTTTTTTAACTTCTTTTGATGCTTAAAATACGGTTAAGCTTGCTCCTTTTTCAACAGAATAGCAGGTTGTTGCCCTTTACTATCAGTGCAAAGGAAAGAATAATGGAATAAATTGGTGAAAAACTTACATTAATATTGCTTTAAATATCTTGGTATGACTCAGACTACTATTTAAACTGTACCTAAAGCCTTGAGCATAGAACATTTTAAAAAATATTTTTATTTTTCCAAAAATAAAATACCAATACAGAATAAAGAAAAACATTCACATATGATAAAATATACCTGGAGTTTGATTACATGTCCTGCATTTATTGCAAATTCCATTATACATTCTTGCCAATCTAGCAGGAGTCTAACACAATCGATACATCATCTTGTAAAAGTAATCTTTCAAATTGTAATTCAAAGTAAACTTTAAACCATAATCCACATATTTTCCCATTGATGTAGGTTTTTCACCCATTTTACCATACAATCCTTAACATTCATCTTCCAAATTCATTCTAAGTAGCATTTTATAAACTTTAGAAATCAAATGATCATCTCCAGAGCATAAATTCCATTCCAATTCAGATTTGCAAGCTGCAAAAACTTTTAACAAGTTTAAACCTTTCAACTATTCTATAGTAATTAAATCAATCACAATTAAATCCAACACTTACTAGTTGTTCCCTCATTTTTATCTTAGGTTCCTCTTCTTCCAATATCAATAGGTCATAAAGTGTCATCCATTTGGACTCAATCAGGGGTGAAATGCTCCCTGTTCAGACCGGATCGCCCGATCCGGTAGCAATTCAGAGAACTGGTAGGAAAAATCTCTGCACCCCCCGCCCCCACATGCCCAGCTGAGCCACGTGATCATCAGAGGCTTTTTTTTTTACTTTTAAAAGCATTTTTCTACAACCTCTTCGGCCGAAAAAATGCTTTTAAAAGTAAAAACAAAAAGCCTCTAATGATCATGTGGCTTAGCTGGGATCGTCAGAAGCTTTTAAATCATTTTTTCTACAACTCTGAGGTTGTAGAAAAAATGCTTTTAAAAGTTAAAAAAAAAAAGTTGGCCACACCCACTGTCATATTACCACCCCACAAGCCACGCCTACAGAACAGGTAGTAACAAATTTTACATTTCACCACTGGACTCAATTAACATCTCTTTCCTGTATAGTGCTTCATGTGGTAATATCCACAATGGTATTTTAGTGGTCAGTCTTCTTTTATACTTCACTTATATACGCCCAATCTACTGCCTAATAAAATGGTTCTTAAAACCTCAATTTAATCTTTACCTTATCATACCATAAATATGCATGCACAATTTAACTTTATCTTGGATTAACAAACAGTACAAATACAAATATTCTCCCAAATATTTGAAAAATATAAACATTGCTTTTATTTGATATATGTGGCAGCGAACTGCATTATTCTCTGGTTTCTAAACTGCAATTTATTTTTATTTCCTCGTCACGTACACAGTAAAAAATCCAACTTACACTATATTCAGATGCTTAAATTTTATCTAATTTTGAAGACTGTCAGTATAAAAATCATTAGCAAAAATAAACTGAATTACAGAGACCTAAACATAGACTGACCCCTGCTGGAATATTTAAGACCCTAATATTTTAGGAGAAAAAATTATATTCTACCTAATTTTTTAAAGAAAATAGATAAATCAATGCTTAACAAAATCATTTTTGAATTAAATATTATGGGTTACCATTTTTTGAATTTCATTACTCTTATTTTGTAATATTTAAAATTTAATAATTTTGTAAATATGTTTGTATGACATTAGCAATTAAAATAACTTGTATCTGTTTAAATTAGATTTTTTCCATCCACCTGTTGAAGTTTTATCTTTTTGAATTGTTCTTATTTGAATAAAGACAGTGAATGATTACAGATGTGTACAAATTGCCTCCCTTTTTTCTTGTTATACCATGAAATATACAAAGAGGTAAGCAATGAGAAATCTCTCAACAAAGTTAATTCTGATAGAAATACTCGCTTACTAAATTGCATATTAAATCTTTTTTGTTACTTATGTTGTTGATTTAACAGCCTTTAAGTGATTTATAAACACAATTTAATACCTAAAACAGAAAACATAATGTTCTTACATGATGAAATGTAAGTGAATTAACTTTATGGCAGTCATTAACTAAAAATACAAGCAAATTGTTATTAAATATCCAATAGAAGTTAATGAGAGTAAGCAATATTCTTATCTCTCATGAATTCTCAATGCCAAATTTATTCTAGGAACTCCCTAGTATTGTGATGAAAAGAAAGAATTAGATAAACTGAGATTAAGGATATTTTATAAGAAAGAATTTTAATATTATTTTAAATCATGCTTCTTTGAAATATTATAAATATTTGAAGTATTAGTTTTCTTATTTCCCTTAAATGTAAAATTATTGGCACATAGAACTTTTTATTTTACATACCGTATTTTCTGGCGTATAAAAGACTGGGCATATAAGACGACCCTTCTCAGAGCCATTTAAGGCTCGTCAGAGCCTTATGGGCTGGTCTGCCTGGTTACAGGAGAATGAGACCCGGCGTATAATACGACCCCCGACTTTTGAGAAGATTTTTGTGTGTTAGAAAGTAGTCTTATACGCAGGAAAATACAGTAGGTAGACCTCATTTAACAATTGCCTTTGAAGTTACAACGGTGATGAAAAAGTAACTTTGTGACCCATATCACCATTTATGACTTTTGCAGTGTCTCTCAGTCAGGTGTTCGCCACTGTAATCAGTTAGTAGGGGTTGTCCTATACCTGTTGTTTTCCCTTTCCTTTCCCTCTTACAAGAGATTACATAAACAAATGATCTCTTTCTAAGCTGCTTTTTTCTGCCACACAGCGCTTCCCCAATCTAAATCTCAGACCAAGTCATTTTGTCCCACAAGACTCAGGAGTGGCCTTTAAAAGTCTGCATATTCTGCATACACATTCTTTCAATTTAACTAAGAATGAAAATCAAGTATGACCAACTTAATGACCAACCTTATTCCTCTGTTTTCACTAGTTAGTTACTTAAAATGCTTATATGCGTTCTTTACCTTTTTATCCAATAGTATTTTGTATATTATGACCAAGAATTAAACTGATTTAGTCTTTTTCATAGCACAATGCTCCAGACCCCATTTCAGTTATAGGATTAAATACTAAAGGACTAAAAATAGATTTTTATTAAGCCAATGAGAAGAGTCCTGTTGTCTTTCCATTTAACAGTAGGGCAACATAACAATCACTGATGTATTTCCAAATACAAAGTTATACTTTCCAGTTAAGCAGGAAGGACAGAATACATGTCAAGGGCGGGGGGGGGGGGATCTTTTGTTAATGGCATCTTCAGATTTTCAAAAAAATATATTGTAGTTAATTTTTTGTCAATCACCTAGGGAGAAAACAGTGAACCTTTAAATACTCGAAGAAGTGCATTGTTTTAAATGCCTATTTGCATAGTTATTTTTATTTCATTATTTAAATTTTTAAAAAAAGATTCACAGAAAATATAAAATAGGTATTACATTAAAAAGTTGCAGAATATGAAAGTAAAATACAAACCCTTCTGTTGGAAAAAGTATCCCGTTTTTTTTCCTTTCCGTCAACTTGGTTTGAAGCAAATATAGTCTTTGAGTTACAACAGTTCATTTGGTGACTGTTACAACAGCACTAATAAAGGTGACTTATGGCCATTTTTCACATTTATGACCATTGCAGCGTCCCCGTGGTTTACATTTGGATCAATGGTGGGTTGCCCCCAGTTCGCATCAGTTCTATAGCAACGGTAGAAAAACCGGCAGGAGGCTCTGCCCACTGACCCTGACATCATAAAAATGCTTCTGCGCATGCCCCATTGCGAACCGGTAGTAAAGGTAAGTAGAACCCACCCGATTTGGATTCTTGACAACTGATTCAAATTTATGACAGTTGCAGTGTCCCGGAGTCACATGATCCCCTTTTGCAACCTTCTGAAAAGGAAAGTCAATGAGGAAGAACCACGTTACTAACTTAACAACTGCAGTAATTCACTTATCAAATATGGCAAAAAAAGTCATAAAATGGGGGCAAAACTCACTTAACAAATTTCTCACTTAGAAACATACATTTTGGTCTCAATTGTGATCGTAAGTCAAGGACTATCTGTATAAAGGTAGTTTCATGAAGTTGTTCTCAGTTAATAATGGCAATTGGGACCAAAACTGTTGTCACTAAGTCATGGTTGCTGTTGTTAAGTGAGGAATGGGTAAATTATTAAATGAGGACCTCACATGATCACTACTTCCCAATTCCTGCTGGCTTCCCCACTTATTTTGCTTGTGGAAAGATGGAAGGGGGTGTTGGAAATTGTGATCACATAACCACCATGGCTTGCTGCAACTCTTGAGCATTGGTCACACCATTTGGTCAATGCTGTTGCAATTTTAAAGTGTTGTGGAATAAATGAAGACAAACTGAATACTATCGGTACTTTAGTACTGTTTTATTTAATTAATAAAGTCAAAATTTCATCCTTGTGATCTATTTATGGGGCCAGTATTGTTTTACACTGACATGATGGTACATAATCAAAACTGAATTTTAGATTAGCTAAATGTAATAAAAGTAATAAAATTTTAGTTCCTTTATTTTAAGAAGACCCAAACTTCAGATGTGCAAGCCATGTATAGAATTGTACTCCATAAACTATCTACAAGTTAAATTACAAATAACATTGGATTTGTTTAAATAAAATTATTTTGAATATTGTGGAATATTCCCATAGTTTAAACTGCCATTCTTTTAAGGAAAGAATTAAATGTATTTTCAATAAACGCATAAAATAACCTGCTAGCATTATCAAGTGCAAAGCTAATTCAGTATATTCTGTAGGTAGGTAAGATTAATAATATATAACAGAAAAATAATTGGTAAAAAAGAAATATTAATATTTGGGACTTGTTTCATCTTACAAGAGATCACCCTCCAGAATAATTGAACTGAAATACAGTAAAACATTGCATCTTGTTTTTTACATTACATTTTTTTACATAACAATTTTATTAACATGTACAGTATTTTCCATCTTAAGTAATGTTGGAAAAAAATCCGGTCCAGTTCCAAGAAGGGAGAAAGATGCTGGAAATAAAATGGAGGCTGACTGCAGGAAAGAAGGTCTGTTTATTTGGATGCCAGAAATTTGGATTCAGTGACAGCAGCATGTTTCTGGGATGGCTGACAAAATGGGGTTGAGATAGGTGAGCTTTTATATATTCTTTGGGGCCTCGTGATTGAGATAATTGTTCCTGTGCAAGAGCATGTCCTTTAATATTTTAATGGCTGTTGCCAGATTCCTATGGGGTCATGTAGGGGTCATGGCTGGCTCTACAGACAAAAGGGAAAATGCAAATCCTAGGTGTTTGAGCTAATCTTATCAATTTTCGCTTGCCTAATTGCATTGCTTATTTGGAGTATCTGTTTGCTCTTTGCTTATGAATAGAGTAGCCCAATCTTTCTGAATGGATAATAAATCTCCTAAACACTTCTGCTTGAGGCTGTTTTCCTATAGCAGGAAGACTGGGGCTGTTTTCTGCCTTTGTTAAGATTTTTTTCAATTTCTCCTTTTAGGGAAAATATTTTATTCTGCCTCTTATTATTATTAAGAATAAAGAATATTTTAATTTAGGGGAAGGGCTTTCCTACAGTAATATACCAGTAGAAAAACAGCTTATATCAGTTTTTGTTTAAGACCTTCAGTGGTTTTCTTTTGTCTTGCTACAGGCATCTAATATTTCTTTGCCTTGAGGCTTACAAAACATTTTGCATCTCTAATAGTACCTTGCATTTTGCAGTGCTTTAATACAGTAGCCTAAATCTATGCTTGTCGTCCTTTATATTTAGATAAATCCTCTTAGAAAAGGTTGGGAAGATGAAAAGTTAATCTTTCAGGCAGAAAGCTTTGGGGTGCTTTTCCCCTTAAAACCCAGAAACACGCCATATATTCTGAGAAAATCTCCTTAATTTAGAGCTCTACCTAACAATTTCAAGGCAAATAAAATCGGGTTCCCAAGCTAACAGATGTGTTCAATAATTAAACCCGATAAATTCGAACACTGAAATTTCCTAGTAAACTACAAAGGAAAAGCTTCCCGCTCTTTATTCCAAGCACACAGGAGGAGGCGATGTCCAACAATGCAACATTTCGAAGAAGTGGCCGATAACCCACCTGCAATTTTATTTGCGTTTCTTTTATCAACCTCTCGTGACCGGGGACCAAATTGGAAAATCTTTAAAAAAAAAAAAAAAAAAAAACCATCCTTAGGCTAGTAAGGCTCACTCTCCTCCGGGTGTCGCTGCAGAATTAATACGCGCGGCTGGATTTGCGGATTGATTGAATGGTTAATTGTGCAGGTTAAGCGCATGGAGGATCGGGTGAATTGGTTGGGATTTTCTATAAACAACCGGCAGCCTCAATTTCCTGGGTGGACCGGTCGGCGGATTCAGACATTTTTAAGTGATCCCGTTTTTGGGCCCACTCTGTTCTGTGAAAGATGCGTCCCTTTTATGTTTCCAGGCGAGCGGGGGTTGGAGCCGCAGCAACAGCCTCGAGGAGAGTGAGTAGCCCAGGCAGAAGGACAATTTGTCCTTTTTATTAAAAAAAAAAATTATTATTATTATTATTATTATTATTATTATTATTATTATTATTATTATTATTATTATTATTATTATTATTATTATTATTTTATTCGTTAAACAGTCACTACGGGAAGGGCTGCTGCCTGGCGCCCTTTGGTGTCTTGGCAGAGTCGAAGGCAGAAGGCTGCGTTGTGGAGCCGCCCAAGGAGTCAATTGCTCAGTGTGCAACCTGAGTGAAACCGGAGAGAAAGGGGAAGTTGGGCGGGAGGGCGCTGCCCCCAAAACAAAACGGTGTGTGACGTTCCTGAGCCACAAGGGGGTGAAAAGGGATTTGTGGCTTGGTCGGAGACGGTTCGCGTTTGTTTTTCTGCCCAGCTGTCCCCATCACGATCAAAGTGGCTGGAAAACTGTTTGCTTTCTCGGCGTGGCCCCAGCTCCACCCATATAGTCAGCGCTTAATATCTATTCCACCTCGTTCTTCTCTCCCCCCCTCCCCCACTAAGTAGTTGGAAAGGCACAGCCACCTCCTTACTCCGGTTAGCTTCTCTGAAGCCGACAAAACTAAGGCGGGGCGGGTAAGTGGGGTTGAAGCGATTTGCAACCCATCGGTTGCCAAAAGGTGGGCTTGGGAGAGAGTCGTCAGCATGGGTGGAGAAGTAGGGCTGGATGAGTGGTGTCGCTGTGTACTTGCTGAAGAGGAATAGCTCAGGCCGGCTGGCGAGTTCCTTCCCTTGCTTTCTAGGTGTAAAAACCCTCATTCGCAAAAGGCTGTACTTGCGCGCCACTTGGTCCCTTTAGGCTTAGATCTTGGCCGGGGGGGGAGGGGTGTCTTAGTCTTGCAACTCGCAGACCTCTGCTCTGGGGACAGTGATGAGATCTTGACAGCTGGGTTTAAACTGGTTCACAGAGAGATCGCTGAAGACTTCCTTGTGTTCCTCCCAGTCCCACCCCCGACTGCGATGTAGTTTATTAGGCGAATAGAATTGGAAAAAAAAAAAAATCCGTACAAGTGGACACACCAGGAAATGTGGCTGGGTGCACTTGGCTTTTTACATCCATCTTGGAGGCAACTACACAATATTGTAGAGGGAAAAAGCTTGCTTGGTTTAAATTGATTTAAGCTGGCTTTTATCTGCCTCTAGAGAATTTCCCCCATCTTCCTGCTGGTAATTTACATGATAAGGGCTAAACTGCAAGGTAAACATGGCTAAAAGGCAGGTATGTAGATAGTAACAATTTTTTAAAAGTGTGATTTTGCTCCACTGCTCAATTTGTGCCATCTAGGTGTAGGCATTGGTTTTACAAGTAACTTTCTCTTTTAAGAGGGACTTGGAAATAGTTCAAAAGGTAACAAACTATAGCTCCCTTTCCCTTGCTTTTCATAAGTAAATGGTAAGAATATATTCTATTATTATGAAGTTTATAATAAATTCATTAGTTATAATGAAAAGAGCCAGCATGGAATAGTGATTAAAGATATAGTGCTAGATACTATAGAGACCATGAGTTCCAGTCCTGCCTTAGGTATAAAAAAAATAGTGGTGACCTTAGGGCCAGTCATTCTCTCAGCCCTAGGAAGAAGTCAATGGCAAAACATTTCTGAAAACTTTGCTAAGAAGACTAAGAAATCATCCATTTAATAGCCAATGACAATCTTGACTTGCACTGTGTACTGAGGGCCAAATGGTATGCCTATCTAATGTGCTATGATCATGCTTGTTAACCAGTTTATTTCTTAATGTAATTTGCATTCATAGAAGTACAAGGAATATTTTGCAATCTGAGGAAAACTTTACCTATTTAAATTATTTACCTATTTAAATTACTAAAATTAAAACAATATTTTGAATATTTGCATAATGAAAACAAATCTTGATTTCAATAACGCAACTGTTTTGAGCTGCAAAAAAACAATGATCACTCAATAGCACCAAAGAGTTGGATCTTTTTATAGATCCTTGTTAGTGGCTATCTTGATTTTTGTTTATATCAGTCATCAACAGAATCTTGAGCTTCTGAAAATGGTCATTGTGTGGTTGCTAGGAAAACAGCAAATTGTATTTTAGGAGTTATGAGAGTGATGAAAAATGAAATTGACAGTACTGTAATGCCTCTATGCCAGACCTAGGCATGTTATGGTCTGCAGGCCTCATCTGGCCCTTCAGCCATCCCTGTTGGCCGGGCGGGAGAGGGGAGGGTGGTAGCAGTGGATGAGGCAGGCTGGATGGGGCGGTAGTGGCAGCCTTCCACAACAATCCAAGTTTCTCATAATTTTCCCTTTGGGAAAATTAATTGCCCACCCATGCTCTATGCAGATCTGTGATATTGACATATTTTAAATCATTTCTGGTCAACCAGCTGACAAAAAAAGTGTTACTAAATTTAGCCTTCAAAACAGGCTCTCAAATTGAGCATTTTCTTTGTGAAGAACACTTGTAGAGTCAAAAGAATACTGACTTATCTTTGAAAGATAGCAGGAAATTCAGAACACAAAAGAGTGCTTTTATTATAAAAATTTATAGAATTCATATGACCATAGCTTGAAAGGTAAAATTTCCTTTTGAGATATCCTCGACTCCTGCTGATTTCACGGATGCATCAATACAATTGTCTTATAAGTGGCTTTACAATGAAAGTAGATTTGATGAGTTGGCCTACTAATGGTTGATAGTCATTATGTATTTAATTGTGTTATCTATTGCTTCAGTCTAAGCACTCTAGGATATAGTAGTTACTAAAATTATTACACAACAATAATACAGTTCAAACAGATAGGTTGCATAGATTAGAGACAAGCTTGTCTACAGAAAGAAAAGTTGGTTCAAATTTGAGTTCATAAACTGATGCAAGCATTTCTACTGAAAATGCAAGCAACTGTTATTGATTACTGTACTCATCAGACTTTATAGAATATAAAAGGATAGGGATATATTCAATTTATTGGCAAAATGAAATAAAGTTTAAGAATTTTTTTTTATAAAATTGTACACAAAGTTCTTGATACTAGGATTACTCTAAAATTCTAATTCGTGCAACTGCACAGACTGAGAAAATGACAGTAATGGAATAATCTGAAATGTAATAGTGAGGAGTAACCATATTTGCTACCAATCTTGCATAACAGATGGTTCAAGACATTCCTGTGCTTTGTTGAGGAAATGGTTAGACATTCTACAAATTAAATCATCTGATTTCTATCTCGGTTATGCTTTTAGGGGAAAAGGACATATGTGATATCTTGAGATCCCATTTGGCCCATTTTCACAAAATTTTCACTGGTTTTCCCTGTAAGTAGATGGAGCCTCCAGCAAATAGAATATAGGGTGGGGTGGGGTGCGGTAAGGTAGGATTGGATTGGATTGGATTGGATTGGATTGGATTGGATTGGATAGGATAGATAGGATAGGATAGGATAGGATAGGATAGGATAGGATAGGATAGGATATCCAACTCTGCTTAAAGCAGGAGACCTTATACTATCTTTAACAAATGGTTGCCAAATCTTTTCTTGAAATCTCAGAGATGGAGCACCCGCAACTCCAGAAGGCAAACTGTTCCATTGATTAATTGTTCTCACTGTCAAGAAATTTCTCCTTAATTCCAGGTTGGATCTTTCTTTGATGAGCTTCCACTCATTGATTCTTGTCCTATGGTTAGGTGCTTTGGAAAATAAGTCAAACTTCTCTTTTCAGCCCCTCAAATAATGGAGGACAGCTATCATGTCACCCCTAAACTTTGTTAGGCTAGACATACCTTGCATCCTTAACTCCTCATTGTACAATTTAGCCTCCAACACCTCCAAACACCTTTATTATTTTTCTCTGCACTCTTTCTAGGGCCCCAGCATCTTTTTTGTATTTTGGTAACCGGAATTGGGTGCAGTTATCCCAAGCATGGCTTCAATAGTGCAGTATAAAGTGGAACTATCACTTCTCTTGATCTTGATGCTATCCCTCTGTTAATGGAGCCTACGACTGCATTAGCCTTTTTGGCAGCCCATTAAGATAGAGGCTGGGCATATATGAATGAAGCAGAAGTAACACAGTATCGCTTTGTGACCATATGCTACTTGTCTGGGTAGTCGGTATAAAATATATTTTTTATCCTCCATACTTGTATTAACTTTGAAAAAAAACTGAGATGTGAGCCTAGCACTCAGTTTGTATTCAGCAAAAGTAAATATAAGCTCTGGTAATTGGATGAATTATAGTAGAATTTGAGCAACCAGGGGGATACTTTAAATACATCTAGCCAGAGGAAAGAAGCAATGAAATCCTGTTGTGCCAGTAAGAAAACGTTTATGTGACACAGCCCAAGGCCACTCTTATTAAACTTTGCCCTATCAGTGAAAATTGAAATGTAGGAGTGCTGTTACACTTTGTGACACAATAACTGTCAGAAAAAAGTATACTTTTAATATATTCACATTTGCTTTGGCTTTTTGCATGGAATTGCATTTCTGTACTGCATTTAAGGAATGGCTTTAAGGTCCTTTCTCTACTATTGAGTTAAAAGTGCTAACTGAACAAGTATGAGTATAAATAAAACAATACCCAGCATGAAATACACTTTCCAAACTGCTACTCCCCCTTCCTGCCTATTTTACATCTATGTGTGAAATCACTCTTCAATGTTGTCTTGTGTTTCAAGTGTGCTGCTCATTACAGGCAAAGCGGTCAATTTCTCTCCTTGTTTTGCTGATACTTTCTATCGCTATATCACAAACCGGGGGAAATCTCCATTTAACAGGCATTTTAGAAGGAAACAGTAGGCTTGACTTCTGAAATCATTGTGGGCCTCTCCAGGGTAGCTTGCTTTCTCTTCCACATACTGTAATATTTGGGCATTTTCCAAGTTAAAATAATGTCAAAGAAAGAGAGAAACACTTGGGAGAAAATGTTAGGGTTAGGGTTAGAAATAGCTTCAGAATGGAAAGTGGCAGACCATCATCCCATGATTTTGAAGCTAGCCAGGCTCTGCAGAATTGGAGCAGTGAATTAAAACTGATCAGCTGCTGGGCGACTATTTCTGTTCATGATTATGACAGAGGACAATGATTGAAAATAATACATGCTGAGAAGCTTGTTAGAAGCCTGGAAGGAAGCTGATGTCAAAAATAGGAAATATGGTGATGGGGCAGGGATGACTAGGATGAAGAAAACTCCAGGGAGCATTGCTGATGGAAAGAGCAAAAGCTGGAAGAGAAAGGACTGAAATGGATGCTAGCTACCATATTTCCCCCAAAATAAGACCCTGCCTTATATTTTTTTGTGAACCCTGAAATAAGCACTTGGCCTGATCACCATGCTCTCAAAAGCTCGATTGGGCTTATTATCAGGGGATGTCTTATTTTGGGGGAAACAGGGTAGTAACCAGAGTAGAGATGTTCCAATACCACACAACACTCCCAAACCAAAACTCTTCTCTATTATATCATTTGACTTTTCCTCCAAGATATGCCCACACATATAAATATATTTACATATCTTGATTCTGCCTTTGGACAATGTTGAAATAAGGGAAAAATACTTTTATATTGATTCAACTTAATATAACTTAATAATTGTGTCTCTCACAGGCTGGTGATAAAACAAAGGCAGCATCATGGGGACACTAAAAATTGATTTTGTCAGTAAGATGTGCCCTGTTAAGTTGCAAGCCTGTAAGCCATATTTGTCATCTCAATAGGATTCTTTTTTAAGATAACTGGTACATAACATCTAATATCTTTTGCTTCATTGTGTCAGATCTACATTGATGTTGGTTCCACTCAGATTAGGAATTAATTCTAAAGATGTCTGAAATGTATGCTCATATATAACTTTTGTAAATAGCAATGTCTTGTGAGAATGGCTGATGGTCGGATTTGAAAGATCTCCTGTATGGAGAACTAGTGCAGGGAAAGTGTCTCAGAGGGAGACCACAGCTGCGATATAAGGATATCTGCAAGAGGGACCTAAAGGCCCTGAGAATGGACATTAATAACTGGGAAACCTTGACCTCTGATCGTTCAGCTTGGAGGCTAAAGACGCAGCATGGCCTTCTCCAATTCGAAGAGACACTTGTTCGGCAGGCTGAGGCAAAGAGGCAGTCCCGGAACCAGCAAAATCTGGGGGCTGGGCAGGGGATGGAATGTATCTGCCCTCAGTGTGGAAGGGATTGTCACTCTCGATTTGGCCTTTTTAGTCACACCAGATGCTGTTTTAGGACCTCTTTCCAGAGCACAATACCATAGTCTCTTGAGACTGAAGGATGCCAATGCCAATATAACTTACATTGTCTGAAATAGTATTGGGTTTCCTGCCTGAGCAGAGGGTTGGACTAGAAGACTTCCAAGGTCCCTTCCAATACTGTCATTCAATTCTATTCTATAAGCAGTTTCTACTTAAACTTGAACAATTATTGTATAGTGTTTGAAATACAATTTTCAGTGTGCTGGATAAATTTGACTATAGAATACTGGGTATTTTTTTTTTTTTTGTTATACTGGGATTATATTTCATTCGTCATGTGTCTAAAACATCAATAAATAATGTCAGTTATTCTGAAGACCTTTGTTCTTTACCCTTACAATAAAATTATAGAAGTATCTTTTGACCCAAGGTTGCATTGCAAAAAGGAATGCATTTCTAAGACTGTGAAGTATTTGAATATAAATCTTTAAAGGTTGGACATATTTTAAAAAGCAATTATCTAATTGTGTCACTGTAGCTGTTCAAACAAGCAAAATCTAAAGTAGTTTGTCACATGAAAAGCTAGTAAAAGGAAAGACTTATGCATGCTTCCTCAAGCACATTCATCTCAATACTACATGCTCTAAGGCAGTGATGGCTAACCTTTTTGTTGTCGCTTGCCAAAAGTGGGGGGAGTGCAGGGAGGTTGCCCACGTGCGTGCCCATACCCATAATTCAATGTGCCCCGCGCCTTTTAGCACGTGATGGCACAGTGGGCCCGATCGGCCCGTTTTTTCACCCTCCCCAGGCTCCAGAGGCTTTCTAGTAGCATGGGGAGGGCAAAAACGGCCTTCCCCACCCACCCCCCACCCCCGGAGGTTCTCCAGAGGCCTGAAACAGCCCATTTCCCAACTTCCAGTGGGACCGGAAGGCCCAAAAATCAGCTGGCCGGTGCATGCGTGCTGGAGCTGAGCTACGGCAATGCTCGCGTGCCCACTGATATGGCTCTGTGTGCCATCTGTGGCACCCATGCCATAAGTTCACCATCATGGCTCTAAGGTGTGTGTGTAGAATTTCCCATTTCTGTGCTGTTTGGAATAAACATTCAGGAGCGCTCAGATTTTAACTGGATTTACAAATAAGCAGAGCACTCTAATAGTGCTCCACCTCATTGCACACATATCTTTCTGTTGAGAATTCTTGCTAAATTGAGGCTAGTAGTCTTAAACATGCTTTTACCATAATGTAAATTCCATTGAAATTGTGGGATTTATTTCTGGGCAAAGTTGAATTGGATTGAATTGTAGGAATCCAGTAGGAGGCAAAGAGGTGAGAGGAATTGTAATTCATTTGAAGCTATTATTATTTAATAAGAACAAATTCTCTCTTGCTACACAGGAACTTGTTACGCCTCATATTCTGTGGATCATTAGGAAAAATATATTCAAAACAAGATACTAATTGGTAAGTGGCCTTCATAAACCCTTATAGAGATCATTGTGGTTACATTTTCAGTGGAGAATCTGGCACATCTACTTTTGTCATTAAGACAGAATATGCTTTCATATGCAAGGTTTTGTTTGGTGGTTTCATTATACTTTCATTATAAATCATAATGAAAGGAAAGTTACAGACCTAGGCTTGAGTAATAGGTAAAATCTGTACGGGATGCATAACATAGTTTGAGCAGAATATTTAGGTATTCAGCCTTTCTGGGTGTTTTATTACCATTCTGAATTCTAATCACGTAGTTTTTGCATAGAATGTACAGTGTATAGTGCAGCTTTGCTCAAAATGTGGAGCAAATTCAGCCAACTATTAGCCTATATTCCACTATTGTAAGTGGAGATTTAGACATTTTGAGTATGGCTTCTTTTTCATATCAGTTGTCTGTCTTCATTTTACTGGTTTCTAAATATCTAACAATTAAGATTTGTGTTTCATACATTAGCTTAATTCATGGATTGTAATGGACAGAACCTGGGGCTAGGAATGAGGCCAGTTGTTCTGAGATCATACAATGAAAGATCCTAATCTAAAGTGTGGTTGAGTATTGTAAATGATCATGTCTCTTCATAGATTTCATTTAAGATAGTAAAGATTAAACACAGTATTGTGTGTTTAGAATATAATCCGAAGTTGTTATGAATTTCCTACATACTCTAATTTATTATCCATTTGATTTAAACATACTGGTAAAATAGTGGAGTAAAAATCTGTACTGAGATTGGCTGTTGCGAGAAGAAAGAGGACTAACATGAAGTTTCTACCCTCAGGTTTTCTCAGGAGTCTTAGAAGCCCTTAGTATAATCATGACTCAGCTAGGTGACAACCCATAATTGACCTTAACTGACCTGAAAAGCTAAGCAGGATTAGATCTGGTTATTATTTGCAGGTATCACCATGAAATTTCAGAACTCTAAGCTAGTCTCTAAAGTTAGAAAAACATTCTGAAAAAAGGAAATAGCAAGTAGCAAGCGTGGGCATATCCATGAAATCATCAAAATTGAACTTTATTTGAAAGAGACTTTATTTTACATGTTCCTGTGTTCACTTTGCATGTAAGAAAAGAAAGTTTAAAGATTCAGTTCATGGGTTGTTCTGTAACTTTCCATTTTGTTTCCAGAATACACAATTTAAAATGTCATTAATTATTGTAGAGTTTAAACCAACCTTAGTTTGTATAATCTAGTTTTCCACATTAAATATTATCTAAAATTAACTAGAAATATAAATATTAACAATATCAATGTGTTTTTAAATAGCTTTATATACTAATTCCTGTAAAAGAAGAGGAATTGCTTTTAATGATTTTACAATACCGAATAATACAACATTGGTACAAATGAATATTGAAATAGGCTTCTAGTTTTGAAAGGGTTTTTTTAATGATTAATTGCAAAGAGAATTCTTTTAAAGCTGGGGTATAAGAAATAGTTCATCACAGAGGTGAAATCTAGCAGGTTCTGACAGGTTCTGGAAAACCAGTAGCGGAAATTTTGAGTTCAGAGAACTGGCAAATACCACCTCTGGCTGGCCCCAGAGTGGGGTGGGAATGGAGATTTTGCAGTATCCTTCCTCTGGAGTGGGGTGGAAATGGAGTTTTTGCAGTATCCTTCCCCTGCCACGCCCACTAAGCCATGCCCACCAAGCCACACCATGCCCACCAAGCCACGCCCACAGAACTGGTAGTAAAAAAATTTGAATTTCACCACTGGTTCATCATTTGAGATATTGTAGGGGGAGAGCCTTATTTGCTGTGACAAAAAAAATCAAGTGTCTGGTAACACCTTTTCTGACTAGCCAATTTTTATTTAAAGGCATACACTTTCATGAACAGCAGCTCAATTCATCAGATGCATACAATAATGAGATTGATGTAGGGATGGTAGAAAGGGGGAAAGGAGTTGGTTATGCATTTGCAAGTTGTGTGGAAGACAGATTACAAATACCATATCAACAGAAAATTGTAATGTGTTAATTTGGACATTCCAATTAAAATTAGAAATATATTTTTGGAAATATTAAGAAAATATAGTATACTATTTTATTTGACCTGTTGAGCTAATTAAACATCCAGTGTTCATAAATTAATGCCAGTAATAAGACCTATATGGTTTCTGTAGTTCTATTTTACCCAACCTATTTACTAATCTAGGTAAATATTAATATGAGAATTATGTCATGTGTTCTTTATCCAACCCATCATTTCCTTAGTAGTTTCATATATCGGTAATTTCAGAATGATCTCTTCAATGATGAGGGTTGCTTGATTAATTTTATTTTTTTTCTTGGCTTACATACCAAATTCCATGTGTCTGAGTAAACCTAGCCAAGATAATGATCTGTTAAGGAATCAAAAAGATTTGCTTAGCATAATCATTTCTCAGGACCAAAAGATAGTCTTAAGACTCTTCAAAATAAACAATGCTTTGAGATGTATGGTCAGTTGGTTTAACTTTTTTATTATAGCAACATTGGTGGATATAGTACTCAAAATAACAAATGCTCACACTATTGGAATTTAATGGATAAATCCAGCAGGATCAGGATTAATAAATGCCACAAAAAGTTTACACTTTTAGGTATGAATTATATCGTGACCAATCCTTACTTTTCTTTAAACAGGTTATCCCAATACATACAGTCCTCAACTTATGACCAATTGAGCCCAAAATTTCTGTTGCTAAGTGAGATAGTTGATAAGTAAGTTTAGCCCCATTTTACAACCTTCTTGCCACAATTATTAAGTGACTCTGCAGTTTTCAAGTTAATAACACAGTTGCAAAGTAAATCTGGCTACCCCATTGCTTCTTTGCTTCTCAGAAGGTCAGATTAAGTTGATCACATGACTCTGGGACACTGCAGCTGTCATGAATGAGCCAGTTGCCAAATGTCCGAATTTTGATCATGTAACCATGGGGATGCTGCAACAGTTGTGCGAATAACAAGTCACTGTTTTCAGGGCCATTGTAACTTCAAATGTTCACTAAATAAAAGGTTATCAGTCGAGGCTACCTGAATACACTGTTTTCAATTTTAACATTTTCTTGAAGAAAACGCCTGAAGAGCTATTTAGAGGAATAACCCCTGAATTATTTTTGAATCTGTATGGTTCATAATTAACTGAATTAGATAAAGCGTTGGGAGGTTATGCAGTATAGTAATCAAATAGATACAGTGATGGCTTTATGTTGGTTCATTCCCTTCGCTTAATTACTGCTGCAACATACATATCTATTATTGTTGAGCTTTTCTGATTCAAGCATTCTGAATTTTCAAATAGCAACTCTTGTAGTTACAGATAAGAGCTATGTGCCAGGCAGTACAGAAAAAACTGCAGAGAAGAAACATGTACGTGCACAGGAAAAATATCTTCTTAGTTCAATAATATTAGAATTCCCACCTAGTCACATGACACCCCCCAGCCACATCTACCCAGGTTTTGTGGCTCCCTTTTCTTTTGTGTGGGAAACGGATCTCTTTCTCTCTCCCCTTCCCCCCCCCCACACTCTTAGAGTTTAGCATAAACATGCAGGGAGACCCCCCCCCCCAAATAATAGACGCATATACATTTTATTGGCAATTAAAGCAGTTCATTCATTCAATTTAGCGTCTGAAAGACTGGGAGACTCAGCTCTCAAAGGAAAACAGCCTTTGTACTCCATACAAGTTAGCTGAGTCTCCATACAAGTTAGATGAGTCTCTTTCATATCTAAGAACCTAAGAATGGTATCCAAAGTCATTTAGAGTTTTACCAGTTAATTCCTTCACCTTATGTTATATCTGGTAAGTAGCACATTACAATTGATCTTAGCCAGAAGGCTGAGAAGCGATTGGCAACTAGAAAGATTTACTGTGTAGGCACTTTATGAATCTTTTATCTAACATTAGCAGTTGCATTTTACATCAAGTATAATTTCTAGACATTTGTCAAAAGTAGTCCCATATAAAGTTCATTATAAAAGTCAAGGTGAGATGCAATAATCTAATATATAACTGTCACCAGATATGATGGTTTATTTAGAAGAAATCATAACTATAGTAGTCATACTTGTGCACATTCAACTGAGTTTTTTGCTAAAGCCACTACTTGCAGCTAAAGTATTAAGAAGTACTTCTAGACTTTAGTCCTACCTTTTCAGTACAAGAGAAGCCCTATCTAGAAGAGTCTGAAGCTCCATTCACAAGAGTAGTGCCAATCTGCGAACAGCATCTCAATTTTCTTTGTATTTAATTTCAGTTTGGTCTCCCTCATCAAGCTCATTATCAAACTCACTCCTTGAAAGTAGATAATAAGTTGCAGTAGAAATAACTCTTCTCGGCATACTGATAGCCCCCTATTCCAGATCTCCAGATGAGTTTTCCTGGTAATGGCCCAGAAAGGTCACTGTGGATATTGAGTACCAAGAGACACAAGGTAGAGCCCTGAGGAACACCAGGAGACAATATTTAGGTTTTGAAAAATAATCCTTTGCTCCACTCTCTCTGGACCAAACAGTTCTGCCAGATGATTTAGAACAGCGACCTCCAAACTTTTGGGCACAAGGGACCAGTTCTGTGGAGAGAGGTTTTTCTGTGTACTGGAGGGGGTGCTGCCTGCATCCTGCAGATGGGGCTTTGCTTGTTTGCATGGCCCGGGTTCTGGCATGCCGTGGTCTAGTGCCGGTCCAGGGACCGGGGATTGGGGACTCCTGATTTAAAAGGATATCATAGTTGAGAGTAATAAAAGTAATTTCTTCCAATGAAATCTGAAACCAGAATGTCCTTTAGAATTTAAATATTTATTTACTAGTTTACCTGTTGCTTTCAACTTCCTGCTTGTCTGCCTAGAACATTCAAGTGAGCATCCAGTGATAACGCTTAGTGACATATGCAATAATCAAAGCGAATAATTACATGTAGCTAAGTGTTAGCTAGCCTCACCACTAGCCTTTCCCAAGGTGCAAATTCTTAGATTTGGACTCAGAATAAATTTGAGAGGCACTAGGTTGGAGAAGGTTGTAATGGATCATTTTAGATCTTCTGAAGAAGTAGGGATTAACAAATTCTCATCTCTTTTTGGAGACAAATATTAACTAATTTTAAAAGATAGAGGGCTTGTGGCTGACAAGATTTCAGTTTTAAACATATTTTTGAAAAAATATATTAAGCCTAGTTCAAAGCCACTAGTATTATTTAAAGACCTGGCTATTCCTCCAGGCATTTGTGCCAGGAAATTGAGCAAGCTCTGTTGTTTGATTGATTTGTAATGTTCTTTTTTGTAATTGGAATTATTTCTCTGATAACAGACACTTGTTATTTAGTCTGCTAGCTTTTTTTGTTTGGTTGGTTGGTTTTAATCCCTGCATACCACACAAAGTCAATTACATATGGTCACTGGCTATATAAATTGAATGAAATAATAATGAATGAATGAATGAAATTGGAACTATTGATAATATATATTGCATAATTTAAGTTTTGTCAAGTTTCTGAAGGTACTTTAGATGCTAAATTGTTCCATTCTGCTCTCTTTAAACTGAAATATAATACTTATAGCTTTATATAGATTTAAAGATGAGTTGACACTATACCATTTGGGGGTGGTCTAGGTTGTACAATGTCCTAGACAGCCACAATTTGATTTGTTGCGACTATTTAATCTAGAAAATTAGTCAATTGTTGCAAGCTCAAATTGTTAATATTGTTTAGAAGAAGCATACATTCATTGATAAACAAGGGTAGGCTAATTTTGAAATTTTAATTTTGAACATACAAGAAAAGCTAAGCAGCCCTGCCCAGAAAACTCAGGCTGTTACTTCTCAGTTTAAAAACCATGTTATCAGTGATAGCTGGTTGATGGGGGAGGGGCTTTTCACCACTTCACCTGTGATTGGTCTAAGTGCTACAGGGTCATAAGGGTTTTATGAGCTAGAATAATACCACATTTATATATATAGTATAAAGTAATCTTAATGAATCTGAACAGTATTGCAGTGAGTATCAGTATTGATTGCTGCTTAGGGCCCAGCTGAATATGGGTTTATAATACTTGTTTGTATGTTAATGCTCTGAAATATGCAGAACAGGTATCCATATGCTCCACACAGTATCATAGTGTTTTAAACAACGTTGTGTCTTCATGAGCAATTTAACAGAAACCATTCTGCTTTCGATCTATTTTCTAGTATTGGGTAGACTATTGTCAGATTCAAGGTCTACTCCTATTGTGCAATGAATTTCTGCTGCAAGGCTGCCAGTATTCAAGGAAATTCACATCTTCTGCTCCATCTCGTAAAAGATCACGTGGGTCAATGTAAGCTTTTTAAATAATTGAGGAGTGGAGGGATACGGCAAAGCAGTAGGCTGAGAGGCAGTTCTTCAGAAGAGGTCACAAATGCTTTCCTGAGTTTTTATAACAGAAGGATGTTGTATTCAAAAATTACTAACATGAATTGGAATGTACCTTCATGCTTCCATAATATTTTTTTCCCCTTCCTATCTTTGTAGCTGCTGTAATACTTTGCCAGCAGCCTATTGACTTTTCTTAAGAAGTAGTTAATAAAGTATAGGAAGTAATGGCTATAATGTTAATTTAACATAATATTCAATGTTTGCTGAGTTATGAATTTTATTTATTTTATCTTTAAATAATCTAGAATTCCAGTGGTGTCCAGAAGTCCAGATTACTTTTTTTTCTTAATAATTTTTAAAATATTTTTTTCTTTAACATCCGTGTTTAGTGGACAGTGTGTGTTATCTGGGTCAATATATTTTGCATACAATTCTAATAGTGATATTACCATTTAAATATATATAATTATACTTTTTCAACTTCTAACATTTGTGTATATAATAGTAATCATAATATGTTCTATTATATTTCAGTATACATAATATTATTTTCCCAATTTCTACTTTCTACTTTTTTCTAACACTTATTAGAATAACCACCATGTTAAAAAGTATTCTAAATCTATCCATCCATAAATGGATGGAAGCCCCCATTCTTGTTTTCAGGTCTCTATTTTACCATGACTTTAAATCAGTCTGAGTTACTGAGTTTTCTCCAATGTAATCTTGAATGAGGGATTGCTGTGTTAGTATGCTGCAACTACTTTCTTTGATTATTAAATATCGAATATCCGAAACTAATTCAAGCTGTAAGTTGAAACTATTGATAAGGTCATTATTTCAAGCCCAGTTCATTATAAATAGGAGGAAGGTATGATTTTTGAGTATTTATGGTACTTAAAATGCTGACAAGAACTCAGCTGGGAGTCTAGAACTTGAATTTATGAAAAACAACTAGTTCCATTTAGGGCCGAAACAAAAAGAAATTCCCAAGATTTCCTTCCTGTTGGATTTTTAAAAAAAAAATAAATCTGCTTTTACATGTGCCGAACACAAAAATAAATGGAAGAAGTAACATTCTAAACCCTGCAATGTTAATTTTTTTACCCACAGATATTGGGAGAAGTGCATACTCTCATCTCTGCTTGCAAGAAAGTGACATTCTGTACCCTTCTAAAGGACAATACATCAAGGCTGACTGTGCAGCTAAATTGAATAGCAGTCGTACCATGGGATGTATAAAATCCAAAAGCCCCTTCCCGCACACTATTCTAGATGATGGAAGCAGGGAAGTCGGCAAATTCGATAGTGGATGTAACCTTGAAAAATCTTCCCTTATTCAGGCAAACTCTGGGATGCCATCTTCAACAAACACTGCAGTGCTGGACTTTGCTCACCGTCTTTCCCTTGAGATTCTGGATCAAGCTGTGAAGCAATGGGCAATAAATGAAAGCAAATACAGTGACATCCCGTTCATAGAAAGCGATGAGCCATGAACTGCAGGGCTTGGTTTCCTAACATGCCTGTGAGGCATCTCGTGTTTTGGTGCTAGCACAAATAAAGCAACATTCATATGAGAGCAGTTGTGATTGTAAAAGTCATCATACATTCAACTAATCCTGACTGAGGTAACTTTTTGCCTTTAGTTGTAATGGAACCACAATAACATCAAATGGTTCTAGGGCTAGTATGTAATTCAATATTCTGGTAAGTCCCATTTCAGTATCCACAGTACAGAAATATAACAATGCAACAGAGCAAAGTATAAGTACCCTTAAAAGCAAAATCAATCCTCCCTCAACCAAATAGCTATGAGGGGAGGGAATGTTTGGGTCAGGGTGTCAGAATAGGGTTTTAGCTATATAATTCCTATTGAGCTAAACAGCAGGTGTCAAACTGGCAGCCCACTGGCCAGGTGCGTCACGCACAGGCCATGCTTACCTCAGCTCCGTGAAGGGAAAAACCGTCATGAAATATCACGCCATGAGTTTGACACCCGTGCGCTAAAGTATCTTGAAAAAAGAAAGTAAAGGGGAATATTGGTGCTTAACTTCCCTGTTTACATAAAGGGGATTTAGTTACTTAATATGAGTCTGAACCTTATCAAGGCATTATGTGACTATCAAAGGTTTCTTTCCAAAGGTATCTCACATCTTGTTGATGTGAGACTAGTTATTTTACAATTTTACTTGGTTGAGCATACTAAACTCAGACCAAAGACCTGCACAGATAGGTTTTATAAAAGAATAATACAGAAAAAAGTACATTTAATAGTTGGAAGAAAAAAATAACTGAAATTATGAAGATTTTGCAACTTATTAGCAAAGTCCTTATGAAAGTGTACTAAAAACACTGGAGGGATTATTTCTCTTGATCATCAATTATCAAGAGGACAATGGGGAAAGTAGACAAAGGGAAAGCAAAAATGCAATATATAACAAGTGTGGCAGCTTGTATACATGGAGAAAGGTGACTACTGAAAATGTGGGAATAATATATTAATTTAGTATTAAATTCAAAGAAAACACAGTCTTTGTCCTCTTGGTTATTCAGGCAACATAATTAACTGTTCGAAGGGAAATTATAATACAATAATAGTGAAGAACTGCTGTTCTTAAACTGTATATGATTTTCTCTAAATAAATACACCATTTCTAGAATAGCAGAGTTTATTTTCAGTACAGAATTGAAAGAAGCAAGGCACTTTTATATCAAGGAGAAAGCTATCATTTTGTTTGGGTATAATTCATTATAGCAAAAATGTCACCCCTAATGGTTTGAAATTACACATTTCAGATACTTTATAGTGTATACTTTGGAGTAGAATATTTTGTAGCAATTTTTTTTTCAACAATATTCGATAAGCACACATCAAATTGATAATTATTCTGGCAAGTAGTAGAAAGTAATTTGACTTCTCTAGAGCCAGAACTCCTTCAGTTCTAATACTTGTACACGCATATATATTCTACATAATATTACCCCATTAGTGGGCAAGGGCCAACACAATTGTATAGTGAATGTCAGACTGACTTCGTATTGGATTTTGTAAAAGCTATGCTATAGCAAGTGTTATATAAATGTATCATCACAAGCAGTCTGATTATGTTTATGTCATAAAGTCATTGTTGACTCTTGGCAATCGCAAAATAGATTTTATCCATGATGACCTGTCTTTATTGGAATTAACAAGATACTTTTAAAAAAATTACTAACTAGGTATATAATAAGGATACTAACTGAGCAATTTTACATATTGCAAACCGGCTTGCTAGTAATCTCTTCATTTCCCTCTTTCTGCTCTTGAAGTGGTAGCAGCCAGCAGTTTCTACAGGATCTTCTCAGAGATACGGAGATCCAAATCTCAAATTTGAATCTCTAAATTTGGATCTCTTTATATAGGTTAAGTAGGCTAAATTCATTCTGTCCCTTATTCGTTAAACCACAGTAGCCAGATTTAAATCATTATTTGCAGTTTGACTACGATATCATTTAAGTAACAGTTTAAGGAAGTTTAAAGAAGGAAACTACCATTGTTTTCAGCATATGTGTTTTCCTTCTAATTAGTTAATTGCTTGAAATTATGCTTGAATAAAGGGAAAAAAACGTATAACTTCGTGTATTTATCTAGAACTCTATATGAGTGTTCTAAAAAGTTTGGGCTCTTAAATATTCATATAACAATTACTCATCTATGAAGTAAAATTGGCATGTTTAGACAACCATGTCCAACTGGGAATGAAGATTATAAAATTTTCTTTTGTTTTAGACATGAATATTCACTCTGATGCCTGACGAGACCTTGCCAATTTGAGTGCCAATAAAACACTAAATGTCTAAATGGTACTCTGAGAATTACTAAAAATTCTTAGAGTACCATTTAGATAGGATGTTGGGTGGAATGTGGAAAACAAAATAACGCTCATGCTATGAATGGAATGGGACAGTTTGCTGCAGCCAGCTCGCCATGGCCAATTTACTGCAGGACAATTTGCCATAGAACAAAACAATTAAATTTAATTATTTAAAATAAATTTTCATTTTTGTCATTCACATTTCATTTTGTTCTTCCTTTTGCATCCTTTCTTTAAAATTCTATTCCATCATTTCTTCGATATTAATGTAACTCTTGCCCCGGAGTGAGTTGGCTACTGCAAGTTGACTGTGGTGAAGTTGGCCATGGCAAATTGTCATAGACCCTGCTATGAAATATATAAGAGGTCTGAGTAAAATGAAAAATGTCTGTTATTTCTGTTTTCAGATTTTTCAAGAGTATAACACAGTGTTTGGATTAATCAGTCATTTCCTAGTGCTTAAATCAGAAAGGGCACTGTTTTTTTGAAGTTGGGAAATGGCTGAAAAAGGCAAGGCATGGCAAATTAAGCTAACAAGATAATTATCTTTTTACTTGATCATTTCATTTTTTCCCCTTACAAATGAAAAATGCTTTAGGAAGAAAGAATAAAATTCAGCTTTCTAAACAGTGTAAAGAAATGGACAAGTGTGAACATCCCAGTAAACAATAAAAACATTCACAGCTACCTTTGGCTGAGGATTGCACATCCTTACTCACTGAAGCTAGAAAGAATTCCCCTCTATTTCTTAAAATCTTGATTTGAAAGGCTGTGGGTATTTATTACAGCTGTATGATGTTCTGTTGTGTCATTGTACTTCGTTACTTTGTGGTTACTGAGCACATTTCAAAGATTTCCCAGTTCTTTCTATTTGTGTTTTTTTTTCCAAAAAAATCTAAATTCCAATATTATTACATCATTTATTGCCATGGAAACTTGTGGAAGAATGGTGATATGACCTATCCATGAAAAGATTTATACACAGTTGTGATATAATTTACTGGTTAATCACTAGTTACCTAAAAAAACAATAAAATAATTAAAGAATGTGGTCATGTGAAAAATAATCAGAACAGAAGAATATTAAAATGCTAATAAAATGTAATTCTTGAATAAGACCGTGTAATGAAAGAATATGGGCCTGCCTGGTCTATGTGCATATGCTGTATGTACAGTAATCCATCTTCTAGGGATTACTTGCACAATATTTTCCTTATAAAATATTTCCAAATCCTCATCTTTCATCAAATAATGATTGTTGGTTCCCAAAATGTGCACTTTTAAGTCATAAGTATGAGACCATGTCTTATCTTCACCATATAGTTTTAATTTTTGTTTTGCTGTAGCTCAGGGGTGTCAAACTCAAGGCCCGTGAGGCCGGTCTGGAAATAGCAAAGGATTATCATGCAGTGCCTCTGCTAGCAAAAATGGGGCATGGGCGGAGCATGTGCCCCCCCCCCCCCCACAACTACATTTGGCCTCCAGAATGGTCCAGGAGACCTTCCAAGAGTAGTATGGGGCCTCCAGAGTCACCCAGGCCCAAAATGGGGCCTCCGGAGTGCTGCAGGAGGCCATCCTTGACTCAGAAAGTTACAAAAAGGAGGAAAAGTAAAACATTTTACCTTTCAGGCTTGTTGTATTCTGCTACTGTTACTAACTAGGAATGGGCGTAGGCTCCACTCTGGTCCGCCAAAACGGTGGGAAAATACTGAAATCTCATTAGCCGAGCCATCTGACAGCTCCCTCTAAAAGGGCAAGCTGTCAGACGAACTGGCTGCTGGCTTGCACCGATCTACTCAATAAAGAGCTGTTGTTTTGCTGCAAGCGTGTCCTGCCTCTTCCATCACCCAATCTAACAGCTACTATAGCCTATATCAATCATTTATAGTTCTAGTCTTCCTATGGAGTCAGTTTCTTGAACTGGTCTCTCATAAGGTGATCAAGTAGATTTATTTATTTATTTTATTTTTCTTATACTTATATGCCACCCTTCTCCCAAAGGATTCGGGGCGGCTCACAGAAATTAAAAACGATGAAAACAAAAATAGCGACTAAAATAATCAATTAAAATCTCCCCATTAAAATCACCCATCAGATCAGCAAATTTGTTGGAAAAGCCATGTCTTCAGGTCACGGTGGAAGGAGCGGAGGTCGGGGGCCGTCCAGAGCCCTGTGGGTAACCCATTCCAGAGGGTCGGTACGCCCACAGAGAACGCCCTCATCCTGGGCGCCACCAGCCGACATTGTCTGGCCGATGGGACCTGGAGGAGGGCAGTCCTATGTGAGCGCACAGGATGGTGGGAGGCAGGCAGAAGGTGGTCCTGCAGGTACCCCGGGCCCATGCCATGTAAGGCTTTATAGGTAACCAGCACCTTGAAGACCACCGGTAACCAGTGCAGCTCGTGCAGGAGAGGTGTAACACGGGAGTAACGGGAAGCTCCCATAACAACCCGCACAGCCACATTCTGGACCAGCTGGAGCCTCTGGGTACACCCCAAGGGCAGCCCCATGTAGAGGGCATTGCAGTAGTCCAAACAAGAGATAATGAGAGCTTGGGTGATTACGGAGGGCATCCCTGTCTAGGAAAGGGCGTCACTGGCGCACCAGGCGAACCTGTGCAAAAGCCCCCCTGGTTATGGCCGTCAGATGGTCCACTAAGGACAGCCGTGAATCCAGGACGCCGCCTAAATTGCGAGCCCTTTCAGAGGGAGTAAGCAACTCCCCTCCCATCAAGAGTGATGGGGCCACTAGACCATGAGATGCTGACAACCACAGCCACTCTGTCTTGGAAGGGTTGAGCCTGAGCCTGTTTCTACCCTTCCAGACCCGTACCGCCTCCAGGTACTTAGACATCATGGAAAGGCATCTCTGGGTTGCTCTGGGGTGGAGATGTAAAGCTGGGTATCATCAGCATACTGATAATACCTCACCCCAAAACTGTGAATGATCTCACCCAGTGGCTTCATATAGATGTTGAAGAGCAAGGGGGAGAGAACTGACCCCTGAGGCACCCCACAAGTGAGGGGCTTCCGAGAGGATCTCTGTCCCCCGCCCAGACAAACTGTGTGCGACCTGAGAGGTAGGAGAACCACAGCAAAACAGTCCCCCCCACCCCCAACCCCCTGAGTCGTCGCAGTAGGATACGATGGTTGATGGTATCGAAAGCCGCTGAGAGGTCAAGTAGGACCAGGATGGAGGAATAACCCCCATCCCGGGCCTGCCAGAGATCAGGTAAGTATTAAAAAAATAAAATCACAGAAATGTACGCCTCCCTATTTTTATACAGTAAGTTTATAAAACCATGTCTGCGGAGGTGCGGTCCTGTGTCACACCCACCATGGCCACACCCCATCTGGCCCTCCAAGGTCAAACCCAATCCTAATGTGACCCTCAATGAAATTGAGTTTGACACCTCTGCTGTAGCTGTATTTTACATTACAGTTATTTAGAACAAAACCACTTTAGTTGGCTAACCACCATCCTGATTACAATTCTTTATCTTTCTAGGATTTCCTTCTTGATAAAAACCGTAGAAGTAGATTATCTAAACAGAGTTAGCCCTGATTACATTTTGTAGATGGCCTGTATAAATGATCTGTGGCAGAACCAGGATGGTAGTGTTAAATTCTCCAAAATTAAACAATCAGTTCTTGCACGCTGGAATGAACCAGTTCAAGCATACCACTGGGAGGAACTGACTCCAATTCAGTGCTACCAAGACCAAGTGGTATCACAATCTGGATATTTAATCTCTAACTTTGGCCAGGGTAGCATTTCCCAGTTCAAGAATCATATGCAATCTGGGAGTGTGGAGTGGACTCAGCTCTTGCTCAATGATTAGATATCAAATGTGACCAGGAAGACCTTTCCACTGCTTCACTTGGTGCGCTATTGTTTCCTAGATTGGGAAGCCTTTCACACAATCACTCATCTGATAGCTAGATTACTGCAACGAGTTCTACATGCGGGTGTCCTTGAAGACCATTTGGAAGCTCAACTGGTCCAGAATCAGCGGACAGTGAACTGAACTGGCTGAGAGTTTACTTCTGGGTCCATTTCAAGGTGCTGTGTATAACCTATAAAACCCCACATGGCATAGATACTGATATTTGAGGGATTGCCTATTTCTTATGGTGTTGGCATACACCGCTCCAGGTTCCTTCAATTAAGCAATGCTACTGGGACCTGGAAATGTGCCTTCTCTGCTACAGTGCCTGTCTTGGGAATAAGGCTTTCCCTGATCTCTGGGTGGCTGTCACTGTCATGGAATTCCACAGGACTTTAAAGACCTGACTCTTTTCTCAGGATCTGGGCTAGGATGGGGGGATCCAGTTGCCTAGTGTTGTATACATTTTGTTATACTGATTGGATTTGCCCTCTTGTTTACTATTGTATATTTTCTATTTTTTTATTATACTATTTGACATTTTGTTTTCATGATGTAAATCGTCAGTTTGGAGTTTGACTCAAATACATATAAATGAGATATTTTTCAGTCATAGCCCTTCATGGCGTGGGCCCGAGGTACTTGCAGGACCACCTTCTATTGGCCTCCCACCGCCCTGTGCGTTCTCATAGAGCTGCCCTCCTCCAGGTGCCGTCAGCGAGACAATGTCGGCTGGCGACCCCCAGGATGAGGGCGTTCTCTTTGGCCACACCGACCCCCTGGAATGGGTTACCCACCGAGCTCCGGATGGCTCCTGATCTCCGCACTTTCCATTCTGGCTTGAAGACATGGCTTTTCCGTCAAATTCCCTGACCGGTTACAGGGTTTTAAATTTGGGGATTTTAAATCTGGATTGTATTTTAGCTTTTTATCATTGTCTGTTTTCCTATATAAGCCGCCCCGAGTCCCACGGGAGAAGGGCGGCATACAAATTTTAATAAAATAAATAAATAAATAAATAAATAAATAGTAGGCTAATAATTTGTTGAAGACAATTCTTGATGTGGAGATTCATTCAGATTTCATTCAGGCCTTGTGAGACCCCCTAGGCCGTGATGGTGAACCTATGGCATGTGTGCCAGAGGTGGCATGCTGAGCCCTGTCTGTGGACATGCGTGCCGTCGTCAGCTGCTTTTCTGGTTGTGCACACCAGCCAGCTGTTCTTCAAGCACACTGTAGCGCCAAAAACCGAAAGATCAGTTGGCCGGTGCGTGCATTTACACCAGCCAGCTGGTCTTCAGGTTTCCGGTGCTCCGGCACGAACACACACACACACATATGCACGCACGTGTTCCGGTTTCAGCACTCTGTGCCAAAAAGGTTTGCCATGACTGTCCAAGGCCGTGGTATCTTGTCTTCCATGCTGTTTTATAGCCAGAATGTGGTTTTACTCTGGCTTTACACATGTTTCTTCTATTTTATCCTAGGGAAGAAATCTGTAGAGGTCCTGAATAAGAGTAAAAACAGAACATACTGAAAGTATTTGGGAAGAATATATTTCCTTTAAAAAAGAATCAGTATGTATTTTGAGTGATTTTAGATCATCTTAGAAGGGCAACTGAAAGCAATGTAGATTTTGTTTTAGCTAGCTGTACTATTATCTTTTTTAGAGACAGTTTGTCTTGCGAAAGTTACACATATTCTTTTTACTATTAGATTAATCTAGTACCAATACACTTTCTGTAATGTGCAAAATCTAAACTGGTGAAAAATATAGTATCAAAATGTTGGAGAGGAGTTTTGATTAAAGATGGCCCAGATACCACATGCATATGGTCACAGATTTCACTTAGTAGGAAAATCCTTGCACATATTAGCTTTGTCAGGAAGTTGAAGTGGTGGAACAGTTAGTTTTTTATAGCTGTTCCCGAACTACAGGGGGCAATTGCAGAACTTTCTGAGTAACTACAGTCTGCAAGTAAAACAAAAAACAAAAAACAAAAACCATACAATTTTATATAAAAGAGAATTAAGATATATTGCATCAACACTCATTTTGGACAGCTGCTCAACTCTCCTTTGAATTGATGCAGTTCATTCTTGTCATATTTAACTGTCCATATAACAGAAATTGTTTTAGCTGATCCAGTGTCACGTTTTACATTGTTTTCACAGAAAAATAAAACGTATAGGTACCAAATTCCTAGAATCTGGAATGATGTTTGTCTCTGAAAAATGTAAGTCCTCTTCAAAGCATTTCAATCAATTCCAATTCTTTTTATTACATGATGAAATAATTTACTGGATTAAATTCATCATACCTTTTACTGGGTTATATAATATAGGCTTTGATTTTACATTAGTAAAACATCTTTATAATTTGAGGTCATCACTTCCAAGAGACTTAAAGCATGAGTCCAAAAATTCATCTGTTACTTCTTCAAGAACAGCTGGCTTCCATTTAGGGGATTGGTCTTTGTCGATAAGTACTAGTAGAGAAAAATGTTTTCAGTTATGCTTTTCTTAATAATCATATTAGAAAGATCGTTTTATAGCATTCTTACCATGTATGAAAGATAAACCATTGTGGAGATCACCACATTATGTATGATTTATGCATTTTCTATAGAAGATGAAACTGATTCATTGGATTTCTTGAATAGAAAAATACCTTATATTCCCATTGCCTGAAAACAGAATGACTGAGAATCCAACATTAAGACATTTATTTATTTAATTTGGGGGGAGGTTGTGCCAGCCCACTAGCCCACTCTTTCTGTCAGAAACAGCAGTAATATTAAATGATTATTTTTTAAAGCAAACACCAACAAATTATTTAATATAAAACACTCAATCTCAACTCAATCTCAGTGGTGAATCTTTATACCATCCCCACGCTGCATGTCCTTATCACAAGTGGCCCCATGGTTGGATTGAGGGGTCTCCTCCAAACCCTCTGCATTGCTCCTCTATTATACAGCTATAATGCACTGAGATGTTTCAATGAAAAAACTCCTCCTGGAAGGTGCATTGAGCCTTCTAATATACTCCCCATGGCTAGGCTATGGAAGGTATACTCGCCAGGTATATGGCAGCTGAAACATGCTTCTGTTTGATATCTTCTGTTATAGATATTGCATTGGCAAACCATATGCCTGGAACAATTTTATATACTAGCACAACCACAATAGAACATTCTTTTTCTTAGAGCAGCTGAATTTTGCGTATTGCTTGCTACCCATTCTGCTACCCAGTGAAATAGGAAGCAATATGCTTGACGTTATGAATAAATATTAACTATTTTAATTATTATTTTAATTATCTTATTTGTATTAATTATTTTAATTTTATTAATTTAATTTTATTATTATTTTCTACCATCTTTATTACTTAATATTACTAAAACTCTCAAATAAAAAGTGGTCGCCAGATAATATATTTTGCAACTATCCTAGAGAAATATTGTGTCCAAAGAGCATGTCTTCAACTGTCCCTGCTACCAGAAACAGGACTGAACTAATTGTTTCTGAAGAATCTCACTAGGCCTGCCTTGTAATTCACTTAAAATAGGTTTGAAATGGCTTCAGATTTTACCTGCTCGGACACCTTCAAAGAAGTCATGGCCTCGCTGTAAGATAAAAGAAGTCATTGGGTAATTTCCTAGAATATTTTGAAATACAATTTTCTTTCTATACTTTGTTCCCATAGCACTTTTTCACGAGAAAAATATCTTCCAATAGGAAAGAATATCTGTAGCTTAGGGTTGAATTGTTGGAGTCCTGGAGTTTCTCCGGAGTTTATTGTTTGCTTGTAGATGTTTCATTAGACGTTGCTTAGTTGGGTAATGAAATATCTGCAGGCAAACAACCAGGCTCAGAGAACATCAAGAACTCCACACACAAAAATGTCTCATCTAAAGGCCACTTTTGTATATTGATTTTCAATCTGGTAACATTTGTAGCTTGCATCTTTGAGATTCCAGGGCGAAATCCCTATGGAAGTGTTAGGTTTTGCACAGGATCAGTGGGAGGGTTATTTGATGTAAAGATTAGTATTTGAAAATAAGCCGCTGATGGCTTTTCACTCTTGATTTCTGAGCTTCACATACAGAACGTGAGAGAATAAATAGCAAAGCTCACTTACTGGTGATGAATAGCCAAGTCAGTGGAGAACTGATGGCATGTGCACCTTTCAAATGAAATTATCTCACTCGGAGTGCATTCCAGATGATAATGTCAGAAGTTCATTTGGCAGTATGACAGATAGCAGGAAGGAACTATAATGGCCATTGCATCACCCCTGCAGAATAAGTCTTCACTGAGTATAGTGGTGGAAGTTGTAATAATATGTAAGCTAGATGAGCCAGTTGCTGTAGTGGTTAAAATATCAGGTTAAAAAACAGGAGACTGTAAGTTCTAGTCCTGCTTTAGGCAGAAAGCTAAACTCAGATACAAAGCTGTAGAGCCAGGTGACCTTGGGCACTCTCTCTCAGGACTAGGAAGGAAGCAACAGCAAACCATTTCCAAATGACTTGTCAAAAAACTGCAGGGACTAATCCAGGCAGTCATCAGGAGTCAAAAACTAACTTGAAGGCACAACAACATGAACATTCTCTATCAACCAATGGGAGACAGAGGAAGGAGAAAATAGTTTTTTCTTTGCCTGTAACATAGCAACACCTTTTGAATCTCTTGAAAGAGCCAAGTATAGCCAATATAGAATGCTAAACCTTGACCAACTTTCAAACTATAGTGTAGTTTCAAGTGAGGTGGGGGAAAAGGGAAAAATGGATAGGAATGTTTTGATTGAACTAGAAACTCAAAATTACTTCAGGAAAAAACGCACATGCATTCTTATCTGAGTGGAACACAGCTTTATGAAAGATACATAAAATGGGGTCATCCTGTAGTATATCTGCTTTGTTATGTTGATGAGATAACCAGAAGCAAGGACACTTTCCAAGGTACAATTTATGGTGGTTAATCCCTCAAAAGGTTTGTTCATCAGCACTTGACAAATCATAAGGACTTCACTGAAGTGACAATTGCAATCCAGGTTGTTTTAGACCTTGAATTCATCTTTATAAATTCTTTTATACATTCTTGGGAAGGGGTGAGAAAAGAGATTTCTCCTACACAAAGCCACAGCAAGTTGTAGCTGCCAAAAAATAAAGCTTAGGTGAAAGAATACAAACTCCTGAAAAAAAACAGAAGTAGAGAAAGTACATCATTCAGCTTAATGTCACTTTTCCCACAGCCCACAAGAAAGTAGCAACATCAGACGCCAATCGACCAAATGGATCTCAAATGTGGAGATACATGGAGATATATATGACTAAAGTGTGATTGGTATGGACCCTTCACATCTTGGCTATCATCCTCTTTATTAAGTTTAATATGAAACAATACTGAACAAAGCCAGTGAGAGAACAAGAAGTCCTGTAACTTGTGCTGCAAAGATCAACATTTAAAATCAATGTTATAAAACATAATTACTGAGATCTTGGAGATCAGGCACAAAAGGGAAGCTAATTCTCTTTTAGGAACAGTAAAACAGAAGGGAAAAAATTGACATGGTATATAGAAGGATAGTTTGTCTATCTTTAGCTAAAGGGTTTGCCCATTGTCTAATATGTTCACAGACAACAGTGTACAAAAATAGAACGGAATAGATAACAGAATTCCTGTTCGTATCTTTAATGGACTATAGGAAATACCAGCAGTCCTGTTAGCCATACTTAATGACATAAAAATATACTTGGCTCAGAAAGTGCTAAAAGGCAACACATCTTACCATGCATGCTTGACTCAATCTATATTCCATTGTGAATACATCTTGCAGGTTCAAAGAAGCTCCCTCTTTAAGTTGCCGGAAAGTTATCTTGAGTGAAGTTGGGGACATTTTAGCGATTGTCTGCAGAGGGGGGAAAAAACAGCTGATGTATGAATATTTGATTCCAAAGAAGAGAAACCACAAGTTACAGTTTCAGGTCAAAAGATAAAGTAATGAGTAAATTAACCATACAGGATAGAAATAAAGATAAACTTCCTAATAAAACAAACTCTGAGAAGAGCCTGGTAGCTCAGCAGACTAAAAGCATTGTGATTAACACCAGCTGCCTGCAATTACTGTAAGTTCGAATCTCATCAGGCTCAAGGTTGACTCAGCCTTCCATCCTTTCTAAGGTAAGTAAATTGAGGACCCAGTTTGTGGGGGCAATAAGCTGACTTTGTATAAATATACAAAAGTATGAAGGCTACTGCTTAATGCACTGTAAGCCGCCCTGAGTCTCCGGAGAAAGGCAGCATAGAAATCAAATTTAAAAAAAAAAGACATACATTCAAACAACAATCATGAAACGAATACTCTTCACCTCATCCTCATCTAAAGCTCTTTGGTTGATTATTTTTCTCATAATAGATTTATAATACCATGTTTCCCCGAAAATAAGACCCTGTCTTTTATTTTTTTGAACCCTATAATAAATGCTTGGCCTTATTGCCATGTGCTCGAAAGCCTGATTGGGCTTATTATCGGGGGATGTCTTATTTTGGGGGAAACAGGGTACTGTAATTCTTCGCATAACTTTTGGTTCAGCCACATACAAGCTATATTATGATGTCAGAGAAGAAACATTACAAAAGAAATAACACATCTGCAGTTGATTCTTGAATAACCTGTTTTAGTTAATGGAGCTCTGGAATCATGGTAGATAAAAATACTACATTGATATATTTTTATGTTTAAAGCTAATGCTCTCTGGGCATCAAGGGAATTAAAAGTTATCTGTTTATAGAAGAACTGGGAAAGAAAGAATGCAAAATAATCTCAATAGATTATTGAGATTTCTTGAGAAATAGTCTCAAGAAAATAATGGAACCTAGACAGAAAGTACATATTTCTCTGAAGAACTACAGTATTTAGTTATGGTGCATTATGAGAAAGGATGCTTCTCTGTACAGCTATTTTAAAAAACAGTCTTCCATTAAAACAAATGAATGAGAGTTGTAGTAACGGAAGTAAAAAGCTTCACATGATAACATGGAGAGGACCAAGAAAGACTTCTACTGGATAATGGTGAACTAAATCATTCCTAAAAATTTAACCAATGGACTAGAGAGAGGACAAGTATCATCAGCAGAACATTAGAATAAGGAAATGGCTGCCTTCCTCAAAATGCTGGGTTGTAACTCCCACTATCCCAGTATGGTTGAAGGCTGGGAACTGATGTATAGGTAGTCCTCATTTGGTAACTACTTCCTTTAGAGCACAGGTGTCAAACTTGATCACATCACGTGATGTATTGCGACTTTTTTTGCCTTTGCGGAGCTGGGGTGGGCATGGCCTGTGCATGACGCATCTGGCCCATGGGCCGCCAGTTTGACACCCCTGGTTTAGAGACTGTTCACAGTTATGATGGTAATCAAAAAGTAACTGCAACCAGTCCTCACATTTACATTTTGTAGGTCTGTGAAGCAAAGGAAAGCTGAAAATAAGATTGCAAAAAAGTCTCAGTTTCACTTAGTGACTGTTTTGTTTAATGAATAGGTTGCTGGTCCCAACTACAGTTGCTATAAAGGGGAATTGCAACTGGCAACTCCAACGCTAAGCAATGTGATCATAAAGCACGATCTCATGTGATTGTACTCACTTACAACAGCTGTTGCAGCCATTCTGGTTGCCACCATTAAGCAAATTGCAATGATCACCATTAGTGACCTCCTGCCAGCTTTCCCACTGGTTTTCCTTGTCAGAAGCCAACAATGAAAGTTACAAATGATTATTGCATGACTGCAAGCTCTACAAGCATCGTAATCGCAAGCCAGTTGTCAAGCGCCAGAATTGTGATCACAACCACGGGGACATTGCAATGGCCCCATCTACAAGAAATGGTCTTAACTAGTGTCCTTATTCAATGCCATTTAACTTGGTTGCTGCACGTGTGATAGTTAAACAAGGACTACATGGAAATATGGATATACCACTAGACCGGAGCCAAGGTACTCCACAAGTGGGAAGATCCAGGTTTTAACTTACCCTGACCCATGAAAAATCACTCTGCCTCAATACAACCTGTATCATAGAGTTGTTATGGGAAAAAATGAAGGACGAAACACTGCCGCGAGCCCCTGAACAAAAGGCAGACCGTAAATCAAATAAAGAAATAATGTGTTACAACAAGGTGAAATGGGAAAGGCTGTTTAGAAAGATGGTTTGATTTTAAGTACCCGTAGGCTTTTGGATAAAATACTCAAAGCATTTATTTGAGTATTTATTTTTTATTAAAATGGGCAGTATTTGCTTCAAGAAGTTTGCTTGGTGCTTGTTGATGGCTCTACAGTCACAGACAAGTAAAAGATGGAACTGTTTTGCTCATAGTCTGCTTCAGTTGGAGCCACTTTTGAGGCACATCCTCTTTTAAAAGACAGGAGTGAAATCAAAACTTGTTTAGCTGAGGGAAACTGAAGGAAATCTATCCTTGGGTAAAGTGATACACAACTTCCTTTCTCAAAGGAGGGGCCTTCTTGGGTCTGGAATGGCCATCTGTCTGCTGCCAAATAACGTCTATGTAAGTTTTTCATAAAATGTAGATACAGAAGCGTCAACAAGTATAGAATGTTCATTATAACATTCTTCCTTGAAGCTAGCTGTGCTCAGCAGGCAAAGGAGCAGATTTACCAATTGCTGTTCTTTTTATAAAAACATTAAAACTACTAACCCATTGGAACAAGTGGCAGGTTTCCAGCACTCAGCCATTTTTCTGCTCCTGATTACTCAGTTCTCCTGGTTTTTTTTCCAGATGTCAGCTGATAAAAGCACTGACCCATTTTGCTTAGGCCTTTAGATCTGCTAATATGCAGTTGCTGGGCAGATCCTGCAAGCATAAGCAGGATAGTTTTATACCTCTGGTTTTTGAATACATGAGTCACTACCAGCTGGCTTAATAGGGAAGCAATGAGAGGACAAATATTCCTCTGCAAAATAGCAAAACAAAGCGAACATCACACATACACAAAACCCCAAATACAGACCAGCTTATTAATAGCATCTACTTTTATCCTTAATGTTCCAGTTCCTTTATTTTTCTCTACAGTCAGGAGCTCATTAAAAAGGGCTAATTTGATACTGACCTATCCTTCCAGTGAGGGACTTCTGCACAGGATACACACCGTTTATCAATTTTGTACCCATTGATGAACTAATGTAGATGCAACTTTATCTGAAGCAATAATCAGAATAAGCTTAACTGGGTTTGGCTGAAATTTGAAGCCTACTACGGTAATAACATGGAATGAAGGGAGTGGCAATCCTGAAAAATTGCAATGCATACTAAAATGCAGGTAGTCCTCACCTTATAACAGTTCAATTAGTGACCATTTGAAGTTACAACGTCACTGACGAAAGTGACTTATGATCATTTTTCATGCTTAAGACCATTGCAGCATACCTATGGTCATGTGACTTACATTTGGATGCTTGACAACTGATTCATATTTATTCATTTATTTATTTTATTAAATTTTTATACCGCCCTTCTCCTACTGGACTCAAGGCGGTGCACAGTCAAGAATAAAAAACATCCCAATACAAAATTTAAAATTTTAAAAGAATTAAACAAATTTTGGCCCAAAATTTAAAACCTGCCGACTAAAATCCATTTACAATTAAAAATATCTGGGGGGGGGGCGTTATGGCAGCCTAGCTTGATGAAATAGAAAAGTTTTTAGGGCATGGCAAAAAGCCCGGAGATCTGGTATCCTACGTATCTCCAAGGGCAGGTCGTTCCAGAGGGCAGGTGCTGCCACAGAAAAAGCCCTCCTGCCGGGGGTCGCCAGCCGACATTGCCTGGCTGACGGTACCCTGAGGAGTCCCTCTCTGTGGGAGCATACTGACCGGTGGGAGGCTATCGGCGGCAGAAGCGGTCTCATAAGTATCCAGGCCCTATGCCATGGAACGCTTTAAAGGTGAGAACCAACACCTTGAAGCGCACCCGGAAGACTACCGGAAGCCAATGCAGCTCACGCAGGAGGGGCATCAAATGGGAGCACCCCATCGCTCCCATAATCCCCCGCGCGGCCGCATTCTGCACCAGTTGGAGCCTACAGGTGCTCCTCAAGGGGAGCCCCATGTAGAAAGCATTGCAGTAGTCCAGGCGGGAAGTGACGAGTGCCTGAGTGACTCTATGTAAGGAGTCCCGATCCAGAAAGGGACGCAACTGGCAAATCAGGCAAACCTGATGAAACCCTCCCCTGGCCACGGCCATCATATGCTCTTCTAAAGACAACCATGCATCCAGGAGGACGCCCAAGTTGCGAGCCCTCTCCGTGGGGGCCAATAACTTGCCCCCAATAGCCAGCGATGGCGCCAGCTGGCTATATCGGGACACCGGAAGCCACAGCCACTCGGTCTTGGAAGAGTTGAGTTGAAGCCTGTTTCTCCCCATCCAGACCCACTAGGTACCGGGACATCACTTCAAGGGCATTGTTGGGATGGCCTGGGGTGGAGATGTACAGCTGGGTGTTGTCAGCGTACTGATGGAACTCCACCCCAAAGCCACGGATGATCTCGCCCAGCGGCTTCACATAAAAGTGAAAGTTGCAGTGTCCTGGGGGGTCACACAATTCCCTTTTGTGACCTTCTGACAAGCAAAGTCAATGGGTAAGCCAGATTCACTTAACAACCGTATTACTAATTTAACAACTGCAGATATTCACTTAATGTGGCATAAAATGGGACAAAACTCACTTTAACAAATTTCGCACTTAGCAACATAAATTATGGGCTCAACTGAGGTCGTAAGTCAAGGACTACCAGTAATGCTGACAATGTTTGGCAAAACTGAAGCAATTCAGTAAAACTTACTTCAAGAGAAGCATTAGCGCTCCCAATTTCTTCAAGACATGGAATTCTCTACTTGGCTCTAAAAGTTCTGGCTAGGAGCAGAATTATTGAAAGGCCTTGGAACAATATAATGCACAGCAATGAATTACTGTTTCCCCACTTCACACACCCTACTGGTTTCTAAGCAGCAGCCACCTCTTTATTCGCTCTAAGATCATTCTAGAATTCCCAGCTTCTGTTTGCTTCCAGCAGCTTTTCAAGCTGTAGCTTTCAAAGCAGCACCTCTGCCAATTTCAGGAGACCTATATACTCTTCCTGTTTGCAGGGGATCCTTTGAAACACTGCACTCGGGAAAACTAACAGTCAATGTGGATTTCTCCAAAAAGTAGCTTATTTTTCTATTTTTGTGGGATTCAATTTTGAGCCAATCCTATGTGAGTCAGGACAGTTTATCCATCGCCAATCTTTTGATTCTACGGACTAAAGTAGAAAGTCTGTTTCTCTTGTATCCGTGCTTCATCCAGAGCATTTTTCAGAATTAGATCAGGGGTGAAATCCAGCAGGTTCTGACAGGTTCTGGAGAACCGACAGCGGAAATTTTGAGCAGTTTGGAGAACGGGCAAATACTACCTCTGGCTGGCCCCAGAGTAGGGTGCGAATGGAGATTTTGCCGTATCCTTCCCCTGCCATGCCCAACAAGCCACTCCCACAGAATCTGTAGTAAAAAAAATTGTATTTCACCACTAAATAAGATGTTCCTGTAACATTAACAAGTTGGACAGTTTTATGCACTGATGGTTCAAGGTAGTTCTAATGCAAAAGAAAGGATGAAAAGAAACAGCTGAAAATATGAATGGTGGGGAAAGTACTAAGAAATGTCTCTCTCTCTCTCTCTCTCTCTCTCTCTCACACACACACACACACACACACCCCAAGGTAACAGTCAAAATTAAGAATTTGAACTGAGGATAGATTTATTATTATTATTATTATTTATTATGACTTAATTTATTATTTACTGTTTATAAAATATATTTATACGTATATGAAATCTTAATCTGTTCACCGCCCTGAGTCCTTTGGGAAAAGGGCGGTATAGAAATTCAATAAATAAATAAATAAAATAAATAAATAAATAGATGAAGAACCAATCAGTTAAGTGAAAGACAGACTATATGCTAACAGGGGAGATTAATTTATTCTTGATAAAAATGCTGTCTAGAGAGAGATCCTGATTTTTGCAAGGAGGATTTAAATCTGGGTAAGCTGCAGCACCTGGTATTCATCAACTCGTGCAGACCGAGGAGACTCAGAAAAAAAAAAAAACGGGCAGGCACGCAAAACAGCAGCATCCAACTACAATGTTTGAGAAACAGATTCTTTTCTCATTGTGGAAAGAATAATAATGGATGAATGAACAGCTGTGCAGTCAAGAGAGGGCTAGAAAGGAAGCTGCCCTAGATTAAGGGATCTTCTGGGAAATTGCAGCTTTACTAATCAAGCATTTCTCCTGTGTGCAATGTTTATTAATTGAGTCTAGGAATATCAGCCCTTTGAGTTAAGCAAGGTCAAGAAATGGGTTCCAGAAATGTTATTTATTATTGTAGAATAACAGAATTTTGAAAGCTTGCAAGGGTTTCTCTCTGCTCCATCTTATAACTGAATTGAGTTCCACTCTGGCCTGTCAATAAAAGTAACACAGTCTGGGTTGCCATAGGGTCCAAAAGTCCAGAAGATAGAAAATTATATTTTGTTTTCTCCACTGTCCCCTTAATAAGCACTTATTAACTTTCTGCAGAACAACAAAGACAAAACATAGGAATCTGTTACATCCAATCATACAGTAGATTTGAGTTTCATTAATAACTGCTTCAGGGTGTGTGATAAGAACTGCTATCATGTGGCTGGACTTGGGGAAGGAACACAGTTACACATCCACTATAGGTTTAAAATGTTGAATCCAATCTAAAGTGAAGTTTTACAGAAATAAAGAGAAAAGAGCAATATGTATATTCACAATTGAATATACAATGGATGTCATGGGCTTTACTCCCAGGAAGGTGATTGCAGAATTGAAGCCTAAATAGTTAACAGTGAGAAATACCCTAGTTTTGTCTTATTCTCATATAAAAAAATATAATTGCTTTTAATCGCAATTATAATTCTTGTGTTGCTATTTACTTATGCAAACATATAAGCATTGCAAAAATGTAATTAATTTCTTAAATAAGAAAGTTTTCTGTGACCATAGGCAAGCATATATACTGGAATAATTGAGCAATACATCTATAAATAAAAAATAAATTCCCCTAATATTGCTCTACCAATAATGCCTCCTATGGCAAATTGTTTAATATTATGCCTTTAATTTTATTTGAAATATACATCACAACTATACAACCCTATATATAACTTATATACAAGTTATATTTCACCAAAAGCACAATGAAATTATAAGTATTTATTATTTATTTATTAGTTCAATTTATATGCTGCCCTTCTCCGGAGGCTCAGGGCGGCTTACAATGTGTTAAGCAATAGCCTTCATACTTTTGTATATACCTGCTTAGTACGGCTTTCGTCCCCTCCCCCAAGCAGTGTTCTTTTTTGTACAAAGTCAGCTTATTGCCCCCACAATCCGGGTCCTCATTTTACCTACCTCGAAAGGATGGAAGGCTGAGTCAACCTTGAACCTGGTGAGATTCGAACTTGCAGTAATTGTAGGCAACTGGTGTTACTTAACAGCACTTTAATCTGTTGCGCCACCAAGGCTCATTGGTAACCATTTTCTCTCTCTCTCTCTCTCACACACACACACAGTATACACATACACACAAACTATGTAATTAGGACATGTAAGAAGTAGAAATAACAAAGTCAGTTCTACTACCACAAATTCGACTTGACTAAAAAAGGATTGTATTTATAATATGAATTGTAATGTTATTTTTATATATTATAAGTTATATAATACACTTTTTCATGTTTACATATGGGTACAGCATGTATTTGTTATCCCAGTTCCTTGGTTTCAACTGTACCAAATTTAATACAAACTAGTTGTATAACCAATATACTGTAACTATTGAATTATAACACTTAGATGGAAGGCAGGCTTAGGTGAGTTCGGTATGACTAGGTAAGAATGAAGCCACCCTCCCCTTTCAGGAACAGATCATTCTAGTGATTTCTGGAACATTCTGTCCTTCTTTGGGCCGTGCCAAGTCTCTTCCTGGTCTACGCTGTTCCAGGAGTGGTTTAGCACTTTCCAGAAATAAATCCTTTGAACTGGAAGCAAATTGAGATATTCCAGACATGATGCTCCAGATAAAATGGGCCTAAATAAGTAAGGTTTGCACATCCTTACAGATCATATATTTCAATAAAAAATAATGTTAAGAATTATTTTTTTAAAAAAATAGAGATAAACTAAGAAAAATAAAAGCAACTCTGCGGTTCATCGTAACGCAGATTATTAATATATGGTTCAAAGATTTAAAGGCTACTCATTCTGGGATGGATTTTAAAAAAAAGATAAGCAGGGAAATGGGAAATATGGCAGTTTATATGTTACAAAATGACTTAGCTGAACAGCTCTAAAGGCCACCAAGCACTTTACATTTTTTTCTGCATAATTCCATGTCTTTGGTCATTGTTTCATAGCATTGGTATTTGATGAGTCCCTGCTTATCTCTTAACTGGAGACAATATTGGAGTTCACTAGACCAGTGATGGCGGAATCTTTTTGGCACCAAGTGTTTTTACTTGGTTTATTATTTTATTCACTGGGTTCCATCTGGACTTGTTTTATTCTACTGATGAATGCATTACTGTAGCTGTTACGTATTTCTTGATAAAACAGTTGTAAATGTTTCATTATTGTTTAAAAAGAACTGCTTTAAAAAATAATGCTTAAGCACGGTGAAATCAGAAAAATCTTACGTTTTGTGATTATATATGTCTCAAATATCCTTCATCAGTATTCAGCTGACTTAACTGCTGTTGCAAAGCAAAAGAAATTTAGGAATTTCATTACTTGCTTAATTACTTCATTACAGTAATTAAGGACAGGAGAAATATTGTATCATTTTAGAATTTTTTTGTCTCCTTTCATTATTTTTGTGCCACTGTGCTTTAAAAAGGGTGGATATTTTTACTGTTATAAGATAACAAGGGGAAATTGATACTTGTAGGTCTTGCTTCTATATATCAGCAAAGTGATAAGTGTGATATTCTTATTTCCTAATAGCTGAGGGCAGGGATGAAAGTTCTGACAGGTTCTGGAGAACTGGTAGCGGAAATTTTGAGGAGTTCAGAAAACTGGCAAATACCACCTCTGGCTAGCCCCAGAGTGGGGTGGGAATGGATATTTTGCAGTATCCTTTCCCTGGAGTGGGGAGGGAATGGGGATTTTGCAGTATCCTTCCCCCGGAGTGGGATGTGAATAGAGATTTTGCAGTATCCTTCCCCTGCCATGCCCACCAAACCACACCATGCCCACCAAGCCATGCGCTAATTGATAACTTATATCAATTACTTCAGCGGCATATGGTAATGTATATTAGCTGTGGTGGTGCAATGGTTAGAATGCAGTATTGCAGTTCAATTCTGACTGGCTCAAGGTTGACTCAGCCTTCCATCCTTCTGAAGTCAGTAAAATGAGGACTCAGATTGTTGGGGGCAAGATGCTGACTCTGTAAACCACTTAGAGAAGGAAATAAAGTACTATGAAGTGGTATGCAAGTCTAAGTACTATTACATGGACAGTTGAAGAGATACTCCCTTCTTCCTTTTAAGGAAGGCACACTAATGGAAATTTACTTCTTCAGCTTTCAAACAAAAAACAACTCTCAAGCACCACAAGCCAATTGCCTTAATGACTGGCATAAACAAAATGGAAGGATCTGTTTCCCTATCTGTTTGCTGGAAATCAAAAGATGTGCAACTGTTTAAGGAACATGTGGAAATTTGTCTTCTTTTTGATTACTGCAATCAAGCTGCAGGTTACTTTCATTCAGACTTTCAATTTAATTTCAAGCAACAGAATACATAAATGCAGTCAAACTTTTAAAAAGCCTGGATATATTCTTATGTATGGTTGCAGTAAAGCTACTGGAAGCCTATATTCAAGGAGCAAAACAAGTTACACTCAGAAATGGATGAAGCACAGCCTCATTCACTTTTAATATTGTAGCACAGAGAACATTACTACCCGAAGGCAGATTAGAGCAAAATGTGCTAGCCACTACATTGTTAATAATTTCATTTCAAATGAATTTCAGCAACAAGCCTAGATGTTTAAAAAAACCTGTGGAAACTGCCCTCCTTAAAATGTATAAACTGTGAAGGCAAAAAAATTTTCCAGGCCTTTCAATAAGACTTTTTTTTGTTCCTTCTAGCCTTTACTTCATACTTTTTCTATTTTTCCATATCTCTCAGAAATGACCACGGTACAGCACTATACTTTCACTGAAATTCACCCTAACCATGGTTAATGGAGGAAAAACCATGCAACCACTACCTGATAATATTAACTGCATTTTTGGGGGGGATCCTAGTTAATAAATAAGAAAAAAACCAAGATGTTCTGCAGAAAATAAATGATGATCTGGGACTTTATTAAAGGACAAATTTCTTCAGCATGAAAGTTTTAACATTGGGTGTATCAAAGGAGATACTCCATTTTTTTACATAGAAAGGAACAGCTGATGATGTGATGGCTTTTTCAAGATGCTCTGTGATCAAGTAGGTTAAGGGTTGGCAACAACAATTTGATATAAAATAAGGAAGATAAAAGAAAAAAGAAATAAAAGAAAAAACAAAATGTGCAAGAAAAGTTGAAAAATAGAAAAGAAACAAAAATATATATCAAGTGAATAAATATTCTTCACAGCAGTTATAAGTTCAACCGCTCTCTCTAAAGTTACATCATTTACTGTTCTTTCTATAATCTAGATGCAAGTTCATTTTTAAAATTATTTTTATGCAAAAATTGTCTATTATATTATTGTCACCAAAGGGTTTAGTTCTCTAGAAAAGAACTAAATTTATTCTTGTGACTAATGAGCTATGTAAATTATTATTACTATTGTCATTAATAGGACTTCAGGTTTGAGTATGGAATCCGCAACAACACTATTTATTTATTATTTATTTATTTGTTCGTGTTGTTTGTTTATTAAATTTTTATGTTGCCACCAAGGATTGGTGACACCAATCCTTGGTGAACTCCTTGGTTTTTAAATTGTATAACTTATTTCTTCCTTTGGGTTATACAGGTAGTCCTTACAAAAGTTCTTATAAAAGTTCATTTAGTGATGGAAGTTACAATGGCACTGAAACAAGTGACTTATGACCATTTTTCACACAACCATTGTGGCATCCCAATAGCCACATGTTCAAAATTCAGATCCTTGGCAACTCATTCATATTTACGACGGCTGTAGTGTCCTGGGGTCATGTGATCACCTTTGCAACCTTCTGCCAAGCAAAATCAATGGGGAAGCCAGATTCACTTAACAACTGTTTTACTAACTTAACAACTGCAGTGGTTCACTTAACAAATGTCTCACTTAGCAACAGAAATGTTCAGCTCGATTGTGTAATCGTCCTTGTGTAAGTAGAGGACTACCTGTAGTATTTTATTAACTAAGAAGGTCTTAGCTTGAGCTGCAGAGAGCGCCCAATGAGCAGAAGAAACAGAAAATCCCTGTAAATAAACATAGTACTTGTGGTTGTGGTTGTAGTTATATATTTATTAAGTATCAGCATAGCCAGAAGTCACAGTTTGCACTACACATATGGGCTAATAACTCATTAATATAACTGCTGCTCACTATTGGTATTTTTCCTCACATTTAATTTCATAAGGAAATAAATTTTCAATTTGAATAATTTAAACAACTCAGCCTCCTCAGAGAGCGAATAACATAATAATGAAACAAATTCATAGGTTTACATCATGCTCTTGGGGCAGAAAAGAAGCCAACCAGGTAGGTAGGTAGGTAGACAGGTAGGCAAGTACATATACAGAGAGACAAAAAGATTTGAGGAGAGAGAGGGGGGGGGAAAGAGGGAAGGAGGGAGGGAGAAAGCACTCTAATACTCTCACTAGGGAAAGAAGCAGAAGGTAAAAGAACATGACCAGCTATGTAGGAAAGACATTCATTCACCATCCAGTGGAGAATTTGTGCTATGAAGGAGGGAATCAAAATGAATATGGCTGGATTTTAAGGCTTGAGTGAATTTTAATGGAAAGGCATTATAAAGGATCCAAAGACAAGATATAGCTGTGACTTTTTTTCTGTACCACAGTTTGGAAGGTAGGCAGTTTTATGACATGTACGCCTCCTCCTTCTCATAACATAACTGCAGAATGCAGCAGCCATTGTATGAGTATCTGTTCTTGATCTTTTTAAAAGACAAATAGGCAGCAAAACTATATTAGTCATTTTATGTCACAGTTTGGGAGGTAGCTTTCAGGTTAATATAAAAGTATCTTATAAAAGGAGCCTGGATAGCTCAGCAGACTAATGCATTGTAATTTAACGCCAGCTGTCTGCAATTACTGTAAGTTCGAATCTCACCAGGCTCAAGGTTGACTCAGCCTTCCATCCTTTCTAAGGTGAGTAAATTGAGGATCCAGTTTGTGGGGGCAATAAGCTGACTTTGTAAAATATACAAAAGTATGAAGGCTATTGCTCAACGCATTGTAAGCCGCCCTGAGTCTCTGGAGAATTTTAAAATTTAAAATCAAATTTTAAAAATAAATAAATATTTTTTTTTTAAAAAAAGGCCACGTGCAGGATACAGGTTGTCCTCCCTTGCTTAGGCAATGCAACAGGCAGCAAAATGCCGCGTAAAGTGACTGGATATAGGCATCCTTCAAATAGGATAAAAATCGAATGTAACGTTACCTTTAATTGGTCAAGTGCAAAAGGAGAACCATCTTTCTTCAGGTTTTGGACAATTTCTTCCATGCTGTTTGCTGAAAAAAGACTGAAAAGAGAAAATGTTCTTTAGTCAAAATGAGTCATATTTGAGAGGGAGGGAAGTGCTGCAACATACGATGAGCAATAGGTACTTCAGCATGCAAAAAAGGCCTTACAGTAAATGTAATATATAAACTGCAAGGATATCGTACCTTTAAATTAAGATTAAAATAATCTGAGCAGGAAAACTATGAATTCCCCCCTCGCCATCATGGTAGAACTTCAGTAAAAATATAAAATTTGAAACATTTTAAAATGAATATGGAACCAGAAATTTTGTGGGTTTTGTGATTTGTGTGTGTGATTGTTTGTGCTGATATAATTGTTATAAAGAGGACCTGCAATTTAGAGTGGAACTGAGGTAGGCAATGTATCTGACTTACTGCTCCAGGCCCTTGCCAGAGTTCCCAGAACTAGACATATCAACATCCTTTTGGGGAGAGGGTGTTTAAGGTGTAAACATAATGCTTTGCATTTTGTGGAAGATGAAAGTACAGCTGAATCCCTTGACTTTCAATCTCCAAAGACACCCAATTTATACCTTGCCTCACTCTCCCTACAACCTCCCTAGAAACTTCCCCAAAAGGTAAATCTCAAAATGCTACATCAGATTGAAAAGTGTTGTCCACCCAAACTTCCAATATTTTGCATTGAATTAGAAAGTGCTATTTCTTCCCTTAAATGTTTATTCACTCTCATATCAGATTTTTTTTGTTGACTTCCTTTTTTAAAAAATCCTATAAGCAGTCAAGTTAAGACATAGTCATTACTTAAGAAGCAGATGTTACTGCAGGGATTAATCACTTTCTTCTGTTCGTTGAAAAAAAAGAAAGTTGGAAGTTCACGATATGCCAGCATACTGCTCATTAGTGCTACTCAATAGACCCGTACATTTAAGCAGTTTGAACAGTATATTTTTCTGCAAATTATGTTTAATTCACTGCACTTTAGTGAAAAACAGGTAATCAACAAATAGATGACTTTATTACAGATCATAGACCCACCAATTATACAAAAATAGTATGACCATTAAAGGACTACTCATAATGGCAATTTCCCCATCTTAAAATATGAGGAGTGCCATAAATGGGGAAGAATACCATTCTACATTGGTTCAGGAAGGAAAACAAGAAATAAATGACAACTTGACATTGGGTTGGCCATAATCATGTATGAAGTACTGATGAGTAACATCTTTATGTTATATACAAATAGCCAGATGAACCAAAGTATCTTCACTACTCACAGTTCTCTTCTCACAGCCCACAACTAGCACTGGAGTATAGCTGGGAAAACTTTGAAGACATTTACAGACGGAGGCAGGGGGAAATGTAAGACCCACTCTCTCCATCCGTTTCTGGGGCGAAGCATACTATTCTCATTTATGACCATAGTAGGACATTCAACCCTATAGAGCCACAACTATTTTTGTGCCATGATGACAATGATGACATCATGATGATTTAAATTTATATGCTGCCTGATTCCCAGCAAACTCTGGGCAGTTTTCAAATTGCTAAAAATATTTAAAAACACGGAAACTACACAAAACGAAAGGAAGAAAGATGGCAGAGAATACAAACCCCAGATGGAATGCTTTCAGAATATCTATTAGATGTTCTCAAAACAAAAGAATAGTTGTGCTTTTGTATTACTAAAGCACAACTGTACTACACTAAGCACAATTGTATTACACTAAGTGACAAGTACCTGTTAATTTTGTCCATGTGTTCACCAAGGATAAATTCTTTTTCTTGATCGAGTTTGCACTAAGAGGAAAAAAAGATAACAAAACTCCTTTCAGTGCCAAATCATTTAAAATGGTTACAAAAAACAAAAGCTCTACTATTTCTCTTAATGAAAGAAAAACTAACCATTATGGCAACAGCTTATCTTTATCTTTGTCATTGTGATTAAAAATGAATAAGAATTTTCCCCCCAAAATTGTTGGGGGCAATATATTGACTCTGTAAACCATTTAGAGAGGGCTGTAGAGCACTATGAAGTGGTATACAGTATAAGTCTAACTGCTATTGCTATTCCTTATTATTCTTAATCTCTCATCTGCAAGAGGCATTCTTGTTCAATTTTACTGATATACTGAGGACCATATTTGTGCTAGATCCTTGGGTGTTCCTGTCAAGCACAGATTCAGATACTTTTAAAAATATTGCAGATATAATTGACAAAAGATCTTAGTGCTTCTGGAAGAAAAAAAAAACCTCCTCACATAATCACAGCTACATTCTTTAGTTGGTTGAATCTATTCTGATGCCAGTGTATTTGCCAACTTTTGTTGAAAAATAATACAATATTAAATTCCCATCAAACAATTGTGAGAGGTGGTAGCGGCAGCAAATGTGTCAATTTTAAGTGTTAATACAGTAAATATTGATAAATATAAGCCATACAAACAAAAGTTAAGAAAAATTTAAGAAACACTGCAATTATAATGGGAAGCCCTTTCCTTTAAAATCAAACAAATCTAATGATGAGCCATCCAGGGGAGAGAGAAGAACTGCTGTATCTGTTTGTGAGAAGACATGTACTGCCCCAAATTCCACCTTCTAATATTTTGAATTTTAGCTCCCAGATATCCTATCAAAAATATCCTATCTATCTATCATCGTATCTATCTACAATAGCCCACTGTGGCAAGGAAACTATGCTTAGCACATTTTAATGATAAGAAGGGTCAGTGCAACAATTAACACCCTATCTGTAAATGAGAATTGTCAGAATTGTAGTTCTTCACAAGTTACATGTCATGTTTCTGTAATATGAATATCTGTAATATAGTAACACTAGCTACAAATCATAACAAAAGGCTCAGCACTAATATCCTGGACACTCCACAGACTGCTTCTACTCCATTAACTTTTAATCTTTGCAGATCATCATATCCTTTCCTCTTTGTAGAAAACATCTTGCTGTGGGCATAAATTCAGTCCATTTTGCTGACGGAAAACCCGAGTGCTAAAATCGGTGGCCAAACTGTAAGATGATTTATAGCTCAATTTCTGTCAACGCACAAGGTTTCAAGGAATGCAGAGATGAGAGTCAACCATCTTATTTATTTACTTACTTACTTACTTACTTACTTACTTATTTACTTACTTATTTATAGATGCATTTTGTGTATTTCAAAAGCCTAGTTCACTTGAAAGATAGCATTTTACATAGAAAAACCCTCCATGTATGTATTTGGAAGTAAACAGATGAGTTTGGAAATTTCTAATAGAAAGACAGTAAACCTCCTTCTAAATATTCCATGTAGAAATAACCCTGACACAGCAGAAGAGCCAATATTTGGGAACAATATTTTATTTGATGTTATTTGATCTTTTATGCTGCTGCCTAAATCAACAAGGAAACAACCTCAAACTTAGAAACTCAAATGAATAATTCACAAAGTTTTGTTTACTTCAAGCATAGTATGGCAAGTTTGCTATACCAATAACTGCATCATTCAGATACCAACCTTTGATCATTATTTCAATATTTCTTAGTATTAGAGAATTCATACGTCATATTTTTATCTTTCTAATGAATTTTAATTCAGAATTGCATCTAGTTTACCTTACTCTTTAAAAAAAAATCTTTATTTACATTTGCCGTTAAAAACAAAAGAAAAAACAAAACATCATACATATAACATAAAGAGCAAAAAACCCATAAACCACCCACACAAAACATAAAACAAATGTATCTCTACGCAGTAATCTAATAATTTAAGAAGTTGGTGTCAACTTCACTTTCTCCCCAAATAGTTTATACACAGAACTCTATTGTAGCGTATAAAAAGAAAGTTTGCCATATTTCGAATGATTCTCTGCTGCACACACACACACACACAGCAAAAATTAAAAATGGAGTCAGACTTTCTTAATAGAGGTGTGCTTTGTGTATAAAGATTCTTTATTATGAAATCTACTGTATATTTTAATTTTCATTTACCTCCTTATGGTAGGAATCCAAAACATCTGCAACATTTGCTTTTGTGGGGGATATTAATTCTATCAAATCTTTTTCGAGAGCAGTCATCTGCAAATAAAAGAATAGTTATAAAAAGTATACAAATCTTTTGTCATATTCACAGTTTGAACCTTATCAAACAATCTAACACTTAAACAACAACCGGGGGGCAGGGGTAGCCAAAATACAGGCCTTAATATTATCCAATCACATTTTTGTTGGGAAAAATGAGGTAATTTTTCTTGATAATATCAAGAGAGATTTCAGATACCTACAAAACAATGTTGCATGAAAAACTAGGCTTCTCCTTTTTGCTCTGGAAGCCTTATCTCTACAACTAGTATAGAACTCTAACTTCTGAAACATTATAATTTCACACAAGTGATTTCAAGACTGATGTTATAAAAAAAATAGAACAGTTTGAAAACTTGGGAAGCTAGTTCACCTTTATTCTCTTTCATGTCATTTTAAAAAAGAAACGGGAGTAAAAGCAACTGAAGTTTGGGGCATCATCACTTTTTTAAAAAGTTCCATCTGCAGGTGGATATCTAAGGGAGAAAGCAGAAATTTCCAACAAGAGTACCGACTTCTGAGGGGCTAAACCACTTCACTGTAAGATGTTATAAAGTCCGGTATATTGTATCTTACCCTGGTTTCTATCAATAAAAGGACTTGGGATTGGTTACTGAATGGCAGAAATGTCTTTTTTCCTATAGGCACAGCCTATTTTCCAAAGGACCCCTCCCCTCAACCTCAAAATGAGACACAAACATAGGGCAGGGAGAGGAGAGAAATCCAGCAAAATCTGAATACAAGGTATTGAAAATGATAGATTTGCACGTACTGAGTTCTGATTTGGATGACAGCCTGGAAATTTGTGAGTGCCAAATTAAACCAGACAGGGTTAAAAGAAAAAGGAAGCATTGATCACCTGATCAAAAAGTGCACGAGGTGATCTAAAAATATACCTGTCACACAAAACTAGGAACAAGGCTGCAGTATAAGCAGTAACTGTCAGGCCCAAGCCCAAAGAAGAAACAGTGAAATCCAATTAAGTCCAATTTTATGCTTATATCTAAAAGACAGAATCTTGCCAGACTAAAGCTATAAACTTCTAATCTATTAAATATAAGCTAAGGAATTATAGGGTCTGGCTACCCTGAACCTCTTCTTCTCTCTCCCATCCAGCTCTGGACTGGGTTCTCTCTGGAATGGACTGCCTCTTCCTGGAGAAACTGTGGTGCTACTGAAATATCCCCCTCTCTTTTCCAGGTGCACATTCCATAACTGTTGCCTATTTTGGCAGAATTACCTTCTCTGCTTCTACAAAATGAGTTGCAATTCCTGCTGTGTGGACATCTCTTCCTCTTAGCCTAAATCCTGTAATAGCAAGAAAATAGCCTAGCTTCCCTGGAAGCCTTGGCAAGAAATAGCCTCCGCCCACATCAGGGAAAAGACCTGCAATTAAAGGGGAAAAAAGATATGCAAGATGAAAAAAAGCTGTATAATTAAAACGTAAGTGCCGTTTCCCCCCCTGCTAATAACTAGGCCTTGTTAAGTGGGCTGCTTTGCTTGAAAATGAATCCTTTGCTGTTTTGCTCATCTTGTGGAAAAACACGCTGCACCATTTTTGCCCACACAATTTTCTTAAGATCTCTGCTGAAATTGATAGCCACAAAAAGGAACATTTCCACTTTTTTAACTTGAACAGCTTATGTGAATTGTTGCAGGACACAAATATTAGCAGCAACATCACAAAATACAATTTAGTACAGAACATGGGTAAGACCCTTTCCTCAAACTTTGTATTGTGTGAATTATCTTTTCAAAACCATCTTCAGAGTTTAGGGTGATATTATTATGGAAAATGGTGTGTTGATATACTAGGAGCCACTGGGCCTTTTTCTTTTGTGATTGGAAAGATAGTTCTCAGAAGCCAAATCCATGATACTATTTTTTCATACCAGCTATTTTAAAAACCTTGTGCTTAAACACCTAATCAGTATATGAGTAGTCTCATAAAATGGGACACTTTGGAATGCATCCAGTTCACATTTCTAACTTACCCAAATCCTGGATAATTCTGGAAGTGAATACATACAAAAACAAAGTATAAAACCAAACCATTAATTTATGAATAAAGGGACCAGAGTTTGGCACTTAGATTAGGGAGTGTTCCCATGCTGCAGTCCCCAAACTGAGCAGTTCTTTTCACATCCGTATTGGAAGAAAAGTTTTCTTAACCTATAAATGGTTAAGAGCCTTTGATAATAGTTTTTATCCCAAAGCTATAATTGCACTCAACAATGAACTAAAGGGCCACCATCAATGAGCTGTTGGACAGCATTACTTGGACTGCTGTGTGGAAGCTTGGGTGCTTTACGGGTAGGGAATTTTTGATGGGTGGAAGTGTGTCTGGGGATTGTCATGTGTGTGTTGGGCTTGGTCTCTGGGTGTAATGTGAATTTCGTTGTATGGGTATACTGTGTATATACGTACAATGACAATAAACTTTATATATAATAGTTTAAGTCACAATGGAGATAAAAAGTCAATGAAAGTTCTTCATTACTGTCTCTATCCAAATCAGACCTAACCACGATGCCACAATTTGCACTCTCAGAACTGCCACTTGTTTAACCTTTTTCAATCGAAAAAAAGGCTGTCTAAGGAGTATCTTTCTAAAATAGTATCTTTCTAAAGATACAATACCCTGCAAGGGTATTCTTGCCCGACAAATCTTGGATTTGTTTCATTAGATCTTGGAAGCCAAAAATACAAGCTCAACAGAAACCCTGGAACGACAGCTACACAGACGATGCTGTGTGATCAAAACATTGCATTTGATTAGTGTAATCACCCCAAAGCCTTTGGCTTTCTCTTGCTTCAGTTCATCGGGTTGCTTTTCTTCTAGATATTCTAATATCTTCCAGATATTCTAATGATGTCCCAATCTTCTCCCCATGAACAAAATGCATTTATTCATAGAATAAACTCTGAACAAATGATTCCCAGCCGGTGGTCTATGGAATGAGTGCTAAAATAATTTCTAAAAACAATTGTATTGTATATTTCTGGAGATCCATCACATTTCAGGGGATGTTGGTGTTCTTAAACTAAACATAGTGAGACTTCACGTGGCAGGAATTTCTTTTTTCTTTTATAATTCACCATTTTTGCCCTAAAATCTATTTCCCCATTTTGGAATCCTGCAGACACTATGTGGTGCCCCCATGCATTATATTGTTGCTCCTCGGTTAATCTGTTAGCCAGTCTCTGATGACGATGTCCAAATTCTACATAAAGAAAAGGTTATTTTTTTTGGTCAAATTCCGTCTCTTGCTCTGCACATATTTCAAAAATAAACAAAGGACTCAGGAACAATTCTTCCTTAGTATGAAAAAGCATACTCCATGAGTGGAAATGTTCAAGAATTCAAGAAATAAAGATCAAATCATTATTGTTATTCAGATGTTTTCTAATGTTTTCTCCTATAAGTGGTATATATGGAGGAGAATGATCTTCTCACAGACCCTTTGTGGGATGTTATTGTCAGAGTGTGTGAGTAGATCAATATTATTAAGTGCCACAGCAGGGTAAATTGTGACTCTTCATATTCCAGTTAGTATTTATACAGTAGTTTCTGCTTCTCTATGAAAAGTCAACATATAATGCAATGTGTGGCACTTACCTATTGCTGTCTCTGGCATTGCAAAAACAGTCCTCTCTGTAGCAACTCTGAAATGCCCATGGACAGACAAGCCCACACCCTACCAACGGGAAACAAAAAGGAAAGGAAGGGACAGTTATGACCTGTAATAAGTTCTGGTGGGAACCCTAGTGATCAGTTTCCTATTGTAGTTCACACATAGGCCTAGCTACTCCCCATCCTCTCCATTTCTCTAATAATAAATTGCCACCATTTTTATTGGTGCTACAAGATTTAGGCCATGCATTTGTCCATCATTTGGAAACCATTTTAAAATGACTAAAATCTGTGCTTGATTTAATTAGTATAGATTTAATACAGGTGCTTAGAAACCCTGCAGATGCTGAGTACTATTTTAAGTGGCATTCTCTCATGCCCTGCTTAACATAATACCAATTGCATATTTACATACTTCTCGCAAGGATATTGTGTCTTTATTACTATTCTGTTTGTAAGATTTACATCCCATGCTTCCTCAGGACAGTCTACTTGGGGATCTCTTTGTGTTTTAACCATACAACAGATACATTCTCAGATTACTTTGAGAGCGAGTGATTGGCTCTATGTGATCCAGTAAGTTTCTATGGCTGACAGTGGACTTGACCTTTGATCTCCCCATTTCTACACTATTGCCTTAACCATTATACCAAACTGGCTGTCAAACTGCTACTTATTGCAGAAATACAATTCTCATTCATTCAGACATTTGGCACACTTTTACAACTAAAGCTTGCAATTAAGCACATTAAAAAGGTCTTTTAATCACCTTTGTTTGTTTTTATCTCTGGAAACAAACCCAGTTTTTCTCCCTCTAGACCAGGACTGTCAAACTCCCAGCCTGTGGGCTGAATGTGTCATGCGCTGGCCATGCCCACGCCCAGTTTAACAAAGACATATTTGTTTGGAAAGTCCCAATACGTCATGTGATGCCGCCGTGATGATGTGAGTTTGACACCTGGTCTAGACACAATATTTTTCATCAGATATTTCCATGCAAGTTGGGAACACTGCAGGCACATAATCCGCCTATATTTTTCAATGTGCATGTTCAAAAGTATTCACTATTCAGCATATTGGAGAGGTCAGAAGTATTTGGCTCACTGAGAACAGGAAAATACTCAGCCCAAAAGGACTGGCTAGACAACCTATTTCTTTCAAGGTCAGAAATTGCCACTTCTGGCATCTGAGATAAGGACTTCCCCTTCTGTAAAGAACAACTCAATCTGTCATTGCCAATAATAATTTAAAGGAACAGTTCCAACATTCAAAATATAAAGGAGCATAATTGAAGATTAGGCAATTTCTGCACTCCAAGCAGGGATGAAATGCTACGGGTTCGGACCAGTTTGCCTGAACCGGTAGTAATAAAAGCTACCAGACTGGATGAACTGGTAGTAAAAAAATTCTACCGGTTCAGATGAACCAGGATTTACGACAATCAGCTGTGCTGCATGATTATATTTCCAACAACTCTAAATCGCATGGCACAATAGTTCTCCCTCCCCTCGCTGTTCTATTTACCTTAGAAAAGACTTCTTAAGCCTCCTTTTTCAGCACTGTGTGGTAGCGCCTGTGGTGTGCATGCGCATGTAGCACGAGTTTGGCGCGCACTGCGCATGCGCACACAGCAGCAAACCAGTAGTAGACTTCACAGCATTTCACCACTGACTCCAAGTATTTCAGAATTACATTTCCCAGCATTTCTCACCATTGTCCATACTCGCTAGAGAAGCTGTGAATTGTAGTTCAGCAATAACTGGAGTGCTACAGACTAACCACACTTGCTTGACATCAAAATGCATCTCCAATGAATTATCATCTCTGTTGATTGACCTTCTAAATTACAATAAAATGCTAATTAACTTAAGTCATTGCCTAGCAGGCCATCACTGTTGGAAAACCAAATTATTTCAGGAGATGGCCTATGTATTGCAAAGCTGCTAAATTAATCCTTTAGTAGGCAATCAAAAGGTTCCTCCATATGCATATTATGCTAATAGAAAAAAGGATGCCTTGCTATTCAGTAAGGTCAATTCAGGTAAAGATGAGCTAACTTTTTGTAACATTTCAATACTAGGTACGAAAAAAGAACCACAAAATGCAAATACAAACCAAATTTTTTGTTATCACACTTAAAGCTATGGCTAATTACAAGAGAGGAAAACTGGGACTCAAGCCTCCATAACACTGGAGCTCAAATTTTAAGAGATATGGAAGAACAGCTGTGTCTTGTCAAGCAGTTCCTAATTTCTAACTTTATTATTAAATGATTCTTTATAAATTACAGGAAGCTGCAAGAAATAAATATCACAACAAGAAAGGGGAGGTATGCGTAATATATATTTTATGCGTTTGCATGCTTGCATCTGATGACTCATGTTTAAATCAATGAATTAGTCAGTCCCTATTTTGTTTACATTTTAGTTATAGCTTCAAGCTTCTCAGTAATTCTTAGAATTACTTCTATTAGATGCCAACAAATTTCTCCCTGTTTAATATCCAATATAATATATATATTTTCAATTGACTAGCAAGGCTAGCAATGTCCCCAAAAATCTCAGTTTATTCCACTTACAACTACCAGGAATTAGCCACTTATGAAGACCTTTATAGATGTTGGAGTTAAATCATAGAACAATGATTCAAACTAAAATGGGGTCATTCCAAAAAATGACAAACTTCTGAATATACAAAGGTGCTGCTGGGGAATTTAATTATTTTTTCCAGTTTTAAAACTTGAAAAATCAATAACACTGTCTATCACTGTTTTTCGTCTTCTGATAAATTTCTGTAAGGAAACCCCATCATCTTTGGATGCAGCCTTCAGGACCCCTCCCAAACTGGTAGGCTGTATCGTACTATAACAGAAAACACATTATATACATATGGACTGCTCATATTAACTAACGGCAATTGATTTAGTGTTATTCACTATAGATGTAAATCAAAATAAATTTAATTAAATTAAATTACAATTCCCCAGTATCAGCTGCTTTCTTACTCTGAACATTCCACATACCCAGAATTAGTAAAAGAATCCATGGCAGCACGGAGTTAGGCTGGGTGTATTATACAACACACCCAGCCTAACTAAATATTCTAAGTTTGAAATACCCAGAATCATGGACCTCGTCAATCTTTGTCTTACTACTATTTTCAATTTGATGGAAAAAAATACCAACAAATCAGAGGAACATCCATGGGATCATCATTTTTAGGACTTATAGCAAAGACTATAAGGCAATGTCTGGAAATTATAGTATATTCCCATGTATACAATCAAAAGTATGGATCCAGTATACTCATGACACCTTTGTCATAGTAAAAAAGGAATAAGTAGAGAAGACACACGAAACATCTTCTAAAGAATAAAATTCATAAGGAACAAAGGAAACAATAACATTCTACCATTCCTAGGTATTCTCAGCAGCAGAGCTAATGGTAGCAAATTAGAAACACATACTGTATCTATCATAAAACCATCCACACTAAATGCTCCATTACCAAGGTGACAACCCAATCTCCCACAAAGGAAGCTGTGTAAAAACACTATTTAGATGAATACACACTATAACCCTGAGCATCACGAAAAGCAAACAGACTATTTACACAACATCTTCCAACAGAATGGATACCCATGCAATTTTATCAAAAAATATGATTATTCAACCCCCTACTGCACAACCAACAAAAGCTATGAAAATATCAAAACATCTCCAGAAGATCCCCATCATTTTATTTGTAGCTTTTTTCTATTCAATGTTTGTAGTTTTGTTTCCTAGTACTTTTAAACTTATTACATAAGCTGCCCAGAGTCACTGATAAAGCAGCTTCCTCCTCCTCCTCTTCTTCTTTCTCCTCCTCCTCCTCTTCTTATCCTTATTCTTTTCTTATTTTTCTTCCTCTTCCCATCCTCCCCTTCCTCCTCCTCCTTCTTTACTGAAGTCAGGTGGACAAAGATTTGGGTCTTTTGATTTGAGAGGGCTGGGATGAGTTTTAAAGGATAAAACAAGCACCTTAACCTGCAATATTTAAATCACCCATTTCATTATTTAAAACTTGTCAATTTCCCCCAAGTTCCCAAAAGCTTTGTGCTGGGAAAAATAAAATAAAAATAATGCCTCTGTTCCCTTTACCATCTGGAGAACGGTGACAGAAGTGTCTCTGTCCCACCATTATGCTTGGTGGAAGTATTATTTAATGATAAAGTTATCCTATTTTCTTTAAATGGCGATAGAGCGACTTCATAGAGATGATTCTGTAGCCTGCTTGGCAACATTATAAAAGTGGTTTGCTAGCACCTCCTCTTTGGAAGCTTTTATCAACTTCCGGATTTTAATCTAAAACCCTGGGATTCCTCGGGGTCTCCCATCGCTATTTAAAACCTTCCTGAGTTTTTTTGAGATCAGCCAAACATGGCTAGCTGCCGCCACCTGCTGTTTTACAAACTAATGTCCATAATGCCAATTGTTTGTCTTTCCATGCTGGCTGCAAATGCAAGCATTTGGCTTTTGTTTCTGCAGCCAATAAGGAAATGTAGGTTAGTAGCCTCTCCACAGACATGGTTTTCACAGGCTTATTGAAATACTTCACAGTGTTACTTTGGTCAAGCTTTTCCATTGACCAGTTCTTGAATCATTTTTTTTATTATTATCAAGATTTATTGTAAAATAACTCAGGATTAGTTGCAAAACAATCTATTAATAATTAATAACCAATAATTTATCTTAGGTTTCTATGAAAATAACTTCAGTCTAATGAGAGATGTCCAAAACAAGTATCATTGTAAACTATGGTTAGAAACCACAATTTGGCCTTATGGATATAAGGCCAATATGGATATACTATGATGTGATCACAGTTCTGTTCAGCTTTCAACAGAGCAAATCACACCTATTTTAAAATGGAAGCAAACATTTTCAATCCTCTTATGGGAATACTGAGAGAGTTGAATATACATTCCCTGCATTGATGGACATAATAAACCTTTGCTACAATCTGAAGGCAACCAATACTTTCCAAATTACATCCCGGGCTGATAAGCATTGGAACCTCAGTGACTGGAAGCCTGGAAGTAAGGATATATCTTACTTTGGGAAAGACCACTTTAGCAGCTTTTCTGATAAATACAAAAGCTTTGCTCTGGTAGCACAACTACTAACACAGAAGAAAAGGGTGGTAACAAAGATGGAGGCTCTGCTAATCTGCTAACCTCCAGATGCTCTAATCTCAGCAACTTCACTAGCTATGTAGGCTAAGAATAATCAACATTGCAGTCCAACATACGCAGAGGGCATCAGGTTGAAGAGGGATGAATTATAACAATCCTTTCCCATACATCAAAATATAAAAAAATTATAATTATCATTCATAATCTTAATCATTTGCACAATTTAATGCAAAAAATGGAACAATCCCCATCTCCCAAACACAAGCATTATTTTAAATGGCATGAAATGGTCGTGCTAAAGATGTTATACTAAGCAAACTTAATAGAAATTTTAAACCAATTTCAATGGAAGGACCCTAGTTTATAGCTCAGTGATGGCGAACCTTTTCGGCACCGAGTGCTGAAAAGGGATCGCACCTGCACACAGCACCAGGTGCCGAAAAGGGAGCACTTCGTGCACACGCACTTGTCAGGACTGCAACCAGGAAGACGTGCTGCCCAGGAGGCATGCGCCCACTGGATAAGGTACTTCTGGATAAGGTACTTCCGGCCAGCAAGTCTTCGAGTTACTGCCATGCATGCACATGCACCAATTGGCTGTCTGGCATGCATGCTCACGCTGGAAAATGGAAGACCAGCTCTTCCAGTTTCCGGTACTGCCACGCGCACAAAGGCTAGCTAATCATCGCATGCACATGCGTGCCAGAAACCCAGAAGAGGAACAGGCGATGCCACTTATGCCAGGCAACATGGCTCTGTGTGCCACTTCGGGCACGTGTGCCACAGGTTTGCCATCACGGTTATAGCTCATGTGGTTTGCATGCAAAGATCCTGGGTTCAATCCTTTGCAGTTCCCTGCACAGCTGGAAAAATTCATCAATTATGGACACTCATTGCCAGACTAAGCTACTTGGAACAATAGTATAAACAGTTATAAGCAACTTTCTATTACTCTACCTCCTATGATGCTAGGGACAGGATGATATTTCAGTACTTGTAAAGACAATTAGTCCTATAGGATGTGATGCTAGAACCCTCCAAGAGGAGTCTAAAACTCAAACATATTCCATATTGTTCCATCTTGAACTTTAACTCCTCATATTTGTAATTATTTTATTATATTTTTGGCTGAGCTAAACATTTTATCAAGCGCAAAAAAATCCCCAGAAATAATTGCCAATTATGAGAAAAATGGCATCAGTGGCTATTTATCAAAATGTACGGGTGACAATGCCATCAGAAAGTTCAACCAAGTGCTTATTAAAAAAAGGTTCAGCTATCCTTATCTGTGTCGTTATCACAATTCCTTACAAATTTGTCATCAAGCTGTAGATAACTTGAAAATGGGAGATGGATTTACTTAGTACAAAGGCATAGGAGCACATGGTTAATTGGATGTCACTGAGCTGTGAATATATTAATAGCTACATCACACATTTCAATGTGTGAAATATTTTAAAGCTGTTCTTCAGAACCATCACAAGAATTCATTTATTATTCTTAACTTTACAATTCTTCTTTTTCTCAGAGTACAGAATTTTGTTTGAGACTTCCATGTGCAAGTGGATACACCGAAGTGGGGGGAAAAGGGCAAAGCAAAATTAATATTTTAATCCCAGAGCTAAGTGGCCTGCCCACAATGCTAAGTAGTATCTAATATTTGTATGAAATTACACAGAGAACAAAAAATGGCATAACATATGAAGAATGGTTGCAGGAATTGGGTATGGTGAGTCTAGAGCAAAGAAGGATAGGATGATTTGACAACAGTGTTCCAATATTTGAGAGGCTGCCACAAAGAAGAGAAGGTCAACTATTTTCCAAAGCACCAGAAGGCAAAACAAGAAAAAATGAATGGAAACTAATGAAGGAGAGAAACAACTTAGAATCAAGAAGAAACTAACAGTGAGAACAATTACCATTCTTTTCAGAGTATAAGACACACTTTTCCCCCCCTAAAAGAGGGTGGAAATGTTGGTGCATCTTATACACTGAATATAGCCATTTTTGACCTCCCAAAGCCTCCACCCCACACATCCCGTTTTTGCAAAACATGGGTCTGTTTTTCGCAAAAACAGGGCGCGCAGAGGGTTTGGCAGGCCTGCAGAGTGCTCCTGTGGGCTGGAGAAGGCAAAAACAACCCCCGTTTTTGTGAAAAATGGGCTTGTTTTTGCAAAAAACGGGATGCGCAGAGGGTTTGGGAGGCTTGCAGAGTGCTCCTGGGGGCCAGAGAGGGCAAAAACTTTTTTTTCTTGCTTACCTCTTCAAAATCTTGGTGTGTCTTATACACCAGTGCGTCTTATAGTCCAAAAAATACGGTAACCAGTGGAACAGCTTGCTTTCAGAAGTTGTGGGTGCTTCATCCCTGGAGATTTTTAAGAAGAGACTAGACAGCCACTTGTCTCAAATGATATACGGTCTCCTGCTCGAGCAGGGATTGGACTAGAAGACCTCCAAGGTCCCTTCCATTATATTCTATATTTTAGTACGATAAGAACTACGTGTCAGTGGCTATAATAAGCCACTGACAATCAGACTGGATTGATGAATGCTCTCAATTGTCAACACTCTCACTAACAAATGTTAAATAATAATTTCTCAGAAGAGCTTTCTATCCTAGTTCCTGAATTCCATTTTTATTTATCTTCATCCAAGAAGGTGTACACCTCAAATGTCTTATCTCAGAATCCAGAAATAAAGTCTTCACTTGCATATTGTTGACATCTTTAATCCTTAAATGATTACATCTGGCGCCTTCATGCAGATGTTAAGATTTACAACTAAGAAGAATTCTATACCAGAAATGCAATACTATACTATTATATGGACTCGGCTCTAAAGTTAAATAAATTAGACATACGTACATACAATTAGACGATTAAGAAAGAATTGTGAGTAAAACATTAGACAACTACTGTCATTTGATGTTAACAGATAGTATATACTAGTGCTGAGATGTATGGAAAAGCAATGAGGAAGCGGGAAACAAAGAACCTGTCACTCAGAACCACTGCAGGAACATCATTAATGGAAACCAAGGAAGGCCATGACTCCAAGCTAAAAGACCTTTTGAACCCAGTTGCCAGAGAATTTAATGGGAAGATAGTGTCACGCTGCATTTTCCCATAGGCATTCTATAGAAAAAGTGATAGCCTGCAGGCTGGATGCATCACAAGCAGGCCACGCCCACTCCAGCTCCACAAATGGGAAAAACATCACAAAACGTCACATGACAGCAACATGACGTGGCGAGTTTGACGCCCGTGCTGTAGAGGCATCTGCTTGACCACTGTAAGAACAGAATGCTGAATTAGATGCTGGTTTTGGATTAAACTAGCCAGGTTTTTTATATGTGCTTTTGGTTTGAACTTTGGATAAAGAAATGTATTTCATAAGTACACCAACATCCAGATCTCAGGGTGCATGTCTGTTTATATGCATTAATTTAAAAATATCTATCTTATTGTAATCCAAAAAAGTATCTGTGCACACATACAGCTCTTACCTTTCCTCCTATCCATATTAATACAACTTTTAGTTCAAAACCACATTGTGTTTTCTCTGTCATAGAAGCTAGATTGGCACATATTTACATAAATGATATAAAAACAGGGGAAAGACAACACATCTTGAACAGAAACAACAAAAATAATGAACTGCAGTGGCTTTAGCTGGAAGATGAATAGATTATTCCCAATCACTGCAGTACTTCATTTACTTAGAATTCATTTAAGCTGGAACAGCCTTGTCAATACCTGTACATTTGGCTATTGTTAATTTAAACCATGTTTTAATTCCCATCTGTATATACCAGTGCTGCAATCCAAATTTTTTTACTACCGGTTCTGTGGGTGTGGCTTGGTGGGTGTGGCAGGAGGATACTGCAAAATCTTCATTCCCACTCCTCTCCTGAGGGAAGGATACTGCAAAATCTCCATTCCTACCCCACTCTGGGACCAGCCAGAGGTGGTATTTGCCGGCTCTCCAAACTACTCAAAATTTCCGCTACCGGTTCTCTGAACTGCTCAAAATTTCCACTACTGGTTCTCCAGAACCTATCAGAACCTGCTGGATTTCACCCCTGGTATATACCTCTCCCAACTAAGGATAATATATGTGTAATGAAAGCTCTACCATCACATCAGATGTGTTGGTCTTTGAGATGCTTCAGGGCTCTCAGCTGTTTCTTTCAGCAACAGCCCAGCCCAGCCATCCTTTTAGAAATTCTAGGCAATTTGCGCATAGAAGCAAACTAACAGAAGTCAATGAGGTTTGCTCCTCAGATGCCTTTTATTGTTGTTCTTGGTGAGAAATAACTTCCATAAACTCTGTGTGAGGACATTTTCTGAAAAATAATAGTAAATAAAACACTCCTGTTATATAATAAAACTGCTGGTATCTGAAATTTCCCTTGCACATTTTATCTTGGTAAATTATTTCTCCTTCACTATTCCCAACAGAAACAGGAAATCATTGGTCTTCAGTAGATTACATTCATTCCACCAGGGCCTAGTCACAAACAGAGATGTCACAATCTGCTTTTATTCTTATACAGCCATCTGTAGCTTTATTTACTGATGCTCCCCGTAAGAGGAGCTTTTACTACACACTGCTAAAAATAATATGGATACTTCTAACTTATTTATATTTTCACACATGCTTGTAAAAATCAGCTGCTAACACTGCCTAGTCTTTTGGCCTGGTTCAAGTGCATTCAAAAATTAGTGGGGAAACTTAATACTGAATAAAGGGCTATGAATATTTACTACAGATATTATATGATCAAATAAAATATCCTTATTGCCAAATTACCAGTCAAAATGAATCTGGAGGAAAAACGGGATTCTCAGAGACCTTCAAATCATACATACTTCCTTGCATAGCTTATTTCTCACTTCTGGGGTTGGGGATTTCAAGTCAGGGTTGTCTCTTAGCAACTGCCTGAACAAGTCCCTTCAGTTTTCTTGGTGAAATTTTTGGGAAATGGTTTGCTTCTGCTTCCTTCCTAGGGTTGAGAAGGTATGCCTTTTCCCCCAAACACCATTCAGTTGGCTTCCGTACTTAAGGCTGGGCTACACCTTCATTTTTATAAGCAGGGACTCTGTGGTAGACCAGATTTAATAAATGAGTAGAAAATATGACAATACATCTAAAAACCAGTCTTGTGAAACATCAATTTGGTTCCTGCATTATATGCCTTATTAGACTAATGTAATCCATTTAAAGCTCAATTTATTCCATTTAACATGCATTTCTGGTCAACCGATGGCCTGAAATGTTCTTAAAAGCTTCAGCTGCCTTGTTCAAAAGGAAGCGGTCTGCTTTCTGTTTTGTTCCACCTCCAACTTTTTATCTGAATTGCTGTTTGCCTCTGTTCTGCCTCAGTTCCATTTGGGCACAAACCATCTGAAAACATATGATTTCAACAGGAAACAACTACTGACTCTGGTCAACTGACAAAAAAAAGATATAATTATCTACTATTTCAGGATGCATTTTAACCATGCAAAGCCCATCAATAGTTTTGCTTTAATTTAGCTGCTACTGCAAACAATTGTGGGACACTTTTAACCCTTGCTATGCAATGCATCGAAGTGTGATTTAGGCATAGTATGATTGAACATTGGCTAAATGTTATTTATTTAGTAAACTATAGTTAAGCAAACTCTCTCTTAAAATAGATCCAGTCCGCATTTAAATATCTTGCCCTTTCAAAGATGTCATTATTATAAGAATGTTTAGATATAAAGTATTCCTCGGCTTGCCACCATAATTGAGCCCAGAACTATGGTTGTAAGTCATGCTGGTGGTTAAGCAAGTCATCACATGACTGATCCAATTTTATGGCTTTTTTTGCAACAATCATTAAAGGAATCACCCTGTCATTAAGCAAATGCCATAGTCATTAAGTTAAGCAAATGCCAGTCATTTTTACTGAAACCCAGAATGAATGAATGAATGAATGAATGAATGAATGAATGAATGAATGAATGAATGAATGAATCTATCTATCTATCTATCTATCTATCTATCTATCTATCTATCTATCTATCTATCATCAATTTTGTTTCCCATCTCCCAGTTCAGACTTTGAATGGATTATATCAAATTAACAAAACCCCCAACAATTATAAATATAAAAACGGATTAAAATTACAATTAAAACAAGCTAAAAACAAGGGTTTGGTAGGGAGAGGCAGGTTGCCTTCTGTGTTAGTGTATGATCACCTTCAGCCAGCAGCTTTTCCTAAGGACCCCATGCCAGTCAGTAAAGCTAGGTTTTAAGGCTTTTTCTGAAGGCTAAAGATTTCTGGATAAAAAACACTGTAAATTGTGGTCAGGTGGCCACGGGATGCTATAAATGGGCTGGCTGCCAAGAACCCAAAATGCAATCACATAACTGGGGGATGGCAGGCACTGGAACTTCAAATCCTGGTCATAAGTACTGTTTGTTTGGTAAGCGGATGCTAAGCAACTAGTCATACGTCAACTGAAGACTAAAACAAGTAATTTTGCCTGGGTCATTACTATCAGCAAGGTTACTTGATTAATCCAATTTTTACTCTCTTTTTTTAAAAAAAAATAATTTTTATTGAACATTTTTTTAATACAAACCTACAAACAAAAAAACAAAAATAGATATTTACATCTTCTTTTCAACATCTTCGCATCAGTAATCTATATTTATACATTTTCTCATTCTTATCTTAATCCATCTCTTATACATATATTCCTAGTATATCATTCATATATATATATATATATATATATATATATATATATATATATATATATATATATATATATATATATATATCTAAATATTTTATTTACATTTAACATAAACAGGTACCTAGTTTCCTTTCCACAATTTGTATTTTCCCATTTGTTTCCATATTTCTTCACCTAATTTAACCATTGTTTAGTTTTCTTTTGTCCCCCCCTTTTTTTTTCTTTTTCCCCTTTCTCCTCCAACCATTTATTACATTTCTCCCAGACTCTCCTTTTAAATTTCAATTTTATTTCTGTTATTTTGGATGATTAGGGGACTGGAGACTAAAACATATGAAGAACGGTTACAGGAACTGGGCATGGCTAGTCTAGTGAAGAGAACGACTAGGGGAGACATGATAGCTGTCTTCCAATACTTTAGGGACTGCCACAAGGGGTCAAGCTGTTTTTTCAAAGTAATTGAAGCCAGACAAGGAATAATGGATGGAAACTGATCAAGGAGAGATTCAACCTAGAAATGAGGAGGAACTTTCTGACAATGAGAACAATCAACCAATGGAACAGCTTGCCTTCGGAAGCTGTGGGAGCTTCATCACTTGAGACTTTCAAGAAAAGATTGGACTGCCATTTGTCAGAAATTGTGTAGGGTCTCCTGCTTGAGCAGGGGGTTGGACTAGATGACCTATAAGGTCCCTTCGAACTCTTAATCTGATTGATTGATTGATTGATCCTGTTTCCCCAAAATAAGACATCCCCTGATAATAAGCCCAATCGGGCTTTTGAGTGCATCACAATAAGGCCAAGTGCTTATTTCAGGTTTCAAAAAAATATAAGACAGGGTCTTATTTTTGGAGAAACACGGTGTTTGTTTGTTTGCATCATATATAGCATTTGAGACCCAATTTTGGGGAGTGGTTAAAGGTACTGAGAAGTTATCAGGAGACTGTGAATGTTAATCCTGCCTTAGGCCTGAAGTCAGCCAGATAACCTTGACTAGTCGCTTCTTGAAAACCCTAGGTAGAAGGCAAAGGTAAATCACTTCCAAAAATATTGACAAGAAAATTACATGGATTTGTCCTAGTAATCACTAGGAATTGAGACTGGTCTGAAGGAACGACAACAACAACAAAATACACAAATACAATTGCTAACTTAGATCATATAGTTCTTTTTAATTTGATACTTATAGTCTTTTACTTATACTATTATTATATAACTACTACCATTATCATTTTTATTCTTTAATAAGGCAAAAGCACACACACACTTTCAAGCCCTCTCAGAACCTGGAAGTTAAACCTGGAGGAATTCCACTGACATCCTTGTATATAAGAGGATAAAGAAATACTACGTGCACATTTGATCTCAATAGCACATTTTGGAATGCAAGTCTCCATTTAATGCTACAAGCACTGGGCTGCCCAAATACCATTCTGGGTATGGCATAAGGGTTCCTGGCCCAATGCAATTAACAGATCATTCCTCTATCCTGAGAAAGATGCAAAATCATGGAATCAAGTTGTATAAGAAGCCAGAAATGGAAAAGAGCAAGCAGACTTCAACAACCTCTTGCCATTGTGTTCCATCTCTGCTCTAGTGGCTGAGAATGTGCCGAAGTCTCATGGGATTGGTCAGTACAGCTGGAGGAACCGAGACAATACATCTTGAATAAACATTGTTTCCTTTGCTCATTCCCCTCCTTCAATACTAGATTTTCCTGGCTGGCTCAAATAAATGTGTGAAAGTCAAGCAGCAGTATCAGTGATCTTGATACTTTGGTTTGTCAGCCTACAGAGATTATGACAACTTGATAAACTAACTGATCTGCAAACCACGTCCAATCTTGCTTTGGTTGTAATGGATGACTGTCTGCAACTGTCACTGCCCCAGTGAGAACCGTTCCAGAGCTTCGAGTGCCGTGGGAAAACTGATGTAGCTTCCTCAAATCTGGCTCTATGAAGTTGAGTTTTGTTTTGCTTTTTAGGGATCTCTCTGCTTTAATTGTCTAAATACCCTGAGTATTGCCTAGGTAAATAAGACACACAGGGAAGGAAGGTCCAGAGCTTGTCTGGTCAAGCAATTTCGAAATACAGAATGTTCAGCTAAGACTTCATTTTGGATCAGGATACACTGATATAAGGTGGCAGATTTGTCACAATGCTTGCCCACAGACAAAAGAGCTCAGCTGCACATTTGAAATCCAAAGCTGGTCCTAGGATCAAATGACTATTTTTTTTTTTAATCTCAAAGGAAAACATTGTCATGGGACAAAACACAAAATATCGGTGCTACTATTTAGCAAGGAAGAATTTAGGGAGAAAGAGAGTTTACCTACTCAGCTGTTTCAAGATGGAAAGGGGGGGGTCATATATAATTGCATATAATGAAAAGGGGGGTCTCCAAAAGCCTGGTGACGACTACATCATTTGCAGTCAGACAATGATTACACCCAGCTTTTCAAGGGTTGACTATTCTCAAGGGAGCAGAAGAAGAGGAAAGAAACCAGAGACAAAAGGAGAACATTCCCAATCAGGGGTGAAATCTAGTAGGTGCTAACTGGTTCTGGAGAACCGGTAGAGGAAATTTTGAGCAGTTCGGAGAACCGGTAGAGGAAATTTTGAGTAGTTCAAGGAACCGGCAAATACCACCTCTGGCTGGCCCCAGAGTGGGGTGGGAATGGAGATTTTGCAGTATCCTTCCCCTGCCACGCCCACCAAGCCACGCCCACAGAACCGGTAGTAAAGTGATTTGGATTTCACCACTGTTCTCAATCCTATGTAAGACAAAGCAGGCAATTGCTTTCTTTGCAAAAGGCATGCATAATACAGTGCTTTGTTTGTACTCAACCACTGCTTATGTGCTCAACCACCGTCCAAATATTAGCAGAAAGAAACTAGATTCTTCAAGCAGGATGTTTTTTTTCCAAGAGGGCAATCCTTTAGCACAATCAAGGTAAGATGGCCATTGGCATCATAGTGCTACTTACGTAGTGGGACAAACAGTACCAGGCAGAAATTCCTTCAGTATCCTTCTCAAAAAATATTGTATTTAAAACCTGGTAGAATCCCTGATTATCTTGCTTGTTTAACCTTTATTTGCTGTAGATGTTGTTCCTCCCCAATGCTGTTTCTTAAAATAGTTCGTCTCTACTCTTTGTCTACTGTTTTTTTTAAAAGACACTTTTCACCTTGCACCTTTAGATAGTCTTCCTCTTGGAATAACTTCTTTCAGAGTATTCTCATTTTTCCTTACCATAGTTCTGGTGTTTTGTTTTGTTTTGTTTGCAGCCAAAAATAGTTTTTACTATTAGTTTAACAAAGCAGCACAGTGAACATTCAGTATGAGAAGACAGTATTGTGAACCTTCTTCCAATATATATAAATGTCATTTTTACCATCAAATAAGATTGCTTGAAATTGTTGTAGCTAGTTCACACACAATTTTTAAGACTAGTTGTGAACACAAGGTAAACCAATCTGTTTATTTTGCAAAATGTTTCCACTTACACCACCCATTGTAACTCCATCGATAAGTGCCACATAAGGTTTCTTGCAGGTGCCTGTCAAAAATTATAGAATATGTTATCCTACTTAAAATATTATCTAAGGAAATACATCTTTATAATCTAAGGAAATACATCTTTATAATGGGAATAAAATATTCAGAGGGGTGAATTAAAAAAATTCAATCCTTTTTTTCATTGTTAAGAGCATTTTTAAATATATTTTTATATTTAAGATACTGGGTTTTTTCCCCCATTCTTAATGTTGCTTTGGGAGGAAAAACCAAAGCTGTTCATTTAACCTGATTACAATAGTCACCTTGTAAAACATAGCAGAGAAGTAAAAACCAGCCAGAATAGAAAAAAAGGTGGCGGTACTCAAATTAATAATCAGATTAATATGGATAGGGATAGCACACAAGAAACAGTTATTTGTTCATTGTCAAAAGAACAACATATTAAATGTTAGATAGGTCTCAATAAGGAGGGCATTGTGTAGTCAGAGTTTTACATTTTAAATCTGGAGACACTGTTCTTAGAATAACTTAAGTAAAAATTAAGAAAAAGCAAACAAGTTAAAAAGGAAATTGGTTTAAATATTCCACCTTTAATGTTTTTATCAGCTTTATTTATATAGTATGCAATGTAAACAGGAAACTGGGACACCCCTAGCAGGAATTGCAAATAAATACTACTAAGCATATACTCAAATAATATAAATTTTGCACATAAGGCATGGGTGAAATCCAGCAGGTTCTGACAGGTTCTGGAGGACCGGTAGCGGAATTTTTGAGCAGTTCAGAGAACCGGTAGCAGAAATTTTGAGTAGTCTTGAGATCCAGCAAATACCACCTCTGGCTGGTTCCAGATGGGGTGGGAATGGAAATTTTGCAATATCCTTTCCTCAGGAGTGGGGAGGGAATGGGGATTTTGCAGTATCCTTCCCCTGGAGTGGGGTGGGAATGGAGATTTTGCAGTATCTTTCCCCTGCCATGCCCACCAAGTCACACCCACCAAGCCACACCACACCCACTGAACCGGTAATAAAAAAAAATTGATTTCACCACTGACATAAAGGGTTATAGCACTCACTCTTTATCTTTTGGGATGTGACATTAAAATGATCTAAGAAAATAACTGTCCTAATTTTAAAAACCTTTCATAAAGTTTCATTCTGCTCTGCTGCTGTGCTTCTTTAAATGAATAGCTTTCACTCCTAAACATGGAAAAAACTTCTCCATCAAAGATACCAAGTAGAAGAGACTTTATTGGCTTACACAATAAATATCTGTTATTCTAGAATTTTCACTGCAGAGGTCAAAAGGCATTATTAAGGGAATACTATAAAAAGTACACATACCGGTGGCATTATTTAACCTGTATTCTTCTCTGAAAAAATCTTTTGTTAATCTGTCTCTATGTTTTCCTGCTTCGTTGATAGCTAAAAAACAAAACAAGCGTCAAAGTTAATGATGACATTTAATATCCTGAAATATTCCTCATTTTTTCTTTCCTTCTGGCTTCCACAACTCCTTTCACAAGAATTAGCAAATTCTGTTAACTATGGTGAGCTAGGATAGAGAGTGGATCACCCAAAATCAAACGAGGCCTGAGGAAATGGCTTCCTATGGGGTCCTCTTAGGTTCAAAGATAAGAAGTTCATGTCAATAGGCCATCCTGGCATTAGAACTCAATGGGTGGTGATCCATAGGATGACATTTTCTTGGATTCAAAATTGAGGACAAAGCCCTGAACTTTTTAAAAAATGTTCACATTCTCACCTTTTATATCACCCCCAGCACAGAACACTTTTTCACCAGCTCCTTTTATTAATATTAAGAAAGTTTCAGGATCCTGCTCCCACTTCTGAAAGAAACAATGGGAAAGACTATGTCAGAGCATTAGACGCTTTAAATGTGCTGTCTCTTTTCTTTCAAATTATGCAACACATATAAAAGTCACCTAGATCAGGGTTGGATTGTCCAGAAAGAATAAGCCAAAGCATTAGAACTGTTTGTAGCAGGCCTGAGGAACATTCTCTATTGTCAGCCTCACTCAAATAGACCAGCCCAAGAAATCAACTCCACAGGAAGGGTAAAACTACTGGCTATAATAACAGAATCTTACAAGGATGATTGTGCTGTACCAACTCCCATTTTCTATCATCCAGTAAAACAGAAAGGTATCTATCTGACCCTACCAAATTTTATCTCAATTCTCAATCTTAAAAGAAAATTTCAGTCCCTTTTGCCTAGGTAACTGATCCTGCATATTTCCATCATGAGCATCCTGACCCTATCCCTTGGATTCCCAACCACTGCATTTTCAGGATGAGAAATTGTAATTCAGCAATGTATGGAACTCACAATTTTCTACCCTATTACACAGTCCTACGAATGCCTTTTTGAAAGTCAGTCAAATCTATTCATATGCCCGGATAAAAATGTTCAGGAATAGAGGGTATCAAGCTGAAACCTTATAAATACTGCAGTTCTACTTATTGAATGATGGCCAAGGAGAGGCAAGGCTACCCTTTTCTGTAGCTGCCCTCACTCTTTGGAACACTTTACCCATTTGAGATTAGACTGGGGCTGACCCCATACAATTTTTGGAAAGCCCTTAAGACCTCTTCTGTTCTTCTGGGCATGGGGGTTAGGAGATGAGGTGTGCCCCTGATTTAATTACTATTGGATTATTTGTTTTTAGTTGCAATTTTTCCTTTTCTTTGATTCTCTTATTTTATGATATATGATTCTTATTTCTGTTATTTATTTTGTTGTTTGGAAGTGTGTTACTCGCCAATGGCATTTTGCAAGATGAGCAACCATATAAATCAAATCAAGTAATAAAGAGGATTGAGAGAAGTTTTTTCCTTATTAGAATATCCATGAAAGAGGCTGGGATAATTAGCACATTAGACCCCCATCTCTCCTCACACTCTTTCCACTATACAAGCCAGCATGCAAGAGGTACCATCGTGATAGTTACATCCCTTCTTCAAAAAAAAAAAAAAAAGCTGGTAAGAAAGAGAATCCACTATGAAGGCCCAAACAGAGCATCTACACAAACAAAGAGAAATGCATAGTTTCCATCTCTCCCCATCTCATGGACTCATTTTTTCTGAAGAGAGCAGAGTAGGATACCAAAGGAGGAACATGAAGATGCTCTTGCAGTCAATGTATTTTATCACAAGGCTTGTGACATCATTACTATACTCTCAAGCCATGCCATGAATGTCCCACTGAAGACCTGTGTCACAAACAGAACCTTCAACTCTCTTCATAGCAATGCTTCTCAACAGAATCTATTTACACTTTTAGTGGCAAAGTGTACTGAGAAATCAATATCAAAGTGACTAGAAGTGCCATCTTTGTTTAGCTAGTCTCACATGTCTTCTGTCAACCCATTCATCAATTGCTTTACAGATAGACCTCAACTTACAACAGTTCAAAGTTACAATAGCACTGAAAAATGTGATTTATGACCGTTTTTCACTGATGTCCTTTGTAACATACCCATGATCATGTGATCAAAATTCAGATGATTAGCAACTGACTCATAATTATGATGTTTGCTGTGTCCCAAGGTCATGTTGCAACCATCTGACAAGCAAAGTCAATGGGGAAGCCAAATTCACTTAACAACCGTGTTACTAGCTTATCAACTACAGTGATTCACTTAACCACTATGGCACGAAAGGTTGTAAATTGGGGCAAAACTCACTTAACAAATGTCTCACTTAACAACATAAGTTTTGGGCTCAATTGTGGCCGTAAGTCGAGGACTACCTGTATTTAAAATGTTTTGGGACTGTGATAACCTTGGTTTCATATCAAGCCACCAACCTTTAACTGGGGATAGATCTGTCGAATCATAGAAAGAGTAAGTGCATTCAGAGCTTTTGGTCTGTTCATGGTAATAATGCCAGCACATCCTCTTTTTTCCAACAGAACCTCAGCTGAAGGATCCTTAGTCATACTCTGTATGGAATGACAAAAATTTTAATTAAGCTGATGCTCCAATGATAGATTGGTTGGCAATTCTACACAATCTATAATTCTGCAGAAGATCTTAAAAACATAATTAGTACATACTAAAAATGGCTATTTTTAAGACAAGTACTTTGAGCAGAAATCTATAAAAGTACTCAATACTGACTATAAGAACATCCACGAATTTTGAACCAAGTATTCCAGACATACAATTCTTTCTTACATTCCTTACAACACTTTTGGGTTAACCCTTGTTCTTAATTCTCTCATTCGTACACTGTCAAATTTACCCAACCTATTACAGAATTGAATTTTATCTAAGAGGTTCCACAGTTAATAAGTTTATAAGCCAAGGTGAAATCACTAGGAACCTGTTTTATAGAACTGTTCATTATGCTTCATGAATTTGGCTTGAATAAGATTAAATTGTTACTTTTATATTTTAAAGAAAGCCATATTATTTAACTATCTGATGTTCTTCAGATTTTACCCTTATCCCGTCTTGAAACAAAAGATTACCAGATGATAGTTTTGTCAGAAACTTCTTTCATTTTCAAAAATATTTTTCCTTTTGCCTTGAGAGATTGCTATTTAAAAAACACAACTCAACAAACTCTCATTGGGACTGAGGAATTAGTCTGTGCATTCTGGCTATTGTGTTTTAAACAAACATTTATTCACCCAACTTCCATACTTACTAAGTGTCGTAGTGTGATTTGCAACCTGTTGAATGGCTTCAACCTGAAACAAGAAACTCAAGGTCAGACATTTCTCTGCCACAGCAAATGTAAATACACAAAGCAAACTACGTGTTTTTATCAAGACTTGGACGTCATTCTTTCCACTGCATATTTCTCAAAATCATACATCCATTTAATGTACTTACATTTTTTTTCAATATACAGTACAAAGACTATTTCCCTCTATTGCTCTGATACATACAATACATAACTTCAAGAATACTGGCCAGACATATGGGACTTTACATGACTTCGGTACATTTTTCTCATAATGCCCTTTCTTCCACTGTTTCCCCCCCAAACACTCTAGGATCTGGGACTGAATAGACTGACATAAAATATGTGGGAAATATATTTGTACTAATTAATAAAGTCCATCCTTTGTTTTTAATTTTAGCTTTTTTTGTCCTGTCTTTATTATTTTTATTATATCAGTGGTAAGCTGTTTGGAAATTAGGATAGAGAATTGGGCTTTGCATATACATTTGCAAATGATAGTTTTGATGGTTTATTTTGTAGCAGAAAATTAGCTGTCACTGCCCTTGGATGCAGGGCAAGCTCCAAATCACTACTTGATCCTGCAGCGCAAATTCGGTTGATAAATCAAAATGTTTGCCCTTAGAGTTCAATCTTGCTTACAACTAGGAACACCGATTCAAGCTTTTATTATCATGTGCAGTGGAGTGCCATGCGTGAGAAGATTTTCATCGTTTTGGTGCTGATCAATCAAGATTGACTGATACCTGGCTAGGTGGCTCAGTGGCTAAGACACTAAGCTTGTCGATCAGAAAGATCGGTGGTTCGAATCCCTAGTACAGGTCTCTTGCCTGAGCAGGGGGTTAAACCAGATGACCTCCAAGGTCCCTTCCAACTCTGTTACTGTTACAGGATGACAGCGAAGTATATTCTGCTCGCTTGCAACGCCTTATCTATGACAGAGGGAGCAGCTGCAATGTACGCTGGGACGCCCAGCTGCCACCGTCTCTCCGGGATTTCATATGCTGCGATATACGCAACATGCGAACTGGTCTTATTCAAAACGGCAGAGTTCCACTATCAGAACTCCGAACTCGGCGGGACTTTTAAGTCAATCCCCGGGGACAGCGGGACCGCTCAGAGCAAGCGGTGGAGAGGAGGGCATTCCTTCAATCCCCCTGCTCCATCCTACTCAGGTGGTAGAAACCGAAAGCAGCCTGTCCCCCCTCGGTCGTCAGAATCTACCTGGGAAGACATTTCCGCATCACAGGGGTCACCGCCAGCCCCATCACGCCACCGTCTGCTCACGCCCCCTCCCTGCCCTCCCCGCCCAAGCAAGGAGCCGCCGAGAAGGCGCGCCCTGATGACATCATCCAAGCGCGCTGGAAGACAGAGCGCCCGCTGCCGCCTAGCACGTGTACGGAGGCTACGAGAAGCGAAGCGAATAGTGGGGAATGATTTCGTAGTCTGGGTCAGAAATACCTGGATTTGGATTAATTCTCTCGGCGCAGAATTAATTAATTAATTAATTAAGCGCCAGAATTATTAATTGTTATTAATTAATTTAAACACGGTTTAATTCTTATTAAACATTGTTATTAATTTATTAATTGTTAATTTAATAATTAATTACTAAATTAACAATTAATTAATTAATTCTCCTGGCGCAGAAGTCTCTCACTGAGGATAACTTTGCCATGTTACAGTTACTCATCGGTGCTTTTAGCGGTTCAAATAATGCATTTCAGGAATGGACATTTCGTATGGGGAATTCCTAGCCATCACTCTCTCTCAGTCTTAGAGAAAAGCCAAGCCAAGGGTAAACCACTTCCTAAAAACTTTACCCCACAAAAAAACCAAAAAATCCAACCCCTGTAGAAACCGATACGTAAGCAATTTCCAAGAGTCAATACTGACTCGAAGAGGCTAAAAAGCAATTTATTTGGCGGAGGAAATAAAGGGCAGCTGGTAGGGTCAGGTTACCGATACATCTGATAGAAATCTGGATCTTGCCCATATTCCCCAGTGTTGCTTTTCCTGATCTGGAGAGACCCGTGCTATAAAGTTCTTTGCGCCCAAAAAGGGGAGTTCCTAAAACCTCAGATGGGGAGCGTTACTTTGCTCTTGATTTTTGTGAATGAAATTATTTGGAAACACATTTCAGAGTTCCCTTTCGAAGAGCGCTGGATTGCCGTATACGGCGACTCCTGGTGGTAATTGAAGCAACTGCGCTAACCCGAATTCTTTTCTCTTCCTCCCGCTACAAACGCCACTTTTTTCAGCTACCAAGGTTCGTGCGCTTGGCCGCTGATGTTCCCGTCGTGTGACAATTGCCAATTTTAATACGGTATGTAATAAAAAATAATCTAGAGTTGAATCATGTCTGTCGTAGTTGCTAGTCACTCCACTTTCAGTGCCTTGAAGACAGAACAACAACCAAAAAAACACAGATTTTTTTCTGTCTTTTCCAAGGAAAGCTGTTGTTTTCTACTCCCTACAATTATGCAACTGTTATACAAAGGTAGCCTGTCTGTGGCGATTCAGATGTTGGAAATAGGAGTGTGGAAACTCAGGTTTACCCTCAGCTATGGATATATATTTTTTTAAAAAGCAAAACTGAGCAAGAAATCTGATCATGAATTGAACATGTTTGTATTGTTGTACTTAATGTAAAAATAAGGATAATACAATTTTAATAACCAGATGAGAAGAATGAAAACAATTGTATATTACCTGTTTTAATTTTCAGTTATCTGATAATGCTGAAGTTGAGATAGAGATAGTTTCTTACAATTGGTCTGAGTTTAATTAAAGATAACGAAGAATATAATATGAAGATTTGATAATGATTGATAGTACGAAACTGTTATCCATGGACATATATAAAGAAAATCAGGAATAGTGCATTAGGATTTTTTGTGTATGTGCTTTGTGACATGCTGTCAAAAGTGATTAGAATTTTTTTTTAAGTTTAGGAAGCAGCATCAAATAATATTAAAAGTAATATAAAATGCTATTCATAATAATTAAATTAAAAGTATTGTATGCACTTTTATCTTCATCAAAAACAACCATATTCATCAATATTTTACTTGGATTAGAAGCTATGTTAAAAAACTCAAAATTTAAAAATTCAATTCAAAATTACTGTTCTCGTGGTTGATGAACTGAAAAGACCATTATGACATAAGGCCATGCATTGTGACATCATATCCCTACTACTTGACATGGTTCTCATGTCAAGTAGGTACACAATAAGGATAAGATAAGGAACAGAATTCCTTATCTCCTTTTTCGATGGTTTTACCCACAGCTCTGTTGAATGAGTGTGTAAGACAAAGAATCAGTAATATATAAGAAGAAAATAAAACAGTTAAACATGTAAGTAAGATTTCTCATTATCTAAGATGGTCTGAAGAACTTATTACAAATCAATTATTCTTTACCTTCAGCTACCATATATGTACCAGAACTAAGCTCATACAAAAACTCATTCCATTTTCCTTCATACAACAATATGTCTCTTTATTTTTCTAACACACGCATATAGTTAACACTGGGATGGGGAAAATATAGTATTCTCTGTATTTGTTATAACTGCTTTTCTCTATAGCCATTTGACTGATGTACAACAAGACTGTTCTCTTAAAAATAAGGAGGGACCATCTTAAAGCAATCATTCTGCTAACAATAATGATGCAATATTTATTGTTCATATGCATGTACATATGGGGATTTCTTACCATTTTTATCAACTAGGTTTTTGGCAAAACAATACTAGTGTTATGAGATACTATGGGAAGTAGCTTTATTTTTCACTATAACATCAAATAAAATACTCTAAGCAAACTAAATACCTTAATCTAACATTCTTTGAAATGTACCCTTGAGCCAAGGTATCTTGCAGGACTGGATTGGAAAGCAACGTTTAATTGCTACAAAAAGTAGCAATTATGATCTTTCACTAGTGACCTAATTTAGGAAATCTGAATCCAATCTAGTTCTAGTAAATAGGTTGGTCATGTTGTTAGTATCTGTCACATTCTTGTCATATAAAGCTACAAAACGTTCCATTTGATGTCAAGCTCAAGGACTGTAATATGGGTAAGGGAGAAATAATTGGAAAATCACATATGCACTCCCTCATATTTTTCAATGTTTTTTAAAAAATTATTTTTATTGTTTTTAATGTTTTTTAAATTATTATTTAAAAATAATGATTATAAATTATAAATATTTATTTACCAATAAATATGAAGTTGATGTATGGTCGTATAAGATTTTCTTACTGTATTTAATCTCCAAAACAATACAATGATGAAATAAGGCAATTATTGTCTGAGTCTTCAATCTGAGGGGGAATCTCACTGTGTTATGTCTACTTTAAGGGTCAAGGAATAATAAAGACATTGATTATAGCCATATTAAGAAATTTTTCCCCTGGTGATCATTAATAATGAAGTCCACCAACACCCACCCTTTTGAAGCCCAAACTGTATTTCTTTGATACCAGAAGTTGCAATATCAAACCCCCCAAATTGGAGATGGAAATTCCATATTTATACAAATCAGAGTAACATGTAATCCACAAGGGCAGAGGTGGTAAACTAATGAAGGTGGGACTACAGAGACAGATTTATTAAGAATACAAGAATGTGGATTAGAATAATGATTTCTGACTGGTGTTTCTTTTGTTTCCCTTACTTCCCCATAGCTCATCTCCAAATAGCTTCATTTCCAAATATCCCTTCTCCTTGTTATCAACATTCCTTTGCCTTCTAAGCATTTTAGGGCATTTTTATTGATTCTCTAACGGATCTGGGGAGCAGGTGTATAACCATTTAGCCTACCTAACATCATTTGTCATTTTCAGCTTATCAGTTCCTAAAATAAAAAACCAGACAAGACAGACAGAAATATTAGTAACAGGCTTCTCATACAAGATTCAATATTTGCAAATTAGATTTCCCCCCTCCCCCCATGAATTAGAACCTGTGAATGTTGTGCAACGCTACTGTTTAGTGCTTTCTACTTTTATTTATGTATTTCATGTAACTGATTCGATTTGGCAATGGAAGATAAATAGCCTCTAGCTGAATTTGGTTAATTTCTAAAGGTATGAAAGGCTGCCCCCCACCATTATTACTTAAATCAGGGATGTCAAACTCAAGGCCCAGGGGACGGATCTGGCCCGCGGGCTGCTTAGATCTGGCCCGGGGGGCCACCCTGGAAACAGTAAAGGACTGGCCCATGGTACCTCTTCCAGTGAAAATGGAGCTCACCAGCCCATTTTCACTGGTAGAGTGCTCGGGCCACCACAGGTGCCCCTGATATGAGTGACATTGAACTGGCCACGCCTATCCTGGCCACACCCACTCCTGCCCCTTGAGGTCAAACACAACCCTGATGTGGCCCTCAATGAAATTGAGTTTGACACCCCTGACTTAGATGAAGGAATCTTCCCAGAGACTCCAGATCTAAACTGCAGGCTTGACCTGAAAGCATCTTTTTTAAAAAAAAAATTGATTTATATGCCGCCCTTCTCCGGAGACTCAGGGCGGCTTACAATGCGTTAAGCAATAGCCTTCATACTTTCATATATTTATACAAAGTCAGCTTATTGCCCCCACAAACTGGGTCCTCAATTTACCAACCTTAGAAAGGATGGAAGGCTGAGTCAGCCTTGAGCCTTGTGAGATTCGAACTTACAGTAATTGCAGACAGCTGATATTAATCACAATGCTTTTAGTCTGCTGAGCTACCAGGCTCAGTTTAACCTCTCTTATTTTCCCAATAACTACACTATTGTCTCTACTTTTTTTACACCTGTAAATCCAGAAACAACCTTTTATGTGGCAGCTGCTATAACGTATGTCAATTTAAAGATGTAGAATTATGCCCATAAATTTCTCCTTCTCTCTTCAAGAGTCAACTTGAGCTGTGGCCTTTTGGCCAATTTCTGCCTATAACTTGCCTTGTAAGATCACAACCTATCTTTCAACATATCATTAGCAGGGCTAATATCAATATGAAAGCACTATCCACCTAGATTTTTCACTTGTAACCAGGTGTGCTTGCTGAGACATACCATCTGTTTTTAGTTCTCTTCCAAAGAATGTTTTATCTTGTAACAGCTGCTCTGAACATCCTACCAGTCACAGAGAAGGAAAAATAGCCACCCTTGCATCGTGGATTCTACTAGTTCCTTCTCATTAGTTTAGTTTATGTAGATCCTGCCCATGTATATTTTGAAAAAAGACAATAAAAAATAATGCAAACAAATTGGCCAACAGAACCATCTGTACTTCCTCTTTTATAGCCTGTATGTATTGTCACCAATTATTGAAAAGGGTGTGGAAAAAAGTATAAGGAACAAGGTAACTCTTTTCACAGCAAAACTCAAAGCGTATTTATTCAGTTTCAAATTATACCTAAGATTACAGTATTTCATGTTTACTCTGAAGTCCCACTTTATTTATCAAGTTTATATGTCCGCCAATCTCACATAAAGTGACCCTGGACAGGGGAAAATAGAATGAAATATTCCATGATAGAGTGTCCAGTGGTGGGTTTCAAAAATTTTTACTACGCGTTCTGTGGGTGTGGCTTGGTGGGCATGGCTTGGTAGGCATGGCTTGGTGGGCGTGGCTACCAAGGATACTGTAAAATCTCCATTCCCTCCCCAATCTAGGGGAAGGTTACTGCAAAATCCCCACTTCCTCCTGATCCGCTGGGACTCGGGAGGCAGAGAATAGATGGGGCGGAGCCAGTCAGAATTTTTACTACCGGTTCTCTGAACTATTCAAAATTTCCGTTACCGGTTCTCCAGAACTGGTCAGAACCTGCTGAAACCCACCTCTGGGTGTCAGTTCTGAGCTGCAACAATCTGGACAGCCACTGGATATTAGCAAAGAGCTAAAGAGGACCCTCTGCTGCCATCTAATAGTAATCCAGATTTTTGCAGATTAGATCTGATAACTCTATTCAACAAAGCATTGTCTGGAATACCTTTTTCTAAATTGCTACCTAAGTCAATAATAAGATATTAAAAAGAAGGGCCCTAGATAAACCATTGCAAAGTTCATATAGGTGACCAATATTTCCTCTGTAGTTAAAAACAGAGCACAGTCCTATGTAGGTTGATTCAAAACCAAGTCCCAGAAAGTTTAATACTATAAATTCTGATTCAATTAAATGCAGCCATAAAATTAAGCCTTAACAATTCCTTAGCAGTTGTTAGGGTGACATACAATATCAGAACAATGGCTATGTTCATACAACGTCCTTAACAAGGTCAAAGACTTAGCAACTGAATTCACATCACATATTACCTTGACTACTGTGAACCTTGGTTAATTTTTGATGTCTTAGCAAATTGTATCATACCCATCCTATTTAGTTGCTTTATGGTTCACTAACTTAACTGTCGGGCCTGGAAGCCATTTGGGTATTGGATCTTCAGCCTGCCACATTTAGTGCTGTGGGAAACTGGGAGGGGGAATTGTATGGGGCTGGGAAGATATATAGTCAAAATAACACTCCTTTCTCTGAGAGTCAAGGCTATTCTGCCCTGCACCTGGAGGGGTGTGACTGGGAAGTATCTCCAGTTGGGATGGTGCATTGATTGGACCATGTGATGGACATGTGGGTACTGGGGCAGGGACTTTGACTTTCTTTTGGGTGGGGAAAACCTGGAAGCCTTCAGATTTGGATTTTCCCAGATGTGCCAATACGACATCTCTAATAAAATGGAACTTTGAGAAATGCTTAGCCTCAGAGTCTTATTTAGTTGGGAGTGTTACTTGGAACCCTAACATTAACTTTGTTAACTTTGAAAGAGCAATAAGCTGTATTAAGTATGTGTTTCAGCAATTGCATATATTCAGTGATTAGCAAATTATATGCATTGTTTATGTAAATCATTGACATAATTCCTAGCACAAACGGTATAAAGGACTTGATTCTTTAATGCTGCCTTCTTTAAAGCCTGTGAATAGAGAATGAGTAGGATGATTTTATAGACCCAGAGGCCTAAAGTTGCAGAGGGAAAACCACAAAACTCAGTAGGAGTATTACATGTATAAGCAAGATAATTAAATGATTAAATCTGATAATGGGATGGTTCCAAGGTGACAAAGAGAAAATAACAGGAGTATTTTAAAGTAGGAAAAACTGCTTTAAAAATATTGGGGGAAAAAAGAATTATTATATAAAGGAAGTTGCAAGAACTTAACAGTTAAGTTGATCAGTATTGATATATTTCCAACTAGGAATTTAGAATCACAAAGGCATTATAGATACAAGGTTTGTCTTCATTTATGTTTTTGTTTTTGTTAAAAAGAGGGGAAATAATTGCAGACAACTCTAGAAGATGCTATAGGTTACTAAATAAGTTTTAATGCATCTGAAAAAGGCATTAAACTGTACTCTAAAGAAAGTGTTCTCTAGTGTATAAACTTTATATGGGAAATACCAGTATGATAAAATTGAATTGTACTACATGTAAGTGCTGATATCACTTATGAATTGTTCAGTATTCTTCTCTATTAAATCTATAATTTGGAGCTGATTGCCATATTTAGGAATAAATTTACATGAGTTAAAGTTGTGCATTTACAAAATCAAGTAAAAAGGGTCATTTTTGTACATCCACAGAAAATCTGAGGTCATTTACTCCAAAATGTACAAGAAGTACAAGAGCCAGTTTGGTATAGTACTTAAGGCATCAGACTAGAAACTGGGTGATTCTGAGTTCTAGTCCTGACTTGGGCTCAAAGCCAGCTGGACAATGGTGGATTGCCCCCAGTTTGCAAGAACCAGTAGTAAAACCGGCAGGAAGCCCCGCCCACCGCCCCGGATGTTGTCATCAGCAATTTGCGCACTCGTGATCCCGTTCTGAACTGGTAGTAAAGGTAAATAGAAGCCACTCCTGTAGTTGGGTGACCTTAAGCTAGTCACTGTCCCTCAGCCTTGGGAAGCAGGCAAGGGCAAACCACTTTGGAAAAACTATGCAAAATAAATGTTATTTAGGGGGGGAAATGATAAAATGGGATTTTAAAGAAAAAACCAAAAAGAACTAAAAATTATAATTAACGAAGAAGGGGATTTAAATTTAATTTACTAATATAGAATAAACTTTAATACAATTATTGTGTTTTTAAAAGGAAACAGAGCAGTTAGAAAGTTCATTACCTATGAATAATTCACTATATATGCTTTCTTCAATTTGGGGCAGTTCAAAAGTATTAGATTACAATTCCACCATAATTTTGCTAGTTCAGCTGCTAATGAATAGCTGGAATAGTAAAAGGTGTCATTATCAGCATTTTATAGCAGAAATACTGGTATAGGTTTATTTTGGTCACATGAGTTTTAAAAACAGTATTCACTAGATCAGGGGTGTCAAACTCAAGGTCCGGGGACTGGATCCAGCCTGTGGGGTGCTTAGATCTGGCCCGCAGGACCTCCCTGGAAACTCTGAAGGACCAGCCCATGGTGCCTCTGCCAGCAAAAATGGCGCTCACAAGGGCCATAAGCAGCCCTCCAAGCTCTGTTTTTGGCTGCACTGGCCTACTGAAACACTCTGCCAACAAAAACAGAGCTCAATTTTCGCTGGCAGAGCGCTCGGGCCACCACAGGTGCCTCTGACATGAGTGACATCGAGCTAGCCATGCCCACCCTAATCACCCCCACCTGCCCCCCCAGGTTAAGCACAACCCCAATGAGGGCCTCAATAAAATCGAGTTTGACACCCCTGCACTACATGAAAATTGACACCCCTGCACTGCATGAAAATTGAAATAATGGCATATGCAAGAGAATAACATTAGGCATATTGCTGTAACTCCTGTTATCAATTGTATAATGCTTCTTTGTCCCACTATTAATATTCATCTCACTGTTTAGAAGTCATTATGATAGTTCTGAGATCTTCAGAGTGCCCAAAAAACAATAAGCATTTGGTTATGAAAATGTGTTATGTGTCATCTATTTTGAGATTGAGTTTCAGTATTAACAGAATGGATTTACCCAGGTTTTTTAAGTACTATGTGAGTATGTGCATGTAATGTTTTAAATCTTACTGTATTAAGCATATGCTATTTCTTTCACACAGAACAATTAAGCTTCCAGAATTGGCAAACAACCCTTACAAATTCTACTAATGAGCTATGAAACAGTTTACAAACCTCTCTTAAAGTTGCACAGATTTTTAGCCCTTCTATTCCAAAACTGAAGCTTTTTAATCAAGTACGACAAACCTTGAAAGAGGAGGTACAAGATATAGTATAGACTTAACCTTCTCCAAAATGCCTTCATTGTGGCCTGAAATTATACAATACTGTTCCAGATACCTCCTGACAATACGTTAGCCTAATATGTTTTTCAAATCAAGCCAGTTTCCTAAGCAAGTTACTTGCCATTGTTTTGACATCACTTAACTCTTCCAAATGTTTGTTCATGCCATAAACCAAGACTAGCTATAGAAATAATACCAACTGCTAAAATCCACCTAGAGTAGAACATTTCAGAAGATAAATATGTGTATTTATTGTGCTTAGCCAAAAGTCTTGTTTTTAAAACAGAGTTGTTTTTAATTTTTAAAAAAAGGCTAAGCCAACATTTCTGGTTCCAGCTTTACCAACCTATACCAGCCTCTAAGCTGATATTTATTAGATTTTTACCCCACCTTTATTACTTTATAATAATTCAAGATAGCAAACATACATAATACTCATTCTTCCTCCTATTTTCCCCACAACTCAGGGCACCGCCCTGAGTCCATAAGAAGGGCGGTATATAAATCTAATAAAACTTAAACTTAAACAACCACCATCCTGTGAGGTGAGTTGGTCTGAGAGTGTGTGACAGGCACAAAGTCACCCAGCTGACCTTCACACCTAAAGCGGGACTAGAACTCAAGTCTCCAGTTTCTGAGCTAGTAGCTTAATGACTACACCTCTCTGATCATATTTTTCTACACCATCTTTCGATGGTCACCTTGATCAAGCTGCCATATTTCCATTTTATAAAAGGACTAAACTTGCTAGGCATGGTGAAGCAACGAGGAAGAATTGGCTGTCAGCCTGGGTTGTGAATTTTGAAATGCAACTTGAAAATCCCCTTTTCCTGGACTATAGTGATGATTTTATAGCACAACAAAAATGTCATTGGTAAATTCTCCTTGCTCTGATTCGCAAATGGAATGATAGTAACGCTTTCTAAAATGCTTTTTAGAAGTCTTCAGCTAGTAGTTTGGAAAGAAGCAGTACCTAAAAACCTTAATTGCACTTCTAATTTATAGAAGTTGTCTTGCGTCATGTTGTATAAAAAACCCTTGGTAAAGAAGTGTATGTTTGTAGATAATCCTGTTCTGCTGAGCATTAAGTCCTGCAGGTTCATATCATAATAGCCAACATCAAAGTAAAAAGATAAAAGAAATTAGAAACCTGACACTCTCCCAGGAAGATTGCTGTCTCAACTGATATCTACCTTTAAAAAAAAACAGACTGACACAATCCCTTCAGGCTCCACTTCCTTTTCTTTAAGAAACCAGTTCTGTTTTGTTTTTGTTTTTTATGTTTTTGAAGGACATTTATTGGTTAGTTTCTCTGAGATGTAAGAGGTGAAGAAATTATTGGAGATTATACTTCATGCATTAGTCCTTGGAAAATATGACTATAACATTACAGCAAATGCATACTTTTCATAGATAATGCTGCTGCTAAGCAAATGGGCTTATTACTACGGTATTATCAGTTCAAGAGTTGGGTGTAATGTCTTTTAAAGGATCACAGATATAAATTCCTTAGTGCTCTTCCTTGTTTTATCTTCAATAATGCTGGTTTGGCTTAGTCCTGACTCCCAATTCATTAACCCCAATTGGTGTTTTTTCCTTTCTCTCAACTCCAGTGTTCTTCTCCCTCCAATGCTTTGATGACAAATTTGTGAGAGTGATTGCACCTAAACCACAAGTCATGTTTCTCACACTTCTGTTGTAACAAAGCTCCTGGTATGGGACTATTGTATAAAGGATCCTTTCAGATGTAGAAAGAATGGTCTTACATTGCCTTTAAATGTAAGTGCATACCAAAAAATATACTAAAATCTAATGTCAGTGCGGCTCTCCAAACACACAAGGATTGGAGAGAGTATCTTTATATGCTGCCTGGAGTAATTGTGTGTGAGTTGAGTGGCTATATAAATCTGTTTAGTAAATAAAAATATAGACTGCACTCTCTTCAATCTCTTGAATCAGAGTTCCTGTGCAAACAATCGTATTTAAGTAAAATGACAGGAAGGACAATTACACTATAATTGTACACTAATTCTTTACATGCTGATCTCTTTTGAGCAATATAGGGGCAGATCCTAAGTAATTATGTTTACTGAAAAGAGCTCTGGTGGCTCAGCAGACTAAAGCAGTGTTATTAACTGTTATTAACATTCAGCTGCCTGCAATTATTGCAAGTTCAAATTCCACCAGGCTCAAGGTTGACTCAGCCTTCCATCCTTTCTAAGGTAGGTGAAATGAGGACCCAGTTTGTGGGGGCAATAAGCTGACTTTGTATAAAATATACAAAAGTATGAAGGCTATTGCTTAACACATTGTAAGCTGCCCTGAGTCTCCGGAGAAGGGTGGCATATAAATCAATTTAAAAAAAAAAAAAAAGTAGTTTGAAGATGTTTTTTCTGCCCAGCTGGAAGATTCCTTCTATATTTCATCAAGCACTGCCTGGAAGTAAAAAAGGAGAAGTCTCAGATTAAAACCACAGGTTTCAGTCACGAAGTAGCATTACTCTCTCTTCCTTTCTACCTTGCATTTTTATTTTCTGGGGAGAGTGGGAGCAGGGACAGTAACAATTTTAGAATGATTTCTTTATGAGATTCACTTCCTTGGAAATCTGGATTTAAATTTGGAAAAAATCTGGTTTTCTTGAGCAGCTTCAGAGAAGCTATGCCTCATCTCAGAGGAAGCCTGTTGTTGCTGTTTTTTAAGCAACTCCTTCGGTTCTGTATTTAAGTTTTGACTTACTCCTGTGATGTTTTCAGAAGTCATTCTGAAACGGAGATATATTTAGCCAAGTACGAACTGCATAATATACCAAAGCAAGATACTCTTCCTCCAGCTGGTTAGGAGACCCCTTTGAAGCAGTGAAGATACCTCAAGCCCTGGATGCACAGTGCTGAGAGTTCAACCCTATGCAGAGGCTCAAAACCAAAAGGGCAATTCTAGGGGTGTTTATTAAAATTTGGTCCCAAACTTCATAGCTCTGTTTCCGTGGTCACAAACTGCACCTGACCTAACTTTTACAAATCTGGATGACAGTCTGAAAACTTTCACAAATAAGGCAGTGCTAACCTAAACAATCAACAACTGTGTGAAGAGTCCCCTCCTATTCCAGCAAGAGTGAAAAACAAACAGATTAAAAGCATAGTTAAATATGAACGCTAAACTTCTAGAATGTTCTTAATATGGAAATATCCTAAATCCCTGAAATCCAATGGTCTTCCATATTGCCACTACAGGAATGTGCTTATATTATTAGAATCAAGTATGTCTCTTATGTGTTATTTACTCCTGAACATTTTGCCCTTGTTTTCCATCATTCACTTTAATTGTATGTTTAAGCAAATCATATTCTACTTAAAAATGAAGAATGGGTTAATATTTCAGCTGCTTTGATTCTATAAATACTGATGGGCCAGATGTTGCAACTTTATATGAAGAATATTTACAGGGAAATATATGTCGTGAAGAACTCGGGAAGGCAGTAGTAGTAAGAGAATCCTGACAAAATTGTCTGTTGGATTTCCGACAGTCTGTAGTCATATAAACCAAGTATTTCTAAAAACTATTTGCAAATAATATTTGGAGCTTTTATAAAACCAGAGATAATTCATAGAATTATGCAGAAGCTGATCATCTCCTTTTTTTAACATGAGGGACTAACAAAAAAAGGCAAAACAGGACTACTAATTAAATATTTAATTATATTTATACACATATAATTTTTAAAAACATATTTATATAATTAAATTTTATATAATTAATTTAATAATTTACTTATTAATAACAAAACTTAATGCTAACATTCCAATAAAATGCATTAATTCCACTCTACTATGGTACTCCATTACAAGTACTGTATCCAAGTTTAGTCATCATAGTTTAAAAAGAATTCAATTGCAGTAAAAAGAGTTTTTAAAAATGGCACAAAAAATGGTCCATGGTCAATTCCCAGTGATCACTTGGGCAAATCTGTCTTGAGGACAGTATGTTACAGACTGTCCTGTTCCATGATGTTTTTGACTCTCCTGACAGCCTAGAATTCTTACCAGGCAGGCCAGTGCAATCAAGAATTGCATTGGGCCTTCCTGAAAGTAACCCAAAATGATGAGGAGTGGTCTACTTCAATCGGTTCCACGTCTGTTAAGAACTGAAGTTCTTAAATTAGTGAATCGGCTTTCCCCATTGACTTTGCTCATCAGAAGGTTGCAAAAGTGGATCACATGACCCCAGGTCACTGCAGATCAGTTGCCAAGAGTCTGAATTTTGACCATGTTGGAAGGAATATCCATCTGGTTCCGTTCCAAGCCGGGGAAAAAAACACCAGAAACATAAAGGCTGATTGGAAAGATGGTTTAATGATGAAGCAGAACCACATGGATTCTGAGTAGCTGACCACATGGAGTTGAGAGTGAGGGGTTAGGGTTAGGATGCAAGAACATATATTCTATTGGCTGTTGTAGCTTGCTCTTTAGGTTGTCTGAGCTAGGTTTGGTTGAAGTTTGGAGGGTGATACAATGAAGGGGCTTTGGGAAATTCCTATTGTGGCTGAGGGCTAATCCTACCTTTGTTGGATCTTGGGTGAAGGTATTTGTTTATGAATAGAGCTAGCTATCTCTTTTTGTCTTTAGTGCTGACAACTGCTGAGGGCTATTAAGAAAGGTGGTGGCTACTTTCCAAGAGCAGGTTTCTCCATTTCTCATCCAGGGAAATATAATATTCTGCCTTTTTAATATTTCTCAAAATATTTCATTCTTCTAAGGAGAAGGCTGGGTGCTAAGTTTCTACAAGCACAAGGGCCATAAAGATGCTGCAATGGTCGTAAGTGCGAAAAATGGTCACCAGACACTTTTTTCAGTGTCGTTTTAATTTCGAACGGTCCCTAAATGAACTGCTGTAAATCGAAGACTACCTTTATTTCTTATTAGGTCAAAGTACTTAGTGCCTTTACGGTGATCTGTTAATATTTCAGATCAAAACGCTGCAAACGCTTTCGGGCGCTCTTGTTCCTGCGGTGAGCAGCCAAGGCTGTTTATCATCAAGAGGTTGGAGCGGCAGAACCACTCTCGTTGCGACTTTCGGCAAACGGGAAGAAAAAGGAAGCAGAAGGAGCAGCCGCACCGGGAAGGCGGAGAAAGGGCGCGGCGCTGGGGAGGAGGGCGGGGCTGCTGGTTGCACCTGGCGGCTGCTGGGTCCTGCCTTCCCTGGAAGCGTCTTGGAGCCGGAGTAACCTCGGGAGGCCGGCTGAGCGTCGCCCTGCACTTTGCAATCCGAGAAGGCGGGCCTCGCACAGAAAGCCCGGGGAGAAACGGCGCTGGGGCAGCAGACGGGCGATGGTGCGCGAAGCTGGGCAGCCGCCAAGCCGCCCTCGGAGCGGGGCCGGGAGGGCCGCCACCTGCCGTAGCTGCGCCTGCCGCCTCGGAGAAGGAGCCTCGGGCAGCGCCCCGCGTTTGATCAAGGTGAGCCTCTCCCGGCCGTAGCCGGGGGAAAAACGATCGCGAGGGAAGAGGCGGCGAACAAAAGGCTCCGGGCAGGCCAGGTTAGGTGGGTCGCCGGTGGGAAAGCCTTATTTCTGGGCGCGCTCCGTGGGATGATGATGATGATGCCTCTGGTCTATGCAATATGCAATAGGTGGGAATGTCGGAGCCATGGCGTCAGCAACCCGAAGCGTTCGCCCTGGACATCCGGTGTGCAAGGAGAGCTTGGAAGAGTGGCTCTGACTGCGGGGTTTGATCTTGGAATGAAAGGGGGAGGAAAGACCGGCGAACTCTTCAGAGATGAGTCCCGGCCTGGGCTTCGGATTTAAGACCCCCGTCGCCATGAAAGTCAACATCACGGGCGGGGGGCGGGATTGCCAGTCGCCTCGTGGGATCGGGTTGCAAAGCGGATTTTAAAAGCGTCTCGGAGGGCTTCGGTTGCGAGCCGGGACAGAGTTGCGGGCGGGAGGGGATCAAGGGGATCTTAGCCATTCATTTATTTCCACATTTACCTGGAATAAATCCCTTGAGTTGGGAGTTAACTCTAGAATCGGATTGAATACTTTTTCTCGAGAAGCGGGAACGCTGGCACCTCCACTGTGCTGAGGAAAATATCTCGGGCTTCCCGACCCTTAGGATTGCTACGACGGTTCTGTAATTCGCGCTTTTCCTTCCAAGACCGCTTCAAATGGATCCTTGAATACAGGAAATCATTGAGCACCGGCTAGGCGTCGACTAGATCCTCCTCTTCTGTCAGCCGAAGTCCGCCTCTCGTCTGTTTCTTTCGCGACATGCCAAAGAGCCGGTATCGCCCGGGCGGTGACTTCCGCAGAGCCTCCGGGGCCAGGGGAAAGGGAAATATATAGCCAAGCTCCGAGCTGGTCTGGAAGCCGAGGAAGTCAGCAAGCAAGTCAGTCGCGAACGGGCTCGGCGGCGTCTTCTACGGAAGCGCATGCTTTTCACGACGCTGGCGCGCCCGCTGTTGTTTTTCTATAGGCTTCGGGGTTTGTTATTTTTTAATTCTGCCTGCATATCTATCATCCATCTATCTATAGATATATACGTGTGTGTGTGTGTGTGTGTGTGTGCGTGTGTGCGCATACGTGTACAGGTAGTCCTCGATTTAGGAGCACAACTGAGTGTAAAATTTCTGTTGCTGAGACAGTTTTAAATGAGTTTTGCCTCATCTTCCGAACTATCTTGCCACAGTTGTTAAATGGATGACTGCAGTTAAGTTTAGTAACATGGTTGTAAAGTGAATCTGGCTTCCCCATTGACTTTGCTTGTCAGAAGGTCATAAAAGGGATCACATTGAAACCATCATAAATTCTTGCCAGTTGCCAAGTGTCTGAATTTTGATTACCTGACCACAGGGATGATACAGTGATCGTAGTTGTGAAAAATGGTAATAAGTGCTGTTGTCACTTCGAATGGTCACTAAATGAAAGGTTGCAAGTCAAGGACTGCCTATTTATGGATTTGTTATACATATTTATATTTTTATAAATAACACAAGGTGGAAAAGATACCTAATATTCCTTCCTACCCCTATTTTCTCCACAACAACAGTCTTGTGAAGTGAGTTGGGCTCAGACCAAGTGACTGGCCCAAAACCACACCGCTGGCTTTCATGGCTAAAGCGGACCTAAAATTCACTTTCATCTGTTTCTAGGCCAACACCTTAACCACTAGATCAATTCATGAGCTTATGGCTGGGCATACAATTCCTGCTTTTGTTTTGCAAGTTAGTGCCAAATTCAATATGTTGATGGTCACTAGGTTCAAATCAGGACATAGGTTTTATTGTAATCACTCAAATGAGTTTAACTCTTAACAATTAGGAACCAATAGGTTAGAATTGCCCAAGGTGAGGAAGATGAATGCTTTCCCTATTAGAAATTATGGGGCCTTCAGGAAACCCCACCCACCCAGCTTTCCCAGTTGCCTTCATCTCATCCCTATTCTGTATCTGAGCACTTTAAGTAGTCTTTAGCTCCCCTGTCAGTATAGGGTCCACTATAAAACAGATCACAAGTCACAACATTGTTCCTGCATGTACACTCTGATGCACCTTGGATCTTGCTTGGTTGATGTTACAGCCAGGTGATCAATCCTTAAGGGGTGGGATCAATTGGATTCTGTTGTCCACTTTAGCCAAATTGGATAACATCCATGCTACTTTGGGCAGAAAATCATTTTTTTTTTGCTTATACCAGTTACCAGTCTCTCATTCTCTCTCTCTCTCCTCCCCTCCCATGTTTCTTGGTTGTTTGAGTTGCTTCTTGAGTTAACCATAGTACTGGGATGACACTAAACTTGTGATCAGAAGTAGCCTTCTGTGGTTTGTTACAAATCCATTTAAAGGCACTAAATCCAATGCTTTGAAGTGCTTTCTACCTATAATTGACAAACTACACTGATATGAAATTTACTGGTCCACTGTTGATCTTTCAACTGCTTATTTCTGTCTTCTAGTGCCACACAACCATTATTTAGCTACCAGAAAGCCTCTATTACTGTTATAGTGATGGATGAGTGACTGGAGGTCATAAAGGCCTCCAGTCTTCCCATTTGCAGTCAATTACAGGACAATCATGGCCTGTCTACAACTGTTTCCACATCCTCATGATGTTGCTTTTATCTTGGCCCCAACCTAAGCAGGAGGCAGGTACAAGCATGCCTTAGCTGTATCTATTATTAAAATAACATTTTCCCTTTACTCAACAAAGGCCAGGGATAGCTTTGAGGTATATCAAATCTGTTAAGCATTTTTACCTATCATCTTGGAGGTAAGTCAGGTCATGACAGGGAAAAAGAGGGAGTAGAGCTAGAGTAGGAATTTGCAATGAGGAAAGCAAATAGCACACCTGTATAGTGTTCTTCCAATTTAAGCTTGGATAGAATGCACTAACTCAGTTATGGCAAGGATCAGTTTGATGGTCTTGAATTGCTTATATTTGTTGTAATGTTGTTTAGAACAATCTCTTTTGAGAAGATGACAACACTGTCCAAATATTGGGTAGCATTTTCATTTTTACTGAATAAATAAAGTAGTTGGGTTAAAAGAGAAACTTTTATTGCAGATATCCTGTTTGAGCAGAAATGAGGAACAAGAAAACTTTAAAGCTAAACACCCCTCTAAACAATCATTTGATGTCAGCCTTATTCATTACTGTGATGGTGATGTACAATCTCAAATATTTGAGGATTGGATTGCAGCTTTCATTGTGTTTCATGGATGGTTTACTGGCTCCAGGATTTTGGACAGGCATCTTTTTTCAGCAGTATCTAGAAATATCAATTAAATTGTAAAGCATGTATCTTATGAATGAGTTATGGCCCTTCATATGTCAAACTACTACTCTGTCTAGATTAATTTTTTTAAAATTCAGCATTCACTTTTTTAATCTTCCAATGTAATTCCTTTAGCTTCCAGTCAAGCAGTGGCCCTTCATCTTTATATATCATAAGGCTACTTCTCTCTAGACTAATAAAAACACATTCACTGTTTCAATGTCCCAGTGTAATTTCCTTTAGCTTCTGGTCAAGCAGTGGGTATTCAACCTGCATTAAAGCAGTGCTTCCCAAATGTCTTCTTTTAATACCCAAACACACTTTCCAGAAAGTCTGTTTTACTCAAAGTAGGTAAAACACTTTAAATCAGGTTAAGTGTCCTTGTTGTGATGGCTAACGACACATGAACTCATTACCTGAAGAAAAAACAATTCAAAGCATTACATTAAAGGGTAACAAACAAGGATCATCATTTTCCTTATAAAAAACAGAAAAGAGGACCTAGGGATGTTACATAACCAGAATGCCTCCACCTATCAGTATATGCTCACATTGAAATTCAAATATGGAGATGGCTTTAATTGTGCAGAATTGAGAGTGTTCTTTTAGCATTTGCTATTGGCATAGCCATAAAAATGATTGGTTTCCCCAAAGTTAATAGCAATAGCACTTACTTATATACTTCTCCATAGTGCTTTAAAGCTCTCTCTGAGTGGTTTACAATGTCAGCATATTGCCCCCAACAATCTGGATCCTCATTTTACCAACCTCGGAAGGCTGAGTCAACCTTGAGCTGGTCAGAATTGAACTGCTAGCAGTCGGCAGAATTGGTCTGCAATACTACATTATAATGTCTGCATCACTACGGCTCTCTAATCCATCGACTTGAGAGAACCTGATAGTAGACAAACACAGAATGGTTCTTTTGCACACTGAACCACAAATTAGCCAACCACTGTGTATCTTAATGTACTGCATAGACCCAGCATTGAATGCTAGTTTTTCTTTATTCAAATAATTGGGTTGGAAAATTGGGTTAAGTTAACTATAGCTAAAACATATTTACAGAAAGAACCTCTAGGGTAATCCATTTGACTTCCTGATTTTATTGTGGTAAAGATGAGAAAAAATAATAGTGAGGTTTTCCCCCAGCCATATATTCAAGTTTCATGTTGAGTAGTATGTTGTTGAAAGCAATTGTCTGGCAACAGAGAAGTTACTCATATTTTGTATAATTTACACAGATGAACTGCAGTCATTCTTTGCTCAAAAGGGCCTTTTTTCACTTATCCTATAGCATGGATATAAATATAGGCTCAGGGCTTCAGGATCTTCGTGTTAATCACAGTTTAAATGACACCAGTCCAGTGGTTCATCTTAATTGTAGTTGTTGAAACAAATTACCGTTCAGAACTATAGTTTGTTTCCCCAAACTATGAATCAGATTAACAAGAGACTGTTAGATTCTGGAGATGAGAGCAAGCGTTCTTAATATCAAAACAGAATGACAGCTTCCAAACTGCCTACTATGTGTCTAAGTCTTGATTGTTCTGTCATAAACAATAGTTGGGTCTGTCCACTGTGCATTAAGCTGGGATCTGTTTAACTATGCCAGTTGAACAAACTGAGCTCCACGGGGAAAATTCACTGAATGTGCTAAGATGTAGACATATGAGTTACCACATTGTGTGAATGAGTCCATTGTTTTAATGTTACGGTTAAACAAGTTGAGAAAGAGATCATCTAATTTACCTCTTCCATTCTTTTATTTACTGTCAAACCTTTAATTAAAAGTTATTGAGAGCAAGTATATGCAATTAACTGAATGTCTGTTCTAAAGGAAATGATGAGAAACTTGTAATAAGCTTTTTATAAAACTCCTGTTTGGGATAATTAATAAATATAGGATTTGAAAGGGTTGGTCAAAAATGGTAGTTGAAATATGCATTTTGGTGGACTTAATGTCTGCTTCAGGATGTGGTTTACAATTAAATAGGGCTGTGTGCACTTTAAGAAGATTTGGAAGAAATGGTTTGTATTTGACCCAAGCGCCAGCCATTTCTGCTCTTGTTGAGGGACAAGACTGCTGTAATGAACAGAAGAAGTACTATGCTTCTGTGAGGTTTCAAGTATTTCTTCAAGCGATTTTCCAAGTATGTTCAGTCATATTTATAAGTGTTCTTTATTATGAATAGTAGAAAGTGTTTCCCTTCTCTTTCCTAATACTGAAACTCAGGATTGCATAGGAGCCTAGATGGTTATTATATGAGCTTGTGCTCATCCTTACCTAACCAGTATGCCTAATGTATCTGAAGGCTGCCATGCTTCTAAATTGTAATTCAGATTCTAGGGACAACTGCAGCTAGCTTTAAGATAATGTATAATTCTCTTTTCTTAAAGCACAACCATGAGAAAAAACCGATCCATTCCCATTTTTAAAACAATTAGTGGTCTGATTCATAGTTTATGCTAAATCAGGATTCTGAACGTGATCTTTTGACCAAGCTATAGAAGTCTGATTCATGTATCACATGAAATCACGTTATAGATTTGTCCATATATTACTGTTAGAAGAAACCAGGCCATATGATCATTTATTACTGTAAACAATGCCATTGTAGGTTTGAGTAACAAGAAGCTATGAACTTAAAGCAACCTGTATATCAACAAGGCAATTCAGTACTTTGAATTGGCTTTTATTTCTAGTTTATTTACTTAGAATAGAATGACAGAGTTGGAAGGGACCTTGGAGGTCTTCTAGTCCAACTCCCTGCCCAGGCAGGAAACCCTCCACCACTTCAGACAAATGGTTATCCAACATCTTCTTAAAAATTTCCAGTGTTGGAGCATTCACAACTTCTGCAGGCAAGTTGCTCCACTTATTAATTGTTCTAACTGTTAGGAAATTTCTCCTTAGTTCTAAATTGCTTCTCTCCTTGATTAGTTTCCACCCATTGCTTCTTGTTCTACCCTCAGGTGCTTTGGAAAATAGTTTGACTTCCTCTTCTTTGTGGCAACTCCTGAGATATTGGAACACTGCTATCATGTCTCCCCTAGTCCTTCTTTTCGTTAAACTAGACATACCCACTTCCTACAACCGTTCTTCATATGTTTTAGCCTCCAGTCCCCTAGTCATCTTTGTTAATAATCATCTTATATTATTTTATAATATCTTCAGTGGGACTATAACTTACAAATTTCAAATCTGCCATTAAGTCAAGCTAGGAGCAATATTGATGTTGGTGTTGTAAGGTCCAGCTGTGTCCTAATGTAGAAGCTGGCATTTTTATCTTGGTTTTTCTTAGGGTGCTTCCTTAAAATGAAGATAGATAATGTATTCCAGTGGGGAGTCTATAGAAATACCAAAGAATATCTGTAGCTCAGGCTTGAACTCTGGAGTTCTTAGTGCTCTTTGTGCTTGGTTGTTTGAATGCAAACATTTCATTTGCATGCTTATCTAGTTGGGTAATGAAATGATTGCAAGCAAATATCCAAGCTCAGAGAATACCAAGAACTCAGCATCTATATTAGGTGTGCTGGGTGCTCCTATAGAGAACAATACAATACAGTTTCAAATAAGAGTTACTATTTTGGAAGAGGTCCTGTGTTTTGAGGCCAGAGGGAATGGTTCTTCAAAGACAGCCCTCTTTTACGCATCCCCTCTAAAAAAAGGCAGCCTATCTCTTTGTATGCATTTACACCTATTGTTTCAAATAGACAAGTGATATACTATTATTTAAAATTTGTGCAAGTTAGGTCAGCTAATAAAACTTACATTTAAAACTTACTGATGAATTGTTTAAAATAGGTAACATTTGTAGCTTCTTGTCTGAATGCACAAGTGTGACAATTCCTATCTTGGGTAATTTAACCCTGTGTAGCAGCTGTGGTTGTAATCCTACCTCCATTTTTATGGCAATAAACTTTAGGTTACAACAGGGTAGTATATCTTCACAATGTGCATAAAAGTGCTTGTCATATTTAAGCAATATATTGGTTACTGAGATTCACATTGGGCTTTTCCCTTTTTGTAATACACTGTCAAAGGTAATAATTGTCTTTTTCTACAAAGTCTAACCAAATTACCTTTTCATCCTTCAGTAAGGATCCCATAGTTAAGGAAGGGTTATATCTCAATAAGAGTGTGTGCAGAAAATCCCAGATCCAATATCCTTTCATTTCTAGATATGTCTTTCTGAAAATTTGATGAATCCCTTTTGGTCAGTATCAGAAAATACAGAGATAAATGGATGAATAATCTGATTCAAGACAGTATAAGGCTAGCTTCTTATATTTATTTATCTTTTGGCAAAGTAAATTGTTTACCTTATTTTTTTGTCTGCCCAGTATTTTGTCTCTCTCCCGTAGCAATCCTCATATTTAAATAGTTATTTGATGTTTTCATTTGAATATTCCAGCTTGCAAATCAGTGTTTTAAATTGTTAACCTCACTTCCTCCACTGTATAACTTCAGTAATAGCCAGTATGTAAAATAACATTTAAAACCTTACTGATCCCTCTGGTCTTGGTTTTAATTTTCTATTTAATTCTATTTTAATGTTTAAAATTAATTTTTAATAGTTTTTTTAAAAAAATTATCATTGTAAGCTGCCCACATTTGCTGTATTAGTAAGACAGGCAGCATAAAAATTCAATAAAGCAGTAAGGAGTAATAATATTTTTGGACAAATGAAAATAAATATAACCATATGTAAATTTAAGATCTTAATAAACATGTAATGCTTAAGGAAAGAAATTGTTGTGGTGAATTCAGAAGACAGGACAGATTATGTAGGTTGTTTCAAGTTCTCTTTTAAAATATAAGGCTCAGTAAATTATATTCCAGCAGCTATGCTCATTTTAAAAAAGTAACATTTATTTTCACAGCTGTGCAGCTGTGTGGATGCATGTTGAAAATTATTTTTGGAAAAAAGTGGCTGACTGTTACCATAGTCAAAGGAAAATAAGCAAGATGATAATCCTTAGTTTCTTGTGTGCAGTTAAAGGTGAGAAAAGAACATACCAGTTCTCAGGCATAAATAACACTCATCGTGTGTCTGAAGAGACTGGCTGAAGCGTCCAGGTCCCTTCAGACTATTTCAACCAGTGACAACCAAAACAGCCTCTTTAGGAGACAATAACTCTGCCATCAACTTGAGGGTACACCCTGAAATCTCTTACATCATTGAAAGAGGCAGATGGGGTGACTTGGTGAATTGTGACATAACAACAGGACCATAGGGATGTCAAGTAGTTGATTGGCAAATCACTAATTTCAGTCAGTGGGGGCCTGGAGGAGTCAGAGGTAAGGTAAATTCCCAAATCACTTAAAATATGGATTGATGTATGTTGCTAGAAAGGTCTGAAAAATTGAGGTAATTAACAGGGTTTTTATAATGTAAACCATTTTTTTCCAGAGATTAAAAACAAAAACTGAATACTGTATTTTTCAGATGATAAGACACTCCAAAGTAGTATATGCACCTAGCTTTTGGGGAGGAAAACAAAGGGGAGGGGGGAATCTGCCTCTGCCTCCTAGCAATTTAGCTCCTTGCAACAAACAGCCTGGTCAGCTTCAGCACAGCCTGATTTAGCAGAAGCCTATCCCCGCTGCCTAGAACGGGCCACAAACAGGATGCATGGAGGCCATAAATGGGGTGCGGAGGCTGAAAATGGGGCTTGCAGAGATGGCGACAAGTGACAGCAGCAATGGGCAGCCACGGCGCCGATGGGCGGTGGTGATCCCTGCAGCCTGGAATAGCTGATAGGCAGTATTCTGAGAGGCCAATCCAACCGCCAATAAGCTGCTTGTGCTAAATCAGGCTGTGCTGAATCTGACCAGACTGTTTACTGTGTGCTGCAAGGAGGTAAATTGCTGGGAGACAGAGGCCAAAGGGTGGGTGGGTGGGAGGCTTTGGTAACATTTGCTGTATAAGACACACAGACATTTCCACCCACTTTTTGGGGGGAGGGAAGTGCATCTTTTACACCAAAAAATATGGTATATATATTTCTAGGATACAGCTGCACTTGGAAAGACTGCCAGTGACTCTAAACAACAACTCTTAAATATTTATTTATTTAGCGTATGGCTGGTCACACACAATATTAAAACACTTCATTTTTACAGATTAAAAACAATAAAACAATAAAAAAGCAGTAAGAAAACCTAAAAGAAAAACAGAAATAACATTTCAAAGTTTAATGTTGAGTTTGGAGATCCAGTCAGTAGCTGCCATTGTTATGCAGAGGAAGTCCCTAGAGTCTGCTGGATACCTTCTGTTAGGGCATTCCCTCACTATATGCTGGATGGTCTGTCGAGGGGCCCCGCAATCACATTGTGCTGAAGGTGTCTTTCCCCATTTATACAGGGAGTCAGCACACACCCCATGAGTTCTAATTCTATTATATGTCACCCATATGTGACGGGGTAGGCTAAATCCTGGAGGTATACTACTAGGACTGATATGCTCGGAGACATCTCGGGTGGAACAGCTACTCCATGCCTCCATCCACTTTTGTGGGGTGCTCTGATGATCGGCCATCAACTTACGCGCTATCAATATTGGTGGATTTCTTGACTTTAATCGGCATCTTAGGAGATCAGGAATGTATCCATGTATGGGTAAAGAAGAATTTAACAGGATCTTACTATACTCCCGAATGAGAGCTTCTTGTCGTTGTAAGTGCAGGGGGAGTATGTGACTAAGAACTGGTAACCAGTACCTAGGTGTAGATTTTATGCACTCAGTAATTAGCCTCATCGTATGGTTAAGTTGAACATCAATAAGTCCTGTATGTGAGCTGTTTATCCATACAGATGCACAGTATTCCGCTCAGAGTAGCTAAGCCTGAGGGCTGCACATCGGAGAGTTGGGGCTGAAGCTCCCCAAGTTGTTCCGCATAGTTTTTGTAGGATGTTATTTCTGCTGTTAACCTTGGCAGCCATATTCTGAATATGTTTCTTAAAGGACAAGGTCCTGTCTAAGGTAACCCCCAGGTATTTTGGTGTTGACTCGTATGGGAGCAGTTTGTTATTTAGGTATACATTGAGTTCTCTTTTTGCCAATTTGTTTTTGAGGTGAAAACATGATGTAACTGTTTTACTTACATTTGGGATTAACCTCCATTGGTGGAAGTATGTGCTCAAAGTTGTAAGGTCGGCTGTAAGTACGCCTTCTGTAGCTTCGATGTCCTTGTGGCTATATTGTAATGCCAGGTCATCAACATAAGAGAACTTTTTTGATAGCGTGGGTGATATATCAGAAATGTATAGATTAAATAGAGATGGAGCCAGCACGGAGCCCTGAGGGAGTCCGTTATTCAGGTGTCTTTGCTTACTGATTTTGTCACCCATGATGATTTGAAAGGTTCTTGCTGAAAGCATGTTATTTATTAGGTGGCCCATAGTCCTACAGGGGACAGCGTGGAGGAATTTCTTTAATAGGCCCTCCCTCCATACTGTGTCGTATGCTGCTGTGAGATCCACAAATACAACAGATGTTTTCAGTTTATTCTGATAGCTGCTTTCAATATGGCTTATAAGACTAAGGACCTGATCAACACAGCTCCAATAAGATCTAAACCCAGCCTGTTCAATCGGTATTTGTTCGTTAATTTTCTGTCCGATTCTGTTAAGTATCAATCTTTCAAGTAGTTTATAACAGACACTTAACAGAGCAATAATATTTGGCATTTAAAAAAAATTAATAATAAAAAATTCAATTTGCAATGAATTTAGGCAAGACTGGATCACTGTGCTGTACTAGGCAGCCTTTTTAAATGTTTACAGTTAATCATAATAATTTCTGTTGAGGAAACCAGCCAGCATGTGAGCTTCTTTGAACTCTTTTCATTGAAGTAAACAAGTCTGATTTCCTCGCAAATCCTTGGAGGCACTCTCTGGCATCACTTGGCCTTATAAAGCGAATAACTGCCATTATGCATAGCAATGGTGCTGGTCCCTTTTCTCTTTCAAGAGCAAATATATCCCCTTCTATGGCTAGTTTTCCCTTCCAGAAACAGCTCCCATGAACTGCTAGCTTTATAGCACAACCTCTATGAATGGATGGATTTAAGTCAATTAATGTGTAGTTTCCTGGGTTCCACAGCATGGTGGCAGCTCCAAGAAGCATATGGAGCTGAATCACCTGTTGGTACCACATGGAATGCGTTGTTCATAAGTATGAGGAAACTTTAGGAGATGTTGGCACCATGTGGTCTGTATGGTTGCAGGAAAAGCACTTGCCACCATTTTTTCTGAACTTACAAAACTAGCTAAGCTGCTGAGTACATACTGTAGTTAAAGCTTTTTTTTTTTTGTCTATGGGGGGATTGATTGATGTTCGAATCAGTGGACTTGATGAAGGAAATATTCTTTGCCTGTGATGTCAGTGATGATGGGGAAATTTTACTAAGAAAAAAGTGTTTTGAACAAGGGTGAGCAAGAAAATGTACAGCTAAGAAACAAATAGGAATGCTGACAAACAGGCTTCTAATTGTCTTCAGTGGTGCGTTGTGACAGTTTGAGGCCTTAGGCACAATAAAAATGTAAGGGTCCCCAATATTCATTAATTCCCTCTAATAATGTATCACAAATAATATCTAAACAATTTACAACAAATGATTATCTACCTTTTAATTATAGATTTTGTTCTTAATAAATTGTTAATACCTTTACAAACAATAGAGTTTATATTAAAAGATATGTCTTCCATGATTACAAAAGATGCAAATCGCAATAAATAATAGAGAAATACAATTACATCACTTCACAGGCATAGATAATTGATATTTGGTATGTATGTACATCATCATTGTTTTGTATTTAACCCCCCCCCTTTTTTTTTTGAACGCACAAAATGGTATGGTCTGATTTCATATGCAGGTGAGTTTTCTACTGGCCATCAGGCCGTTAAAAATTCAAATAATAACTGCAACATGGGGGTGGGGAGAATCGCCACGTGTACCAAAAACCATGCTAACCCAAAACCCCAAAGGTTGCTCCTGGAAATCCCCACTGATTTGAAAAAGGATACTTGAAAAGAAGGGGAATCAATTTTCTGAAAATGTAATTTTTGGGAAACAGATTTAAAAGGATGGCAAAGAACAACATTTTGCTTTTTGGTAAGTGGATGTTTTATGGCTGGTGGCCTGTCTAGAAAATGGGCGTGCATCTCAGGCCAGCTGTTTTTTGTTCTAAATGAATAAAGGGATGCTGCTACCCATTATTCTGTATTTTTTTAAACTTTGAAGCCTGGTCAAAGGAATGATTGTACTCAACTAAAGGGTTTCAGTACGTGCCTTTTCTGAAACATACACCCCCCCCCCCCGCTCCAGTGTATGTTTTCTCTTCCTCATGAGCAAACAAACCATCTTGTGTATTTTTATCAATCTTCCCTCCAAATTTTACCCCTCACAAGCCTTCATTTATTTAATCTTTCTGTTTAATAGTTTATTAGTGTCAATTGAAGACTTCCATGTGTATTTTTCACTATACATTTAGTTGTGTATACTTAATCCTCACCAAAACTTTACTGAAGAAAAAAAGGTTGCCTCTTTTTTCTTTTCTTTTCTTTTCTTTTTTTGTTGAGAAAATACAGTTCAGTATCCAATCTTTTTGACTAGAACTGGAAAAACAGATTAAAAGCCATTATAGCTATGGCTATAATTAAAATGTAATTATACATTTTAGTAGGGCTTTTTGTGGGGGCCAAAAGCCCTACTAAGCATTAAATTAATAATAATAATTAATATACAAAAGTATGAAGGCTATTGCTTAACGCATTGTAAGCCGCCCTGGGTCTCTGGAGAAGGGCGGCATATAAATTGAACCAAAGAAAGAAAGAAAGAAAGAAAGAAAGAAAGAAAGAAAGAAAGAAAGAAAGAGAAAATAATAGGTGAGACAAAGTCTCTGCTTTAATACTAGTTTAAGTACTTACTCAGTTTCTCTCTGCAGAATCCTTTATTTGCATTAAACCAACATTTCAATTCACAGACAAATTTATGCAGCCTGTATTAATGCAGCTAAATAAATACAGGTTCTAAAAGGCAAATGTTACTTCCTTCTTCATTCTGTAGGAAAATCTGGGAAAACTACAGAAATAATAAAAATCCAAAGGGGAATCTAGGAGAGTTTTTCAAACCAACACATTTTATTAAAAGGCATAAGCTTATGAAGGCTACCTTAAACTAATATCTTCTTACAATTTGTTCAAAGATAAATCATATAGCCTCCTTCAGATTGAGCTGGACTTTTGGTAATTTCATGGACAGAGTTATGCTGATGTAAGAAGATTCTAGATTTGCAGAATTTCTCTTTTCTTGTTTTTTGTTGTTTCTTTCAATACAGTTACTCCTTGACTTATGACCACAATTGAATCCAAAATCTGTTGTTACGTAAGACATTTGTTAAATGAATTTTGCCCCATTTTACATCATTTCTTGCCACAGTTGTTAAGTGATTCACTGCAGTTGATAGGTTAGTAACCTGGTTTTTAATTTGGCTTCCCCATTGTCTTTGCATGTCAGAAGGTTGCAAAAGGTGATCACATGACCCCGTGATGTGTAAAGGTCATAAGTATGAACCAGTTGCCAAGCATCTGGATTTTGATCACATGATCATGTGGATGTTGCAAAGATTTTAAGTGTGAAAAATGCCCCTAAATCACTTTTTGCAGTGCTGTTGTAACGGTCACTTGGTGAATTGTTGTAAGTCAAGCACTACCTGTACTGATTTTTCATTTCCATTATGCAAGATGCCTTCCTGCTTTCACTAACGCTCCCAACCAGTTAAGATGATTTTAGTTGGGAAATGGAAAAGATGCCTATAGGGAACTGAAATAGAAGGGGTTTGATAATAGTGATGAAACGCAGTAGCGAAGGAATATCCTTTGAAGTCAATAGTTGTGTCAGCCACCTGGCTCCCCTCTTTCATTCCCCATGGAGAAATCATGAACTGATTTCTAGTTTGTCATGCAATGACAAACTAGAAAAGCGAGGCACCAAGGGGATAAAATGCATTCTTACTGGTTGAGCCAATTGCGTCTCACAATTTGAAACAGAAATAATAGAATTATTTCTAGGAAAGGGAGAGGCTCCTGCATGAACTGCCTCCTGAGATTCACATGGCTCTCTTGATGCAATCCATCTCTTCCTAATGGGAGTGCTAATGGTGAATGTCTTTCAGCCTATTCCTTTCCCTTCAGCTAAATGATGGGGTTTATTTCAACCCAATATCACATGGTTTAACAGCAAGTATTCTTCCTCTGAGGTCCATAATGGCACTAAAGTGTAAGCTGGAGGTCTGTTCAAGCACCAAATGCTAAATGCTTTTCTGCTAAATGCCATCATTTTCTTTATCTCTGAGCAGCGTCCATCATTAGTTGGAGTCAACCTTATCTCTGTAGAGAAGCATCTGAAAATGTTTACACTTTCATCTTGCAGCAAATGTTAGAAAGCTAGTCCCTTATCAACAATAGCTAAGATGGATAAATAGAAAAATAAAAAGAATAAAAAGGATCTGAAAAAAGAATAAAAAGGATCTGAAAAAAGAATAAAAAGGATCTGAAAAAAGCATAAAAAGGATCTGAAAAAATGTGACCTGAAATAATGAATCCCCATGAAAAATAAACAATTGATACCATAGCTCAGTTTTCTAATAGACTTTTTAGCTTAAATTATAGTTTAAACGATCCATTGATTTATTTTCTATACACCAGTTAGGTGACCACTTAAGTTCTTCTGTGATCAAAAAACCAAGGAAGTTTATTGCATAAGTACTGTAGCAGCTGCTATAAACTCTGTTCTTTTACAGATGAATAAATTAATCTTTACATAACCTTTTATGGGTCATAATAATAGTCATCATCATACTTTGTATTATTGCTTTGTTTTCCAGAAGTAGGAGCTAGCAATACCTTAAAATATTTTTACAATGGATCAGACATCTTTATTGCAATATTCCTAATATGTTAAAAACAACTACATTACAGCAATAGTTAATTTACTTTTGTGACTGGTGTAAGTATTAAAATTGTTTCTGGCTGAAATATGCTTTGTTTGTGGTGGTAATAAGGCAAACGCTTTAAAAACATCATCCCAACATTTTGACAGATGATTGATCACTGCAGACTTATGAATTATTTAAAAAGGACTCCAGAATTCTTTAGTCGATATGACCATGTTATTTAAGAGTTGTACATGCTGTGGTCCAAGATAAATTGCAGAGTGCATCAGAGTGAGGAAGATGTTCTAGCGCCTAAAATATTAGTGTAATCTAAAAATGAATTTGTTTGTGCCTCGCTCACCATAGCATAGTGTAATATATCATATAATTTATCACTCTTAGTAAATTATGAATGATAACCTCAACTGCATTCTCCCTCCCAAGCACTAAATAGAGAGTCCTCCATCCTACTATATAGCTGCAAGACAAAATGTCTGCTGAAATAATTATTTGTATCCTTCCAAATGGCTATATGGGAACTGCTAAAATAGTTTCAATTATTATATCAGTGTATAATTTATGTTTGATGAATTAGACAATCTGTGCACTATTTTCTTCAACAACATCACCACAAATCTGACATCAAGAATGATAATGTTCTAAAATTAGCAGGGGAAAATTAAGGAACAACAAAGATCAGTTTCATTGAGAAATAGCTTACATGGTAATTTAAGAATATGAATTAACTTGCTTTTTTTCACAAAGCCTTATGGGATAATACAACTATTTTTGGAATGTCAAATTGTTTGAACTGGTTTTGTGATAATATATATATTTGTGTGTGTATGTGTGTGTATGCTTTACAATAAATCCTTTTGCTGAGCCAAGAAAAGGGATGCTCTTTTTGTCTACTCTAAAGCACCATTCATTCACAAAGTGACCAAAATTCTTTTGAATAAGAATAAATTTATGAAGATTCCTTGGTTCCGGGGCAGGGGGCAGGCTTTTCACTTCCTATCAAATGAGCAGTTGACTTGAGATATGACTCAGCTTATTTCCAATGTTCCTGATCATTTTTAAATAATTTGCTTTATGGATAATAATTTGTGGACATTCCCATTTCCACACCTGATTCTATCCTCCTTTAAACCTATGCCTGCATATAATTCTTTCTGTTTTGATTAAGATGGAATAAGGTACTGGTGGTATAGCAGACAAATAAAAAATGATGTTTTGTCAAGCTAAGCTAAATATTATTAAGAGATTGTATGTTTTTACATGTTGCAAGGGTCTCTTATTAGAAGACAATAGTAGCAAATTCTAAGATGCTGATTATTTAGTGCTACTATTTGGCTTCAAGAAGCAATTGGGTGAATGAGTTCATGTTCAATGCTTATCGTTGCAATTACTCCCATTCTTTCTGTTTTCCATAGTCTCATTGGCATTTGCCTGCCTGCCTCCCCTCACCCCCTCAGTATTTCCTCATACTGCTGCCTATGTGTAGACTAGTGCCCCTTTCAGCTGGCCAATGAGAAATGCAAAAAGTAATGCTCCAACTGGTGCTTTTGCTTCTGCATGCCAGTCACTATATGTGTGGGGTGGGGTGGGGTCGGGTGGGGTAATAGTCAACAGAAACAACAGAAAAGGGAAGAATAGCTAGACTCAAGGAGAATAAACTGGAGAAATTCCAGCAGTGATACAAGGAGGGAATTCCTAATGATCTACCCTACATTTTCTTGAAGGAAACATTATATTAATATATTTACAATATTTCCTCTGGAGGATCAGCTACGTAAATTGGAAGTCAACTGGCTCAGCCAAGAAGACTTCCAGAATATCACATAAAATCATGAAGATATAGGAGTGATACTGATCTCAGATTAATTCAGATCTTATATATCTAGCCATAGTGAGAAATGAAATATTTTATTCTTTGGAATGACAGCATTCTTCCCCCTGAATATTAAGTACTGTCCTATTAACTGTTGATTTTTCTGTGTCTACAGGCTCCTTGAACTGAAGACTGGAGAGTCACATGTATATCTCATGCTTACGGTGAAATCATGGCAACCAGTGATAAAGTAGCTATCTTAACTGATGATGAAGAAGAGCAGAAGAGAAAATATGTGCTTGCTGATCCTTTCAGTGGGATTCCCAAGGAGCAAGACCTCCAAACCCAAAGTGATACTCCTTCAACCGAGACCACTACTATTCCAGACGAAGAGCTTGATTGGCTTGAAAGACACTGCGTGAAAGTGAATAATGATCTCTTGATCTCAAAAGTTTTTTATTTTTTCTTTTATGCTGCTTATGGTTCCTTGTACCCATTGCTTCCTGTATACTATAAACAACTAGGCATGACCCCCAGCCAGAGCGGACTTCTAGTAGGGATTAGATACTTCATTGAATTTTGCAGCGCTCCATTTTGGGGAGTGGTAGCAGATCGCTTTAAAAAGGGGAAAGTTGTTCTTCTCTTCTCCCTATTATGCTGGGTCCTGTTTAACTTGGGAATTGGATTTGTTAAACCAGCAACCTTAAGATGTACACTAAAGAAACCTATCTCCGTTCCCCCTACCAATGCCAGTCACCTTACAGCAGCATCCTCACAAAATATCTCCATTTCTTCTGTCATGCCTACTTTGGCAAGTACGATAACAAAAGGTCGAGGGAAAAGAGATTTGCTGACTTACAACTTGCCAACTCTGAGCTCAGCTTTGTCTACAAATTCTAAAACTACCTTTTCTCCAACTATTCAAAATGGAGCTAGGAAGCGTGCTTTAAAAGAAGAGGGCACAACTGTTGCCAGCACTCCAAAAGGTATTGTTACTGCAGGTCTGTTGGGGAACACCAGCCACACAACGGCATCACCTACAGTCACCACAAAATCAGCCCTTTCTGCCCATTTTGCTCTTGTATATGATCATGAGGAGGTTGAAGCAATCTTCTTGCTCATCCTCCTTGTTGTGATTGTGGGAGAATTTTTCAGTGCCTCCTCAGTCACTATAGTAGACACTGTGACTCTGCAGTATCTTGGCAAACACCGAGACCGTTATGGGCTACAACGAATGTGGGGATCTCTGGGCTGGGGACTGGCCATGCTGTCAGTGGGCATTGGCATTGACTCTACCCGTATTGATGTGCTCATTGAAGGCCAAGGCTGTAAGTCTCCAGACTACAAGAACTACAGGATCGTTTTCATAGTCTTTGGAGTCTTGATGACGCTCTCTTTGATTGTGGCCACCCAGTTCAGGTTCCGGTACAATCACTACAAGCAAGAGGAAACCCAAAGCACAGAGCCAGAGGATTCCCACTTGGACCGAAACTCCTCCACAGATTCCTCCCATGACACTCAGAGTAATACAAGCCAGTCCCAGACTTTTAATTTTTGGGACTTGATTAAGCTGCTCTGCAGTATCCAGTATGGCTCAGTGCTGTTTGTGGCGTGGTTTATGGGTTTTGGATATGGCTTTGTGTTCACCTTCCTTTATTGGCACCTGGAAGATCTGAATGGCACCACCACGCTCTTTGGAGTTTGCTCTGTTTTAAGTCACATCTCTGAACTGACGGCGTATTTTTTCAGCCACAAGCTGATTGAGCTGATTGGTCACATCAGGTAAGCCAAAACTATAAGCATGCTAGAACAGCAATAGGCAATACTGTGTGGGGAACCCAGATGCTTCTTTTTGTAATTTGCATGTTCTCATATATATTTGGATACATAAACTTTCTGCTTGGTGTTATACAATGAACAAGTACGGAACAAAGAACTATATTTTCACGTACTATTCATGTAAGCTAAACAATTATTTCTTACAATGTCATGGATCTGCAAAATTAGCCATTTCATGGTCGACCAGTTTCTAGGTCAGCACCTTGGATGTTCCATTTCTCCTCCTGATCACGCTGATCCAGCCATGCAGAGAGTGATCTAGTAGTTTTCTAGAGGTTAACCCCCTGAATTGAACAGAATCGATGGTGTTCTAGTTGGAATAGGCTTCTTTTAGGGGCTGGATCAGGTCCAATACCACAAACTGCTTCAAATCAAAATTGAACTGTTTCTTTTTTCATTTTTTCCCTATCCTAATAACATTTCGTCTTGGTAAGTCTTCATGATAACTGTAAGAATGTACATATGTTTGAAAATACTTTAAGAAAATATCTGACAATAGAGAGTCCTACCTTGTCCTTGAAAACCGGCTAAATGACTTTGGGTCAGTTACTCTTTCTCAGCCAATCCACTTTACAGAGTTGTTGCTGTGGAAAAAAAATAGGAAGAAGATATGTATATTGGGTACCCTCACCACCTTGAACTATTTGTAAAATAGTTACCAATAAATAAATAAATAGACATGAGGTGGAATGAAAAAAGGGGAGGAAGATAAGATGGTTGTGCAGATGCAGGTTACTAATGAGACAGATTACAATAAGCAAATAAAAACTCGTAATGTTTATTGAGATCTTTTGAGATGGCCTGAAACCTTTTGATGTGTACTTATGTGAGTTCAGCAGTTTCTTGCTTTATTGTGGTGGTGGGTTTTTTTTGTTTTGTTTTTTTAGTGTGCTTGTTCCAAAATAGCTACTTTGAGACCTGTAATGGAGTGTCCTGGCAGATTAAAATGCTGCAATACTGCATTGCCCTTGTTTTGGGTCCTAATGTCAGATTTGTGTCCATTAACCTGACCTGCTTGTACAGTATAGAGTCCACAGGCATATTACTGTCAAATGATGAGATATATCTTATTAGAGGAAAAGCATGTGAAAATATATATAATCTTATGTGTGGAGACTTGTTATTGTGTTATTAATGTAAATGCAGGGGCAAAATAACCATCTGGTTTGATAGCCAAGTCTTTCTCACATTAGCATCTGTTGTTTGTGAGAATCTGCTTCAGGTTGGGTGGTTATCTGTTTGCAAGTATGGGTTTGCCACCCAGTGCTTGAGAAAGTGTAGTGGATTGCAGATTATTAATAATGTATTTGAACAGTTTGAGTTGTGAACTGTAGATCAGAGTTCTCCAACTTTTCCGGCTTTGTGGACTGGTGCGGGGGAGAGGATTGCATATTTATGTGCTCACCCGCAGCTCACGCAAGTGAAGATGCACATGTGCACACGCTCACCCGCCTTTTCCATGGCCCGATTGCAAATACCTCACGGCCCACAGTTTGGGGACCCTGGCTGTAGGAGACAACCTGTGGTGTTCCATTGTTCTGTCTTTGTGATCTGTCTTTTATTAGGTGCTTCCTGGAAATTTAATTTTGTCTGTTGATTTGATTGTTGATCTTGTTGGGTAGATAGTCTCCTAAGTGCATGGTTTAAAGTTGGAGTTTGCTTAATGACTTGTGTGGTCGCTTAACTGCAACTGAGAGAACCAAGATTGTGATCATTGAGTGAAGCTATCAGGTAGCTTCTTGTTTAATGGCCCCCTCACTCAATGACCAAAATTTAGACCCAATTGTAATTATAAGTGGAAGACTCCCTACTATATATCCAGTTTTGGCTAAATAAATATTTATGATTATGGACATATTTCAGATTTCAGACATTCAAAAAGACATTAAATATACCAATGAATCCATATGGGCTCTGTTATTATTGAAATATATTTGTTTCCAATATTACGCATTTAGAAAGACAGCTTATTCTGATAAAGGCATGACATATTTACAATAAATATCCTCTTTTTTGCCACTTACTTTTTTTAATTACTACTTTTTACTTTGTTTAGTTTTACATCAAGTATAAGCCAGGAAATATTTTTGGTAATTAGTAGAATATTCTTACCATTGTATTTATACCTGGCACTTGAGACTCAATAAAATACAGCATATGATTTATATTTATTCTTTTTTTTAAAAAAGAAGAACCCCGCTGGTTTCTCTGCAGTAGAACTCACAGTGAACAACAGGAAAGTGATTTTAACAATTCAATGCCAATGAATATTTAAAACAATCAGCATATATATAAATACATCTAATAACATGCTAATATATTATGAAAAATAATAAACATAATAAAATGCTTTAAAAGAAATGTGCAACTGCTACTGTGCATAACATTTTCACTGCAAATACAGGTAATTCTCCACTTACGGCCACAACTGAGGCCAAAACTTATTTTGAGAAATTTGTTAAGTGAGTTTTGCCCCATTTTACGACTTTTCTCGTCACATTTGTTAACTGAATCACTGGAGTTGTTAAATTAGTCACAAGTAAATCTGGAGTTGTTAAATTAGTCACAAGTGAATCTGGTTTCCCAATTGACTTTGCTGGTCAGAAGGTCGCAAAAGGGGATCACATAACCCTGGGACTCTGAAACCGTCATAAATGTAAGTCAGTTGTCAAGCCTCTAAATATAAATCACATGACCATGGGGATGCTGCAACAGTCATGAGTGTGAAAAATGATCTTACGTCATTGTGTTCAGTATCCCTGTAATGGGATACTGAATGGTCACTAAATGAATTGTAAATTGAGGATTATCTGTAGATTGAACGGTAAGTGGGATTCTGCAATTAAATGTTGCAATGTCATTTTTCACTCCATGTCATTCCTTGCTCTACCACCCTACTTGTCCATTTTCCCCATCAACAAACAATACTCTTCAATATCTGCTGGTTGTGTGTGTGCGTGTATGCGCACACACACATACCCCTTTGACTCAATTTTTGTTTCCTGGTGACTGATGAACTACACTCTTCAGTTGACAAAATTTCAAAAGAATTGGCTTTTTCCTAGAGCCGAGAGAAAGTGAGTGAAAGTCTCCCAGCTGGTTTTGTGCCTAAGGCAAGCCTAGAACTCATAGTCTCCTAGTTTCTAGCCTGGACTCTTAACCACCACACCAGCTGGTTCTATTTGTTGAGTAGAGTGGGCAAAATGTGTCAAATTTAAATAGTTTGGCTGCTACTATCTCTGTGCACTTTCCCTCTGCATTTTAAGAAGGTTTGTGAACAACTTGATGTCCAGCCCTGGATAATTTTTTTTGAAATCTTCATCTTTTGTGAAGCTGATCAGGTTGAAAGCAATACAGATAATTTGTTGGTAAGAATATTAAAACACATCAGAAGTAATCAGCGATCTCTCCTCTCATTTGCTTTGCAGAGTCCTGTATATCGGTCTTGCCTGCAATACAGCTCGTTATATTTACATCTCCTATCTAGAAAATGCTTGGACTGTTCTGCCTATGGAAGTCCTTCAAGGTAAGAAAACAGGGTGCTTCTGTGTTTGAACACTACGATTCAAGTTCCTACTTGTAATGCCTGCTGAGCCATAACTAAGCGTACAGTAAATCCTCCTGGGCTTCAGCTTTCGTCAGGAATTAATCCAAAGGGACCCCTCTCTTTTTGTGCAATTCTATTATGGCAGGTGGCAAAAAAATGGCGAATGACAGGAAGTGGTTTCTACAGTTGGTGGACATAATATTCTGCCATGTGATCTAAGCCAACAACACACCCTTTCACTAAACAAGGGACTCCTGATGAAACTTGCAGCAGATAAGGCTTAGTTGCTAACAGGGCTGTACCTAGAAGGCATTAATTTCTTAAGCCTGTTAATATCCTATTACCTGTAATTGAAAGGAAAATATTGTTTTCTTTAAAAAACCAACTACACATTCAGGCAGAACCAGTTTTGTTCTGTTTTGGTTAATATCAGTCATTTTCTGTGACTGAGGTGAAAGTTAAAGGCCAAGTAGCTGATAATGGATTTGAGGGAGGGAAGAGGTGGACATTCTGAGATCCAGGCAAGACTTGTTGAGATGTATCCTGCGCCCTATGAATTAATGCATCTGATTAGAAGGGAGGCAGTGCAAGTCCAAGAGAAGCTTCCAAGTCCAAGAGAAAAATGTTGCAAATTGAGGAACAATCCGGTCCACCAAAAAAAAAAAAAAAAAAAAAAAAAAAAAACAACTCAAAATTAAAGCCTGGCCCACCCAGAGTAGAAGATTAGAATAGCTGTGCTCATAAAGCGTTTTCATCCATTCAACTTAAACTACCTTTAGTTTTTTCCCTCACCCAGGTTAACATTCTTCTCTCACTTCAGTTAACATTCTAACTATGAATAAAATATTTTTATTTATTTACTAATAGATTTATATTCTGACTTGTGCAACTCAAGGCATCCTATATAATGTTCTCACCTCCTATTTTTTCCCACAGCAGTGACCCTTTAAGGTGGATTGGTGTGATAGACCACAAAGGGGAAGTGGTGTGGTGGACTACAAAAAATGGTAGTTTACCAGGAAGGAGGAAGCACATTCCGGGTGGGGGGTGGGTGGGGTGAGACCAGGGACAACACAACCCAGAGCTGGATCACAGAAGGAGGAAGAGATTTAGAATAGCCACTCCCTAGAAACTCCCAGGGTATATCAGTTAGTGTTAGAATAGTATAGGTTTGGTCTGACAAGATTCTATCCGGTATGAGCAAATAAAGAACTGAACTTTTGCCTTGATTGTTCTATGTTGTTCTTGGGCTGGGCCTGATAAAAGTGAGAGTGACTGTCCAAAATCACACCTTTTGTAGTTAAAGGAAGACTAGAACTGAAGTCTCTCAGCTTCTATTCTAGCACCTTAACAGTTACATAAAGCTGCTTCTCCAATATTCATAACATTATTTGTAGTACTATTTAATATTTGTAGTACTAGCAAGTATATGACTGAAAGACTGAAGACTGCAGTAACCCTAGATATTCAGCAATATTGCTTGGAATATGAGCTTGTTACTTTTTGAAATTTGTGTTTTGCTATCTTCTAACTAGGAAATAATTCATTTTGTTTTTACACAAAAAAGAAAACCTTCTGGATTAGTTGCAAGATGTATTTTTCTAAAAGTTATATTAAGTACTCTATTAAAAGTATGGAAATTTGACTTCCGGTTTGGGTGCGCTCCGTCGCCGGGCGGCTCGTTGAAACGGCCGCCGCCCCCGCTGCCTGTAGAGCCGCTTTTTACACCTAAAAGCGGCTCGGAACGCTCCCCCTTGGAAATTAAGGGGGGGCCAGAGTGGGCAGCTTTAGGTAGAGCCCCAGAAGCGCTGCCAGGGAGTTTTTTTTTGCCTTGGCAAGCGCTTCGGAGTGGGCTCCCTTTTAAGCTGCCGATCCTCCAAGCGGCGAGGGAACTCTGCAGGACAGAGCGAGGCGGAGAAGGCAACTCAAACGAAAAGAATATATCCCTAGTCAAGCTGAATGGATTTGGTGAGATCTGGAATTTTTCTTGGGATTTCATAATTATATTAAAGGACTTTTTTTTAAACTTAAAATTCAAGCTGTCCCTGTGGGAAAGTGCCTTAAAATGGCGGATTAAAGCTGAGCTAATGAAAGGAGAAAGTGAAGTTAGAAAGTGAAAGTTTGCCTGCCTGCAACTATAAAGACTCTAATGATAAGTTTTACAAGTGTTTTTTAAACTTAAAACATAAAGTATTGGACTCCTTTTCTGTAAAACTGAGGATAGGGAAAGGAGAAGATTTTTTCTTTGCTTTTTAAAGTTTTAAATATTGTCCAGGCATGGCTTCAAAGAAGGCGGGGGGGGGACTCCCCCACACATCAGACAAAGGAGAAGCCAGCTGCAGTTTCAAAGCAGCCACAGGGCAGCGAAATAGAAGATTTGAAAACATGTATATTAAATATGCACAAATCCTTGGGAGAGCTCTCTGCAAGAGTGAATAAAATAGATGAAAAGTTGGGGAAAAATCAAAGAGAAATGAAGGAAATAGTGGGGGAAGTTAAGGAGACAGTGGAAGAAGAAACTAAAGGAGTACATCAGAGTGTTGCTAAAGTAGCTACAGTTCTTACAGATGCCCTACTGGCAGTTGAGAAAAAAGTAGAAGATTTAAATACAGAAGTGGCAGTTAACAAGAAGGAAGCAAAGGAACAGATTGTTAAGGTGGTGGCTCAGAACCAACGTTTGGAGGATGAGATCACAATGATACAATATCGGAATATGGAATATGCCATAAGATTGCGGGGTCTGCGTGAGAACAGTAGAGAGAATTTAAGAGCTACATGTGTGGAAGTGTTGGCTAGGATTCTAAAATGTGAACCTGATGTGATCGCTAACAGGATTGATAAGCTGTATAGAGTCAACTCGCGTATAGCGAAACAGAGAAACTTACCAAGAGATGTTGTGATTTATTTTACCGAGAGAAGACTGAGGAATGATATCTTGTTTGGTTCGTTCCATATGACCGTTCAACATGAGGGCAATCAGATTGGCGTGTATAAAGAGCTGCCACCAAAAATGCTAAGAGATCGGAAAGATTTTGCTTTTCTTGTAAATGAGTTGAAAAAGCGCCAGATACCATTTAGATGGGATGCCCCTGTCGGTATTATTTTGCGGCACGAGGATGTGAGATATCGTATTAATTCTGTGGAAAAGGCGGAACAATTCTACAATAATGTTCTTAAAAAAATTCCAACGCCACCTCTTTCTTCAACACTTTTGCCTTTTGAAGATATTTCAGCTGAAAAGAGGCCTGAAGAGGCTAGTCAAGAAGTAATTTCATTAAAAGAAAGTCAGGCAAGTCAAGAACTAGCAAGGGAGGAAATCCTAGGCGCTGTTGGAGGTGTTGCAGAGGAATCGCTAATAGAACTTCTGGAAGCCAAACCAAAGCAAATTAGAGCCACAAGAGAGGTGGAGCCAGATTTGGATTTATTGATGCAAGAACCAAAAGATCAGCGCATAACCCGTGCCGCGGAAAAGCAAAGATTAGAGAAATGTCAGGGGCCAAAATCACAACAGGAAGAGCATGGTGCTAAAGGGAAGCCACATTCTGAAGCCATGGGAGGAGCGAGACCGAAGACTTCTACTGTAGGAGAATCTCTTCGTGAAATGCTTAAAGGGCTTCATTCATTTTCAGAATGACACTCAAATTTTTATCGTGGAATGTCAATGGCCTGAATTCACCTCAGAAAAGGAGGAAAATATTTCATTATTTGAAGCAGTACAAAAATGATGTTGTTTGCTTGCAAGAAACCCACATTAGATCCCAGGATCAAAAGTTTTTAACCTCAAAACTTGGCTCATATTTTATATCTTCTAGTTTTGTGAAAAGGAATGGACTTGTTTTTTATATCTCTAATAAAATACCAGCTAAATTGATAGAAGCGGATGTGGATGGGAGATATCTTGCTGTGGAAATAAATATACAGAATGTTTCGATACTTTTAATTGGCATTTACGCCCCGAACCAGCAACAGGAAACTTTTTATAAGCTGCTGAATAACAAGATACTGCAGTGGAATTACAAGTCTTTTATGATTATGGGTGACTGGAACGGGGTGATTGATGCAACGCTTGATAAAAAGACGACAGCCAAGAAAGGGAATAAGTTACCATCGACGTTTTTTGCTTTGAAAGAAGAAATGGATTTGAAGGATGTATGGAGAGTTCATCATCCTAAGGAATTGGATTTTACTTTTTTTTCTGATAGGCATAAATCTTTCTCAAGAATTGATTTTATGCTGGTTACTACTGATCTACTTACAATGGCGACTAAGACAAAAATTTTTTCTAGAACATTGTCGGATCATAGTCCGGTGTGGATGGAGATAAACTTGGGTAAAAGAGAAAGGAGATCTTGGCGTATGAATGAAAATTTATTCAGATATGAAAAGAATATTACTGATCTCAAGAAACATGTTAAAGAATTTTTTGACGTTAACTTAAATAAAGGTACACCGATTGAGATTGTATGGGATGCGAGCAAGGCTTATATGAGGGGTGTACTGATTTATATGAACTCTAAATATAGACGTATACGTCAAAAGTCAAGAATAGAATTGGAAGCAGAGATTAAGGAGAAAGAGCATTTGTTGATCAAAAATCCAAATGATGAAAAAGTACAACTAACGATAAAACTTCTGAAAGATCAGTTTCAAACTTTGATGGCCGATCAAACAGCGACCAATCTGCAGTATGCAAAACACAATACTTTTTGCAATGCTAACAAACCCGGCAGATGGTTGGCTTATACGCTGAGGAAACAACAAAGTTCTCGTATAATAAACTCTATCGAGCTTAATGGGAAACAAGTATATCAACAGAACTTAATACATAAAGCTTTTTTAGCTTATTATTCTAAATTGTATCAAGCTGACAAAACTAGAGAGGACTTTATAGAGGAATATCTGCAGAATATGAGAGTTACAAAAATTTCAAATACACAAAGTGAAAGATTGAATCGACCCATAACATCGGAAGAGATCTTATATGCAATTAAACAATTGAAAGTATCTAAAGCTCCTGGGACTGATGGTTTGACAGCAGTATATTACAAGACTTTACAAATGGAACTGGTTGAGCATCTCAAGGACTTGTTTTGTAATATCCAGCAGGGGGGTAAAATACCCCCCTCATGGAAGACAGCTTTTATTTCACTGATACCCAAAGAAGAACAATCTGTAAAACCTGAAAACTTTCGTCCAATATCTCTCCTGAACACGGATTACAAGATTTATGCTAAAGTACTAGCCAACAGATTGATGCCAGTGATTCAAGATGTGATTCATGATGACCAAGCAGGTTTTATAGAAGGTAGATACATGAAGGACAATGTTAGGCAACTTATAGATTTGTTGGAATATCTTGAGAAAAAGAAGCAGACTTCTGCGGTGCTAGTGTTTTTGGATGCGGAGAAGGCCTTTGATCGAGTCAACTGGGATTTTCTAAAAAAGACTTTGCATAAAATGGACTTTGGGGAGCAATTTATACAAGCAATTTCTGCAATTTATCAGGAACAGCATGCACAAATTATTATTAATGGTACCTTAACTGACACTTTTAACATACAGAAAGGAACAAGACAAGGTTGTCCATTATCTCCACTATTGTTTATTTTGACGCTAGAAGTGCTGCTGAACGCTCTACGGGACTCGGACAAAATGAGTGGAATAGTTGTAAGGCAAAAAGATTACCGAACAAAAGCATTTGCAGATGATCTGGTTGTTACCCTAACACGACCTTTGGAATCAATCATCCAGATGAATAAAATCATAGAGGCATATGGTCTGGTCTCAGGTTTTAGCCTGAACCAGAAAAAGACTAAGATGATAGTTAAAAATATGTCGGAACCACAAAGGAAAGAACTGGAAAGGGTGGCAGGTTTTGAAATAGTTACAAAGGTGAAATATCTAGGGGTACAAGTTGCAGCATCTAATAGAAAACTTATTCAAAATAATTATGAAGAACTATGGCATAAGATTCAAAAGGATCTTGAAAAATGGAAGAAGCTGCAACTGTCTATGCTTGGTAGAATAGCAGTTGTTAAGATGAACGTTTTACCTAGATTTCTGTTTCTGTTTCAAATGATTCCGGTGCTTAAAAATGACAAATTTTTGATGGACTGGCAAGCAGGTCTAAATAAATTTATATGGAATGGGAAAAAACCAAGAGTTAAACTTAAAATTATGCAAGATGTTCGTGAAAGAGGAGGCCTAAAAGTTCCCAACTTACGTTTATATTATGAGGCTGCGGTTTTGATACAAGTTGGAGACTGGATTGGACTAACAAAAAGCGAAGTTTTGAATATAGAAGGCCACGATCTGCAATATGGATGGCATGCATATTTACTTTATGAAGATAAGAGGGACAGTGTATTTAACAGTCACGTTTTAAGACATGCTTTGATGAGAGTTTGGAAGAAGCACCAACTCCAACTGGATTACAAAATACCTTTGTGGTTGGATCTTGGGCAGATTTTGCCAAATATTAAGTCACTCGGGGGGTTGTTATATAAAGAGCTACTCTTTAATGATGGGGGCAGATGGAGTTTGAAACCATTGAACATTCTGTTGGAACAAGGTGTGAATCTAACTTGGTTGCAGTATCTTCAACTACAAGCAAGATGGAGAGAAGATCAGAAAATTGGATTAATGTTACACGAAGAAGATTTGGTGACCCAGATAAAATGTAAAGGGCCGATGCATATTAAACGTGTGTATAATTCACTGTTAGAGAGAGATTCAGAGGGTGAATTAGTTAAAGACTGCATGATAAAATGGGCACAGAATTTTGAAGAACCAGTAATGTTGGAGACTTGGGAGAAGATTTGGGTCCAGAATGTTAAATTTACACAAGCACAGAACCTGAGGGAAAATTTTTATAAGATGTTTTATAGGTGGCATCTCGACCCTAAAAAGTTATCATGTATGTATCCAAATGTTCAGCCTAAATGTTGGAGGTGTGATTGTTTGGATGCAACATATTTTCATATTTGGTGGACGTGTAGAAAATTGAAAGCATTTTGGATCAAACTTTGGTGGGTAATGCAGAACATCTTGAAGCGGAAGCTTGATTTCTCACCTCAGCTTTTTTTGCTGGGAATAGTTAAAGGGTGCTCATCAACCGATACTAGACTGATCTTACACATGATTACTGCAGCTAGATTATTGATTGGCCAAAATTGGAAGAAGGATAAAGTACCCACGATAGAGGAGTGGGTATTGAAGATGTCTAATTTTGTAGAGATGGCTAAAATCTCTGCATATCTAAAAGATAAGACTCATGAAGTTTTTGCTAAGGAGTGGGTGAAATGGGTGGAATATATGAAGCATAAATACCAAAGTAAGAAGTTTCAGTTAGTATTTAACTGAACGTATACCTTTTGCACTTAAGTAACTTAAAAGATAAATGTACTGAATCTGAAAATTTCTATTTTTACTTTATGTTAAATGATTGAACTTATATTTTAAATTTTTGTGTTATAGTATAAAGAGAAATGTACTAAGTATGTTGTTTGAATTAGATTATGATAGTTTATTATTATTATTATTATTATTATATAAAATATTATTATAGTTTTAGTTTAATAGTTGGATCTCACCTAGAACAGTGGATAAATATGGATTAATTGTTAACATTTGATTAATAGCGGAAGTCAAGGGGGGGGTTGGGGAGGGAGGGGAGTGGCTGGGGTGGGGGGTGGGGGGGAAAGGGGGGGGTTTATTAAAAAAAAATTTTGTAATGTAAAACTTTTTCAATAAAAAAAAAAAAAAAAGTATGGAAATTTTATTTATTTTAAATGTGACACTATAGAAGCAAGTTAATTGACCAGCCAAATTTATTTTCTTTTAAGTAAAATATATTTTGCTGAGTTTGTACATCTATAATTTAAAGATTATTAGTCTTCTAGCATATTGATAAAACATAATACAGATAGTCCTCAACTTATGACCACAACTGAGTCCAACATTTCTGTTGCTAAATGAGACACCTGTTAAAGGAATTTTGCCGAATCTTATTACTTTTGTTGCCATTGTTGTTAAGTGAATCACTGCAACTGTTAATAACGTGGTTGTTAAGTGAATCTTGCTTCCCCGTTGACTTTGCTTGTCAGAAGGTTGCCAAAAATGATCACATGACCTCAGGACATAAATATGACTCAGTTGCCAAACATCCAGATTTTGATCACGTGACCATGGGGATGCTGCAGTGGTCGTAAGTGTGAAAAACGGTCATAAGTTTTTCAGTGCCATTGTAACTTAAGTGCCATTATAACTTCAAACGGTCACTAAATGAATTGTTGTAAGTCGTGGATTGCCTGTAAACTTTTTAAGATATATTTCATGCCCCACTGTTCACATGAGGGCAACCTGAGGACAATGTGATGCTCACTTCTCAAGTAGGATTCCTACTTTGCTTACTTTCTCTGCATTCAGATGATGAGTTATCACTGGCTTTTGGAAGACCTACATTGTTTCTTTGGCTGCGAGTGGAAGTATGCTGGGAAATAAAGTCAGTCTTTATAATTTCCCCAGATATGATGCTGATGAAGGAAGTGACAGGTGCTAGATGTATGAATGTGTTCTGGCACTCTTTACCACCAGCCTCATTCAGTTTTATAGCTCTTGAAGAGTACACAGGGCTCAAAGTGCAGCTGCACCCTAAAATGGCTATGCACTCTTGCCATGATCAGTATTTGTGTTTAACTCCAACAATCATCTTTAGAGTACACAAAATGGTGTTTATGTTTCTGGTTTTTGTAGGTGTAACCCATGCAGCCATCTGGGCAGCTTGCATTTCCTATCTAAGCGCTGCAGTGCCTCCGGAACTGAGGACGTCAGCCCAAGGGATCTTGCAGGGTCTTCACCTTGGCCTGGGCAGAGGATGCGGAGCAATGATCGGTGGAGTGTTGGTCAATTATTTTGGTAAGGGAAACCTGGGCATTTATATAACTTTCAACTGTTTGAAGAGAGTCTTTTCTTCAACCATTGTGGAAATGGAAGAACCGTGGTAGCTGTCAGATGTAGCAGTCAGAAGTGCTACAAGGCTCCTCCTAATTTGGCTCTCCTCAGCCAGATAGTGTCTTGAGGTCTATGACAATTCGCCACAGCCAACTCCATGGCCAACTCACTGCAGGACAACTTGCCATGGCCATCTCACCATAGGACAACTCACTGCTGGACGAGAGTTGCACTAATACCAAAGAAGTGGTGGAATAGAATCATTAAAGAAAAGATGCAAAAGGATGGATAGAATGAAATGTGAATGGCAAAAATTAAAATATTTTTAATTTATTTTAAATAATTAAACAATTGTTAAATTGACCCACGGTGAGTTGGCCGTGGCAAGTTTTCCTTTTCTCATTGTCTTGGGCTGTAACTCACTGTTGCAGGCAACCATAGTCAATTTCAATACTTTCCTTTGTTTGGCTGTCATATATGTGTGCGTGCACGCATACGCGCGCGCACATACACACACACAAAATGCACAGAAAGGGAAAAGTCACAATGGGGAGAATGCAGCCTATATCAATCAGCAGATACAATCAACTTTCTCTGCCGTGGTTCAAGAGGCACATCTACAAGTCCTCCGAACTTCATCTCAAAGTGACTTTGCTCACCATCTTCTAGGAAATATTCCACACAGCACTCCACTTTCTTCTTATTCTCAGCCCATAACCAAAGCCAACTAATTGTGAGATTTTCAATTCAGTGCGGAAGTAGAGATTTTCATTTTCTCTCAGCACAAACCCTGTTATTTGCATGATAGATGGTGCTCTAGCAATGCCCGTGATGATTTAGTAGCTGGGCAGACTGGCTGTTTTGGGTAATTATTGCTATTATTAGATTTGTACACGGCCCAAAGTTGCTCTTTGAAATAAGACCGTCTTATATTTTTTTGAACCCTAAAATAAGCGCTTGGCCTTATTGCCATGCGCTCAAAAGCCCAATTGGGCTTATTATCAGGGGATGTCTTATTTTGGGGGAAACAGGGTGTATCTCTCTCTCTCTCTCCCCCCCCTCCCTCCCTCCCTCCCTCTCTCTCTCTCTCTCTTCTCTCTCTCTCTCAATTGATCTTTTTATCCCACTCAAGAGAGAGAAATAAGAAAGAGATTGTCCTCATAAACACAGAGAGAGTTTTGTAAAATACTAGAAAATTTTCAAGCGGATAAATTTGGTGGCACAGGAAAGGTGTATGCAGGCTGTACTTCTGATCCAATGCTGTACTCAAAATTTATCCATGTGGCTAGAAACGCCAAAGTCCAGAGCTCCCTTTGGGTTCTTTTTATTCAGTTTTAGGATTTTGGTGGAGAATAGATGATGGCTTAGGTCACATTTATGCAGAAATACTGAAAATTCAAAAGGTATCACAAATGTTTAAGCACTGCTATAACAGTCAGATGCCTTTGCTGATTTGCAACAAATCACCCAGCTCTACTTTCTACCCACTTCTGAATTATTCAAGCCTGCAGATTCAGAAATCATGAAGCGAAAATATAGTCTCTTTTTTTCAGAGTTTGCAGCAGAAAATATGTGGTCTTGTTTGAAGGAAATGGGAAAATCTTCCAAGTGTAATATCCAATGAGTACCAAACTTTTAGTATTAAAATGATTTTTTAAAATATAGACTTCTCCTGAGAACACTTCTTTTCACACTTTCAATTATTGGGTTATATCGAAATAGACAAGTGTGCACATTTCTAATGAAACCTGAGACCCCTAATGAGTCCTTAAAGAACAATAACTATTAAAAAGCCTCTTGTACTGTAGCATAAATAAAACCTATAAGAATTACCTTGTGTAATTTCCTTAATGTGTACCATAAGGTCATAGCTGTTCAGTAATTGTTAATAAAAAGTATTCATAAATGAAGATAGCTTCCTCTGCTTTTTTTTTTAAACTGCATCCATTTTTGCCTATTTAACTAAAATACAGTTCTACTTATCTCTTTGATCTCAGCATTCATGGCCCAAGCCATCTTCTGCCTTTTGAGGGAGAATAAACAAAATGATGCAGTGATCAACTACTTGGTGCAGCTGCTTCCTTGAAGGATGAATCATCTCATATGCTTTTGCAGGGGAGAAAGTCTCATTTAAATGAGGATAGAGTTTTGTTTGTTTGTTTGTTTTTGTGCTCAGTCAATTTTGACTCCTGGCAATTGCCCATTATTCTTGGCAAGGTTTTTCAGAAGTGATTTCCCATTCCTCCTTCCCTGGGCTTGAGGGAGAGTGACCTGGCCAAGGTCACTTGCTGGCTTCATGCCTATAGCTAGTACTACAGTAATAGTCTCCTGATTTCTAGCCTGGCTTTTTAACCACTACACCAAATGGGTTCATTTATTTACTAAAACACGAGTAGGGCATGGTTTAGTAAATATATGCCTACCTTGTCAATTGCTGCCATTCAACTAAATAGCATAGCGCTTAGACTTATATACCGTTTCATAGTGCTTTACAGCCCTCTCAGTTTACAGAGTCAGCATTTTGCCCCCAACAATCTGGGTCCTCATTTTACCCGCCTTGGAATAATGGAAGGCTGAGTCAACCTTGAGCCAGAAAGAATCGAACTGCTGGCTGTTGACAGAATTAGCCTGCAGTACTGCATTCTAAACACTGCGCCACCAGAATAGGACCTTATTCTGTGTGCTTTTTCCTCTACAGGAGCAGCCTCAACTTTCAGAGGGATAGGAATGGCTTTTCTTGTCATCCTCTTGCTTTTTGCTTTGATTCAGTGGATGGCAGTTCAGGATGAGAAAGAAGGTAAAATGCTTATTCCTTAGGTATACAACCTTACCTAACTGGTTTTTCTCCTTTGGGTTATTTTTAGTTTGCATTATCCTACAGTCCTTTTTGCTTTTTTTTTTTTATATTTGCTGTCTCTAATCAATTACCCCGACTGATGACTTTTTATGACTTTGGATTGGATTCATTCTTAGTTCATGTGACATATTCTGTTGTTTACCATGTAGCTTTGTCTACTGCAGCCCTACCAGATCTGAACTCCAACAATTCAAATAGCTTCTAATGGCACCAAGCCTAAGCAAAATAGGTTAATATTTGTTGCCATCTAGTGGGCATTGGTAGTTTTGCAGTCCTGTTACACTATGCCTATACAGTACATTGGGTTACTGGATTTTTTTCCCCCTTCACGATGTCGGATTGAACCAAGAGTAAACCTGGTTTGTGTTCTTGATATAATTCAGATGGAAGGACAATGGAAAATAATACTAGGAAAAAAGTGGTAAAATCCAATGTCTATAAAAAATGGTTTCTGCTAATGGAACAATTTCTCCCAGTCCTCATCCCATAAATTTGTAATTTTCAACATGCAGATCCATCTGGAGGTTGTCTGTGGAGTTTTTCTGACTGTATAGAAGGATGTAGAATGGGGAGAAATGTAGAATGACTAACATATAAGCTAAAAAGCTTGCTAAAAATAAGCTTGCCTCTACCTCTTTGTATAATAACTCAAGTCTGTTTTAAAAATTGGTTTTGTAGATGCTTTGATACATTTTTCTGAACTGCATCTTAGAAGAATTAGATAACCTAAAGTTACATGAGATGTTTGAAAACATGGCTCCATTTAGCCTGTCCCTATACTATTTTCTTTGAAAATAAGATTGGAAGTTAAATATTATTGATAATTGTTTTATACAGTGCTTAGTTTTTCTTCTTGCAAACAAAAAGAGCTATATTGTAATAAATTGAGAGAAGATTCCTTACTTCTGTTGTATTATATTGGGCGTGATTGAGGAAATGGAGCTTGCTATCAAAATCTAGCAATGGATTCCTACTACAACTAGAGAGAAGCTAGGATCAGAATGCTGGATTCAGAAAAGTGCTTGCACTTAACTCTTAGATGGTGAGTTCTCTTGAAGTGAAAATCCTGTCTGTTGTTTGAAATTTTAGAAAAGACTATGCTGGCCGAAAGGATCCCAGTGCCTTCAAGTCCGGTGCCCATTGCCACGATTGATCTGGTACAACAGACTGAAGATATCATGCCTCGCCCTTTGCCCAAGCTTCCTGCCAAAAAGACCAAGCATCAAGAAGAGCAGGAAGATGTACACAAGCCTGCTTGGGGTGTCAGTTCTTCACCCTGGGTTACTTTAGCCTATGCTCTTTATCAGATAAAAGAGATGGTTCAGCTCTCCAAAACCAATCAGGCACTCGAAAACCAGCCTTTGCAGGTAACCAGGGCTTGGGTGCATGAAAGGTATTTCCAGGCAAAAAGTTGCACACACCTGATACTCAAGGCTTTCCGATTCTAAAACAGAAGCTCCAAAACTACAGTATTAGTACATAGCATTCTTCACATATATTTGTTCTATTAAAACAATAACAAAGGTTACAAAAAAGTAACATAGATTTTGCTTGTATAATGCAGTTAGACACAGGAGAGCATCTATGCCGGAAGTGTCAAACTCATGTCACGGCGTCGTCACGTGACGTATTGTTACTTTTTCCCCCTTCGCTAAACCGGGCATGGGCATGGCCAGCAAGTGATGGATCTGGTCCGTGGGCCGCGAGTTTGACAGCCCTGCTCTATGCCTTGCATAGGATTGATTCAGTATTGTCATTTCATAGGAAGAAAAAAATTTAGGGTTCATTTGTCATTTAATTTAGGATTTGGAAAAGGATTCAGGGCATGGTTGGAGAGAAGGAGCAGCTAACAAACTAGAGGATCTCTGGGCCTGTATGACAGGCACAAAATCCAGTGGAATATTTTAAATGGAGAGATGTATGACAGTGCTGTAATCTTACAATACATATGTAGTCAAATCTCAGACTACGGAATCTATTAGGGGTTTTTGGTTTCTTTTTTTAATCCTAGAACTCTTGATCAAGAGGCAAAGCTGAACTTTTTCACTGGGTGCCAAAGAAAGTCAGCACCTCTTAAAAACATCAAGGGAAAAAAGGCTGTTGACATTACTATTTTTGCATAGTCAATCTCAGAGCAGTGGTGGATTGCCCCGGTTCTCACCGGTTCTATAGAACCGGTATTAAAACTGGTGGGAGAACCCGTCCACTGACCCTGAAAATGCTTCTGCGCGAGCGCACGTGCGCAGCCCCGTTGCAAACCAGTAGTAAAGATAAGTAGAACCCACCCCTGTCTCAGACCTACAGAGGTACTCTGTAGTATCTCATCCCATGCCTTGGCTTGGTTGTGCAAGAGAAACAGTTCGTCAGCACCCAATTTGGCAAATCAATCTGAACACATGAGGTTGCTTTCTTATATCAGTTGGTTCGTGCACAGGATATAAAATTAATCTTGTTACCATGTTTCCCTGAAAATAAGACCCTGTCTTTATTTTTTTTGAACCTTGAAATAAGCGCTTGGCCTTATTGCCATGTACTCAAAAGCCTAATTGGGCTTATTATCGGGGGATGTCTTATTTTGGGGGACACAGAGTATTTAGTATTTTTATTTGTTTAGCTGAAGAAGAATGTTTTACAACACATTCTTAGGTTAGCAGTGTCTTTCTTGTAGCTATCCCTTTTGTGATTATTAGGAAAGATAATTTACTTGTCTGCTGAAATATTCATAGTTTTGTTCTCAAAATAGCACAGTGCTGACATTCCAATAGAAAGTCCTGTATAGAAAGTCTATGAGGAAAATATGTCCAAGTGCATAGAAAGTCTATGAGGAAAGTCTATGAGGAAAATATGTCCAAGTGCATAGAGAAGCATGACATGTGTTAAGGAATGTTCTTTCTTACCTACACAGAATTATTATTTGTCTTAAAATACACTAAGTCTTTTTTCTACATGCTTCTTGGGGAAAAGCAGTTAGGAAAATATAGGACAGGTAAGTTTATCTGATCTGTTATCTGCGTATGATGGCTTTTGCTCTTGCCTGAATGCTTGTGCGCTGTGCTGTGTATATGATGTTGTGATCCTTGTTAAGAGGAAGCTACCTTGGCTTACCAGGAATGACAGTTTCTGTGTATTTTCTGAACAAATCCACATAGCCTGATGTTAACTTGTGGTTTTTCCCTTCTTTTTCTGTAGAATGCCAGCAGTAATCATGATTCCATACCAGATAGTCCTCTGGATCAAAGGCCTGACAGTTCAGTGGTAGAACCTTCAGTACCTACAGCTACCCTTGAAAACCACCCCAGTTTGGACTGCCCTGTTCCTTCGGAAAACAGAGCTCAGTCTCCTGAGAGGAGGCATGAATAGGACTTTCCTTGAATCCAGCTCGCGGCACTGAATACGGCTCTTGGCGATCAGAAAAAGACTGACGTGGGAGTTTGAGACCTCACTTCTCTTCCTCTTGGCAATAGTAACCTGATACAGCCAAAGCTTTTAAAATATTTAATGCCTTTTGTGTGACAAAACCTGAGGCCTGTTGCAGGAACAATTTGGAAGGCTAAGCAAAAGCGGCCAGGTTAAGAACTAGCAAAGGAGCATGCTATTTCATCTGAAGTTGTTTTTTCCCTACCTGAATGGAAGTGTTGTAAACAAACACATCTGATTGTCTTCATAATTTTCTGGATTGTAATTAATTTTCACAGACAAAACCCCCCACCATTCAGTTCCATTTCTTCTTGCTTAATGCACTTGAACATTTTAATTCAATATTAGAGAAAGGGAAGACAAGAGCTCATAGCAGTTTTTCTTAGACAGTGATTATTTATTATGAGATGCAGGCTTCCCTAGAGCAGTTCTGAAACCTACAGAAACTTCAGAGAAAATACATAGTTAAATACGGAAATGAAGGAGGGAGCCATATAGAATTCTGTCTTTTGTAAAGACTTCTCAGAGATGCTGAAGAACTTTTGGCTGGTAAAGTTCTACATGAAACATCTGAAGCCTTCCTAACCAGACAAGCAACATTTATGTTGCTATGGCCAGGCTAGAGCGCATTAGCATTTTAGAAAGAACCAGAACAAGAAAATGTGTTGGTCCATAACCCTGCAAGAACAGGATATGGGTTGAGATGTGTGGTGTTGTGTTTGAAGACCTGAACTGTGATGGTACAGTTGGAAGATACTAATGATTTTATATGGGATGAATTTGCCCTAATCACCGAAGAGAGATTGTCCTACAGAAGCAGTCTATGTGGATTCTTTTTTGCCTCTCTGGTGTATGTGATAGGGAAACTTGACTCCTTCACCTCAGGCAGATCTGAGAAGTTCCTACTTGTGTAACACAATAACAACAAAGGGTCAAAAATGTCTAGCTTTATTAGATTTTTGGGAGTGGAGATGTTACCACTTCCCTAATCGAGGCCTGCAGTATATTCTGAAAACCAGTAATGAGAGGATGTTCCACAGCAGGCATATATATCAGTTGCTTCTTGAGAAGTTTTCTTAGCCAGGCCGATATAGTTTATTTTACGATAGAATATGTTTATTTAAGGGGAAAGGGAATAAAACTTTATAGAGTATATTTAAAGTGCCTGTGGATTGGGAAGGGGCATAAATCCTAATTATTGTAAAGGAAAGGAAGACATAGTTAATAATAAAAGCAGCTAGAAGAGAAAAATGGATATTGATCATGTTGTCTTAGCACTACTTTGTCAAGACGTTGACAGATTTGGATTTGACATTTCACATTTCACTGAATTGAACCCAGTTCCCATACATTCTTTGCTATTATAGCTGAGGGAAAACATTAGAATCAATTTTGTAGCGCTTAGGCTTCAAGCATATACTCTATATCAAACTTAGCCTTCCATTAGAGGAGTCCCATTCACACGTGGTTTGCCCAGATGGCTTTTGATTTCTGCCAGCCAGTGGGATGCCATTTATGCCCCAGGAGCTGGTGTGGCTCATAGAATTAAATTTCAGATACTTTACTTTGAATGCAGAATATAGAATACCTTAAGATAGATGTTAAGGGTGTTTTCCTTACATAAGCCTTAAGGGACTATAACAATCTGTACCTGGGACCAAATGTTGGCAAGTAGTTATTAGCTATTTTTTGCACTTCAACTTAAATGTACTGTAAATTTTTCTTGTTTAAGTGACCTTTAAAAATAAAATCAGAAATCTATTTATTATATGTTTCTATTGTGGAGGGAAGGAAGGAAATGATTTTTAAAAAAAAAAACAAAGTAGACTGAAAATGGTTATTTAAAAACAGACAGTGGATCCTTTAGATGAACTTATCTGAAGTCTACATGATAAACGCTTTGGTAATAACTGTTAAATGTTGAATACCCGAGTTGTAAGGCATTGAACTTGCACATTATGTTTACATATCCAACCTGCCTGTCAAATCGGTTCCTTCCTTGTTTGTGAATGGGCTGTAGACAGCTCTCATATTTGTGAAGTTGTTAAAATGTAATGAGATAAATAAAATTCCATGTATGTCAAAAATGTCATGTCCCATTAAAAACATGAATGACCATAGGAGGGGGTGGATTAGCAAGCTTTTGTATTTACTAAATACAGTACTCTGTGCTTTTATTAGGCTAGTTTTGAGATACTCACCATTCAGTGTCTCTTCTCCAGTTAATGGCTCTGACTAGTGCCAGGTCTTTAAAGAGCACAGGATGAAACACAATATTAGCAACTTTATGATCTAATCTGACTGTTTTGTTTGCAGAAGTGGAAAATGGGTGACTCATCTCATTCAGCCATTGGATGACTGCAGGTATTCAGCACGTTTATTACCTGCTTTATATGCACTGAGGGTCTCAATGCTGAGGAAACCTTTTGCTAGTCTCCTTTTGAAAATGAAGAAAAAGGATTCACTAACTTTCTGGCAAGTGATTGCACAGCAAGTGTTCTCTATAAAATTACCAGCAAGGAAGCCCTTAACTCAATAATGGCCCTATTTGAAATCATTGTAGCTCTTAAAATGGTTATGATGACACTTGTCCTGCAAAAAGTTGTTTTTGATAACCTCCCCACACTGAGCTTGACTCCCAATTACTAGGTGACTTGTCCCTTTCTTATTCCAGGTTGCTTTTTCGACTTCCCTACAGGCTGGGATTTTCTGGAGGTCTTTGTTTTTTCTAAGCACAGGTTAAGTGTCACTCTTTTTTATCTTTGAGATTAGCCAAGGTTGGCTTGACACAGTCACTTTTTGCAAAACAAAGCAGCTTTTCTTCTTTGGCACCTAGAGTGCAATCAAATTGTTCCTGCTCTAATCTAACCCTTCCCATTTGCTGGTACATGAAGCACAGAAATTCGTTGCAAGTGCAGACAAGTATTGATCAATGGTAGTCTGGCTAGTTCAAGAGCTACCCTACAGGGGATGGATTTAACTCCCCTTGTGAGATTATAGACGAGTTCCCCTTCTCCCTTTCCTTTTCCTTGCCCAGAGGAAGTTAAATTATATCCCTTTTCTTGTTTTTATTTTTGGCACCAAGGGGAAAGAATTTGAATCCAGGAGACGAGCTGTAAATCAACATTATCAACCATCTTGTTCAGCAAGGATCTCCATCTTTAGCACTATCAGATGCTCCTCGCATAGTGTCCTCTGGGCTGCTCTGTGCAGGAGTTAACATACTTTATTAATACATTTGGACACACTTTCTATTTACAATGGCTCATTTTATCTGAAAGTGAATATTAAAAACAGGTTGGGATTTACAAAATCCAAGCAGTTCTCCAATTACTCCACAGTGCATTTTGTCAGCAATGCATCAATCGACACACATACATGTTGTTGTTGTTTACATTTATACTTCAACTTTTTAAAAAAATCAAGGTATATAAGATGGCCTCTCCATTTTTTAAATCTTCACAAAAGCCAGCGGGATAGGTTAATCAGAGAGATCATGATTACATTACAGCAATTTTTGAGTCTTGTATGCTAGACTAATACGAAGTAATTAAACAAGATCTCCTTGGTTCCCTTTTCTTGTTTCTAGGACTTCCATCCTAAATCAGCTGGTTGGAGCCAAAGCAAAACTTAACTGTCTTTCCTTACAGATATGCTTCTAAGCCTTTCATACATTCATTTAGGTATTTCAGTTTCAAGGCTGCCTGACTCCATAGTGACACCATGTGACTTACGGAAAAAACATCAAAGTATATCAAGAAAAAAACAACAACTGACCAAAGACAAAAAGTCAAGCAACAAATAACCAACCAAAAGACCTTGCAATCTGCAGAATAGTGGGAGCAATGCAAATCCCTCTTGTGGACTTGGAAGGTTTTGGGATTTAGGGCTCCATGTACACAGGAGTAAACACTAGTTCTGTCCTACTTGTACTACTAGCCCCAGAGTCACTGAGTTGGGTGGCATATCATTTAATAAATGTTATTTTTGTTGGTCACACCCTCTACCAGACATTTAAGACTGGATTTGGCATTTTTATCCACCTATTGAGTCCTTTCCAAGGACGTGGGATAGGCAGATGATATTTGATGGTGTTAAAAGGTACCATCACAGGATGTGAGCTGTTCCAAGTAAAACTGCCTTTGCAATTGACTGATGGTGATTTTGTCCATTCAGACGGTGTTCAAGTGGTGCTCCAGATGTTTTGGAATTGTGCCCAAGGTACCTATTATTTCCTTTGCTTTCATTGCTGCTATGCTCCAACATTTCCCTGGGCTTTTCTAAAGATGAGTGCCCTGTGGCAACTGTAGCATCTAGAATGCTCAATTTATTTGCAAATGATGCTAAAACAACACAACTTCAGCTTATCCCAATCACTGGAGAGAAATAATTACCATAAAGTGGTTAATCACCAGTAACTTCAATTTCTCAGCTCATTTCCCCAACATTAGTTGTCTTCACTAGGTCATTGGTCCCAAGCAATGTGATTGTGTTGGGTTGCAACCGTTGTGATTTACAAACCAAAAGTTATGTCTTTACATGTTTGTGTAAACTCAGCAAATTGCATGGGTTAATGTGCAAACTTAGAAACCACGATCAGGCCAAAAAAAAAAAAGAGAGACTGATTGTAAATTGGCAGAATAACAGAGAGGAATTCCATGCTCCAGCCCTCCACAGGCTGCCTCATCAAACTTTCAGCAAACGGTTCCTCTAAGCAGAGACGTTAACTGAATCCAGTATTGTTCAGATGTGCCTGGATTCCCTCCTTACATAACTCTAATCATGATGGGTTTGCAGATTTAACTGCTTTCTGGAAACCGACGAAGTCATGGTAAGTCCTTCAAAATGTCTTGACTACCCTCTACAGTTCAAAAAAGCATGTTATTGCATGTTTTTGCTAATCTGGGCAGCTGCTCAAAGCAATTCTCTACTGTGGAAATGCCGGATGTTTGGTTGTAATAGTCTCAGTTCTTCTTTGTTTCTCTCCTCCACCTCAGGAGAAGTATTTTGGGGCTCTGGTTGTGCCCCAGTCTCTGGGTGGAAAAGCTGTTGCTCCAGGAGGGCTCCTCCGATGCCATACTGTGCCTCATGGGCTGTCACTTCTTCAGCAGATACATGAGGGGAACCTAGAACAAAGTTTGCAAACCTGGAGAAAGGAGAAAGAGGGATCAATAACCAGAAGAAAGCAATGCACCAAACACTTAAAAGTGATGATAAAAGGGAAGGGTGCAAGGAAGAAAAATACTGGCCCAACCCCCACCTTGCTTTAAATCTCATCCACAAAGGCATCAAGTGTAGCCCGCTAGAGAGGATTCCTGTGGAAGAGCAGCCTCAATGGAAAATAAGCTGCTGCTATTTTAAAACCACAAATGAAGCTTTGAGATATGGAAAAGAAAACAAATGCTCCTACTTTTGTGGAGATTGCAGTTTGACCACAGCTATCCAGGAGGGGAAAGTGGGATTCCTACAGAATATGCGCAGCTCTTCCAGGGCCTTCGCAGTCTCTGTTTCTCCTTGTTCCCGGTATTCGTCTTCTGTCAGATAGCGAGGCTCCAATTTTTCTGGGTGGAAATACTGAGCAGCTTTTCTAAACCAGGGAGAAAGGGAGGGCACTGTAAAGGTTGCACTATGGATTTGAAACTCGAACGGAATGGAATACATTTTTAAAAAAGATTATCTAAAATCTGACAGGCAGACTGTTGCTCTTGACTACACTGTACTAAATGGAAAATCCCTACCAAGTTAAAATAACCAAAGAATTACATTCAAGGCAGTTTGAATGTATTAGCTATGTTGTTTGCTCCTAAGTAAATTCCAATGATTCTTTCTGAGCAGACATATAGAGAGGACTGTGTTGTACCACTTTGCAATAGGGAAAGATAAGAAGCGACCTTCTAACTTTGCCGCCTTGGAGATCAGATCTCCTTCTTAAGGCACTTGTATTTAGACACACGCTAAATTATCTGGCAAATAAAGGAGAAATCGTAGCATATGTTTTGATCCAAAAGAGTGATAAAATTAAGTCTTTTTGCATGCAGTGTCTACTATAGTATTAATACTAAAATGTGCTGAATAAAGTATAATAGCTTAAGTACTAGAACACAACATGTCAGAAAAATCTCTAATGCTACTACTTCTAAAATGAAACACCCAAATCACCGATTTTTTATCATACAATCTAACATCTTATTCTAAACACTTGGCATTCTATTGTCTCACCATAAATCTTAAATCACAAATAAACACAGGTACTTTTTATATACAATCTTTCATTTCCAAATAAACACCATTCTAAATTTTTTCCATTTTGTCAATCAGAATTCCATACATATACCTTGATCTTAAGACCCATTTCATCAAATCTATATTTTAACCTCTATTGATTTACGTCTAATTTCCTTAGTCTTGTCATGAAATACACTTCTCATTTTACATAAAATGTTAGATTGCATGATAAAAAATTGGTGATTTGATGTTTTTCCCTCCTTCTTTTTAAAGATGTAAATGGATGAAATTTGGAATCAAATTGGATAAAGAAGAGTGGGCCATTGTACTTATCTAATACCGGACCAAATCTTAGCTCTTAAAAGATGTATTTTATGTTTAAGATGTTTAAAAACAAATAAAATATTTTAAAAAATAAAATGACACACCCAGAATATAAAGAATACTCTATATTGAATATGGGTTCAGATGATTGTTAAGCTTCCTAGAATGATGGCTTCTAAGACAGTACAGAAAATAACAAAACAGAAACTTGGATTTCACATAACGCTAAAACTGGGTTTCATGTAACTACAGACTGTTTGAGTCTCTTAATGCATCACAGGTAATAAAGCAAAGGGAAGCTATGGTTACACAGTCTGATTTGTTTTAGTCATGCTTTACTAGGGCTGATCCCAGAATCCTAGATTTTTTTCTTGAGTTTTGGGCTGCTCCCTAGAACCTTTGCCAATTTACCAAGGTCCTAAGGCAATTGTCTAAGCAGACTCTATTTCTCAAAGCAACCAATGCTTTCTTGAGGGTATGGGAGCAACCAAACCAGGAAATTGTTTTGCTTATCCTCAAAGAATGATCCATGCTTCCTTAACTAAGGATCATTAACGTAATTCCTGTTTTGCACTTGCTACAAACATAGCCAATTTATCTGTAGAGTGATATAAGACATTTCTCAAAAAAATGTCATAATCCACTAGAACCATGATTGCGAACCAATGGCACGCGTGCTACAGGTGGCACGCGTAGCCATATCAGTGGCCATGCCAGCTCAGCTCTGGCACATATGCGCGCGCCGGCCAGCTAATTTTCAGGCCTTCTGGGCCTACCAGAAGTAGGAAAACAGGCTGTTTCCTGCCTCTGGAAGAAACAGAGGTGGGGGAGAGAGGGGAGATCCTCTCTATGCATCTAGGGAGGGCGAAAACAGCCTTCCCCACTCCCTCGGAAGCCCCCCAGAGGCCTGAAACAGCCCATTTCCCAACTCACAGTTGGACAGGAAGTGACTTTTTTGCTGTCCCCAGCCTTCAGAGCCTCTCTAGGGTCTCTGGAGGCTGGGGACAGCAAAAAAGTCACTTCTTGACCAACCGGGAGTTGGGAAATGAGCTGTTTCAGGCCTCCGGAGGGCCTCCAAGGGGATGGGGAAGGCTGTTTTCACCCCCCCCTCAAGACGCATAGAGAGGATTTGGAGCCAGGTGAGAAAGAAGGGCTTACTGGGCCATTATGTGCCAGGAGCCAGGGGAGGGGGTTACGCGCGCATGCACAGGGCAGGGCGCATAGAATTATGGATGTGGGCATGCTTGTGTGCGAACCTCCCCCCATCCTGGCAGGTGATGGCAAAAAGGTTAGACATCACTGCACTAGAACAAATAACTTTTAGAAAAAGGGCACCAATGCCAAAAATTACATCCTTAAGGACAAGTTGTTCTCTATACATTGTGATGCTACTCAGTTTGAGCTGGAAGGCCCCCATAGTCTTGTGCTGAATGATTTACAGCTGAGGACAGAAACAAACTACTTCTGGGACATTCTGGGACTGTGCAAGCTCCACTACATATTAGACAAAAAGAAAACAGAACATAGGAGGCAAACAAATTTAATAATTAATGATACGGTTTTCTTTGATAGTACAAAATTGCCTGAAATGTCAGACTACATTATACAAGAACGGTTGCATCAGCTAATTTTGGTAAGAATATCATTTTGATTTAATAAGTGAAAGGTTACTAACTTGCCAATGTAGCAGGATGCTCGAAAGGGATAATGCAGGAATTTTGTACAGAGCATAGCAGTTGTGACTGCATAGGCAACCTGGGGGATTGCAATGCCAAAATAAATTAAGACCAGGCCTTTCAGCTGCAATATCCACATCAAGAGATTCATCCTTCGCTCACTGCCGAGTGGGCCATGCTTCTTGCAAACAGCAAAAGAGATCAATCCAACTGATAAAATATACCCTGAAAAACAAAACACTTAGCGGTGAAATATCAGTAGATAAAAAAAGTGATACATTTACTTCATTTTAGGCTTACAACCAACCATTCACTCAGAGCTAAATCGTGTAAAGTAACATTTTGTTTCTGGGAGGGATATTTAAGTAAACTGGAAGTCATTTCTTTCCGCTCTTGATTTTTTTTCTATGTTAGTGGGATACTTTTCGTGGCATAACAACCGCTTACAGTTACGCCAAGTATGCCCATCTGAAGGACAGATTGGCTGCTTACTCTGGAAATGTATCTGCCCAGCATTTTCTGGACAGATTAATATTGATTAATACAAATAAATGGTAGAATGTGCTCATTTTCCAATTGCATCATTTAAAATAATACTCATGGAAAGAGGGTTTTTTGAACTTTCTGATCAAGATTCCAGTAAAAAAAGAGTGACATTGTATACTATATAGTATATACATTCATAAATATGTATGGCTATTTACTGAGAGGTAAGTCTCATAATACAGGTAGTCCTCAAGTTACAACTGATTGCTTAATGATCAACGTTACAATGGACCTCTCTGGAGTTACGTACAACCCATTTCGAAGTTACAACAGTTGCACCCGTTCCCTATGGTCACATTTTGTGCACTTAGTAACCGGCTCACCTTCACGCCATTTGCAGTGTCCCTCAGTCATGTAACCATGATTAGTTACTTTTTTGCTGGTTTCCAGTGTTAACTTCCGGTTTCTGGCAGTAAATATCAAAAAAATCATATTCGGTCACGTTTATGGCTCAACTTACGACTGCAACAACTTATAACCATAGTTTGGGGCTCAGTTACGGTTGTAAGGTGAGGACTATCTGTATTTGCTAAGATGACTTTAAAGCAGGAGTTTGATAATTGCAGTTACATGGCAGAGGCTGAACAAGCACATCTCTTACACAGTTATTTAATTCACACATAGTCATTCTAGCATATGGATATTTGAACCTACCTGATTGCTCAGCATTATGACCCAGCATTATAAATAATAATAATAATTATAACAATCCTGGTTTAGTGCTATGAACAAACATAACCAGCAATGACTAAACACTAAGTGATTATTTATCATATATATTAAAGGACACTACATAAAGAATGTTTCTATCACTTCACATAATTCCAGATGCTCTTGAAGTCTCTGGACAGCATATTTTGCAGATATGAAGTGTCATCTTTCCCATCAGGGAAGAGACAGCTTTTTTACATCCAAAATAATCAAAGGCTGCTGTTTCCCCCAGAGCAAGGGGAAAGAGAACAATAAAAACTCAGTTTTTGAAGGTTTTCAAAATAGACTTTCTATGATTCAAATATAACTGTGTAAGATTCACCAGGAATGCAACCAAGACTTACAACCACCACTTAAAATTTCCTTTGCTAAGCAAGGCAATTGTTAAGTGAGTTTTGCCCCATTTTATTATCTTTTTGTTGCAATTGTTAAGTGAACAATTGCAGTTATTAAGTGAATCATGCAGCCAGGCTTCCCCCATTGATGTTGCTTGCCAGAAGCTGGCTAGGTAGGTTACAAATGGTGATCACACAGACCCCGGATAGTGCAATCGTCATAAATAGATGCCAGTTGCCAAACGTCCAAATTTTGATTGTGTATTCATGGGGATGCTGCAACGGTCATAAATGTGAAAAACGGTCATAAGTTACTTTTTTCAGTGACACTGTATCTTCCAACAGTCATTAAAGTAATGGTTGTACGTTTAGGGCTACCTGCAATAGGCCTAATGAGGATATAGTTAGTCTGAATCTGCAACCTTTGGGAGATAATGTACTTCATTTGACAAGCTTTCCATTTTAAGACTGAAGAGAACTGTAACTGGAAAAGAAGCTCCTTTTCAAAGTCTCTTATATTGTTATTAATTCTCATACCCAGTATATAATATGTAGAATTGTTCCACATCCATTTCAGTTTTTCTCTTGAAATATAGAACATATACAGAGAAGAGAACCAGCCCCCACTCATTAAAATCCAGAAGGTACTTAGCTAAAAGAAGGGAAGAGAAAAGAAGAATGATGTTTGATTAGGGTGCATGTTTGTCCATACAGCTATACAAAAGTGGAGTTAGGGATACCACCCAAATCAAGCTGAAACAAATCTAGACTGAAGAGAAGAGCTCACAATTAAACAAAACTACCTATTTTCAAGACTATAAGATGCACGTTTTTGTCTCCCAGAAGGGGGTGAAAATGTCTGTGTGTCTTATAGACCGAATATTGCCGAAGCCCCACCCATCCGCTGGCCATTTTTTTTGCCTCCACACGCCCCATTTTTGGGCCTTTTTTTGGCCCATTTTCGGGGCTCTTTCCGGCCCATTTTTGAGGCATTTTTGGCCCATGTTTGAGGCTTTTTTTAGCCCATTTTTGAGGCTTTTTCTGGCCTGTTTTTGAGGCTTTTGGGGCCATTTTCGAAGCTTTTTTGGCCAATGTTTTCAGAAAGAAATGGCCTTAAAAAACCTCAAAAATGGGCTGAAAAAAGCCTCAAAAAAGCCCCCCCCCCCAAAAAAATCCCTTGAAAAAGGCCTGTAAAAAGCCTAGAAAACAGGCCGAAAAAAGGGCCGAAAATGGAGTGTGGGGAGGCCAAAAACTTTTTTTTTAATTTCCTCTTCTAGATTTAGGTGTGTTTTATAGTCAAGTGCATTTTATAGTCCAAAAAATACGGTAATGAGAATGTCATTTTGGAACTTAAAAGTCAAAAGGTTCTTCTCGCAAAAGCCAAATATACCTCTTGTCCCACAGGTACATACTATTTTCACCACAATTAGCACAAACATTGAATGTAAGGTTGCAAAGGCTACATCAGTACAGGATCAGCTCATGCCTTTCCTGTGATGAACATCTAATGGCCACTGGGGAGGATTTTTTACAAATACAAGCGCAGCCTATGGATGGGAAGCCCTTACATTTCTACTTGATAAAAACTTAGTAGAGCCACAAAAAGCAAAGTATAACCCACGGTCTAAATTCACACGGAACAAAACCAAGCAGAACACTGAACAAACATGGTATTTTTAATACAGCACTTTAAGGACTGGTATTTCTTGGTATATTGCTAGAAAACTAAACTTTGTGTTTCACTGACATGGAAAGTAAAGTCAACTCTTCTGTTTTATGGTCAAAGATGAAGGAGTGATTGGATTAGATATATCAAGAACTGCTGGGTTATATTTCAGTGATTCTTTCCTTCTACTGCAGCTCCCTATGTCTTCAAAAAATCTGCTTTGAAGGGTTAAGGGACCCCTAAAATAATGGGAAGAAGTAGCATCAGGGATCTCCTGAGGAAAGAGGCACACACAAAGACAAATTATCTTCTTCTACCAGTACATTTTAAATTGAATTCCGCTCCAGGAATCCAGTGGAGAAAAAAAAATCTGGATTCAACTGTTTTCTTGAATGTGCTTTGCCTATAGAGACAAAGAATACCAAAATGCTTTGCCCACCCTGTTACCTATCTTATGATTTTGAATCTTCTACCCATAGTGAAATCTTGTTCAAAAATAAATAATAGTTGATTCTGTCTCTATAGAAAACATTGAATTCAAAACTATTTACCCCAAGCTGCAGCAATGTTAAGGTTTTATTCTTCTTTACCAGTTAGTGACTATCTATTAGCTGGCTGCTGAAATATTTATTCTGTGGTTAAAACCACTTCAGTAACTTTTGATTCATCCACAAAACTAAAAGCTCTGGTAACATTGGGGAAGTATCAAATACTTGCTGTCTTACTATATAATAAAGGTCATAAACTTACCTTGGGAATAAACCTTTTAAGCATGAAAACGAGAAAGCCTAGAGGTATGAAAATGCCAAATGCTATCCCAGCACAATAATAAAAGATATTACTTCTGTTTGGGAAAAACACATGAATGCTAGTAAATCTTTTGCGCATGGAAAACAAGTTCAAGAAAGTAGAAAAGCAAAGATATAACTTTATTTAAATTCTACAGATCACTTCACTTACTTATACAGCCCCCCAATCTTGCAATTAACATCCCATGAGAATGCCTTGTTGCATACTGTTTGGATTCACACACTGTAGAATAAGAGAGTTGGAATGGAGGTCTTCTAGTCCAACTCCCTGTCCAGGCAGGAAACCCTACACCACTTCAGACAAATGGTTATCCAAAAATTCTTCTTAAAAATTTCCAGTGTTGGAGCATTCACAATTTCTGGCAGCATTGTTCTAATTGTTCTAACTGTCAAGAAATTTCTTCTTAGTTCTAAGTTGCTTCTTTCCTTGATTAGTTTCCACCCATTGCTTCTTATTCTACCTTCAGGTGCTTTGGAGAATAGCTTGACTCCCTCTTCTTTGTGGCAATCCCTGATATATTGAAACACTGCTCTCATGGCTTCCCTAGTCCTTCTTTTCATTTAACTTAGACATACCCAGTTGCTGTAACTGTTCTTCATATGCTTTAGCCTCCGGTCCCCTAATCATCTTTGTTGCTCTTCTCTGCACTCTTTCTAGAGTCTGTGTTAAGCTATAATGTGGTTGGTTCAGTTTCAGATTATCTTAATGTGTAAATCCAGTCTTTTGGGTTTGTATATCATGATTCATAGCTGAATGTGATAGGTGAATTCAGTCACAGTTTGCTAAATACATCATGGCTAAGCCAACTACTCAGCCCTGGTATAATCATTCAATTTATTTCTCATTATGTCCCTTTATTAATTCCACCCACTTACTGATCACTGATTTAGACCATATTGCATGTCTAAATAAATACACTCTTTAAAAATTGAAAGGACAGAATAACAGCCCTACCCATGATATAGCTTGCCTCAAGTCTTTCTGAAATCAACGCAATTTCTTAGGTTTGCAGACTTGCAGCTCATTATTATTTTCAAAATAAGCAAGTTCATGTAATAGACAGACTCCAATAAAGCTAGTACGTACCTACTCAAGTTATAGGCAAAATGAAAAAGAAATCCACCAGTAACAAATAACAGAATGAGTTTGCTGTCCAACACTGGAACAAAACAAAAAGATGGGAAATTGAAACCTGCTTCACTTATGTACTGAAATGCATATTTCTAATAATACAAAAGTATTTTATAAATGGATTTCTCTTAATATTACTCACTCTTTTGTTGTACGCTCACAGTGAAGAGTACTTTATTTGTCGGTTCGATCTTGAAACATGTTTTGCCAACAAACTGGTCCACTGTTATGATTGTTTGATTAGACACACTAGGCTGCCAAATATTGCTAATCAGGCACTTCAAAAAATCTAGGAAATGTTCAGAATTTTGGCATTCACGTTCATCTGGGATATAGACCACTTGAAATAATTCAGTGCTGTTGATGGACACCTAAAAAATATAATAATTCTTAATTATATATTCAAAAGTTAAAAGGAATTGTGAAATACGGAACAATAGGATTTCTTACACCACTGAAGTTTGTCTATATTTATATACACTTTCAATCAGAAATCCTGAGGCTACCACAGCCATTTGCACAAGTAAGTGAACTAGTACAAATAGGGGTACTTCTCAACATGACCACAATTGCATCCATAATTTCCACTGCTAAGCAAAGCAATTGTTAAGTGAGCTGCACCTCATTTTATGACCTTTGTTCCACAGTTGTTAAACAAATCACTGCAGTTGTTAAGTGAATAATCCGGTCATTAAGCAAATCTGGCTTTGATTTTGCTTTTTTTTTAAAAAAAATTGTTCTTATACATCAAACAAACATTAAGTCTATAGCGGTCTACATCACAGCATGAGAAGGAAGTAAAATTGTCCCATTACATATATAGGATAGTCAAGAAAGATCTATTATGTATATCAAATAACATGTTTATCATATACATCAATTTGCAAACTGATTTTGCTTGTTGGAAGCCAGCTGAGAAGGTTACAAATAGTGATTACATAATCCCAGGACACTGCAACCTTCATACACACCAGGTGCCAAGCACTCTAATTCTGATCACATGACTATGGAGATGCTGCAACAGACATGTGAAAACCTGTCATAAGTCACTTTTTTCAGTGACAGCCAAACTGTCACTAAACAAATGGTTGTGAGATGAGTGCTACCTGTAAATAATGAATTATATTTGAACTTGGAACTTGCTCTTGAACTTGGAACAATATGTTGCTCCAAACCAAAGCAGTGCTTGTAAGCCTGTAATTCCTGGCTTGATATCTTGCCTTGATTGTAAACTACAAACTAAAACCTCAAGTTCCAGTTAACACAAATGATTTATTCTGTATTCAATCATACAAGTGGAAGAAAAAGCAGGAGGCAAATACTGATGTGTCAAAGTGTTTTCAGGATTGCTGTGGCCACTTGATCAGCTACAAACTGTATGGACTTTGATCAAGCCATCTCCGGTCTGCAATTAACTGCAAGCCTTCCCTGCCCTAGTTAATTGCTTACTATATATATGCTTACTATATAAGCACAGACCTTTCTCATTGCTAGTTGGGCCTAGACATTGTTTTAGGCCTAAATGCAGACCTGTGCTGAGGCACCTGGATGCAAACTTGGGAGAGAGGAGGAGAACTCTGCTGGGAAGCCCCGACGCCTGCAGCAGAGATAACAGCTGAGAAGAAGCTGTGTTACTCCCACGTAGCTATCTTGCAGCTGTGTGCTGAGATAGCCGGGAGCCTTTTGAAGTCTTTACCTTCGGCTTGCTTTTTGCTTTTGAAGCACGCAAGCCAACATTTGGACATCTGCTGCTATATCGGAGGGATACGCTGGACAGTCCCTGCCACGAGCTTCAAGTCACGTTTGCAGTTTGGATTGCTTTTACAGGTGACTTTTACTTGAAGCCCATGCTGCTGCCCTTCTACCACCTCGATGATGTATCAACACCGAAGCCATTCAATGTCTTGTTAGTTTTTCCTAGGGACTGGTTTTGGTATTGTGGAGAGGAATTTAGGGAGACGGCCTGGCTTCATTTAACCAGGATAAGACTTTGTTCTTAATGTGCTTTTTTAAAGATACAGTGTTTTTTAAAGGTTTTGTAGTAAAGTATATTTTTATACAAGACTCCTCTGCTAGTCTTATTTCAGTCCTAGTGTGTTTGCTTGTGTGCTGGTTCACGATTCGGGGGCAAACCTCCCCCCATCCCAATATGATGTTTGTCTGAAAAATTACAAGATTGCTCTCCCAATACTGGAGCTCTACAGGTAGATGCTACCTTATATAAGACCACAAGATTTATTTAGAATAAGGGTGAATGTATCTTTCTAGATGCTGGTGAAATGGAACATGTAAAATTCTAAGTAGCATCAATATTACCAAAAGCAGCTGAGAAAAACCCTAGCCGCTTAATTTATGAGTATATCAACAGCATGACTTTACCTGAATAGTTGACCAAGTATTTTGTAAGTACATTGCTCCATTGGGAACATAGCAGAAACAGGTTGATTCTGTACTCTGCATTATCTCCATTATCTTCAACTCTTTACAGCTACTATCTATACAAAAGGAAAAGGGTTAATTACCGCATCATGAAATACTATACATGCTAGACATTTTTCCAAGAATTATAATCGTCACAAACCAAATCAGGCTGCCACATTGAAATATGCCTGCCTTCTATGATTTGATAGATTTGGTTTATCAGCCTTGCAATCCATTACTGGGGTCCTAAATTCTTCCTATGAAAAACACACCCACATATATTTGGGGCCGCTGTTGTCCCATCTGCAACCATGTGACAGCATAATTTTCTTGTTCATTCCCTCTTTATTCTAAGCTAGTGTTTCTCAATTTGGGCAACATTAGAAGTCTGGACTTCAACTTCCCAAATTCTCCACATGATGAGTGGAGTTAAATCGGCTTAAGTCCGAGAGTTGAAGTCCACACATATTAAAGTCGCCAGGGCTGAAAATCACTGCTCTAAGAAATCCAAATCAGATATTTCATACATTAATTTGCAAAGCTCTGAACAAGAACAATAGTCCTCGACTTATGACCACAACTGAGCCCAAAGTTTATGTTGCTAAGTGAATTTTGCCGTTTTACAACCTTTCTTGCCACAGTTCTTAAATGAAACTCTGTAGTTGTTAAGTTAGTAACAGGGTTAAATGAATCTGGCTTCCCCATTGATTTCTCTTGACAGAAGATTGCAAAAGATGATCACATGATCCACTGCAACCGTCATAAATATGACACAGTCACCAAGCTTCTGAATTTTGATCCTATTACCATGGGAATGCAGATTGTGTGGAAAATGGTCATAATGGTCACTTTTTTCAGTGTCGTCGTAACGTCAAACGGTTGCTAAATGACCTGTTATATCATATACATATTATATATGTACAGTCCTAGTACACCTTTTGCCTTCCAGGCACAGGAACACTGTCTACGCTGCTAGGCAGACTCATCTGAAGCGCCAAAGAACCAACAGGCCAACGGTCAGGCAAGCTATCTAAAGATTTCGGGGGAAGAGCAATAATGGACTACAGATAGTCCTCAACTTAAGACCACTTTGAGCCCAAAATTTTTGTTGTTACGGTGAGAAATTTGTGGTGAGTTTTGCCCCGTTTTACGACTCTTCTCCCCACATTTGTCAAGTGAATCACCAATTAGTAACACATTTGTTAAGTGAATCTGGCCTCCCCATTGACTTTGCTCATCAAAAGGGGATCGCATGACTCCCGTCGTAAATGTGAGCCGAGCGTCTGCATGTAAATCACGTGACCGTGGACGTGCCACGGTCGTAAGTGTGAAGAACGGTCATAAGTGCCTTTTTTTCCCTTCCAGTGCCGATGTAACTTCCAACTGTCACCAAACGAACTCTTGTAAGTCGAGGACTACGTGTATTAGGGGCAGAAATCCGAAAGGACAAGACAACCGACCGCTTGCCCTTGCAGGGCTCGGAAGTCGCGGTTTCTAGCTAATGCCAACTGCTGGCTGGTGAACCGATTTCAGACAGCAGCATCCAGCCAGTTACCTGCTAATAAAGGCAGGGCTCCGTCAACCCTCGCGGCCTGGATGAGCCCCGCGGCGAGCACTTGCGCCAGGAGCAATGCCAGAGACTGTCCGCGGCGTTGCAAAAACAGCCGATCGCCGCGCCGAACCATTCTCCCAGCACGCCGCCTGCAACTGTTTAAACAAAGCAGGCGGGAAGGCGAGGGAATCGAGCTTCGATACGTTGTTTAGGATGAAGCCTGGGCGGCCAAACAGGGCAAACGGGATTGGCTAGTTGAGTCTGGAGAAGGAGGGAGGAGGAGGAGAGGAGGAGGAGGATCGGAACTTCCCCGCCTCCCCCCGAGAGGTCGGATCAGGCGCGCCCCGGTGGGAGAAACCCGGCTCGCTGCGCCGGTGGGAGGTGGCGCGCCTGAAGGAATAGCCGCCGTACGCCTTCTTAAGGCGGTGTAGGGGAGGTTAGTTGGGAAGGGCGTTCAACGCCGGCGTCTCTTTTCAGGCAAAAAAAAAAAAAAAGTGGGCGTCTCCGTTCGGTTCTGTCTCTTCGGTTCTCGTCCCCTCCGCTGCACTTTTTTTTTCTTTTCACGAATTCTTCCTTTCTGGATGCGGGAGGGGTGATGGTGCGAAGCAACCCTCTTTATTAAGCTGCCACTTCTTGTCACCTCCGACAAAATGTTCGCCTTAAAAAAAAAGTTTAATATGAATTGGATTTTAATGGCTTTTATGTTGGTTTATTATGTGCTGCCCAGAGTCTTAGGCGTCGGTATTAAAATGCTGTAAGTGCATAGCGGTGGGAAAGGTGCAAAAAAGCCTCTCTCTCCTGTTAATTTCATTCAGGCGCATGGCACGCTAAAGATTCTTAAGTGAGCCAGTGTTGGAAAAGTGTGAAACGCAGGAAGGTGTATTTGTTCAACACATACATCTAGTGTCATTAGCATTAGCTAATCATGGTATACACAGTAGACAATGCTGTGTTGTACTGCCTTACTCAGTCCAGTTTATCTAAAACTGAAATAAAGTTTTTCTTCCCAGGCCTGAAACTCCTTTATGTGAAGATTCTTAGTGGTTTCAATCTGTAGTCATGCGGTCTATGAAGAAAAATACAAGTAATGTGAAGTAGTAATGAAAGCAACACAAATTTGTGTTAGGAAATGAAAATATCTCATCCAGCCACCATCTGACATCTATATCTGTTCCTCTGCTCTTATCAGCCCAAACTAGGGAAGGTTTGTTTGGAAAATGAACTAAGTGCCTGGCGCTACAAACCCATTACACAGATTCCCAGGAATGGATAGCTGGGAGCTTTTAACAAAATGCAGATTAAACAAAATAACTGGAAGAAAGCTCAGAGAAGAGAATAAGAAATGAGGAAGAAAGCAGAAACTGCTTAGGAAGTTTCTTCAGCTCTGACTGGATGGTGAGGAATGGAAGGATTTATACTCCTTGCAGACAGCTGGTCATTTGCATTCTTTTAGGGAGTCATTGAGGCCACTTGGAGATTTGGAGGTCTGTGTTGTAGACACTCTCATGAGAGAGGGCTGCTCAATTTTGACATAGATGACCCCTCTTTCAAACTAATGGTCCAAAATGTCGACTTTGCTATCTTCAAAAAAGTGGCTGTTGTCTTTTAAATGTAGATGGACTGCTGAATCTTGTCCTGATGGCTTTGTTCTCCTATGCTGAACAGCCCTCAACAGAGGGGGGGGGGGATACAAGATCATCTATCTCCAGTCTGCAACACAGTGCTTTCAGCAGTTCCAAGAAGGGTCCACACACATTTGCACTACTGAGGTGACCCTAAAGACACAGATAAACCTCCAAGTGGCCTTCAAAGCATCTTCAAAGAAAAAACCAAAAAGTCCAGTTGCCTCTTGAAAAAAGCACCTTTGGGACAACCATGACCTGGATGACTGAGAATCTCCATAAAGAGAAATTGGGCATTACTGTTTGCATATCAGCTACAATCTCTACTGAGTACATAGGCATTCTTTTTCTGTCTTATTATAACTTCAGCCTATTTGAAATGTTGGAATTGAGATGCAACTTCTGCAGACTATTCAGCTCATTATTATGAAAACATTCAATCATGTCTGGGTTTCCTAAGTGTCTTTCACAGTTACAGAGAAAAAGAACGGGCATTTCAAGAAAATACTTTCAACTGTTCAAGAATTAGCAGACAAGTTGGTTGTTAACTAATTATTTCTAGATAATGGCTGGCAAATATGTGTCCCAAATTCTGATGGATCAACTGGAAGAATGCTTTGATTAATTAGTCTTTGTACTATATTTGAACTTAATAATTTCAGTGCTGGAAAGCTGGTTTGCTGCAGAAGGCAAGCAAATCTCCAATGTTTTCTCTCTTCAGCCACTCTAGATGTCAAAATTTGGATATATAGAATTCAAAGCAATGAGTTCAAAATGTCAGTGAATTACATGAAATCAACACATTGGTTAAGGCAGTGATGGTTAACCTCTTTGGTGTCGAGTGCCCAAAGAGCAAGCATAAGCATGTGAATGCATACACAAATGCACAGGTGTGTGCCCAAACTCCAAAATGCAATGTGAGTGCCCCCCTGGTGCATGGGCCCTACCCTCATGCATGCACATGCATCCCCGTACATGCCCCCTGCCCCCTGTGTATGCACCCCCCCACCCCCCGGTTTGGCTTCCAGGTTGGTGCAGCCTTTCCAGGCCCAAAATTGGACATGGGGGGGTCTCACGTGCCCCCCTGTGCCCCATTCTGGGCCTGGAAAGCCTCCTGAACCCCCATGCATGCGTCCTGCCCCCCATGCATGCACATGCGTGTCCTCTGCATGCCCCTGTCCCCCCCACACATGCACAGCAGAGACCTGAAGACCAGCTGGCTGGCAGGAGGCACGCACACATGCACGATGAAGCTGGGCTGGGGCAACGGCTGGTGTGCCCACAGATGGCTCTGTGTGCCACATGATGGTGTTAAGGCATCAAGCTAGAAATTGGGAGAACATGAGTTCTAATCCCATTTTAGGCACAAAGCCAGCAGGGTGACCCTGGACCAGTCTCTCTCGATCCCAGGAAGCAGGCAAGGGCAAACTGCTTCTAAAATCTTGCCAAGAAAACTGCAAGGTTTAATCCAGATAGTCTCCAAGGAGACAAGACTGATATGAAGGCACCCCACGCCCACACAGAAAAAGGCATTCAGCTCATTTGAAATGTTGAAGGAGAAACAAAATATTCTAAAGATGGAAAATAGAGTTCTACATTTACTGCAACATACACATATATCTCCTTAAATTAATTAAGCAAGCCTTATTACAGTACTCTTAATATTACTAGTAAAAACTTGAACAGTGGAAAGGTGGTTCAGTTCATTGAAAAGAATAAAATTGGGTAGGATCAACAAGAGCATACTTTTCCAACTCATTTCATTATAACACATTCCAATAGTTTTTTTGTTCAAAGACATGTTGAGTTCACTTCTCCTTCATTCCTTTATATTATTTGCAAGTGATTACTTATTTACTATCAAGGTCTTAAATTGCTGTGAGCTTCAGGGTGGGGGCAGTATGATGAACTGAGAAAACTCTGAGAAAGTGGAACTAATGAGCTTGGTAATGGCCAAAGAACCAGTGAGTAGACCAGTTAGGACCTTTCCAAGTAAGAGATAGTAGATCACTTACATTTGTTCCTGGTGATTCCTCAAGAGGAGACTTCAAGATACCAGTTTTTTTCTTTGGGTTTGAGCACTAGAGATGATGGGATTAGTCATCTTGCTTGCAACCCCAGGGGAGACTTTTAAAGGACACTAAATTCACAAACTTGACTTTCTAATCACTTTCGGAAACTGTTCATTAATTACTTCAAAGCTGTTAGAGATCTTCAGAATGACAAGTTTGAAAATGCCAGATGAGTCTGCCTTCAATTCTGAATTTTAAAAAAATCATAAGCTTAAATATTTAAAGCAGTCTTTGAAATGAAAAAAAAAATGAATAGGGTAAAATCCTATGAGATATGTAAATGAATTAAAGATCAAGAACACTAGGAGCAAAAGGAAGGCACGCAAAGTTGATTTGTTTGACCAAAGTTAAATTAAGACATGTTTTTATAAAATGCTAGAAACCTTTTATGGACTTATTGCTAACACCAGGACTGAAATGTTAATTTATGGATTTGCATATAGCTAAAGTTGGGTTATGGAAAGAAGAGATACTTGGAGGTAACCTTATAGGGGAGGAAGAATTACAAAGTTTGTATTTGTTGTGACAAAGTATGGAAGCCACTCCTTTAATATTTATTTTTTATTTTCTTTCTTCTTACTTTTTTCTTGCACTTTCTATCCTCTGTTTTCTTTTCCCTTCTGAGTTTAGAGTGTGTTGCTTTTTTTAAAAAAAAATATTAATAAAGATGATTAAAACAAATGACATGATCAAACATGATATCCAATGCTACCATGTCCCAGTGGTGAAATCTGAACTGGTTTGCCACCGGTTCGCTGGCCCACATGAGTGCTGCGCGCCAAGCGTGTTGCACGCACACATGCACAATGCAAGCCAAACACGTGCTGCATACATACGCATGCATGCTGCGTACCAAACGTGTGCTGCATGCATGTGCGCAATATGCACCAAATGCGTACATGTGCAGCACACGCCAAAAGGAGGTTTGGGAAGGTAAGTAGAACAGTGAGGGGAGGATCCGCTTTCCTGCTTTCTAGTGTTTTTAAATCGCGCAGCACAGCTGATCATTAGAAATACTGGTTCGGGGGAACCAGTATCACTATTGATTCACGCAAACCGGTAGCATTTCACCACTGCCATGCCTCCATTCCCAAAAGTAAGCTTGTATGTGCCTGGCTGGCCAAGTCCCACTTTTTCTGTTTTCTTAGGCAGGGCAGCAAATTGCTTTTCTTGGGCAGGGCAAATCCAATTGCCTTTGATTCCTTGCCCAAATCTCCTGCTGCATCAACTGCTTTAACTTTGGGAAGATTTAACTTTGGGAAGATTGAATTCCCATCACTGGGGGTTGATGAGCTTTGGTGTTTTGAATGGGGGTTGCTAAACTCAAGCTTAATCTTACAATTTGACCACGGAACTTACTGAGTGTCTGAGACAGATACTGAGTTCACATACTGTAAAAACTAAGCTGTGGCTTGCTTTGTTTGTGTGCCTTCAAGTCAACCTTGACTCTTAACAACTACTCTTAACAACTACTTGGACAAGTCTGTACAGTTTTCTTAGCAATGTTTTCGGAAGTGTTGCCCTGGCCTTCTTCCTAGAGTCTGACCAAGCTGGCTTCTACACTTAAGGCAGGATTAGAACACGCTGTTTCCTGGTTTATTAGATAAACTGTAACTGCTAGGTTTGCACATCAGTTTGGAAAGTATAAACCATGGGTTGTAAGCTACAGCATATGCAAAGCCATAGGTTAGGTTTATAAGTAACTTATTGTGCATTCATTCTGCTTTTGTTGTGCCTGGTGGCTGTGAGTTTTCATGTAACACATTGCAAGGCTCTATGAATATATATTGACATCATTTTATTCTCTCTGGGCATATGCACAAAGTTCAGCTCTCTAACTGAGATTATAGACTTATTGTGTCATGCAGACCCTCACTGCATTTTAGGTCATTATAAACTCAGTGATAGATCTCGTGGTAAGGTATAGTAGTACCTAGTTTCTGATAAGCCAGGATGGTGGCCATTTTGGGTCTTCAAAACATGGTAAATCTGAAAAACCACTTAAAGTGCCAAATTCAAGAGGAAGGCAATTAAAATGATGCTACCGTGCACTTGAGGTTTGTAAATGAAAATTTGATGTCATGGTCTGGGTTCACACAACATACAGAACTTGTGTTTCTTTAACAAGAGTTTGTTTAATGAGCCACTGTTGATCAGTTTCACATAACATAGCTAGACTGATACACCTGCTGAGTTAGAAATCATTATGGTTTAACTTGAGGCTTTAAGCTATCCATTACCTCTACCTTCATCTAGAAGTAGATTTACTAATGTTGACTGTTCTTATTTGTGGAAAAAGCTTATTTCCATCCTAAATTTCCCCATATGTCTGATTTTTAAAGCCTAAGGCAAAATAGTGCATATTATGTGAGTCAGGCAATAACTTATTCCCCAAACATTCAAGTTATTTTTCTTTCTTCTGGCACTCGCAAAGTTGGTTGGTGAAATTGTTTCTTCGTCTCTCTATCTGTAATGCTTTTAGCTAATGTTCTCTTCTCTCTCTTGCTCTCAAAACAGCCAGTAATGTTACTGTCTTCTGAATATGCACATTCTCAGAAAATAGTCCCTAAATAAGAATGGAGGCATGAACTCAAGTGCAGAAAGTTCTGTGAGGATGTACAAGACTTGGATTGTGTTTATGCAAGTAGTTCTCGACTTACACCAATTCATTTAGCGACTGTTCAAAATTACAGTGGCATCGAAAAAAGGGATTTATGACAGCTTTTCATACTTACGACCATTGCAGCATCCCCATGGTCAGATATCTTGGCAAGTTCAAATGCTTGGCAATCGGTTCATATTTATGACAGTTGCAGGATCACCAGATCATGTGATCACATTTTGTGACCATCTGGTGAGCAAAGTCAATAGGGAAGCCAGTGTCACTTAACAACTATGTTACTAATTTAATAACTGCAGTGCACTTTTCCTCTTCCCTGTGAATTAAGAGTACTGCTTGTCCAACAGAGAGTCAAGGTCAGTTCTCCCAGTCTATAAGTTCTAGCTAGCAGCAAAACCATTAAAGAAGCATTGCTTCTATCTTCTCTGTGGCTACTGTGCACTTTCCTTCTTTCCTGCTGCTTTCCTCCCCTCCCTTTTAATTAGCTTAAGTGGGAAGGTCATTCAAGAGGTAGACAAACAAGGCTAGACAAACGCAAGCAGAGCCCTGAAGCCAGATCCACCCTGTTATGCTTCCTTGTTCCATTATTAGGTATTTCCCCAACTGGATGCTGACCTTTTGAAAGAAGATGTTGGAGCAAAGCCAGAGAAGCAAGCTAATCACCATGCCAATACTGTTTGCAACATTCCACAAATCAGAATGCTGTCATTCTGCAACATCTTGTAACAGTTTTGACAGAGGCAGAAAGGAATTTTGCAATAGGGACAACGTCCGAAAGGTGCTTTTTCAAGAGGCAAGTGGACTTTGGGTTTGTGTGTGTGTGTGTGTGTGTGTGTGAAAATGTTTTGCTCCTCATCCAAGAAGCTTCTTCAGAGTTGAAGAAGCTTCTTGGATGAGAAACAAAATGTCTTTTAAAAAAAACTCAGGAAGTCCAATTGACTCTTGAAAAAGTACCTTTGGGGCAACCATGACCTGGATGACTGAGAATCTCCATAGACTAGGGGTCAGCAACCTTAAACACTCAAAGAGCCACAAAGGTCCTAACCGGAAGCCCCCGTTCAATTCTGGAGCTGACCAGAAGTCCAGTTCCCCCATCATAGTCTCTTCGTAGTGCAGCGCCCTTTTCCCTCTGCTGACCGGAAGTCCGGTCCCCCACGATAGAGTCTTCTCCTAGTGCATCATCCTTTTTCCTCTGCCTGTCCTAACCGAAAGCCCTATCAATTGTGGAGCTGGCCAGCAACAGGGAGCTACAGCAGAGGGATGAAAGAGCCACATACAGCTCCAGAGCCACAGGTTGCTGACCCCTGCAATAGGGACAATGATTTTTATGCCAACATGGTTTTGTCCTGACTCAGTGTGAATTGAAGGGCCCCTTAGCTTAATAGAGGAGGAAAAAAACCCAGGAATGCAAAAATGCAGAACCATGGCAAGTGTGTTTTGGATAAATGCAAATAAGTACAAGACCCTTATAAGCACAATGCCCTCATTTTAGCAATGCAGAATTAATTCACTCTATAAATCAAGCCCCAGTAGAATTCCTCTAAAATGCAGAAGTGGAATATCTTAAATTTTTGAACGTTTATAAGACAAAGTGTTCCAGCAAATTGCCCCAAGAAGGTGAATCAGTATGACATAAACTATACCTGCATAGATATTTTAATCTTGGAAAATTGTGGCATTTAATAAGATTGGAGTAATTTCACAATTGATGATAGCAAATTATGGATCTATGAATGAGTTATGTGACTCTTCCCTGTATAGATACCCTTCAGCTAACTCATTCATAGATCCATAATTTGCTATCATCAATTGTGAAATTGAGGATAAATATGTGGAACCAACCTGTATTTTGCCTTTGGCCTCAGCATCGTTCCTCATTGTAACCAGCTGAGGGTGATCATGAGCTTTTTGGTAAATCTGTAATTATAAAATGACAAATACATGATTCTCCTGAGTTTTTATATTCAGAGCTGATATAAGCTGTAGAAAAAAAATCATTCAAATGAATAAACGGTTGGATATATTTAGATTTTATACTGCCACACAAAAAATAATTATATTAGGAGCTGTTGAATGAAGATTGGCTTTATGGACAATAAAAAATGTCTATCTGACAAAGCCAGATCAGGCCCACAGGGAACACGAGAGCTTTACTTTTTATTATTTTTAAAAATGGTGCACTTCTTTGACTCTTTAGTTTCTCTTGGACTATGGATCAATTCTACTGGCTGGATTTCAGAGCGCCAGTCGCCTTGAAGCTTTAGGAGACTGGATTCTTATAGCTGACACTCTACATGGTTGGAACATCAGCTTGAGACCTTTCCTCCTATTTGCTGGATTGTCCTCTAAGCTTATCCACCTTGTGGCACCATCTGTATTATTGTAGCCATGGCAAGAAGCAATAATGTTGGAGCACCTGAGTCTCCCAGTGGTTTCAGTTCGATTCTGCAGTTTCTTCAGGCAGCTGGAACTTTATATTGGGGTAGGATTTTCAGCATCTACTCACTAAGCAGTTTCCCCTTCCTGTTATGCTTGCTACTGGGCTTTGGTGGCGCTAACAACAGTATAATGGAGTAGGGCTAGGCCTATGAGAACTGAGCTGCAAAAATCTATTTGACCATCAGATGGCAGTAAAGCAAACTCTGCAGGAACTTCTTTGCAGAGAAATACAATTCATTGTTGCCATCTAGTTTTCATCCTGATTATTTGTAGCCCAAACAGCTGTTTGCAGATAACCCATTACAGCCACCATGTGAGTCTGTGAATGTGCGGTTGGTGGGTGCAGCAGATGCACAATATGTGTGGGAGAATGTGTGGGTGGATAGGGAGTGTTGAGAGGAAGGGAGGCTTGCTTTGCCCTCTGCCAAGATTCACATATTCAGACAAAGCCAAGAGGAGAAGCACTTAAACCACTTTCATTAGCAAAAAAAAAAAAAAAAAAAAGCTTTCAGATACTATCCGGGAAGCAATGCTGGCTGCCAAAACAGCTTTTAAAAGGAAATGAGAGACATGCACAGATGAAAGGGTCTCAATGGCTGTTAATCTTAAGGGTGATACATTGCCTCCAGTTTCTCAGGCAGGGTGTCTCTCGATTCCAAATGCTCGGGAGTATGAGCTGGCAGATACTTTTGACTGATGGAGTTCCCCTCCTGCAATTCTGACCAAAAAAAAAATGGCATTATTGTAGCTCCCAGTAATCAAATAGGATTCTGATTAAAGCACAACTGTGCAACCCTACATTGCTTCACTGGCTTCTGCTTGGCCACTCTGAGATACAGTTCATTTATGCATCCCCATCAAATATAATGGCCTTTGCATTATCTCTCACCAAGAATTGGACATGCTTGAGCAGATCTCCTCCTTCTCCTTCTCCTTTTCTTTTTCTTTCTCCTCCCACTCCCCCTCCTTTCTCTTTGAATTCTCACCTATTCAGACTTAGGACTGAGGCTGGAAATTCTCCTTCTGATTCTCTAACATGGGAAAACTCAGCAAGAAGTCAGGTTCTTATGGTCAGGGATGCAGAGAGGTGTCTATGTAGGGAAGTCAAGACTACCAAGATGGCAGCTGCAAGTACCTAATTGAAGCCCTGCACTTTTCTTGTGGGTATTGCACATCAGCATCAGAGGTGGGTTTCAGCAGGTTCTGACCAGTTCTGGAGAACTGGTAGCGGAAATTTTGAGTAGTTCGGAGAATCGGTAAATACCACCTCTGACTGGCCCTGCCCCCATCTATTCTGCCTCCCGAGTCCCAGCTGATTAGAAGGAAATGGGGTTCTTGCAGTAACCTTTCCCTGGAGTGGGGAGGGAATGGAGATTTTACAGTATCCTTCCTCTGCTATGCCCACCAAGCCACACCCACAGAACCGGTAGTAAACATTTTTGAAACCCATTACTGGTCAGCATCAACCTTATTTCCAAGAATGCTTAATTTTTTAGTCACGCAGCTCAGCTGCTCTTCTAGGACAAATATCATTCTGAAGACTTTTGTGTTTAATTCAATCGATTTTATACCTTTTAAAATTTATGAGAGAGTTCGTAACACAGGCACATATACAAGGAGTTGGATGTCAAGAGGGCACCCAATACCATCACACTGCAAGCTTTACCCCTTTGATGAGCATACCATAATGTCACATACATGTAGATATTGAGTTTTGACAATGTGTTGTTTTCACTATTTGGATACTGTCGCTTGTTAAAAAGCATTTTAATTTCTTATTCTTGCAATGATCATGGTTGACTGCAATTTGTTTATCTGTATTACAAGGTAGAGTAGCCAGGAAAAAAAGCTTTTGAAAGGGGGCTTCAAGATGGTTACAATATCTGTTCTATACCATTTTGCCTCTCTTAAGCCTGCCTTGATAAATTGGTATCTAAGATTTAAAAAAACAAAAGCTTTGGAATGGGCTGGTTTACAAAAATAGTTCTGTCATCTGATTCTTGGGTAAATGTCTGCACTTGGATACATACCAGGTATTTCTTTTATCAAGTCACACACTACTTCATCATATTTTTAAAAATACCAAACCGGCATTATACAAAAAGTTCCTTCTAAATGGAAGCTGCAGATTTGACACAAACATATTTGCAATTACAAGGATGTTTTCTGGAGGTCAGTGATTCCCACGATGAATGCCAAGGTAGATCAGTGGGCCTCAGCTGGAAGGGTTTGGGAAGAACTGAACTGTGCTTTGACAATCCCTTCTCTGTCCTTCCCCTTCCCTTCCCTTCCCTGATGCCATATCTAATACATTTTGTAAGTTTGGGGCATCTGCAGCTTCTTTTTCCCCAGCTTGGTCATTGGATTGTTTGTCTCTGATGCCTAAATCAATGCTAAAGTCAAAGGAAGTTGCTTGACTTTCTGAGAAATGTAACAATCCAGGTACTTTGTCTTTAATTTTCTGAAAAAGAAAAAAATAATGCACAGCTGCAGAAACCCTGTTTTTAGCTTGGCCCACAGAATGGTAATGAGATGGTATCAGCATGCTCTTAATCAAGCATTGTTGTTTTGAAGTTTCTTTTCTTTGAATCATTTTCTGTAAAAAGCAACTCTCTCTCTCAACCATCTTCTATTTTGGGGTTTTCTCATTTTAGCAATGTACCTCCCAAAACGTAAGTCTCCCTATGTGTATGTTTCGTCAGTCATTCATGTTGATAGAAAAGGATACAAATATATCTATGCTGTAAATACACTGCTGAACATGCACAAATACCTGGGCACAGATATTTTTGTAATGTTTCACAAAGCTGAGAAGATTCTTTCATTTCTTGCCGACATTTTGCTGTTAAAATGAGGTGGGACTTATTATTGTATTTTTAATGGGGGGAAAAGACAAGAAAATCGGCATCACTGCTTATTATTCTAATACTTGTATGTATAAATGTTACGCTTTGCTTGACCTTGATGGACAACACACCTTTCTGTACTGATAAGAATACTTATTCTAAACCTTTGCTGGGCTTGTATGGCCCTTTTGTGGTTAATGCCTCGAGCAAAATAATCAAAGATTTTGTGAAAACCTCTGCCCTTGGGCATTTTTAATGGTGAATGCAACCCATGTTTAAAGTGTTTCTGCAGTCAGTGGGAATTGCATGGAAATGGAGCTTGATGCATAAAATACTTGTGCGTGTGTTTCTTTTCCTTTTCTTTTGCTAACTCTGGAAACTGTTTCATGGGATCCTGATGCTCACTTCATCTTGTGGCAGCAGCTTTCTCAAAGCAAATGGACCAGCCTGCTATTTGCCACCAGCTTCTAATGATGAATAACACCGCTTTTGTTTCTGGTAAATGTGTCTGTGGATTAGTGATGGTAGTCCCAAGTCACTGCTTCCTGGATATGCACATGACACTTGCACTCAAGGCCAGCCTGTTCCTAAGGCATCTTTGACACTCAAGGATTGAGGTTACCATACCGGCTTGAACTATCTGGATGACCACTATTGCAGCAAGAAACAGGGAAAGTATTATCTCTTAGGTGGAATCTATTAGCAGTCTGGATTTTTTCAGGCTGGATATGGTAATCCTGCCTAAGGACATAAACAATGCAGTGCAGGAGTGGCTGGATGGGAGGATTTTGTGCTGAGGACATAGGTGTAAGACTTCCATTAGCCCTGGTCTTCCAGTAAGGCAATCTATTCTTGGAGTGAATGAACTGGCTTCAGAACTTTATAGATTTGTCTAGATTTTGAAATAAAATATGCCAGTAAAATTCAGCTTTGGAAGCTTCTTGGAACTGCTTTTCTTGGAAAACACAGACAGCATGCTTAGCCTACTAAAGAGACAAGAGAGGGAGATAGAAGTCCTCAAATATATGAAGGGTTGTCACACACAGAAGAGAAGTAAATTTATTTTCTGTTGCCTTAGGACAAGAACCAATGGATTAAAACTACAATAAAAGAGATTGATGCTAAATATAAGGAGGCATGTCCTGAGCTGTCAGCCAGAAGAATAGTATTTGTATAAAGTGATATATTCTCCTTCATTGATGTCTTCACACAGAGGCTGGGTGGCCATTAGGCATGCTTTAAGCTGCATGGACTTCAGTTCCCAGAACTCCCTGAGCCAGCCTTCTTCAGTTCTGGAAATGCAAAGGGATGGGAGGGGGCAGTCAGGGCAGTCCCTGGCACAGCCTTTTCTGATCCCAGGGTCCTTCAGGTACGTGGCCATTGCTGAGATTTTGTTGAACTGAAGGCCATACATCTACACCATGTCAAACTGGCGGCCCATGGATCAGATGCATCACGTGCTGGCCACACCCACCCCAGCCCCATGAATGGGGAAAATGTCGCGAAACATCACGTGACAGCAACGTGACATGGCAAGTTTGGCACCCATGATCTAGAGCAGGAGTGTCAAACTCACATCGTCACAGCGGTGTCACATGATGTATTGCGACTTTTCCACCGTTGTTAAACTGGGTGCAGGGGTGGCCAGCACATGACGCATCCAGCCCGCGGGCTGCAAGTTTGACAGCCTGATTGAGAGGATGACCAGGAAGGGAAAGACTGCACTGGAACACCTTTAAGAAAATTTAGCAAGTGTTAAGCATTGCTAAGCTATGAACCTATACAAAATTAACTTCCTTGTTGTGCCATTTCCTTCATCGGAGGTACTGTGGGAAGCTCTCCCCCCACTCCTAGAAGAATGAACTATTTTGGAAAATATTAAAAAGGCAGAATATTATATTTCCCTAAAGGAGAAACATGCTCTTAAAGACAGAAAGCAGCCCCCAAGTCTTTCTTAATAACCCACAGCAGATGCCAGCACTTAAGAAATGAAGAGTTTATTGAAAGAGGAAGACAAGTATCTAGATAGCTCTATTCATAGGCAAAGCAAATATTGCAGGCAGAAATCCATCCAAGACAGGGATATTTTGAAACTCCTTGCAGCACAGTTAACAAAGGCAGAATGATAGGATTAGAAAGCAGCCCCTCACCCAAGATCCAATACAGGACAAAAGCCATTAGCCACAATAGTTATTGCCCAACACTCTTTCAGAACACAAGACCCTTCATTGCACCATCCCCAAAACAGTCCAAACTTCAAAGCCACAGAAACCTATGAAGATCCATCCATTCATTCAACCATTTGTTCCGTTGACCCAGAACTGCACACTCTCTTTATGATTCTGTTCAATAAACCAACTTTCCAATCAGCCTCCATGTTGTTTCCAGTTTCTTTCTCCCAGCTTCGAACTGAACCAGATGGATATTTCTTCCAACCGTACAGTATAATGCAGTGATGGCTAACCTTTTCCAGACCGAGTGCCCAAAGTGTGTGCACAACCGAACCACCAAAATGCAATGTGTGCATGCCCTCCTGCAAGCAAACTTCATGCGTGCACAGCCCCCGCACATGCCCTGCCCCCCACGCATTCACACGCCACCCACACACACCACACCCCCTGCACGACAGAGACCCGAAGACCAGCTGGCTGGTGGGAGGCACGCTTGCATGTGCAGCAGAGCTGAACTGGGCTGATGTCTCGCATGACATCAGAGAAGGCTCTATGTGCCACCTCTAGCACACATGCCATACTTCCACCATCACAGGTATAATGTATTAAGTTTTATGCTAGCCTAAAAGAGCTACATTATCCATTATGTCTCAGGAAAGATCTAGGAAAGCCTTGTGCCAGAAATCCTGGAAGCCCAGGTGTGACTCATGTTTTTGTGTATCTAAGGTGAAGTAGGTCAGGGCAAGCTGAGACAAAAAACAAACAGGTACTCTGAATTGCTATTGCTGGTGCTGAGCTCAACATTTTTACAATGCCAGATGGAAATTTGTTCCTCACTGGTACATCTTGTGCCAGCCGAGGCAGGAGATGCAGTACCAGCCTTTGTACATTATGATGTGGGTGTGGACATAGTTCCCATGTCCAGAGCTGCTACCGGGGCACTTATTCCAGATTTTTGGGGTTCAGGAGGACTTTCACTGCCACTTGACAGTCTGGAGGCAGCTCTTTGCTGCAACAATAGTCACGCTTCAGATATAATTTTAATAATACACAGGTGAGCTCTTCCCTCATTGTATCATCTTGGCTTGCCAAAGAGTTTGACAGACTGTCTTGGACATTGTGCGAAAGTTGCCAGGGGCAACTCCAAATCTGTCAAAAACAATTGCTAAGGAACTTATTTATCACATTTCTAAACTATTTTTGTGTATTTCATAGATTCATTTACATATGCTTTCAATATGAGAGGGAGAGGCGCAACGGCCAGGTTTAAAAAAAAAGAAGAAAAAAACAAAGAAATGGAATTTGGGTTTTATAGATCCCTCTGTTCATGCTGAAGTGTAGAGTGATTCTGAAAAGACGGCCCCAAAATTAATAACAGAAATAGTTTAAACGTAACTATTTTTGTTATTAGCTAAATCTCCTGTTGCTGGTTTTAAGATCAATCGTTTTAAAAAGTTGTGCATTGTTATGGGGAGAGAGTTAAATGCCTAAGGTGAAAACAAAAGTCATTGGAGAACGTATTGATGCTTGAATCCAATGTAGTCCAACTAACAGCTGATGAGGTTTCTCAGTGCAGTAGAAGCAGACATGGTATTCAGCCGGTTCTGACCAGTTCAGGCGAACTGGGAGCAGAAATTTTGAGTAGTTCAGAGAACCAGAAAATGCCACTTCTGGCTGGCCCCGCTACCGATCTATTCGCTGCCTCCCGAGTCCCAGCTGATCGAATCCCAGCTAATTGGCTGGGTCTCTTTTGTTGACCTGCACAGGAGAACAGAGCTGGAAAGCAGTTTAGTGGGGTGGGGAAGGAATGGAGATTTTACAGTATCCTTCCCCCCCTGGAGTGGGGTTGGACATGGAAATTTTGCATTATCCTTCCCCTGCCATGCCTACCAAGCCACGTCCAGGAAGCTACACCACGCCCATTAAGCAATGACCACAGAACCGGTAGTAAAAAAGAATTGAATTCTACCACTGAATAGAAGGGCTTCTTTCCACTTCATCTTGTCTGTTGTTTCTCCTCTGTCTATCTATGGCTATTCAAACTATTCTTAAACATTGAACCTATCTTTAAAAGTAGCTTGAATACCCCGACAGGTGCAGATTGCTGAGTGGGTGGCATGGTGAAGCAGAAAACGCATAGGTACATTTTCACAGAAACAAGCCAGACCATGTCTACAGCACACATTATGCTAGGGGAAAATATAAAACACTACTTTATAAAACTGGAACAGCTCAAAGTGACTTCTTACCCAAGGGGTGAGCAAGGCAACGTTTATGGGCAGAATTGCAGATGACATAAAAGGAATGGTTACAGAGGGCATAATGTTAATACTTGGGATCCATTTGCATAAAATACACTGCATAGTTGTGCCTTCCTTTGCAAGGGCATGAGATAAATCATTTGGCTTCTTCTATCTTACTCGTTTTTTAAAAACTCAGCCGAAGTGAGAACAATATTAAAAATAGCGATTCATCTCAGAGTCTCTCAGAGTCTGTCAGAATTTTCTAACTGGCTGAACTGGAGGAGCGGGGTGATAAGTTCTAAAAAGGGACTACAGGAGGAGCTCCAGGAACAGGATGCTGAATGTGTGTGTTTGTGTTTGTGAGGAGGGGGGTGGGTGGGTGTAGGCGTAGGAGGATGTAATGGTTGGCTTGGATCCAGGTGTCAAGATACAAGGTGAGGCCAGTGTCCGCCAAGGAAAAAACAGACCACCCACATGGACCAGAAAGCTGATTCAAAGCAAAAGACCAGCTTTGCTAATGGATTTCCAATAAGCTGGAGCGAGTCAAAAGTAAATCAACTTAGCTTCTAAAACAAGACAACATTGTATGGTCAGGCAGGTCCAGCGATGTCCCCAAAGGGAGGAAAAAAAGCAACGAATAAAAAAGTATGAAAGAATAAATCTGCCTGTTCGTGGGATCAATGACATTCATTATCTTTGTTTTTTTCCCCTCTATCTGCCTTTTGCCCGGTATTTCACTTTTCAGATTTGTATTTGCATAAAGGTTCATGTACTTGTCATTGTCGTGTCTGCAGAATCAATTAATAATTTAAGAATTTGGAAGCACAGGCTTGGTAATTCAGTTTCGGTTTAAAAGTAGAGAAGATCACACTTTTTCAAAATACCTGTATTTTTTATTTTTTTTTTAGATAATGTAGCTCTAAAGCATTCAGGCAACTTAACAATTAAATTCTGCAGGATCAAAGGAAGTTGTCAAGTTTTCCAAGAAGAAAGGAGGGCTTCTTTATTATTTTGTGCTCTTAAAGTTCCAATAATGATTTTCTATTATTTTAAAATAATAGTTTATAATTATCACTAGGGTTGTCGGTTCATCAAGATACATTTGGTGGAGAAGACCCAAGGGAGCCATGGTAACGAAGTCCTAAACAATAGAAACGATGACAAAAATTATGAAAAGCAATAGATAATGTTGGTAGGCAGCAAGGAATTCTTTCTCTAATTCTATTCCCAGGTATTCCAAATAGTTATTCTAGAAGATATTTTGCTTTCCAATTTCACCTGCAACTTTGTTTCCAAGTATTTGCTTTTACTTGAACTATAGGATAATCTTTAACTTTTTATAATAGATTTGTCTTAGCCAAAGTAGCATTGGCCTAAATCAGTGATGGTTAACCTTTTTCGTGCCGAGTGCCCAAACACTGGAAGAGTCTAGAAAGCCTCCTGCACCAAACTGGAAGCCAAAATGGGGTGGGGGGCGGTGAGGCCGGCCACACCCTGTTTTAGGCCTGGAAAGTCTCCTGCACCAATTTGTTACCCCCCCCCCCCCCCGCGCATGCACACACACATCCCTACATGCCCCCCACCTCTTGCGCACGCACAGCAGAGATCTGAAGACCAGATGGCCGGCAGGAAGTGCACACGGATGCGCGGTAGAACTAAGCTGGGGTGATAGCTGGCATGCCTGCAGAGAGGGCTCTGTGTGCCACCTGTGGCATGCGTGGCACAGGTTCACCATCACCGGCCTAAATAGTGGCGAGACTGTCTTGTCTGATCTCAAACAGCAAAAGAGAATCAGACTGGTTAGTATTTGAATGAAAGGTTGTTGGGAAATATCTGGACTTTGGCTAGACCAAAAAGCCAGAAAAATATACCAGAAGAACATAAATGGCAAACCACTTTTATATTTGAGAAGCAAACTACATGGCCAGGTCTATAAAATCCCCTGAAGCTACTTAGCTCAAAGCAGATTTGATCTTTTAGACAGAATCACTTTAGATGAAGCAGTGGACAGACCCAGTGCTCAGTGATATGACTGAACACATCCATGAATGTAGCACAAGTCCAAAATAGCCAAATTGTGGCTTAACCCAAAGGTGCTTTTTTCCAAAGGCAACTGGACTTGGGTTTCTTTTCTTTAAAAATGTTTCTCTTCTCATCCAAGAAGCTTTTTCTTCCTTTGAGACAACCATGACCTGGATGATTGAGAATCTCCATTGAGATTGTGGCTTAGCACAGAATTTGTCTGAAAAAAGGTCCTGTATAATTGAACATGTAAAGAATATTTAATTAATATTGCTATGTTAATTAATATTACATATTGTAATATTACAATATTACACTATTGACTAATTATCTTGAAGAGTATTGACTAATTATCTTGAAGAGTATACACTAGCTTGTAGTTTGTACTTTTAGGCTCAGTTTGTAACATAACCTTAAGATAATATTCAGGTTAAGGTCAGATCATCCTGGAGAAGTCTACATGGGCTGCGAGGAGTTTACACTGATTTGATGGCATCTCATTAATCACAATCAATCAAGCCATGATATGATAAACATATATTAAATTAGCCACTATCACGGTCAAACTTTTCGGTCAAACTTTTCACCAGTGGATTCTGGTGATCTTTTTTTACGTTACGACTCTTTCGCTCTAAGTTTAATTTGTTTGAGTACTTTTTTTTCCAGATATGTTAGCCACTTTTTGGTGACATTTTGGATTAGAAAGACAGATTATATATTTTAATGACAGATGGGTGTGTGTTGTAATACTGTAGAATAGTATGAAATGGAAAAGTAAAGCAAGTTGATTTCTTGTGAGCATCTAATTGGCAAGGGTAGCACAAAACATTAACCTAAGTATCATTGATTAATCTATGGCTTAGTATGCCTTAGAAAATGCACCCTCTGGGATTAGTTGATGGTTCAGAGTATCATGTAAATCCCTCAAGTGGATTAATTCCATAAATCATGGTGGTTAACCATGCTTAAGCATGTTGTGCTGGCAGAGCCACTGTAGAAACATAATTTTTGCTCGCTGTGGACACAAGTATGTATGGAAGTCCTTTTTCTTGCTTGAAGCATGGTTCTCCTCTATCTTCTACAAATCAACTAACTGACATATCCACAGAAATAAGTTTAAGGATGTGATAGTGACACATCTCACTCTAACAAGCATAAGCCGTGGGGGGAATAAGCCGTTCCATTCTCAGTATGCAATAATATTTTGCATTTCTATCTTCACATTAGGAACTCTGTGTGGGATCCAATTTTGACCTGGTACAAAAATAGGAAGATGAGGGACTGAATTTAAAAATAAGATGCTTATTAAAATGGAAATTTGCTTTAAGGAAGCTATTGAAAAAGAAGGTATCGTATCTTTTATGTATAGTGCATTAAGTTGTTAAGTATCTAAAAAGAATCTGAAGCCTTGGGAATCTGCACTTAAAGAGCCTGAAAGAAGTAATTGTTCATTATATCTGACTGATAAATGATTTTATTTTTATGACATTTTTAAAGCAGCAATCAAAGGAAAAGGGAGTGAGAGATGTAGAATGAGAAAGACTGGATATGACAACAAACAAGGAAAGAAGTTTGGTAGTAAACCAAACTCTGTTGTTGATTAACAAACTAATTATTTCAATTTATTCTGAAAATGAATATGGAATACACCAGTCGAGACACAAGCTGTCAAAAACAATTTGAACAGTTGTCTAACCTAAGATAAACAAACAAAGGCTGCATTATAACAAACAGACCTTTTTCCATACAAAATATATCATATCTTCTGTCTATCCCTATTGATCAGATCTGTGGCAAGTTACAATTAAACATATCTACTAAGAGCCACCCTAATTTCCTTTGCATAGTTTGATTAGCCAGCCTCACTCAATCCTTGTAGGCCAGTGGTCATTTTGCATACTGCACTTACACATTTACACATCTGCACACTGGTCATTTTGAGAGCTATTAAGAAACATTACCTCAAGTGGGAAAGAGAAGTGCCAGTGCTGGCAAGCTAATTTCCTCTTTGACCGTCATCTTTTTGGGCAAGCCACTTCAAATGGCTATTGCCAGATAATCTCCATCTTGGTGTCTATGAAACATACAGTGGCTCAACTCATGGTTTTCCAGGTGACAGAGAATCTTCTGAGCACACTTGAAAGCTCTGTTGGGTTGTGAATGCTTCTAATGCTATGGTATCAGTAATCGTTCTCTCTCTCCCTCCCTCCCTCCCTCCCTCCCTCCCTCTTGGGCATGCTTTTGAGTAAAGTTTGACTCATGACAAGTACCTGGACAATCTTTGCAGATTTCAGAAGTGGCTTTCTCTTGCCTGCTTCCTAGGGCTGAGAGAGAATGACTGGCACTCAGCTGGCTTCATACCTAAGGTGGGATTAGAACTCAACAGTCTCCCAGTTTTCAGGCTGGTGCCTTAGCCACTACTAAGCTGGCTCTCCTGATACTAACTGATGCTGTTTGAAATTGGGCATGGCACAATTGCCCCTCAGAAACTTTTGAAGTATGTTCAGACGGCTTGCTCAAATAGCCCCTGCTCATCTGTAAAATGACTGGTCATCATTCCCTGCCATCAGATTGAGAAGATAATGTAACAGATAGGCATTAGAAATTCAGTCATGAGGAAAATAAGGATTTGTAGCCAAAATTATTCTATACTGCAAATACAGAATTTCTCAATTCTTTTATTAAATGTTCCAGCTTTGCAACTGAGACACACATAGAAGATTTAACTTTTCAGGTGAAAGCAAATATCCTCTTTCTGTCTGGTGTGAGTCACAAGTTATCTGACTAACTGACCCTTAGGAACAACGGGGAGGCTTGACTTTCAATTGAGGGGCTGTGTAGTTGAATGAAAGCTCATGAGGATTGTTCAGTCCTTGGAGTTCGGACTCATTTTCCAGGCTCCCTGTGGAATTTATGCCTTTTGATGTTTGCAGGTCTTCTTCATCATGGAATATCCAGTCAGCTCAGAGTGCTGCGTCTAAAGATTGTAATTAATGCTATTTTAGACTACTGCCCCAACAGAGTAGCACCATATGCTCCCTGTTTTTCTGTGATTATGAAGGTGGTGCTCTCTTCTTTTTTCTGCTATCTTGTTAGAAACTGGGAGAAAAAAGTGACATTAAAAAAAACGGGGGAGGGAACGAGTTATCTGCAATGAAACAAATCCAGAACCACAAAGTCCTAAAAGAGAGACAAATGGTTCCAATAAAGGAGACTATTTGTAGCTCAGGGTTCAAATGACGGGTCCTAGATGGTCTCTGAGCTTGCTTGTTTTGCAGACGTTTCATTAACTAGGTAACATCATTAGTGCACTAGTTTAGGGTAATAAAACCTCTACTACAAAATAAGCAAGCTCAGAGAGTTAAACAGTTGCTGTGGTGGGGAGTTAATGACCTGAGGGGAAAGGGCATACAATCCAGCAACCAATCTCAAATCTTACATGACATACTAGTTAAGACTTCATTGCATTATACGATAAAGCTACCTTAACCAGTTGGTTGCCCTTTGTCAACATGGAGACTCTTCTTCTACCCATAAGAGTTAATTATGTTTTTTTCTTTATTTCCACAGCTCAGCTTCTGCTTTTCAGACTCTAGATCCCCACAGAATTCTGCAGTATCCATGCCTTCTAATGATCCCCTAACATACTTCTCTACCTCTCTCAACACATTCCCACAGTAAGATCTCTTCCCTTCCTTTATTTTTCCCTTACCTCTTATCTTAACTTTTACCTTACACTCTAGTTAAAGGTAAAAGTCTCCTCTGATCAGCTGTGTCCAACTCTAGGGGTCACTGTCCATCTCCGTTTCTTAGCCGAGGGAGTCAGCATTGTCTGAAGACATTTCCGTGTTTAGGTGGCCTGTATGAATGTATATCAAGGGGCATGAAATATTGTTACCTTTCCACCGAAATGGCACCTATTTATCTATTGACATTTGAATGCTTTCAAACTGCTAGGTAGGCAGCAGTTGAGGCAAGGACAGGATCTCATCCCATTGTGCAGTGCTCAGGTCTCAAATTTGGGGTGTCAACTTTCCAGCTCACAAGCTCAGTGTCTTTAACCACTGAGCCATCATGCCCACACATCTAGTTAAGAGATGGTAAAAAGTTATAACAATTTCCCACATCTTCAACCCATGCAGAAAAAACAATTACTACCAACCTGCCTTCCATTGAGGACCTGTATACCCCACGAGTCAAAAAGAGGGCTGTGAAAATATTTACAGACCCCTCACATCCTGGACATAAACTATTTCAACTCCTACCCTCAAATCGACGCTATAGAGCACTGCACACCAGAACAACTAGACACAAGAACAGTTTTTTCCCGAATGCCATCACTCTGCTAAGCAAATAATTCCCTCAACACTGTCAAACTAGTTATTAAGTCTGCATTACTATCACCCATTTCCTCCCACTTATGACTGTAGGACTGTAACCTTGTTGCTGGTATCCTTACAATTTATACTGACTGTTTCCTAATATGATTTGATTGCTTATTTGTTCCCTATGACTATCATTAAGTGTTGTACCTTACGATTCTTGATGAATGTATCTTTTCTTTTATGTACACTGACAGCATATGCACCAAGACAAATTCTGGAAACAGTGAAGGACCAGCCCGTGGTGCCTCTTCCAGCAAAAATGGAGCTCAAGAGGGCCATGTATAGGTCTATGGGCTCTGTTTTCAGCTGTGAGAGGGCTGTAGGAGGCCATTATGGATGAAAACAGAGCCTCAATGAGTGACATTGAGCTGGCCATGCCCACCCTGGCCACTACCACTCTGCAGTCAAACACAACCCTGATGCGGCCTCAATGAAATCAAGTTTGACACCCCTGATTACACCCATGTAATCTGTAAATCATGTTTTATGACTTGCTCAGTCCACTTCTTCCATATTTCCAAACCTTTTATTCTGTAATGAACTTACTCTGTTGAGAATAGACTCATTTATTTATTTCTAAAAATTCATTGGCTGGCATCTTACCATAGGATAACTCTGGGTGGCTTACAGTTATAAAATGTATCTATACATACACATTAAAACATAAATAAATTTATGTTTAAATCAGTCATGCTGATGGAGGATCTCTGGTAAGCATGAGATGGGGGTCATTCCTCCATCTTGGTGCTACTTGACCTCTCAGCGGCTTTCGATATCATTGACCATGGTATCCTTCTGGGGAGACTAAGGGAGCTGGGAGTGGGAGGCACTGTGTTACGGTGGTTCTCGTATCTCTCTGGTCGGTCACAGTCGGTGTTGGTAGGAGGGCAGAGGTTGACCCCTAGGTCCCTCATTTGTGGGGTGCCTCAGGGCTCGGTCCTCTCTCCCCTCCTATTCAACAGCTACATGAAGCTGCTGGGTGAGATCATCCGACGATACGGGGTGAGGTATCAGCAATACGCTGATACCCAGAAGTACATCAATTCAGTGATGCAGTGGATGTAATGTGCTGGTGCCTGGAAGCTGTGAGGGTCTGGATGGGAGTCAACAGGCTCAGACTTAACCCAGACAAGACCAAATGGCTGTGGGTATTGCCTCCTAAAGACTATGTTGACTGTCCATCCTTGGTTTGGGGGGGGGAATTGTCCCCCTCAGAACAGGCTCGCAATTTGGGTGTCCTCCTAGACCCACAACTAAGATTAGAGCAACATCTGACAGCTGTGGCTAGGGGGACATTTGCACAAGTTTGCCTGGTGTACCAATTGCGACCCTACTTGGATTGGAAGGTTCTCCTCACGGTCACTCATGCCCTTGTCACCTCATGGTTAGATTATTGCAATGCGCTCTACATGGGCAACCCTTGAAAAGTGTTCGGAGACTACAGTTGGTCCAGAACACAGCCGTGCAAGCTGTCCTGGGTGCACCTAGGTACACCCATATTACACCAATCCTCCATGAGCTGCACTGGCTCCCTATTGGTCTCCGGTCACAATTCAAGGTGTTGGTTATTACCTTTAAAGCCCTACATGGCTCAGGGCCAGGTTATCTTTGAGACCGCCTTCTACTGCATAGCTCCCAGCGACTGGTAAGATCCCAAAGAGTTGGTCTCCTCCAGGTCCTGTCAGCTAAACACTGCCGGCTGGCAGGCCTGCAGGGGAGGGCCTTCTCTCTGGCTGCCCCAGCTCTCTGGAATCAGTTACCTCCTGAGGACCATCCCCATCCTATTAGCCTTCCGAAAAGCGGTGAAGACCTGGCTTTTCTGGCAGGAGTGGGACCGTTAATCTCGCTCATGTGATCTGGCGAGATCTGGCCATGAATGGTATGAATGAGTTTTAATGTTTTTAATTTTTAAATGTTTTTTATTAGGATTTTCAATGTATTGTGAGCTGCCCTGAGTCTTCGGAGAGGGGCAGCATATAAATTGAATTAAATTGAAATTGAAAAAATAAATTAAAATGAAATATTAAAATCTAAGGATGCATGAGGAGGGCAGGGGCGGAGTGAGGAAAGTGGGATGTATTGTTACTTGATCAACCTCTTCCACTGTGCTGTTCCTCCATTGGGGCTTCAGGCCAACTGGCAGAGCCAGGTATTTAGGACCTTATGAAAGGCTAGGAGGGTTGGGGTCAACCTCACATGGGGGTGGGGCAAGGTGTTCCAAATATTTCAGATAGGATCATTCAGGGAGGACCTTCAAACCAACAGCATGAAGACCAGGATGAAACCAGAGAGAGCTCTGCATCATTGCTTTCAGACAAGGATATAGCAATTGGAGGGAACAAAGCTATAGAGAGAGCCATGTTACTCGTTCACACTTGAATTTATGCAAGATTGAAAGATGTGTTTGTTAGCATTTGAAACATAAAAAAATAATCTACCACAAAGCCAACAATAGTTAATACAAAGCAATTGTGTGGCAAATGGATGAAACCAGAAATCAATAATTTGGTTTCCTGATGGTCTTTTCCATTTTTCTATATTTGTCCCTAAATCTCAAGATATTTTATTTATATAGCAGTAAACATTTTTACTACGATATTTTTACATGTTAAACTCTTACTGTTGCCCAGGCTTTACAATATACTCTGTATGTTATACAAGATACAGGGAGATCGCAATGATATTAAAATGCAGGGTTTCTTTTTCATGATTTGGCATTAGATTATTTTTCTGATGGATGGGATTTCTTTTGGCATGTAGTTGGGGGTTTTTTGAAATAATTTTGGATGATTTGAAGAGTTCCAAATTGAAATCTGTTACGTATCACCCAAGTTAGAAGTATATAAGCCTAAAGCAAATTGTATGGATAGAATTAGCCCATTTTATTTGGAGAATTTTAAAGAAACCCCCTCCTCTCCCTCTCCCATCACATTAGCATTTGAAAACTAAAATCAACTTCAGACATAGCCATCTTCTCTATGGGTAGTTCTTGCCCATTAGGTGATTTTTGTTCCCTCCTATGGAACTCTTGCTTCATGAATATTTTTTTTTTGTCAAGACCATATTAGATAATATATACAAGTATAAGCATGGATTGAATACATAAAATAGATACAAATAGAGGAAACATTAGGATAGGGACGGTAGTCCCATTCTTTTTTATTTGCAGATAAACAGAGAGTTTTGTGTAGTAGAAAAGATGCTGATCTAGAAATCAAGAGACTGTGAGTTCTAGGGCCAACTTAGGTGTGAAAGCAGGGGTGAAATGTAAAATTTGTTACTACCGGTTCTGTGGGCATGGCTTGGTGGGGAGAAGGGGAGAGTAATATGACTGGGTGGATATGGCCAACATTTTTTTTTTAAAGCATTTTTTCTAATGCTTTGAAAAGCCTCTCTGAAGATTAGGCAACTCAGCTGGGATCGTGAGAGACTTTTCAAAGCATTTTTTTTACCACCTCTTCGGCCAAGAGGTTGCAGAAAAAAATGCTTTGAAAAGTTTCTGATGATCCCAGCTGAGCTGCATGATCATCAGAGGCTTTTTTTTTTTACTTTTAAAAGCATTTTTTCATCGGAAGAGGTTGTAGAAAAAATGCTTTTAAAAGTAAAAAAAAAAGCCTCTGATGATCGTGCGGCTCAGCTGGGCATGGTGGGTGTGTGTGTGTGCAGAGATTTTTGCTACCAGTTCTCCAAGCCACCCGCCACCATCGCTACCAGATCGGACGATCTGGTCCGAACCGTGAGCATTTCACCCCTGCATGAAAGCTGTCTGAGTGACTTTAGGTCAGTCACGCTCTCTCATCCACTCCACCCACCTGACAGGATGGTTGTTGCGGGGAAAATAAGAGGAGGAAAGTGTTTTAGGTATCTTCACCACCTTGAGTTATTTATAAAAAAAAATAAATAAAGGTAGGAAAATAATTCAAAATAATGAGCTGTGCACCAGATTTGGTAACTGACCGATGAGAAAATAGGTTTACTGTAGTGGCAAGACTGTGTGCCTTTTGTCTGATCTTATTCCACCTTTGTCCTCTCTGTAATTATCAGAGCATCAGCATCATTTTTTAAAAATGGGATAAAACAAGATTTATTACAAAGGCTTGAGTAGGAGTAATGCTGGCATTTGCAACGTTCCCTTCCTCCTTGGTGAGATCTGGCTATCTTCCAGTTGAAGTGGAAAGAAGTGCTGAATTTCATTTTCAGCAACAGATCTTTGGCATTTCATGGTTTATGACACAGAAAGTTTTCCATGTACCCTTTGGGTAATCTGCGTGCAATGCCTACAGCAGGTATTACCACCTTAGACTGGATTACTTCAGGACTCTTGTGCCTAAGCCAATAGTCGGCAGAAGCGAATTCTTTCATTTGGCAGCAATAACACTGAATATCTGGTGCTTTCTTTGAAATCTTTCTGTTTCTACACTGCCAGGAATCCAACAACACTGGTTAATCCAACCTTTTATTTTAGCTTGCATAGAAAAGAAGGACGTTTATGCAGAGGGCAACTGACACTTGAGCAAGCAGAGAGAACAGTTCATTATGGTTGACTTCAGTCATTAGACAAAGCCAAAATGGGCTTATTTTGTCTTGGACTAAAGGCAATATGTATGTAATGTAAATTAACAAACCATGGTGTTTTTTTTTTTTAATGGCTTAACACGGTATGGGAATCCAACTATCCCTCGCACCTATCTTGCTTGGTTTCTTTTTTTAGTCATTAAAAGAAGAACAGTTTTGATAACAGATATTACTGAATGCTCAGCATCCTGGTTATTGTTGTGGTTTCAAGGCTGGGCAAGGTAGTGAAAGTAGTGAAGGTAGTACTGAAAGCAGATTCACTGCCTAAAATCACACAATGCATCAAGTCATTGGCCAAGATTTACAAATGCGATGCCTGACTTCACAGAATATCTATGCCAAAATCCAACAAACTCTGTTGTAACTGAGTGAAAAGTATGAACTCTGGCATGTAGGCAGCCTTAGGAGAAAACCTTAAAATAAACAAAGTTTTTGTGTTATAGCTGAACCCAGCTAGTAACATGCTACAGGGTAGCTGCTGATTCTAATTGCTGTATTTTATTATTCTTTGCCAAAGCTTAACAGCATTTTCATAAAGGGAGCTTAAGTGATTTTTTTTTTACATCTGTGAATTGAATGAACCATCTAAATTAACTAGAATGTCTACTTGATTTTCAAAACCTGCCAATGACAATTAAGCTTGTGTTTGTGTCATTATATATTCATCTATATTTTTCTTTTTTATGCACACATTCCCCCTATCATTAGCATGTAAGCTATTGGCTTCTTGATATAGGAATCTATTCCTTTTTCTCACTATTTTGAAAATCACGAGGAGCATTGATTCCCTGACTGTCATTGTCACCATTATCATTAATTTCACCTCCATTTTGTCTCATGGTTACATCATTTGCAAGTGATGTATTCGTGGTGAAAAGCACTCTAGGATCATTAGGCACAGAACACAACCTTCTGTACTTTAGCTTCTCTGCAGCATGTACTGACTCTGCCAATATTATGATTCTGTCTATGGAGCTGTATTTGAAAATACTAAGAATACAGTCTTGTGTAGATTTACTGAGAAGTTCGCCTTACTGACTGGCTTTGCACATCAAGTAAACTAGTGTCAGTTTGATTTAGTGGTTATGAAGTATACTGGGTTGCAGCCTAGGCCATAAATCACAGTTCATATGTGTTGCAATTGGGAGTCATAAATCATACTAAGCCAAACCAAATCATGGCCTAACACAACGTGAACCCAATTTTAGATAGGAATAAGCTTCATTAGTTTGGGCAGTTATTTTTAGATACGAATAGAATAGAATAGAATAGAATAGAATAGAATAGAATAGAATAGAATAGAATAGAATAGAATAGAATAGAATAGAATAGAATAGAATAGAATAGAATAGAATAGAATAGAATAACACAGAGCAGAATAGAATTCTTTATTGGCCAAGTGTGATTGGATACACAAGGAATCTGTCTTGGTGCATACACTCTAGGTGTACATAAAAGAAAAGATACATTCATCAAGAATCATAACACTTAATGATAGTCATAGGGAAACAGTCAATATAAATCTTAAGGATACCAGGAACAAGGTTACAGTCATAAGTCATAAGTGGGAGGAGATGGGTGATAGGAATGATGAGAAGATTAATACAGTTATGAACATGTATAGGATTACTTTGTTGATATACAGTGCAATATATTCATTATGGCAGATTAGGAGAAAGAAGGGCTGACTGGAAGCTATCCACTGAAATTGTAACTGTTGTTTTGTTGTGATGTTATAGAAGTAAGGTTATTTAACAACTCTTGTTTCAATCCTGAGGGACAGAGTGGTAGTATTACAAATACTTTTAAAAATTGCAATACTTTTGTTCAGAATAGCCTTCTGCTTTGTAATGTTAAGTAACTCACAATTTAGTAATTTAACTAACTTGCTTGAGTATAGACAACATACTGATTCATAAATTGATCAGATTATCTTAACCATGTTTTGTCTCAAATGCTGGCTTTATATTACAAATTTGAATGAACTGGTTTAGCAGCTTAGACCTGCATTAGACTGCAATGGGTAATGGCTTTATCAAAATCACAAAAGCCCCATTTAACTAGGTCTAACTTCCCAGCATTAAGCCAATCTGGTCAATTGGAAGCTATATTTACATTTTATAAGTATATTAGATTGTTCCTCCTTCTCTGTTTTTTATAATAATATAACCGGCAATGCAGTAAAACACCCAGATGAATCTTATCTTCAAAATAACATATCTGCTTGGTAATAGTGTGGTTGAGACTCAATAAATCCGACAAAGGAAATAGGAATGCCAGAGAAGGGTTCATGTATCTTGGTAGGTGCAGTTCCAGAAGAATTACAATCCTGTTGAATGTTGACATTTGCAACTAAGGGATGCTCAGTTGTTCATTTTTATCTTTGGAGAACTAAGTAGCTTCTTTGGCATAACTCTCTTCTCTTTCATCAGTTGCAGTTATAATGCACGAATCTTTCTCTAGCAATCTCTGTAGTAAGTTATCATAATGCCTTAGCTGTAGTGCTGTAGCCTTGTAGTGCTGTAGCCTGGGAACTGCGGTTAATTTCAAATTATAAGACGTAGCCCTTTGAATGGGATGAAGCACTAAATATATGCCTTGCCAGTGATTTAAGCAGCTACACTGATTTATTTTATTTGTTAGATTTCTCTATTCCACTTTTTATGTTCAGGGGCCACAGCACTGTACACTGCATTTCCATCTCCTATTTGTCTTTATAAGTCTCCTGAGAAGCTTCTGTGCTTGAAGGTGAGCTAAAACCTGGGCCTTCTCATTCCAGTCCAACATGTCAACCTCTGTACCATCCCACTTCTTAACTGATTTACAGCAGTGATGAAAAAGACTGTCAGTCCTGAATCTAAAAAAGTCATCAAATTCTATTTTTAATAAGGACAATAATTAAATGCATGATTAGAGAGTAATCCTGTTGATCAATGTTTGATTCTATTACAGTTTTATGGAAATCAAATCATATAGTTTAATGGAAATCAAATCAAATGTAAGTTTTGGGAGGAAGGTACCCAGAGATTGACTTGCCTGTGCTAGCTTGTCTGTGACTGGATTTACACAACATGGATTCGTAAATTCATAAACTATGAATCATGTTGACTGGATTCTCACAGTACACAAAGCCAAAACCAAAACAAGGCAATTATGGCCTGATACAACCTTGTGATTTACTCAAAGGTCTTCTTCCAAGGGCCATTCTGTGCGATAGAATGATGGGGAATGGGACAACTTGCCACAGCCAACTCACCATGGCCAACTCACTGCAGGACAACTTGTATGGCCAACTCGCTGTGGGACAATTTCATTATTTAAAATAAATAAAAAATATTTTAATTTTTGTCATTCACATTTCATTCTGTCCCTCCTTTTGTATCCTTTCTTTAATGATTCTTTTCCACCATTTCTTTGGTATTAGTATAACTCTTGTCCAGCAGCTAGTTGTCCTGTGACGACTTGGTTGTGGTGAGTTGTCCTGCAGTGAGTTAGCCATGGTGAGTTGGTCGTGGCAAGCTGGCTGTGGCAAGTTGGCCATGGCGAATTGTCATAAACCCAGGATGATGGGTGATACCTTTTCAGTAGGGCACCATGCTGTAGAATGTTCTGTACAGACAAGATACAACAAACCTTGCTTTGTTTCTGTACAGAACTAGGCATCCACAATTCCTTAAAAAAAAATCAAATCAAAGTTTCGTATTAATTTTCTTTTCTCAGACTTTTAGTTTTATGCTGCTTTTCTATTCATTTTTCATTATAAGAAGACAAAGAACAATAAGTAGTTATAACTCATTATAATTAAGTTGCTATGTTACATTTTTTTCCTGTTTTATTTTAAAATGTATAGTTTTAGTAAAGCATGTAGCTGTATATAAGTCTAAGTGCTATTGCTATTTCTCTGGGGGAAAATGAACAGGATAATATTCTTATGACAAACAAAGCAGAAGTGTGGTTTTGGGCAGTATTGTTAAGGATAGGCTCATCCCCCCCCCCCCCCCCCGCCCAATGGTTTATTTTAAATCAAATCTCAAGCAAAGGATGAACAGAAAACTCTTCACTTCCAATTCCTCTTACTGACAATGCAGACAGGATCTCTGCTGGAGTCAAAATTCTGTCTTTGCCATCCTGTAAGAACGATGCAAGAAGGCGTATCTAATGTTTCTGTTATTAGTTTTGCTAAATGGAAGGAGTGACTGTTATTGTGATAATCTCTCAAAAATTCTCCATTCCTGCTTTAGCCCTCTGTGTATGTCTATGAGATTGAGATAACTACACTAATATGTTTAAGCTTGGAGATTAATAGGAGTTGCTGAAACAGACATGCACCCAGAAAGTTACCCAAGAGAGGAACAAGTAGGGAAACAATTTAATGGCAAATTTGCTATTGGGGGGCCATAATGTTATTGCAATAACTTTTTTATTAACTCTGCCAGATGTTTTTAAAGATGGAAAAAATCATGAGAATCTGTTTCCTTTGGCTACAGCTGTAGGAAACTGGAGTTTAGCAATATCTGGAACACTAGAAGTTCTGCATGTCTAAAGGAATACAGCCAGATTAGACATAGAAATAGTTTATTTAATTGTTGATATTCCTATGCTAGGTTTCCAAAGTATGTTGATTATGGGATTGATTTAAAATCTGACAGAGACGAATATCATCTTTTGCACAGGAGGATTAAGATATGTCAAGTGACTGAATCAGTCAGCACAATTTCTTGTAAGAACTATTTGCACAGTAATCTCCTGCTTCTGGAATAAAACCTGCTTGAAGTAAAGTTCTTCTTGGCTTTTTAAGTTAGCGCTCTCTCCCTCTCTCTTCCTCCCTCCCTCTCTCTCCCTTTCTCTCTCTCTCTCTCTCTCTCTCTCACACACACACACACACACACACAGTAATGCTAAAGAACATTTTCCAAGGGGCATTCATTCCGTAGGCGGAGGATGTGAAGATCATAAGCGAAGAGGAAGCTATTGAATTCCTCTGTGTGGAGCAAGCTGTGTGGTAATCTTTGCCTGAATCACAAAAGAACTAATCATGTTCAGCTTCAGTCAGAATAAACACATATAGAATTCAATGGTTGGGTTTTTTTAATCAGGTTTTGGAAGACAGAGCCCATTATTTTATTCAAACCTTTTAGAGGATTTTCAGCATGAAAAGCTAAACATTTTGCCTAAATCTCCTTATAACAACTAAAGGCAAGGTACAGGATACAGTAATTACCTGGCAGGTGTGACGATAGAGCCTGATTATTACCTGTACAGATCAAGGTCAGAAACACCATCTGGCATCCTTAAGCAGATGTTGAAGTTCCAGTATTCCAACAGTCCACTGATGGAACTTACTGTTTACAATTTAACCATTAAAAAAAACTCCTCATGGATTACTACAGTACCTTTACCAACAGAGCAGGCAAAGAGTGATCTTTCCTTTGCTGATCCATCACTTACCACCTGCCCCTTGGTTTTAACAGTGACACCAAAAAAATTGACTTCTGGCTACCAGATCAGTTTCCCTTTGTCTATTGTCATCATTTCCCATATTGCTGTAGTAGCAAAAATTAGAAGGAAGAAAGAAAAGTGATGGCAAAGCAGGGAAACATCAGATAACCAGCCATATTTTGGGATACATGGATGTGGTTATCATCCCGAAAAGAGAAAGGACCAGCTCCCACAAAATGAAATCAAAATTGCAATAGAATTCTTGTTTGAAAATTGCATTGAAATGAGTGATTCAGAGCAGAATGTACCTAATCCAGGACTCTGGATTCTGTTCTCAATTCTTCTATCATATCTATAATCATAAAGGTTGTCATAGAAAGAAGGCGACATGAAGTCTCATTAGTTTGACACCAGATTTCACAGGTAAACTCATTTTGGATCTCCTGTTATGATGATTAACATCTCATCTTCTCTAAAATTAGAAATAGACTCATGTCATGACAAAGGATGTGCTAAATATGGAAAACTGGTTTGGAGAGAGAATTTCATCCGAGTTCAACATCCAAAGCCACTCTTTACACAGACACTAAAATTACCATTTTCTCTATAGAATATAGTCAGCGTACTAAAAGTCAGGCCCTTCATGCAATTTATAGTATAAATTACATTGAATTTTCCAGTTAGTTGCCATTTTCTTCTAAATATTATCTTACTTGGTTGATGCATGACTCTTGAACATTCTTAAGAACAGTAATATTTTCTATGAAAAAAAAATAAAATAAAACATACTATGATTGGCCTATAGCAGGGGTGACAAACTCGTGTCGTCACGTCATCATCATGTGACATATCACAACTTTTTTCCCTTCGCTAAACTGGACCAGCACATGACACAACTGGCTCATGGCCCACGAGTTTGACACCCCTGGCCTATGTGACCAACTTTTGATACACTCTCTATATAGTTTGCAAACCAGATGTTCCTAACCCAATCCCTTCACATACTATTTGTTTGTTTATGAAATGTATAGGCTGCCCAAATCTGCTATGACTTTGGTGGCCTATAAAACAAAATACATCTCTGAAAAAAAAAAAATCTGGACAAACCATTCAAAAGACCAAAACAAAAAGCTCCATCATCTACTCTGATCCTGGGCTGGGGGATACAGTTGGGCTTTAAGAGCTGCTCTAAACAGAACCGAGGTGAAAGTCATATGAATCTTAGGGGGACTGGTGTTCTAGAGCAGATGTCTCCAAACTTGGCAATTTTAAGACTTGTGGACCTCAATTCCCAGAATTCTAGAGGGCAAGTGCCATGTTGACAGAGGAGCCCTACTTCCTGAATCCAATTGTGACATTGGGAACTGGAGCATGTCAGCTCTGTCAGAATATGTGAAAAGGTCTGAAAATACTGGGTATAGATGACTATTCAAATAACTCAGTGTTATGCCATGAGGCTTTATAGGTGATAACCAGCATCTCCAATTGCATCTGAAACATACCGGCAACCAACACAACTCACAAGCAAAATTGTGACATAGCCATTCCATGGCATGCCCATAATTGCCTATGCCACTGCATTCTTGACTAGCTGTAGCTTGAAGTGGACCTTAAGGAAAGCCCCACTTTTCAATAGTCCAAATGCATGGTATTTAAGACAATATAGGCAATTATCTTAAGAGGCTTCTGGTCTAAGTTATTAGGTGCAATAGGCACATTAGATGAATTTGTACAAACACCTGATATAACCTGGTTATAGCAGTCACTTGAAAACTGAGTTGTACTTATGAGCCCAAGAAAGCCCCCAAATTGCTCTCAGTCCAGAAGAGGAAAGTGCCATTTTTATCAGGATCATAAATGAATCCTCTTTCCTCCTTTGGGACTAATACAGTAAGACTTAGCATGTTGATAATTTCCAGAATCAGCAAAGAATCTTATAAATTGCAACTTAGCATACCCTGGAAGATGTCAGGATGGAAAAACTGTTCTGGAACAACTTCAGATTCAATTGAAGTAAAAGTAGTTCTTGGGCTATGATCATTAATTTAGCAACCATTCAAAATTACAGTGGCACTGAGGGAATGATTTTAATACTGGTTCTTAGAGTGCCAGCCATTGTGGCACCCCTGTGGTCACACACTCACAATTTCTGACATTCTGTACCAGCTTCCCACAAGCAAAGTAGATGGGGAAGCCAGCAGTAAGTCAAAAGTCATGATCATGTTAGGTCCTCGCCTAATGAGTGTAGTATAGTCTTCCCTTAATAAAGGCAATTAGGATTGATAAAGGCTGACTGCGTTTCTTAAGAATGGAAAATCCAATCCCAATTGCCATTGTAACTTGAGGACTACCTATGGAAATATTTTTTTAACCTCAAAATCTTTTATAAATGCTATGTTCTTTGCCTGATCAAGTAGGTTTTCACTGATTACTAAAACTAACAGTTACCTTTTCCTCATGATATTTTTACACTGACAATTTGGGCCATACCAATTCTTAGTAAATATAGAAGGATGACACACTGTATGCGCATTCATACTCCCTCAAAGGTTAGATTATGGTATTTGGATTCAAGCTGAAGAGTTATGGTGACTGTTATTAACAAATCTGGGGAAATACTGAAGGTATGATATTAATATTTTAACCCAGGGGACATGGGTGGTTCAAAAAATATGAAAAACAAATAAAATAAATAAAAATGCACCATTATGTTTTCTGCCTTGAAAAAAAAACTTGTTGTGTAAAACAATTTGAAATTTGATTAATAGCATCAAAGTATTCTTTCTACAATAACTTACAAAAATAATTTCCTATTTAAATAGACTGAATTAAAAAAGAGGTGATTTCAAAAAGAAACTTAATGTCATTGCATGAAAAGCAGAACCAAATTATTGTTCCTGGGGCTCTCTTTATTTTCTCTGATGCTCTTTATAAATTTGCAACATTACATAAATAAAGACACTGATTATTTAGTCATTAATAAATTTACATGGCCACCCATCTCATTACAGACATGATTTTGGGCCACTGACAAAATAAAAACAGAGAAAAGGCAAAACCAACAATTAAAACATAAGTAACACAACACAGCCTTAATCTAAGGCCAGAAAAAGAATGATTAGTGACACACTGCCAATCTCTCCCCTGGAGATATATGTACCTGAAACATTCAAATACCTTCATTTTGCTACTACCCTTCAGTGTTGAAATTGGATAACATCCCTAATTCCTCATTTGTTTGTTTGAAATAGAGCTCAAACAGTTCAGACTGTTAAAGAGTATAAGCAACTGAAACACTTTGTTTCTCATTGTAAAGTGAGCAAGTTATCTCACTTTATCTGCTTAACAACCCTATGATGTTAGCTGGGTCAGCCAGAAAGTTCTTGGCTGAGAAAACCCATTTCCAAATCTCCAAAATGGATAGCATCACTAATTCTTTCCACTGCTGGTGAGCCTCCAGAGCAAAACAATCTGATGTATAGCGAATTCTTTCCAGATCTACAATATGGCAGTCATGGGATAATACACATGATAAATTTGCCTTCTTAACAACAATGAAGTCTTTTTTTTTACTTTCTGACCGCTACTTCATCTTGAATTGTGGCTATAATCCAGAGGGGTAGAAATTTCTTTTTAGACAGTTTTATGTGTGGGAAATTTCATTGACACTAAGAATAAAGGCTCTTTAAATTAATTAATATTGCAAAGAAGCAAACCAACCAACTAGATAATAGCAAAGATACAAAACTAGTTATCTAGTTCCTTCTTTTTAAAATGCAAAAATCAGTCAATGTAGTCTTGTAACATTTTCATTTTCTTGCACTTTGAAGGATTTTTTAATTAATCCATATCTAAAAACAGATGTCAGTTTTTCATTAATGTTCTTGGCTTGACAGATTCTAAAGGCACATCTGTTTCTCCACCAAAATTTGCACTTAGCTAAAAAAAGAAATTACAGTTGTGATTTACAGTCTTTTTTCCTAATGTGGTGGAAACGACATTGGTCTTTCATAAAAATTGATTTATGTAAAATACTGCTGTTCTACCAATAAGTCTGTTTAAAAATATTTGACAGTTTCTTTCATTTCCTGGAAAAAATGGAAAGGAAAACAATAAGACTAGCTTAAAAGTATGTGTTTCATAAATTGGAGTGCAGAATTCTTGCATAGTCAATGCATTTCTCTTTGGACCACTCTTTCAATATATTATTTTGTCTACTGGTATAATTTCAACACTATTTTTTGAATAGCTTTTGGCAATTTGTGCCATGAATTTGTTTGTGCCAAATAAACCCATTTGGCAACTAGTACGTAATATAGGAAAAGTAGATTTCCTATTATTTCTCCAAGAATTGTATACAAACTTTCCCTATGTAACTTATTTATAATCTTTGAACTTGAATTTCTTTAAATTGTCCTGATATCTGAAGAAAGGAGTCCACCTAATAAGAAATTTTGGTTTTTCATGGAAGTACTTTTACTATTGACAAACATGGGAATAAATGTATGAAAGGCAGACCATGATACATGTGTTTATACTTAGATAAATAATAGTCCTCAAATTACAACCACAACTGAGCCCAAAATTTCCATTGCTAAGCAAGACAGTTGAGTTTTGCCCCATTTTACAACCTTCCTTGTAATCTTTTTTAAGTGAATCGCTGCAGTTGTCATGTTGCTAACAAGGTTATTAAGTGAATCTGGCTTCCCCATTGACTTTGCTTGTCAGAAGATTGCAAAAGGTGATCACTGCAATCAATCTAAATGCCAGTTGCCAAGCACCCAAATTTTGATCAAGTAACCATGGAGATTCTATGGAGTTTCTCAGTCATCTAGGCCATCCAAAAACAACCATGACCTGGATGACTGAGAATCTCCATAGACGTTTAGCTATGCACTTTGGAATGAACATCTTCAAATGATGTGGGAGTATGAAGGGATTTCCAGAAAAATTGCTCACCATGGGGACGTTGCAACAATTGTGTGAAAAAAAAGTCACTTTTTTTTCATTGCTACCTTTCTCTAGAATGGAATGACCTTCACTTCAAGATCATATATTCTGTCCAAATCTTTCTGTCTGGATGATTATATACGGAAATTTGTAAACGTTTATTCCAACCGAAAGATTTTAGATGCCAAATTACAAGCATAACTCCAATTATTTTATTTTGTAAGAGTAATATTTAAGGAAAGGTTAAGAAGTCAATACTGTAATACATTGTGGTCACTTTAACCAGTCATGTGCCTGACTCTTGGTGATTTTACAGACACACGATCACCATCCTCATTCACTAGGATGTATGTGAAAAAGGGTGAAGCTTTGATCAAATGGTGGTGGCCATCAGCATGATTTTTTTTCATGCCCCTGCAGTTCTGTTCCCATTCCTCTGTTGTTTTATTTTTTATATATATATATACACCCAGAACCCTGACATCAAAACTTTAGGGAGAAAAAGTTGGAAGAACTGTATGTTTTTTGACTGGCAGCATTCCCAGAGCTCTATCTGGAAACATCCTGATTCTCAAGAGATGTCTACATAAGCCTGCAGCCTTTGCCAGTTTTACTTTGGCCTGGTAGTATAATTTTAGGATCCTCAGTCCTTCCGAAGTGAGCCTGCTGGGCTGTCTGTCTTGGCTGCAATCCGATAAGAATGCAGGTGGTCTTACCAGCTGTAACCTGGAGGAGGCACCTCCCGGTCATGACCAATGCCTAAACTGAAAAGGTTGCCAAGGGAGAAGATGCTGGGATCCAAGATGCTTTCTCATTGCTTAAAAAGGGGGCTTAAAATAAGACCAAGTAGCTTCGCAACGGCAACTTTTTGAAGGTATAAAAGTCCTGGAAATACAGAAAATCTTTAGGTTATTTTTATTACATTTGGTTTTTAATTATCTGTGATGTGTGTTTATTAATTTGTCAAATTTAGGTACCGCCCATCTGATTCACAGAGTGACTCTGAGTTCCCTATGTTCCAAGCAGGCATAAGCACATTAAAATAAGAACTCAAGTAAAAAGAATGAAATGATTGGATGTGAATATGTGTGTCTGGATCTGTGTATCGAGTTGTGTCAACTGATTTATCTGGGAGTCTTGATTATAAGTACTCCTTGACTTACGACCATATTGGGCCCAAAATTTCTGTTGTTAAGTGAGACATTTAAGTGAGTTTTGCCCCATTTTGTGACCTTTCTCGCCAGAGTTATTAAGTGAATCAGTGTAGTTGATAAGTTAATAACCTGGTTGTTAAGTGAATCTGGTTTCCCCATTGACTTTGCTTGCTAGGTTACATGACCCTGAGGCACAGCAACGGTCATAAATATGAACCAATTGCCAAGCATCTAAATTTTGATCACATGATCATGGGGATTAGGAGTGGGTTCTACTTATCTTTACCACTGCAGTACCACAACAGGATCACAGCATGTGCAGATCACTGATGATGACATCTGGGGTGGTGGGCAGGGCCTCCCGCTGGTTTTACTACCGGTTCTTGCAAATCGGTCCGAATCAGGGGCAATCCAAACCCTGATGGGGATGCTGCAGAGATCATAACTGTGAAAAACGGTCATAAATCACTTTTTCTGGTTCCATTGTAACTTAGAATGGTCACTAAATGAACTGTTGTAAGTCAAGGACTCACTGGAGAAGAGCCTAATGCTAGGAAAGATTGAGTGCAAAAGAAGAAAGGGACGACAGAGAATGAGGTGGCTGGATGGAGGCACTGAAGCAGTTGGTGTGAGCTTAAATGGACTCCAGTCCAGAGGATGGTAGAGGACAGGAAGGCTTGGAGGAACGTTGCCCATGGGGTCGCGATGGTTCAGACACGACTTTCCAACTAACAACAAGAAGGATTACCTGTAGTTTACTTTAAATATCCAAAAGCATTTCAGAGTTTTTGCCCCATGAGGAAGTATGAAACTTGCTTTGTATTTTCAGTAAGGCCTTGTATTCTCAGGATATCTAAGTTAACAGCATGGACGCACGCATGCACACACACACACAAGGAACAGGTAGAGTATACAGAAATTTCACATACTCTCCCACACATTTGAGAGAACAATTAAAAAATTAAACTGAAAAAGAAGTCTCCTCAGGATACTGATGAGATCTAAGCGACTGGATGTTAAGCCAAACACCTACTTCTGGGCTCTAAGTCATACTTGCTGTCAGTCAAACTGGTTTTGTTTTCTGCTTCACTATTTGTACATAGCATTTTCCCCCAGTACCATGCTGCACTGCTCCCAGTTCATCCTTAAGGCATCTGAAAACTCGACTGACATGAAGTTGCCTATCCCCATTATGAGTTGTCTATTTCCTCTCCCATGCTTAATCACTTGCCATTCCTCCCAGGTCATGGGCACTACAGCCCAAGTTATATATCTGGAGGTTACCCTTGGGTGGTGTCAGAATGAGAAGAGGAATGCTAGTTTTATGATGAACTTACAACTGCCTTATTTAGAGTCTAGGGTTGAAGTCAAAAAAAGAATACCTCCATGGAATGCATGCACCATCCATAGGTGCAAGTGAGGACATGGAATTGAATACAGGTAATCCTTCACTTATGACAATTGAGCCCAAAATTTCTGTTGCTAGATGAGACAGTTGTTAAGTGAATTTTGCTCTATTTTATGACGTTTCCTGCTATAGTTGTTAAGTAAATCACTGCAGCTATTTAGTTAGTAACACGGTTGTTAAGTGACTCTGGCTTCCCCATTGTCTTTGCTTGTTGGAAGGTTGCAAAAGGTGATCACATGACCCGGGACACTGCAACTGTCATAAATATGAACTAGTTGGCAAGCATCCGAATTTTGACCATGCGGATATTGCAACGGTCGTGTGAAAAATGCTCCTGTCACTTTTTTCAGTGGTGTTGTAACTTCGAATAGTCACTAAACGAACTGTTGTATATCGAGGACCACTTGTATTTTACCTCTGCAGATAACTGAATTTCATTCCCGGATCAGCTCATCATAGGTTATTAGTTTGGCAATTCTGCTACTCACTTCTAGTTCTGCAGCCTTCTGGTTTCTGACTTTTTGTGCGACAATGGCACAAGGTGCTAAAGGAAGGCAGGAAGTTGTTGGGCAAATTTCAACAGAAATGCATTAGTAGGGATGTGTGGGTCTTTTAAAATTCCCGCTTCATTTATTTTGGTACTGTCTCATGCTGCATTCATATTTCTGTCATCGTTACCTTAAGTTTAACTTCTCTAGCAGAGGTGGGTTTCAGCAGGTTTTGACCAGTTCTGGAAAACCTGTAGCGGAAATTTTGAGTAGTTCGGAGAACCGTAAGTAAAAATTCTGACTGGCCCCACACCCATCTATTCTCTGCCTTCCAAGTCCCAGCTGATCAGGAGGAAATGAGGATTTTGCAGTATCCTTCCCCACCATGCCCACCAAGCCATGCCACGTCCACCAAGCCACACCCACAGAACAGGTAATAAACATTTTTGAAACCCACCACTGTTCTCCAGGTAGGTTTTTATAGCTCTTCCTGGGCATGGTAAGGGCTGAAATTGCCTGGGGCTCTTTGCCTTTAAGGGCCCTTCAGAATCAGTACCAACATTAAGTAGAACAGGCTTGGTGATGTTTTCAAGCACTAGCTTGAAAAGCAAGTTGCATGTATCCCTCCCCCAAAATGGAAATTTTGCCCAAATCTTAAAAAAAAAAAAAAAATTACATCTCATGAAATTTCAGTAATCAAAAATCTCCATGAGTCCATAAATTATATATTATAAGATTTAGGAGATAAGTTAGATATTCTCTCCTAAATCTTACATATCTGATGAAAAAATAATAAAAAATAGCACCTATTACAATATAGACTCCTATAAGTATAGACTTCTGAGCGGGGTGAAATCCAGCAGGTTCTGGAGAATCGGTAGCAGGATTTTTGAGCAGTTCAGAGAACCAGCAAATATCACCTCTGGCTGGCCCCAGAGTGGGTGGGAATGGAGATTTTGCAAGATCCTTCCCCCAGGAGTGGGGAGGGAATGGATTTTGCAGTATTCTTCCTCTGCCATGCCCACTGAGCCACACCACACCCACCAAGCTACGCCCACAGAACCACTAGTAAAAAAACTTGGATTTCACCACTGCTTCTGAGCCCATGTATTTTTACTGAATAACAGAGCCAAAAATGAATATAGTCCTTTCATAGAAATGGATATCCCTGGTGACACCAGATTTTTTTCCTTTTATGGTTTGAAGTGGAATAAGAAATCATTTTGCTGTAGCAGTTAAACAACTGGAGCCAGAAATCCTGCTTATCCATTTCAAAACTCAAGAAGCCTAGCAGTAAATCCAGATCTACCATTCTCCTCCTGTGGACACAACTGTTTGCATATAAGCCTGATGATGTGTGAAATGAGAAACCATAAAAGATGTATCTTTAATTGTAACGTTAACAGGAAGACCAACTGCATTGTGAAACAAACACACATTTTGACAGATGTGGCTCAATAGGGAGGAGTAACCATAAGGATTCCTGCAAAAATCTAAAATTAGTCTTCTTTATTACAGGTAGTCCTTGATTTACGACCACAAATTGAGCACGTTTCTGTTGCTAAGTGAGACACTTGGTAAGTGAATTTATCCCCATTTTATGACCTTTCTTGCCAAAGGTGTTGAGTGAATCACTGCAGTTGTTAAGTTAATCACAAGGTTGTTAAGTGAATCTGGCCTCCCTATTGACTTTGCTTTAAGAACGCTGCAAAAGGGGATCACGCTTTGAGCAGTCACTAAATGAACTATTGTAATTTGAGGACTATCTGTATATTTAAATCTGCTTTTATTCTTGAAAGTCAGGTCAATGACATTGGAAGTCTCTATTTTTCCATCCTATAATACTGTGAAAAAGGTTGGGCTGAGAGAAAGGAATTGACCCAAAAGTATTTAGTGAAGTCCATGGCCGAGTGAGGACTTGAATGTGATTCTTCCCTATCTCAATCCAATATTGCACTTGCAACACCACAACCACTCTGTTACAGAAATCTTTTCCTGCTTTTCAATTGAAAAGCATAACTGGAAGTGTTAAGACAGCCAACAGCTATTAGCATCTTAGACCAAATGGGATGAACCAAAACTGATCTTCCCTCCATAATTGCACAATTGTTTACAAATGAGGCGAGCAGACTGGGGAAAGCAAGCACGTACAGGTAAACCTAGATTTATGACCTGTCCAGACTTGTGACAGACCTCTCTGGGGGTACTTATGATCCAGTTCCAAACTTCCAATGGCTGCCCCATCTAGTCACATGTCCATATGTTGGGTGCTCAGCATTTGTCCGGCTATGGCCATTCATAATACCACAGTCATGACTGTTTTACACTATTTTTAAGTTTACTTCCGAATTTTGGCAAAACCGGCTCATAGTGAATAATTGGTACACAAAGGTTATAAAATCAGATCAGTCATGCCTTAACAACTGTAATCAGTAGGCTCCATATTGGTCATAATATGGAGGACTTACCTGTATTGATTTTATAAAGAAGCCCAGATTTGGTTGTATCCAAATCTGTCATTAGCTGGTAAATGTAGTAATAATTAAAGCACAAACCGAGGGTTTCTTCCATAAAGGATTCAGCATTATTTGAACTGAAATGTTTATGGCAATTCATGCTAAACTTTTGAATGACAATTTGATATGATGTACTTGATATTGTAAAATCATGGTTCTGGAATGCATTTTGGAGATGTAGCCAGTGTCAAATACTGATAGATCTATCCATTATCCACCTCAGTATATACTCTGCTGCCCTTGCTTATCTTTGCCTTTTATTCTAGGCATGCAGGCACCCTTTAAAGCATGACTCCAATTGCCAATGGCATTTATCATCTAAGAAAGCTTCTGGAATAAAACAGATGCTTTGTTTTGCAGCATGCTAGTTCCAACATGTAAGAAAGGTGTGGGAAGAAGCCTTGAAGTTCAAGAGCAGCTTGATGATGAACACTAACCGATGAAGTAACAGCATTGACAACCTATTCCTGGGCTTTCTAGAGCTTCTGTTTGATCATCGAAGGAGCAGATGCTGGACTAGATGGGTCTCTGATCTAGCACAGCTCTCATTACAGGGGATGTTGTGCAGCTGAGCTCAAATTCTTAGTGATTTTTATATGCAAGCACCATTATTTTTTTGGCCATGGACAACAATGCGCTGATTGATATGGAGTGGGATGGGATGATCTATACCAGGGATGTCAAACTCGTGGCCCACAGGCCGGATGCATCACATGCTGGCCCTGCCCCACCCGGTTTAGCGAAGGGGAAAGAAGTCCCGATATGTCATGATTTTCTGTGGCTTTACTATCCAGAATCTTACAGTGCCAGACCTGAAAAAGCTAAATATAAGTTTCACTTTTGTAGCCCTGGAACAAGGGTAGGTTCTACTTACCTTTACTACTAGTTCACAACGGGAGCACATGCACGCATGCACAGAAGCTTCTGCGCATATCGTCGATGACGACGACCGGGTGGATGGGCGGAGCATCCCACTGCTTTTACTACTGGTTCACAAGAACTGGACCGAACCAGGAGCAACCCACCACTGCCTTGGAAGTACCTAAACCAGGATATTTTTAAGCCTCTTGCATGCCATGCCCGTTTTGCAATCAAAATGTGCAGATGGTTGCCTTCCCCGCGAGTATCTTCCTTCATCCCATTATACTATATAAAATGCAGAATAACTTGGGACTATTATAAGAAATCTGTGGCACACTGAGAATGTATACATATGCAAAGAATCATCAACCTTCTGTATCAAAAAGCAAACAGTTTGGAGTGTTTTCTTCACAAATGACAGTAGCATCTTTGGAAAATATGGTTAAACATACATTTTAAAATAGTAGTTCTGTTTGCGTTGCAACCTTATGTAGCAGTTGAAAGCCTGCACAATTAAACAAACTGTACTGAGTGGATGAGGCACCATCCACTTGCCATCTCCTCCTCCTCCTCTTCTTCCTCCTCCTCCACTTCTGGTGTCTGTCAAAGACACCGAGGAGCAAGTCGTGGGAGATGAACTTCAAGAAACTCAACAGGGAGCTACACCAGCTGTTAAGTTTGCAATCTTAGAACAGCCTCTGGAACTTTTGACACCAACTGCATTCCCAAGCATTTTTTTTAAAAATGTATACATCTTGCAGGGAGCTCTGAGAACTCACTTACCTGTTTCTTATGTTGAGCCCACCCTGATGATTTCAAAGACCCTTGCACAGCAATGCCAGCTGCTACAGTCTTTAAAACTTAAATCTTTCAATGTCATTTTTGATGTAGTGATTAAATATTCAGACACTGCTGTGTAGGTGATCTCTATCCTGCACATATTTTAGAAATTAAAATAAAAAGGAACAACGTTGAATGTGATGTGTCTCTATTTTGTTTAAAAATATGACAACTCAGTCATATTCTCCTTCAAAGCAAGACCCCATGGGATTGCTGTTAGTAACAATTTTTGTCTCTTTCGTATGTAGTTAATCAACGTAGGTTATACTGTGTACAGCAAGATATTTCTGATTTATTTCAATAACTGAGAGCATTTAAGTGAATACAACTTAAACAGTGATGTTTATAAAATAAAATACAAGAATGAATTATTTCCACTTAGTTGCCACAAACCACTGTTACCAACTTATTACCTATTAGTTTTATTTGCCAACAGAAGTTTTGCTGTAATGAAAAAAATGCTGTACAACTTGTAAACTTGTTCAGCTTATCCAGGAACCATCATTTAATCCCTATCCCCACCCCCTGGGATGTGTGCAGAATCAATCTGTATTGCCATCACATTTCCAACATTACCATTCTGAACAGTGGCATCTTTTACACATGTATGTTCAAAACTGAAGCCTATTGGATTCTAATGGGTTTTGGGTACACTACAGAAATAGAGAGGATTTTCACGTCATGCACAATTGCAGTCAAGATAAATCAGATAGCAATTGTTTATATCAGATCCAAAAGGGCAGGCAAGGTCAGAATGAGTGGGATCATGTGAGAGAAGACTCTGTTTCCCAGGCATTCTGTTGATCTGATTAGTGTATCAGCTTTGCTGTTGGGAAACAAATCAAATCAATTTCCCAGCCTGGTTAATGTTTAGCTTCAGTTTCCTAAATCCTTGGCGAACATTGGGTAATTACTACAGACTATGGGAGCTAAATTCAACCAATATGAAGGGCACAAAATTACGGAAGTCTGGAATAAATGATGTCAATGATTTAAAATGACAGGTTATAAGAATGATATGGAAAAAGATGATGTATGGACATATAAAAGAAATTGGTGCAATGTCTTAACACTTAGAAGGAATACACAAATAACCAAGAAGGTGAACTGGATAAATTTCCTATATTGCATTTACAAAAGAGATTGTTAAAGGTTTTTTAGAATGTTGTGAAAAGGGACTAAGGAAAAAAATGAAATCAATTGTGATTTGATTTGACATTTGACTAAAAATCAAGTCTAAAAATCAAAACTGTTAAAAGTAAAAGAAAGGAATATAAAGTTTGTTTATTTGATCAAGGTTAAAATAGGTATGTTGTTACCTCTAGTAACTCTTAACAGATTTTTGCTAATTAGGACTAAAATAATGAGGTTTTACAGATTGCTTTATAATACAAAGCTGACTTTGTATAAAAAAGAACACCGCTTGTGGGGGTGGGGCGAAAGCCCTACTAAGCAGGTATATACAAAAATATGAAGGCTATTGCTTAACGCATTGTAAGCCGCCTTGAGTCTCCAGAGAAGGGCGGTATCTAAATTGAACCAATAAATGAATAAATAAATAAATAAATAAATAAATAAATAGACAGACACTTGCTCCTGGGGAGGAAAGCTATGGCAAATCTAGACAGCATACTAAAAAGCAGAGGCATCACCCTGCCAACGAAAGTATGTATAATCAAGGCTATGGTTTTCCCAGTTGCAATGTATGCTGTGAAAGTTGGACCATAAGAAAGGCTGAGCGTCAAAGAATTGAGGCCTTTGAACTATGGTGCTGGAGGAGACTCCTGCGAATCTCTTGGACTGCAAGATGATCAAACCGGTCAGTCCTAGAGGAGATCAACCCTGACTGCTCTTTAGAAGGCCAGATCCTGAAGATGAAACTCAAAATATTTTGGCCACCTAATGAGAAGGACTCACTGGAGAAGAGCTTAATGCTGGGAAAGATTGAGGGCAAAAGAAGAATGGAACGACAGAGAATGAGGTGGCTGGATGGAATCACTGAAGCAGTAGGTGTGAGCTTAAATGGACTCTAGAGGATGGTACAGGACAGGAAGGCCTGGGGGAATATTGTACATGGGGTCGCAATGGGTCAGACACAACTTCGCAACTAACAACAATTTTTCTTTACTATATTCTTTCTTTTCTATTTTTTCCTGCATCTATTTTTTTCATTTTTAGTTTTTTAAATTATAATTGTAATTTTTAATAAAATTATGATTACAAAGAGGAATATATAAGTATGCATATGTGTTAAACCAGGAGTTTAAATGCTAAGTCTTTTTTTCCGATCTTTTTTGCTTAAGAATTTCAACCCTTCTTTTCCCAGTCTTAAAGACTGAGAACCGTTCAGTGCCTAATACAATAGTTCTTTCTACACTTACCTTGACAGCTTCATTCCTTTTCATGTCTTCCTTTGTTGTTCCACCTCTGAGCCCTATTTAAAGGGTTGCTTTTTAATCTTTTCAGATCTTCTGTCTTCATTTTTCCCTTATGTGCGTTCCTAACCTCTAACATCTCCTTCAGATGTCTTGTTCAGAAGTCTTTTCCAAATGAGGTGAGACAAGAGCTCTTAGGGAGAGCCTATGGATGGTCTTTCACACAGTGGAATACTTTAGGAAGTCTTCCTTGGAATTATGTTTTAAATTTAATTAATTAATTAATTAATTAATTTTGCCAAGCATATATAAGATTGCAGATATAAGTATAAACATGATTATGAATACATGAAATGGATACAAATAAATGGGGGCATTAGGACAGGGACGGTAGGGACATTGGTGCGCTTATGCTCAGCCCTTAGAGACATCTTAGGAATGGGGTGAGGTCAACAGTAGTCTAAGGTTAAAGTTATGGGGGTTTGGGGATGAAACCACAGAGTCAGGTAGTGCATTCCAGGCATTGACCACTCTGTTGCTGAAGTCGTATTTTCTGCAATCAAGTTTGGAGCGGTTTACCTTAAGCTTGTATCTATTGTGCGCTTGTGTATTGTTGTGATTGAAGCTGAAGTAGTCATTGACAGGTAGGAAGTTGTAGCAGATAATTTTATGTACTACGCTTAGGTCAGACCGAAGGCGGCGTAGTTCTAAGTTGTCTAAACCCAAAATTTCAAGCCTGGTGGCATAAGGTATTCTGTTGCGAGGAGTGGAGGACTCTTCTCATGAAATCTCTCTGGACTCACTCAATTGTATTAATGTCCCATATGCAGTGCGGGTTCCAGACAGATGAGCTGTATTCGAGAATTGGTCTAGCAAATGTTTTGTATGCTGTAGTTAACAGTACAATATTACCAGAGAAGAAGCTATGCAAGATTAGGTTAACAACTATTAGAGCCTTTTTGGCAATGTTGTTACAGTGCACTCTGGCACTTAGATCATTAGAGATGAGTACTCCAAGGTCCCTGACAGAGTGAAGGTCATCTACAAGGTTGTATCCGCCTAGCTTGTATTTTGTGTTTTGATTTTTTTTTCTTTTTTGCCAATGTGTAAGACAGAGCATTTGTTGGTTGAGATTTGGAGTTGCCAATTGTTAAATTGTAAAGGAAGGTTCTTCAATGTCTCCCGAGTCCCTCGGGAGAACGGCGGCATATAAATCGCAATAATAAATAAATAAATGAACTTATATATCTGCAATATGAGCTTCTCTGTTTCTTATTTGAATTTAATTAAAATATGCATTATGTGATTTCACTGCCAGGGAAAAAACACAATTATATGCCACCTTTCAATCTGTTGATATCACATATTATTATTTTGTTCTTTTTATTTTATTTATTTATATATACCCCTTTATTTTTATTCCTTTATTATTTTTACGAATAATTCAAAGTGGCAAACATATCAAACACACCTTCCTCCTCCTGTTTTCCCAACAACAACCCTATGATATGAGTTGGACTGAGAGAGAGTGACTGGCCCAAAGTCACTCAGGTGGCTATCATGGCTAAAGTGGGACTTGAACTCACAGTCTCCCGCTTTCTTGTCAGTTCCTTAACCACTAGATCAAACTGGCTGTCAAATTTCAGTCAAAAGCCTAGAAAATATGCTTTGCTTAACTGTATTAATGTAGTTTAGTAAAATCAAACAGTTTGTATACTACAAAAATTCTCTATAGAGTCCTTGATGCTCTAAACTTGGCTGTTTGCATGTAAATCAGCGCACTGATGATGTTACCTAGTCAGGTAATGAAACATCCACACAACCAATGCAAACAAACAACCAAGCTCAGAAAGCATAAAAAACTCCACAGTTCAAGCCTAAGCTAAACTGTCCCTTCTATTGTTCTATAAATCTAAGGAGTGCTATAGGCATATTCTAGAGAATTTCCTGATTATTTTCTTTTACTGTTCACCTTCTATTTTTACTCATTATAGAATAGGCTTCTTTCTTATTTAAAATGTATAATAATAGTATGCATTGTTAATAATTATAATATTAATAATAGGCAATCTGACCCTGTCTCACACATTCTTTTAACATGATTTGAGAAGAAATATTATCTGTCTGTCTGTCTCTCTCTGAGAGAGAGAGAGAGAGAGAGAAAGAGAGAGAGAGAGAGAGAGACAGACAGATAATATTTCTCTCTCTCTCCCTCTCCCCCTCTCTCTCTCTCACAGAACATACATTGCCATTAGCTATGCATAAAATAGAAGCAAATTGCTCTTTTGAATTATCTTGAATATCACAGAGATTAAGAGGTGACTAGGTAGATTCAAATATTCCTCTCCTACCTCTTGGAATCCTTCTTGTACTGCCTCTTTAAATATATTCAGCACAGCTTCGCTCCCACCATGTTTCTTGTCATTACCGGTGTTTTTTTTTCTTATCCCACTACAATGTTTTGCTTGCTTACAGTTTAATCATCTTCCCTTCTCTTTAAATCAGAATAAATTCTGCAGATTTTAGACATATGCTTACATTTTAAAAACAACTACAGCCACCAAGGGTATTTTGTTCAGATTAAGGGGAGTTGTATGCAAAGTATGGAAACAAGCATAGGGAATGCAGGTATATGAGATATAGGATAGCACATAGTTGCCACTGCTATCTCTTCTCTTTCAAAACTTTGGCACATATGGGTGTTGTAGTGATGGGGAAGGAAGCATCTTCCCTGGATTTGGGAAACCCAATTTGAGCTAAAGGTAGGACCTTGAATATCCAAATTCACTGTTCACAATTTGATGTTCTTTGCCAAATACTGATTCCCCCCCAATTAACCTCTAGCTTATGAACATTTAAGGAATTATCAGAATTTTAAATAAATGTTTGATGATGGAGAAGTGCATATGGTATCTTGTTTCTTTTCAAATTTACAAAATCTTCAGAACAATTAGAATATACCTGTGACTTTGTATATGACTCTCTATAATCATCTGCAGGTAGAAATGACTGAATCTGGAAAATAGAAAAATGAAATGAAAAAAAGCAAATCCTGGGTCTATATAGAAATGTGTTCAGTTTGCAGCCTAAAAACCAGCTAATCCTGACAGCAATGGGATCAAGCTCGCCCTCCTACTAATAATTATAATTGTGGTGCATTCTTATAGTAAACTAAAATGCTTGAGAGCCAACACGGCAGGAGCTAAACAGCATCACTGAGAAACAGGAACACTATTACCAGTGTGCTCACTTGAAGCAGAATCAATAATTTTTACTCTTCCAGGAAAAAGGATAACTTCGTCTTTCATAAGAAATAATACAATGAAAATCCAACATTCTTCATAGCCTCCAGGCATCCAGGAAGGCTCAGTTGCAATAGAAGAGGAGAAATTGCATTTATGCATACATGTGTGTGTCTCAAAAAGAGAAAATAAACATATGTCCATCAGGATACATATTATGGTTTTGAGCTCTTTATAGCATAGCTGGCTCACAGTTTAAGCCACAGGACAATCAACTTCCTCTGTGGTCAGTGTAACTCCACATTTTGAATACCCCTAGAAATAACAGATAAGCATTCCAATCTACATGTGTTCTGTTTGTAGAAATTCCAGCAAATTCTCTTCTTCCAGTTCAAAGTAGATTCCTTAGATCCTGTGTGAACTCGGGGTCATTCCCCACTTCCATTTAACTAAATCATAGCAATACTAAGCAACATCTTTTTTTTTCTGTCATGGCCCCATGACATTATCTTCATCATGACTGAGATGGACCTAAATCATCTACAGCAGAGTTAATTTAAAGCAATGTTAATGAAACGGGAAACTGGCCTATTGCCAAGCCAAGTGCTAACCTCTGAATTATATTCATTTACAAAAATGTCTCTGGGATCCACATTAGGATATGAGGACTTAATCCACAATTTTGCTGAAAATGTACTCATCTGCCCAAAAGTAGTATTCTGGGTGTGGGGCTGAGAAGTGTCAGATACAGATGTTATGAACAGCTGTCAGATGTTCCTAATAATTTACAAGTATCTTAGACTGTTTATAGAACCACACAGAACCACTGAATTGAAGGAATTATTCTAGTCTTCGAAATAGGGATATCTCCAAGGGGTTTGGGGGTATGCAACAATAGTCAACAAAATATAGTCACAATAGGCATAATCAAAGCAGTGTACCTTAAAAGGGGATGGAGCTTTGTTTACTTGTTTGCACTTACCATTTTGATGCTGTTGACTCTCTGTGGACACTTCTGTCTTGAATTCCACAGGCTATAAATCCCTTTGGGTAAGTTTTACCTGTAGGAAACAAATGGCATTCAATTGATTTCTCTTGTGGATCAATCCCATAGAAAATTGTCCTGAACACCAGTCTGTCTTTTTATAAAGCACTTTTGGTTTATTGGACAGGTGCAAGTGCAGTAGAACTGAGAATTGCCCAACATAAAACCCTTAGTTATGAATTGTATTTTGTGATGTATGCTGAGTGGAAACTAGGAAGGAAGAGTACCAAGAAATATTAGGACAGTAGACTAGACTGGGAAAGCAGGATAAGACCCCGGGGAAAAGCACTTCTATCTTGTTGCCAAGACTTCAATTTGACTCAAGAAGACTGGAAACTATGAATAGCAGCCAACCAGTTTCCAACATATGCCAAGGTTTACGTTGTTTCATATGATGTTGCATGGAAAGAGAATCTGGCATTCCAGGATTAAAAATACTGGGAAAAAGTTGCTAGGAGTTTCATGGTAATGAAAGACATAATGGCAAGGGAACAGGAAATGTAGAACATTTTTTTAAAAAAATCAAGAGGAAAAATGAAGATGGAATTCAAGTACAGCAAGTGTTCTCCTTAAAAGCTTTACAATGTTTTAAAATAAAGTATAAACACAATTAATAAGAAGACCAGAGATGGGTTTCAGCAAGTTCTGACCAGTTCTGAAGAACCGGTAGAGGAAATTTTGAGTAGTTTGGACAACCGGTAGTAAAAATTGTGACTGGCCCTGCCCCCCTCTATTCTCTGCCTCCCAAGTCCCAGCTGATTGGGAGGAAATGGGGATTTTGCAGTAATCTTCCCCTGGATTAGGCAGGAAATGGAGATTTTACAGTATCCTTCCCCTGCCATGCCCACCAAGCCATGCCACGCCAAGCCACACCCACCAAGCCACACCCACAGAACCGATAGTAAAATTTTTTGAAACCCACCACTGAAGACCAGTCTCTTCTGTATTTCTTTGAAGCTGCCAAAAGCAGCAATCAGAAGACAAGAAAAATGCAATTGTTTCTATGTAATATTTATCTAGAAATATTAAACGTATAGTTGTACTTTAGAGAGCTTTAAAGAACAGAATACATTACAGATTACCTATATCTTTAAGGTTTGCCACTTTTTTTTGGTCAGTGATAATTACTAAGAAAATTATTCCCAGGAGAAGCTGTAACAAGGAGACAGGAGGAGTCAGGTTATTCTAGCAGAATATGCCCTGGGTCTGGTGTGTATTCCAGCCCTCTGGTCTCAACGCTACACCCCTATCAGTAGAACTCTGAGGACCTGAGTTTTTGGCTGTTGTTGTTGAATGTCAGGTCAGTCAGTAATAAAGCTGTCCTCGTCCATGATTTGATCAGGGGGGAAAAACTTGGGACACCTGAAGCTTGGCTGGGCTTGGAGAGGGCTATTTCTCTCTAGGAGATATGCCTAGCTCCTCTCTAGGAGATATTTCTCTCTAGAAAATATGCCTATGCCATGGGTGTGGAATCAGCCATGTTCTCTGAGTGATCATCATGATTCTTTCAGAAGCGATTGTCAGGTGCAAGACCCTGCTTGCTAGGCTGGGCTCTAGTGTACAGTTGGGATTGTTGCCAATGTACCAACCTCCAGGCTGCAATTTCCCTCCTTTGGGTGCAAGGTCTAAGGAAACATGAATGTTCATGGCCACCATCACAACCATGAACTTGTCTTAGGTCATCCAAGCTTGGCCCATACGCCTGATCTGGGTGTGAGAGTAGTGGTAATGTGATCTAGAATTGGGACACTTTTATTTGTCCCGTCATGGTCAGATGACTCCCTGGCAGCACTCTAGTTCTCTGATGCTGCCCTTTACTACAGGGAGGTCAGACTCATCCAACTGGCCAAGATGATGAACAGACCTAATTGAGTTCCAGAAGGAACTTGGGGTTGTTCCCAAGAGTCTTCTACCTAGTTCAACTGAAGCCCAGATGGCCACCTGCAATGAATGGGCACTAGGGCTTTGGATTGGATTGGGTCCATGGGTGGTCAAGAAATGTAAGTAAACAAATAAACAAACAAACAAACCCACACTTTGCTAAGTGCTGTCATCTACTGTGACACAACTCTATCAGACAATATTCAGAAAATTGCCAATTGATTTCACTATGACTTACTCTTGCAACAATCTATGTATATGGATTGGAACAGTCTCAATGGAATCAAATAAAATCATTTGGAAAATACATTTGGAAGAACAGTGAAATTTAGCAGGTTCCTTGTCCATGTGAACAGAAGTTTTGTTAACAAACTCATTGTTTCATGGGGTGATCTATAAATGACAGATTATATTAATTTTTGGAATATATTCATCATTATTCTATTTTAATCTCAGTTAATGAAAATCATCATTTTCTCTCTTTTCAAAAGTAATGTTTTTTCAAATGCTGCAACTTTACTGTCCGATAAACATTTCTGTTTTAATTGGAAGGTGGTGGCTTTATGACTTTATGCCAGAATAATATGACAGAATATTCAGGAACATTAGAAAGAGCTGAAAAAAGCAACAGCAGTTAAAAAAAAAAGAAACTGGAAGCTGGACAAATCACTGAAAGATGCAGTTATAGGCACAAGCTTGAAAAGACTGAATAATATATTATCTGCGATGTAATATAAGCATAAAACCTTTAGTCTGTTGCTACAATCTGACCTTTACTTTAAGATGAAATCTCACTGTGCAATTTGTATAATCAGGCATGTGCTACAAATGTATGCATTGTTGGATAGAGTGTTTGATTTCTTTCTCAGAAAGCATTCAAAAGACGAGAAGCAGAGGAATACCGGGGAAAGGAAGAAGGTGCTGCAATTCTCTACTCATTTTAGGCTAGCGGCCCTCAACCTTTTGGGCATCAAGGACTGGTTCCATGGAGAGAGGTTTTTCCACGGACCACAGGGGGTGTGGTTTCTCCTACTGCCTACATCCCTGGATGGAGTTTCTCTTGTTTGTGAGGCCCGGTTGCGACGGGGGCTGGGGACCCTTATTTTAGGCAGGAATTAAGAATTCACTTTTGAACAGCCCTGGACAGGACTACTCAAATAAATCACCCTCTTATGTCTATTTTCTGGGAATAAATACTATTGATATTTATTACTTGCTTGAACATATTACATCTTAACCACCTTGCAGAGATACAAAAGCTCAGAATAGTGGCAACTAAGATCTTTAAGAACAACTCAATACATATGAAACATTTTGGGAAAAGTATATTTTTGAGGTCTGATGGCTAGTAACATCACTTTTATTTTTGGAGTTTCAAGATAATCATATTCCACTTCTGGCGTGGGAACCTTAACCCAATTGAAAATCTATGAAGCCAACTAAAGAAACGTTAATCAGAAGCAACCCAGCAATAAAACCCAGTTAATAGAAGCAATCATTCAATCTTGGTTTCACATTATAACAACTGCAGAACTAAAAGACTTGGTGCACTCCATGGGAAGACACTGAAAGGCCATAATTCATGCTAAAGGTTACCGAACTAAGTATTAATTGATGTGATAATTTTTCTATATCTTGTTTTTTCTACGTGTTTCATTTTTTCTTTATACTGTAACTGCTATTCTAAAAGCAAATCCTTTATAAAAGTTATTGCATTACATTCTTGATTAAATTATGTTCCACTGGTAACTACTCCCAAAAAAGGTGGTGTTATTAGCTAGTTTTAGAAAATACACTTTTCCCAAAAGGGTTCCACAATTTTGGCCACTACTGTACAGAAGGAAAAACTGACCAAACAAAAAACAAAAATCCCCACCAGGGAGTTGGTTCAGATCAGGAGTGTTAAAGAAAGAAACTGAAGGTGTTCTTTTAGCAGCTCAAGAACAAGCTTTGCCAACTAACTGCATGAAGGTAAAATTCAACATGTAACAAACAACAGCAAATGTCAACTTTATAGTAAAAAGGATAAAACAACCGACCATTTGATTAATGGCTGCAGCAAATTTCATCAACTGACTACAAACAGAATCATGACTGCCAGAATTCATTGAAAACTTTGCCCAAACTTTGTTTGAATCTGAATGTAGTAAAAACTGTTGGGACCATCAAGTAAAGATCTTATGGGATTTTAAGCTCCACATAGGCATCTTACTCATAACCTGTCTCGTATCACTGAAATGAAAAATGTCTGGTTCATTGATGATGGTCTTCCAGGTGATGCTAGGATTGATGAAAAAATATTTGGAAACAATGATCAAATACCAGGGGGGCTTGCAGATTGAAGTTGAACACTTATGGAAAAAGAAATCTATTGTTATAACCAATCGAAAGCAATTGATATCTGGACAAATTGAATTTATCAGACCCTCATTTTACAAAGAAAAACCACCTTGCTTGGAACGGCTTGGATTCTTAGACGCTACTTTTAATAATGCTTAGGCCGTTGGTTAGTATTTGAATTATTAAGTTTCCACCAGTCTAATTGCAAATCTAACTATAGATTACCCACCCAAAATAATAATAGCTCCGAAAATAAACCCCATTAGGAAACTGCGGTTCTGCTGGGGCGGTGAGGCAACACGGGCATTCAAGCATGCCCAAACTTTAAAACCATCCCCCTGCAAAGGGGGGGGGGAGGCTGAATGAGACCCCCATTCTATATCTCCCTCAGGGAAGAGGAGCCCACGCCAACGCCTCTCCCCAGAAGCTGGGTGTCCTTTCATCCTCGCTGCTCCTCTGAACTAAAACCATCCAGCCGCTTAGGGGCTGAGGCGCTGGCCGCCGCTCCCTCCTCGCTGGCGCTCCCCGGGTCCGCCTCTCCCTTGCCCGGCTGCCAAGCGCTTCCTTCGTGGCGGCTCGCCTTCTGTTCCAGGCAAGGGCCGCCGAGCCAGGAGGAGCAGCAGCCGCCGCCCCCGGCCTCGCGCTGCCCACGCCAGGATCTGCGTCACGCGGCCGCGAGTGGGAGGGAGGAGCAGGAGCGCGGAGCAGGCGGGGAGCAAGAACGGAATCTCCCCATGTGACGGCGCGGGAGGGGGCCGTGGATGCGCAGGCAGAGGAGAAGGAAAGGAGGCGGCGGTGGCGGTGGCGGCGGCAGCGGTGGAGGAGGCGGAGGCTGCTGCTCCTGCTCCCGCCGCCGCCAGAGCGGCAGCCATTCCCGCGCTTCGGGCTTGCGGGTCAGAGCGGAGCCTGAGAGGCGGCGGAAGCATCACACCCACTGATGGAAAGGGAAAAGCGAGGGGGACTTCGGCCGTAACTTCTGACCAGCAGCCTCTCCGGCTAGGACAAGAGCCGGACGGTCAGGCGGAACAGTGGCGGCGGCTGCGAGGACGTCCTCCTGGAGACAAGTAAGTAAGGACGGGCAACTCTCACCTTGTGGTTGGCGGCCGAACGGGAGTTTCCAGGCGGAGCGACGGCTTCGCTCCAACTCCGAAGGCGTGGGGCGGCGCAGTCCGGAGGCTCCGTGGCGCACCCTTTTGCGCCGCGTGCGCTTTTTCTCGCTTGCCGAATCTCTGCGTTCGCGCGCCTTTCAGAGACTCCGGCGCCCACTTAAAACACAGAACGCGTTGTGGATCGCTGCGAGCGCGGGAGCTTTCGGCTGGCATCTTGCGAAACAAGCATTGCAGGACCCGGGCGGGGGCGGGGAGGGCTGCGGGTAGCTCTTTTAAGCCAAACTGCGTTCCGTCCTTGCAAGTTGTTGGGAGTAGTGAAATTGCTGCCAGTGGGTTTATTTCATGCTCTACTCCGGAAGAAATAGTATAAAAAGCGCAGGTCTCGTTTTTCATTGTTTGTCAGCCGCGATCCTTACTTTTATGCTAACCATCGTGTTGCTCGCCGGAGCTTGGAATAGGTGTGTGTGCTTCGGGTTTTTAAACTGAAACGGGCTGTCTTTAATTCGGCGTCTCCTCCTGCAGCCCGAGCTGCGCGGCTTGCAAACAAACTTGCGCGCGTGCTTCTAACTCGCTCCAAAAGTCAACGTCCGGTTAAAAACGCAAGAACCAGCTTGGGCGGCAGGTGGGATGAAAACATTTCTAGATAGATAACATGCACAGGTAACATCCGTGCGAGTTTCGTTAAGCCGTGCTCTCTTATTCCTTAGAAGCGAAACTGACGGGGACAGCGGCCTGTCTGAAACGAGGCCGCAATTCCTCTATGCATTTACCTGGGAGCAAGTAACAGGGAGGCTAGTGGGGCTTCCTTTTAAATTAAATAGGTGTACAAACAGAGTTGCGTTTGTAAGAGGAGGGGGAAAAAGGCGAACGGAATAGAGAAGCGCCTTGCCTCTTTTTCGCCTAGCCGGCTGTTTGCCCCACTCCGGCCCTGCAGTTGGTTTCTGCCGCTGTAGATTGCCGGAAGGAGAGCGAGGATGCGTGTGTGGGTGGGTGGCGTGTGGATAATTCCCAGAGAAATCCAGTGCAAAAAAGGGTGAGGGCGTGGGCTGAAAGTACTGAAACATCCTTGTATTGTCTTCACTAAAAGTTGGGAGAGATGGTATACAACCCAAACATTGCAAAAGAAGGAATGCTTTACCACATTATGTAAATGGTATGTGCTTGTCTGTGATCGCAATAAACAGTTGATTTGATATGGATAGCTAATCTTAGTTAGTTGCCGATCGGATTAACATTTGTTTTAATAAGCTTTGAACATCTTTAGAATTAGGAAACTTATCTTTGATGTACGTTTTTATATATTTAAAACTTGTGGTGGGGATTGCTTTTGAGGCTATCTTCCATATATATATGGAAGATATATATATTGAAGAACATCTTTAATTCAGTTTTTAAACTTTAGTTCCATTATCAGTACGGTACTCGGACATGTTTCAATAGGCATATGCTGTCCCCTTGAAGTCAAAACATAAAATGCTTTCTTGAGAAGATTCTGATTTCTCCCCCTCTCCTTAAGTGTCTGGGGACATAGCACAACCAAAAGTGTGAGAGAAAATGATATAATACAGTTCAGCTTTTCAATTTAGGAGGTCTTATTTACGGTATTCAAATACTTTTGAATATTTGAAATATTTAAGATAGGAGGAACTCTTGGATATATTACCAAATTACATTCATAGTCTCTTATTTGAGGAAATTGATAGGTAATGGATATTTGAGTTTATCTGCACATTCAGACACAAATATAGAAAGATTATTACTGTATTCTACAAAAATAATATTGCAAAAATATGCAGTATACAAAAACTATAATACAAACTTGGTAGACAGTTGAAATAGTATAATTAATTTTAAAGATCTCTGTAGAATTATCAGTAAATCTTCAAATTGCTACATCCTCTTCTCTCTTCATATTGATTTCATTTGTTGAAAGAATCTTATTTTTCTGCTGAGTAGCTTGGAAGTTTGTGGGGAGGGGGAACACTGGTGGAACCCAGGTCTAAATAGGTGGCTATTTGGAAGTAAGCTGTTTGCTGGTGTGTGTGTGTGTGTGTGTGTGTGTGTGTGAGAGAGAGAGAGAGAGAGAGAGAGAGAGAGAGAGAGAGAAAGAAAGAATAAATGGATGAAGATATCACTCTGACCCCTGCATTTGGAAATAAATCTGATTGATTTTAGTACTGTATTTATATGTTTAGAGGAAGAATATGCACACTGTTCTTTACATCTTGATGCTGAATGAAAGGGCATGAGTTTAGCAATAAGATATCAGTGTCATATAAAACTGATTCGTTTCAGGGCCAATATTTCATAGAAAAATATGAGGCTGTAGAAAGGTTGTTAAAATATGTAGCTGCTAACTATTGTGGAAAATAAACAGTTGTCCAAAGTATAGTCACTTTAAAGAGACGTTTTGGAGATATGCAGTTGCTGAAATCGATATTTTTGGAAAGTTCTCTTGGGAGATAATTACTCTTTTAATGAAGATGAGAGGTCTGAGCTTGTGTCAGGGTAGTAAAGCTAAATGGCTGTGGGGAAATATTACTGTACTTTTCTTTGTATCTTTTCCTTCTGAAATAGGTTCAGCTCATTTTGTGGAGAAATTATTCATTCATATGGAACCTCATTGCTATTAGATTGGGAAAGCAGTCAGCTAGTAGGATTATTCATTATTAAAGCTTGGAATTTGCTCCCATTTCTGTGGTAGAACCAAGAAATATTTACTGACATTTGATACCTCTCTGTATCAAGTGGAATCTTCCCACAGCAGTCCTATATTAAACTTTTGCTTTCTAACCACTTATAGAAAAATATGTGTCACTTAAGTTATTGTTATTAAGTTTTCCATATAACTGAAGATTCCTAACTAAAGAGGGAGAAGCATGCCAAATTAAAATGGAAGTGCAACTTTAATTTGTCAACTAACACCTGTACAGATCTGGGGGGGGGGGGGATACAGAACATTTATCTGTTTTGTTTCCTTCCCTTTCCCTCTGTCCTCAGTCATTCCTGTTACAGATGAATCAGAGGAGAAGCTGATCTGAAACATCTTAAGAATTGAAAATATTTGCTGCTACAACACATTGAAGACTTATGCTTTAATGCCAGCTTCTTTTTGTGGAGTTTGGGGTCAGACTTTACCTTTTGAAAGAAAAAAAAATCCTTTTAGTGGTATTTTCTTTCTGAACTTTGATGGCAAATTTTCTAGCATTTCAAAAAGCATCTCTTGCCACCATGAAAGACTTAATGTACATTCATCCCACTGTTAGCAACCCACACCAAGAGTTCTCCTTCTCTATAATTCGCCCACATGAGCCACATTGCAGCAGAAACGCCTCCTCCCTCCAATTTTCACACACAACATGCAAGTACCTTTATTTCCCACAGCCATCTTTGGCTGAAAGAATTATTACTATTTTTTTAAAAAAATGGTCATGCTAGAGGCCTTGAGAAAGGATTAGTGGGAGGATGTCTTCATTGGATAGCACCAAGTGTTTCTATCACTATTGCACTTTGTAGTTTAGAACACAACTGTAGAATAACACTTAGGTTTGAATAATGACTGCTTTTGTGCTTCTGAGCAGGCAATGAGTGGTTCACCATGGGGTTTTCACTGTGAGCCCTATATCTGACAAAGAGGACGCCATGCACAATCTTCAGTGCAGCTATCAATAGTTACGCGAGGCATTTTAGCGTAGCTTCTTCCTTGGTGTTTTGGAAGTTCCATCTGTTCTGAGTCAGCCACTGGTAGAGATTTGGTTCCCAGGTCCTGGCGTTAGATAGCTCCTACCTGTCTTTCTGCAACCATCTACAGAACCTGGGAAGTTCCCACTTAACTCTTTTAACTTTGGAATAGCCACTTTTAGGACAGTACTGTCAGAATGTCACTATAGTATGCTGTGTTATTTTGTTTTATTAATATTTGGCTTGTTAAGGTAGTTTAGAAGCATCTGATTGATCTTTGCATTTGATAGTCTGATTTAGACTAATTATTTCAGATTTTTTGCTTGTGACCTTATTTTTGCTGTTGCCTCTCAAAATCAGTAGAACGGCGACAAAATTAACAGTAAAATGGAAGTCATAAAAAGGTCATACAAATTGGGCAGAAGTGGGGCCTGGTATGTTTCATCTGGAGGAATCTACTAAAAATACCTCAAAGACTTGTTCTTCCTCTGTGTGTGAGAGAGAGAAAGAAAGATGTATGTATGTATGTATGTATGTATGTATGTATGTATGTATGTATGTATGTATGTATTTTCCCCCAAAATGACAATAGGATAAGCATGCATGTAGCAGAGTTTATCACTTAGTGTCTCTAAGGGTTCAAGCAATTTTTTTAAAAGGTGGGAATAGGTATTTGACTCAGAGAATGTTCAGAAAAGCTGCAGCGGCAAGTTTTTATCTATGCCGCTCTTGTGTTACAGCTTTTTCTGGATCCATCCTCCCTTTATTCTACAAGACTGTCTTAAATGGGAAAGCCTGAAGTGCAGACTTTTGCATATGGTCCATTATGAGGAATTTGGGAATCGTATAATGGTTTTCAGTGCCAGGCAAAATCTTTATGCCTGGAAATTTAAATGTAATTGCCTTCTTTTGGATCAGCAGAAACTGTTCAGCATCAGGGCAGCAGCTAAAGATAGGAGCCTGTTGCTCTTTTGAATGTGCTTTTTCCCTTCATGCAGAAATGTGTGAAAAGAATTTGGATGACAGCTAATTCACACATACATGTAAGATACTTGGTTGTTGATTATCAGTGAATCCTGTCATTGTCTTTGGTTGACAGGCGTTGCTCTTGAGATGGAAGTGTAGGTCTACTGAGCTGGTAGGTTTCTTTCAAGCACTTTGCAGTTTAGAACACAACTGGAGAATAACACTTCAGTTCGAATAATGGCTTCTTTTGTGCTTCTGAGCAGGCGATGAGTGGTTCACCATGGGGTTTCCACTGTGAGCCCTATATCTGACAAAGATGACGCCATGCACAATCTTCAGTGCCGCTATCAATAGTTATGCGAGGCATCTTAGCATAACTTCTTCCTTGGTGTTTTGGGAGTTCATCTGCTCTGAGTCAGCCACTAGTAGAGATTTGGTTCCCAGGTCCTGGCGTGACACAGCTTGACATTCTTGGAGTCATTCCTCCCCACTTACGGTATACCTCCTTCTTTTTCCATCAAGAAACTTGGGTGAATCACAGAGGTAGGCTGTGGCATCATGAAATGAGATAAAATGATTACTTGATGTGTTAAATAAGAAAAGTGGGCCCTTGGTGGTTAATCATATCTTCCAATGGCATCTGATCAATTCTTTTCCCTGTTTAAAATTCTGAATTGGAACAACATCTTAGCTTCGGATTTATTTTCTGAAAATGTATTGCTAAAAAATGCTGCTTAGCCTTGTTATACGTGCTGAAGGTAGGCCTGAATCTAGAAAAAACAGAACAGCAACTCTACAATGCATGTGACTCTTGCAGTGCAATAGCCACAGTTATCATGAGGCCCACAACACACCTTTGTTGTATCTGCTGGACTCCCAAATTAGTAGAAATTAATTTTAAAGTAAGAGCTTATTTCAAATCCAGGCAGTCCTCATTTAACGGCTACTTATTCAGTGCTGAATGAGTTGTAGTTATGACCAGTCCTCACAGTTTTGCTCATCACAGTGTCCCTATAATCATGGCCAGCAATTCTGATGTCACGGTGAGCTGTAGTCACATGATCATAATTTTCAACACTCCCTGCTGGTTTCTCACAAGCAACATCCATGGGGAAGCCTGCAGAAAGTTGGAAGTCCCAGTCACATGCAGTCCTTGCTTAACTAGGTGTGTGGTCCTCACTTAACTTTGGCAACTGGGACTGCTGGAACTACCATTGCTAAGCAGCGTGGTCACGTGACATTACAACTGCATTGCTTAGAGTGGCAATTCCAGTCCCAGTTGCCATCACAAATCAAAGACTACCTATAGACCAAATTTCATGAGATGAGCAAATGTGATTTGATTTATTTTTAAAATGCTCACCATCTTTCAAAACCATCATCTATTAATTAGCATGATTAGGGGCTGAGATCAGTTAGAGTTGAACAGTCTGGTATACCGATTGAGTTAACTGGTTTGGGACTGGGACAATTCTTGAGGGTGCTACTTCACTCGACAATGTTGACTCAGTTACTCTCCCAACCAACGTATGTTTTGGCACTGTGGGGTATGGGGCTAATTGAGAGACCTTTGAGCTCCAATAAGAAATGCAGATTATAATTGTAATTTTAAAAAGGAATTACATGAAGATGATATAAATCAATTTATGCTCTGGATCAAATTTAGCACAGTGGTATAGGTAGTCCTCAAGTTATGAACAACTAATTGAGCCCCAAATCTCTGTTGCTAAGTGAGATATTTGTTAAGTGAGTGTGGGTGGTTCGGAGAACCGGTAGCAAAAATCCCTGCCGCGCCCCCCCCCCCCCATGCCCAGCTGAGCCACACGATCATCAGAGGCTTTTTTTTTTTACTTTTAAAAGCATTTTTTCTACAACCTCTTCTGACAAAAAAATGCTTTTAAAAGTTAAAAAAAAAGCCTCTGATGATCGTACAGCTCAGCTGGGATCATCAGAGGCTTTTCAAAGCATTTTTTTCCTGCAACCTCTTGGCTGAAGAGGTGGTAAAAAAAATGCTTTGAAAAGTCTATGACGATCCCAGCTGATTGCCTGGGAGTCAGCTGGGATTGTCAGAGAAGCTTTTTAAAAAATGCTTTGAAAAGCCTCTCTGACGATCCCAGCTCAGTTGCCTGATCAGCAGAGGCTTTTCAAAGCATTAGAAAAAATGCTTTGAAAAGTTTTTTTTAAAAAAAAGAGTTGGCCACGCCCACCCAGTCACATTACCCCTCACCCCCCACCAAGCCACGCCCACAGAACCGGTAGTAACAAATTTTACATTTCACCCCTGGGCCATATCTATTGTTAGATATTAGGACTGTGCAAATCCTTCGAAAGAGGTGCTTTGCAATGCACAATAGCATTGATTCTCTCTTTGAATCAGTAAAGCAGTTATGTCATTTTCCAGGTTTGTGTGATTGTTTCATAAGCTATTGTTAGCTGGCTCTGCGGGTGGGTAAACATATAGCCACTACATGAACAAGTGTGCAAATAAAAGCTGAGAACAATTTATGAAGTGGCTGCAGGAGTCTGCAAAAAGACAAATCTTTTAATGAGACACTTTGCCGTTTTTGAAAGACTTGTACTTGCTTTAACTTGTTTTTCTTATAACTGCTCTTTTAAGAATTCCCTTTGCGAGGTACTACTGGGTCAGTTCAGAACAACTTTAACCAGCTCCCAATCCTGTCCTCCTTCTGTTATGCCCACCCATAAGGAATGCATTTATGTCGAATAAAAAAGCTTATCTGGAAATTGGTATTAATTTAGTTGCTCTTCTGCTTCTTTTGCAGGGCATTGGGTCCACAATGGCCACAGCTTTGCCCAGAACCCTTGGTGAATTGCAGCTTTATCGCATTCTGCAGAAAGCCAATCTCTTGTTCTACTTTGATGCCTTCATTCAGCAGGGAGGGGATGACGTTCAGCAGTTGTGTGAGGCAGGTGAAGAAGAGTTCCTTGAGATCATGGCCTTAGTTGGCATGGCTAGCAAACCTCTTCATGTCCGAAGGCTGCAGAAAGCTTTGAGAGACTGGGTCACAAATCCAGGCCTTTTTAACCAGCCTCTCACTTCCTTACCGGTCAGTAGCATTCCTATATATAAGCTACCGGAAGGATCGCCAACTTGGCTGGGAATATCCTGCAATAGTTATGAACGGAATAATAGTACCCGGGAGCCTCATGTGAAGATTCCAAAATGTGCCGCCACAACCTGTGTTCAGAGTGTGAGTCCTGGCAAATCTGATGGAGTGGGGACTTTAGTGCCGCAAAACAGTAATGAGCAGAGACTCTGGCAAGGACACCACGGAACTGAGAGCGAGCACAGCCTTTCCCCTGCTGACATTGGTTCTCCACCCTCACCAAAGGATAACACAGAAGCTTTGGATGCAGCTGCAGCTCTGTCAGTCACCGAGTGTGTGGAACGCATGGTTTCCACGCTCCCCAAAAGTGACTTGAATGAAGTGAAAGAAATGCTGAAAATCAATAAAAAACTGGCTAAGATGGTTGGTCATATCTTTGAAATGAATGATGAGGACCCTCACAAAGAAGAAGAGATTAGAAAGTACAGTGCAATATATGGCAGGTTTGACTCGAAGAGAAAAGATGGCAAACATCTCACCCTTCATGAGGTAAATTGAGGACTGATATTCTTTGCTAGCTCTTTTTCAGACACCTCTGAGGTTTTTTTTTTTTTTTACCACCATCCCAATCAAATTTGCTAGGGGAACATTGACACTAATCAGAATTGTATAGGTAGGAAGCACTTTTAATAAATTATTTTTGTAAATGCATTGTAAAATATTTTTAACAAAATGTAATACATTAGGTGCTTTTTTGGAGAACGCATTAAAGAAAATAGTAGTTGAAATGAAAAGTGACTGTTCTTTGTCATTTCAGAATTTGGAATAGGTAAACTGAAATCTTTTTAAATCCATGTTTTGTTTGCTCCTTTTGGAAACTTCTACAGTAAATTCACATTTACCGTATTTTTCAGAGTATAAGACGCTCCAGACTATAAGACGCACCTACCTTTTTTGGGAAGGAAAACAAGAAAAAAAAATCTGCCTCTGCCTCCCAGCAATTTGCCTCCTTGCAGCAAACAGCAGAGGCTGAAAACGGGGCGCGTGGAACAGCAACAGGCAATGGCAATCCCTTCAGCCTGAAACAGCTGATGGTTGGGAGGCTGATCCAACCACAATCAGCTGCTTGTGCTAATCAGGCTGTGCTGAAACTGAAATGGACTGTTTGCTGCAAGGAGGAAAATTGCTGTGAGGCAGAGACCAAAGGGTGGAGGCCTATGTGTGGGCAAGGCTAAATTCTATGTATAAGACACACCCAAATTTTCACCCTCTTTTAGGGGGGGGGAAGTGTGTTTTACACTCCGAAAAATACAGTAGATTATTTTAAATAACTTCCTTTAAAGCACGGGTGTCAAACTCACAGTATCACGTTCAATGGTGGGTAGCTACTGGTGGCAGCGGGAGGCTCCACCCACCCACCCGAACGCTTCTGTGCATGTGCGCGTGCATGAGCAAACTGGTAGCAAAATAAATTGAAACCCACTACTGGTCACGCTTCCATCACATGACATTTTGTGATGTTTCTTTGTGGAACTGCAGTGGGCGTGGCCTGCGCGTGACGCATCCAGCCCATGTGCCACCAGTTTGACACCCCTGCTTTAAAGAGATCTTAATAAAAGGAACTTGATTAGTAATTACCTGTTTTCAAATGTGCTCTGAAGTTAGGTTTTTCATGCATTTAGATTTTTAAAAATGTTGGTGAATTATGAAAGGATCTTCAAGAGTTTTTGATTTCTCTCCAAACAGAACTGTTGTATTCCCAAGGAGATGGTCAGCTGTTCAGGGACAGGGACACATTGTATATTTTTTAAGCTTTCATTCACTTCAGCTGTAGCTCTTTGAAACCATATGTCATATGATATATTGTAGCATTTAAACCCAAGTTCAAGATAATTACGCTTTGAAGTACCCATTTGTATTGGATGTTGCTGAACAGCAATAAAACAATTGAGTAAATATATATTGTTCAATTGTATAAGCACAATTTTAACAATTTAGCAAAATTTATTTCCCTTTGAGATTAAGAATGAAATATTTCCTTTGGAAAAAGCAAGAAAACAAATAATTGTAACTGACTGTAATAGAGTTAAATATGTCTCGTGACATTGGTGATTTTGAACATGTTCAAGACATTGAATTTATGAACAAAATTGTAAACATTTTATATAAAAATATTTCTCTTTCAGCCTCGGTCGTTATCTTTACAGCAGCATGTAGTGTATGTTAAAACTCTTGAGGTTTTGATAATTTGCCTGTATCTACTTACCATAATTGCCTTTCAGAAGTTGGCTTTTATTCATTTTTTTCATAGATTGTAGTATGTAGTTGTACGTAGTTACTTTGGTTGTTTTTCATTAGCAATACATTCATTTATTAATTGGCATAAAATATCCACCAATGTTCAGCACCTATATCAACTTATCTATATCCATTTTTTTTTTTTTTACAAAAAGAACTGTTACAATAAATTTAACTTGGATTGGGCAGAGAATTGACAAAAGTGCCGGTAAACTAGTCTGTCATTTATCCAAAATTGAGGAAATACCCTTAACTGTGCCATGCTTAATATGCCTAGTCAGAAATTAAGCTCCACTGAGTTTAGTGAATGCAACTCCCAGGACAATGCATAGGAAATTGTATCTTTAACTAGTAAATGTTACAACTGAGAATAATATATTTTATGTGCATGAAACCTGTGGATTTGCCTATATAGGGCTTTTGAATGTTGGAAATTTTATTGCTTGAATTTGTAATAAATGATCAGTGTTAAGGAAAGGCCATCAGCTGAACTTCCTTGGATTTGCTTTGTCAGAGGGTGGTTTCTTGAAGTTATGTCATTGCTAGTGAGCAGTAGTTTCAAGCTGATGGGTTAAACCAGGGGTGTCAAACACAAGTTGTCATGGCGGCATCACGAGACATATCGGGACGTTTTCCCCCTTCACTAAACCAGGTGTGGGTGTGGCCAGCACATGATGCACCTGGCCCGTGGGCTGGAATTTTGACAGCCCTGTGCTAAACCAAAGGCTCTTCTATTTCTTTCATGTGATTTCCATAACAAATGTAGCTTATTGCAATAAAATAACAATTCAAAGCCAACAAATATTTATTTTTCTGGTCTTTTTTTTTTTTTTATGGATCACAAAGCTTGAAAAATGTGATCTATGTTACTTGTTAAAAACTTTCCCATCACTTCACTTCTGAGCAACAAACTTATCAGAAATTAAGATGTTTTACAATACTGTTTAGGTATGAAAATAAGGTCTTCCTTATTTACCATAGGAAGGATAAATAAAAGTAGCTGTGGAAATAATATACAGAATGAGGACTTCATCTTGCATTAAATTTCTTTCATTTTCTCTGATTTCCAGTTATTATTTGGTTTGTCCCACTAGTGATGGCTTCTCTGTAGATAGTTGAAGAGTACTCCATTTTTCTGAGGTTTAGGGGTCATTGTGTGCTAGAAACAGAGCTCATGTTTTCAGGTACTGGTTGTTCAGTCTTCTTGCCTAACTTTCGTCTTTAGAGACAAAGGTTGGAATATCTCAAAGAGACATGGGTGGGGGGGAATATCTGGTAATTTCCAGTACCATGCACATTTTAGCTGGTGTTTACTTCTAGGATGAGAAAGGAACTATTTCTTCCACAATCATGTATCTGTCTATTCAGAAGAACAAATGTCTGCTATTGTGGAAAGTAGCTTATTATTTGTGTATATATAACCAAAGCCTACTTAAGCAGATTCCAGGCTGTATGTGACACAGTTTTTACAATCCAATATTGGGGGAAACTAGATTGATTTGAACATGTAGATATTTTTGAGCTGATAGCCTAAATTTCTGTCCATTTAACTGTTAGGAAAAATCTGTCTTGTTCTAAATGTAGGACATGTGAAAAAAAAGGAGTTCCAAAAGAGTTGGCTGCCACAAATTCTGTCAATTACCATAGAAATTCTTCACTGAAGAATATGACATACAAGCCCACACAACATTTCTGTATTTTATATTAATGAAACATTAAATGTTTAATAATAAAAATATTGTATTAAGTTTTATTTTAGGGGAAAATGGAATAATATTTTTTTTATATCTGAATGAATACATTTTAATCCATTTTATTATTAAAATAGGTAGAATGTAAACGGCAAGTGTTATTTTAAAATACTTCTTTCTCATTTGCAAGAGAATTAAGTGAGCTAAATCACAGTAATTATTTCCATCTTCATGAAGACCACAGCATCTGTTTTAGTATGGGATGATGAAATGACAGTTGGACTAATGGTGCTCATTTGGTCAATTGTTGACAGCTTTAGAGTTTTAGAGGGAATTGGCTGACTCAGAATGCATTTCAGTGATTACTGGCTTCAGGCTTCAGTTTAAAATTTCAGCTTATTGGAAATTTAATTGATCATGAAATAAACATTCTGTTTTCTTGTGCTGGTAAAAATTTGCGGAACTCATTCTTAAATGATCTAAGCACAAACGCCTCTGTTACTTTATGTATTTATATATCACGTCTATTCATCAAGTTTATGTGGCTGCCCATGTCACAAAAAGTGACTCTAGGCAGTGTATAGCAAAAAAGTATAAAACAGTAAACATGTCAAACACACATTAAAAAAAGTTGAAGTAAAAAGTACACCCAAGAGATTCGATCAATAACGGAGCCACCTCAAGATCTTACTGATCCCCTGAGACCCAGCAGGTCTGAGGCAGCAGGTTTTATTTATGAAAAAATAAGGGATCGAGCTGACCTCACTTGGGAATGGCAGGTGTGGGATAATATTCCATAAGGCAGGGCAAAAAAGCCTCCTCTCTTGAGACAGTACTCTGACCTGCAGCATGCCTCCCTTGCTAAATCTGATGGAATAAGCCAATGTAATCAAAAGAGAGACAGTCCCTCAGATAGCCCATTCCCATGCCATGAAAGCCTTTAAAGATCAACCCAGCACCTTGAATTGCAATTGGACTAGCAACTAATGCAGTTCTCAGACAAGACACATAATGTGCTGTTTTATAAGCACGCATAACAGCTTGTACCATTGTGTTTTGCATCAACTGAAACTTTTGGATACCTTTGAAGGGCATTACAGTAATCCAGTCAGGAGGTGACTAGAACATAAGTAACTATAAGCTGAGCCTCTTGATCTAGGAATGGGTATAACTGATAAACAACTTGAAGCTGCGCAAAGGGCCTTCTAGTTACATTCGCCATTTGCTCTTTAAGCAGCAGTTGTGAGTCCAGGAGGACCAAGAGTATACATTGGGCCAGTCTGGGGTTGTATAAACCCATCTAACACTAAAGGTGATAGCTCTAGAATCGTCAGGCCCCCAGACTGAAACCTACCCAATATTTGCCAGGGTTCAGCTGAAAGCTGTTGTTCCCCGTGTAGACTGTCCCATAACGTCTCATATATTGAGTAGGTTCACAGTTCATGCTAAGTCAAGATTTGTTGAATTATGTATTACTAAATAAATTAGATCTGAAATAACTTGAATTACAGGGGATATTTTTTGTGAGTCTATTTACAACCAAGCAGAGGTACATTCTACTTATTAATTCTATGGAAATATATCAATAGAATGGAATATATGTAGCTCAGTGTTAAACTATGGACTCCTTGGTTCTCTCTGAGCTTGGCTGTTTACTTGCAGACATTTCATTAACATCTTCAGTGCTAGTGTGTATGAGTGGGGGTAGTTTTCTTCTTTGATTAGGGTATTGTTTTCTGCCTGTTTGTCTAGTGTTTATCCCTGATTATCAGGTTGTTGTTGCTGGCAGGGCATGCTGCTATATATAAACAGGGAGCAAACCTCACACTCAGTGTATTGGCAATGTTACCTAGTCAGGTAATGAAATAATCATGCTCACATAGCACCAAGGTGAAAAGTATTTTCTGATTGGGAAATTATTTTTGCTTGTTCCAACTCTTCTAAGCAGCATTCACAGCATTTTAAGAAAATGAGCCATTTCTTTGTTATCCAGCTATGAGGCAAAAGTTTTTCTTCCTAGGATCAGTAAAATTAATTTAGTTTGTTCACATGCTATTTGGGGGGGAGGGGAACTTCCCCAAGTTAATTTGTTTGTTAGAAAATTAAATTACTTGTACAGTGAAGGTCTTAAATTGGTAGTCTAGTCTTATTGTCGTTTCCATTCCTGGTTAAATGCATCCGTTAACCTTTAGGAAAGCATTTTAACTTTCCTAAAACTTTATTTTTTAAAATAATATACTGTATTTTTCGGAGTATAAGACACACCTACCTTTTTTGGTTTTTTTTTAAAAAAAGAGTTTTTTTTTAATTTTTTAGACAAGCACACACACAAACATACAATGTATTTTCTTTGAACAGAGTAGCTGGTTCACAAATTTAAACAGTGTTTAGTCATTTCAATTAAATTTACAATTTTTATATTTCCTTTTTGCCATATTTATTCCTCATCTATTTTTTAAAAAAAAACAATATTACCCTTCATTCTCATCTCTAATCTTAATCAAATTCAATTTTTCCCTTCTATTCTACATTATACCCCTTCCCATTGTCATCTATTTTATATCCATCCTCATATTGGTTAATTATTTAATATTACAATTGTTTAATACAAATTCAACATTTTTATATAAATCAATTAGTTATAACTATCTTTTTTGTATATGAATCAATATGAACATGAATATTCCAATTATTTCCATGCAATCCAATTTTTTACAAATCAATAATAAACCAAATAATTTTCCCCATATATTCCTCCAAACCATATCTTAACTATTTCTGCTTTCAACACAATATACAATTAATAGCATCTCAATTATTACAATTCCCTAGTTAAATAGATATTTTTTTCTTTTGTGTTTTAAAATCTTGAACTCTCCTCTTTTGCCCTACATTTCCCATTGTTTACGCCTAGCTTTTTTGGTGAGCAAAAAGAGAAAGAAATATCTCTCCCTGCCTCATTTTGTCTCGTTGCAGGAGAGCCTGCTTTACTTTCAGTTTCGTTTTAGCTAGGGGGGAAAAGAAATCTGCTCTAGCACTCTTTGCAGCAAGCAAAGAGCTTACAAAACAAGAGCTTGCAAAAGAGCCTGTGCAAAACAACTGAGAGTCGGGAGGCTGATCTAATCAACTTGTGCTAATTAGCCTAGGCTGAAGCTGAATGGTGACTTTTTTCTTGCTGTTTGCTTGTAAGGAGGTAACTGCTGGGAGGCAGAGGCCAAAGGGTGGGGACCAGTGAGTGGGCAGGGCTACATTCGGTGTATAAGACGTACCTAAATTTTCACCCCCTTTTGGGGGGTAAAAAGGTGCATCTTATACGGTATTAACAGAAATGTAACCAACTTATTATTTTAATGAGTCTTAATATAAAGCTATTTCATTTTATTAGCTCTTTCTTAATGGATTGTGAAATCTGCAGTTGGAATTATTCTTTTGTTCATGCTTATTTTATATATTTTTGGCAGCTCTGAAATTCCATAGACTATTTCTGGTCACATAGTTAGATGTAAGACAGATGCCATTGCTCCCAGTTGCTTCATCTCTTCTTTTATATAAATTAGTGTTCTGTTGAAATATTGGTTTTGAAAAGGAATGAGGACTTGAACATGTTGAAATAAAGGTAAAAAATTAAACTAATTATGTTTGAATTTGTACAAAAGTATGACATATTTCTGGTTTCTTAGGTGTCAACAAAACAGATTGTTCATAATAGCATCCTGATTTTGCTAATAAACTTGTCATTCTTTGAAAGACAGTCCTGTAATCTTCATTCCGTCCATTCACTTTATCCCTACTTCTGTTTCCCTATCCTTGCCAACATAATCATTTGTTCTAGGCCAGTGATGACTAACCTTTTTGTCATCGCATGCCAAAAGCCGGGGGAGTGTGGTGGGGTCACACGCACGCATGCCCACATCCATAATTCTATGCGCCCCACCTCCCTGTGCTCCCCCCATTTTTGGCGCGTTTTTTGACCCGTTTTTTGCTCTCCCCAGGCTCCAGAGCCTTTCTAGGAGCCTGGGGAGGGCAAAAACGGCCTTCCCCACCCCCCAGAGGCCCTCCAGAGGCCGGAAACAGTGTGTTTCCTGACTTCTGGTGGGCCCAGAAGGCCCGAAAATCAGCTGGCTGGCGCATGCATGCATGTTGGAGATAAGCTCGCGTGCCCACCAATATGGCTCCGTGTGCCACCTGTGGCATCCATGCCATAGATTCACCGTCACAGTTCTAGGCTATCAAGCTACTTGAATCACAACCAAAGTATGTGAATTTCTGCTTACCAGTCAGTATTTACAAAGGGTATTGCACCATGGTGGAAGAGGAATGTTGACTGAAACAAATCTTATTGTATATATATGTTGGATTTGTTTATTCTGGGAAGTTTATACATGTTTATTAAGTAATTCTATATTACAAGCCATATACAGTATATTAGCATCAGGATTTGAATTGGACAGAAAACTTTTGTATACTTCCTAGTTCTGATCACACAGGTGTCTTTGCTGTAAGATTTAGAAATTTGATTTATTTTCAAGAAACAGAAGAGTTTTAGAGTGTTCTTAATGTGAAAACTAGTAACAGTGGATAATGTTTTGTTGGTTATAAAGTTCCAAGGAAGTAGTTCTGGACCACAGTAATTGCTAGGGTATGATGGTTGCATATTCTTAAATTCTTAAATGTTTATTAATAATCATAACTTAATATGAAGCACTTATTTAGAATTCTGATTTATTTCAATTTCTAAGGAAGTTTAAGATTATAGGCAATGACTACAGACATTAGCACATGTGATAAAATATGTAATGTTGGTGAATCTTGCTTATTTTGCTTGCAATCCATTCTGAAACTTTCTGCACTTACAAAATACAATGGTTGTCATATTTCCTACCCTTGTCAATGTTTTTTTGTTGTGCCTTTGAGACAATGACTCCTAGCAACTCCCTGGACAAGTCCTTGCAATTTTCTTAAAAGGTTACCCTTCTAAGAGTTGTGCCTGAAGCAGGACTGGAGCTCTTAGTCTCCGAGTTCCTAGTCTGGTGCTTTACCCTAAACTGGCTCTCCTTATAAATATTAAAATTTCCATTTTCTGCTGTCTTATTTTACATAACTGAACAATATGAAGTGAAAGTTTAAAAATTCTATCCTAAAGTTTAAAAATTCTATCCTAAACCACTGCATTCACCCTTTCTATATAAGTAGTTCTCAACTTACGACCACAATTGAGCCCAAAATTTCTGTTGTTAAGGGATTCATTTGTTAAGTGAGTTTTGCCCCTTTTTACAACATTTTTTTTGCCACAGGGCTAAGTGAATCCCTGCAGTTGATAAGTTAGTGACCTGGGTTGTTAAGTGAATCTGGCTTCCCCATTAACTTTGTTTTCAAAAGGTAGCAAAGGTCATAAGTCTCCTTTTTTCAGTGTTGTTGTAACTTAGAACGGTCATCTAATGAACTGTTGTTAAGTCGAGGACTACCTGTACATGTTGCTCCAATTATGTATGGCTGATTTCGAAAACAATAAGATGATTTGAAACGAAAGCTTAACAATATGAATAAATTTCTCCGCACAAAAAATCCAACTACACTTAATTGCCTGCTGAAACCACATTGATGAATGTATGTGGTTTTCTAAATTACTCATTTATTTATAGAAACATACAAAATATAAACAAAAATCCCCCAAGACACACTTAAAAAGAAAGCATGATCCAGGAATCCCTGCAATGATATTTCTTAAGGGTAAGGGCCAAGAGGAAGGTTCCACTAATATCCAGGTCATTAGCCAAGAAAAGCTTTAAAGCACTTTGATTACACCTGGAAGGAAATTGGTAACTTCTGTAGCTCTCAGAGCAGATATGCTACATTGGGATTTTGCCGTGTGCCCATAACCTCTCAAACCACTGCATTTTGAACCAATCTCAATTTCAGGGTCTTCAAGGAACAGCTTCATATAGAACAGGGGCCTCCAACCTTGGCAACTTTAAGACTTGTGGACTTTAACTCCCAGAATTTTGGGAGTTGAAGTCCACAAGTCTTAAAGTTGCCAAGGTTGGAGACCCCTGATACAGAACACATTGCAGAAATCTAAATAGGTGGTGATCGAGCCTGAATAATTATGCACAAAGCTTCTCTCTGTGCAAGTAAAGTGGCAACCGGTGCATAAGGTAGACCCGTTCGAAGCTCTTCCTAGCCACAGCTGCCACTTATCCTTCAAGCAGGAACTGTGAATCCAGGAACACAGATTCCAAACCAGGACTGAATGGGGGTTATGCCATTCAGTTAAGCTACTCTGTTTTGTGGGAATTAAATCAAAATCTGTTCTTTCCCATCCAAACCCTCTGCAGCTTCCGGACATTGTGATAGAACATCCAACACAACCCTTATCTGGGCTGGAGTTAAGATATCCAACTAAGTATCAGCTACGTATTGATGATATTTGACTCCATGCCAGTGAATGACCTTCACCAGTAATTTAGGCAGATATTAAATAAGTGGTGGGTAAGTGTCAATCTACATGACATTATGTAGTGGAGGGCTTGATTCCCCACCCCCCCTCAATTATGCTTGATTGGATCCACCTGCTTTGGAAGGACAACCACTGAGAACAGTGATTCCCCACCCCACCCCAAATTCCAGCCTTTGCACATGGTCCAAGAGATATTGAAAACTGCTAGGAGATAAAACAGAGGCTTGTTTTTTTAGTGATTCAGCACTAAAGCCCTAACTCTAAACTCACATTACATTTGTTAAGATTTTGGGAAATAAATCTCATGGATATTAATATAATGTAAAGCTGCTTGAAAGTTTTGAAGAGAGTTTAAATAATGAGTTCAGAGTTTTAGCCAAGATCATTTCATCTTCTTCCCTAACTCTCATTAATTGAATGAAAGGCTATTTTGCACTTGGCTACAGTTGGTGGACATGATTCTCACAAAAACTGGATCTCGAAAATCTGATTACTTCCCATCACTGCTTACTCACACACTAGCACATAATTAATACCAAGTAAGTCTGGACTTTCTTTCAAAAACAGCCTTTCTCTCAGTGAGAACTAGGTTTTATTGATATTAAATTGTTTCAGTAAGTATCTAGTTATACTGATCTTTTTTTAAAAAAAGTAAACTTAAGACCTGCTGGGTGATTGAGTGGAAGGACTGCTTCCTTCCATGAAAAAAACTTATTAGAAAATTGTAACAAAGCTGGACAGTAATCCAGCTTCCTATAGATACCACTAATGTTTTGAGCAGTGCCACAGGTATTACAGGCTTAGATAGCTTTTCCAGGACTGATGTGCTAATGAGTCAAAAAATGTTTATATGTTGTTTTTGTAGCTCACAGTAAATGAAGCAGCTGCTCAGTTATGTGTCAAGGATAATGCACTATTAACCCGGAGGGATGAACTCTTTGCTCTGGCACGGCAGATCTCTCGAGAAGTTACATACAAGTACACTTACCGGACCACCAAGTAAGCTACATTTTTTTTAAACAAAAAACCAACAACCTAATTTGAAATGGGTACATTACAAAGTATTAGAAATCACTTTGCAATCTTTCTGCCCTATGGTCTCACACGCCCATACAAATATATGAACCAGATGGGAAGTGTGAATGCTGGTGCCTTTTTTGAGCACAGGAGGATTGAACAATTTAACTGTAGACAACTGCCTCATATTTCTCTGTTAGGAACATAACAGTCACATATCCACAGCAGTGATGGGTTTCAAATTTTTTTACTACCGGTTCTGTGGCTATGACTTGGTGGGCATGGCAGGGGAAGGATACTGTAAAATCTCCATTCCCACCCCACTCCAGGGGAAAGGATACTGCAAAATCCTCATTTCCTCCCGATCAGCTGGGACTTGGGAGGCAGAGAATAGATGGGGGCGGGGCCAGTCAGAGGTGATATTTACCGGTTCTCCGAACTACTCAAAATTTCCACTACTGGTTCTCCAGAACTGGTCAGAACCTGCTGAAACCCACCTCTGATCCACAGCACTTTTTTAAAAATCAGTGTTGTGGAGAGTTGCATTTTTTTTCATCAGAAGACTACTTGGGTGTTCCCAGAGAGGGTAAAAATCTTTCTCATCTGTCATATACTTAGGGAGTATTGCTTTATAGGAACTCAGTTTCTCTCCCCTTGCCATAGATGGTGCAATCCAGTGATAGTGAACATATTGAACATGTGCTTCAGTGAGCAGAATGGCTTTGAAGGAATGGAAAAAGAGTCCCAACCAAGACAGCGTTCAGTTAAAAGAAACCCAAGTCCAGAGTAGAACTGTAACCTGAGAAAATGTAGACAAGACCTTCCCTAGTCTGGTCTACCTTGAAGTCTCGATGTGCTTCCCCCTCCCTCCTTTTATCTTCATAAGAACTAGGGAGGGTTTTGTCTGAGATGTTTTCTCAAGTTAGAGTTAATCACCAATGTTAGATTTTGTTTATCTGGCCATTGTCTTGGTAGCAGCTCTTCCTCTTGTGTGTCAAGGCCACTACATGTACATTGCCCGACTATGAAGCTGCCTCAAAATTAAGAGTCCCAGATTGAGACAGTATAAAATTTCTGCAAATGAACAGACAAGCCTATGAATAAATTAAATGAAGATAAATTCAGAGAAGCATAATTTCCAAGGCAGGTGTTTTGCAATAGTTTTTCTGAACATATGTACATATTCCTGTTAAATATATATATATCTATATATATCTATTTTCATCTTCTAGGTCTAAATGTGGAGAAAGGGATGAACTGTCACCAAAGAGAATTAAGATAGAGGTATTGTACTTTTAACTTGTTCTGTCTAGCTGTGGCTACTAAAATCCAATTTTCCCAAGGCTGGGTTCTGTAGATAGTGATTATCATCACAAATAATGGGAAGGAGTTTGTGGAGTCCATTGGAGAAAGAAAATGGAGTATGATGGCATTACTTTACAGTCTATTTATAGAAATGAACTTGTAAACTATCTTTGCCTTCAAAAGTGGTGTAAGAAATTTAAAATGAAAATCAGTTCAAGTCACTTCTCAATAATATAAAAGTAATTATGGTAGTTTGAAATGGCTCTTGACTGTTTTTATGATAATTGAGAATCAGTTTGGTATAATGGTTAAAGTGCTGACCTAGAAACCAAAAGACTGTAAATTCTAATCCTGCCTCAGGCCTAAAAGCCAGCTAGGAAAATAATAGTTTTTTTCTTGACAAAATGAATTATACACGTTATTTGAGGGATGACCTAAGAGAAATATTAATTTATTGATTTTATATCCAATATTTTATTTTATACAACTCAAGATGGCATATATAATTCTCCTACCTCCTATTTTCCACACAACAACCTTGTAAAGTGGGTTGCATTGAGAGAGAATGATTGTGATCAAAGTCATCCAGCCACAGTTTGCAATTAAGCTTTAATTAATGGCAATTAAGTTGACATGGATGATTTACCAGTATGTTTGAAAAGGACTGTTAAGCTACTGCAGGCTAATTCTGCTGATTGCCGATTGCCAGCAATTCGGCAGTTTGAATTTCACTGGCTCATGGTTGACTTACCTTCCATCCTTCCGGGGTTTTGTAAAATGAGGACCCAGATTGTTGGGGGCAATAGGCTGACTCTATAAACCGCTTAGAGAGGGTTGTAAAGCACTGTGAAGTGATATATAAGTCTAAGCCAGTGGTTCTCAATCTTCCTAATGCCGCGACCCTTTAATACAGTTCCTCATGTTGTGGTGATCCCCAACCATAAAATCATTTTCATTGCTACTTCATAACTGTAGTTTTTTACTACCGGTTCTGTGGGCGTGGCTTATTTTGTGGGCATGCCTTGGAGGTCATGTGACTAGGTGGGCATGGCTATGTGTATAGGAACTACTCAGAGGGCTGAAAAAAGTCATTTCTGACAGATCCTCGCGCTTTTGATTGGTCCTCACACTTATGACCATCCTTACATTTATGCCCGTGCAGCATTCTTAACAATCATGTCACTCATTTCACAACTGCTTCTCTTCCCCATGGTGATAAGATAGAGCAAAAATGTAAAATGTGAGGACAGTCATAAGTTCGAGGACTGGTCAAAAGTGCGAGGACCAGTCAAAAATAACTTTTTCAGCCCTCTGAGTAGTCCATGTGCACAAAAGGACTACCCACAGGGCTGAAAAAAGTGATTTCTGACAGGTCCTCGCACTTTTGACCAGTCTTCGCACTAATGACTGGTCATCATGCCCATTGTAGCATTCTTAACATGTGACCAGGTGGGCATGGCTATGTGTATAGGGACTACTCAGAGGGCTGAAAAAAGTCATTTCTGACAGGTCCTCGCACCTTTGACTGATCCTCACACTTATGACCATCCTCACATTTATGCTGGTGCAGCATTCTTAACAACCATGTCACTCATTTCACAACTGCTTCTCTTCACCATGGTGACCAGATAGGGCAAAAACATTAAATGTGAGGACAGTTGTAAGTTTGAGGACTAGTCAAAAGTGCGAGGACCAGTCAAAAATAACTTTTTCAGCCCTCTGAGTAGTCTATATGCATAAAAGGATACAGCAATAGAGAGGGATGAAGGAAGGGAAGGGAAAACGGTAGGAGTGAGGGTAAGAGAGGGAGGAAGAGAGGAGGAGAAGGAGAAAGGAAGAGAAAGTAGGGAGGAGAAGAAGGGGAAAAGAGAAAGTAAAAAGGAAAGAAAAAAGAGAGGTGGTAGGTTTGAGTAGAAAGATTGCTATACAATAAAAGAGATGAAAGGGAAAAAAACCAACCCCAAACAAATACAAAGATATTAAGATAAAGAATGGATTATTAAACTTTAAAGAATAAAAGAGAACAAATATGAATAAATAGCAATAATTAGAAACACACATACAAACATGCAATGTCTTTTCTTTGAACAGAGTATTTGGGCAGTTCACAAATTTAAACAGTGTTTAATCATTTCAATTAAATTTACAATTTCTATATTTCCTTTTTGCCATATTTATTACTCATTTATTTTTTTTAAAAACCAATATTACCCTTCATCCTCATCTCTAATCTTAATCAAATTCAATTTTTCCCTTCTCTTATATATTATACCCCTTCCCATTGTCATCTATTTTAATATCCATTGGTTAATTATGTAATTATTAATATCCATAATATCCATTGGTTAATTATGTAATTATGTAATGCAGTTGTTTAATACAAATTCAACATTTTAATATAAATCAATTAGTTATATAACTATCTTTTTGTATATTAATCAATATGAACATGAATATTCCAATTATTTCCATGCAATCCAATTTCTTACAAATCACTTAATTATATTTACCAATAATAATAAACCAAATAATTTCCCCCATATATTCCTCCAAACTACAATTTAACCATTTCTGCTTTCAACACACTATACAATTAATAGTATCTCAATTATTACAATTCCCTAATTAAATAGAGCTTTTTTTCTTTTGTGTTTTAAAATCTTGAACCTCCTCTTTTGCCCTAAATTTCCCATTGTTTGTACCTACCTTTTTTGGTGAGGAAAAAGAAAAAGAAATCTCCCTCCCTGCCTCATTTTGTCACGTTGCAGCAGAGCCTGCTTTACTTTCAGTTTCGTTTCAGCTAGGGGGAAAAAAACTTCTCCAGCACGCTTTGCAGCAGAGAGTTTGCAAAAGAGCCTGCACAAAGACCCTTGAGAGCAAGGAGGCTGATCAAATCAATTTATGGTAATTAACCTATGCTGAAGCTGAAAGAGGCTGGTTTTCTTATTTTTGCAGGCATGGTCTACTCATTTATTTTCTTTTAACACGGATCAGCTGTAGGGAGGCCCTTTGAAGCCCCATGGCAAGAATTTAAACAGGTTTTTTCCCTCTAGCCATCAACTGGGACTCAGGAGGCAGCAATAGATTGGGAGTGGGCGGGGTAAGCGAATGGGACCGGCGATCCAACAGAGGGTGAGGGTGAGTGAAGGCGTGGGGGGGGGGCGAGAGAGGGCTTTGGCGACCCCTGTGAAATGGCCCTTCGACCCCCAAAGGGGTCGCGACCCCCAGGTTGAGAACCACTGGTCTAAGCGCTATTGCTATTACTAAATTGGCTTTCTCCCATGTAAGCAGTCCCAGCGTCTTGGGGCTGCAATTCCTAGAGGATGACAGATTGAGGAAGCTATATTGAACCATGGACTGAATTGAAGTATTGTTCTATAAGCATATGGCATAAATGGAATTAAAGTTGTTTATTTTTCAGTGTAAATAAAACAACCTTTTGTTCAGATAATTCAAAGAGCTGTATTTCCTCATTCAGATCTTACGCTTTTTAGAAAATATTTTAGATCCTCTTGGAGAGAGTATTTCCTGAGTCACTGAAGAAATACTTTTTTCCAGGGGTGAAATCTAAAATTTGTTACTACTGGTTCTATGGGCGTGGTTTGGGGGGGGTAATGTGACTGGGTGGGCGTGGCCACTTTTTTAAACTTTTAAAACCATTTTTTACATGTAAAACCATGTTTTAAAAAATGCTTTCAAAAGGCTCTGACGATCCCAGCTGAGTTGCCTGATTGCAGGCAACTCAGCTGAGATCATCAGAGCTTGGATTGTCAAAGCCATTTAAAAGAAAAAACTTTTTCTTTTAAATGGCTCTGGCGATCCAAGGTGAGTTACCTGATTAGCAGGCAAGTCAACTGGGATCGTAAGAGCTTGGATCGTCAGAGCCATTTAAAAGAAAAAAAAGATTCTGATGATTGCGTGGCTCAGCTGGGCATGGGGGGCGGGGGCAGGGATTTTTGCTACCGGTTCTCCAAACTGCCCGCCACCATCGCTACCTACTTGCCCGAGCCGGTCCAAACCGGGAGCATTTCACCTCTGCTTTTATCTCTTTGGGTCGTTGACTAAATATAGCAAGCCAAAGGAGTTTTTCTTCTTTAAGATTTACTTTTAAATAACACTGTTGATGTTAAATATTAGAAACTGGAGCACACAAATATAGAGAAGATTCTTTTATTTTCAGTAAAACTTCAAAGTGTTAGACTTCTCCCTGTCTCATATATCAGGTGATATGGACCAAATGTATGGTAAAAGATGGGATGTCTCAAACGTATCAAGATAGTGGCTTTGTTTATTGAACTCTGTTCCTTTTTTTGATGTGTGTCATATATGTATCAATTATGACAAACAAGCAAACATAAAATAGCCCACAGCTAAAGTCTCACAAACTGCTGGTCTTGGTAATTTATTTTTTTTTAATACAGACAACAATTTTTATCAGTAGCTACTATTGCTGAGTTGGTTTTATTTACTTATTAATCAAATTTATTTCTATGAATTAAATTCAGACCAATCTGTGCACACTCAATATTCACATTAAATGATATTCTTTTGACCCTCCTACACTTTGAATAATGGAATTTCTATACTGTATTATGAATTGAGCTTGAAAATCCTTCGTTTTGCTTGTAGTATGAAGAGGGATATACATGTTCTGGGAATTAATATATTATAATTAAAAATAATAGAAAATAGGTTCAGCATTTTTTTCCTGTTTTTGCTTTTTAGGAAGGGATATTTTAATTTGATTGCTTTGCTCTGAGTGGACTTTTTTTAAAAATAGGGCTAAAAGAAGGAGTTGGGATGAAGAAAAATACATAGTTAAAACTTACTTATTTCTATCAATGCTATTGGTGATTTTTCAACAGTATAGAACATGGGTGTCAAATTCACGGGCTGGATGCATCACGTGCTTAGCCACGCCCATCCCTGTTTTAGCGAAGGGGCGGGTCACGATACATCACGTGATGATGTGAGTTTGACACTCCTAGTATAGAACATAGAACATGAGGGTTTGAAGAGAACTTGGAGATATTCTAGTCCAACCCGTTGCCTATGGCAGGAGATTCTATTGTCCAGTCTCTTTTTGAAAACTCGAGTGATGAAGCACCCATAACGTCCAGACGCAAGCTTTTCGACTGATTGTTCTCACTTTGAAAACATTTTTCATTTGTGTACTCACTTTAAGGACTTATTCCAATATTGCACTGAACAGAAAGTCTTAAATATAAGATTTATCTATTTAAGTAAAGTATTCAGTAATGCTGTGTACCACATTGCTTTCCAAATATATTTCCAGTGTTCCTTTTTTTTGTATTTTTTACAGTCACAAATAACAAATGTTGCCAGTAACATCAGTATATCGCCTCACATATATTTGATTTTAGTTTTGCTGGATGCATTTTGACTCATGTTTTTAACAGCTTATAATTATTTATACAAGCCTGAAATAGATCCAAATAGACATGCTTCAATTTTTCAGGCTTCTGATGCTTGGCAGCTGGCCACATGTGTTAATTCAGATACACCCCGCCTCCCCTCCCATCTAGTATTTGAATTTTGCAGAGTTTAATATGCTTTAAATGCATTACTTCCTTACTGCTAAATTTATTAATATAAGGATTGAAACTTGTAAGGCAGGAATCACTTAATTCTTAAGCCAGGGAGAATTGCCACACAAACATAGAATAAATACTGGTAGTTTTCAACTTACAACTAGTTGCTTAACAACTGTTCAAAGTTACTTCTCCAGAGCTCCTTGTAATCCTTTTGACAATACGATAGTTGCAACATACATACCAATACACAGACACGCTGCAGTTAATACCGTAGCATTTTGGATGCCTGGCAACTGACTCATCTTTACAGCCATTTGCAGTGGATATGACTACCAATTTGCAAAAAAAAAAAAAAAAAAAAAAAAAAAGCTGGCTTTTAGCAAAAAATGCCTATTGAGGAAAACAGATTTCCATAATGACTGTGGCATTCACTTCAATTTAAAGCAGGACATCAGATGAAATATGAAACAAATTAGTTTGTCAGGTCTCCCAGAGATGTTGATTTCAGATCTGCTCAGATATCCGTGGAAAAATTGTATCAGAATATGGGTGGGAAGGGAGGATACCAGGAATATCATTGCCCTTTTCAGTTGCCTCCTGCTCATTAAAGTTGAGCCTACATATCTGTTGGAGAAACATTACAGCAGTGTGCACAAAGCCTGTATTTATATTAAGAATTTAGTCACTGTATCACTCCCAGATTAAACTATCCCTGTCCTGTTGCAAACCACACATACACACCAGTTGCAAGGTGAGAATACCAATTTACTCAAGACTGAGTAGAAAAGTGACAGACAGGGAAAGAAATGTATAAATCAAAACAGTCTTTGGGAAAGAAAGCTTCCCTGGGTAGCTTTGCTTTCAACAAGAGCGGGCAGACATGAAGTCAAAATCCTGGCTGAATTTCAAAGAAGCAAGTCAAGATTGTGACACAGTCTGAGGGTCAGAGTTTCAGGGTTTGTAAACAAATTTCACAGGAATGACATGACAGAACAGGAGATCATACAGGAGTTGTTTTGAGCAGAGAAATGTAGATACCCCATACGCTCTAGATCTGGCCAATTGATTAAAAAGGTTTGTCCCAGATTCCAGGGGTTCAAAGACACCCAGAAATTAAATGGAGCCCAGCTATTCAGAGTCTCATGTCAACATTTAATCATTCCAGTTACTCTACAGATCAAGGTAGGCTTGAAAATACAAGTGCAGGTCCAACTAGAATCTGGCATCTTTCACTGAATCTCCTAAAATAATCAGACATGCATTCTTCTCTTATCTCAGGGGTATCAAACTCAAGGTCCGTGGGCTGGATCTGGCCTGTAGGGTGCTTAAATCCGGCCCATGGGACCAGCCTGGAAATATCAAAGGACTGGCCCATGATGCCTCTGCTGGCCAAAAGGGCCTGCGTGTGGCCCCTGTGTAGCCCGTTTTTGGTCTCCCTGGCCAAAAACAGATCTCATGAGGCCCATTTTTGGCCAGCAGAGTGCTGCTGGAGGCTGGGGAGGCCAAAAATGGGCCATGTGGGGGCCTCAGCAGGCATCCGTCCCATCTCCCCCCTGCTCCCCATCCCCTCCCCCCCACCGCTAGCCCCTGGAGAAATACAATGCTGATCCAGCCCTCAAAGAAATCCAGTTTGACACCCCCGTTTTACCTCATCTAAACAACTCTTCATATTTGAGATTACTCTGAATCTTACAAATCACCAATTGTCAGGTATCCAAAGAAATTTATTTAGCTTTTCTTTGTCATTTAGTCTTAGGAGTAGACACATATTCACAATCTGTTGTATTATCTGGGATAATACAACATTAGAATTGACAAGCAATCCTCCCAGCTGTAGGGCCTTAGGTTTATCACAACTGCAGTAAAATATGAATCTCACCTTGTGTGCAAAATATATGATCTATTTTTTTTCAAAAAAAATTTATGTTGCCCATCTCCCCTGCAAGGTGATTCTGAGTAGCACACAAGTGATATGGCAATATGTTTGGAGAAGGAGACATGAAGACTCCCATAAATTTCTCTTTTTTGTCCCTGACCAGTGTTTCTGTCTTGTCTTGTCTTTTTTTTAAAAAATTTTTTAAGAGACAAGTAATTCATTATTACTGTCCTAATTAGGAATATGTATCCCTGGTTTCGGAGCTGTTGCAATGATGCTGCAGAAGGCATTCATATTTAGCTAATTAAATCTCAAGGAATATTACAATCTTGATTCATACAAGGAAGGGCATGTGTATTATATTGGATTGCATTATATATTGGGTGGCTTTGGTAACAAATGTTCGGATATATGATAATGTTATTCAGATCAGGAATTAGTCCCTCAATTTTCATGCAATTTATGAAACTTTATTTTATTATTTCTCATTAATTCTAAGATGATCTCTGCAGTAAACTAGTTAGGGCACTCCTTGTGTGCCTTTATGACTACACTCTCTAGGCTAAGCTAAAGAAATATGCCTTTTACCTGCCCATATTGGTCTATTTCAATGGTGGGTTGCTCCCAGTTCGCAAGAATCGGTAGTAAAAATTCGTAGTAGATTGGAGAACCGGTAATAACATTGGCTGGCCACACCCCTGAACCGGTCCCCGGCCCAGTCGCTGCTTGCTTACTCCGCACACCTCATCAGAGGCTTTTTTTTTAACTTTTAAAAGCATTTTTTCTACAAGCTCTTCGGCCGAAAAAAATGCTTTTAAAAGTAAACAGAAAAAAAGCCACTGATGATTGCACAGCTGGGATCGTCAGAGGCTCCTAAAAGCATTTTTTTCTGCAACCTCTTCGGCTGAAGAGGTTGTAGAAAAACAAATGCCTTTAAAAGGCATTTCTGGTGATCTCAGCTGAGTTGCCTGATCGTCAGAGGCTTTTAAAAACATTTTTTTCTGCAACCTCTTAAGGTTGTAGAAAAAAATGCTTTTAAAAGTTAAAAAAAAAGTTGACCACGCCCACCCAGTCACATTACCCCCACCAAGCCACGCCGAAAAATAAATCATGCCCACAGAACTGGTAGTAAAAATTTTTAGAAAATTTTAGAAAATAGACCACCCCTGGTCTATTTGGGACATAATCTTTTCTTGAAAGAAATTCAGATGGATCAGCTAAAGTGCACTCTCTTCTCTTAGGGAAGGACTTTCCACCTATAAAGGACTTCTTGAGCTTTGCCATTTTTAATAGTAAATCTATTTCTACTTTTGCTGCACTGACAACATTGTGCATTCATCTTACCCATAAAGGGGCTCCCTTTAAGTGGAATTCTGATACACAATTCCCATTTCTTCTTCTTTTTAAATATAAATTTTATTAAAAGCTTTACAAGGAACATAAAAATTAACACAAACTAATAAAGAATAAAAGAAGCACAGAAATAAACGAAGGAAGAAAGAGAAATGGAAATGCAGAACAAGAGAATCAGAAGAAATAAGAAGAAGCTTCTGATTTCTTCTGCAGCAAATATAGTACAATTACTCTATGATTGCAAAAAAAGCTCAGGTTTTCTGTTCATCTAATCATTCATCTAATCATCAAAAACACAAATCATGAGTGGATTTTTTTCTGTTTCATGCAAAAAGTCTTCAAGGGTTTTCCAGCCAGGCATAAATATAGATTAATTTAGCTATCTCTGCAAGTTCTGTCATCTTCACTCATTATTTCTCCATTGTGGGTATTGTTGAGCCTTTCTTCATTTGAGCATGCATCTGTCTTGCTATGATTATCATATATAAAAACAAATTTCCCTGACTTTTTTCTACAATAGTCCCAAGAGAAAAATCTCTGTTTTCAGTTGTATTTTACCCGTCAAAATAGTCTGGATTAATGTATGTATTTCTATCCATTTTTTAAGCTTTTTTGCATTTACACCAAACATGGTAAAATGTCCTTTCATATTGTTTGCATTTCCAGCAGCAAAGATTTTTATATATTCTAGACAGATTTTCTGGTGAGAAATACCAACATTTCAGTCCTTCCAACCACATTTCCCCATTGATCCATTTGTACATTATAGCTAAAGATTTTATTGTACATTGACTGTACCACTTCTGTCCCATAGTTCAAAAAAAAGTATACAATTTAGCAACAACATGAATATCATTGGTACATAATTCTATTTCAAACTCAGTCTTCCTTTGTTTAAAACCATAACGTTTGTTATCCACGTTAAACCTTTCTAAATTGTACAATAGAAAACCACTGGCATTCTTCTGTTATCAAATCTTCCCGATTTCATTTTACAATCCTGCTGAGTAAATGATAGTACATCATGGTAAATGATCCATTTATATTCATCAAAGGCTTCTTGCACTGAAAGCCACAAAGTGTTTTTGGGCAAAATCTAATTTTATATTTATTCCATACACTAAGCATAGCTATCTAACATGAAGATGTTTAAAGTCTATGTTCACCTTAGCTTTTATTTTCCTCCTGATAGAGGAGCGATGTTTAAAACCAGTGTCAGACCTAGAAGCCATCTTCTACATTTGGGCCTTATTTTCTGTTTTTAAGAAGAACCTAGAAAAGAAAAAGGACACATTTCTCACTGAGAACTGGTAACTTGGACATTTCAGCCTGTTCAAAGGGAAAATGTACTGTTCTGTGGCAGTTGTGTTTTTAAACACTTATGTTCGGGGAAGTGTAAATAGCTGCTTGATATATGCTGAACTATTTTTCTCTGCCTTTAGGAAATCTTTTCTTTAGATAAGGAGTGTGAAACTCGGAATCCAGGCTCTCACCACTTCTGAGTTTGCTCTCTGCATTTCCACATTGGTGGATGTAAAACATTTTGACCTTGCCGGGGCATTTTAATACCTGTTGGAAACGAATGCCTGAGGCACAATGTGAAATTATTTTTCACTGTAATAACTACACACACACACACACACACAGTTCAAGAATGAGGTGCCTTAACAGAACTGTTAGGCAAACCTCCCAATGCTTCGCTTCAGCCATAAACCTGGCAAAGGCTCAATAAATGCAGTGGGAGCTCACCAATTACGTCCAATTACTCCTGAAAAGCTCTCCTACTTCCTGCTTGCGATGCCGCCCTTTTTGTTGGTCGGTGGAAGGGTGGGTAGGGAGGTGGGCCGTAGAAGGAAGACAGGCAGGCAGGGAGAGAAGAGGGGGTGGGAATCTAATAAAACAACAATCCCTGGGAGCAGAGGGGGTGGATGAAGGAATGCAAGGAAGGAGAGTTGGACTCAATGAGTGGGAGTCACTGTCGGGGCTTGCATTCCACACAAAAGCTGTCCCTTTTCCCCCAAGCAGCTACTTTCTCAAGGGTCGGGGATGGGGCTGCTCGTCTTTTGGAGGTGTCACCTATTCTCGCCATGAATAGGGAACCCTTCTCACAACGTCCTCAGCTGTGTGCAGGCTGTTGGGGTGAAGACGTGAGGAGAAAGCAGGGGGAGTTATTGGCCATGCAATGAAGGCCGAGTTACTGTGATCTGCTTTATTTGTTTGTGTATCTGCTGTGTGGGTAGAGGTTTCCTTTCCAAATTTAGCGTTGGCAGCTGGGAAGAAATGGAAAGGTGTATGTGTGTGTGTGTAAGCATGTTTTGAGGGGGTGGGAACTTCGGCATGCTTGCCCTCCTATGGACTAGAGGTACAAAGGCATTGTGAAAAAGCTAGCTGCGGTGGAGGGGGGAATCTGATGCAAAGTTCAGCGCCTGAAAAGCTCAGTGGGAATAAGAGCCCTACAGGGAAATGGAAAAGTGGGATGGGGGAGCAGGAGAGAAGTTCAGCATTAATGTCAGCCTTAGATAGGGTGGGAGAGAAAGGAAAGAAAGAAGGTACGAGCCTGCCCACACCACTGTCAAATGAGGTTGCAAGGGGAGAATGTGGGATTTCTTTTGCTCCCTGAAGATACATTTTTTTTAGAAGCAACAATCCAGAAGCCCTGCAGTCTGGTGTGTATGTAGTGGGAGCAGGGTTAGCGGAGGGGGAAGAAAAAACGCCTGTGGTACTGAGAACATCTGCTCTAAGAAATCGCTGTTAGAACAGCCAGGTTGGAAGGAAGTATGGCATGTGTGCATGTTTTCACAGGCCAGAACATAAGCACCAATAAGGAGAAAGGAATGGAAGGAAAGGAAAGTAGGTTCATGGAGTCTCTCTCTCTCTCTCTCTCTCTCTCTCTCTCTCTCTCTCTCTCTCTCTCTCTCTCTCTCTCTCTCTCTCTCTCTCTCTCTCTCCCTCCCTCCCTCCCTCCCTCCCTCCCTCTCTCTCTGTTTTTTAAAATAACCTTTGTTTGTTTTAGTTAGCATCTCAAGAAGCTGTTGTGCAGCAAAAGCCTGATAAATAGTTTCTACTCACAGCTAGGCCTGCCTCAATTTTATTTCTGAGGAAGAAGCCCAGGTATTTGCGTCTGATCCCAAGGCAGCCAAGAAAGCAGATGTGATGCTACAGCTAATAGTTGCAAAGGTTTTCTTCAATCAATCAGCAGTGTTTATTCATTGCTGCACTCCTCTAGCTTTACGTATTTCTTGAAGGATGAAATTCATCAGGAATTATAGATTACCTGCATTCACACATAACACCCTTAAATTTTCAGTCATAATTTGTTGAATGTGTTTGAAACATTGCTTTTGTTACAAGGTTTTTGAACTGGATTCAGTGGGAATAGAATAGAGCCTAACAGAATTTCTCTTCTGTACCACTTTAAAGGTTTTGCAGGAATGTTGTCTATTTTTAATTCTAGCAATTTTCTATTTTTTCCCCCCTGTCCTCCAAAATAGAGCTCTTCTTTGCCAATTTACACCTCCTGCCCAAAGCACCTGGCTGCTTTTCTTCACAAGTCCACCTCCTGCTCTTCCTGTAAATTGGTTCCAGTTGCTCTGTGCATTATTTGGTTTGGTCCCTTTTTTGAAATTTCATTGCCTCCAGGCTCTTGGCCATCTGTGGTTTCTTTGAAAGCTTCAGTTCATCCTATAGACCAATCCTTCTTCATAGATACTATATTTTTATTTACACTGACTTGTCTCCAAAGGTAGATAGCCTGCAGTTCTCCTAGCTGAGAACATATTGGGTGTTATACCAGTTGGTGTCAATGACATCATCACCACAAGTGCATACTACAAGAAATAATCAGCATAGTATTCACTTGAGAGTCGTACTTGCTATTCATTTGAAGAGGCTCATTATAGCTGCTTCAAGGCTCTTCTTGAAATCCCAACAATCAGATCAATTTTTGAAAGGCTGCTTGGCTGGTAGAATGAAGCCATTGGGTTTTTTTTCTCCTTCTAGGCTCTTACTAGTCTAGTTATAGCCCTAAAGAAGGATATTTAGTTCTTTTGCTTTCAGCTTAGTTTGTATGCTTGTTTCACCTTTTGTAGCTTCCTTGGTGTTTTCAGAAGTGTTCTCCTCTCTTTCTGCATTGCTCAGGTATAAAGGAATATCTGTATGGCTATTGTGTGCCTCTCAAAAAGATAGGACATCATCTTATTTTCCTATTTGTTGGTACAGATAGTCCTTGACTTATGACCACAATTGAGCCCAAAATTTCTGTTGCTAAGTGAATATCCCCCCATTTTACTACCTCTCTTGCCACGGTTGTTAAGAGAATCACTGTAGTTGTTAGTCAAACTGTTATTAAGTAAATCTGGTTTGCTTATTGACTTTGCTTGTCAGAAGGTTGCAAAAGGGAATCACCTCACCGTGGGACACAGCAACGTCATAAATATGAGTCAATTGCCAAGAACCTGCATTTTGATTATATGACCGTGGGGATGCTACAATGGCTGTAAATGTGAAATCTTATGATTTATATTGTTATATTTAGCATCCTAGTATGATTTATGTTGGTTGCTTATTCTATGACTATCACTAAGTGTTGTATCTTATGATTTATGATGAATGTATTTTTATGATGACTATGATCATGATTTATCACTTATTGCTTGTATGTACACTGAGACAAATTCCGTGTGTGTCCAATCACACTTGGCAGTTAAGAATTCTATTCTAGAGCTAACGTAAGTAACTAGTATTTTTCTATGTTACTGTTGTGACCTGGGCTTACTGAGTAATTACAATACACAATTAGTCCCAAACAAACCTATTTTATTGTAACAGCTGAGAATTACATTCATTCCCAGCTAAGTCCCAATTAGTTGCAAAACAAGTACTTCGGAAGAAGGCCTTCGGGATTATCACCAACCTTTAACTTCTTTGACACCTTGCCTTACTTGGCAAAGCCCCACAAAGTTCAGAAACAAATGAGATGCCGACTGGAAACAGAGTTAGCAATGTTGCTTTCCTGCAAAAAGGCCCCAAGTGCCTCTGTTTCTCTTTTAAGCCTTACGGAAGGGGCCAGTCAGCTCCTGGCCTTACTCCTGAGTCGTCCCTTTTGCTTTAGCTGCTCTTGCCTTCTGGCAGCTCTGCACATGCGTGCACTAGGAAGAGGCTCCTCCTGTTCCTCTGTCTCTCTGCTGTCTGACTGGGGGCTCCGGAGTCCGCACATCACTCCCACATGGCCCTGTCCCATCTCTGCCTCCAATGCAGAGCCCTTGTCGGGGCCTTTCCCAGACTCCAGGCAGGACTGGCCCATGTTCCTCCACAGCCTCCTCACTGTCTGACTCCGCTGCCAGCTCCACATACTGCTGGCGGACCACAACAGTTACAAGTAGAAAACTTCTGCTCTACTAAATGCTTCTTTTCTCTATCTTCCATGTTGATAGGTTGGCTTTCCTGATTTCCAAGATGCAATCCAGAGTTTTTATCAAGACGATCCAGTGAAACTACAGCAAGCATTGTCAAAAGGGAAGTGTGAAGACCTAGCAGCGCTTGGTTCCCAGGTAAACAAATGATGTACCATTGGGAGTTCAATTACAGGTAGTCTGGCAGACTTACAACTGCAATTGAGCCCAAAGTTTTCATTGCTAAGTCAGTTGTGCCCCATTTTACGACCTTTTTTGCAACAGTTATTAAACAAATCACTGCAGTTCTTAAACAAATTGTGCGGTTGTTAAGCGAGTCCAGCGTCTTCCATTGACTTTGCTTGTCAGAAGCCAGATGGGAATGTTATACATGGTGATCACATAATCATAAATACATGCCAGTTGCCACGTGCCTGATTATGTGACCATGGGGATGCTGCAGCGGTCATGTGTCATAATTAATTTTTTTCCAGTGCCATTATAACTTTAGTCACTAAATGAATGGTTGTAAATTGATGGCTCCTGTTACTTAACAGGGCACTTCTTTCTTTAACAGGATATTCTGTCATAGTGCTGTATAAAAGATTTCAAATTCAAAGTAATTGAAATCCAAAATAGCTCAGACAGGGCTGTTTTGACTCAGAACACCTACAGTGTGGTCACAATGGCATCAGTGTGTTTCTGATAAAATAGTAACAGCTGCTTTCAACTTAAAACAGAAGAGTTTCATCTTTGCACATCCCTATTATTCCTTATCCTACCGGGGTTTTTTTTTCATTTTTTTGTTTTTTAATCCTTAAGGTCAGCCTAGGGGCTGTTATTCCCAAAGTAAGCATATAATTCATAAAATTATTCTGTCTTTAGAAAGACGGTCAGTTATAACTTCTAAATTGAAAGATGGGGGAGGAATCCTCTCTACTGAAGCCGAGGGAATGTTTAAATGCCTTTCATGTTACATTTGGAGAAAAAGGAAACCTATTAAAACAGACATGGTAGGAGGTAAACCATTTTAGTCTACAGTGGCAAAAAATCGGAAGGAGTTTGGTATGACTTTTTCCAATTAACAATTTGGTTAAAAGACAGTGCATCTGAAAAAGTTGGCTGTTACTAGATTTTTTCTGATTTATTAAAACGAGTCTCCGTAAATTATCATACATGCATACATGCAAATGAGAACTTGCTTATTAGCTTTTCTTGTCATGATGAAAAAGTCTGCAGGTGAGATCAAAAAGAAAAAAAAATACAGGTAATCCTCATTTAACGACCATTCATTCAATGACCATTTGATGGCACTGAATGAGGAGACTCAATGCTGGCTCTTGAAATTGCAGCTATTGTAAACATTACTGTGGTAATGTGATCGCAATTCAAGCACTTAACAATCGGCTCACAATTATAGTGGTCACAGTGTCCCACAGTCACATGATCATCGCTTGTGACCTTCATTGTTCGCTTCCGACAAGCAAGTCAATGAGGAAACCAGCAGGAGATTGCAAATGACAATCAAGCGATGTTGGAACTAACCACCACAAGTGGCCACCTGATGTCATGTTTTATTACTGTGTCATTTAGGCACTTAGGCAGCCCCAATAACTTGTTAACAGAAAACTATTTGTAATCACTATTGCAGTATACCATTAAGTATAAACTTATTAAATAAAAATAATTTACTTGCTGGCATCTTTATAGAAGCAATGAAAAACTTGAGGAAAAAAAACATGAAAATCTGGAATTCTGGAGTTCTACCACCCACAGAAGCTCAGCTTCAAAATTGTGTCATATTGAAACTTTGTAATTCCTGTCCGGCATTGTCTATTTCCATAGCATATGCTGTTGCAAAAAACTGAAAGTGTGATTTAAGTGCTTTAAAATCAAACTCTTTCTGTAAATTCTGCCATGGGCCGGGGGCTGGACTAGAAGACCTCCAAGGTCCCTTCCCACCCTATGATTCCATAATTCTAAATCAGAAACAATTCCTACAAATTCTTGCAGAGATTTAAGTTCATTCTTACTTAAGGAATTCAGAGTTGGGAAATGGACCAAATTCCCAGCTGACAGATGCCTTGCCTGTCCCAGATATTTAACACTATCATACATCTGTTCTACGGTACCTACACTCATAGCTGAAACCATGTACTCCCCAACTCCGAATTCCCTGTCCTGTATAGTATCTAGTGCCATTAATTTTCACCTGCTTTTCTTCCCCTTCACTCCAACTTCATGAACCCTCTAGGCTTGGGGAGGGGGGCAGCATAAGGCTTCAGTAAAGTCAGGATTGATGTAAAGTGATCAAGCACAAAACAAGTAAACAACCCTGCAACAGCAGGACAATCCTTCTTACAAGCCAGGTTGAAAGGAGAACCATTCCTTGGGTACCAAATACATTAAGAAGCCTCTGTTTTCTTCTGATTAATCAGGTATGGAGCTACAACGAGGCGTAGTTGGGAAAATATTTAATTTGGAGCTTTGGGGATTCTCTGAAAATCAGTATAGCTGAAAATAATCTTCCTAACAACTCCAGATGGGAGGGAGCTGGAGAAGATCAGACATACTCTTGAGATCCAGCCTTCTGATTTGGGAACATCTCTTTGGCAGTTTTTCTGCCTGCAGAATTACTTCTCTTTTTATCACCTTAATTTGTCAACACCACCACCTCCAAATGTTGTGATAAACTATTTGTACCAGCTGACTGTAACATGATTAGAAAAAAGTTAAATGAGAAACGGATAAAGCTTCACATAAAATGCATTAATAACACTTTGAAGTTGTTTGCATTTGTAAAGTTCCTGGCTTTTCTTTTTCTTTCTTTTTCTCCTTTGATGACAGGATGGATTAGTTATGTTTATTTAGCTGTAATTTGAAGGGTAATGGTATCAAATAAGAGTATGGTTGAATCATTTAAGCCTTTCATACTACTTTTCTGCACCTTCCTGAAGCATCTATTTTTATTTATGCATACATTAATTTATTAAACTGCTAGTCCACTTATACCCTATTCAGTTTTTGAGTGTATCCCAGCCTTGATTTCTCAGAAATACAAAATATTAAATAAAGTACAATCCAGAATACAGTATGTATTACTGTGTGCATATAATTAGAGCCTAATATGGCAGTTAACACACAGTTAATATAATGGGGCTTATACACCTGGATAAATATATAGAGAAAATTACTTTTGTTTTCTTCGTTACATTTATACTCACCCCAACGGAGGTTTCAGATGCTGAACAAAGCCTCTGAAACCTCCACTTGAGAGGCTGAAAAAAAAGCCTCTGAAATTGAATTTGAGAGGCTGAAAAAAAAACAAGGCGCAGACCTCACAACCAACAAACCTTTTACTAAAGTTCACCTCTGGGAACATCTGATTGGGGGTATTCCGGGAGGCCGATCCACCCCCAATCAGTTTTTTTCTTATTTTCCTCTCCAAAAACTAAGGTGCATCTTATACTCCAATGCAGCTTATAGTCTGAAAAATACGGTACATGGCAGCGCTTAATCTTCTTATCTGGCGGGGGGGGAAGGTTAGATAATCTGGAACCTTATAGGGCACGGGTGTCAAACTCGCTGCATCATATTGCCATCACGTGACGTTTTTCCCATTCATGGAGCTGGGGACCTGCACATGATGCACCCGGCCCGCGGGCCACTAGTTTGACACCCCGGTATAGAATAAGAAGAAATGAATGGAAACAAGAAATAAAGAACTAGCTACCGCACTCTTTAAGTGATGACATTTAGCCAACCTGATCTTAAAAAGCTAAGCAAGATTGGACTTGGTTTGTACTAGAATGGGAGACCATTTAAAAAAAAATAAATGACAGGCTGCCAGCTAGATTGGCAATTTGAAGGAAAAACAAAACTCCTGGAAAAGTTAACAACAAATTATTGTGCTGTTGCCTTAATATATGGACATGTCCATTACAGTGCCAGCAGCTGGAATGATCTTAGAGCTGCTGCTTTTGTGAAGAAGAAAATCATGCCAAGTCTTTCAGCCTGCATGCGGTTTGAGATTTTGACCTAATGTGGGTGTTCACTCACAGGCTGTGTTGTTAAAGCTTGACTTTCCTGCATTGTAGGCGAAGGAGGATCTTCGAAAGAGAGGCTGAATTCAGTAGTACAAGCAAAATTGGAGGAAATTTCCTGTTGTATCCTATTTTGATTGATTATTTGCCTTCAAGGGTTTTTTTTTTACTCCTAGCAACCATACAGATAGATTTTCTCCATGACAATCTGTCTCCAACTTGGTCTTCCAATGGTGCCACTATAACTGAGTCCATCCACTTTTCTTCTGGTTGCCCTCCTATTCTCTTTCCTTGCCAGTATTAGAGCCTTATGTAATATGTCCAGAGTAGGATAATTTGAGCCTGGTTCATTTGTGCCACCAGTGCGAATTCTGGGATTGTTTGTTCAATAATCCATGGCTTGCTTTCTTAGCTGCCTTTGGTATTCTCAGGAGTCTTCCCCAACACCAGAGTTTAATGTGGCAATACTCTTCCTATCCCTACTTTATTTATTCCTTTTATTCTAATGTATTTATTACTAATGAATTAGAAACAGATTATCCTAACAAATTCTTATTAAAAATTCAGTTTCTGTCCTTGCTTAATCCCGTTTTGTATACTATGTCCTTTTACATAAAGTGAGCAGAGACAGTGAAGATGGTTTACACACTGGTATAGAATACAACTGTATAAGGAATGTTTATATTAAGTAGTATTAGTGCCCATTACAGAAGAGTTTATATCACTGATTCATTTCTAACACATCTTGAAAAGGGATATATACCTAATATACCCAGAGTTATACAAATGCGGTCATAAAATCAAATTACTCCTGACTCTTTAGTTCAAACATATGTTTTTCACATTCTTCAAATCAGGAATAAAACTGTTGCCTTCCAGATATATGGGTTTAGAGTTTCCAGATCTCATGAAGGATAGCACTCAAAAAGTCTTATTAGCGTTGTTCACAGCATCTGGCAGGGAGCAATTCAAGAGCTGCTACTTTCTATCTTTAGAACGCAATGAAATATCTCGGGTGAGGAATTCCGCATTTAATGCTACAAGCAGAATTGCAAAAACTCCATGGTGCCAGGGATGTGTTTATTTAGCCTGTTACGTTTAATGCGGTTGTGGTTAGAAACTGCAATTTTTTTTCATCCCATTACTGTGTATTTGTTTTCTATCCATTTTCCTTCCAACATTGTATGTCTCATTTAAATAGGCACACATTGGTTGTTTTCTTTTCAAACTGATGAACTGTTCCTGTAATTAAGCATAACACTAGACTATATTCTAACAGGTTCTGTGCCCTCTTAATTATATTTTCCTTGTAGTCCATAAGGCCTGTTTCTTTATTCGGGCAAATTTTGTGCTTTATTATTATTCACAAATAAACTTCAGTCCTACACTTTTCAGAATGACAGATTGTTGGGTTTCTTTAAAAAAAAAAAGTGGATCATACTGTATCCAGAAATAAAGCATGAGTGAAGTGTTGTCATTTTTCCTATGGTGGTGGTGGTGGTGAATTTTAAACATAAATTATTAAAATCCAATGATCCTTTTGAGAGAATATTTCAAAAGCAGTAACAGCATCTGATTAAAATAATTATTTAAAGAACAGAAAATTATGTCATGAATTATACCAGCCATATTTTTAGAAACAAAACTAAGTTTAGATAAACCTCAAGTGCTTTAGAATCAATGTAGATTATTATGCTAATGTGGCATATTCTATTAAGAAAAATAATGATGGTTATTGATGGATTTTCAGAAGTGTGAGGATGGATATACCCCATCAGGATATGTGTACGTATGTATACACTTTTGAGAACAGGCAGCAGAATTTATTTTTTTATTTTTTTTAAAAAAATAATTTGTATTGAATATTTTACATTTTTAAAACCAAAAACATTTTTTTCTTGTTCAGAATTTCATTTTTAATGTGTGCAAGTGTGCCCACAGTAAAAAATGACAATAAAGGTTACTTTATCTTATTTCTAAGCAGAACTCAGGTTTTACTTTAAAGAGAGAGGGGAATGCTTTCAGGATGGACAAAGGGACAATCTAATCAGTACTAAGAGAATAGTCAACAATTAACAGAAACAGTTAACAATTTTCATTGAATGATCTGATGTCTTCAATATATTTTGGCTTTTGGCTTTATATATATACTTCTATTTGCGGTCACAGACCAAAATGCAAACATAATTACAAAAGAACATGGGGAAAGCAACATCACGAATAGTTGGCCACCAGAGGCCCTGGCTGAGAGGACTCCTCTAATGGTTACGGCTCTTAAAATTTTTTTTGAAACCTGGGAAGTAATGTGTGAAGAGCCATCCCCTAAACAAGGTCAAATTACTAGCATTGGATCCAGAGAGATCTATTTCTAGGAGAGACAGTAATTTAGTCCTGCCTCATTATACATAGGGCAGTGTAAAAGAACATGCTCTACAGTTTTGACCTCAGCTCTATCACAGGGGCATAACTGCTCACTTATCGGAAGCCTCTTGAATCGTCTGTCCAGCAATGCTGAGGGCAAGACGTTGAAACGAACAAGGGAAAAGACTCTTCTATACTTAGGAATGGTTAAAGTGTAAAAATATGAGGCCATCCTCAGTCCATAATTATTAAATTGGCTGAAGATCAGAGGGGAGCAGGTTTTATTAGCTCTAGCTCTTAGATATTGCAAATCTATGTCTGCTTTTGGCTTTCATAATCTCCCCAAGACAGACAGATTGTTGTTGTAGTTAAGGCAGCAGGCCAGAGACCATGAGTTTTAGTTCTGTCTTAGGTACAGGGCAGGGATGAAATCCAAAATTTTTCCTTTTCCCTTTCTGTGGGTGGGGCTTGGTGGGCGTGGCAGGAGGATACTGCAAAATCTCCATTCTCTCCCTTCCTGGGGGAAGGATATTGCAAAATCTCCATTCCCACCCCACTCTGGACCAGCCAGAGGTGGTATTTGCCGGTTCTCCGAACTACTCAAAATTTTTGCTACCTGTTCTGACAGGTTCTCCAGAACCTGTCAGAATCAGCCTGGTGACTTTGGGCCACTCACTTTATCTCAGTCCTAGAAAGGATGCAATAGCAAACCACTTCCGAAAAATAATGCCAAGAAAACTGCAAGGGGGTTGCTAAGAGTCAAAAATGAGTTGAGAGTGCATGCATATAGACATACACACACAAAACCCTAAAGAATCAAGTTGTTATTTGGTGAGATGCTTACTCATTCATCTTAAATGGTTTCTGGGGATTGAATCACTTTTTAGCCCCTTTGACAGGTCCATGATTCCCTAATTAATAGGCATCGTTTGCTTTAAAAATAAATGCCCTGGTCATTTCTACTTGGAAGAACTACTGTGTGTGATACTGCAGAATGCCACTGCAGATAACTTGTCTTGCTGTAATCAGAGGGCTGCTTTGATCCTCAGTGCCCTTTAGAGTTTTGTGCTTAAATGATTCTTTTCCTCCCATTTATAGCTATGACTTTAGATCACATGAAGGCACTTTTTTAAATGCCTTTGTAGGCGATGTTGCCTACAAGGTGCTAGTAATGAAAAGTTCCTTTTGGTATAGACTTCTCTGTTGTGGGATTTTATTTATTTACTTATTTGATTTTTATCCTGTCTTTATTATTTTCATAACTAAATCTAGGACATCTCCAAGGAAAGATTCCTGACCTTTTCCCTAATTGTCTTTTCAGTGCCATCAAATTAATTTAATTTACCAATAATTAATTTTATCTCTTCAGTTTTGTTTGTCATATATGTGGGATTTAATGTTGCATCTTATTTTACATCATCATTATTATTGTTCTTGTGGTGATGATGATGGTCACATAGCCAGCTAGAAGTTTAGATTGGATTTGGCATTATTGTCCACCTTTCGAGCCCTTTCCAAGGAATTGAGATTGGCAGATGTTGTTGTTTAATAATATTAAACATATTGTCCCAGGATGTAAACTGTTCCAAGTAAAATTGCCTTTTGTAATTGACTGGTGGGAATTTTGTCAATGCCAGTGGTGTTCAAGTGGTGCTCCAGATGTTGTGGGATTGCACCCAAAGTGCCTATTGCTATTAATACTATCTTTGCTTTTTCTTGCTGCAGTCATTTTATTTGCAGATCTTTGTATTTTGTGATTTTTCTCAAGATTTTCTTTTTTTTTTTCTTCTGTTCTGCTGTCTTTCGGTGCTCCAGCATACACCATCCAGACTATTTGTCTTTCTTTTCAACAATTGTTAAGTCTGGGGGTGTTATTATTATTACCATATGAATTTATTTTGTGCTGTCAAATCATTGGCAACTCTTGGCAACTGCCTAGACAAGTCCCTGCAATTTTCTTAGCAAGGATTTTCAGGAGTGGTTCGTCATTGCCTGCTTCCTAGGGCTGAGAGAAAAGGATTAGCTCAAAGTCATGCCTCAGGCAACACTAGAACTCATGGTCTCCCAGTTGCTAGCTTGAAGAACACCAAGATATTTGTAGTGATCTTCTTCATCCACGCTGTTGATGTTATTTCCATAGGACATCCTAATTCCTTCTGTTTTCACCATTTTCCTCTATTGATGGGAAGAGTGGCACATTTCTATAGTCCAAAATCCACTGTGATATATTGGCTATATATTTGGACAGTTTTAAGCAGCAATTCAATTTCAAATACTATTTTTCCATATAGCTTCGGATCTTCTGTGTAAAGGAGGAGAGATAGCTTAGCAGATGTTTGATAGATAGGTCATGAATTGATCAATATCGTTGACAGAGGACTCAGTATAACTACAAACAATAGTGATGATAGTGAGCCTTTTTAAAAAATTCCTTTATTGATGTTACCCTCTCCCAGTCTTATCACCATTGATCAGCAACTGTGTCTTCCATGGTGCTATTGATCTTTGCACAAAGCTTTTGATGTTTCTGCTGACTCCTGTTAAGTTCTAAGCATGTGATTATCCAGTCACGTGGCAGAGAGTTGAATGTCCTGTAATCATTCCTAGCTACATTTAAATTGGCCTTCCTTCTGTTAAAGTTTTCCAAAATCATTCTGTCGATTAGGAGCTGATCTTTTGTCCCTCTGCTGTTTGGGCTTAGCTGCACAAAGAATTGCATTGTTTCTTCATTGTCTGATGTTGGTTGATTTATTGCAGTCTCTCTGTTGTTGAATTAGTAGAAACATTTCTGATTCAACTGAAATTGGAGATTCTGCCTGTACTGTGCAATCTGCTGATTTTCTTGGCTATGGCTGTTATTTGCTGCTTTATTATTTCCGGAGTTTCCTTGATCTTGCTTGTCTCTAGGTGATATTTCTTGATTGGATAATCTTTGGTCCTCGTATTCTTCAGCTTTTCTTTCATCTGTTCCAGCTTGCTTGCATATGACCCTTAGCATGTTGATCATATTTTCCAACCTGATCTTTTGATGGTGTGCTGCTTGTTTTTTTTTCCTGTTTCTGATTTTGCATCCAAAGTATTCAGTTATAACTATGGCCATGCTATTACATTAGTTGGCTTGTTTCTTGCAATGTGCTGATGCCTTTATTTAATACTACAGTACAGGTAGTCCTGGACTTACAACAGTTCAGTTAGTGACTGTTTGAACTTACATCAGCACTGAAAAAAATGACTTATGACCATTTTTCACACTTATTACCATTGCAGTATCCCCATGGTCATATGATTCACATTTGGATGCTTGACAGCTGACTCACATTTATGATAGTTGCAGTGTCCCAGGGTTACACGAACACCTTTTGTGACCTTCTGACAAGCAAAGTCAAAGGGGAAACCAGATTTGCTTAACAACCGTGTTATTAACTCAACAACTGCAATGATTCGCTTAACGAATGTGGCAAGAAAAGTTGTAAAATGGGGCAAAACTCAATTTCTCACTTAGCAACATAAATTTTCAGCTCAATTGTGCTCTTAAGTTGTGGACTACCTGCATGAGCATTTTTTAAATAGTTACAGGAGCTGTTTTTAGTGTGTGTGTGTGTAACAAGCTTCAGTGCAAGCAAATTTTGTTATTTTTGTTCTGTTCTAGATGCCAAGTTATTCTTTGTTTCACTTCCTATGACTATTATTACTGTTAAATTCATTGCACAATCATCTTTTTAGTGCAATAGCATATACAATGAGTTATCATATAGCTGTCTCTTAACCTCACAGGTCAGTCTGAAGAGTTTAAGTAACATGCAACAAACTAAAGCCATTTTGACATAGTGGTTAAAACACAAGGCTAGAAACCAGGAAATTGTCAATGCCAGTACCACAAAGCCAGCTGGGTGGCTTTGGCCTAGTCACTTTCTCTCAGTCCCCCCCCCCCCAACAGAGTAAAAATGGAGAATAAAAACAGAAAAGAAATTCAACTAATATTCAACCAATTCACCACAGGTGGCAGCTGGAAACATTTAATCCTGGTTAAAAGCATGGCAGAACAGCAGCATTGTTTTAACAGGTTTATGAGATACCAGAAGGGAGGTTTGAAAATGGTTTCAGTAGAGTATTCTAACTTTTGGAGCTTACTCTTTGATTCCTCTTGCTTTTGGACATCCTCAGCAGAAATTCTGCCTCCACTGCTACTTGTCAATCTTTTAAAGTGCTTGGCCATGACTATATTTTTTTTAGGCTTGCTATTTCTGTTTGGCAAGTGGCTGGTGGTACAGTATAGTAATTCTGCTGTGCGCATACATCTCTGGTTCATTTCAGCCTGAAAAGATGATGGCCAAACAAATGGAGTTCTTTTGCAACCAAGCTGGCTTGGAAAGACGACTGTCTACAGGTCTTTACAGGCAAAGTTCAGAAGAAAGCAGTCCCAATGGATTGATGCCAGATGGACAAGGTATGTGTTGCTTTTCCAGGCACATATTTACTATAATACATTTCTTTTACAATTAGCATTTTGAGGTCAATGCGGTAGTGATACTATTATTTATTATGATTGATTGAAAAGCTAATCAAATGTTTAGAGTGGATTTGGCATTTTTATTCACCTGTCAAGTCCTTCCCAAGGACCTGAGTTGGCAGATGTTATTTGATGATGTGAAATATTGTCCTAGGATATAAACTGCTTCAAGTAAAGCTGCCTTTTGCAATTAATTGATAATGATTTTTGTCAATGCCAATGAATGGTATTCAAGTAGTGCTCCAGATGTTTTGTGCTTATCACTATTGGTACTATTATTATTATCTCACCTTTTTATTGATAATTCAAGACAGCAGACATGCCTAATATTACTACCTCCTATTTTTCCCACAATAACAGCCCTGTGTTATATCATACAGTATAGAAATACCTCTCTATATAGAATAGAATTTCCTGAAGTTTAAAGAATGATTCAGAGGGCACAAATGATTTTCCAATGTCCAATCTTTGCCTTAGGAAAAACAAGTTGCCTGAAGTTCATGATTTAATTTATTCAAAATGCTCTAGAGGCAAAGTAATCACAATTGTTCCTATTTTGTGTGTTTATACACACATCTTACTCCTACGTGCTTCAGGTGATTTGTGGATCCCGTGCTTTTGATGACCATGGAATCAAGAAATGGTTGAAAATGTGGTTTTGATGAAAGACTTATATTGTGAAGAAGCAAGCAGAAAATAATGACATGTGCAAATAACATCCATGTGGTGCTATTTAAATGGGCTTGTCTCTTGGAAGGTAGAGTTGTTCCATTTCTGTTATAACAATCATGTTTACACCTGTGCTGATGTCTTTTAGGTGAAAGGCCTTTAAATCTCCGTATATCAGGTCTATCAAACAGACACCTGCCACACATTTCATTAGATGGAGAAGCTCCTGGAGTGAAACCCCTTTGCAGTGATCTGAGCCGACAATATGTTGGTAGTGAGGCAAAATCACAATTGCCAGGTAAGAATTTTTCCCTTCACGCTGTATCTTGAATATTCTGGAAAACGTATGTTAAAAATAGCCTATAATTAATTAACCTATAAATAGGCAGATTTGTTTGGATTGGGACTGCACTGCCATCCATGATGGTGAGAGAGGTCTCTTTCCGACAATCTTGTGTAGTTTAATGAAGTTTTGTTCCTGCTTGATAACTACCTAAGTCATATCCACTGATACTTAGCATGCTCAAAGTCAGCCTTTCAACAGGAAAATGTGTGGAATTCCAGAACTATAAGATTCTATCCCATACTTGCATCAGTGGCTCCATTGTAAGAGAAGGCATATTACAACTGACATTCTCACCATTTAGCAAGTTTGTTTAAGTAAATGTTGGCAGGTGTAGAAAAGCATTTCAAAGTCTTAAATATAAGAGTTACTGTATGCTCAATATCAGATGACCATGTTATCTGAATTTAGAAGGAAGTGTCCCTGAGTTCCTTTATGCCCAGTAGGCAGCTGTGCTAGACAACACAGTGTATATATTTTGTTAATTGACAGGCGTTCTTTGCCAATGTTAGCAAATAGATACCCATATCTGCTGGTGCTTCATGCCTTAAAATCCAATATCAGTGCTACTGTTTTCAAAATATTGCCTTTTCTAACATTACATGCATTGAAAATGCACTCGCACAGTAACTCTTGAAAGTTAGAGCCCGCAAGATAGGGTTAGTTACTCTTAATGGAGAGTAGAAAGATTGACTTGATTCTGAATAGTTGTTAAAATGTTGCTTCAATCGATGCCTTTGGAGCTTGGCTTAGAGCTCAGAAAACTTGGCTTATAGCATTATTTTTATCTTGGCTTCAGATTATATTGGTTTTAATATTTTTAATATGGTTATATTGTATTTGTTTTTTTTATTTGCAATTTGCTTATTGCGTTTTGGTGGTGGTTGTGAGCTGCCCAGAGTTATATATGTGAGATGGGCAATTATTAAAATCAACTGAATGGATAAATAAATAAATAAAAATTGTTGTTTTTTATACAAAGTGAGCCAACTTAAGATGCCTTTGGTTTTGAAGGAATCTGGAGCTATCATCTTTAAATCTCACTATCATTGTAATCTTTCCAAACATTTTAAGATCCCAAGTTAGAAGTTTGGATGTTTGCAGTTTTCACTACCAGGACTTGTTCCTCCAAAGACCTGAAGCCTACGTTTCGAGGATCACTGATTCTAAGAATGTGCTGTGACCCCTTTGATCATAGAGGTGTCTGCTCCTTTTCCCTCATAGTATCTCCAGTATGGTGGTTTTAATATGCTTCCACTTTTCGCTACTACAGTGTAGTAAATAAGATGCTATCATGGTTTTATGTGCTAGCCATTGGTTACATTGTCCATTTGTACTGCTTTTCAACAATACTAATTTTCTTTTTGTTGTTATTGCAGAAGGTCTTGGTATTTTGAAAGATTTTCCTCACTCAGCTTTCAACAACTTCGATAAGAAGGTCATAAAAACCGAGCCAGAAGATACAAGATAGACCTACTGCTGTTGGAAAAGAGTTCTTTCCAAATAAAGCTTTGAATGGAAAACAAATCAAGCCTTAATAACCAGCGTTGCCTCATTGAAAAAAAGGGATTTCATAGCCAAAGCCTAAGAACTGGAACAGTCATAAGTGAGGAGCTGAGAGACAAGCGAAACTGCAGCACAAGCAGTGGGTGCAAACCTGAGAAAAGGGATTTCTAAGTGGGAAAGGCTCACAAAGTAATACTGTGGGGCCTTATTATTTAAGAATGTATTATACGTTTGAGTAACATAATGTTTTTAAACAAGCGTCACAATATGTATTATGTCGAGTAAAGGTGGTTGCCATTATTTTTACTTGAAATGTCAGTATCTACTTTCAATAGTTACAAGTTCAATTTTTTTTTAAAAAAAAACCAACCTTAGTTTGGGTCATGGGTAGAGAAAGGTGTGGGGAGGGAATATAGTGTAAGACACTTAAACTGCAGGTTCGACTTGTTTATTTTTTAAAGTTAAAAAAAAAGCAATTCCATAAAATGTTATAGAAATATAGCATTTAAAGAGCTGACTGTATTATAACAGGCATTTTTATGCTTGGTGTGGAACATTCTCAGAGATTTCAGGAGTGTCTATCTGTAATGTATTTATTTATACTGTATGCTTGTCTGCTATTTAGGGAGACGAAGAAACACAATATTGTTTCATACTATAAATTAAGCAGGGAAGGAAGAAATAAACAAACAAAAAATCATCCCATGGAAATTACTTGAGTAGACATTCAGATTAAGACTGGCAGAGTACTTCAAATGTTGTCACCGGTTTTCATACATTCCTTAAAAAAAATTTTCTTTTTAAAAGTTGAAAAACTTCCAATAAATATAATGTCAGAAAAGCAACCCAATAAAACTACATGCCGTGCAATAATCAGTAAAAGAGGAATAGTGTATAGATCAGTGATGGTTAACCTTTTCCGGAACCAAGTGTCCAAAGCGCACGTGTGCGCGAATGCATGCTCACGAACCTCCAAAATGCAATGCATGTATGGCCTCCCACACACACCCTGCCCTCCTCCACATGCATGTGCGGCAGAGACCCAAAGACCAGCTGGGTAGTGGGAGGCACACATGCATGTGCGGCGGAGCTGAACTTGGGTGACGGCTCACGCGCCCACAGAGAGGGCGCTGTGTGCCACCTCTGGCACGCATGCCATAGGTTGACCATCATGGGGATAGATATTCAACTAGTAGAGGAGGATATAGGATCAACTTTATCAATCCTGTTGACTTCATTCATATATCATATCCTGCCTATCTCAAACAGATACATTTTTTTTATATGAATGAAGAATTGGGGTAATTATTTATTTAAGGAGGGCTTCATTTGTATGAATGATGGTGCCCCATTTGGTTTACAGTAATGAAGAGACATCCATTTCTATTCCAGGCTCCTGCACATTAAATATACTACCAGTAGGACATCTGGATTTGCATAAGAAGATCTCTCTATTCAGGGCACATAAATTCTGTACTTATATTAATGCAATTAAATAAGATTTTGTTCAATCACCCCCAAACTAATGTGTGATAGCAGTCACAATCCAGTATTTCTGGGGGGCACAGAGTTGGAAAGATTAGGTTTATAAAAAGCTGACTTTGCCTACAGTGGATTTGTTGTGCACAGGGGTGTTGGTGGTTGGTCATGGAAGTGCCACTTATTCTTGTTAATCTTCCAAATGCAATATTGCTCCTGATATGCGAAGATTGTGATCTACATATTAGCAATTACAGAATCATTCCACATACCATGTTGAAGCTGTTAATATTGTGTGAGGTGAACCTTGTCATTCTTCAATTGGGCTCAATGTAAAACATGTTTTAGTAATTATCTAATTTGATTTGTAGGGAAAGGCTTCATGGTAGAAACATTAGCACACATTTCTATTTTGCAGCAAGAATACCTTTTTTTTTAAAGCAAATGTTTTTTGAATTGCGTTGTACCATTTGATAACAAAATATATTCCAATAAGAATGTGCATTTAATGGATCAAAACACTACCTTTGACTTCAGATGGCCAGTTTCATCATTGCGTGAATTAATAACATTAATATATGTCCATGTTTCCAAATGTACTCCTCAATATTAGTGATATCACAAGGTATAGCAGTAATAACAGAAGAAAAAGCACATGTAACTATCAATAGGACATTTGTTCAATAAAAGCCAATATAATGTGATGTAATAGAGAACTTTCTTTTTAGTTGTATTGACCTAATGTAGTTATGATATAAAAAATGAGGTATTTGCTTTTTTTAACAGTTGAGCAAATCATTTCATGCCCCAAATACAGATTGTTTGCTTTGCGTTTTTTGTTTTTTTTTAAATTTGCAGTATATTGAATAGAGCCATGTTTATTTCTATGAAAGCAGGCCTAAGCAGCTTAGTATGGTAACTGTGTTCACACATTGTTTTACATTGTTACATGATTTGCTTATTTACAGTAGTAGCCAAAATTGTGGAAACCTTTTTGCAAAAGTGTATTTTTGAGGTTTGATGGCTAATAACACCAGTTTTTTTGGAGTAGTACCATAAAATTATATATCAATGGAAAGATAATTTAATCAAGAATGTAATGCAACAAAGTTTGTTCAATTATCTGTATTCTATGAAAAGTTATAGCCAAATAATCAGAAAAAAGGAAGCACAACTTGTTTAGCTTGATATGAGGTAGCTTTCCTTCATCTGATTGTAACCAATGAGCATGAATGTTTTAGAGAGCCAATCAGGTATCATCTTGCTTTGGCAATGAGCCAAGCTGAGAGGAGGACATTTGTCAGTGTGTTATGTGATCGCTATCAAGTTGGTTGGGTTTTTTGTGTTCTTTCATTTAGTATAATAATGTAAAATATAATAAAATTAAAGTAATGGTGCAAAGAGTTGACTGGTCACCCAGAAAGCAATGTAAAACAGTATTATTAAATGAACAAGGCTACAGTTATAAAGAAATTAGAAGAAAAATTGGTGGAAACTTAACCAAAGGCAACATTTCTAAGTTTTTGAAAAGGTATAAGGAGACTCAGTCACTACAAAACCACATTGGTAAAGGCAGGAAAAGGTGCACAACAGCAAGTCATGATAGAAGAATTAAGAGACTGTGCCTCTGTGACAGAAAAAAATAATATGGGTATATACAAGATGAAATGGCGCAATGCAATATGAAGTTGAGTGCAAGGACTTTTTGCGCAGACTACAGGAATTTGGCCTAAAATCTAGAATTCCATGAAAAAAGCCACTTTAATCTCTCAAACAAAGGTTGAAAAGTATTACAGTTTTGATTAAATTATATTTCCATTTATATATAATTTTATAGTACTACTCCCCAAAAAAGTAGCGTTATTAACCATCAAACCTCAAAAATACACTTTTCCCAAAAGGCTTCCACAATTTTGGCCACTATTGTATGTCTTTGTGTGGTCTGTGAAAACAGCCATTGTACTTTGTAAACCGTAGATAAATGTCTAATTGTGATCTGTGAAACCAGACATTTGTAGTTTATTCAACCAAACATAGCTAACAATATTGTGGATTAGTGCAATGTAGGAATCCAACACTCAACTCTTTACTATTTGATGTATACTATTATAGAAATAAGAATTTGATTAAAATACTCAGAACCCTCCACTCAAGTCTATAAAGTCAGAAAGCACATGGAGACCTGTTTGCAAGCTCACTTCCTTCAACCCTTAATTTATCTTCCAGGAAGAAGTGTGTGTTATAAATTCAACATGCACTTTTCTAAATGCATATATGAAAAGGCTCTGAATCAGCCTTCCTAACCTAATGCCTTCCAGATGAGTCGGACTAAAGTTATTTTTCCACCTGAACAAGCTGATTGGAGGTGATGAGAATGATAATCCCGCCTTCTAGAAGCCACTTGATTGTATTTTTTTTCCCAAAAAAAAACACTTTCACCCTTTGAAGCCAGTTGATAGGTTCTTTGTAGAAATTAAAAATGAAGAGATCAGTTGTTGGCAATAGAGCCAAATGTCTTGTTTTTAAACTTTTTGACTGGTGGTGATGGTCGTGGTATCGACGGTGGTAATGGTGTAGTATTAAAGAGATCTGGGGGAGGGGGGTAAAAGAAGTGTGATCTATGTTTGTCTGCATTTGTATTCTTGTTTTCTGAATTTTTTTGTGCCTTGTTGATTATAAAATAAAAATCGCTTTGGTGAATTTTTTTCCTTGTCTATTCTTTTTTTTTAATGGTTTTCTTAATGGTTAAACGAACCAATTAGTACATGTTTCAGGAATTGCAGATTATCATAGAAGGCAATTGATGTCCATCAAACAGCTGATCAGGAGGAAATGGGGATTTTGCAGTATCCTTCCCCTGCTATGCCCACCAAGCCACGGCCACCAAGCCCTGCCACACTCACGAAGCCACACCACACAGAACCAATAGTAAAAAATGAAACCCACCAGTGATGAGCACAATCTTAGTTCCCTCCTTTAAATGCTGACATCTTATGGGACCTAGAAAGCATGTGTTGTGGCTCCATTGCCTGAGCCTGTGTCATCAGCAGATGCAGACTCAGAGAATGAGGGAGAGGTGTTGGCAAGGCCTCCTTCTCCAGGACCCTCCTCTCTGGCAATGCCTCTGGAGGCCCCCGAAGGGCAAGAGATAGGCCCAGAGCCAAGCACGTCCCTGCAGCCACAGGTGGACAGCGACGAAGGAGATAAGTGCTGGCTGGACCTTCGTCAGCGTCACAGAGACAAACGTGCACAGCAAAAGGGAAGGCGTGCCCGTGATTAGCTGACTCACTGGACCACACCCCACAGGCTATAAAAGGGGGTGAGTTAGCCATTCAGACTCTGTGACGGACAAAATGAATTCCTTTGAGTCACTTTGCACCTCGGTTTCGGATTTATTCTTGGACAATTGTTATTTGTGTGTATTTCTTCTCTGTTGATAAAAGGTCTTGGCAAGCAGCTGCTGCCGGGGTTGCTGCCAAGCATCTTATCAGACTAATTGGTTGCCTGCCAGTTTATTTAACCCCCGGCTGTCAGTTTGTGTGTGTGTGTGGGAGATGGGGACAGAACATCATGTCTTTACTGTGGCAGCCCTGCCCTATGAACACTCTTCTCCCTGATACTTGGCACACGTACACCTTTATTTTTTTTATTTTTTTTTATTTTTTTATTTGATTTATATGCCGCCCTTCTCCGGAGACTCAGGGCGGCTTACAATGCGTTAAGCAATAGCCTTCATACTTTTGTATCTTTATACAAAGTCAGCTTATTGCCCCCACAAACTGGGTCCTCAATTTACCTACCTTAGAAAGGATGGAAGGCTGAGTCGACCTTGAGCCTGGCTAGGATTGAACTCAGAGAAATTACAGGCAGCTGGTGTTAATTGCTGCCTTTAGTAGGAGGCATTAGTCCTCTACGCTACGCTACACAGGCTCCTTTAACTTTCTAAAAAGCGCTTAAGACATGGCTCCCCTCTCAAGCACTGGGTTAGGGTGAGATTAATGAGATGAACTTGTGGGTTGTATGGTGAAAGTAGTTATGGTGCCACATATTTTGTTATGATTTGATTTTGGTTTTAGTATTTGTGGTCTTAATATTTTTTATTTTAAAAGTAAAAGTAAATAGAAGCCTTATATTTTGGTTTGGTACTCAATGGGCAGCTATATGAATATAATTAATTAAGTAATTAATTAACCTCTGGTTGAAGGTTTATGGTTTCTGGAAATCCCTTAGAGACCTTTTGCATGAAACAGAAAAAAGGCACATGCTTTGATGATTAGGAAAAAATATCCCTGAGAACCTTTTTTCCCCGTAATCATAGAATAAGAGATAATTTTGAATTGTGCTTATATTTGCTACAAAGCTGTTTATTGATTTGTGATAGTTTTTATATGCTTTGTGAAACTTTTAATAAAAATTATTTTAAAAATAAGTATTATTTTTATATTGCTTATTTATTTAAATTTATTAGTTGCCCATTGGATTCTAGAAGGCCTGTAATGTTATGGCCACGAAAGGTAGTGATTAAGAAAAGGAAGTTCAAATCACCATGAAGGCCTTGTAAGGCCTAAGCATCTACTCTCTTCAAGCCTCAGTTCCTTGGCTGCAAGATGGAGATAATAATCTGTAAACCCACATCATGTACCTTTTGTATGGCCTTTGAAATAGTTCAATAAGAAAAATGTTCCAGCCATTCAAAATACACAGCAAAAGTATTAGTAGATTGAGAATGGACCACTTTCTATAGTCCAGTATCTGAGCTAGGCTGTAAACCAAAGCCGATTTAACCAACCAAACTCAACGTTCAAACTTTTTTTCTCACTAATTGAATTGTGGTGGCTGATATAAAACATTTATTTCTTAGACTATTATGTCTTCAAAATGTATGTTTTAATTTTCTTAAGTAATGCAATTTCAGAGAAGCTTCATTCTTTTTGCTACTTAAAAAATTAGAGATAATTGCCTCACTGAAAGAATGTCGTGAGGGAGGGAGAAGATGTACTAAGAAACTATTTTTCTCCCTTTTCTTCAGCAAAAGCCATCATTTTAGTAGTAAATGGTCAGTTTTCCAAATCTCTCAACTTTGCTACTTCAGGAAGTCAGAGAAATTTTGGTTTTTTAAAAAATGCAAGGAATTCTACAGTACTGTATTCTCAAAGGCTTTTTGGACTTCACACTCAGAAGACCTCCCAACAATTAGCACTGAAGCATCCAAGGCAAGTTGAGTGAATATGTGCATCATATTGACACATTTAAAAATCCTGCAATGACTCATTTATATTCCTTGAAAAAGTGTACACTTCTTACGTTTGGAGTTTTAACTGCTTCAGAAATGCCATGTTACACCCACGGGTTCCTAGGAAGGCAGGCCCAGTCTTGCATTCTTTCTTTGTATTGTCCCAACTGATTGCTCACTCAGGAATAAGTGCGTAGGACCAAGCTGAGTAATAGGCCTGTAGGCGGAATCTCACTGCTACCCACTGTTGATTTGTGGGGCCACACGTAGCTGCTAACCACAATAAAACTAAGCAAATTTAACCATAGGAAGAGGTGCGATGCTTTTGTCAATCTGTTTCTGCTGCAATCACAATTGCACTAGGGACCATGTCCAACATGTTGGCAGTAGTGATGGGAATTGCAATCCAACATTATTAAAGGTTGGGTTGTGGCAGAATCTCCTTAATGGATTTGTACATTGTGTTCCATTTACCAGTTAATATGTGGACATTAAGTCACAAAGCAAGCTTCAGTTCAGCAACACAACACAACCATATCTGGGGCTGAATTTTGGATGGGCTGCCACCTTGAAACTAACCAAAAAAAAAAAAGGTGGTGAAATAATACTATTATGATCTGTAGTAGAATACAGAAATAGTGGGGTAGTATTTGATTGGTGGATCATTTTGTCCAGTCTGATCCCAATTTCAAAAATAATTGACATTGTCTCTTTGCTGAATCCAAGTTTCTCAGACTTTTGCCTTTAAACTCTATAAAAGAGGTATAGAATGAGAAGCATTTCAAGAAGGAAGAGTTTGCAGTGGGAAAACAACAGGCATGGAAGGGACTAAAAATCCTTGAGAAATCCCCAGAACTTTAGAATAAAATGAAAACAAATTTAAAATATTTTTCACTTTCACAAAGCTTTGTACAACAGCGCCAATAGTTCACAAGATTTCACACAAGAACCACAAAATCTTGTGAAATGTGATAACCTTGTAAATTATGACTACATACACAGACATAAATTATAACCATGGTGCCATTAAAAAAAACAGTCTGGTGTCTGAAAAGACGCCTGGCCCTGGGTTAATCCAGTGTGTGATAATGCATTGCACCATGCACTCATATAATATGATAATAAGTTCATTGGTCATAGCTTTTCTGTTATCTCTGTTGTCTGTCAACACCATATAATGAAAACCTGATTATGTCCTTTGTTACGCTTATGCAAAAAAGATACTTTGCAGCAGTGGTGGAATTCAATTTTTTTTATTAACGGTTCTGTGGGCATGGCTTAGTGGGCGTGGCAGGGGAAGAATACTACAAAATCCCCATTCCCTCCCCACTATTGGGGAAAGGATATTGCAAAATCTCCATTCCCACCCCACTCTGGGGCCAGCCAGAGGTGATATTTGCTGGTTCTCCAAACTACTCAAATTTCCACTATCGGTTCTCCAGAACCTGTCAGAACCTGCTGAATAGCACCCCTGCTTTGCAGCAAATATTATATTTAAATTTTCATTATTTTCTTATTTGGAAAAAAACTAAATATCCTCAGTGTTTCCCTTTTCTACTTGATTCCCATCTCTTGGTGGGAGAGTTTATGACTGATTTGTATGCATATATTATATGTGCGTGAAAACATTTGCTTTTATTACTTGAGATAGAGTTCCATTTTATTTTATAGCCATTTCTTTAGCATTCACAATAGAAACCAAAATCTATTTCTTCTATTCCTCATTTATTTCTTCTTTCTTTTGTTGTTTCTTGTTGAACTGGCAGCAATCAAAAGTCAAGACTGATTGCATGTTTTGACATGATGTGACAACAAACCTTTGACATTGTCAGGAATATCTGAAGAGCTAGAAGAAGAAGTATTTCCCCAGGTCCAAGTTCTTCTGAGGCCATCTCTTTGCAAGTAATTCTCCAGATTCAAGTCTTATTGGACATCTTCTCTCCTGTCTCAAAAACACACAGGGATGTCAACAAAGAACGAAAGCAGAGAGATCATCTGTTATGGATGTCCTGCAAAAACTCCCCACTTAAAGCTCTGCACTGTCCCCAGAAAGATTGACAGTCCAGCAGCACGATTGATATGATTTAGAGAAGATGGGTGCTCTAAGTTTTACTTTTGGAGAACTTCACATAAAGGACTCACCAGGACAGGGCCGAAGGATGATTGTACGGCTGTCCATGAATTAGTGTTTAGTTTTGTCTGCTTAGGCACAGATATGCATCTCTTTTTTGCTATTCTGCAGGTGGACAGATGTAGGCTTTGCTTCAGAGGTGGGTTTCAGCAGGTTCTGACCAGTTCTGGAGAACTGGTAGCGAAAATTTTGAGTAGTTCAGAGAACCAGTAGTAAAAATTCTGACTGGCCCTGCCCTCATCTATTCTCTGCCTCCCAAATCCCAGCTGATTGGGAGAAAATGAGGATTTTGCAGTAACTTTCCCCTGCCACGCCCACCAATCCACACCCAGCAAGCCATGCCATGCCCACCAAGCCACACCCACAGAACCGGTAGTAAAAAAAAATCTGAAGCCCACCACTGCTTTGCCTGTAATGAAAAAGGCAGGGATAAAATATTTCCATTGACACTGAGGCTGTTAAAAGTTTTTAAAAGTGTACTGGGACCTTGACACACTAAGGGAGGAAGAGGGAGAAGGCGAGAGCAAAATTATGATTACTCTACTGTGAAAGAACGTCCGAGCCCTTTTGCTTACAGCTGGTTCATTCTTCCAGTAGGATTTCAGCTTCTCCAATGAGTGTCTAACACAGCTACTGAACATCAGATATGGAAGCAGCTTCTTCCACACAGGTGGGGAAAGATTCCAGTGCCAGATTTTTATCTCTCAGACAGCTGTTAAACGCCCAGGAGCACAGCCAGAAAAAGAATGGATAAACATTGTCTGTGCTAGTGATAGGAAGGGTGGCAGCTCCCTGTTTGCTGCGCTGCATATGTCTGCCTTTCAAAGGATAATAATTTTTTGAAATTTGTGTATGTGTCTTTTTCAACATGTACACCTTTACGCTATTCACCACTCTGCTGCATTTACGGGATTGTAAGTGGTTATGCATTGATTATAAACATCCCATCAAAGAAGCATTTCATTAACATTGGCTCTGAACATTTTGTTACATTTCTTTTCGTGTCAAGATCACAGTACCATAAAATCACAACAAAAGATGCCAGCTCCATGGATGGTAGTATCCATTCGCAAAGAGTTAGTACGCTAGGGGGATTGCACCTCAAGTGGGACATCTTTTTTGAATTAACACCACCACTGGATAACCCCCTGCCCTCCCACTTTTCATATTCTAAGTTGTAAAGAGAGTTTAAATAGAAAATAAGAAGTGTGAACCATTGTTTTGGCACAATACAGAATTCTAAGCATTATATAGTACTGTGCATTGTGTCTTTCTGTTTTATGTAGCTGTAGTCTAAAACAACACTTAGATTTTCATTCACGGAGTTAAACTAGAAGCATTTTTGGGGAAAAAGCATTTGGGTATTTCAGATAATATTAGGAAAGGCTAGTTCTAGATCCTTTGCTAACCTGGCAGCCTAGATGACTACTTCTAGAAAGAATTAAGTGAATACATGAAAAAGGGCTATAACCTCCTGTTAAGCCACTGCTTCTGCATGTAGAATTCTTCATATTGCATGCGTGCTAAAGATCCTAATTTAGCTGGAGTGATCTATGTGTCTATTACTTGGAACCAGGGGTGAAATCCACTTACCTTTGCTACTGGTTCGGGAATGGGAGCACATGCCTCCTTTGTGCATGCACAGAGCCTTCTACGCATGCATAGAGGGTAAAAAACTGGGACGTAACGATGTCCCAGTGGGTGGGCAGAGCTTCCCACTGCCAGCGCTACCGGTTTGACAAGCTGAATAGAACTGGGCAGATTTCACCGCTGCTTGGAACCCTGACACTATAATTCTCAGGATCCCAAAAGATCTGTTTGTATGTGTCCATGACTTAGACTTCAGTGGCTTCTAAACTGTTCTGGGTGAAGATTAATTCCCCGTAGTGATGTAAAATAGGTTTTAAAGAACATAAAGTATTAATTCCAAAAAGGTTTTCTTTTATGTTTACCACTCACCTGAGAGAACATTTTTAAAGTGTTTGCTGTCAACTTCATTATGCTGAAGTATAAATTGACTAAAGAAACAATTATAGGATGTGATCTTGTCCACTATTGCCCCATTTACATTTAATATTCATAAACATATTAATACAAAAATTACAAAACTTATTATGAATTAAAGATGCAGATATATTTTTGAATCATATACCAAGAATGTATTCATTGAACAAAGAATTGTGGATTTACTGAGCAGGGAGTGAAACAAAAAAGATTTTTCTATAATATTGGAAGGACAGTGCTTACAAACTGAATTTATGATTTATGTTCATTTTTGATATATGAATTGGTAAAACCATTATTAGAACTAGGAAAAAACCCAGAAATCAATGTTCAGTGATGTATTTAAAACTTGGGATGAAATATTTTTCTCGTTATGTGACATAATAAGTTTCTGGTGTTTTCTCAGCTTATGTGACTGTTTGATTTTTATTTTTAATTTCTTGCCAATTATTATTATTATTATTATTATTATTATTATTATTATTATTATTATTATTATTATTATTATTATTATTATTTTATTAATCATATTTCTATGCCGCCCACTCTCCAAGGACTCTGGGCAGCTTACACCAAAGACAGTATACTAAATAGCATATTGCTCCTAACAATCTGGGTCCTCATTTTACCCACCTCGGAAGGATGGAAGGCTGAGTTAACCTTGAGTCGGTGATATTTGATCTGCTGATCTGCTGAACTAGCAATCAGCTGAAGTAGCTACAGTATAGCACTCTAACCACTGCACCACCTCGGCCTTTTCTAGAACACTACAATAAAGTGGCAACATTAGAAAGAAATATCAAAGCATAAGAGGACGAATATGAAGTTTAGAAAAACTCCATTCTTGAAACTGGTGTGCAGGCAAAGGTGCTCTGTAATTTATTTGGTCTGAATTCACACAACTGGGGCAACTGTGATTTAATTAATAAACATTGTACAAATAATTTTTTAGCTTGAAAACATTTAGCAGCAAATTCTCTTATGGCAATATTGTGCCAATTGTGTTCTCATCTTCTTCATTTCTTTATACATTCCTCATTTCATGTGCCTATTTATATCAGTTTTGCTTGTGCAGCCACATGATTATATACCTTCCCTTCTGTCTGAAACAGATTCATACTTCTTAACACAAAGTTCTTGGGGTCAGATATGAATAACCACCTTCAGAAATGAGAGATTCCTACAAAGGTCAAGAGACCAATCAATCTTCCAATATGAAAGAATTTTTTCCTTTTGGTTGGAATCTTTTCCAACACAGGTGAGTAGATCTAAGGATTTAAAGGAAACATGAACCCAGATTGCTTTATTCAATTTCTTACAATGACATTTATCAGTAGGATTTTTTTAATTGATAAAAAGGGGCAGCTATATTGTTTACCCAATATGAGACATGCACGTACATACATATGCTCTAAATATTTCTTGGGGCTGAAAGGTGTGGTGAAGGGAAAGTGTAAATCAGATAATAATTTAAGCCAGGATATGCCTAGCTTTTCCTTGATGTTTCATAATATTTTCCCTTGAACTACTCCTTCTTACAAGTCTGGACACATCAAATGCACCAACATATAATTAACACATATATAAAGTTTTTTTTTTCTTAATGACTACACAGTTACGTGTGTAAATCAGTTTTCTTTCAAAAGACAGATTTAGCTCTGTTCACTTGAGTGGGATGTCTGCTTTGACATATCAAGCCAGATTAGGCCAGTAAGGAAAATAATTAGATTTATTTTGCCTTTGTGATTTCTTATTCACTGATAATATAAAGAACACTGTGAAGAAATCTACAGGATATTCTAAACACACAGGATACAAATTGGCTTGGTTAAACAAATGACAGCTTGTTTTTGTAAGAACGCTCATTTTAATGCCATGAGAAGAATTCACTTAAATTCTTATAGACACAAAGAAGAAAAGAAAGAACACTATGGCTCCAGAGGTTGGACTTTATTAAGGATAAAGCTCTCTTCACCTTTTTTGTTAATATTTTTTTATTTTATACAGAATTTTATAAAAAAAGCAAAAGAAGAATTACAAACAAGATACAAAAAAAAAGATAAAAGTGTATACAAAAATACACTTATACAAATATATTGTATACAAATATACAATAAACCTGTGACCACCATCTCAGTTGAATGCTGATACTTGTATCTCACACAAATCTAATAGGTTTGTTCCCCTGCATAATGGTCTACAAATAGTTATAAATTTTTCATTTATGTGTACTAAATTACTATCACATTCTCTTAACAAATATCTCAAATATGCAAATCTATTGTCTATCAATCAAATTGACCCAATACCCAATAATGTTCACTGTAAAAAACCTGTTAATTGTTAACCCCGAAAAATATATTGAGCTTCAAAGCCCACTGTTAATAGTCCATTATTATATTTAACTCACAGAAACTCCACAAATGGCTTCCAGTCTCTCATAATCTGATCCAAACCATTGTCTCTAATCAATGCAGTTATTTCAGGGGTGAAGTGCTCCTGGTTCGAACCAGATCGCCTGATCTTGTAGCGATGGAGGTGGGTGGTTCGGAGAACCAATAGTAAAAATCCCTGCCCCCCCCCCCATGCCCAGCTGAGCCGTGCAATCATCAGAGCTCTTTTTTTTTACTTTTAAAAGCATTTTTTCTACAACCTCTTCAGCCAAAAATGCTTTTAAAAGTAAAAAAAAAGAGCTCTGATGATCGCGCGGCTCAGCTGGGAACGTCAGAGGCTTTTAAAAGAAAAAAACCTTTTTTTTCTTTTAAATGCCTCTGATGATCCAAGCTGAGTTGCCTGATCGGCAGAGGCTTTTTAAAAAAACCTTTGCCATCAGAGCCTTTTGAAAGCATTTTTTTTACAACTTCTTCAGAAATCAAAAATATAAATATATAGTAGAACATATGGAAGAAACTAGGGTTAACTGGAAGGAGTTAACAAAGCAACATGAATTCATGTTGTGGTTTTTGTATTTCCCTTTAACTATTCCCTCTTTTCCTCTGGCTTCTCTACGGGCAGAGAATTCTGAATCAAACATAATATAATCCTTGCAATACAGAGTTGTTATTTGTCCAGAAACTGTTTGCCTTTCTTCCGTTTCTTCTGTTCTGGAGGAAGATAGCACTTCCCCTAAAGGAATGGCTGCATGATGCCAAGGCAGTAGAGAAATCAAAATTGTTTTACTACCGGTTCTCTGGGTGTGGCTTGGTGGGCCTGGCAGGGGAAAGATACTGCAAAATCTCCATTCCCATGCCACTCCAGGGGAAGGATATTGTAAAATCTCCATTCCCACCCCATTCTAGGATCAGCCAGAGGTGGTATTTGCCAGTTCTCCAAATTAGTCAAAATTTCCGCTACCGGTTCTCCCGTACCTGTCAGAACCTGCTGGATTTCACCCCTGGGCCCCTATGGCACATGTGCTGGAAGTGGCATGCAGAGACATCTTTCCAGGCACGTGAGCTATCGCCCGTTGTTCTTCTGGGTTCCAGCATGCCAGCCAGCTTGGGAGCACCAGAAACTGGTCTTCTGATTTCTGGTGCGCATGCGTGCGTGAAGACCAGCTGGCCAGTGCCATGCGCGCACCAGAAACTGGAAGATAATCTTCAGGGCATGTGCATGCACACTGGGCAGCTGCTCTTCTGGTTTCCAGTGCGCGCCTGTGCACCATCCAGCTGGTCTTCACACATGCATGCATGCCAGAAATCAGACGACCAGATGGCTGGTGTGCATGCATCTGCCAGAAACCAGAAGATCTTCCCAGTGCCTGCACGCACGCACACATGCTCCTGTTTTGGCACTCGGTACTGAAAAGAATCGCCAACACTGGTATAGGCTTTCATGCCTGAGAAGGGGGTTGGACTAGAAGATCTCCAAGGTCCCGTCCAGCTTTGTTGTTCTATATTGTATAAGTGAAGGGGAAGCTTAACAACCACTGATTCATTTAACAACTACAGAGATTCATTTAGCAACAAAAGAAAAGCTCGTAAATTCCAGTGTGACTCACCTAACAACTGCCTTACTTAGCCACAGAAATTCTGGTCCCAGTTGCGATTGTAAGTTGAGGACTACCTGTGTCATCTTTTCTTGAGAAGAAAGCCCTGGTAACAGTATACTGTATTCTAGAAACTTCCTGGTTCAGTGCCTACAACACATGAGGCTGCTTTGGAAAACTACATGAATGCTTTGATTGACCCAAATACATCAGCCTATTGGTGGAGAGCTACTGCCTACCAAGCTACTATATACCACCAACATTGATACTGTTCTTTAGGTTCAAGGAGGAGCAGCAGATGTTGTCATCACTAGCTGAAAGTGCCAATAGATGTAGAAAGGGTAGCATTAATTATGACTATAGTAGAAGAGCTCCCCACCTCTTGTCCCATGGAAAAGAAATTAGTAAGGAATAACGCTTCAGAGATGTGGCTCAGTAATAAAGTGCAGGAAGTAACTCCTAAGCTCAAATTCCAGCTTTTTCCCAATAGGGTTGGGAAAAGTTCCTAACTGAAACACTACAGAGCTACTTCAAAGTAATGTAGATCTTTGATAACACTGGGGCAACTTGAATATGGTGCCATCCATAGGAGGCTTCTTCCAAAATGTGGGAGTGGGTGGGATGGGATGGAAGGAGAGGCCATAGTGTGGCAGTTGCCTTCAGCAATGTAAACAAGTGTTTGAGAGTTTGGAAGTAGTAATTGCTTGGCAACAACCTGGAGTAGTGGGGTAGGACAGTAGGAGGACTGTTGGTTGGATTGGGTAACTATCATAATTTATTTATGTACCACAACACTTTAGCAGCTTCTATTTTTCCTTCTTCTTCTGGTGTTGGCCTACTTTCTCTGCTAAGTAACAATTAATGGCCCAGAACACAACAAAGTTGTTGTGCAAGCGCACAAGCATTTATGATACATTCTTACTGCAAACCTCTGCTCCCACATGCTTCTTGGCACCATTGCAAATCCTCCCACTCGCCTGCCCACCCATGCTCACAGCCATACGGCCACCCACACACATATGGCATGTTTGTTCCATCTTGTGGAAAGTCACTCTGACTATGGGAAATAGTTAATCTTCACTATACACACAGATATATATCGTGAGGCAACCCATAATATCTAGCATTATAGACACAGAGGGAGAGACAGACACCTCTAGCAATCAGGCAAGTTGCACAGAAATGAACAAATAACGGTTAAAAAAGAAAATGAGATTAGAAAAGCAATGGGCTCATCAATTTTTAGGTGTATTTTTGGCCAGGTTTGGACTATGTGGAAGAAAATGTTTTAAGTCTGTACAGAGGCTTTTTCTTCCTGAGTCAAAGTGTTATGCTGACTCCATAAAACTCAAGTAAGGCTATCAGTATACTGAATGTACGATATACATTCATGTTGCAAGAGACAGGGTTTTCCTATTCTGTTATATGAAACTGCTTTGTCCATTCCAAGGAATGGTGCTCATTCCTTGTTGGCATTTTGGTAAACACACTTTTCTGAAAGGCATTTTATATAGCAATAGCACTTAGACTTATATACCACTTCACAGCCCTCTCTTTACAGAGCCAGCATATTGTCCCCAACAATCTGGGCCCCCATTTTACCCACCTCGGAAGGCTGGAAGGCTGAATCAACCTTGAGCCAGTTAGATTCAATCTGCTGAACTGCAGCTAGCAGTCAGCTGAAGTAGCCTGCAGTACTGCACTCTAACCACTGCGCCACCTTGGCTTGCTATATAGACAATATACAATTGTCACCATCGTTTTTTGCCTTGGTGTTTTATCTACTGATGTCATGACTTTATTTTTGGTTGAATTATACTGAGGATCATTCCCCAGTATCTATTGGAGTGGGATTAGTCTATTTTGTATATAACTTGAGTTTCACCTTGAATGCTTATATTTTTAATTATTATTATTTGGATGTGTACAACAATTTTCTATAAACTGTTATCTCTGTGGCTGATTTGGTGGATTGCTAATATAAGAAATAAATAAATAATCACCATAGACACTAAAAATGTTGCTTTCAAACAGGAGGTTTTTCTCCGCTCTTGCTAAAATGATAGGAATTAAAAATTATTTCTTCTCTATTCAGGTATCAGGTTGACCCTACCATAATATCAATCCCTGGATGATACACAACACCCAAGTCTCATTTTTGTGGACATCAGACCTCCCTTAGATGATTTGATTGATTGATTGATTGATGGGGCATTTCACACAATGGAGCCAATGCTATTGACTTCAGCAAGGCAACCCTGCTATCCTTTACCAGCAGTTGCAAAGAAGAGGTGGGGTTTGCTTGAATATTGGTGAAGTAAAATTTTGCACAGGCCTAATAGAGATATTTCAATACTATAGATCAATTAATAAAGTTTCTTTATCTCTCCTGTTTGTTTTTGCAATTAGCAGAAGCAACAGCAGTGTCTGTAAAAAGGGTTGGGGGAAGTTCTAAATGAATGTGACTGTAGTACTTCAGGTTTGGATAAATTTGTGTTTTGCTTTTTTTTTTTTTTACAATCATTTTTACTTTTTAAAAATAGATTTGTTGAAGGGGGGCTTTGCTAGAGTGCTTCTGTTGGAATTTCTGTACATCCTAAGTAGATATGAAGTAAACCTTTTCTAAGATTAAGATTTTATTATATTTTCCTTTGTAACATACCATAATAAGAAAGAGACCTTGCTTGCACTTCTAGGTGCAAGCAAATATTGCTTCAGTTTTAAAATGAGAGTTGAAATTGCTTTATTGCAGAAGGACACATACTAGTAGTTGAATAGCTGAACCCACAGGATGGAAGAAGGGAATATTGAAAGAAAGTTGGTTTGAATAGCAGGACCTTCTTGTTCTTCTTCCTTTTTTCCCCATTTTCCATTTCTAGTTTCTGACCAATGAAGTTATTAGCATGAGAAGACAAGAATTTGTAGGACCTGTGACTTGACAGAGAGATTCCCAGATGTCAGAGTAACTGAACTCTGCCATTGTGTCCTTTGCATGCTGTTCTGATAGAACAGTGGTCCTCAAACTTTTTAAACAGGGGGCCGATTCACAGTCCCTCAGACTGTTGGGGGGGCAGACTGGCTGGTTGGGTGTGGCTAGGTGGTCATGTGACTGGGTGGGTGTGGCTAGGTGATCATGTGACTGGGTGGGCATGGCCAATTTAACAGTCCATTTTTTTACCTTTCTCCTTCCTAAGCTCCTGTTTAAATTGTTTTCAAAGGCTTTTAATTTAAGGCAGTACTTTACAAGCCCAGAGCTGCTTTTCAAGGCTGCACCCGTGAGATCACCCCTCAGCCGGCCCTCAGCTGGCCTTCCAGTTGGCTTGCTGGAAGATAAGCCCATGGCAAAGGGCGGAGCTTAATCACACCACTCCATGGGCCGGATACTTTGCATTGGTGGGCTGTATCCGGCCCGTGGGCCATAGTTTGAGGATGCCTGTGATAGAAGGTGATCTGATGCGCATCAAAAGACCTCGTCTTTTGCCTGCCTGTCCAGGTGACCTAGAATAAACTCTCAGTAAGATACCATTTTTCTTCTCTCTCCTTTTATTCTTACCCAAATACTTGCAACAGGATTTCTAGGCTCTGATACCTGAAGTTCTTTGCAACTATGTTCATTTTATTTATGTACAGTATAATATTAGCTCACATGCTCTGGACTCATTCTATTATAGCTACATTTGGAACTGAATTCCACCATATTGTTACCATTATTACAGACCAATCATTCAGTTTAAATTCTTCTTGGTTATATCCAGTTCTCAGAATCTGTAAAAGACACCAGGAACTGTAAGCTCCACACAGAGGGGATAGCCAAAATAATTATTTTAGAATATTAAAAAGACAAATCTTTACTTGATGGGCAGAAATGGATCCCTGATATGTGTGATCTGTCAGCATTCCAGCTGTGATCAAAGAAAGGATTTGATTACTGTAGATTTACATTAAAGAGCTCAAGGCAGTTTAAGATTTCATTTTATCCCAACATCAACTCTGTGAAGTAGGTTGAAGTGAGAGGGAGATAATCCCAATCACCTATTAAGTTTCCATGGCCAAATGTCCCAATACCATGGGACTCTGAATATCCTTCCTGCCCCTGCATATCTTAATATTTCAACAGGTACAAGTAGCAGAGATGCCTTCTCAAGTATCCTAAACTGTTGGGTATAAGAACTTTATAATCTAATGAGGATTGTTTTATAGCACCAGTGTTATTAGACTTCTGAAGGATATTCTTTGCAGTAGTCTTACTCTTGTATTCTGCATTAGGTGGGTTTTCCATATTGCATTCAGTGGTAGAAATGCCCCCAAAACATCAATCCAAGTAAAAGATTATCAAAAATGGCCTGGCCATTTCAGTCCAAGAAGCATTGTAATTGGTCAAATGCACTCTGGAGCTCCAGTGGTATGAGTCAAATCACTCTATGAGTAAGATGAGTGGTTTCTAAACTGGATACATAATAAATAAATGAAAAACATTAATCTGAGTTCTCAACCTGCTACTCCAGAACCAGAGATCTACTCAGGTTCTGAATAGTGAGGCAACAATCTACAGTGCTTTAATCTTACTGGGATTCAGCTTCAATTTACTGGTTTTCATCCATTTATTAAAGGGTTTAGACACTGGGCCATCATCTACATTTACTCTAATGATGGAGATATGCAAGCTGGATACCACCAGCATACTGATGGTGCCTAATTTTAACTCCTCTGATTATTTTATATAAATGTTAAAAGGTATTCCTTGGAAAGCCATAGTTTTGGTTCCATAGTGTCAACAAAATCCTGGAGATAGGAATGAAACAATTGGAATTAGTGCTTATTCCAGCTCCACATAGTTAATTCAGCATGATCAATGGTTTTAAAAGACACTGACTATCTATCAATAGGAGGGTCAACAGAAATACATTCTCTCCATCTCTACTGTGGAATAGATCATCTAGCAGAATGGCCAAGGTAGTTTCAGTGCCAGGAAGAGACTTGAAATACAATTAAAGTGGGACCAAATAATCTAGATATTAATAGCTAAGAAATATAAGGATTCAAGGTTGGTATGATACACCAGGCAGATGGAACCTAAGAATTAGAAAGTGAAATTGATCCCAGCAAATATCTTTTATCTTTTATCTTTATCTTTCATTAGATTTATATACCGCCCTTCTCCTTTCGGACTCAGGGTGGTGAACAGCCAGAGTAAAAACATTTGTACACAAAAGTTAAAACAATTTTAAAAGTAATTGAATAAATTTGGCCCATAATTTAAAACATTTCAATTAAAATCAATATCAAACTTTAAAATCAACATAAAATCAGGCCAGCCCAGCTAACTGAAAAAAGTAAGTTTTTAGGACCCGATGAAAAGTCTGAAGGTCTGGGATCATTTGTATCTCTGGGGATAGATCGTTACAGAGGGTAGGTGCCACCACAGAGAAGGCTCTCCCCCTGGGGGTCACCAGCCAACATTGTCTGGCTGACGGCACCCTGAGGAGGCCCTCTCTGTGGGAGCGAACCGGCCGGTGGGAGGCAATTAGTGGCAGAAGGCGGTCCCATAAGTACTCTGGCCCTAAGCCATGGAGCACTTTAAAGGTGGTCATCAACACCTTGAAGCACACTCGGAAGTCCACTGGAAGCCAATGCAGCTCGCGCAGGAGAGGTGTCACGTGGGAGCGCCCCATTGCTCCCATAATCCCCCGCGCGGCCTCATTTTGCACCAATTGGAGCCTCCGGGTGCACCCCAAGAGGAGCCCCATGTAGAGAGCGTTACAATAGTCCAGATGAGATGTGACGAATGCTTGAGTGACCATGCGTAAGGAGTCCCAATCTAGAAAGGGGCGCAACTGGCCTAACAGGTGAACCTGATAAAAAGCCCCCCTGGCCACGGCTGTCATATGCTCTTCTAAAGACAGCCGTGTGTCCAGGAGGACGCCCAAGTTGCGGACCCTTTCTGTGGGGGCTAGTAATTCGCCCCCAATAGCCAGCAATGGCGCCAGCTGGCTATACTGGGACCCCGGCAGCCACAGCCACTCAGTCTTGACCAATTGGTACTCTGGATCTTTCCCCAGATGGAAATAATGGAAAGTTCCACACAGTTGTGAGTGACTTTTTCCTCAAAGTTCTTAGAAAATTCATCCCAGAAGTTCTTTAGGAGCTATCATTACCATCAGGCACCTTACCAATTTATGTGCACATCTTATTGATATGTGGGAGTTGCCCATAAAGGACCAGTGACAAGTTCAAACAAATTGCCCAAATGAGCACATGTCAACATATGTCTGTTACACATTACCCCACTGTATCTAAAAGCAGCAATGCTTTATGGTAATTGCTTCTTCATTTTCTTGCTGCTAGAAGTCATCATTTTAATTAGCAGTGATAGTCTGTCTAATATACTATGATGAAATTCAAATTCAAGCCTCATTGACTACAATGGGATTTTAAAATAATCATCATCCCACTCTGCTCCTTGCCTGTGATGTGTTGTGCATTACCCTGGGTAAGAAGTGACAGCTTGTGTTTTTATTGGCAAGTATGTTTGCAATAATGCTTCCTTTCTCTTTTTGTTTTAGTAATAGCAACATTTGAAATAATTACCTATTAAGAGATGGAACATGTCGGTAAGACAGACTGAAAGATTATTTATACTGCATTTATACTGCAGCCCCAAAATGCACCCCCCAAAATCTCTGATCTATTAAAAAAATGATTTCTCCTTTGAGAATGTATTCTCAAGAGTGCTATTTTCTCATGTCAGCTTATCGGGGATAATATTTTTAGATAATTCTTTATCACACTGAGAACTCCTCCCAACAATATTTTCTGGATATTGATGCAAAATTTCCTTTACAGTAAACTGTGGTATTTGTGATAGCGTTGTTTGAAGAACCATGTATCATGTTTTTCCCGGAAAATAAGACCCTGTCTTATATTTTTTTGAACCCTGAACCCTTGGCAATAAGGCCAAGGGTCAAAACCCTTGGCCTTATTGCCATGTGCTCAAAAGCCCAATTGGGCTTATTATCAGGCGATGTCTAATTTTGAGGGAAACAGGGTTATGTGCACCTCAAATCATCTAAATTTCTTTACACTATTTCTCTTAGAAATCAAGGATTATAATGAGATTAAAATCTAATGCCACCTCTTTTAAAAACTAAATTTAAACCAGAATCATGAATAGCTGTCATTAAAAAAACATTTAAGGTGGCCTCTTATTACAAAAATGTTGCAGTTTTACTGAGATCTAGTATATAATGGAAAAATGCTCCAGCACATCGAAGCCTGCACATTGTAAGATTTTAACGACTTCTCCTTCTCCTTCTCCTTCTCCTTCTCCTTCTCCTTCTCCTTCTCCTTCTCCTTCTCCTTCTCCTTCTCCTCCTCCTCCTCCTCCTCCTCCTCCTCCTCCTCCTCCTCTCCTCCTCCTCCTCCTTCTGCCATATCAGTCATGGGACAGTGGCAATCATGTTGGCGATCCTATTTTTATCAACAGCCGCATGAAAAAGCGCTGCTGAGTTTTGTCCAAACCAGTCCCTTACATTTTGAAGCCATGATGTTCTTCTTCTGCCTGGACTTCATTTGCCTTCCATCTTTCCTTAGAGGATTAAATGAAGTATGCTGTATTTTTCTGGGTGTCTCATCATATGTCCAAAATATTGTCCACATATCCAAAATATAGTGACATCTACATTCAGTGATCATGATAATGTCCTCTGGTTTAGATTAATTTTGAGAAGAATCCAGAAATTGCAACTGCCCTAAAATGTGGCTGTTAGTGTTGGGGTTCTTCTGGGACCAAAAATGTTGCTACGTGCATCAGTTTCTTTATTGCTGATGCACCCGGGATAATGAAAAACCAAAGAACACACACACACAAAGAAGTCAACTTATGCTTCATTGATTGAAGCACAATTTGAAAGGCCTTTGATGGTGTCTATCATGTCAAACTGTGGAAGATTATTAGGAAAATGGGAATCACAGAACTTCTCATTGTCCTTATGAGGAACTTATTTACATAGCAGGAAGCATGGACAGAATATGGTGAAACAGATTGGCTCCAGGTTGGCAAAGCAAGGAGACAATACTGTATACTCTCTATTTATTCAACTTTTATGCTGGAATATATATATTGAGAGAAAATTCATTACATAGAAGACAATTGGCTTGGTTTTAAAATTGGAGGAAGACATATAACCGGCACAATGTTGATGACAACTACTCTGATACTCTGAGAATGCAAAGGATAGGGAATTTTGAGGGTTTTTCTAGAATACAAATGATGCTGCTTGATGGGATTAACAGTGCTACTTTAGGTGACGAACGATAAAAATATTCTTATATGCTTTGCGGTTTGTGTCCTGCAGTGAGTTAAATTCAACCACTTGCAATGTAAGCCTGATTCGTGCAAAACATCATACATGTATCTTCTGCCCCCCAGGATTTAGATCAGAGACGGATTGGATGACTCACAGCAAAACATGGAAGGAGATAAAAAGAAGAAAAAACACATGTCTGAGAACTGTGTTTGCATGAGGCAGAGAATGGGGGATTTTTCTGACAACTATTTGGCATATGAGTCAGAATGGAGGTTAGTGTGGATGGCTTTCTGTGGGTGATTGCATCTGTGGGTGTCAGAGTGAGACAGACATGGATAGATGCCTGTAATTAAGTAGCTGGTGAAATGACTATAATAGTCAAACGAATGTAAAGATACAAATTTCAAATGGCGCACTATTAAAAAAAGCAGGTTTTTTTCAACAAGTCTTGAGATATTTATTTTTGATGCATCAAAGACTGGTTCCATTTTGTTTGAATCATCTGGCTGCAGATGACTCATTTCGAGTTCATTTTAATTTCTTTCTTATTGTTCTTATTTTGGGTTGGGGGGCAGGAGAAAGGGACACTGATCAATGGTCCTGTTCTTTGGGAATGTTCTCCTTTGGCCCCATAATCTGGTTAGGAGAGAAGAAAAATAAGAAAGAATCGAATCGAATCGAATCGAATCGAATCGAATCGAATCGAATAGAATAGAATAGAATAGAATAGAATAGAATAGAATAGAATAGAATAGAATAGAATAGAATAGAATAGACTTTATTTGGCCAAGTGTGATTAGACACACAAGGAATTTGAAAAGAGGTATGTAGATTTCGTAAGGTGATTCATATTGAGTTTTATTATTCTTGCTTTCCAGAAAATTCTGCCTGGGTTTATGTCCTGTTAGTTTGGGATTGGGTGGGTGGGTGGGTGGGAGAATGAAACAATCTCTCCCTGCAGAGAGATTGCATTTGAAAAGTCTCTGGTTGAATCACAGTCTTATTCAGTCATGCACTTCTATTTAGCTCCTTCATGCTCAAGGAAACACAAAAGAAAACATTTTTTTTAAAAAAAGCAAGCACTCACGATATCTGAACAATAAAGGACCACCACGCATAAGCTTGCTAACAGCAGTCAAAAGTGATGCAAATAACAATCAAACAGGATTTTTCAGAATCAGAATTTTTTCAGAAAGTTATGGTTGTTTAGAGCAGCGCTTAAAATGAGTAGATGCCTCAGGCAACTGTACTTTCCTATTTTTAGAAATGGCTTCATCAATCAGGATATTTCATTGAATTATTAATATCTGGTTCTAACCTGCTAAACAGAGAAGCAATGAGGAACCTTATTCCATGACAACAGAACACATGGAATAGATTATTAAGTCCTATCACAGAAGGTGTTCTGTGTGCTTTCCTTATCTATATTGCCCTATAGAGGTGGCCATGTTCTCTTCGTCCTCGTAACTCAATGGCTTGAGTGGGAACAACCTACAATCTACAGAAGATCTCTCTTGCATAAGGACATTGGGAAGAAGAACGGAGAACAGTTCCTACAAAAGGATGCAACATCGATACCTGTTTTCCCTGAGATATCTAAAACAACAACAAATAAGCATTGTTGTATGCTTTGGATTTTTGGATTTGCAAAATTGGACTAATATTCAAGGATTCTTTTTAAAAATTGGTATGAAAGTTGGGGAATAAATATTTCTGGGGAATTTACAATTTTCACAATTTTTGCTGTGAAGTAATTTTCAGGCAAAAAAGTACTTCACATCACCACATATACTTACAACTGTTTGCTTCAGTAATTATATACATACATACCCATCATCATAAACAAATGCATGACAGATGGTCTTACGGGTAAACAAACAGCAAAGAAATTAATAAAGCAAATATTTTGCATTTTTCAAAGCATTGTTAAATTTGTATATCCTTTGAAAAATAAATATGACAAACCCACTCAATGCAGAATATAATTTTGTGTGGGAGTACAAAATACTTCTGGTGGTTTAATCAGACACTGGTGAGGGATCTCTGAAATATATGGGGAGATTGTAAATTTTAAAGGTGAGAAAAGAGAGTTCACAAACTTAATGAACATATATTAAGAGATCATTTTAAGTTAACCTACATATACATACATACCGATCAAACTGTACTCTTCTGGAGTAGGCAACATTATGCAAAGTGCAGAAAAAAGAGGAAAAAATAATAAGCAAAAGAAAATAAAGGCAGAAGTTAAAGGAATTTTTTTTAAAAAATAAAATTTAAATCTAATCTATACAGATAGTCTCACTTAGCAATCACTCATTTCGTGACTTTTGGAAGTTGCAATGACACTGAATAAGTGGTACTTATGACAGGTCTTCAAAGTTCCAGCCATCACACCATCCCACAGTCATGTGATCACAATCTGGCAAATGGCTCACATTTACAATAGTTGCAGTGTTCTGCTGTCATAGAATTGACATTTTGTGATTTTGTTGGCTTCCCATAAGCAAAGTCAATGCAAAAGCCAGGAGAGAAGGTCCTTGGGTAAGGTTGTTTGAGTAAGACTACTGCACTCAGCAGTAGCCCCCCCCCCCCGGAGCCTGAAATCACTTGGGTGCATGCAACTGCAATCACACACACACACTATCCAGCAGCGGCCACTTAGCTGCCTGCCAGCCTGCTTGTGAGCCATCTGGTACTTGCAACGTTCTGCCGGCTTCCCCACCGATTTTGGTTTCAGCAGGATGTTGCAAGGAATTCCTTGCTTAACAACCTGTGTTTCATGCTTACTGATGGCAATGGGACTGCTGGGATTACCACTGTTAAGTGATGCAATAAGAAGACATCAAACTTTATGATTGTATCACTTAGCAATGGAAATTCCAGTCCCAATGAACACTATTAAGTGAGGACCACCTAGACCAGGGGTGTCAAAGTGATGTCATCACAGCGGTGACGCATGACATATCGTGACTTTTCCCCCCTTTGCTAAATTGGGTTTGGGCCAGTGGTGGGTTTCAAATTTTTTTACTACAGGTTCTGTGGGTGTGGCTTGGTAGGTGTGGCATGGCTTGGTGAGCGTGGCTTGGTGGGCGTGGCAGGAGAAGGATACTGTAAAATCTCCATTCCCTCCCCCATCCAGGGGAAGGTTGCTGCAAAATCCCCATTTCCTCCTCATCAGCTGGGACATGGGAAGCAGAGAATAGATGGGATGGGGCAAGTCATAATTTTTACTACCAGTTTTCTGAACTACTCAAAATTTCTGCTACCGGTTCTCCAGAACTGATCACAACCTGCTGAAACCCACCTCGGGTGTGGGCATGGCCAGAACATGATGCATCCGGCCCATGGGCCTCAAGTTTAACAGCCCTGACCTAAATCATTCACTATGCAAATAGCAGTATCTATGGTTTTGTTGGTTTCATCTCAGTAAATGTTTAACTGATATATTCATGGTTTTCAGCTTTGAAATTCAGCTTATTTTCATAAAACAAAATGGACAGAAGTCTTATACATAGACACTCTTACTATTTTGTCAAGTGTTCATACTTCACAACAGATCATTCATTATCTCTTTACAAGCAGTCCTTTGTCTTAAAAATTATCTATCCATATTCCCATCTTTTGCAAAACTTGTACAAGTTATGCAAATTTCACCACTTGCTCAGATTTTCTGTCATTTAAGCATAATTTGCAATCACTCAATTTTCCCTATCAAATTCATTCTACTAATATTCAGAACACATTCCTGGTTGTATATTACAGTTTATTTATTTTTTTAATTTTTATTTTCCATTTTTCCAATTTACATAACAATAAGCATTTTTTAAAAGTACTGTGTCATGTGTCTCTTACTGTTATGTACATTTATTTCTGTTCATTTTTGTTTCTCTGTTCTAACCACTTATACCACTTATTCCAAACCTTGTAAAATTCTTTTCTTCCTTGCCTTTTATTTCTAATGTGAGTTTATATATCTCGGCACATTCTAATATCTTATGAATAATCCTCTCATTGGCTGGTATATTTTCAAGTTTCCAACACTGGGCATAAACAATTCGTGCTACTGTTACTATATGTAAAATGATATGTTGGAGTTGCTTCTTTATCTTTTGATTAATTATATTACAGTTTAACTAATATTTGCTGCATATGATTTGGATTCTCACCCCACAACACGGCATCATGTGCATCATAAATATATTTTCATTCATGTCCCCAATCAATATTTCTTTATTTTATTTCATTTATGATTTCAAATATTATAGTTATATACAGTACTCTTACCCATCATAAACACTCCATATGCATTTATTTGTAAAATATTCATGTAAAATATTTATTTTATATAACATTCATATAATAGAAATAGCATAATCCTTATCTTATTCTGTGCTCATTGCCGAAGCATTCATTATTCTCTTAATAAGGTTCAAAAAGCATAAAGCAAAAAGGTTACTTACTTAAGGTTCATTTTTTTACTTGTGGTAAAAAAGCAATAAGGTAAAAAGTAAAGGTTCCCCTCGCACATATGTGTTAGTCATTCCCGAGTCTAGGGGGTGGTGCTCATCTCTGTTTCAAAGCTGAAGAGCCAGCACTGTCCGAAGACATCTCCGTGGTCATGTGGCCGGCATGAATGAATGGCAAAGGCACATGGAACACTGTTCCTTCCCACCAAAGGTGGTCTCTATTTTTCTACTTGCATTTTTTATGTGCTTTCGAACTGCTAGGTTGGCAGAAGCTGGGACAAGTAATAGGAGCTCACCCTGTTATGCAGCACTAGAGATTTGAACCGCTGAACTGCCAACCTTTCAATTGACAAGCTCAACATCTTAGCCTCTGAGCCACCGCGTCCCTCTTAAAGAAACATTAGGGCCAGGAATAAAAGTCAACTGCAGGGGGCGTCCAAAAGTCAAGATGGTATATATAAAAAGTGGGTAGGATTTCAATCACCCATCATAATTGCCATTTTTACTTTTTGAAACTTCTTACCTCAAAAGATGCCCTTCAAAACTGCAAGATTACAGATTAAATATGGCTTGAATAGAAAAAGAAGGGCAGAAGAAGTATGTTGAGGTGGTTTGGTCATATGGATAGAATCAATAAAAGCCCGTGAAAAGGAAGGGGAAGTGGTAGGTGAATGGAATGGATGAGCTAATCAAAAGGAGAAAGTTGAGAAGTTTAAATAACAAAAGCAATGTATGAATTGGTGTATGGACCTAGTGGAAGCAAGAATTGCTTGGCAGGGGAGAAAGATCTGGAGAGGTACTGATAAGAAGATCAAGGTGAGATTGTATTCCCTCATATACCACTCTTTTTGCATTCAGTAACCAAATTTTTGCATTTGTGAAAAATAATCCATAAAGTTTCTTCACTTTATCATTATACAAACATACAGTAAACTTTCTTGAATTCATTCATCCTTCTTGAATTCATTCATCTCTCAATGACCTGCTGAAGAACAAATAATATGGTCTATAGAGCCCCTACCTGGCATAATGCCATAGTGCATGGGTTGCTTACTGTCCCTTCTTCTACCTTTTCGGTCAGAATTTTGACAACACCAATTCATGGTTTCGGAGAATAGCAATAGCATTTAAACTTATATACCACTTCAGAGTATTTTACAGCTGCTCTGAAAGCGGTTTACAGAGTCAGCCTATTGCTCCCAACAATCTGGATCCTCATTTTACCAACCTCAGAAGGATGGAAGGCTGAGTCAACCTTGAGCTGGTGAGGATTGAACCCCTGGCAGTCAGCAGAATTATCCTGCAATGCAGCATTCTAACCACTGCGCCACCACAGGTCTTAAATCACATCGCATTAGCCCTTTCATTCATAATTAAACTTTCACCTTTCCCGTTCTGCAAGTATTTATCAGCCCACAAAGTCAGTGCACTTTATGGAGGTCTGCTGTATATTTCCCCTTTGATTTGGCACACAACACATCTCATTTTCTTTCTTTTATTGCAATTATTAATTCATGTACTTGGCCCTAACCTTCACCTTCCCAGTGGTTATTCACAGATTGACCCATCATGGTTTTGTTCAATTAAGGATTTGCTATAACAATCTTCGGCAAACAAAGGAAAGGAACAGGCGAGGTTACCAGCTTTATTCATACCCATTCCAAATGACACATTCATTGCTAACAGTGAAGATACAGACTGGAAAGTTTGGGTATATTTTAGCCTGTATCCCACAACCTCATCCTAACTCCAATTATATTCTAAGTATGCTCGTGCTACTCTATACGAGCTATAATCTTTAAAGCAGGGGTGAAATCCAGCAGGTTCTGACAGGTTCTGGAGAACCGGTAGTGGAAATTTTGAGTAGTTTGGAGAACTGGCAAATATCATCTCTGGATGGCCCCCGAGTGGGGAGGGAATAGAGATTTTGTAGTATCCTTCCCCTGCCACGCTCACTAAGCCACACCCACCAAGCCACGCCCACAGAACTGGTAGTAAAAAAATTTGGATTTCACCACTGCTTTAAAGGCTAACTTTCAAAAACTAATAGATAGTCACCTAATCAATTATAAGGTACCTGTAGTTGATATATTGAAGATGCAATAAAAATTCTAAAAGTGCCATATTGACCAAAATGTGGGACAGCGGATATTTCTATGATTGCTCACTTCTACAAAGTTAAAAGTGAATGTTGAGGAAAAGCAAAAGAATATACGAGGGTTGAATGAACAATAATGCCTCAAATGTTGTAAGTCACCAACAGATGGCAATACTGCTGTGCTTGAAGCTTTTTTCCTTCACTTCAGTTGGCAGGAAGTGCTGTGAGAAAAGGCGTTGATGCTCCTCTATGTGAAATGGAAGCCTGCAGTAAATACAGGTAATCCTTGATTTACAACAGTTTAAGGTTTTTTAAGGTTTTATTGCATTTATATACCGCCCTTCTCCCGAATGGGACTCAGGGTGGTTTACAGCCATATTAAAACAATCACATATCACATATGAAAATTAAAACTAATAAAATAATTAAACTATTTGGCCATAAAATTTAAAACCCCTGCTAAAAACCCTTTTAAAAATTGAACACAGATTTAAGTCAGACCGGCTTGATGAAACAACAGAGTCTTCAGGGCTCATCGGAAGGCACAGAGGTCAGGAATCTTTCTTATATCCGGGGGTAGTTCATTCCATAGGGCTGGAGCTCCCACAGAGAATGCTCTTCCCCTGGGGGTCGCCCGCCGGCATTGTCTGGCCGATGGCACCCTGAGGAGGCCCTCTCTGTGAGAGCGTATCGGGCAGTGGGAGATATTCATTGGCAAAAGACGGTCTTGTAAATATCCCGGTCCTAAGCCATGGAGCACTTTGAAGATGGTGAGTAACACCTTGAAACGCACCCAGAAGACCACTGGGAGCCAGTGCAGCTCACGCAAGAGGGGAGTTACCCAGGAGTGACGAGTCGTTCCCATAACCACTCGCGCGGCCACGTTCTGGACCAGCTGGAGCCTCCGGGTGCTCCTCAAGGGGAGCTCCATGTAGAGAGCATTACAGTAGTCCAAATGGGAAGTGATGAGAGCATGAGTGACTGTGCGTAGGGCGTCCCGATCCAGAAAGGGACACAACTGGGCGATCAGGTGAACCTGATAAAAAGCCCCCCAGTTCATTTTAGTGCTCAAAGTTACAATGGCACTGAGAAAAGTGACTCACGACCAGTTTTCCCACTTAAGACCATTGCAGCATCCCCAGGGTCACGTGATCAAAAGTCAAATGCTTGGCAACTGTCTCATATTTGTTTCTGTGGCAGTGTCCCCAGGGTCATGTGATCACCTTTTGCGACCTCCTGATAAGTAGTCAGTGGGAAAGTCAGACTCACTTCACAACCATGTTGCTAATTTAGCAACTGCAGCGATTCAAATAACAACTGTGGCAAGAAAGTTGTAAAACGGGGCAAAACTCATGTAAAATATGTCTCACTTAACAACAGAAAGTTTGGCCTCAATTGTGGTCATAAGTCAAGGACTACCTGTATTTGCCTGTGCATTTTAAGCAATGCACTATTACAGTGATGACAAACCTTTTCGGCACCAAGTGCTCAAACTGGAACTTGCATGCGTGCATGTGCATGTGCCGGAACCCAGAAACGCAAAGACCAGCTGGCCAGTGCACATTTGCGTGCTGGCCATCTGGTTTTTGGGTTTCCATTTAAGCATGCATGCTGGCCAGCTGGTCTTTGCGCCTGCCAGAGCACCAAAAACCCGAAGACCAGATGGCTGGCGTGCACACGCCCACAGAGATGTTTGCCATTACGGCACTATTATCAGTTTTTGACTGCCAAAAGAGTTCCTCCAATTGAAATTCACACATATACCCCTATGCATTTTGTTGATGGTGGTAATTGTGTAAATGTGAGTCCTGGGCCACAAAAAGTATTAAAATGGTGAACTAAGAAGAGCTGAGTGGAACAAAGTAAACTGGAACTGGAACTAGCACATCTCCCATGAGAAAGGTTGATGGAGCAATTAAGAACATTAGGTGGGTTGTCACAGGAACATGTGTCAGGAACATTATTGAGGTTCTTCAATATTGAAAAATTTGTGCAAGGCGGGTTCCTCACATGCTGATGGCAGAGAAGAAAACTTTAGGAGTTGAAACGCTTCTTATGCTACCAGAATGAAGGTGAGCATCATCGCGCTGTGACAAATAATAAAATATGGGCTCACTATATTCAGTCCACAAAATAGTATCACAAAGCTTCATTTGTGGGGAGGGGGGAAATCAAGGCATAGGCTTCACCTCACTCTTGCCATTTTTGGGGCCCACAGATAGTGTCATTCATATGGATTTCCTTGAACTCGTCATCACTATCAATTCAGAATGCTGTTTTGCAACACTCAAAACTTTGAAACACTGACTAAGCAGAATTTGGAATAAAAAAAGGAGTTTTTGCTGAAAGATGATACTGCAAATATCATTAGCCCAGGACTTGCAGAGAGTTTTAGAAGCCCAAATAACTGAAAGAGACAAGAAACTTACAGCTGTCTTTTAAGAGGATAAAATGTGGATGGCTTTAGGCTATAAATCAGAGGGATGGACAATAACGATATCATCTTGTCCAGTTTCTTGTTCCAATTTCATAGCATGTTGCAGCACAGTTCGGGTTATTCTTGCCAAAGATAAGAATACAAAGATCATTTCATACAATGAATAATACATTTGAGATTTACAGTATATAATCAGTTACTACATGAAATGAAAAGGTATGAAAAGATAAAGGGGCTGTTTATTAAAATTGTACATTTTGTATAACTCCAGCAAAATATACTTTTTTTTTTTAAAGCACAGGCTTTGGATGATTTTAGTAGAATTGCCTGCAGAACAATAGACATAATTTGCAGCTATCATTCTGACTCAGTTTGGTTCATTGTTCCTCCCCCATATGTTTCTATTGCTGTGGTTTGATGAAATAAAAATATCAGACACATACACACACTGCTGACCCACTGTTTTTATAAGGCCCAATGCATACACAAATACACAATCACATATGTTTTAAATAGAAGCTGTTCTGGATCTGACCCTTTCAAAGATACTCTAAGCAGGAACTTTGCAACTCTCAATTCACTTTAAACAAAGCCTGTAGCCAAATCCTCAACCGGTGGAAGGTGGGCTACATTTTCCACTTTGTAAGCAGTTGAAAGTAGAACCTTCAACCTTTCCTGGAGCATTCAATAAGGGAAAAAAAATCAACTTCTAATTTGGAACAGATAAGAACAACTTTATTACCTGTATTACAAAAGCAGCATCTATACCAATCCACAGATTGTATTGCTGTATAACACACTGATACACAAATTTTAAATAACGCTAAGCTAGTGATTTATTTCTTTGTGCCCTGCAAAAGACACAAAGCCTGTTGAGCCTGGATAGCTCAACAGGCTAATAAGCAGACTAAAGCCTGTTATTAACATCCAGCTGTCTGCAATTGCACCAGTTCAGGTCTCACCAGGCTCAAGGTTGACTCAGCCTTCCATCCTTTCTAAGGTAGGTAAATTGAGGAGCCAGTTTGTGAGGGCAATAAACTGACTTTGTATAAATATACAAAAGTATGAAGGCTATTGCTTAACACATTGTAAGCCGCCCTGAGTCTTCGGAGAAGGGTGGCATATAAATCTAATTTTTTTAAAAAAAGAGGTTTGTTTGACACTGACAACTGATACACAACAAACAAAGTTTGCTCCTCAGAGGCGGAGTACATAAATAAACTATGTGATTGTCCCTCTGTCATAGCAAAATGCCTACTGTAATACCTATAAAAATCATATGTAGCTGGTTTCTCTCATGCTCTTTATTGTTTATTGAATTAATTGGTTGCCGATCTAACCACAGGTGCTTAGAATATTACAATATTAAGCCACCCAACCACTGCTCTTCCTGACTACTTCATCCCTCCTTTGTTCTCTCCCCACCCCCTTCCCCACCCCTTCAATTTTTACTCTTTTCCTCCAGCCAGTTCAATGCACTGTATCATATCTGATGAAACTTGCCAGCTTCTCCTCTTCATGCTGGCTGCCCACTGTTCCTCCTGAATCCTTTAAATCCCTCTCCAAGCTGCATCTTTCCCCTTAGTAGCTGCCAGGAGTTGAATTCCAGCTGGGCAAAGCATTGCACAGGGAATTGCCTTTCCTCTTGTTTATTTATGAGTAATCTTCCTACATTGGTTAGCTTAAAACACTGCCTCGCCCAACATCCCTACTTCTGCTGGCACCCTCTTGACAGTTTGTGCATAATATTAACTCCTCTGCTATTTTATTTTATTTGTACATTGCCTCAATTATTTCATCCCTGGGCTGTGCCCAAAACTCACACACAAAAAGAAGTAAGACAAACAACATAATATAAATATGATTTCATTGAATTACTGTTTAATGTAATTAAAATTCATGTGACAGGAGTAATGTGCTTTTCTCTCATCATTAAGGTAAGACGAAATGGTGCCAATATAAAAAAAAACCCTTGGCTTCCAGTTTATTATTCACTGTCCCTCAGTAATAAGACATGAATTGTTGCTTTCATGGGACAGAACTTCAGTCCCATGAAAGGAGAGACAAGGCAATATATTTTGCAAAACTAGCTAAGCTGAACAGGAAGGAAGGAAGGAAGGAAGGAAGGAAGGAAGGAAGGAAGGAAGGAAGGAAGGAAGGAAGGAAGGAAGGAATTGGAAGAGATTCCAGAAGGTTAGCAGCCTTCAGAGTTTTCTTTTCCATGTCCAGATGAGTAATCTTCTGCTGTAATATACAGGAAAATACTCTTTTCCTGCCAGAACCCCCTAGACCAGCTCTACAGTGAACTGACAATGAGATAGAAGCTATGTTGTCAGGCATGTCATTGAGGATCAGAAAGTGGGGTTTCTTTGCACCACAGAAAACAATCTGTGTGATCAAGGTCAATGGGCCAAAGGGCCATTAGCTTGCCAAAGAAGCGGAGGAGTAGGAGGAGGAGGCAGCTTCAATGGGGCTCTACTAAGGGTTGCAAGGAGAGGGGAAACAATGGCACCCTATATTATATGTGGAAAGAAGGATGACCCATGGATCATAGCTTGTCTAGTTTTTATTATTTCTCAGCTTAGCTGGATTTTTGAAAAGATGCAAAATTGTAAAGTTCTCTTTTTATTTGGTAAATGAATTACAGCAGTGACCGCTGGTTATTTTAAACTGTGCAAAGGACAAAGCTATGTCAGGTTAATCAGAAACATTTCTACTTTTCTTTCTGATACATAGTTATATTTGAATAAGCTATCCACAGTGTACACTCTGAGTTTCATGTCTTCCTGTGGACTGCTAAGTATTTAGATGCCTGGTTCTGCATCACCTCTCATGCCTATAATTTAGAAGCTTCTTTTCAGGTGACACTCAGGTTTCTTTAATTACAATGATCATTCAATCTGGAACGAAGCTATTAAAATGTGACAGGGGCTGTGTTTCCAGCATCTGATCACTCTGAATTGTGAAGCATCTTGTGAGCACAGAATATTGTAAAATCGAATGTTTGCTCATGCTTGTAATGGTTTAGTTCTTTTACCTTGCTTGACATGCACAGTTTTGTTGGCCATTCAAAACTATGCTTTAAATTGTGACATTATTGCATTCTCTGTCTTAAAAGCTCCACAAACTCAAATATTATTAATAACTAATGATTTAAATCAAGTCATACTGCTGAATGACTGGATTTATAACAGACCACAAGACATTGTTACAAGGCTATATCCACAATTACAGTGCTAAACTAAATATATATTTCTATAGCAGCATTTTATAAGATATGTTTCTTTATTGCTATCTAATTATTGCTGAGGCAGGCTGAATAATTGAGAAAGCCAAATATTTGTTTCATCAATTATAGGAAAATCTTCAATTGTCTGGATCATTTCAAAGCTATGGAATGTTTCAAAGAATGCAAATTACAGAATATCTCTTTGTTCTGATGAGAAACCTGTATACAGGAAGCCACAATACTGACAGAACATGATTAAACTGGGGGGAGGAGGCTGCAGGATGGCAAAGAAGTGAGATAAGGCTGTGTATTCTCCCCTTATTTATTCAATCCATATGCTCAAGATATATTAAAGGAAGCTTGACTGGAAGAAGGTTCTTTAAAATTGGAGGAAGAAATATCAATTATGCTATGTTGGTGACATAACCCTGATAGTAAAAAATGCAAAATATCTACAAGCTCTAGTAATAAAATTCAAACAGCAGAGTGAGAAAATGAGACAAAAATTAAATATAAAGAAGTCCAAACTAATGGAAACAGGTACAGTAACCAACCTTAAAAATCAACAAAAAACTATACTGATGTGGAAATATCTATCTACCATTTAGGACCAGCCATCAATAGTAAAGAAACAAGCAGCCTAAATATACTCCACAAATTAGCACTAGATAGAAGTACCCATGAAGGCCTTAGAAAATGTATTCAGATTCAGCCATGATGTGTCTATTCCTATAAAGATCAAAATAGTGCAGGCATTGATATTCCTTAATGCACTCTATGGAAGAGAAAGTTAGGCTTTAAAGAAGCAGCATAGAAAAAGTATTGAAACTTTTAGAATTTGGGATTGAAGAAAACTAAGAATACAAGAAAACAAACCAATGGATCATTGAATCAATCCTGAGTTGTTACTCAAGGGATGAATGATCATACTTAAATTATCCTACTTTGGATACATTATGTGAAAATCCAGTTTTCTGGAGAAGGATCTAATGCTGGGAAAAATGGAAAAAAAGAAAAGGACACCCAACAAAAAATAAGATGATGTTCCTCTTTTATTACATTTGCCACAGACCTGGGTTCTTGCAGATGGTCCCAAGTGCTTTAAGTCAAAGCATTGGGGAGCTAGTCCGTCTTTCTCTTCTTCCTGGACTTTCTCTTGTGAGGAAAAAGTTGGAAGAAATCCAGGTTTTCAGCTAAACTGAGCCCAAACCAGGGGTGGGATCTAAATTTTTTTACTACCGGTTCTGTGGGAATGGTTTATTTTGTGAGTGTGGCTTGGCGGTGGTGGTGGGTAATATGACTCGGTGGGTGTGGCCAACTTTTTTTTTAACTTTTAAAAGCATTTTTTCTACAACCTTAAGAGGTTGCAGAAAAAATGCTTTTAGAAGCCTCTGATGATCAGGCAACTCAGCTGGGATCGCCAAAGGGTTTTAAAGGCATTTTTTTCCCTACAGCCTCTTTGGCCGAAGAGGTTGCAGAAAAAATGCTTTTAAAAGCCTCTGACGATCCCAGTTGAGCGGCGCGATCATCAGAGGCTTTTTTTTTTTTTTTTACTTTTTAAAAGCATTTTTTCGGCCGAAGAAGTTGTAGAAAAAAATGGTTTTAAAAGTTTTTTAAAAAGCCTCTGATGAGGTGGGCGGGATAAGCGAGCAGCAACTGGGCCGGGGACCGGTTCGGGGGCATGGCCAGCCAATGTTATTACTGGTTCTCCAAACTACTACAAATTTTTACTACTGGTTCTTCCGAACCGATGCAAACTGGGAGCAACCCACCACTGGCCCAGATCCCTGTTAAATGTCCATGTATGAAGCAAATCAACTACATAATTAGACATCTCATCTTGAAGCAGCTATGTCCATTATTGTTATTGTTATTGAAGTTGTCCAATCTAAAACCAAAATATAGCTATATTGATTTAAAATATGCAATTACTAAATCACTAATTTGTTTCTCATCCTACTCAACTAAGTTGACCAAGTCCTAGCTAGAGAAACGGATGCCAACAAATCTGGACTCTACATGTCTTAATGTGTAAGTGTTTCCTAGGGCCCTTTTTAACCCCTAAAAAAACTTGATCATTGATTTGCAAATTTAGTAGCTGCCAATGGGATTGAGGTGTCCTTGGCTTCTAACCCAGCTTCTCGTTGTCTCTTATTGCACTTCTATTGCATGTATTATATATATTAACAACTTGGTGCCTTATCTATTTTCAAAAGGATCTCTCTCTTTTTTAAAAAAATGGTTTTGACTAATTTCTGACCTCTGTCATCTGTTCATTTTTAAGTTTTGATTACAAATTTCAGTTTGCTTATCTGTGGCTAATCGGTTGATGAAGCTGATGGTTAATGGGTAACAACTAATGGTCACAGGCAAGTAATATTCTTTAGGAAAGGGGTTTCACTATTTTTCTTTTCTCCTACCCTTGAGCAGAGTTGCTGAGATGCAGGGAGAGATTATGCCCTATCACACCACACAGAAAGGGAGGCCTCAATATGGCACCAGCAGGGATCAAAAAAGTTGCCTGCCTTAATATATGAGCAAAAAGGGGAATTTGCCAACATGTTACTCAAAATAAACTCCTGTCGTTGCATTATTTAAAATACTAGGCTGTGTATTTATATTTATAGGGGAATGTTTACAGCAGTTTCAGTTTTGCATAGAGATATTTATAAGTGCATGTAACAAGAGAGAGAAGTGGTGGGCTTGAGACTTAATCATACTTGGAGGAGAAACTATTGGGATTTAAATTAGTCACCAAAAAGTGACTAAAGTCCCATTTTCCCTTTCCTGAGATTCAGAGACTAGAAACTGAGGATGAATTATGAAGAATCAGGAGTTAATCGCTCTAATAAGCTTTTCATAAAGCTTCCCCAAGGTGAGCATTAAACATATTTAAACTTAACAGAGTTTGGAAAAGATGCAGACCCTTTCAAAATAGGTAATAATTGAAGCAGAAAATAAATAATAATAATAACAGTGACAGCAGCAATGATCTAAGTTTTATTTTAAACAGAAAAAAAGATTGCATTTATTCAAGTAATTCAAGCAATAATTTTCAAAGCGATCCACGGCTGTTGAATCACATCCCATTTCTTCCTCCTCTGCTTTGCTCTGAACGTAAATCTAATTTGCTGTTCTCTGGTGATACTCAGTCATAATAACCACCTACTTCCATTTGTGTGCAGCAAGTCCTTCTCACAGCTAACACCACTGCCTGGTCACACTGACTGAATCATCATCTTTCTTCGGGACCCATCTTTGCAGCATCTATGTATGCCCACTGAGATGGATACAAGCCTACACTGTGTTCAGCCTAAAATAAAAAGGGCTACTTTTGTTGGGTTGGCCTGGGATCAGGGGTGAAATCCAGCAGGTTCTGGAGAACCGGTAGTGGAAATTTTGAGTAGTTCGGAGAACCAGCAAATACCATCTCTGGCTGGCCCCAGAGTGGGGTGGGAATGGTGCTGTTGCAATATCCTTCCCCTGGAGTGGGGTGGGAATGGGGATTTTGCAGTATCCTTCCCCTGGAGTGGGGTGGGAATAGGGATTTTGCAATATCCTTCCCCTGCACGCCCACCAAGCCACGCCCACAGAACCAGTAGTAAAGAAAATTGGATTTCACCACCGCCTGGGATGCATTTTCTTTTGACTGTGGCAGGGGACTATCTCCACCATCTCTGTTAAAAGCTTTAGACCTTGTTCTTTCAGTAGATGGATTCTAAGCCTTGAGTAGTTCCAATATGCTCAAGGGGTTTTTTGTGGGTTTTTTTTTTTTTTTTTTTTTGCTTTACAAAATTATTTTCAGCTCTTGATAACACTATTGTGTTCTCAGAATAGGACGCCACAAGACAATGCAAAACTTCAGGCAACAGACTGGAGAGGTGGCAAATCACACATCTATCCATAGCCTAGCTTGCTCCTACTGTGACCATCTGCAGTGTTGAGCAAGGGTAATGCAAGCCAAATTGCTTACCACAATTTGCTCTGTGGATTCTCAGTGTGAGACCTTGGGAGTCACATCCCCACGGCATCGTTTCCATGTCTTGGCCCTTCCAAGGCATTTGAAGTTGCTATATGATACTTCATTCTTGCCTCTTTGGAATGCTGAGAACAAGAGGAAACCTCATGAATCAATCACTATTACCTCCAGCTGACAAAAATCAGTATTCAGGGAGTGCTCCACCCCCTGAGCTGCAGAAGCTCCTGGAATAACAAAAATAATCATGCTCCTCACAGAAACAGGATAAATTCATTGCTGTCTTCTCTCCCTGTTCCTCTTCCTAACATTGACACAGATTCCTGCTGCTGTAAAGAGAATGAGGCCTGGATATTGAGACTTCATTCTTCCTGCTTATATATTCCCATCAAAATCTGTGATGATGGCACGACACTACAGTTTTGCAGCCAGGCACTTTTCCCCATCAGCTACAATGTAAGTTGTAGGTTGTACGATAGAGCCTATATATACAGATGATGTGAGAGTAGAGAATTATGATTTATCTGAGTCTAGTGCCAAAGGATAAATGTATGTTTAGAAAAGCAGGGAAATATTAGTCAAAGTCTTTAATTTTTTAAAAATTATTATAAGCAGGAAAAGTCAAGCTAGACATGGATTTGTTTGTTTTTTTCCTGTTCCAAGAATTGTGCAATGACCTAGAAACTGGCTACAGGGGTTTAAGATTCCTTGATCCATCTATAAAATTTACTTGAGAGCTCTGAATTCAGGTACCTGGGAGGCAGAAGAAGGGGAGAATTCCTGCAGATGAAAATGGTTCAACCAAAGTAGAGGTCTAGTATGGTATTACTTCTCTAAAGGTATGTTTTTCCATGCCCAAGCTGAAAGAAAATTGTTTCACCTATCTGGGGAAGGTGACTGCAAAACATAGCATGGTGGGGTACATGTAAGTCAGCTGCTTGAGTGCTTGAGACTCACAGACTGTTCATCTGTCTGATAATTGTGGTTTACTCAATAAACTCATTATTATTGTCATATCTATCTACTATGTAGTTGAAATTTTGTTACATCAATGAAGGAGTTTGGTATTTAGTTATGCCACTGTACAAAATTTTGAAAACTATCATCCACCACCACCACCACCACCCAAATGTCACATAGCCAGCCTTTTTTCACAGGACTATCCGATCTGGGCAGTAAACACCTAGAGGAGACAAGATGGCAACAAAGAGAGAGTTCTATATCTCTTGACTGCCATCTAAATGATATGCAATTTTTTTTTCAGCTCAGAACTGATAATGTTATACTTTTGGCCTTTTATAGTTATAATGTGAGGACTTTTCATTATGTCAGAAGGTACTTTCCAAAATATGAGGAGTAATCACTCCACTTTGTTCTGCTTTGATCAGATCCCTCCTTGAGAATTACATCAGGTTCTGCACATATCTCTTTGGGAATAATTCAAAAAACCTGGAACAAATTCAGAAAGGGCAACTGAAATAAACATGAGACAAGAAACAAAATATTCTAAAAAGTGATTGAAGGAGCTGGTTATATTTAGCCTTGAAAAAAGATGACTGAGGGAGTCTTTAGGATAGCACTCTTCAAATAGATGAAGGGTTGTCACGTGGACAAAAATCAAGGTCTGTTATACAGAAGAGCTCTTTTACGTTATAAGAAGGCAGGTTCCAATAAAACGGGAGGAAAAAGTTTCCTAAAGCAATTTGACAATGGAATTAAATGGAAGTAAATGTATGCATTTGATGTCCTTCAACAGAGGCTGAGCATCTATCTCCCTAGGATACTCTGGCTTGTATCCCTGCACCTAGTGGTCCCTTCCAACTCAAGATTCTATGAAAACCCTAAAATGTATTTTCAAGATGAGCAGCCATTGTTGAAAGGGTTACTGGAATTTGCCAACAGAGCATGGAGGAGCTCCACCTTGATGTCAGACATTGTGATGACTCCCCTGGATGTTTCTCCAGATACCTCTCTAAATGTCACCTCGAAGGAGGATGAACCGGTTCCAAGCACGTCTGGAGGGGAGTTGGTCAATGGCTCCAGGCAGCCATCTGAGAGGGATTTGGCTAAATATACCTCACCAATATACCTTTTTTTAAAAAAATTAGATTTATATGCCCCCCTTCTCCGGAGACTCAGGGCAGCTTACAATGCATTAAGTAATAGCCTTCATACTTTTGTATATTTTTTATAGAAAGTCATCTTATTGCCCCCACAAACTGGGTCCTCAATTTACCTACCTTAGAAAGGATGGAAGGCTGAGTCAACCTTGAGCCTCGAACCTTGTAATAATTGCAGACAGCTGAATCTTAATAACAGGCTATTAGCCTGTTGAGCTATCTGAGGTTCTTATTTTTGCCTGATTTATACTGTTTATTGGACTGGCACTGGACCGAGGAAAAACCACACAGAGAAAATAACATGCTAATAATACATGGAAATCTTGGTTCTTCAACGAGTTTCTATTTGAAATCCTGAAGAGGAAAAAAAATCTCATAGGATTTTAAATGACAGATACATAGTGATAACCCCACAGTGTTCCTTCACTAATCATTGAAGATTTTAATCTTATAAACAATGTATGAATTCCATTGTGTCAAGTCATATCAATCATTTTGAATGATTTTCCTGTCAGCTATTCATTAGAGAAGGATGCACACATCAGGGTGATATGCACTACAATAATGAAAACACCTTGGATGTCAAATCAGTAGTTTGTATTACAATCATATTACATTAACTGAGCAATCATACCATTGGAAATCCAGATATGAGCGGTAGAGTTCATAGATTACATTAAAAATCATGTATTCAGTTTAGCAATGAAAACGAAATTAACCAATTGTAATTTATTTACAAAAATCACGATGAAACAAGCCAAAGCTGAGCCTGCTGTGTGAATCAGGTCAAAAATTTGTATATAAGCTTTTTGTGTGATACCTGCAAATCAAAATCTTCCCATGCTAACTCTAGCATAAATCTGTGGGGCAAAGCCCCATTTTCACAATTTAGTATAAATTTAATGTGCACGATCCCAGATTTAGTTCCTCAAAGGCGTTAAAGGACCTCTAATCACAAAGAATGCAGCCTGTTTGATGTGATTGTTAAGGCTTCAGGCTAGAAACTGGGAGTCTGTGAGCTCTAGTCCTGCTTTAGGCATAAAGCCAGCTGAGTCACCTTAGGCCAGTCACTCTTTCAGCCCAAGAAGGAGGCAATGGCAAATCACTCTCTGTGTGTGTGCGTGTGTGTTTATAAAGGTGCAATATCCTATTGCCCCTGTTCCATGTAATACTTGGATGAGAAAACTCCAAGGAATCCCAGCCTCTAGGTTCAATTGAGAAGTCTGAAAGCCTTCGTGAAGAAGGAAATGGCAAACCCCAGAGTGACAAGTTGAGTTCTATTCAAGAACATCTTTACTTGGTGGCCATCCCTGCTTCTTTTTGTCGATAAATCCCATAGTTTAATCCTCTATTAGTGAGAAAGTACCATATTTTTCGGAATATAAGAGGCACCGTTTTCCCCCCTAAAAGGGGCTGAAAATTTAGGTGTGTCTTATGCACCAAATGTAGCCCCATCCACCCGCTGTCCCCCACCCTTTGGCCTCTGCCTCCCAGCAGTTTACTTCCTTGCAGCAAGCAGCAAGAAGAAACGGCTCGTTTCAGCTTCAGCACAGCCTAATTAGCACAAGTTGATGGATCAGCCTCCTGACTCTCAGCTATTTTGTTCGGGTCTCTGCTGCTTGCTGCAAGGAGGTAAATTGCTGGGAGCAGATTTTTTTTTGTTGTGCTAATCAAGCTATGCTGAAAACGAAAATGAAAGTAATATAGGCTGTTTGCTGTTTGCTGCAATGAGGCAAAATTGCTGGGAGGCAGAGGCAGATTTCTTTTTCTTGTTTTCCTCATCAAAAAAGTTAGGTGTGTCTTATAGTCTAGAGCAGTGATGGCTAACCTTTTTTCTATTGCGTGCCAGGAAGGGGGGGCGGGGGAGCTTTGTGGGTGTGTGGGCCCACACCCATAATTCTATGCGGGCCATTTCTGATCTCCGAGGGGGTGGGGAAGGCTGTTTTCACCCTCCCCAGATGCATAGAGAGGATCCAGGTGAGAAAGAAAACGGGCCTTCCCCACTCACCCCAGGCCCTCCGGAGGCAGGAAACAGCCTGTTTCCCTACTTCTGGTGGGCCCAGAAGGCCCAAAATTCAGCTGGCATGCATGCCAGAGTTGAGCTGGGGTGCCCACTGATACGGCTATGCCATAGGTTCGCCATCACGGGTCTAGAGTGTCTTATACCCTGCAAAATATGGTACATTCTTTCTGCAACCTCCCACTGGCTGGAGGGACTTTGTGCATAGAGATAGTTCTCAAGTCACGACTACAATTGGAAGTCAAATTTTGGCCGCTAAATGATGTAAAGTGAAACATCATGGGATCACATTGTCCTTTTATTTGGTGTTTTGTTAAATTAAAAAGGACTCCCATTGGGAGCTCTTTAAAAGTGCATAAGACAAATTCATGGCAATAAGGCTAGTTACAGTATCTGTATATTAAGAGCCGACTGAGGTGGTGCAGTGGTTAGAGTCAGTACTGCAGGCTACTTCAGCTGATTGCTAGCTGCAGTTTGGCAGTTCGAATTTCACCAGGCTCAAGGCTTCCATCCTTCTGAGGTGGGTAAAATGAGGACCCAGATTGTTGGGGGCAATAGGCTGACTCTGTAAACTGCTTAGATAGGGCTGTAAAACACTATGAAGCGGTATATAAGTCTAAGTGCTATTGCTATTACCTGTGGTATTTCTCATGTACACTTTTAGTAGATTCCCATAGGTTACCGCCAGTATTTGATCAATATAGTCTCTATAGAATACCACAGGGCTGTCAAACGCACGTTGTCACGGCGGCGACACATGAGTATCTGGATTCCTCCCCTCCTTCGCTAAATCAGGCGTGGCCAGCACATGACACATCTGGCTTGCGGGCCAGGAGTTTGACAGTTCTGGAATAGTAGAATGTATTGAAAGGGAGATTAGATGACATATAGTTTAAACCATTCACTGTGCAGGAATGAACCATCCCTAACAGGGGTCTATGCAACTGTCTCTTGAAAACGTTCAGAAAAGGGAAGGTCATCACTATCCCAAAGCAGGCTGTTCCATTGCTTAATAACTCATCTTCTCAAAAAGTCCCCTAATAACCACAAGCAATCCATGGATCTACTGCCATGATGAAAACCAGGAAAGCTTCTGGACCATATGGAATAATGGTAAAATTCCTTATTTCAGTTACATTATTTATTTATATGTCTGGCCATCTTAGAAAAAATGATTCTGTGTGGCATATAACAAAATTTGAAGATTATAGGGTAGGAAAGTAAAATCTGTTTTCTCTTATGACACATTTTTTTGGGGGGAAAAAGATCATTACCCTTTATTAAGCATTAAGTAATGATACCATGAAAGCTTTGGAGATTTTGTCCAAAGAATGCAAATTAGTTACAAAGACTGAGTGACAATGCATATATTAAAATAATTTTTGCATAAATGGTTTAGTCCCAATGCCCTCAACGTCTTTGAAATTCCGGAGGCATTGAATATATTAGAGAGGATTTTTACTGAGATTAAATCAACCATTTATTGCTTTTTTTTCCAGTTTGATTATGGAATTGATCAATGATTTTTCCAAATTGATTATTTTAATATACTATAAGATGCAAACAATGCAATATATTAGCTAGATGCAGTGGCATTTACACAATATTACTTAGAAATTGTTAATATAATTTCAGATGACTTCAATCTTTAAAGGTAAAAAAATATATTAACTACCCTGTTTCCCCAAAAATAAAACATTCCCTGATAATAAGCCCAATTGGGCTTTTGAGCACATGCACTAAAATAAGCCTTCCCCTGAAAATAAGCCCGCCCCGAAAATATTTAACACAGAGCTGGAAATAAGGTAAGATGGCCCAAGGAGCCCATCTTGCTCCACGTGCCCCAAAATAATAAAACCACCCCCAAAATAAGGCCAAGCGCTTATTTTAGGGTTCAAAAAATATAAGACAGGGTCTTATTTTTAGGGAAATATGGTATATTTTCTGAAAATGCAAATAAATTATATATTGTATTTATAGGAGCCTTGGTGATACAGCAGACTAAAGTGCTGTTAAGTAGCACTTAGCTGCCAGCTGCCTGCAATTACTGCAAGTTCAAATCTCACCAGGCTCAAGGTTGACTCAGCCTTCTGTCCTTCCGAGGTAGGTAAAATGAGGACCAGGATTGTGGGGGCAATAAGATATCTTTGTATAAAAAAGAACACCGCTTGAGGGGGCCGAAAGCCCTACTAAGCAGGTATATACAAAAGTATGAAGGCTATTGCTTAACGCATTGTAAGCCGCCCTGAATCTCTGGAGAAGGGCAGCATATAAATCGATCCAATAAATAAATAAATAAACAAACAAACAAATAAATAAATAAATAAATACATAAATAAAAAAATAGAGAAAAAGGATAGTTACAAAGAAAGCAGTTAAAAGGAATAAGGTTAAGATCAAGAGAGTCAAAGAAACTCTGAGGGAAAGAAAATTGAACAGGGATGGAAATGCCTAAACAAAGAGCCTCTAGCAAAGTGGAAACAATTATAAACAAAAGTGATGATGACACATTCTAGGAAAAAAGTTAAATAAGGGAATGCTGAAAAAGAATATATTGTATATCAGAGTTTTCCAATCTTTCCGGCTTTGTGAACTGGCAGGAAGGAGAAAGGATGGTTCTACATGAGCAGTGGGCAAGCACACGCATGTGCAAATGGAGCATGCACACACACACTTGGCCATCTTAAGACAACTTAGAACTATGCCACCTTTGGTTTGACCTAAGCATAGTACATAAAATTATCTGCCATAATGTCCTACCGGTCAATGACCAATTCAGCTTCAACCACAATAATATACGAGCACATAACAGATACAAACTTATGGTAAACCGTGCCAAACTTGATTGCAGAAAATATGACTTCAGTAACAGAGTTGTTAATGCCTGGAATGCACTACCTGACTCTGGTTTCTTCCCCAAACCCCCCAAATTTTACCCTTAGACTGTCTATTCTCCACCTCACCCCATTCCTAAGAGGTCTTTAAGGGGTGTGCATAAGTGCACCAATGTGCCTACTGTCCCTGTCTTAATGTTCCCTTTTATCTGTATCCATTTCATGTATTCATAATTATGTTTATACTTATATCTGTTATCTAATACATGCTTGACGAAATAAATAAATAATACTGTTCGTGCAAGTGGGGATATGTGTACATCGCCTGTTACTTCCGCAGCTTGGTCCTGAATGGCTCAGGGCCCTGTAGTGGGCCACGGCCAAGGGTTGGGGACCTCTGGTATATAATATGGGTATTCCTCATTTAATATTCACTCATTCAGTGACCATTTGAAGTTACAACTGTGCTGAATGAAGGATACTTAAAATGGATCCTTACTGTTGCAGCTGTCACAGTATCCCTGCAGTCATGTGATCACAATTCAAGCACTTGACAACCGGCTCGCAATTATGACATTGCAGTGTCCCACAGTCATGTGATCTCTATTTGCAAACTTCATAGCTGGCTTCCAACAAGCACAGTCAATTGGGAAGCTGGCAGGAATTTGCAAGTTGTGGTCATGTAACATTGCACTTTAACGACAAGGCTGGAACAGAAGAACTGACATCCTAAATTGGGCATGGTCATGTGATATTTCACATTACAGCCATATCGCTTAGAGGTGGAGTTGCTGGTTCCAATTGTGGTCAATAAGTGAGGACTATTTATACATTTGATTGTGAATTGTGAATGACAGAGTGGGATTAAAGAGTGGGATTGGAACGAATGTTACATATCTTGTCATTAAAGAAGGTTTGATGAGAAGAAAAGTCATAAATTCTGTGAGGACATTGTAAAATTATATGAATGATATAATTGTATAATGTTAAAATGTGGATATAACATGTTTATGGGCTAGCTGTGGAACTTTTTAACATAAGTATGAAGATTGCATACATGTCTGATAATTGGAAGATCGTTGTCATGGGATTTTATACGAATGGAAAGGCAGCAAAAGTTAATGCAAAAATTGCAAAGGGAGATTGTTTAAGAATATCTGATATAATGTGTTGTTGAAATCTGATTGAAAGGGTAAAAAAATTGAAAATGAGCAAAATTTTGACGCAGAAATAAGTTATAGGGGTAAAAATATCACATTTTTGCTCTTAAGCAGGTCACTGGGAATAAATATGGACTGAATACAAAATCAAGTGACCAGTACAAGAGTATGTTGAAATGGTTGGTTCACAAAGAATGAATAAACAAGGATCAAATTACACACTAAGTAGATGAAGGAAGAATGAATGAGCCAAGAGAAAGGGGAAATTTTTAAAAAACTATGGTTTCCTAACTGATCTGTAGTTTCTTGGCCCAGGTCTGTCTCATCTCTTTTTGGATACTTATCAAAGTGTGATCCAGCCTAGAACTAAGGAGAAATTTCTTGATAGCAAGAACAATTAATCAGCGGAAAAGCCAAAGTCGTGAAAATTTTCATTGGAGATTTTCAAGAAGAGATTGTCTGGAATGGAATAGGGGGTTGGACTAGAAGACCTCCAAAGTCCCTTCCAATTTATATAACATATATAACAGTAACAGAGTTGGAAGGAACCTTGGAGGTCATTTAGTCCAACCCGCTGCTCACGCAGGAGACCTATACTAGGGATTTGAACCACTGAACTGCTGACCTTTCTGATCGATAAGCTCAGCATTTTAGCCACTGAGCCCTGTGTTTTGGGTATTGGATTTGCTCTTCACCAATCCTCCGGTTTTCAAAGATTACAGTCAGCAGCAATAAATCAGAAGAAGATTAGTAGCATCTTTTCAAACTAACAAACAGCTAGTCTCAAAAAGTGCTACCAAAATCCTTTTGATTTTTGGCTATCCTAAACTAACATGGGTTTCCTATAAACTCCCCAGCAGCAATGAGGTTGTTAGGTCTGATTTTCTGGTGAAGATGCTGCAATTCCAAAGTATTCCAGTGTGTGGCACTAGTGAACCACAGATGGGAATATTACAGCTTGCTTTTACTGTTTTACTATTCATCTGACTATTATGGCATTTAGAAAATCATTGAAAATTTTGGAAAATTCAGATTTTGTGTACAATTAGATAGCTAAGTAAGAATAAATAAGAGTTGTGATTCTATGGGAGAAGTGTTATTAAACTATTTTGATGAAGGCTTCTCTGCTTTGCTGAGCTGAACTATAAAGCCAGACCATATTCCAGATTAGCTCGTTGTTTCCTCCTCAGTAGTTTTTTTTAAAAAATTATTTATTATTAGATATTTTTATCCTGACTTTATTATTTTAGAAGTAACTCAAGGTGGTAAATACCCTGTTTCCCCCAAAATAAGATATCCCCTGATAATAAGCCCAATCGGGTTTTTGAGTGCATGGCAATAAGGCCAAGCACTTATTTCAGGGTTCAAAAAAATATAAGACAGGGTCTTATTTTTGGGGAAACACGGTATATGTACTACTCCCTCTCATTTTATTTTCCCCACAACAACCCTGTGATTTGGACTGAGAGAGAGTGACTGGCCCAAAGTCACCCAGCCAGCTTTCATGCTTAAGGCGGGACAGAACTCACAATCTCCTTAATCAATAAACCAAAGTGGCTCTTTTTCAAGTTGCTAAATTAATTTTGCTAAGTTAATAGAAAACTCCCTATTTGCCTATTCTTTGTTGGGAGTTTAAAAATAAATTTTGATTTGACTTCTGGTTTGGTATTGCAGTGAGACAGTTGGAGAATTAGTGGGCTCTGATGAGCGCCACGAAAATCCCGGCGGCCGAACCACTGCCGATGGGTATCTGGACCGGAACCATCCTACAGGGACGGGGAAGAAAGAGAAGTGCCTCGGGCGACCGAGAGGAACAGGTAAGTTCCTCAGAGGTCAGAGGGAATTCTCTGTGAGCCGGGGGGGGGGGGGCGGCAGCCATGGCGGCTGCCACGAAGCTGGGACAACTGGACTAAGTGTAGAACTGGAGAGAAGAAATAAACGGAACAGAGTCTTTTTGAAGCCGGGTGAGTGACAGCCAACTCAGGCTTGAATAACAATAAGAGAAACATCTTATAATTATAAGAGCCCTAATGTGTAATAGCGGCTAAGGAGCATGGGGGCAAAGAAGATTTTGAAATGTAACTTTGAAGAGATAAAAACCCAATGGAAAATTGATTTTTGAACAAACTATTTGGAAACTTTAAACAATTAGATATAATCAAAGGATTGGAAAGAAATAAAGAGATAATAAGCTTTAAAAAGAGGAAAAAAAGTGATGTATTAAATAAAAGGGGAAAAAAGAAAAAAGAAGTGAGAAGAGCTATTTAAATTTGGATTGGACTTTAAATATGATCTGATATTTTTAAACTGAAAAAGAAAAAGAAAAAGAGAAGCTAAGATCATGATGTAATTGCAACAAAATGGATACTTGTTAAGCAATTGGAAATTGTAGATTGCAGAAAGACACCATCTGGAGTAAAAAAGAACATTGCAACTTGATTCTTTGTTTTGGAAAATTGTGAACTTTACAGATAACAACTGTGAGAATTTGTGGAGGAGCATTTTCTTGTCTACAAGAGGTTTGACTTTTGGAGGAATAAAAAAAAAAGAAATGGAAGGGAACACAATGGAACTTGTATAAATTGGAATACTTATTTGACTTGGAGAATGGAAATAAGAGAAATAACTATAATGTTCCATAAAGGATAAAAAGTCGAGTATATAAAAATTGAAATGGAGTATACATGAGTGGACAAGAAAATGAAGATGGAGAAATAAGATATAGAAGTGAAAAATAAAGAAGATAAAGACATTGTGATTAAATATGAATAAATAATTGAACATATGAATAGTAATAATAATAAAGGAGGTCTCTAGAGATTATATTGAGATTAACAATAACGTAATGATGATTATATTGAGATTAAAAATAATATAGTGATGATTACTTGAGGATTAACAGTGAATGATAAGAGAATAAAAGCTTGGAAAATATTAAGGAAATTAAAAAGTCCAGGACTTGGATTTATAAAATGATTATACTAAGATTAATAAATATGAGAAGAATTATGTTACAGACATTTAGAAATTAAATAGGGATTGAAGCTAAAATATAGGTAAATTAGACTATATTAAAAGAAAATATAGCAATGGATATAATGAACCAATTTTTTTTATTAAGATGTTAGAAGGTACTACTTGAGAAAATTGATGGTTATAATAATTGGGATATTGTTTAAATACCTAAAACAATTGTTATAATTTGAATACTTTTAATAATATATTTACAAAAGTTAAAGATAATTACACTGTGATTAACAGTGAGAAAAATAAAGATTATTAACAGTGGAACAAAGATAATTACACTGGGATTAACAGTGAGAAAAATAAAGATGAGTACACTGGGATTAACAGTAGAATAAAGATGATTACATTGGGATTAACAGTGAGAAAAATAAAGATGATTACCTTGGGATTAACAGTGGAACAAAGATGATAACACTGGGATTAGCAATGAGAAAAATAAAGATGATCACACTGGGATTAACAGTGGAATAAAGATGAGTACACTGGGATTAACAGTGAAAGGATAAAAGAAAAGGTTAAATTAGAAAATTGATAGCTACAATAATTGGGATATTGCTTAAATATGTATAACAATTGTAATAATTTTGACATTTTTTACTTAAGTAAAAAAGAAAAAATTGAAACAATATATGATTATGACTTATAAACAAAATTATTTAATTGGTGTTAAAATTTAAAATTATTTAAATGGTATGGTTTAATAGATAGAATTTGGGATAATTGGGAAATTGCATTGAATAGCATTATTTGAACTAAGAACTATGTTTAAATGTTAAATTGCTATATTTTTAGGATTAAAGATATTATTTAAATTTGATAAAGTAATAATGGAATAAGGATTTAATGAGTATCATGAAATATAAATATGTTTGAACTGTACTGAAATGTATTATGAGTTATTAATTGAATTAAGATTTAAGGTGGGTTAATAGAAGGGTAATGTTTTGATTAAGTAAATATGTGTTAATTTTTTTAAAGATGGTATTAGTTGAATGTGTGATTTAAGATTAAGAAATAAGTGTTATGGCAAAATAGAATAGATAAAATCTTGTTAAAAATGGCTAAAAATTGAACAAATTGATGACTGGATCAAAGCTCTGTTCTGAAAAGATGTAATTTGTACGTTTGGGGAAAAAAAACTTTTTGCAATAAATAAATAAACAAATAAATAAATAAATTTTGATTTGTGGTGCATTCCTACTGGCATTCTGATTCTTATTTATGGGAGATTATATATTAGAGGTTCCCAGAAATAGGAAATATTGTGCCTTTCTATAAGAAAAGAGACAGAACTGATCTGGTAAATTATTGCCTAAAACAGAGATATATGCACCAAGCCAAATTTGGTCAAAATGATGAAACCTGCATCGTGATATCATGATGCAAATACCATCTTTTAAACTTTGCATGACAAGCTTAGATGAACAGAAAAGAGATGGAATTTGCATTGCAGATATTGTTACTTGTTCCTCATTGCCCTCCTGTGGACAGTTAAGGTTTGATGAGTTTGCTTACCAAATTAGATGTGCAGAATCTTTACTGAAAGTTGGTAGAACAGACAAATATAGTTTTGTTATTTATTAATTAAATTTATAAGTTGCCCATCTCATTGCTAAAGTGACATTGTCAGATAAGCAATACAGAATAGAAAAATAGAAATCCGTGTCAAATAAGTGTGTTATCCATCACCAGATTAAAACTCTCTTTGTGGCTTTTGACTTGATTCCCAGAGATAACTTTGGTGGAAACTGGAACATTTCTACATTTACTGACATCTGCTACTGTTAATTAAAATATTACAGAATGACATCTCAGTGTGAGTTGGATGTATCAGTAGGAAAGCTTGTCAGCTCATATGCTTTTATAGACAGGAACAAAAAAAGGATAGATCTAGGTCAGTGTTGGCGAATCTTTTTGGCACCGAATGCCAAAAAGGGAGTGCGCAAGCTCACGTATGCAAGTGTGCTGGAACCTGGAAGATTAGATGCCCAGTGCGCATGCCCATGCCAGGCGGCTGCTCTTTCAGTTTCCAGCGTGCGCGTGCATACTGGCCACCTGATCTTCCAGTTTTTAGTGTGCATGCGCGTGCGAAGACCAGCTGACCAACTGGCCATGCGCATAAAGACCGGCTGGCTGGTGCACATGCGTGCACTGGGAAGGTGATTTTCCGGTTTCCGGGGCACGCATGTGCCATGTTGCCAAAATGCACTGATTTCCACTTCTACAAGATAATCACATCTTGTAGCTTGAATACATTTTTTCTGTTTGTGTAATATAATGATTGTTATTAGATTTTTATCCCGCCTTTTGCAATGTATACAATACAATAAATAATATTTTTAATACATACATAAATATAAATAAAATATAACTGAAGAAAAAGAAAATGATCCAGCTCCTTCACATCTTTCTATCTACATGAACTGTGTGCATACTTAACATTTCTGCAAAAAAATATATCAAAGGAAAGGGTGAATACATATTTTATGTAAACACACACCTTGGAACATAAAATATTTGAACTTCTGCTAACACACACACACACACACACACACACATACATATGTGTGTGTGTGTGTTTATATAGTATGAAGAAATGCTCAAATATAGGAATATTTCTATAAATTAATAAATTAAACTTGGTTGATTTTATGTGATACTCTGCTGCCATGTAGTGGGGTAATGATGAAACTGGAGACTTGGGTTTTATATATTAAGCTATTGCATTGCTGTAAATTCATTAGTTACTGAGTAGTATTATTAGAAGAAGTGGTTGACATCATGTAATGTAAACCTATGGGAGGGAGGATATATTGCTGACGACCATATCTCACATTCTATGAATCATACACCTTTCCTCAGCACTTTCTCGGAGTGGAATCCACTGGGATGCAGACAGAAATCCTTGAAATTGTGAAGCTGGGTGGATGTTCATGCTTCCAAAATAAAGTCTAAAGAATTAGGGAGCCCTCCAGAATTGAAACTGAGTGCAGGAGAACTAAAGGAGTAAATATATCTCTATCTCTATCTTTCTATCTCTATCTCTATATTTCTGTCTCTATCTCTATCTCTACATCTCTATCTATCTATCTCTATATTATCTATCTATCTATGGATCGCCAAAACACATCACTGCTGATCGCTGCTTTCGCGCATCGCATTTTTGGCCTCTGTGCATTGCGTTTTCAGCCGGTGATTGGCGGTGATGTGCTTTGGCGATCCCCACAGCCTTGAATGCCTCTCAAACTGAGTGTTTGGAGGCTGAAAATACAAGGCTCAGAGCCTAAAATGGCAACCTGGAACAGCTGCTGCCTTGTCCTACTGCTTCTGCGCTTCGCCTGCTTTACTCACTGGAGCTCCCTCTGACAATCAATTGTGCTTTTGAAGCTGCTTATCAGCCCCAATGAGGCGTGTGTGCACTCACAACCAGTGAACTAATGTGCTGAAGCTGACCAGGCTAAGGACACTAGCCAGATGAATACCTGGTAGGCAGAGGCAGAATTTTTTTTCCTATTTTCCTCCCCAAAAACTAAGGCACGTTTTATACTCGGAAGCGTCTTATACTCTGAAAAATACGGTAAATCTGGTTACTGAATGGTTTTCCTAGCAGGTCTTACCTGGTGTCAAATCTACTAAGGTTTGGCCTTGGGCAAAGCCATTTTACTTTTTTCCTGGCCTTCTCTTTCAGCATTTTCTTTGCCACTTTATGCTAATAGTTTGTGTTGGTTTTCTTTTCGTTGTTACTTTCTTCCATACATTATTTTTTTTGAACTGCTCTGAAAATATTTTCATTGACTTGCAGGATATCAGCTTTAAGCTAGATCATTAAGGCTGGAACCGGGGCCTGATCTGAACATTAGACTCTCAATTTTAGAGTCTCAATCCAGGAATAAATCTTCATCAACCATACAGTACAGCAACAAGGAAAACCGCAGCAGCAGCAGTAGCAATGTAAGACTTGTCAGGGTATGGATGTGAAATTTTCATTTAGCTCTTCCTAGGTTTTTGTAGGTCACTGTAGCTTGACTCAGATTAAAAAGTAAAACCCTTTACTCTTTTGGTCAAAAATTAAATTTTAATCTGATCTATGTATTACTGTGGAATATGGAGGCCTGTTACAAGAGGTGGATTAACTAAGGGTCAAAGCAGGACAGCAATAGGAAATCTTATTTTGTCAGATAAATTAGAGGTTACATAGCAAATATTAATATCCCCTGGCTCCCCTTTCCCAATGCAACACAAATAAATAGCCCCACTCGGAAGAGCTTGTATTTCAATAGAGGTACAGGTAGACCACAATTGAACTCAAAGGTTATGTTGTCAAGTGAGAAATTTGTTAAGTGAATTTTGCCTCATTTTACAACTTTTCCCACAGCATTTGTTAAGTGAATCATTGCAGTTCTTAAATTAGTAACGTTGTTAAATTAATCTGGTTTCCCCATTGACTTTGCTGGCCAAAGAGGATCACATGACTCCAGGACATTGCAACTGTCATAAATGCGAGTCAATTGTCAAGCATCCGAATGTAAATCACGTGACCATGGGGATGCTGCAATGGTCTTCAGTGTGAAAATTGGTCTTAGGTCACTCTTTTCAGTGCCGTTGTAACTTCAAACAGCCACTAAATGAACTGTTGTAAGTTGAGGACTACCTGTAGTCCTTGGGTTATGATAGCATCTGGGACCACAATCTCCATCACTCAGCAATGCAGTCATAAAATACGATATTATGTGATCGTGTCACTGGGTGTCAGCAATTTCAATAGCCCCAATTGCATCATTGAATGAGGTCGGCGCAGGATGTTAGGTGAGGATCTCACCTGATCACGACTTCTGACTTACCGCCAGCTTTTCCATTGACTTGGTTTGTGGGAAGCCAGGAAGAAATATTAGAAATCATGATTATGTGACCACAAGGATGCCGCTGTAACAGCCAGAATGCCAAGATCCCTTCGTAAGTTCCTCTTGCTTAGTGCCATTGCAACTTTGAACAGTCATGAACGAATGGTCATAACCCGAGGATTACCTCCATTCCTTTAAAAAAAGAAAAAGAAAAGAGTACCAGCTTGGTGGCTCTGCTGGGTTGATAACTGGGTTAAGAAAGATTAGTCATATGAATCTATAATCTAATCAACAAATCATGGGGGGTTGCTTTTAGTCCCAAACTGTCTCCCATTGTCCGTGTCATGTGACAGGCTAAGTCAATCAACAGAACGTTAGTTTCATTCCTGAGTCCTATAAATGGGGCTTCGGTAGGCTAAGATTTCTAAAGGTATATTGGTCTCTTCACATCACCAAGCTGCCAAGCAAATATTTCTGGCGACGGATCAGCTTGGCACCTTGGCCAGGACTGAAGGAAATTCTCAGAAGGGCAACGACAAAAGGGCTTAAAGCGACACCTGCAGTGGAAAAGTCAGCCCACACTTCTGTGCTTTAGGGTGCTGCAAGGCACAAGATCACTTATGAAGGAGAAGCTGTTGGGACACCTTGATTTGTACAGGCCTAATGTGGGGTTGCAACTTCCAAGAGAGTGACAGCATGGCCAAGCAACCAAAACTAATCATCAGCAGGCAGAGAGATCGACCTATAGCTAAGACTAGAGCTAACAGCTCCATCTACAGTCCCAAGGGCTTTGAAGCACTGTAGCCATTGCAAACTGGTGCACTGGTATCAGCTTAACCTTATGAGGTACTCTTATGGTCTGTCTATACCTTCAGACAGAAGTTGCTGCATTCAGGAATTTGTAGGCTCTGAAAGGTTCAGTTTAGACCCTAGACATGCATATTTCTTTTGCCTGAAATAGTATTGCTAGTGTGACTAAAAGTAATCGAACACTAGGAACTCTAAGGCACACTGAATGTAATAAGCACTAATAAGATAGGTGGAAATGTTAATCTCAGAAATACAAACCAATGGTTTGCTAAAAATTAACAATTAGTGCTGGGAAACTCAAGACTTTTATTTGGCAGCTATGATAAAATGACGTTTTTAAAAATGAATTCTTAGACTACTTTATTTAAATATAGAATTCAATGCATAAGGGATGTATTATCTCATTCCCCCACTCCTTATTAAGAGTTTCCAATATGCATTTGAATGAACCCAATCAATCACATTGGTGGCTATTTCCTGTCACTTGTGAAGTAACTATTTCTAGTTTTTTATTATAACCTTTAAAATGAAAGAATAATTTGCATATGGCTCTAAAGTGGGCTTGTAACTCCACCCCTCTAGGCTTCTTCATTCTGCCTCTGGTACAGGTTCTATTAATACATCAATTTGTGCTTCAATATAATTGTGCTGGAATGCCAGTTTAAAGATACCCTGAGAAAATTCTCTTTCACTCACTCTTGCTTAGCTGGCTCCTTAATGAAAATCTTTTGTGTAGATTCTACCTTTGCTGTATGCTAGACCAGGTAATCCTCGATTTATGATCAGAATTGAGCCCAAAATTTCTGTTTTAAGTGAGACATTTGTTAAGTGAATTTTGCCCCATTTTACGACTTTTCTTGTCTCAGTTGTTAAGTGAATCACTGCAGTTGATAAATTAGTAACCAGGTTGTTAAGTGAATCTGGCTTCCCTATTGACTTTGCTTGTGAGAAGGTCACAAAAGATGATGACATGATTTTGGGACACAGCAATGGTCATAAATATGAACCAATTGCCAAGCATCTGAATTTTGATTCATAGGGATGCTGCAAAGATCGTAACTATGAAATATGGTCATAAGTCACTTTTTTCAGTGCCATTATAACTTTGAATGGTCATTAAATGAACTGAGGACTACCTGTATTTGAAAGGAGATGGAATGTTGAGTGTTGAAATATTTAAGAAACTTTGGTTTAGCCACACTGTCTCTTTTTTATTTTCATTTTTTCCTTGTTTTTTTTTTTAAATTAGTTTTAGTTTTAGTTGGCTGGTAAAAAGAAAAGGGCAGGGTATGTCAATTATGGGCAACACTGCAGCAGCAGGAAGCACTTCAGAAATGTTATTGAAGACTGCATACTGCTAATGAATGGAGAAAATTAATTGCCATGGGGAGCAGCTGACTCTCAGTGACATCAAAATGGAGAATAGATGTTAACTTTCTTTAATGGATTGTAATCTATGAAACTTAGATTTCATAGTTATGTCAGCTACATTGAAGTCCAACTCCATCATGGGATTGTGCCGTCTCAACTGATCTTCTTGGGATCTTTCCACACTGCTGAGAGAAAGCATTATCCATCCATCCTTGGGTCCCATTTAATTTATTGTTCCCATAGCCAAAGCCCATTCTGCCTCAGTTGCAGCTGTTCTGAGTCATTATCAAATGGAGCCCTAACTTGTCAGTGTGCCCCCTCATAAGCAAGCAGGTTGGTTTTTGTCCTCTAGCTTTGTCATTGTCCTCCTTCAGAATGCAACTAGGTAGTAGAGAGATGTTCTCCAGTTGGAGTTGTGCAACAAGAACAGGAGAGTCTGGCTTCTGAACTATGTTTGGAAATCTCTCGGTTGGTTTGTCTGCCATTCCCATGATACCTCACTTCTGTATTTCCCAAGCTAAAATTAATGTGGAGTAAAGAAACATACTGTATGGGAATACAGCAGAACAGAAATGGATGGATGAATGGATGGATGGATGGATGGAAAGAAGGAAGGAAGGAAGGAAGGAAGGAAGGAAGGAAGGAAAGAAAGAAAGAAAGAAAGAAAGAAAGAAAGAAAGAAAGAAAGAAAGAAAAAGAAAAGGAGAAAAGGAAGAAAAAGCACTGCTATGGCCTCTTGCTTCACATGGAAGTAGCAGTGGAGACACAAATTACAGGAAAACTGGCTAATAAGCAATAAAATCCATAACTTTTATTCAAGATTAGTTTGATAGACCCCGGAGAATAAATTTTCTCATTGCTTTTAGGGTGACTGTTTTAGTAGACTGAATGTTACATGATGTTTCTGTATTTGAGGCTGACTCACACACTTTGATCTGCTTTCCCAGAAAACCAGGTAGTCTTCTCCTTGCATGCAGAGAAATCAAAGGAAAGATGTGAGACTTTTCTGGCTCCTGATCAATCAATCATCACAGCAACAAATCAAAGCCAAATCAGCATTGAAGTTGAGTTCTGTTCTCTCAACCTCAGATTTTGTGAAGCTCTGGGACATTTTTTAAATAATAATAATAATTATTATTATTTTGTGAACAAAAATAAATCTCTTTTTCTTTTTGAACTACTTCTGTGGGAGAGGGAGAGAGAGTAAAGTTTATCTCTTTCCAACACCAAATTAACAAATGTTCTACAAAGAAGGACAAGGTCAGGGCAGGAAATAAGTCATTCCAGAACAATGATGTGAAATATTATCAAGAAATAAGCCACAATAAGAAAAAGGCTTTGTTCTCTCTGTAAACTTTCTGACTGGATAAAATTACACATGTCTTAGAGATTAGCCTCCTGTTGTCTCCAGGTATCCACATGGGGAGGTAATATTCTGTCTGATTTGTCACAAAATCCAATAAACTAATCCTCATTCTTCATGATCAAATATCAGACTTTAATGTACAAATCAATTATTGTCCTAACCAGGAGTGAAATCCAGCAGGCTCTGACAGGTTCTGGAGAACCAGTAGCAGAAATTTTGAACAGCTCAGAGAACCGGCAAACATCACCTCTGACTGGTCCCAGAGTGGGGCGGGAATGGAGATTTTGCAGTATCCTTCCCCTGCTATGCCCACAAAACCACGCCCACAAAGCCACACCAAGCCCACCAAGCCACATCCACAGAACTGGTAGTAAAAAAAATTGGATTTCACCACTGGTCCTAATCCCATATGGGCGTCTAGGGATATGAATTATATAGAGGAGGGGGACAATTAGCTACATTGTCCCCCTCCTCTACATAGATGAATCAGGGTCAAAAGAGATATTGGCCAGGTTCACATATCATGGTACTCAGGTACTAAGTGTCATGTGAATTCAATAATTCAATTGCAGTTAAATAAAATATATATATATATATATATATATATATATATATATATATATATATATATATATATATATATATATATATATATATATATATATATATATATATATATATATATTACCAGAACATGGAATATTAGTTATTTTTGTCCAGGGGGTTCAATATGTATATCATCTCATCTTTTCATCATTGTAGTATCTAATAATGTAGCATTCTGTTTTATCTATCAACATTCCCTCAGGAAATCCAGTTGCTCTGTTTCTCTATCAGCCTAATTTTACATTGTGATTCACATTCTTCAGTCGAACTATTAAGTCTGCCTTTTTGACTCTGAAAGTCTCCCTTTCACCTACATAATTTCTTTTTCTTTTTCAAGATGGGTTCCTCTTCTTTCTAGAATTTTGCTGAGTAGCATTACGGATACATGCAAAAGATAAACTTTGGCAGGAGGACTGAATTGCAAAATCAGACAAAACTTCTTTTAAGAGGTCATTTTCTCTGCAGGCTAATCACTGTAATTTAGCAGTGCAAAGGCAAGCAATGACAAGCAGTGCAGTTTACTAAAAATTTGCCACAATGTAACTTGATCTACTTAAAATATAGCATGTCTCTTTATATGTGTTTACCATGTATTTTATAGCCACGTTTAATCACAGTGCTTAAGCACAGGAGCTACTTATTATATTGTTATTAATTAGTATTAGATTTGATCAGAGTGTGGTGACTTTGAGATCAAAGAGAGGAATGCTTAATTTTCTTGAAATCTGTAGGTTATAGTGGTTAGATGGGGAGATCATGCTTCAGCTCCCACTAGCCCAGAGGTTTGGTGGTTGATGCCAGGCTAATTATTCACCTCAGCCTAATTTTCCTCAATATCTTTATGAAGATAAACTGGCAGAAGGTTCCATGCTATCTAATATGGAATGGTGTAACTATGACAACATATACAATCCTTTTCCTGTGTCAAGTGCAATATTTGAAATGATTAATACTTCACTTTAGAAGGAGTCAGGGTCACATATCTGTGAAATATATTCTATGCAGTTTCTTCCTGATGTCAGTTACTTGCTGGATATTTTGGTTCATGTCTCTCAGAACTAATAAGATTCAGTGCGGCCACAAATATTATAAAGGACAAAAGGAAATCACATTTCTTTACATTTAATAAATACAGGTAGTCCTCGACTTACAACCCACATTTGAGCCCAAAATGTCTGTTGGTCAGTGAAACAGCTGTTAAATGAATTTTGCCCCATTTTACAACCTTTCTCATCACAGTTGTTAAGTGAGTCACTGCAGTTGTTAAATTGGTAACATGGTTGTTAAGTGAATCTGGCTTCCCCATTGGTTTTTCTTGTCAGAAGGTTGCAAAAGATGATTGCATGACCTCAGGACACTGCAACCATCGTAAATATGAGCTAGTTTCTAAGTATCTGAATTTTGATCATATGACCCTGGGGATTCTGCAACAGTTGTAAGTGTAGAATAGAACAGAACAGAACAGAATAGAATAGAATTCTTTATTGGCCAAGTGTGATTGGACACACAAGGAATCTGTCTTGGTGCATATGCTCTCAGTGTACATAAAGAAAAATAGAATTCATTCATCAAGAATCATAAGATAAAACATTTAGTGATAGTCATAGGTTACTAATAAACAATCAAATCATACTAGAAACAAATAAAACAATATAAATTGTAAAGATATAAGCAACATGGTTATAATCATAAGTGGGAAGAGATAGGTACTAGGAAGGATGAGAAGAATAATAGTAATACAGTCTTAGTAAATAATTTAACAGTGTTGTGGGAATTAGTTGTTTAGCAGAATGATGGCATTTAGGAAACAACTGTCCTTGTGTCTAGTTGTTTTGGTGTGCAGTGTCCTATCGCATCATTTTGAGGGTAGAAGTTGAAACAACTTATGTCCAGGATGTGAACGGTCTGTAGATATTTTCATAGACCTCTTTTTGACTCGTGCAGTATACAGGTCCTCAATGGAAGGCAGGTTGGTAGCAATTGGTTTTTCTGCAGTTCTAATTATCTGTTGAAGTCTGTGTCTGTCTTGTTTGGTTGCAGAGCCAAACCAGATAGTTATAGAGGTGCAGATGACAGACTTAATAATTCCTCTGTAGAACTGAATCAGCAGCATCTTGGGCAGTTTGAGCTTTCTGAGTTAGCACATTCTTTGTTGTGCTTTTTTGATGACGTTTTTGATGTTAGGTGTCCATTTTAAGTCTTGAGATATGATTGAACCTAGAAACTTGAAAGTCTCCACTGTTGACACTGTGTTGTCTAGTATTGTAAGAGGTGATAGTATAGGAGGGTTTCTCCTAAAATCTACCACCATTTCTACAGTTTTGAGTGTATTTAGTTCAAGATTGTTCTGGTTGCACCACAAGGCTAATTGTTCAATCTCCCGTTTGTATGCAGATTCATCATTGTCTTGAATGAGACCAATCACTGTTGTATCATCTGCAAACTTCAGTACTTTAACAGAGGGATCTTAAAAATGGTCGTAAATCACTTTTTTCAATGCTGTTGCAACTTCAAATGGTCACTAAATGAACTGTTATAATTCAAGGACTGTATTCAGTAAATCACTTTTTTCAATGCTGTTGCAACTTCAAATGGTCACTAAATGAACTGTAATAATTCAAGGACTGTATTCAGAAATACCAGCCTGTGTTCCTGATCTGCCTGTTACTCCCATTCCTTCTGAGAAAAAGGGGGAAAAAAAACCTTGTAAACTAGACAAAAAAGGGGAAGGTCAAGATCAGAAAGGGATTTATTTCCTTCCCTTTTTGGACCTCCTGCTTATATCTCAAGATTAGTATGTAGGTCACATCAGGAGTAGTTGTCAAACAAGAATATAGGTCTGAATGGTTGTCAGCCCCTAGCACAAAGGTTAAAATGATAACTCCAGGGGTTTAGGAGATGACATAAATGATGAGCTGGGTAGAGGGAACTTGAGGCAGCTTGCTAGACCTGGAAGAGCAGTCGAAGAATTGAAATTAGGATGTTCAGGAAATCCTGTGGCAAAAATGGACGAGGGCAGGAATCTTTTGCACTGTTTATGCTACAAATCTCCCATCGTGTGCTCATCCTGAATATACCACCAGTCACCCACGATCAGAAATTTGGGTAGATACCTAACTTCTCACCACTTGAAGTGTATCACATTTGCAAAATAATTCAGGAAAGCCAAGTAGAATCTAAAAACAGATGAAAGCCTCTTCATAAGGAAAGCAGTGAAAAAGCCACAAGAGGACAGCAGCAATTTTAAGATTAAAAGCACAGATGTGTATTTCAAACTGAAAGACTTGAAATATTCTACAGTACAGGCAAAATAGGACTTCTCCTGCAGAAAGAAAGAGATCCAGTTCTGGCTGGTCAGAATATTTTGATTTTCTAATAAATCCTTTCTGGTTTTGCTACTTACTGTGTCTTGATGTGGTTATTTCTCAGTACAGTATGTTTCTTCTAAGTTTTGATCCATCTTGGTCTTATGAAATCATTTATCAATGTTTTCAGATGCGACAAAATTTATTGGTTTGAAGTGTAAATATGAGTGCAGAAAGGCATTCAATGGATGTATTTAGCAGTGTATGCATAGTGTGTATGCCACTGTCTATTGTTCAAAATAGTGCCAGACAGTGCAAGTTATGGAGAGTGCTTGAAAATTGCTCTTTAGTTTGGTCACAAAGTGAATTCTGACCTATTAGACCAATTGAGTGTTGCTTCTACCACCAAACTTTCAAAAATTCACATTTCCAGAAATTCCCAAATGCCAACCCAAATGAGTGTCCTGTTAGTCTTATTCTTAAGAAACTGCAAATTGTGAATCTGGTTCGAAAAGATCATGTAGCCCAACTGAGTCTTTTAAACCTAGATTGATTTTTTTACAAATTTGTTGAGGAGAAAGATAGTTTAGAAGCAGCTGATTGCCAGACTATTTAGGAATAAATTGATATCAAACAATCTGTTACTTGTTTTCTTCCTTGGGTTGTAAAAATTACGTTTAATTCATAATTATAAGAATCACTATTTGTCCCTTTAAAGGCATCTGTACATGGACTTGCCGCCTCCTCTTTGGATAATCTATTCTATACTGTTGCATTATGATACTCCTGCTCCCCACTGGGTTGTCATTGGGAGGCAAGTTCTGAGATCACAAAGATATGTTGAGAAGAGCTTCCTGTATATAATTATTGCTCAAACAAGTGAAAATACAAAATCAAATGCTTAAGGATGAAATTGTAAATAAAAAAACATCAATCCGGGAATTAATCTCATAAAATGCAATGGCACATATAGTACTTATTTAGATTCAATTCTGGATTTTTGTTGAGAAATCCAAAGTTTAAGTAGCTGATGATGTTTTCAATTGTCCTGCTAACGCATGAGGAAGATTATGGTGGATACTGGCATTATTACTAATGTATTAAAATGTCAACTTGACATTTCTATGTGCTTCATGAATTTGAGGCAAAGGAGTTTCATTGCCCATGTGGTGAAAAGATTCTAATTAGGTTAGATGTGTTCCCTTAGCCTTAGTCTTGGAGTAAACCTTATTTTCCCAATATGACATTTTAAGCTTTTATTTGCAAGCGTCGATACCAAAAAGCTATATAAGTCTAATATACTAATCATATATTATCGCAGCTAAAATCATTCATTAAAAATATATATCTTAAATATCTTTGATTATGCTGATTTAGGATAGTAATAATTTAAGTACTGTTTTATAAATGGTATGAAGAAGTACCTTCAGCCTCTTGCATTTTCTATGCCACTTTACCAGTTTGTTCCCTTCTTGAGTCTGTGTGTTGGACTTCAATTCTCACAATCATCATTCAGTATGGCCAATAGATTGTGAAAGTTAAATCATAGGGTGGTTCCAGACAACCATCTTTTCCGAGGTCCAGGTCTCCTAATTTTCACATTTCAATTGAAGACATGTGGGGGCAGATCTGAGCATCATTACCATGAATGTTACAAAGGCATGAGGACTATGAGTAGTGCTTGATATGAATCAGCATTCAGTCAGATGGTGCCCTTCCTGGCCAATAATTAAGCAGAAATGTTTCAATTAATTTGTGTTGAGCTGCTGCTGCTGCTGACTAATATAGTAATCAAATGCTTCACTCTGCTTCTTTACTTTCTCATTTTAAAAAACCAGTAAAATATAGCAAATTACAAGCTTTTTCCTTTGCTCACCACGATGCCACATTCCTTGCCTACACCTTTCTTGAGTCTTGTGTTGTATCATTTCGCCAGGAGACAATACAAGAGTTCAGAAGTTGGATGTGTGAGTCATCCTTTCCAATGGCCATGTAGGCTACCCAGTTAAAGACAGCACTGTGGGTCTAAGACAATTGGCTGAAGCCACATGACCACCTCATCGCAGCCCCAACGCCCCAGTTGATCCACTACAGCCCCCAATTCCCCTCTGCACAGCCATGGCCGACCATCCCCTGCTGCATGGTCACGGGCTCCAAACTTACTGCTTGCAAAGAGAAATTCGCCATATGTACATAGACATCCTTCACATCTTCACAAGAAAACAGCTAGAGCAAAGTCCCAATGTAATGGAATAATTATGTAGTGGTGTCAATGATTAATCAGGTCAAGCCTGATTCCTTTTCCTTGCTATAGCTTGGTCAATGTCATAAACATTCAGTCATTGACAGAAGTGCTCACACTTAGGCACGATTTGAAAGATCAGAATCTTATTCAAACATAAATGACCTTATGGTGTAATGGAGCATTAGGTGATGCTGCTGGTAGCAAGCTAAAAACAATAAAAAATAGCAGGTATTTTTTTCCCTACAGAAAAGAAATCAGTATCTTTTACAGCATCTATTAGTCATTTGCTACTGTAGGCATCCAAACAAAAATAAACACTGGAAAGAAAAATAAGATTCATACTTGCAGCTTGTAAAATGTTAACATTTAAAGTCTATAGTATACTTTATTCTGAGTTTCAAGGATTACCTACATTTCTCAAACTGGTTACTGACTGAAATAAAATTCCTTCCTTCCTTCCTTCCTTCCTTCTCATGTGATTCGGTAACTGTTATTTCCATTAATAAAATGTTGATTTTTTTTTAATGACCAACAAGATGCAAAAAAAGTAGTTCCAAAAATTATGCAAAAGAGATATCCAAGTCATGCAAATGTTGTGTTACATTAACTGATGCAAAAATTATTGCTTAATTGTAAACAATTATACTATAGATATATAGATATTAATATTTCTTTAGAATTTTGAACCTTGATCAAGAATACCACATTTCCTCCTCCAGCCAAAAGAAGTTCTTGGAGATTCTCCAGACAATATACATTTATCTTTCTTTAGGGCAAAGCAAGTCATTTAAAGTAATAAACCCTAGAGTTCAAAGGGACCTAAGAGGTCATCAATTCCCTTCATGCCACAGGATTCACTTCACCATCCCCGATAGACGACTAGCCAACCTTGGTTTGAAAACCTTCAATGAAGGAGAAGGAACCATTCTATGCGATAATCTAGTCCACTGATTGACAGATCCTACTGTCAAGAGGTTCTTCTTAACATCTAATCTGAACCCACATTTTTGAAGTTTCATCCCACTAATTCTATTATCACCCTCTGGAGCAAGTGAGAATCTGTCAAGAGGGAAGGAACAGGACAACCTGTTAAGTTCCAGTTAAGATTTATTGCTCACAAACCTATACACAAGAATCTAGTCAACTAACGGTTAGTACTAAATTGGCACTAGCTAAGAGTTAACGGAATTCAAGGGGTGCTGGACTTGGATCACTTGTGAGAGCATAATACTCCAGACTGATTCCTCCCTTAACTCTGCCTCCAGGCTCTGCCTCTTCTTCTCCTACAGAACCATCAACCAATGTGACTGCCTTTCAGATATTTGAAGACTGATGTCATATCTCCTCGCAATCTTCTCTTCTGCATGCTAAACATGCCCAAGTCTTTTAATTGTTTCTCATACAATTTGGTTTCCAATCCTTTCATTATCTTGGTACCCCTTCTCTTGATTTGCTTCAGTTTATCAATGTATTTTTTAAAATTGGGCTCTGCAGAACTAACACAATACTTCAGGTGAGATCTGACCAACGCAGAGTACAGTGGGACAACTACTTCTCTATACTCCTCTTGAACCTCCTCAGAAATATTGTGTTGGCTTTATTACCCTGTTGGGATATCTGTTAGGCTGTAACTGTTGAGTCATACTTTGGACATAACTGTTCATATAATTATTTTTGTATTATGACACAGGTGGTGACTAATGTCAGAATTATGTAAATAAAATGTTCTTATCAGACAACTTACTAGAACAAAGTTACACAAAATATTTGTATCTGAAAGTGTCATTACAATACAGCAGTCCCAAACAAAACATCCTTCCAGAGAAATGTTATGATAGGAAGGGCTTTTCAGCCCTAGAAATATCAGTATTACAATTTCTTTGCCATTCAAGTGGAATTATATTTTTGACATATCTATCCACATAACAGGTGAACACTTCCTGTGTATGTATGTATATATGTATGTGTATATATATGTGTGTATCTATATCTATATCTATATCTATATCTATATCTATCTATCTATCTATCTATCTATCTATCTATCTATCTATCTATCTATCTGACTACATGGATCCCGTCATGAGCTCCCCATTGATATGAACATGACACAATGGATTTTCATGTACCAAAATATGTAATTGAGAAAAATTGTGCCATGCTGCTGTTTCTGAGCCACAATACTAGAGGTGGGTTTCAGCAGGTTCTCACCAGTTCTGGAGAACCGGTGGCAGAAATTTTGAGTAGTTCAGAGAACCAGTAGTAAAAATTCTGACTGGCCCCACCTGCATCTATTCTCTGCCTCCCAAGTCCCAGCTGGTTGGGAGGGAATGGAGATTTTTCAGTATCCTTCCCTTGCCACGCCCACCAAGCCACGCCCACCAAGCCATGCCATGCCCACCAAGCCACATCCACAGAACCAGGAATAAAAATTCTTGAAACCCACCACTGCACAATACACATACACACCTAGGCAATGGCATCCTGTCAGTTGTAGAAACAGTTGTAGAAATAGCTGCTGGTCCATGATTAATTGCCTTTCCTGCACTATTCATGCCCCTTGCCTCCAACCAAATTTTTAATAGAAGGGATTCTTACTTTTCAGATTATGAAACTTTCTCTGCTAAATTTGTTTTATCCCTTGGATAACCACTCATATTTTTTTCTGGCTAGGAAACAGTCAGCTGCAAGCTAGCACAATCAGCTGATGGAAACTGTACAACAATATATCTTTCCCGTACGCACCATGTACTTCCTTTGCAGCAAGCAAATACATCCGCAGAACTATTGTAATTTGCTGGAATGTTGCCACAGCTGAGGAAGTATTGATTTGATAAGGGAGAGAGAGATGGGGAGAAAATGAGCTGCTAACCAAATACAGTTTGTATAGGAAACCAAGTACTGGTATGCCAAAAAGCCAATGAAATTCAATAACTTGAAAAAAGATGTCAGTGCCAAGCATCTATCTTAAAAAAGAGCACATTTTTTTGGTCAGTTTTGTAAAGAGATCAAGAAACTGATTATGACTGAAACATTCTGGCAAAGACGTGAAATTGTTTGAAACCTTTTGATTAAGGGATGAATATATTCTAGTTGCAAGGCATACTACTATATCTCTGTAGACAGCCACACCGGTTTGGAAAAGGGCTGCCAGAGTTTACCAGCTTAGCAATATGTATGTGTGACAGTGTGGATATTGGTGTCAGGGCAACTATTCTGAAAATCTTTATACAAATCAGTGGTGAAATCCATTTTTTTTACTACCAGTTCCGTGGGTGTGGCTCGGTTGGCATGGCAGGGGAAGGATACTGCAAAATCTCCATTCCCAACCCACTCCAGAGGAAGAATGCTGCTGCAAAATCTCCATTCCCACCCCACTCCAGGGGAAGGATACTGCAAAATTCCTATTCCCGCCCCACTCCTGGGGAAAGGATATTGCAAAATCTCCATTCCCACCCCACCCTGGGGCCAGCCAGAAGTGGTATTTGCCGGTTCTCCGAACTACTCAAAATTTCCGCTACCTGTTCTCCAGAACCTGTCAGAACCTGCTGGATTTCACCCCTGATAAAAAACTTTACTTAGCCATGAAACTCTCTGAATGACCTTGGGTCAACTTTGCATCTTCAGCCTTACAGGGTTGTAGTAGGGGAAGGAGAACCATATATGCCACAGAACTTCTTAAAACCTCTGGAAGAAAAAGGGGAGGCATATGCAGTTAATACTTAAAGAACATATTTTACATACTTAAAGAACATATTTTGCACTGGAGTAAAGAACAGCTGGCTTTTCTGGTAAATTAGAAGTCAATCCAAATCCTTTAGAGCTGCCCTGTGCTAAATGGTAACCTACTAGGCTTTGGGGAAAGTGATATCCAATGAACCAAATTCTCTGGTTGGCATAAAAGCGCAAAATTGAAATGCAATATAAAACAACATATAGGGACGTGGTGGTTCGATCGAAAGGTCGGCAGTTCTGTGGTTCGAATCCCTAGTGCCGTGTAACGGGGTGAGCTCCCGTTACTTGTCCCAGCTTCTGCCAACCTAGCAGTTCAAACACATGTAAAAAATGCAAGTAGAAAAATAGGGACCACCTTTGGTGGGAAGGTAACAGCGTTCCATGTGCCTTTGGCATTTAGTCATGCCGGCCATATGACCACAGAGACGTCTTTGGCAGTGCTGGCTCTTCAGCTTTGAAACAGAGATGAACACCACCCCCTAGATTTGGGAACGACTAGCACATATGTGCAAGGGGAACATTTACCTTTACCTTATAAAACAACTTTTTTTTTTTTAATTTTAGGCATAGGCAACCTGTGACCTCCAGATATTTCTGAACTGCACTGAAGTCACCATGGCCAATAGTGAGGAAACACCAGTGTATGGAAGGCAACAGGTTTAGTCCCCCCCCACCCCCCCCGGTCTTAAAATCAGCATTCTGTCCTGTAATTCTAAATTCCATTTGGTTTAGATTAGTCTAAAATGAAGCTATGCACCAGTAATTTTCCCAATGGCTGTAGGCAGAGCATTTATTTACCATTAAATATTATAGTTACATAGTAGCATCAGCAAATTTTAAGGCAAAATGAGAGCTTTGAAAGGAGTGTCAAAAGATTACTTGCACGCTTTGTATACATCCAGCGGCATTTTCCAGCTAATTCATCCAGAACCAATGTTAGCTTACCAACTGTAATCTACTTTTATATACACATTTAAATCAGTCTAGGAGTACAGGGTATCAGGGAAGGTCAAGTCGATAAGATAAATTTATCAATGTTAAACAAGAACTTTCCCAATGAATGGACTGTGTGACTGTCTCGTGTGCGGAAGTGTTGGTACAAGAGTTACCTGTCATCGCTGTTTAATACTTTCTCAAAGAGATTCCATTGGGTAGGATGTCGTTGGGATCATGATTAGGGTTTGTTTGTTATACTCATATCTGTTAATATTTTTAGAGTTTTGCAATGTTGGAAGTAATAGGATAAGCTTAGTTAAAGTTTTCTTCCAAGGACTGGAGCTTCCTTATAGGTAATATGGACCCACAGATTTTAACTCCTTGTTGGATGGTTATATCAAGATTGCTGAATCCAAGGAGGAAAAAGCCCAGCATAATCTTAGTTTGCCAAGTCAGGTGAAATTAGACAGCTGCAGTAACTTAGCACTATTAGCTAATACAAACTATTCAAGTCTTTTCCCTCCATGGACTTGAAGTTACTCTTATTTATTAGCCTGGGGACGAACAAAAATGTTTAAAAATTTAAAACAAATATTTCACTGATTTGTCCCCAACTAAAATGGCATGACCTTAGCCCAAATAACTACATAATTCATGGTGACCACTAGCATACATCCAATAAGGATTGTTCAATTAAAATTACATTTGAAGAAAACATACTCAAGATGTTTCCAGACAAGTTGTTTAATATGAAAATGTTATGGTTCTTTATGGAACTGGAGGCTGGGGTATGTAGAAAGAAGTCATGACCTTCTACCAATTTCACTGTTCCTTTTCTTGCCATAAAAATGGGATAAGGAAAAAAGATCAGCATCATGGTTTAATTGGCGGGGCTCCAATTGGAAACATTCTCAGCCAAGCCAGCAAAACTATCCATTTTTGTCCCAAAGCAAGAAACAGAAAATTAATCTCTGATTGTTCTACTTCCCTTTGCCCAGGTTATAACAGTGTGATAAAAGCAGAAAGCTCACTTTTTCTAAGACATTTATATGTTTACGGGCAATCTGTTATTATAGTTACAATTTAGAAAGTTATGTTAAAGTTTAATGACTTACACCATGACCCACCTAAAGTACTTTTAAATCCCAACTGTAGTATGCATTCCCTCACTTGAGAACCATTGATCCAACTTAGAACATGGTTCTTTGATCGACCTGTCAAACTCTAACAAAGTTTTCACAGACAAGTTAATATGGCAATTATTAATGTGCCCACAAATATTATTCAAGAGTGATTTATTTTCATTGAAGTAACTGCCTTGGAAGCAACAAGATTTCAATAATAAGGTTGCTTAAAAATAACTGGAAAGCCAAAAAACTGAATATGAATATGGACATGAAGAAAATTATTAATTTTAATTGAAGTAATAAAAACAAATGCGTTAATTTGGGCTATATCCACAGAGAGGGTGATTTAGAAAATGTATGGCTCAGAAGTGAACAAATAAATAATGACATAGGGAATAAAGGCTGTATTTCTAAGTTTTTTATTTATTTATTAATAGATATAGTAATAATATGGTTTGTTCGTAGTCAACCAGATGTTTATACTGGATTTGGCATTTTTATCTACCTATCAAGTCCTTCCCAAGGACCGGGGATAGGCAGGTGTTGATGATTGATAGTATAAGAAGTAACCTTGTAGTATGTATGCTCGTAGGATGTATCCTCGAGGATGTATGTATCCTTGTAGGATGTATATTGCCTTTTGAAATTGACTGATGGTGTGTAAAACTGTATGAAATATTGATGAAAAATTATCAAATGATTCAAAAATTGCGCAGAAGAAACAGTAGATCATATATTCCTCTCATGCAAGAAGATCACACAAATTGATTACAAACAATGATGTAACAAAGTAGTCAAAATTATTCACTGGATCATCTATAAAAAATATCACGTACCAGTAATGAAAAAATGGTAGAAACATAGACTTGAAAAACTAGTAAAAAAATGAGCTGGTTAAAATATTTTGGAATTTTTGAATGCAGACTGCTTAAATCTTGGCTCACAACACATTGAAATATATATTTCAAAAGAACTCTAAAATTAAATAATGGTTGCAGGATTTTTAGTTTGTAATGAATGGTTACATTTTTAGAAAACAGTACTGTGCATTCTTTTATAGTCTTAACTCTTACATTTCGCTGAAAAATCAGTATGTGTATCCACAAAAGAGAAAATATATTCAATGATAGCTGTATTATATTTTTAGCATGTCATCTAGATTATAACCCAAGAAAGAAAGAAATCTAGATGGCTATGGATTGTCTAGTATCAAATACTAATACCTAATCAGGCCTCACTGGGCATGCCACTGGGCAGATTCCACTGGGTCACATTTCAGAGATATTTCTTGACCTAAACAGAAAAGAGAATGAGCAAGGGCAGGGAAAAAAGTAGTGGGAGCAGAAACAACTTCTGATTTCCTGTCAGTTTCCCCATTGAGTATCCTTGTGCGACTTTGGCAGAAATCTTCAGAAATCTTCTTTCTTGCCCTCTGTTCCTCCCCCATCCCTCTCTTGAGTCCCTTCACCCTTCCCTTTCCAGCAGGCAGCAAAGTAATGCTGCTACTTGGGGAATGGAACAAGAGATTGCAAGACTGGCTGGGAAACTGTCACAGAACATTGAAAATGAATATTATGTGACCACAACAGCAACCATGTAGTATACCAGTAGCACTAAAGCAGCCACAACTTCCCTAAATTTTATTCCCTTGGGAATCATATGGCTTGGATTTTAGATGCACTCTGTAAGTTAACACATTTCAGATACTTTGATTCAAAAAAAAATGTTGCCTTATGATGCTGTTTCTCAGAGTTAAAGATCATAACAATACCGTTTTAGTAATATATAAATAACAAGATGGAGAGCCTTTGGCCCTCTAGAGGGGGTTATGCTGTCTGAAGCTGATTATTTGGAATCAAATAATGTCTACTTCCCTATTCCGGCTGGAGATGATTTTTAAAAAACTGTACTTCTGTGCGATAGGGAATTAACTTAAGACTATCAAACAAAATTTTAAACTTATCAGTCAAAATACTATCTAAGATACTCCAGAAATACCATCTTTATGTGTCTGCAGATTTCTTTCCTGCAGTCCTATACACTACTTACTTTATTAGAATTATGCCATAAATTGGGCTTCTGAACATCTGGGTGCTGGTGGAACCATTGGATTTAAAGATCATGTTGTACTCTAGTAGGCATAACAAGTGACTCATTGTCTATTTACTTAAGGACAAACTGGTATGTTTGGTCCCTGCCACCCCAGCCAACTTCCTAATAGACTGTTTTCCATTTTGGAATATTGTTCTGTTCTGCACAATCCCAAACCCTAGACATCAGGATGCTTGGGGGCACCAGGATGGCTACAGAGGCATTACGACTAATTTGTATTCCATGGGGATAGCTTCTTGGAAATAAGCATGAATGGAATAAGCAGTTGTCTTTGCTCTATGTGGTTGTATCTGAATTGCTGAATTGCCTCCACTGGCAAATCGTAACCTGGAGGCAATGTCTAATTATATAAATTGGATAAATAAATAAATAAATAAATAATGATACAACTTCTTCTTTTCTTTGTCAAAATGTTTTTCTAAGTTAAGTTTTTAACAAATTTTAAAGATAACTACTCCAGAATAAAGAAGAAGAAACAATGTCTAAAAGTTAAAATGCTGTAGAAAATTTTTAGTGCGCATTCTCCCCTTTCCTTCCATTTGTTTTCCTGACCATTAACCACAACCTAAATATGTGTACTTTACACTGAACATTGAAGGATCTGCTTAAGTCACTTCATCAGTTATTTTTATGTGTCTTATGGCTGTTTCCCAAGAACACGTCTTCCAAAAGTTTAAATTTGCCTTCTTGTGCAATGGGTGGTATGTACTAGAGTTATTCTGCCGACTACTGACTGCCAGCAGTTTGGCAGTTCAATTCTCATCGGCTCAAGGTTGACTCGGCTTTCCATCCTTCCAAGGTCGGTAAAACGAGGATTCAGACTGTTGGGGGCAATATGCTGACTCTGAAAACCGCTTAGAGAGTGCTATAAAGCACTATAAACACTATATAAGTCTTAAGTGCTATTGCTATTGCTATTGCTGCTGAAATTTCATTAGATTTTATTGTGGATATATATTGTATTTGAACTTTTTATGTGTTCTTTTGCAGAAGGACTCCTCATTCCTTCCTTTATATATCCTATTTCAGTCTGGTTGTCAGATTACCTTTCCAAATGTTTGCTTCTGATATGTTTTCGAGGTTAAAATTGCCATGGTTACTGTTGAGACTTCTGTTCTCTTTCCTCTGAGGAATCTGTTGAAAGGAACTATTCCCAGAAGAACTGGAATAATCCTGTCAGATAATTGTAATTAGTACCAGTACTGTGTGTAAGTGCCTTTCTCTATGGGTGTATAGTTTTCACCATATGGAGTTAAAAACAACCTCACGTATTATTTTAATATATCCAATCATTTACTGTCAAAAGCCACCTTGATAAATTGATTTGACTAATAGATTCACATGTTCTGAGAGTTACAGTATGTTCTACACTGAATATGAGGCAGATTGCTTAAAATAGTAAAATAAACATTTGTATACCCTTTTCAAGCTAGTTACTAGTTTCTGCAACTTTTTGAAGATTCATCAAATACATCTGCTGAGAAGATTTATATTTTTGTCTATCTATTATTATTGACTATGCCAGAAAAACATTTTCCACTTTTCTTCCAGATACATTTTCCATTAATGGATTAATATTTTTCTTCCACTGCAAAAGTAAAATGAAACTCAACAAAGAATAATTTGCAATTTGGTTGCGTGGGCTGATCTATGGAATGGATCCACAAAATCTTTCCTGTTAGAAAAACTCCTTGCACTGTCCAGAAGCTTTTGGTCTGATAGAATTCGATTGATGGATCAGAGGTTATTCCTTATTTCTATGGTAGGTTCCTTAGTTACTGGCCGATCGGCTTACTTAAATATTATTGGATGCTAGTATGGTGATGCTGAACATGCAAAAGGAGTGCAGCCTTAAGGAATATTACATTATTTTGCAATTTTTTTCCATTCAGGAACTGCTTCTGATGAGAGAAAAAAATAGGTCCAACTAAGAGTGAAGGATAAATGTACAATTCATAATTCATAGGCAATGTGGAATTATGCTATAGATATTAAAGCTGTAGCTCTTATTAACATATAGGGGATTCACACAAAGTAGAATCATGACCAGTGGAATAAATAGAGACCAAGATGGTGCAACAGATAGTCATGGATTTTATACATTTGTCTCAACAGAGGGTACTAATTGTACCTCAGAACTAGTTGATCCAATTCCATACTGAGCAGAATAGAAATCTGCTTTACATATACAATCTCTCCCTCTTCCCTCTAAGGTGGGATGTCAGATGAGCAATGGCTGAATCCTCTGGGAGCACCTTTTCTTTCTGTCCTGCCCATGTGCCAGTTGGCACATCCAAGTTCAGATGCAGCTTCTGGAATCTTGCTATCTATGAAGAGATGTCAAGGTTGCCATTGAAGGTTGGGGGCGACGGCCAACAAATGGAACACCACCAGTTCTGCCTCCTTCTCCTGCTCCTGCTGGTTTTCCATATTTAAAGATAAACACATACATTGTCGTTGTTTTTCATGTTCCACTTTTTAAGGTAATAATCCTCTTCCTGACCAGATTCCCCTGCTTGTTTGCCTTTCCCTAATTACTAGGTTGGAACTTTGGCAGAAACTACTATGCCTTCCAAAATGTTCTTAGAATGACTGGAGTTTATTTTGCAGCAGGTGCCTCCCTCCGAGAAACTTGGATGTTCCAAGGAAGTTTGCAATTCGGGCTTCTGATAGTGGCATTGCCTGTTTTCTACCTGATATTTCTGCTTCATACCATTTAATTTGCATGGGGGGGGGCACTTTTTTGCCATTATTCTTCTGTCTTGATTATGCATTGGAGAATATGGCCACTCATCTGGAGCAGTGGCCAATGCGTTTTTATTCTTGGACTGATATGAGTATAGGATAGCTAAATAAAGTAGCTATCATGACTAATCACAGTTTTTGTTTATGTAAAAGTGCTCAACTTCTTTCTAGCAAAAAGGAAGTTCAATAGGGACATACATGACAACATTTAGTTAAACATTAACCTACCTGATGTAGCACATTATATTGGTATTAAAGCTTCAATTGCCGTAGGTGCACAAAGCTAATGTAAACTATGCTCCAAGGGACTGGAACATGTGCTTATTCTTCCATGACTATATGGTCTACCGATGCGGTGAGCATAAAGTGCAAATGGTTTCTTCTTAACAAGCAATAATCTGTGCTAAAGAGCACTATTTATTTCACACGTTATAATATTTTATATATGCAATATTCCTCAATAACATTCTGTTAATATTAATTAAATGAAGATTATATTTTTCCTAACAGCACTGCCTGTTCTGTAACAGACAATAAGAAATTTGCTGGATTACATGGTCAATACATTTCCTGTCACATTTTTACTGCTGTATTATAAGGCCAATCTTATAGGGAAAATGTTTATTCCACAACCACAAATAATATATATAATAATATTTGTATGTGTGTAGGGGTATGTATGAAGTAATGCTGATAAATTATTTTACAGAAGATTACTGGTGTGAGAATTTAAAAAAGAAATACTCAAAAATAAAAAGTTTTGAAGCAATTAAAGAAGAATAAAGATTTATCTGAATTTTGCAGTCTGGAATCCATTCTTGACTTTTGCCTGATTTAAGGAAATACCCTCATTACATCTTTTATGGTTCATATCATGCACATCTTTTACAAAATGAACCTGTTGGCAATCTGCTGATAAACTATGACTTGTTAATTGTTGAATTTTTAATATTTCTATGCCACCCACAGTCACTGTTGGGAAATGGGTGGCCATAGCAATTACTTAAATAAATCAGTTAATGGCACTTAGCATATGGAGGCCCTGCGGATTTTACTCCACTAGTCATTGCCAACTATAGGGGGCAGTGCTCATCTCTGTTTCAAAGCCATTGAGCCAGTGCTGTCCAAAGACATTTCCATGGTCATGTGACCAACATGAGGTCTTGTTATCTTCGCACCAAAATGATACCTATTTATCTACTTGCATTTGCATGCTTTCAAACTGCTAGGTTGTTAGTAGCTCACCCGTCACTTGGGTCTCAAACCTGGCCTGCTGGCTTTCTTAGCATATGATACACTCAGAATTTATATTTGGTCTATTTTATAGAAATTCCAATGTAAACCTCTCCCTGTCTTCCCCTAGCAAATAGCATTGGGTTTTGTAAAAATGTTGAACTGATAGAACCACTTTATTCTGAATTATATATCACTGAGTTGAAAAAAGGAAAACGATAGATCCAAGTATTTGAATCTGAAGATCAGCTAGCAACTTGGAATCACATAACTGCAGGATTCTGCAGCCAGTCAATATTGGTTGCCAAGGGCCCAAATTGTCATCATGTTACCTCAAGGGGGTATAATTGTCATAAGTGCAAAAACAGGTTATAAGTAATTTTTTCCATCATCATCAGCCATCATAACTTGAACTGTTGTGAAACAAATGGCTATAAATCAAGACTACTTGTAATAACTACCATTGTTTTGTTTTATCAAGCTAGAGAAGAGATTTTAGCACATAGTTTTGTTAATTACTGAATGTTATCAATAATTACTGTTGTCAATGACTATGAATCCTCAGTGTTATTATAAATATAGTGCAACTTATCAATAGTTTCTCCTTGTCCCCAGAAGGTGGCAGCACTTTGAAAGTCAAACTGTAACCATAGTAACTGTAGGGTGACATTACAGCTATTCATTCTATAACACATTTGAAATCAGAAATAGAAAGTGCTATATATGTAATATGTGTTCAGATTAACACCTGCAGAAAAACATTAACTGTTCTAATGCCAAGACATCTTGAAAAATATCTGTTCCAGTCAGTAGACCAGATCTGAAAATCAACTCTGCAGGAAGATTCAAACCATGTCTTATTGAGATATGCTATAATAACAGAATACAATCTATTGCAAATCAGTTTGTGTTTTACTTTCCCTCTTATATCCTGGTCAGTCAAGGAGGTATCAGCCTAAGTGAACTCTTAACTTTAAAAAAATGTTTCGTTCCTCCTGGTTTATATAATATTTCTTGCCAATTTCCCTCAAGGTCATCTCCCTGACTTTCTACACCAAATGACAAACCATCATGTGATTGTGGTCATGCTTATTTTCAGTTTGTCTCAACCTCTTCTCTGAGAGTCCTTTTATTCCTTTTATGCAATGGAATATTTTAACACACCTTATGCCTGCAAATTTTAATAAACTTTGCCCCAGAATTATATTTTTTAAAAAAAGGTGAAATCTAACATCTGTATTCTGTTTCTAAATGATTCTCTGTTTCCATTCCAACCAAAATCTCATCATCAAAAAGGGGAGGGAGGAGTTTCAGTCAAAAGGAGAGAGAATAAAGTGTTGTAAGTATTGCCTTCTTCAACTCAGTACCTCATAATATGGAATATTACACTTTTGAGCAATATTGACTAATAAGCCCAGTGGTGGGATTCAAGTAATTTAACAACTGGTTCTCTGCCCTAATGATTTCTTCCAACAACCAGTTTGCCAAACTGCTCAGAAAGTTAACAACCGGTTCTCCCCCAAGTGATGCGAACTGGCTGAATCCCACCACTGAATATGCCCCAATTTTATTCTTATCCTTTATATGATATAGGGACTTTATAAGGACTTAGAATCTATAAAGACTATAATCAGGAGAAATTAACCACTTGCTATAACAGTAATTTGACTCTGTGATTGGATGTTGCAAGTGTCTTGTAGTGTGTCTGTCTGCCTGCAGTTCTCCTGCTGGTCTATTCTGCTGGTCTGACTCACTTTCTTGGCAGATTTCTTTCTAACAAGCTGCTGAGAGTCTTCTTGTTTTGATAGTCAGGGCTTTGACCGTCACTCTGCTCTGTCACAATTTTTTCCCAAGCTGATGCTTTCCAGAACATTTTGCAGTACAATTCCATTATCCCTGGTCAGCTCACTTTTATGACTCGATAGCATGGGTGGAGATCTGCAACCGAAAATTAAGTTTACGGAAGGCAGTCCGCAGGGAGAAAGTCTCAGGTGGCCTCTTAATGACTAATTTATTAGGGCATCAGCTTTCGTGGATTGTAGAAAAGCTGATGTCATAATAAATGTAAGTCTCTGAGGCGCCACATGATTTTTCCGAGCTTTCACAGCAATAAATAGGCACAACTACTTATCATGGTAATCAAGAAGGGAAAGGAATCACAGCATCAGGGACAACAGGGGTCAGGTATTTTCCTCCTGACTCCTGAAACTCTTGCTGGCCCTTTTCTGAACTATTTCTTCAGGCAATACTATACTTTCACACCCACCCACGCTTTCTCCTATTCTCAGTCAAAACAAATGCAAATATAAATCCTTCCATTCCCCACCATCCAGTCAGAGCTGAAGAAGCTTCTTGGATGAGATGTCTTCAAAGAAAAACCATAAAGTCCAGTTGCCTCTTGGAAAAAAAAGCACCTTTGGGACAACCATGACTTGGATGACTGAGACTCTTGCAGTGGAAATGATGAGCCAGAAAGTTTATAGTGTACAGTATTCCTGGTTTTAGACTGAATGTAACTTTATCAGGTATTCATTGCCACTTATTCACAGTATGCTCTTAAAGCAATCATGCCCTAAAGCACTATAGCCCTCTGTAGGGATCAGCAGCCCCAAATTCTTGGGACACGTCTCTTGGCTCCGCTCTCGCTCCCCCTCCCCTCGCGCTCGCTCAGCAGGCCCAGCTCCAAGTGCGCCACATCTTCCAGTCTCTGGGTTGGGAGGGGGGGAGGAATAATAATTAGAAAAAATTCCTTCTCTTAAACGAACATGCCGGATAGCCAATCGCCTTGGAAAGCGCCCGACGGTTACAGCCGCCACCGCCCAATGGGGTGGGTCTTGAGGCGGAGTCCGTGGGGTGTGAGAGCAAAGCGCGGTCGACTGGCGGCGGCCGAGGCACTTCCCTTCTTCGCCGCCGGAGCTGCGAGACTGCCGGGAAAGGCGGAGAAGACGAAAGGGCTTATCATGATGCGGCTCCGCAGCCCTGCGCTGCTGAGGGACCTGCTCTGGCTCAGCCAGACCGGCACAGGCGCGCTCAGCTGTTGCCGTCGCTCGGCGCTGAGATGGCTCCATCCCGCTTGGCCCGGCGTGGCCGGTGGCCGCTTGCCTTTGCGGCTCATGCCCGGGGCTGCCGCCGCCGCCACCCGCTCCTTGTGCACCAGCTCCGAGGGCATCTTGCAGCAGACCGGCAAGGGCCCTCCGGCCCAGCAACCGCCGGCACCCACGACGCCCGCCGAGATGCCCGCCTCTCCCCCCGGCCAGAACAGCCACAACGCGGCCGCAAGCAAGGAATCAGGCGTCTTGGGGGAAAAGTGAGTGGCGGCAGCGAGGGGCGGGCCGGGGCCGTTGGCGGGACCGAAAGCCAGAAGCCTTTCTGGGAGACAGACGGAAGGAAGGATGCTCCTCCGGCTGCCGGCTGGTAGTGGGCGCATGCCTGCTGGTGCTGCTGGCGTCTTCCTCCCGTTGACATGTGACAGGATGCTGCTTTGTAAATGTCAGGACAGGACAGGGCTACCCCACGTGCGGGATGGACGTCTAGGAAGCCAGAGCTGAAGATGGGACTGGGAGGTTGCCAGCACAACCGTCCCTGGCCCCGCGGAGTGGCTGGGAGTTTCTTTGCCATCCCCTCCTTCCTTGGATGCATTTTGTCCCAAAGAGGCAACTGGACTTTCTGCTTTTTACTTTGAAGACGTTTTGCTTCTCATCCAAGAAGCTTCTTCAGCTCTGACTGGATGGTGGGGAATGGAAGGATCCACCATCCAGTCAGAGTTGAAGAAGCTTCTTGGGTAAGAAGCGAAAACGTCTTCAAAAAAAAAAAAGACGTTTTCCAGTTGCCTCTTGGAAAAAAAGCACCTTTGGGACAACCCAAATGTAGACTTTGATGCATTTATTTTCCTGGAGATTAAATTCGCTTTCACTCTCTATTGAAAATAAAGTGTGGGGGAGGAGGGAGGAAGGGATGCCTCTATTTTGTTTTGGGCATTGTAGCAGAAAAATGACCATTGGAAGGACCCTCTAGCCACTGATTTGGGTGGGTTTTACTTAGTCACTGGATAATTCCAGTTAATTTATGTCTTAAGTGAGTGGGTGGTGAAATTGGAGTTTGGGAAAGTGTCAGCGATGCTTTAGTCTTGCTAGCTTTCATTTTTAAAATTAAATGCTGCTATTTATTTGAGAATTTATATTTGACAAGTGACTTACTTAGAGATTTTATGTCTTTCAGCTAAGGTTCATAAGCTGATCCATGAAACAGGCCTGTGAAAGGGTTCTACTGTTTTCAGTTTTCACTTATTTTATTGGAAATGTTTATTAAATGATGTACAATTTCCTTTTTGGTGCATATTTATGAAATGAGATCTGGGGAGGGGGAAACATTTCTACCATGCAATGTGTAAAAGAGAATTCAAGAAATGTTCATCTAAAATATTATGTTGGTGGAGTTTTTTAGAATTTTCCTATCCAGCATTTATATATAAGAATTAAAATCTAGGATACAATTAAACAGTTACAAAGGATTGTATCTGAAATATTGAATGTAGCTTTTAAAAATCTTCCAGTTGAATTACTCATTTATTAACAGTCTCATTTACAGAAGAGATAAGTAGTGAAATACACTTAGGTGAATAGAGTCATGTTAAAAGTGCTCAGAAGTTTTCAATTTTTCTTCCCAGGAAAGCATTTTATTTCAGTCAACGTTTCTGAATATGTAATTTAATTCTTTGTCTCTTCATATAAAACCACTGACAATTGACAGCATGAATACCTGTGTATTGATCAGAATTTTTAGGTAATACAGTTTAAATTTAAAAGAAAATTGTTTTTACTACTTGCAGTGAATCTACTGAAATATGATTGCAGCTGCTATTGGTATTTTTATGATTCATCTTTAAAATGATTTTCAGGCCAATCAATGAGCAATGTATCTGAGGGTGGTGGGGAGGAAGTTATAGACTCGATTATTTCAGTGAAATTAATGATAGAAAATGGTTTGCCTGCAGTTTTGAGAAAATCATAAGGCTTAAGGAATTATGGTCTCTGATTTGATTTGGCAATTGGATGTAAAATTCTGACAGGGAAACCTAGAATTACAAAGTTGAAAGAGGCCATTTAGGCTATTGAATCTAATTCTCTACTTGGTATGGGAATCCAAGTTACTATATATACTCAGGAATAAGGCTATCCTTAAATTTTTTTAGTGTTTTAATTTTCACAATTGGCTTATCTATGGGTAATTCATGAATTATTTGTATTTGGGTACAAAATCCACAGATGGGCTTATCCATGAGTATATACAGGATATATAGATATTTTTAAAAACCTATTAAAGTACTTATATTCTTGCAGTTAAGCCCAATCCATTTTTGTGTGTACTTTGGCACCTAAAATTCTTAGCCGATCTGCAAGTATTGTATACTGTATATGGTAAAAGGCCTGTCTAGCTTTCTCTGAACACATGAGAAGGAGAGCATCCCATCTTTATGTTTGCATGTATGTATGTTTGTATGTATGTATGTATATATGTATTAGTTTGCTACTTATATTATGGATTGTGACTTTGTTTGGTTATCTGCCATTTAGAGTTATTTTGAAAATGGAAAACCATTTAAATGTGTTAAATAAATAAATAAAACCCAATACCAACAGAAAAAATAATTATACAATGGGGGTTTCCCATTTGTGCATTCAAATCAATATTGAGCCTGTTTTACTAATCTAGATGAAATGTTAATATATATTGCTGTTCCATGTATAACAAATCTTTTTTGCTCATTCCCAGGCTGGATAAAGCCAAACCTCTTTGTGAAACAATAACATTCAATATTGCATCAAGGTCCTTAACTATAATATTTCTTTCCAAAATTGTGTTGATATATGTAATGATTTGAAACCAAATTGAAATTGTAATTGGACAACCAGATTATATGATTTAAAGAGCTTTTGAATTTCATACAACACACACCAAATCTAATATCCAATTTTTTAAAAAACATTTTCAAAAGGGTTAATAAAAATATTTTCTGATAAATTAGTTTCCTTTTTAAATCATGTCTCTGGAGATTCTCAGTCATCCAGGTCATGGTTGTCCCAAAGGTGCTTTTTCAAGAGGCAACTGGAGTTTCTTTTTTGGAGGGTGGTGGTGGTGGTGGTTCTTTTTTAAATCATTAAGTTTTTCACCTGAACCCATTTATCTTCCAAAATTGGATATTCTAGTTCTTTGTTCCATAATTCAGATATAAAACTAATAGAACTTTTACTTTTTAATTGAATTATGTCTACTGAAATTACATCTATACATTTAAGCATGTTTTATTCAAACTATTAAGATATTTTTAAGAAAGATATAAATCCAATTAGTTTATACAATTTCTTAAAAAAAGCATAACTGCTAATCTCTTGCAGTAGTTTACAGATATACTGCATCCTAAAGAGAGTAAATTAGTTTTGTTCCCCAGTTAATAGTATAATCAAGGTACAAATCATGTTACTGTATAAGATAAATAAGCTTTGGTAATGTCATGAAGAATATTGAGAATAGCCATAATATCATCAGCAAATAAGGGAAATTTATATCCATTGCCATGTGTCACCTCATCTTAATATCTTTAGGGTCATTAATACTGTAGAAGAAAATCAGGGAGGCAAGAGGTAATTGTCAGGTCCCAATTTCAGTTGATAAATTGAGAGTTAAATCTACTTGGTGAAGATAAGAATTTGAAATTCTGTGAAAAAAGTATGCCCATATTTCTTGAATGGCTGTAATATAAGCCTCATAAAATGATAAAAGTAATATGGAAATAAAATGATTGATTGTTGCCCTGTAACAAGTCTTAGTTTATGAAAATTATGTATTATTCAACTGGAAATTTGTATCAACTGTTTAACATTGCTGTTAAATATAATATATTAAAATATAATATTGAAAACTAATGCAGTTTTCAGCAGTTCAGTTCTTAAGTCACAGAAAAAGCTGTTTCTTGCAACATGATATCAGACTAATTTTTACAACTTGTTGCACATTTGTCTCTTTTTAAAAATCTGAATCAATTTACATACTGACTATTATAAGTACTGTGCCTTCTTGTAGGCAAAATATTTTTCAAGGCTGCTTTCCCAGGGTTACAGATGTCTGGAACTGTAATAAGCTTCCTAAATAGGAAGTGCACAAAGAAAAAAAAGGATGAATATAGGTTTAAACTGAAGGAAGCTAAATGTCCAAAAAGTGAAGTACTCAATCTAATTATGCAAAGGAAAAGTATAATTGTTTCGAATATACAATAAGGCTAGGGTTATTGCCCTCCACTTTCCAACCCAGGGAAGAATTGCATAGAATATGTAGAATATGCTAGCATTGATTATTAGAGAAAAAGTAAGATATGGATAAATCATGATTTTGAATCTATAGTATTTTCAATTTGGTAGCTTTCTCAAAAGTTGTAAAAATGGTCTATGATACTGGACTTCAATAATTTAATATACCCACCCACATAAATACATGCCTGTGAAGGATTGCCGCTTGTTTTTAATCTATAAGTATCCGTTATTTCAAATTTAAAATCAACTTGCAATGAGAAGACTTCCTGAATATATTATTCCTTATAGTTTACCAAAACCTTCTGCTCAGCAATTTGAAAGTAAGTTAATATTTAAATTATTTCTGGTCAATTGTCGATGTACTTGAAGTGGTTCAGTTTGTAGAGTAAAATGAAGGTCTTCTAAGGTTTTAATTCTGGTTTCATGAAAAGTAACAAGAAGTCTCTTCAGTGTTTTCAGATCTTTATCAAATGTAAAAGGTGGAGCTTTTATTATTTTAAAGTTACCATGTATTCCATATACGCCAGTTTTTAAAGTTTCAAATTTACTGTTGTTTGGAAATAGACTGTCGTTTAAATATTAATTCAAAGTTAGTTAATTGTTACTGGGAAAGCAATATATATGGGAATTAATACAGACTTTTTATCTAATCTATTGGCGCTTGGAGAAGTAACAGAAGAATGAGTCTTTAGCTCTTCTTGACTGTCTGGGATAATCCATCTTTTTCCCCCTCTCCATTTTCTAGAGAGAATCACTTGCCTTGAGATGATTTAGAGAGAGCTATCCTCTTCATTTTATGAGGCAGATGGCTAAAATATTACATCAATGTTATTTAAAGTAACCTATAAGTGTTTGAGCATAAATAATGTACTGTTCAGCTATTTATATGAGTAACTCCATCCACAGGATCAGAGTGGAGTAAAGAAAGCAAGTAACTAGATTGCCATGAAAGCTGGAAGACACCTATTTGTCTCATAGACACATCCCCTATTTCTTTGGGTAGTTGGTTCTGTTGTCAAAATTCTCTTGTTAGGGTTGCCCCCCACCAAAAAAAAAAAAAATGGTTGCAATCTGCCTTCTTGTATCTTAAATCCATTTTTCTGTGCTGCGTAATGAGAGAATGCTGCAGGTTTTGACCTTCTGAATGATAGTTCTCATCCTCCCACACCCAGTTGTCTTTTGTCAAGGCTAAATATTCCCAGCTCCTTTAATCCGTCTTCATAGGACTTTGTTTCTAGCCCCCTAATCATCTTTGTTGTCTTCCTCTAAATCCTTCTTAAAGTGTTGTGCCCACACAATGTTCAGGTTGGGGACTAGTCGAACTAGAATAAAGTATAATGATTAATTCTGCAATTTTTAACTTGTATGTTTGTAGGTGGTGTCTAAGCTAGCATTTACCTTTTTACAATCACATCACACTGCCAAGTTTGCAAACAAATATTAATTTGTGTACTTTTCATAAGTACTGTGACTATCCTACATTTCTCATCTTATACCTGTGCATTTCATTTTTTTTACTAAATGAAAAACTTTGGATTTGTATTCATTAAATGTAATTGAACTGGTTTTTCTGACTTGTCAAGACTATTTTGAGTATTGTTTCTGCCTTCTAATACGTTCAGTTTCTTATCTAATTTTGTGCTGTATGGCAAATACCTGTTCATTCATGGCAGTAAGAAAAATATTAAAGAATGTTGATACTATACTCCAATGCAAAGAAAAATTACCGATGAGCATTTTTGAGTATGATTTGAACCAGCTGCAAGTTGACTGAACTATCATTCTATTAAGCTGACAAATACATAAATGGCATTTTTATTGAAGTCCAGATATACTATTTACCATACAATGATTTTGAAAAAAAAAATAATTTTGAAATTTTCTAGTTAAATATTATATCCATATATTGATACTAAATTTTTTGAAAAAGTACACTTTTAGAAATTGACAGATTTTAACATAATTTAATAGTACCGGTAAAAGCTTTTCAATGTCTGTCAGCTCCCTAGTTTCCTTTTCCATGTGTATGTAGATGTAATTGTTGTTCATACTTTCTACTGTATCCTTTACTGTTGGTTCTATTATGTTCCCCAGTGGCAGCATGTATATAAGAATAATCTCTGCTGTGGTTTGTGGATCTCTCATTCACAAGTTCTCTAGAAAACATCCTTTTACACTTCCATTTTTGCTTTATCATGCTTTTGTATGCACAAAGGCCCAATCTAATGGATTTTATATGCAGTGGAACGAATTTGCAATGCATCGTTCTGTCTGTGGATTGGTGTTTTTTCTTCTATGGAACCCTGTGCTACTGCTCATCTTCTTCCTCCTGAAGGCAGAGATGGGAGAAAGGAAAGAGATCCTGAATTGTCCCTTAGTGTTTCCTTTGTTCACTTGCTCTGCCATCTCCATGCCATTTTCTAAAGGCAAAAGTCTGCTACCTTCCATTCATTTCATTTGACTAAAGTAATAATGAAAAAAAACCCCCTAGCTTTCTTCTTCTTCCCCATCCCACATATTTTTCCTGTCATATTTCCATCTAGATTTAATGAACATTGCTCGAACAGCTGTCTCTTTCTTCCAAATGATCTGTTGGATTGTGGTTTCACTTTAGCAAGTTTCAGAATTAGCCTGGATTGATATTTACATTAGAATAAGCTACATCTATAAGCTAAATTTTGTAATGTAGCAGTTGTTTATGATGTCAGAAATTTATTTAGCATATTTACTGCAAATGTTTTGCATGAAATTGTACATAGATACAGTAAACAGCTAAAATATCCCCATAAAAATTATTCTAAAGTTTAAGTATAATACCATCAGCAGCAACCCTTCTTGCTTACCATCAGGTGGGATCAGGAAGGGAAATTGCATTAAAAATGCTAAATTAACCAAAGAAAAAAAAGTTGGTTTCTATGTTTGAAATAATATGTTCTCTAGTATTGAATGTGATTCAGGATCTTTCAATTGCATTCTTTGACAAATCATTGCAATTCCAATAAAAATTTCTACAGTAATCCTTCTAGTATTCCTTACTTTTAGTTTCATCTCAAATAATTAATTTTATGATGAAAGCCCACCACATTTTTGCAGTAAACATTCTTTTGTATGCATTTTGTTTCTTATCAATCATTTCTTGCAGTTTATCAGTCTATCAAATATCCATTTACATATTTCTCATTAATGTAACTCCACTCACTTAAGTGACCCTCTTCATTTAATTATTTTTATGCTGGTCCAGGGTATTTGTATACATTCATTACATCCTGTTTCTACTTATTCTGTGGAAAATTGAATTCATCTTCCAATACTTTTTTTTTCTTTTGTATTTTTCATTTTCTGCAAGATCCACTTGACATTCCTAAATAATCATCTAGCCCACATTACAAACTCATTGCTGTAATTCACTCATTCTTTCAGGTTTTTTTTTATCATAAACAGTCTCATTCATTCATTCATTCATTCATTTATTTTCTACACTGTCCATCTCACCTAAGTCACTCTGGGTGATTTACAACAGCACAATAAAACTAATATAAATACATAAATAAAAGCATATCTTAAAACAGCATTAAGAACAAGTTAAAACTTAGAAGTAAAATTAAATCAGGTTAAAAATTCAAAGACAGTTGGACAGTCTTCAGGTCACCAGCCATACCCAGGGTTGTTGCAACCTATCATATTTTATACCCCCATAATATAAAGGGAGTTTCCAAATGGCTTCATTGAACTTTCATTCATTTGTCTTATCCAAACCCATCCGTTACTAATGTCATTTTTTTCTCCAAATTGCATGTATTCATAATATTGCATATTTTTCTAAAACTTAACTGTGGTTCTTTCATTATCATCATGCAGCTGTCACACCTCTGTGGATATGTGCTTTTATATGCATCCACTGCAACATTCTTTTTCTATTCCATAATGCTATATCGGTTTTTATTTTCTTACTTTGCCAGCAGACATCTGGAAGTGGGTAACAGTTGTACCAGTAAGAAAAGTAAAAAAGATAAAAAAGAACATTTGTGCTATTCCACACTAAGATTTGCTACTCTGTTTCTCATTTTTGTCCTCTGTAAAATGACAAGGGGAAAAGAGAATGAGTGCTTTTTCATTTCGTGTTTGTTTAAGTGTCATGGAAATGTGGATAAGAGTAACACGGAATGGAGAGGACAAAGAGAAGTTAGTTATTCAGTTGTTGCTGCCATTAGTAAAACCAGAGAAGATGGGAAGGTAGAGAGGTATACAGTGAGAAAGGACATTTGTCGTTAATTACAGTAATTGCAGTATATATGCTGGTCTTTAACTGTAATAAATACTTGATTTGATGTGTACTTTATTAAAACATTAATAAGGTTACTCTTCTATGTAGTATTTTGAGCCAGATATCTCCTTAGAGTCCCCAATGTATTTATGAGCCAATGCAGTTGTCTAAAAGCACTCAGTGTGCATGTTGTTCAGTTGCTAAGTGGTGTGTGACTCTTTGCGGCCCACTGGACCATAGTATCCAAGACTTTGTCCTCCACTGTCTCTTGGAGTTTGCCCAAATTCATGTTCACTGTAGCAATGATACTATCTAACCATTTCATCCTCTGCTGTCCCCTTCTCCTTTTGCCTTCAAACTTTCCCAACATCAGTGTCTTTTCCAACTCAGTGTGCGTACTGTTTTCAAAATACAGGTCCGTATAGTTCCAGAATTTTGTAGTCTTTCCTTTTGGCTAACTTGACAGCTTACCTACAGATCTTGCTGTCTCAGTATTAACTTAATCAGTCTTCTGTTGCAGTCTTGTCATAGGACACAAACTTGCTACCGTATTTTCCGGCGTATAAGACGACTGGGCGTATAAGACGACCCCCTACTTTTCCTGTTAAAATATAGGGTTTTGGCTATACTCGCCGTATAAGACGACCCCTCTTCCAACGCACACCAAATAAAACTTTAAAAACATCAGATTTGATTTCAATATGGTAATTTTAATTCAAATGCTTATGACATGCAGGTACTTAGCAGGAAAACTGTCACTTATAAACATACAGTCATGGCCGTAAATGTTGGCACCCCTGAAATTTTTCCAGAAAATGAAGTATTTCTCACAGAAAAGTATTGCAGTAACATATGTTTTGCTATACACATGTTTATTCCCTTTGTGTGTATTGGAACAAATCTAAAAAAGGGAGGGAAAAAAGCAAATTGGAAATAATGTCACACAAAACTCCAAAAATGGGCTGGACAAAATCATTGGGATGGAAGGCTGAGTTAACCTTGAACCAGTATGAATTGAACTGCCAAACTGCAGGCAGCCAGCAGGCAGCAGAAGTAATCTGCAGTACTGATTTCTAACTACTGCATTAGCACGGCTCTAGCTGCACAGATACAGAAGGCTGAAACTCTTGCACTCTTAAAACAATAACTCCAGGTAATATTTCTCTCTCCCCCTGCCCTGCTCCCAAACCTTGTTGGAAGAAGAAAGTATTGACTCTTTATACCATTATACCAGAATCTGCTAATATGAGAACAGAAAACGTAGCAAATGCCATTAGCTTCCAAATACTGCTGCAAAATATCCTCCTTCCAAAGTGAGGTAAGGAAATTAATTCAGTCCTAAATTAGTTCTCCAATATCAAAAAAGGACATTTAACAGCTCTCTGGAGATGGTTGTAATGCTGGAAAATGGAGGGGAAAGAGAAGAGGATGACAAGCAGCAAGGTGGATAGACTCAATTATAATGATGATTTGGGTGCTATGGGAAGATCGCAACCACCAGATTAGGTACAGATCATCATTGACAAAATCTATGAATGTGAACCCTAAGAGTTGGCAATAACTTAATGGCATGAAATCAAAGGTCAGATCTAGCATCTCCCTTCACTACACTGATGCTAATATGAAGACAGTAATGAAATAATAATCATTACATTAGGAACTTCTACTCAATGACAATTACTTCTGTGATTCAAAGTTCCATCTAATAAACCAGAGGTTGGTTTCTTTTGATCCTTCTGATTTTGCCCAGCCTAATGCTATTTTCTCAGGGAGGAAGAGCAGCATGAGAACTGTTGGTATTCTGGTAGAAATGCCAATGAGATCAGCTACTGGCATTATCCCAGAGCTATAATTGCACTCAACAATGAACTAAAGGGCCATCAATGAGCTGTTGGACAGTATTACTTGGTCTGTTGTGTGGATGCTTGGGTGGTTTAGGGGTGGGGAATTGTGCTGGTTGGGAGTGTGTTTGGGGATTGTTATGTGTGTTGGGCCTGGTCTTTGGGTGTTAAATGAATTTTGTTGTATGGGTATACTGTGTATACACGTACAATGATAATAAAGTTATTATTATTATTGCCCATTATACCCATGTGAAAAAAGATGAATATGAGTAAAGCAAAAGTTACATTGCCAGTGGGAGATCTAGCACTGGAAAGGAGCAGTGATGGGACTCATCAAATAGGGGCAAGCTAGCTAAACCAGATTAAGTCTGCAAGCTTCATATTTTCCCATTCCTGTTTTAAAGTGGATGTTGCATAACCATACAAATAATACTATTGTTAATTAGATAGCATAATTAATTGTGGGCAGGGGAATATTTTTTAAAAAATGACTGTTAAATTAAGTATTGGTTCATAATGTATACAGGGAGAACAGAATTATAAAAGTATGATAGCAAGTATTAGTCACATATTGTGAGGAACTGGTATCTTTTCCAAAATATTTATTAAAATTATTTTCCCATGTATTATAATAAGTTGGATTCCCAGAAGTTTACTAAGGCTCTTTGTGATTTTCCTGTACATACTTACAGATAACATGCCATAGGAAAAGATTTCAAATTTATTCAAATAAATACATTACACCTGTAAAAGCAATTTAAAAATAATAGTTCTACTAATGGTCCTTGTTTTTATGTTCTTATTAGAGATTTTATTCCTCGGTTCTGAGGAATAAAACGGCAACTCAGATTCCAGAAGCTGTGCCAGCTCATCAAGGGTGCAAGCCGCCTAATGCTGGACCCTGCATTAATGCCGGGTGCAAGCCGCTTAATGCTGGACCCTGCATTATTCCGGAATCTTGAGTTGCTGGCGCGAAGCTGTGCCTACCTCATCAAGGGTGCAAGCCGCTTAATGCTGGACCCTGAGGGTTGCTTCACGGAGTTTTCCCCACCGTCCCAGGCATCCACATGGACGCTCCGACTTCCCCATACAGCTGAGGCTCGCCATCTCCGGGGGTCTGGGGAAGTCGGAGCGTCCACGTGGATGCCTGGGATGGTGGGGAAAGCTCCGTGAAGCAACCCGCAGGGTCCAGCATTAAGCGGCTTGCACCCTTGATGAGGTAGGCACAGCTTCCTGAATCTTGAGTTGCCGGCGCTGACTAGTGACGCTACGGGAGCACCGGCAACTCAAGATTCGGGAAGCTGTGCCTACCTCATCAAGGGTGCAAGCTGCTTAATGCGGGACCCTGCGGGTTGCTGCACGGAGCTTCCCCTACCGTCCCAGGCATCCACGTGGACGCTCCGACTTCCTCCGACTGGGGCTCACCATCACTGGGGGTCTGGGGAAGTCGGAGAGTCCACGTGAACGCCTGGGACAGTGGGGGAAGCTCCGCGCAGCAACCCGCAGGCTTATACCCAGCGTATAAGACGACCCCCGACTTTTGAAAAGACTTTTCTTTGTTAAAAAGTCATCTTATACGCCGGAAAATACGGTACATCTTTTCTAGCTAATGCCATACTTCAGATGCTCTCAACTTGTTTAAGCAATGTTATTTCTTAATATAAGTCAAATTTGATATTTTGGAACTTGGATTTCAATATAAGGTGTTAGGTCACAAACTTCACTCAGAACTGAGATTCAGAACTTCTTTAAAAGTCACTCTATGGCCTTGTAATAGATGTTTGAAGGACAGCATTATCTCTGTTGTACCAAAGTGACTTACCATGTCTTATGGCTTCAAATGAGCTTCTCTCTTTATTTTTTCAGTACAGACTTTGCAGTGAATAAACACTCACTTCCACATAGTAAAGATAATGGTGACAACGCCATGTCCACTTTCTGTCTTAGTTCTTTTTGTTATGCTGAATATGTATTTTTCTAAGTATTTAATGATGCTAAAACGCTGCTCTTAGGCTAAACAAATATTACATAACATTATTGAGCTGTGAAATAGAGGGAGAAAAAGCTTATACTGCAGTTTAAACTGATAAGCTTTATCCAAGAATAGTCCATTTGAGATATTTTCTGTAAGTAAATTAAATGTTTGCCATGCTTTCTGTATCAGCTAGTTCAGTGCCATAGCTAAATACTGGGCTAATCTGGTTGATTTAAGTGCAACAGATGTTAATGATAAATAATCTATAAAGTTATTTAAAAACTACTTTAAGAAGTTGAACTAAGCCTTAATGATTGAACATTTTATGTTTCTTAAAAGTATATCCATATTAAATGTTCTATGGAATATAAAATTTGCAAATTAATCTTATATTTTTCTGATTTTTAGTTACAAATTACCACCTGTATCAGTTTTTCTTAAAATTTTTGGAGAGGAGTTTGTTAAATTTTAGTTTTAGCTTTATGTTTTCTGTAGTTGGAAAATGTATCTGAACACACTCTCTCTCTCTCTCTTTCACACACACACACACACACACACACACAATTAAGAAATATTAACACATCAAGAAGAAAACTTGTTTAATGGTATTTTTTCAGTTATCTAGCAAGGAGGCACTGATTGAAAAATTGAATTTGTGTATTAATTGGAAATTTACTATATAGCAAAATGTTGTTATATTGGTATATACGGTTACTTGTGTCCTATTTCGATAGGAAAAATAAATAAAAATGTCAATTGAAGAACAAATACAGTGCTTAAATAATAATAATTAATGACACACTGTGTATGTGAAACTTTCATTGTCGGATTTATATTTCAATGTGTATGTATATATGAAACTATGTTTCCCTGTAAGATTTAATTAAGAATAGATTTTCATAGGAGTATATTTTATAGAATTACATTGGTTTAAGATTGTGACAAACTAATACTTGGTTCCCCCCATATCTGTGTTCTCTCCTTAGTAAAGGAGGTTTGTTACCTAGCTTGGAAGATTTGCTGTTCTATACTATTGCAGAAGGACAAGAAAAAATACCAGTTCATAAGTTCATCACAGTAAGTTTTTTATCATGTTTTTAATAAATTATGTGCTAAGTAAATTAGCCATATATCTTTTTATTTTTGAAAACATACAGGTTTGGTAATGATCAGGTTATGGGAAGGTTTTAAGTTTTAAGTTTTATGGTTTGGTAATGATCAGGTTATGGGAAGGTTTTACAGAAATTTTAAGTTTTAAAGAAGGCTGCATTATCATTTTACTCACATTTAGGGAGTGTGCCTATATGTTTTTAAAACAAAACACTGAAAACAGAAATGTCTTGTGAGCTATCTATTGCAGTCTATTGGAAAAGAAGATCAGATGGGAATCAGAACCAATGTTATGTGAATTAGTGTTCAGAAGAAGAAATAACTGTGACGCCTTTTTTATTTTCCAGGCTTTAAAATCTACAGGTTTACGAACAGCTGATCCGAGACTCAAAGAATGCATGGATATGTTAAGATTGACACTTCAGACAACATCAGATGGTGTCATGCTAGATAAAGATCTCTTTAAAAAGTAAATACCTTAACTGATTTGCTACAACTTGTTTATAGTATGGAATAATGAGGCTAGTACAAAATGATGTAAATGAACACTGCTCAGAAATATTTTTTTCAATATGCAATTCCCCCACATCTGATTTCACGGAAGGAGGAAGAGCACAGAGGAGACCAAAAGTGTGCATTATGTCAGTAGTTGATATATTAGCTTCAGTAAATAATATCTTTGGATACAATTCTATTCTTTAGATTTCAGAAACACTTTTATTATTTCTGTGAAAGACATATGGTATTCTACTAGAGCATAGGGCCAGCAGTCAAGAATGGATTAATTCTGTCATCTGTCCTGGACTGAGTCTGCAATTTGAGAAGCTCTTCCTCTTCCTCTTGCTTTCCAGATTTCAGACTTAGTCGATCTGAATGGACAGACTTCGCTGAGCTGCCCATTCTTGACTGCCTTGGCAGGGTTTCAGCTCCCAGTTCAACAGAGCTTCCACAACTTTTAAAAATATTTTTTCCTGTGGCTGGATTTCTTCAGCTCTTCTGCCTCGCAGGGCTCCCAGGGACCTGGTAGAGCCCTGCTTGACCAGTGCGAAGGGCTCACACCCGATCCCACTAAAGACCGTATTGGTGGTTTCAGCAGGTTTCTCCTGGCTAGCTGGTTGAGATCCTGCGCTTCCAGCGTGAACGGCCTTGGCCGGATACCGCTGAGGACCGCTTTGTTAGTGGTGGGTTTGGCCGGCTGGCAGTCTCTTGTTCGGCATTCCTGGGCTTGCCCACATACCTTAACAGCAGTGGGGGTTTGTGAAGGCTTTCGCTCGCTGTCATTTGGCTTTTCCGCAAGGGCTTCACTGTGGAGCCAGGAGACATCACCGACAGCTGCCTTACCATGATTGCAGCTGCAGCCCCGGTAAACCCGTTCCGATTGCCCCGGGCCTTCTGGAAGCCTCCAGATTAAGTAGAGGGGCATTAGCAGTCTAATTTGGCAGCTTCTCTTGTGGCTGCCATTTTGTTTTGACCGCCATTTTGTTGGGCCGCCATTTTGTCTCCACCTCATGGTCCTACTGACGGATTTCTCCCACATGGCCTCTACTTCTTCAACCAAAAGAGACTCCTCACACCTCTCCTCAGCAGAGCCAGCTGGCTCTTTGCAACCGGGCCCTTCCAAATGGGGCAAAGCTTCTGCTAAGACCCCTAGACCTTAAAAGCCTTCTAAGACCTCGGAAAGAGAGGAGAGCAAGAGGCACAAGGCTGTTGAACGGGTCATAGAAAAAACCATAAAAGAGGCCTCCAGGAAGGAATTTAGCTCTTCTCATCTTCCCCAAGTCTCTACTCCAGACCCTGCTCCATTCCAGTAAACTCCTTCCTCCCAGGCCCCTCCAGCAGCCTAGTCCCCGGATGGGGATCCGATTTCTGCCTGCTCAGAGCACGCTGAAACCAGTGCCAGATTATTTGGAGTCCTTCAATCCTCAGCTACACCACCACCTATCCAAGTGGCCCAGATGGGGCAGAGGGTACAGGAGAACCTAGCCTCCCACCAGACTCCTCAAGGGGTCTTGATTCCTCAGGTGGAGGCTTCACAACCAGAAGCAGTGATTCAACCCTCCCTTGTTCGCGTTTTAGCTTCCCTTATTCAAGAAGCAATCCAGAGAGGCATCCCCAATGAGATGCAGCGCAGAACCAGTTCCTGGGTTTCTGATCAGGCCTGATCTCAAGGGGCCCTTCAGGCTTCTCAGGGGTCAGTAGACCTGGATCATTCTCATGACCAGGCATACACCAGGGCCTCTACCAATCAGGATTCTGCAGCAGGGGATGACCTGGGGAAACCAGGGTGGATGAGGATCTCTCTACAGATCAGCCTTCCTTTGTAGGCCTCTTTGTAGGCCTCTTCAAGTTTTCCAGTCTCCTCCACAAAGCCAAGCTCACTACCTGGCTGGGCCTTTCACCGCCCAAAGCGGCCCAACTTGAGGAGGATGCGGGCACAGTAGCCCCCTTATTTGAGGAACCCGCCTTTGAGGCAGAGGAAATTCCAGGCCCAAAGCTGTTCAAGGATGTCGTCATGAGACAGTGATCAGCCCCGGTCTCAGGCTCTAATCCTAATGCCTTGGACAGACATCTCTATAATATGGCTTCTGACATTTCTTCTATTCTATAGGTACCCTCTGTGGACCCTCTGATGGTCGCTCTCACTTCTCCTTCTGTCCTCACAGGACTGTCTGAGAAAGGTGTTCGACCCGAGCAAAAGAGGTTTGAGAATTGCCTTACTAAGGCCCACCAGGCGATTGCCTGGTCCATTAGAGCATCAGCATCAGCCTCTTTCTTTAATAGGGCTACCCTCACGTGGGTCAAGCAGTTACAGGATCGCTTGCCGGTCTCTGATACCAGGGCTCATCAGGATGTGAACAAGATTTTGGCCGCCCTGGTGTACTTGGCTGATGCCACGCTTAACGCCTCAAGATTCATGGCTAAGGCTATATTTATTTATTTGTTTGTTTATTTATTGGATTTATATGCCGCCCATCTCGCGAAGGAATCAGGGCAGCTCACAACAATAAGAAACAGAAAATAGAAAAGTTAAAAGACAAATTAGAACAGAGTATCCAATAAATAAAGTTAAACGTGGGAATACCAATTCAAAATTAAAATTTAAGAATATAAAAAGCTACAAAATCAGTATAGGCTCTAATATCACATTCCGCTGCCTCCTCTGGCTTCGCCAGTGGCAGGCAGATGCCAAAAACAAATGGCGGCTGGCGTCATTACCTTACTCAGGGGTCCAACTCTTCGGAGCTCCTCTTGAGCCTCTACTCATCGAATCCAAGGACAAGCGTAAGATCCTTCCCAACTTGTCTCGTAGAATGAACTCTCATCCTTCTTCCTTTCATTCCTTTTGAGGCTCAAGCCCTGGCTACACCACTTCTAGGGCCTGCAGATTTTCTTCCCCACATAGGGATAGGTTCCAGGACAGGCAGCCTGGTCCGGTTCACAGGGGCCAGGGCCGTAAACCCTTTGGGAGGGGAGTGGCTGCCCCTTTCGCAAATGACTGCTTACCCGACCCTCCCATTTGTCAGCCAGTGGGAGGCTTTCTCCTTGGACGCTTGGGTCAGGGAGACGTTGGCTCCGTCCTCTCCCTGGAATTCCTCTCCACCCCCCCGACCCGATTTCTTTAATGCCCCCTCTTGCGGGATCGGTCACAGAGACTCCTGGTGGAATCAGCAATCGATCACTTCTGCAAATTCAGGCCATTGAACCGGTTCCACAGGAGCAACTCGGACAAGGCTTTTATTCACGCCTGTTCATCATCCAGAAATCTTCGGGGGGATGGAGAGCCATTCTTGATCTCAAGTCCTTGAATCGTCGAATCCCTTATCGTCGGTTCAAGATGCAGTCCTTACAGACCATTTTGGAGACCATCAGGGAAGGGGATGTCCACATGTCAATCAACCTGATGGAGGCCTATCTCCATGTTCCTATTCATTTGGCCAATCGCAAATTTCTACGTTTCTGCCATGCGGCTTGTCACTACCAGTCCAGGGCTCTTCCTTTCAGCCTCTCCTCGGCCCCCTGAGTGTTTACCAAATTGATGGCGGCGCTGGCGGGCCATCTCCAGACACTGCTGATAAGGATTCAGTTCTACCTGGATGATCTCCTTATCCAGTCCAGTTCGGAGAGGTCAGCGCAACAGGACCTGGAAACCACCATTCAGGTCCTGCAAAGCCACGGGTTTTCCATCAACAAGGCCAAGAGCCATTTAGTTCCGACGACCCGCATTCAGCACCTGGGGACGGTGACAGATATGGTCCAGTACAAGGTCTATCTTTCCCAGGAACGTCTGACCAGCTTGTGATCACTGGTCAGGACGATGACATCAGGACAGCCGTTCCATTCCGGCTGCTTTCCCAGCTCCTCGGAAAGATGGTGTTGTGCATTGGCATAGTGTCGTGGGCACAGCTCTACTGCAGGGCTCTGCAGTGGTTCCTTCTTCCATATCAACCAGCTCACAAGAGCTCCTCTTCCCAGTTGATTCGGCTTCCCTTCAAAGTTTGCCTCTCTCTTCGCTGGTGGTCCTCTCCAGCTCTGTACAAGGGTCAGGTTTTCAGGGACCCTCCATGTCTGTGTTCTCACGACAGACACCAGCCTCTGTGGCTGGGGAGCCCATCTGGGCTCGGCCTTTGCCCAGGGATAGTGGGCTCCAATCGACTTGACCAATGGCATAAACTGGCTGGAACTTTGGGCCATTCACCTGGCCCTGCAGGCCTTTCAGGAAACAGTGCAGGACTTTCACATTCTAGTCAGGACAGACAACGTGGCCGCAAAGGCCTATGTGAACTGCCTGCGGGGGACCCACTCCAGGCGTCTGATGCAGGAAGCTGAATGCCTGGGCCTCTGGGTGGAGAGGCATCTGCGATCCATCTGGGCCTCCCACATGTCCGAGACAGTGAACACTAAAGTGGATCTTCTTAGCAGGGCCACGGTGGACCAAGGAGAGTGGCGTGTCCAACCCTCCATCTTCAGGGACATCACTCGGCAGTTCAGCATCTCCGCGGTCGATCTCTTCACCTCCAGCACCAACAGCCAGACAAGCAGATTCTTCTCTTGCTTCTTGTCGCCGGGGTCAGAGGGAGTGGATGCTTTAAGGAGTACTTGGCCCCCGAGCCTGCTTTATGCCTTTCCACCTCTGGCAGTAATCTCCAAGGTCATCCAGAAGATGCTGGACGAGGCGGTTGAACTGACCTTGATCGCCCCCCATTGGCCTTGTCATCCCCGGTTTACGGACCTAGTGGCCCTGTCAGTGGCCCCGCCCTGGCGACTTCCCCAGGATCGTCTGACCCTTAGTCAAGGGTGCTTGCTCCACCCAGATGTCAGATGGTTCAAGCTGACCGCATGGTGGTTGAGTGGCAGATTTTACAGAACCGCAATCTCTCCTCTGGAGTCATAGCCGCCTTGCAGGCATCGCGACAGGACTCTACCAACCGCATTTACAACTTGACTTGGTCCTCTTCCTGCGACTGGTGTGTCCCATGGGCCCTGGTGCTCATGGAACGGGTCTTGGAATTCCTGCAGACCGGTCTGATGTCAGGTTTGTCTCCCAACACTCTGCAGAGACAGGCTGTGCTCTCGTCTTTTTTATTGTGTGGGTCCTTGGAGCCCTCTCCAGGATCCCTCTGATTAGACAATTCCTCAGGGGTGCCACTAATCTCTGCCCTCCTGCCCTGCATAGATACCCTACTTGGGATCTCCCTAAAGTACTCACTGCACTCACTCGAGGCATCTTTGAACCACTGGGGGAGGTGAGCCTTCATTATCTTACCTATAAGATGGCCTTCTTGGTCGCCATCACTTCAGCTCACCTGGTCTTGGAGCTGGCTGCCCCCTCTACTAGGCCTGATCTCTGTATTTTCCATACTGACTGGGTGGTCCTACACTTGAACCCTTCATTCCTCTCGAAAGTCAATACCCCTTTTCATAGATCTCAAGAATTGGTCCTCCCCAACTTTTGTCCCAATCCGGCCCATCGTTTAGAATGTAACTGGCATACCTTGGACATTGGTAGGGCTCTCTGTATTTACCTTAAATGAACCGCCTCTGTTCAGCGTTCAGAGAGTCTCTTTGTGTCCTTCCAACCAGCGACCTTGGGTCATAAAGTAACCTCCTCCACCATTGGTTGCTGGCTCTGGGCAACTATTGCCACAGCTTACGAGGTTCAGTCCTTGCCAGTTCCGCACCGTATCACGGCCACTCGACCCATAGCGCTTTTACCTCAGCTGCTTGGTCCACTCAGGCTTCCTTGGAGGATATCTGCCGGGCGGCCATCTGATTGTCCCCTTCCCCGTTTATCCGCCATTATAGGTTGGATGACTACGCATTGGTGGAGGTGGCTTTTGGCCGTAGGGTTTTACAACAGGTCCATACGGGGGTGGCGGCTCCAGTCTGGTCGGCTCCCGCCCTATAGAAGGTCTGCTTTGGCATGTCCCATTCCTGACTGCTGGCCCCATGCTCTAGTACAGTGAAGGCTAATCTTTTTGCCATCGCATGCCAAAAGTTGGAGTGCAGGGTGGTCGCGCATGTGCGTGCCCACACCCATAATTCTATGCGCCCTGCCCCCCCATGCATGCATGCGTGACACCCCCCCCCCATATTCCCCTTGCTTTTGGCATATGGTGACCCAGTAGGCCTGTTTTTTTGCCCTCTCCAAGCTCCAGAGGATTTCTAGAAGCCTGGGGAGGGTGAAAACAGCCCCCCACGGAGGCTCTCTGGAAGCTGGAAACAGCCCATTTGCCGACTTCCGGTGGTTCCAGAAGGCCCAAAAATCAGCTGGCCAGGTGATGGAGCTGAGCTAGGGCAACGCTCACGTGTCCACCAGTATAGCTTCGCTTGCCACCTGTGGCATGCGTGCCATAGGTTCGCCATCACGGCTCTAGTAGAATGGGCGTTGTCTTACATGAACACCCATTCTGCGTAGCAGTGGGGCCAGCAGTCAGCCCCTCCCTGGTTCTCCCGGTCCTCGCTGTGGGTAGGAGAGGCTACTAATGTTCTTTTGTCAGCTCAGCTCTCCAGACTGCAGAGTCTCCGTCGGGAATCTGGGAAGCAAGAGGAAGAGGAGGAGTTTCTCAAATTGCAGACTCAGTTGGGGACAGATGACAGAGTTAACCCATTCCTGACTGCTGGCCCCACTGCTACGCAGAATGGGCATTCAGGTAAGACAACATCCATTTTCACTCATGTAATAATAATTTTTTTGTATTTCACAGATGTGTCCAAAGCAACATTGTGTTACTAACTCAGGCTTTCAGGAGAAAATTTGTCATTCCTGATTTTATGTCATTTGCCTCTCACATTGATGAGTTATATGAAAATGCTAAAAAACAGTCAGGAGGAAAGGTAAGTGTCTTATTAAAAATAATTGGTGGCAATATAGAGATGGCCAGCTGCAGTTCATAGTTGTTTGTGTCCTTCAAATCATCCTGAGATCATACCATCAATCTTGGTGGAAAGAATAGAATGTTCTACGTGTGATTTTCTCTGATCTGTGGGCAGAAGGATAGTTTTAAATACAAATAGTCTTCACTTACCAATTGCTCATTTAGCTTCTGTTCAAATTTATGGCAGTACTAAAAAAAGAAAATTACAAATGATTCTCAGAGTTGTTGTTCTAATGTCTTGATGGTTATGTGATTGGATTTGGCATTTGGCAGCCAATGCATGCAATATCCCATGATCACCATTTGCTTCTTTCAGAGCTGGCTTCCAAAAGTAAAGTCAATGGGGAAGCCAGCAGGAAGTTGCAAGTGACAGCATGCTTGACGACCCACAGTGACTCACTTAATAACTGCATCTAGGATTGATAGTGTAAATCAGTACAGTCATGTGGTATTTCACTTTACAACTTTCAGTAAGTGAGGACTATCTGAATAAGTTAGTGATAGACATGTGAGATAAAACACTCCCTATTTTTCACAACCTGCTAGTTCCCCAAAACAAAGGAAAAACAGATCAAACTTATTCTGTTGTCATCTGTCCAAAGCTTTCTGTAGAATGCAGGCAAGCTAAGAAGTTACCCAGTGCTATTTTCTTTAAAAAAATTACAGTTGGAATTTCCATTTTTAAAAAATGGAAAATTTTCCATTTATATATATTTTATATATTTGTAAAGAGATGATTTGTCAGAGAATCCCACAAAGAGGGTATCAGTACACTTGTACACTTTGTGTTTCCCAACAATTGATATTAATAAGCATAGATTGAACAGATTTTTGTTTTCATCAATTTCTTTTCATGTAGCATATGCAAGTGAATATATATAGTAAGTTCCATGTTTTTTTTAAATTGGAAATTTAAATATCTGTACATATCTCCTATATCTGGGACATCCAAGAAAATGGAGCACAGAGGTATTATTCCCCCCCCAATAATTTTGTTGTTTTTTTTCCTTATGTGTACATCTTATAATTAAAGCAAATCCAATAGAATATTGGAATATTTAAGACAGTAAGCTAGTTTTTGTTATGTGTTGGATTTTTAATACTAACCAGTAAGTGGATGGTATTTCCCCCCTTCTATCTGTCTTTTCTGGCAGCAAGTATTCTGTCTCTAGAATATTTTTATACTTGCATAAAAGAACAGTCATAATTTTATATAAGATGCTATCATCTGAAAAAAGCAGATTACATTAATCATTTTCTATAATACCCTTCTTATGAAAATTTATTATATAGTAATTTTATTAAAGTTTGCAAATTACAATAATTAAAAACCAGTGTAAACTAAAAAAAAGAATTTAAAAAATTGAAGATGCAAAAGGAAGAGAAAGAAAAGGAAAAATAGAAAATAAAGAAAAAATGACTTTCCTCTTCATCACAAGTGTAAACAATTTTAGTAATATATCACCTTCTTTTAAAATGAAATAAATTGTCTCTTCTTCCCATACCCCTTCTCTTCTCTATTGACAAATCCATATACCATATTTTTCGGAGTATAAAACACACTTTTTCCCCCCTAAAAGAGGGTGAAAATTTGGATGTGTCTTATACACCGAATATAGCCCCGCCCACCAGGGATTGGTCCTAAATTTTTTTACTACCGGTTCTGTGGGCGTGGCTTATTTTGTGGGCTCGTCCTCCTGTACCGGTGCAAACCGGTAGCAACCCACCACTGCCGCCCACCCTCCGGGCCCAAATAAATTATTTCAAATTTATATGGACTCTTAGTCTATTTGTAATTTTCAAATCAAAGTTTTAATCGCTCTTTTTGCTGTTTATTCAAGGAAAAATAAAATAAGTCCTTCAATTTGTATTTAAAACTTATTTCACTAAAATTTGAAGGAAATTCATCTGTGGTGTAAAATTTGATGACCCAAAAGTATCTAATAGCTAGATTTTAAGCTATTTCCAAAAGTGATTAGAAAAGAAAGTATGCAAACTTCTGTCTGCATGATAACTCTGCAACTGATGATGCGTGCTTAGAGTGGTTTGGAATTAGCATGCTACATTTTTATTATGCTTTTAGGAAGCTATTTTGGCCTATACACATAATGTTGAATTATAAATCATGCCTTATAAAACATACTAGTTGAGATCAAATATTGACAGTGCCAATATCTAACAACATTATGGCTTACTGTGTGGTGTACAGTAAAACTAGTCCTAGAGTGGCAGACCCAGTTGGGCTGATAATAGAAACACCAGAGATTTAACCATTTGCAGATTATTCATTGATACATTTATGAAAGAAAAAGTGCAGCTAACTTTGAGTAATTCTTAAAAATAATTTTTATGAACTACCATTTTTCATATAAAGTGGACAAGAACAAAATTGTAGTGAACCTGTTTTTTGCTTTTGTTTGTTTGATAGATCCTGCTTTTAAAAAATTGGGATAGTTTGGGGGAAAGGTTAGATAAGTATTTGTGCCTTTTATTATTTTAGTAGCTTTTTACTAGCTGCGTTCATGTATTAATTATTTGTAGCTATATAATCTAATTTTTTATATTGGATTTGTTTTGTGTAGGTTGCAGACTATATCCCACAACTGGCTAAATTCAGTCCTGACTTATGGGCAGTATCTGTTTGCACAGTCGATGGGCAGAGGTATTGTAGCTTAAATATCTGGAACTGATTAAATAATTTCAATTGTAGAAACAGAAGCAGAGACACCCTTTAGGGGGGGGTTAAATTACAAATATAAGATAGTTCTGCTTAATCTATGTATGTTTCTTATGGTACTAGAGAAAAGAGGATATTTAGTTTTGCTTAGGGCATTCCAATTTTTAGTAGAAAATAGGATGATGTTTCAGAAGTTGAGAGATCCTTTTTTGAAATGATTCTTTTATACCCCCTTTCCTCAAAACAACGTCACTGATTATAGGCTTTTTGTGCATTGAAAAATCCTAATTTAATTACCCATGCTATGTTACGATATTAATATAAATTAGAGTTTTATAATCCATTCCTAGGTGTCATGCAAAACTCTTCACTTTTTTCACTTACTCATATATGGATTGCCATGAGCCCCTTCTTGATTTAGTGATATTATAGATATTACTGAATTTTATTGACATGCCCTGTTTCTCCAAGGCTAGAAAGTATAAAGCTACATTTTCACAATCCAGTTTTGGCAAGAAGTGGATTGTTGCAAATAATTATTTTTGGAAAATGTTATTCTAAAAAATAAGAGATACAATAGTATTAGAAAGTACTTGTTAATGAAGAGTTATGGCAGATTTCTATGAGAAATTAAAATTTATCTTGTCCACTTAATATTTTTAGATATGACCTGATTCACAGGCCTTAAGCATGTTATCTTGGCTCATCAGAACAGGTCTTGAAAATGAAAAGGCCATTAAATATATAAGTTTAAAGGAGAAATTAAAGTAGGAATTAACATGAATCTTATGTATGTATGTATGTATGTATGTATGTATGTATGTATGTATGTATGTATGTAGGGCTTTAAAGGTCATCACCAGCACCTTGAATCTCACCTGGAGGGCAACCGGTAACCAATGCAAGTTGCGCAGGAGGGGTGTAACATGGGAGTATTGGGATTTTCCCATCACAACCCGCGCGGCTGCATTTTGCACCAGCTGGCGCCTCCGAGTGGCCCTCAAGGACAGCCCCATCTAGAGAGCTCAGTGTTATGCAATTCATAACACTTCATAATAAATGCTCAGTGTTATGCAATTCAATATATATTATGCAATTCTTGAACAGCCAATAGCCACAAAGTTTTGTTTCCATAAAGATTTGAAATAGCACAAACTTTTTAGTTTGAGTAGATAATTTGTACAATTGGGAGAAAGAAATTCATTTTTTTATAGGTTTTAATATAATGCTTATATTTGATCTTATTTACACAATTTATTTAAAATGTTTTTGATATTTGCTGCTCCATATAATATTGAAATGCATGCTTATTAAATATAAACAACAGTCAATTTCCTATCTGGATATGGTGCAAATTGAATTAAACGAACAAACAAACAAATAAATAATTGGTAACTATTGAAAACATAACTAGTGGTCACTGAGGTTCTCCGTGGAATTGTCTGATCTTTCTTATAAAGTAAATGCTGAATCTTATGAGAGAAATTTCATATTGTACTAGAATAAGATGATATATAAAAAATAATAATTTACATTTACTGGCTGAAGCTGTTCAGCTTCATTGAATGACCATAGTTTCTGATAATATGATAAAGAGTAATAACAATAACCTTTCTCTACATTATGCATGCTTCCATTGAATGATACAAATTTCTTATTCTGTTTACTAACCTTTTTTTTTATTATTGAATGTATACCCTGCCTTTCAATTTATACCATCCAAATACTTTGGAAGTTGAAATATTTCCATATGATAGTTATATCAATTCCTTGAACATTTAGTTTGTATAGCTATTTAATATTAAGAAGATAACTTATTTATTTCTAAACCTATTTGTTTATGTTTACTCTGAGTATTGCAAATCTCTCAAATAACTGTTCAGGATTTGCTAAATGGTTTTTCTTTTATTTTTAATATGGTAGAATGTGTTTTCTACCATATTAAAGATGAAATAGACTCTTAGGTGATCTTTTGTATAGCAGTGGTTCATGATAAAATCTTTTCCCAAAGCCTTTGGCTTAAGATATACATTTTTTTATTTCTCAGAAAAAATGTGAGTGAATGCAATAAATAATATAGTATTTATTTTTCAGGCATTCCATTGGAGATACCAAAGTCCCATTTTGTCTTCAGTCCTGTGTAAAGCCTTTGAAGTATGCTATTGCTGTTAATGATCTTGGCACTGATTATGTACACAGATATGTTGGTAAAGAACCTAGCGGATTAAGATTCAACAAACTGTTCCTCAATGAAGACGGTAAGTTATGTGTGCAATTATCATTTCTTAATATGGTATTTAGTGAACTAGATTTGTGTGACAGAGAAGTTAGTAGGTCTGGGCATCACACGTTAAACTATTATTTTGTGCCGTACAAGTCATTGTTGACTCCTGGTCATTACCAGGACAAGTCTCTGCAGTTTTCTTGGTGAAATTTCAGAAGTGTTTGCGGTTGCCTGCTAACTAGGGCTGAAAGAGATTGATTGGCCCAAAATCACCTGATTAGCTTTGCCTAAGGTGGGACTAAACTTCACAATCTCTTGGTTTCTAGTCAGGCATCTTATCCAAATTGGCTGTCTACACCTTGAAAAGAATTTAGCAAATTGAATCAGGTCTATAAAGGATAATTGGGAGGTTAAAAATTAGTCCTATAAGGAGAGATGGAAGCAATGGGGAACGATTAATATTTACCAGAGAAGACTTGAGGGAGTAACAACATTTTTAAATAGCTGGAAGGATGCTGCGCAAAAGGTCACAGGAGGGCAGATTCTGATTGAATGCTAGAAAAAAATCTTGAACAGTAAGAGCAGTTACTGAGCAAGTACTAGTGGACTCTACCCAGAGAAGTAGTCAGTTCTCCTTTGCTGGATGTGTTCAGCTAGAAGCTAAATGAACTTTTGTCAGAGATATTTAATATAGATTCCAGCACCAACCAAGGGATTGGACTCGGTGGCCCCAAATGGCCCATTTTAGTTCTCATTCAGATAAATTGGTTACAGTTATGACAACACAGTATTTCAAAAGAAGGAGGGAGTCTGTGATTGGTCATATGTTCCTAACTACCACCTTAGCAACCCAGACCAGAATGGCAAATGGTCGGGAATGCTAGGTTATTTTCTTTATAACACGTGAGGGGGCAGACATAAATCATTCCAAATGAAATGCAAACATAGATTTGGGTAATGGGAACTAGCATTTGAGAATGCATTGCCACATAGCATGTCATGTTATTGCTGTTCTAATGGGTATTGTGTATGGTATATACCCGTGATGGCGAACCTATGGCATGTGTGCCCAAAGTGGCACACAAAGTCAAATGCCTGGCACGTGCGGCCTTGCTTGTTTGTCTTCCGGGTTTCTGGTGATGATCAGCTGTCCTTCGCACACACGACAGTGCCAAAAACCGGTGTGCGCATATGTGCTGGCCAGCTGATTGTTGGGTGCGCATGCGGGCCAGAACCAAGAAGTTTGGCTTTTCCAGAGTGTGATCCCTTTGCGCACATGGCAGTGCCGAAAATCAGCCTGCGCAAGCTGAAGTTTAGTAAGAAAATAAACCAGGAACTAAAATTGTGATAAATAGAACTGTGTCTAGCCACACCTGTGATTATTTATACATATATGTTCTTAAAAATGTATTTGTGTTTAATGTGAAGAAAATCACATTTTTTTAAAAAAATCTTACTGTCAGCACTTTTCCCCACTAATTCATCCACTGCATAGAACAGTACCAAATTAAAGCATTGTAAATGTTTTTGCAGTTGTTTGGAAACTGGTTCTGCTGTTCTGCAATTATTTCATAAAGTTAATTTGGGATCTCATTTGGTTCTGTTCAGTATAATTCTGAATAGTATATTGAATGAGATGGTGAAAAAATGTGCATACAGTATTTCCAATAATTTTAATAGGATAAAATTAAGAGACTGCATTGGAAGATTATGCAGTATTCCACCATGCAGTGGATTTCATTGTATATTTAACAGGAAATACTGCTGATTCAGAACATTAAAATAACTCTTATATTAGGTATTTGATCTAATAATAAAATTAATTCAATGAGTTGCTACCTGCATTTTACATCAATTTTATTTATGCTCTGTAAATACTTTAAAGGCTCAAGAAATGTTTTTGGATTTTTAATGGATGTGTAGTATTAGAAATATTTTCTTCCTTTCCTGATGACTTTCTCTTTTTGTGTGAGAGAATTTTCCTCTACTTTGAAATATGCAATGTATCGATTTAATGGAACATTGGAAATTTTCATGAATTAGCTTCCAGAGATATCCCCATACTGGTAAAATGAATCTGACACTTCTTTTTTTTTTTTTTGGTAACACTGTATATATGCATTCTTGGCAGATATTCACTAGTTCTATATTTTCTTTCTTTTCCTTTACCCCATACCTACTCTAAGGGTATCATTAGCTGTTGAATATAAACAACTGTTCCAAGCCTTGAGTTCCAAATCATTAGCTTCATATAACTAACTAAGCTTTTGAAAGCTAGGATACAGTGACACCCTTGGCAAGATTCCATGTGTGCAAAGGTTTGTAGTCTGTTCCAAAAGACATATACTTCAAATGTTATGTCTAAAAATTACTGCCACATGCTAGCTCATAATTTCATTCGGACTAGTGTGCATACCCTTTAATTGACTAAATAAAGTATACTGGTATTTCTATATTGAAATGTCAGCTTAGTTTTCAAAATACTGACCAAGAACACAACCTTAAAAGCAACTAAAATTCAATTTCCCTGCATTTTAAACCCTTTTAAATATTTTTGAACTCTTTGATATTTTTTTCAAGGATCCTTGAACCCATTTTGTACGTGCTCTCATCTTAACTACTGATTACCAGCAGTTTTTATAGGAAAACTAGAAAACAGTAAGTTTTGTACTTGATATTGTGTTCTAGGTCAGTAGGAGCTCTTTTTTGCATACAGAATCTTGTCTAATTGGTACAGTAAAGCTCCTTCACATTAACTGATCCTTAGCAGACATTCCCTAGTTGACTGGGTGGGGACAGGCAGAAACAATTTGGAGAACTATTGATCTCCAAGATGCCTTAAACCACATATAAATAGTGACAGCATTTTGGATTACATTTGGAAATCTACTGGTCACCAGCGCAGTTCCTGCAGCAGAGTTCTGACATGGCAGTTCTATGACTAACCAGTGAGCACTCAGGCCACTGTATTCTGGATGAGCTGCCATTTCCAGATGGTTGTCAAGGGTAGACTCATGAACAGCAAATTGTAATTATCTAATCAAAAGTTAGCAGGGGGATATCTTATACCATAAAAGGCTGTAGTTGGCGCACTAGCCAAAGTTATGCAAAAGCCCTCCTAGCCATGATCACCATCTGCTCTTTCTGAGGGAGCACAGCTTCTACAAAAGCCAGAGATGGTACAGATGGCCTCTGACTTAACAGCCATTCCACCTTATTTGGACTGAGTTTGTGTAAAAGATAAATCAGAAAATCTACTGAGTTTTCAAACAGCAAATTTTCATTGTTGATTTCAGATGATGAATGTTAGTAGGAATGGTCAGAATTGCCAGATTTCATCTTTTAAATGAGCCTATAGAGTCCTGGCCGTACGTGTTTGCATAATCATGTGCAAGTACCTAATATAATGGAGAAAAAAATTGCAGATATTCAATTTTCTAAAGGTGAAGCATTATTAAATTAAAGTGTATCTGCAAGAAAATGTATACCTGTAAAGTGGATTAAGTGTTTTCCTTCACATTTGTGATTTCAGATTTTTTTTTTCCTAAACGCTAGTAAAATATGGGATAGTTTGTGGAGGTGATTTAGGTTAGTGATCCCAAACCCTTTGGGCACCAGGGACCGGTTCTGCGGAGAAAGTTTTTTCTGCGGACTGGAGGGTGTGTGGTTTCATGTACTACTGCATCCTGCAGATGGGGCTTCATTTGTTTGTGTGGTCTGGATTCTGGCATGCTATCGACCAGTGACGGTCCACATACCAGGGGTTGGGGACCCCTGATTTAGGTTACCATAACCATGACCTGAGTTTGATAACAACCTCCCTTATTTTAACCAAATGACAAAATTAAAAGGAAAAAATGTATGAATTTGAAATATTTATGAAAACCTGAATTGGATTGAAGTTGTCCAACTAATTGTTATGAACAAACGTAGTTGCTATTTCAGTTTGGGATTGGATATACAGTAATATAAATGATAGAATAAAACTGGAAGGTAATGTAAAAATGGGCAGAAGTTTGTGTGATATTGGAAATCAGGTTAGTATTAAGCAAAGAAGGAAAACATCAGTATTCAACATCTTAATTAGATGGAGTATATGGCATCAGCTGACAATGAGAAAGATAGCTATAAATAGTACGACTAATTTATACTGAAGCTTTGTTCGTTTAATTTATTGGAAGATACATTTCTGTGATTAGATCCTTTTTTAATTATTTTACAGACAAACCTCATAATCCTATGGTGAATGCTGGAGCAATTGTGATCACCTCTTTGATCAAGGTAAAATATGTACAGTGAATATTTCTGACAGCTGCATTGTAAATAGTTGTAAGAAATTATAATCAGAATTAGATTACATATAGACATGGGAATTTTTTCTATATTGCTTCTTGCAGACCATAGAAGCATGTAGTCATTATCACTTGTGTGCCTCTGAAATTGTTTTCAGTGCTTGTTTTTCAGCTGCCTGTTGCTCCCCAAATTCAAAAAGGAGTTTTGGGATACGGAGCAAGATAATGTTTAAGGGGGAATGTTGCTGGTATGTTTCTATTTCTCTTTCCCCACCTCCTTCCCTTTTACTTTACAGTTTGAAACACTTTAATAAAATCCCAAACTACTTTTGAAACTGAGTTTGATAAAAGTTTCTTTCTTTGAAAAAAATTAATATAAATATACCTTTCTAGATTGTGGAATGAGATATTTTGTTGTGAAAATATTATATTAGACAAACTTGGGAGGGTTTTTTTTTATAAAGAACACCACTCATTGATAAAGTTATGAATCTTTTAGCAGTTTTAATATGTAGTTTCATGTTTTGGTAAATTTATTTTAAGAATGAGTTAGAGTTATGCTTCCATTGAGAGAACTATTTTTTCATTAAATAATTCATTTCATATTTCAATTTATGCATTCACCAGATATAAAGTTAAATCCCCTGGCATTTCTTTAATATTAAATATTGTTACTTTTGGAAGTAATACTTTTTTCCTTAGAAAAATATATTTTAAAATGTTTGGCTTAATAATTAACAGTGTAAAGTTTTTAGATAGATTTCCACAATTAAAGAATATATACTTTGAATTGCAGGTTATTGTTAATCTTTAAAAATATATATTTATATACATTTATATATCATTAAGCTATCTCAGAAAGAGTTTTAAACAAAATTGTCCCTTCTCCTTAATTTTGTAATAGAGAAATCAAAATTGAGATTTTAAATATTTGATTACATCATATCCTTATAGCTTTAATTATGAAAGGCTATTTCATTTTTGGCTCATGGTTTTCTGCTTCTGTGTAAAAAAAAAAAATCCTGCTTTAAACGTTTATCTTTAATAGCTGTAGGTGAAGGAAAATGGCCTTAAATTCGACAGGTAAATTTATTCATGCTTATTTTTTTTCCTGGAGGTTTAAATAACTTAAAATTCAGCTGGGCAATAAGATTTTAAAATAAGCAGTAGATAGTTCATCAAACAGCTCAGTGCATTTCTTGTTCACACAATAGCCTTTTATACAGTACCCAATATATCATATGAAGTGCACACATGTTTGGAAATTCATTTTATTAAAATTAATGAATTGCCAATCAAATGCATATTTTATTGGCAGGCAAAAACCCACTTTAGGTTTCAGGCCATTACAGTATATTGCAGTTTTCCTTTTTACTGCATGCAGTCGTAATATAAAAACACAGCAACAATGTTACAAGTCAGTATTGATTGCATTGAAACTTTGCATGTAGTATCTGCATGTCTAGCAGACATAAACCACCATATTGCATCATTATTTGTTTATAGTGATTGTAAGACATTTATGTGTTACATCTTCTGGGAAGCTGTTTTATTAAAATAATTTTATGAATTGGGAAATCCAAGAAATTAAATTAAAATTAAAGTTTCTAATCTTTCCCCTAAATTGATTTAAATCTTACTCTCATAAATTAGATATATTTTGAAGTGCTGTAATGTGTGCAACATTTTAATGGCCTTACAAAGTTATAGAACCTAGTTGTCCATTTTCATAGGAAACACCTTTGTAAATCTTCTCTTTTTAATTAATTAGCTGAAAGCATTTCTGTCATGTTCATGCACTGGACAAATAAACTTTTATGAACATTTTGTATCTTCAATTGAAGATTAAATCCTACAAATTCAGTAATTTACCTGGAAGAAAGGCAATCCTGAATTTATACCAATCCTTCCCAAAAGAAAGAGTAGACTCTGTGTATGTGTATGTGCACACATACACACACATACATAAATTCTGTGCAATACCCTGTGTTTTCTCATTGTATCGACCTAAGGTCCATTTTCTGTGACCCTTCCTCCCTAAAGCCTTATTCCAAAAAAAGGTCTAGACAGAACAAAATGAAATTCCTACAAATGAAATTAATTATTTGTTTAAAAAATATGGTCATGTATAAAATTTACTTACTTCCATCTGCATATAGAACCATTTCCTTTTTCACACTGAAATTGCGGTTATATATGCAAACAGAATTTAGGTGAGGTGAACTTGTGCCAGAAACCTCCCCCGTCCTCCTTCCATGCAAGCAGTGGGATAAATTTTAGGCTTATCTCTAAAGGTATTAATGTTTTTTAGCAGGAACTTCTGCTATTATTTATATCTTCTGGTTTTCATATTTTATTTCATTCTTATCGCTAGAAAGTTGGAAAATCCCCTTAATTAACAGATATGCAAGATACCTGCAACCATTAGCTATTTCACAAATACAGATGAGATTCTTAGGTGTGTACAAATATTTGATATTAATTCTTACCATATTAGTGCAACTTATTTTTATTTCATGATGGTTTTTTCAATCAACTGATATTTAAAAATAGCAAAACAAGGCCTGTTAATTCTATTCATTTTGAATTTCAATCCAAATAATTATACAAAGACTTTAAACATGAATAGCTAAATCATATTCAGCTATGGCTCTTTTATTTGTATTCCATAGTACTACTAAAGAAAAAAATAAGAATACACTATCTAGGGCATGGGTGAGGAATCTTGTGGTTTCTCACTTTTGGATTATGCTTTCATCAACTTTCATGGTGACCAAGGCTAACAGGATATGGAGAGCCACAGGTTACCCCCACTGTTCTATAACATTTTTCTTGTCTGTTAAAGTGAGGCTTACATGCAGAGACACATCTTCTCCCTTACATGTTTCTTGCTACTATTCTGGAAAAGGGAGTTTAAAATTTCTTTCTGGCAGCTTGCCAACTAGCTGTCTTGCAGTCTTTCAGTGAATGATATAACTGGGGAATGATATCACCAGGATACTGATACTAAACTTCTCATTAAGGCTACAGCAGAAGCCTTCTTTTTCCAATGCAATTTGAGCCAAAATACCAATTGTAATTGGCATGTGGGAGATGTCCCATTGGTGCCAATACCATTGCTTCTGTTTAGGATTGTAGCTGAGACAGGCATAAAAGTACCTCTTTTCTAAGTAATATTTTAGAGATTACTTAGATGGGCCTTTGATTTTAATCTGGAAAGATGTTCTTATTCTTTTAGTGTTCTGCATGCTCTGTATCATTTATTGATTAGTTATAGTAGTACATGGTTTCAGTCAATTAAGAGTTCTGGATAATAAAAGAGCTCAATAACATAGAACATAACTTTTATATTGACATTTGAATTCCAAAGTTTAATATATAAGCAGCCTCACATTCCTTGTGACAACTGTTAACAAAACAATATGTGGTGGTCCAGAGAAAATGAACACTTGTGAGGTAGAAAAAAGTATTACTCTTAAGAATTTCTGCTCAATATTTGTTGAATTACAAAACAAATATTGGCAAGGAATGCCATCTTAACTAGCATTAAGAGTACATTACCCATAATATTACAGATGAATCCTTCCTTTGATTTGACCTTACAACTCTCTTTTAGTTGAGATTTACACATATAAATTTATTCATTCATTCAATTTGCGTCACTCCCCCTCCCCATCTAAACAAGTGACTCTGGGTGGTGAACATTCTTAAAAGAATTCCTGTCATAAATACAAAATTAAAATGCACAGCAGACAAGGAAGATACCAGAATTAACTATTGTTAACACAACCAGAAGAAGAGATCCTTCATATACTCTGGTCCCTGGTCCCCAGAGTTGGGCATAGAATAAGGCCTTTAGGGCCTTATCATTTGGCCAGCAGGGATGGGGCAGTTGTAATCTCTGCAGGGAGACTTTCCATAGTCTAGGTGCTATGGCAGAAAAAGCTCATCTCCTGGTCCTGCTAATTGTCATTTCCTGGCCAATGGTACAGAATATGCCCATTCTGCTGAAAAGAAACACCTGGGGAAAAATGGTTCTATGGATAATGTGGTCCCAAGCCATAAATGACTTTAAAGATGACAACCAGCACTGATATATTTGGTATATTGTTGGGGGTTTTTTTCTTTATCTGTATTACTAGGTAAACAATTTTTGGCTTTTTAGCATATGGTTATGTTATGGCCATAGAGTTATGCCCGTTGCTACCATCTCAGAATATAATTTCCTATATTTTTGAACCAGGCTTTTAAGATTTTCTTTTCAGTCTCTGGAACCTGTGAAATATCTTTCTTGTGGTCAAAGATTAGTAGAAAATAAATTTCAGTAATTAAAAAAAGCAGATTACATATAAAAAAGAACAAGTTGTAAAATTAACTGGGCTTATCAATCAGTCATCTGTACATTTTGAATTTAAGATAACAGAATTTAGCTACACTTAGGGTAACAGTCAGGAGTATCCAAAAGGAGACTTCGTAATAAAATTTCTGGAATGACCATTTAAGCAGGAAATACATTTAAATGTGGGGTTATGAACTCTGGCTATGTACCAGAATAAAACAGGTAATATATTACAGTTTTAACCATTTCAATAATCCCTTTGCCACATGGGCAAAACCTTAGAAAGCCATGTAATTTGTTTTGTTTTTTTCCAAAAAAAAATCCCAGAACCTCTGCTCAAGAGTCAAAGCTGTATTGATAGAAGATTGGCTGTGCTTAAGTCAACTTCTTTTACCCTAAATCTCTCATAGAATCCATCAAGTTTTCATGGGACCATACAGTATTATGGAACTGAAAACATTCTTCTAAGATGTTCACCTCTTAATTCATATATGGAATCCAAAGCTATACACTGCATATATGTACCCTAATCAACTCTGTGCTCTTGGTGAATTCACTGTGTTAGCTCTAGATATATACAGCTTAAATGAATGTGAAATAATCACTAGCTTTAAACACAAATATTGTAATTAAAAACAGCAGTTGGTGGTAAACCACTGTTGTTAAACACAACACTTTCTAAGTGAGATTGTAGGAGAATGTGTTGGCTAAATCAAAGTGTCTAAAATATGGTGGCAGAAAAATCATTTCTTGCAATGTTCTGCAATGGTATTCAAGTATGATATGACATAGTACTCTATAAAAATCATGGGATATATGATGCTATTAGAGAAAAAATTTCGGCACTTTCAGAAAAGTCTTAAAATAAGGTGACTCCATATATCTGTCTATATAGCTTTCTTGTGATAATAAGGAAGTGGGTTTGCCATTTTTAGAATTTTTGTCTCAACATTATGTTAATAATAATATTTGATGTAGTGAATTAATGTATACCCTCCTTTTAAAATATATTACTTTTTCATCGTACTTGCAACCAATAAAGGCACTGTTGCTTTACACTATATATTTTCTCTATATATATTTTCTTATATAGATGTAAGTACATCTGTATAGAATTAAATCAAATGGAATGGTATGAATTATATAATAAGACATGGGGTTTTAAAGCTGTTTTTCATTGAATAAATCATCGTGGTTCAAATATAGCAAGTCATAAATAATAATTTAGAAACAATGGGAAATAGATCCATAGCTGAAGTGATACTCAGCCTAAATTTAGGCACACAAATTTTAAATACATGTAAAAAAAGTGTTTATAGTATTAAAGGTGAAATACAGTACAAAAATGAGACAGTGTAGTCCTGTGTTATTGAAATGTTCTAGCCCATAGCTACAAAACCATTTTTAATTGGATTTGAGGCTTATTTCTATGGTTTAAATGTTCCAGCCAAATCCTGAACATAGGTCACCTTATACAGTATACGATAAAGTGTTGGTGTCATTTTTGCAGAAAGCACCAGTACATACACTGTTTTTGAAACAACCTTCTGATATTGAAATACTACCGGTATCACATAAGTCCAATATGCCTCTTTATTAGAGTGATGATTTAAAATAGGGTAGGATATACACTATTTTACTATAATAAAACTAATTTGTTGACTAAGTAACTTTTCAGAAATAAGTTGACAATTTAGAAAATCCACACAAACAAATCATATGAATTGCTTAAATCAGCAGTTCTAAGCTCAGATTTTAATATAATTTAATGTTTGGTATGTCTCCATATTAGTGACCTAATATCTTAAAATTGAAACATATACAACTATTTAATTATCTTTAAGTTCTGATTGCATGCCGGTAGAATTTTGACATACATAAAATATGATACCTACTTCTTATTTAATGTTGACATGTGTATAATTATATAAAATATGCATGTGTGATGTGTCATTGGATTGTTACAGTCTTAAAATATTTTGTGTTCCAAGGCTTATATTTTGTATATACACAATAGTGTGCATATACACATAAATATACATGCAAGCATGCACACTATAAGTGCATATATGTATATATTATGTTTGTGAAGTTAAATATTGCATGGAACATTTGTAGACAGATTAATTGCTTGTAATTTTATAAGTAAGTCTCAACAGATTGGAAAAGTAGCCCTTTCAAAATAAAAGTTGTTTTTGTTTTTTCTCATATTCCAACTTCAAAGTGAAGACATATTTTCCATATTGTTAATGGGAATGTGGAAAAATAAATTGCAATATTTAGTATCTTGTTTTAACGCTGACTTTACTTTTATGTTTTCTTAAAGAAAAATGTGTCATGACCAAATGAAATGACATTGTTAACATGGATTTTAGATGCTATTGGAAAAAATCCAGTATTTAAATGTTTAAATATGCTTATTTATACTTTTATTAATGGAATTGTAAAAAATATTGTTTTATTGGATATCAAAATACTCTGGAGCTTAAAGCGAAGAAAATCCTGAATATGATAAATGCTGAAATAAGTTTGCTTTGCTTATATGCTCAGGCTCTTGCTTGGTTTATTGATTCTGCTAATGGTGTCAAAATAGTGAAAGCTTTGGGTTTTATTCTGGGTTTGTTTTTTTTATGGGCGGGGAGAGAATGAGATGTTACTATTGTCTTGCATTAAGCATCTTTCTCCTTATGTCAGATGTAGGGGAGAAATGCAAAACTTGTTTCAGTTTAACTGTTTTAACCATGCAACAATGATCAGTACAGCATCCCATAACTAATGCCCACCCCTCCCACTTTCCCAAACAACATTCACTGTGCATTTAAAAGGTTTTTGTGGTTTAAATGTTGTTACATATTTTACAGCATTAGGATCTATGGAATATTTTGACAACTGCAACAGTTCAATGAAGTTGGTAATTTCTTCTTTTAATTATTTTTCATTGAACAGATTTGGAGTTACACTTTTTTTAAAAAAAGTTTGTTTTTCTAATGCTTTTCAACACATTGCATAATCTTTTAGCATATTAAATAGCCTTTGACTCTATGGGTAGCAGCATTTTAATTTGATTGATGTTGACACAATAGTATGGTATTCTTTCAGCTGGTGATCATACGTGAATGACTGTACATCACTAGATGAGCTGGTGCTTGTGGCTTCACGGATTGTCTGCAAGGTCCTAATCCACTGTAGAATGGGAAATGAGGCTGGCTTTATACATTTCATTGAGTAGAATGCTGGTACATACAGGCTTCAAGGTTTTTTCCCCCCCTTAAACTAACATTGTGAAAGTAATGTTTCATGGATTGTTAGCTGAGGCTTTTAAATTTGAATTTGTCTGCTTTAAAAAAATGGCAATTCCAGTAAATACTTGTTTAAATATCTAGCAGCTTAAACATTAGGGATACAGATAAAACTGCCAGAATATTCTTATAATAATAAATAAAGTTTGTTTGTTGTGTCACCGTAATCTCATTAAAAAAAACCCCACATCTGACTTGCTCAGTCTCATCTTTATAGAACCTTTTAGCTATGATTTCATATTACTTATTTTTGAAATTTTGGATCTGGAAACCTAAATGTTTCTGAAATTAAAATACCAAATGTAAAAAAAAAAAAAAATTGCACATGCTCTTTAGGGTATATTTTTTTACTTGAAGAAGTATCCTTTTCAGTATCCAGATATACAAATATAACAAGATTTTGATCTTTTGACCTCAGTGTAGGCATTTAAGCCCTTTCCCACTTTCTGTTAAAGGCTTGCTGTCTCCCAGCATATATTTTATGCAGAGTCTTTGCTTCAGTCAAGATTCATTAATACACAAGCATGCCTATATGCAAACAATTTTAAACTTTACATGTTTACTATAGCAATAAACAATTTGTAATGTTTTCTTAATACAATCCTTTGAATTTAAGAACAGCATTATGTTAAGCATACCAGTCTCTGTGGTACCAAACTGGCAGTCAGTAAATAGCCATCATTTTGTGTTATTCTTTCTACTCTTAAGTGTTCAATTTTGCAAACTAAAAAAAATGAGCATTTTTGTTATCCCAGTTTGTTAACACTGATGGCTGAAATATAAAGATACTAATGGAGGTTTTTCTTAAAGTGTGAGAAGCACGCACATGCAGATGCTCCTATCAGCACATTTAGTCATACCCAATCTGTATTTTAATGCAGTTGTCTTTTTATTAGTTCTACCTAGCATTTAAAATTGTTCTACCTAGCATTTAAAAGCTACCTCCACAAAGCAGTATTAACAGTATTAATTACAAATAGCTTGAAATTCAGCAAAAAATTTTTTTTAAAAATCATGGAAAATTAATGGATTCACTAATTACATTTTAAATAAAACTAAGTTCAGCTCTATTGTTTTACATTGGTAACGTTTTTAACAATGTTAAAATATTGTAATACTTTGTATAACAATTCAGTAATCTAATTCTAGAAATATAGACTAACAAATAAAACTCTAGTCTAATAATACATAATAGTATTTAAGTAACAATGAAACAAATTAGTCTATAATTAAAGTTCCCTAGTATTAATAAACTTTGTAAATGTTTCTTCTTTCTTTTCAGCAAGGAGCAAATAATGCTGAGAAGTTTGATTATGTAAGTAAATCTTTTATTACAATTTATTTTCTATAATTTTACAAAATAGAGTGTTGCTGTTTCCTATATTTTCACTTCACATCTTTTTATTAACTAAGCTCAAAATCACTTGAATTGGAATTGGACTCTACTACTGATTGTAAGAAACAGTTTAATTATCTTTTATATTTTAAAAATATTATAGTAAATATATTTTATATTTATAAATTAATGTAGCAACACTGGAGGCAAGCCTCACTCATTTTTACAAGTGTTTTTTCTCTTCTGTGAAATTTAGAACCATTTGCTCTCCATTTTTAAACTAACCACAGAATGTCATTGAATTGTAGCTAGACTAAAAATGTATGTAGTATTTTAACTGAAGTTAACATAAAAATATTAATTTCTAATTTAAACTAACTATAATTTTATTTTAGACATTGCAGTAAATAGTAATTTATATTAAAGCAGAAAATCTCTTCCTTCTTTCTTGTGGAATACATTTGTTCTTATAAAATGACGGCATAGCTTAATATCTAAATCTAACTTGGTTATTTGCAGTGAATACTTACTATGAAGTGCTTTTTGGTACATTTTGAAAAAAAAATCATGCTTTCCTTAGGTGATGCAGTTCATGAATAAAATGGCTGGAAACGAATATGTTGGTTTCAGTAATGCCACGTAAGTATGTTTCCTAGATTAATTTTGATAGTATGAGCAATAGTTAATATTAATGCTATATATACGGTATTTTATTTTATTAGTCAGATCTTTGCTTCAGCTAAGACTTTGGGTATAGAAGAAATGTTTTCCTTTATGCTGGATTTCTGTAGAAATATTGCACCTCATGGCTCCAAAAACCAAGGGAAAAGGGAAGAAAAAATCTTGCTCCTTTCCTCCGCTAAGAGTTGAGGATATAAGAGAAAAAGAGGTTATTTCTCTTCTACAGATTTGGTAAAAACATCAGTTTTGCCTCACCATTGTTGCCCCCTTCAAACAACCGCAGCTATCTGTAGAGAGAAAGTAAGTTCTTTCTTCCCCTCAGAGGGTTTTTCAAGAAGCAGCACAAGGCATGCTTGTCTGTAACAGTTCAGCTTGTAACACAGCAGTATGAATTTGCTGGGTAGTTTCTATTGGAGTGATGATGGTTAACTTTCTGACTTACATTGCATTCCTATGTTTCACTTAACATGTAAATAATTTCTATTATATTCTCAGATAGTTATGACAGATATATTATCAATATTTTAGTTCCATTGTTGAATTGTAACTTTATTTACAAAAATGATTTAGTTTAATACTGAATAGCGAATGCAATGTCCTTTGCATTGAGGCTTATAATATGCTACAGCAGTAATTAGTTCTTTTTAAGATAATTTCCACACAACAATAGTCTGTGCCTTCCCAAACTACACACATTGCTAGAGTTAACAGCAATTTAAAAAAACAAATATCCTGCCAATAGTACTGTTAATAAGTATTTAGTGTTTTGATATCCATTTCTGTTCCTTTTCTCCCTTAGATTCCAGTCTGAAAGAGAAAGTGGAGACAGAAACTTTGCAATAGGCTATTATCTGAAAGAGAAAAAGGTATGCTTTTCCATTATATTTACTCTGCTCCCTTAAATGTATGTAATGTGAGTTGAACAAACTACAAATAACATTTTATTTCTTCATCATGACAGTAAAGGTAAATACAATATTGATATAATAAAAATGCAGCGATAGTGTTATCCTTCCATTTTGATTTCTTCTACCTCAGAAGTATCAGCATTCTCTGGCAAATTTAATCAATTTTTCTAGTTCTGGTGACCTTATGACGAGAAGGGCAGGAATCATAACTTGATTCAGATGCAAATCTAAGTAAACAACTAAATAAATGACCTCTTTAAAAAAATCACAATTGTAAGCAAGCAACTTGTCATATATGTACAAAGAGAAATCTGTGGGTGATGCTTTTTAATATGCATGCATGAAACAAAAGATGAGTATTCCCATTAGCTTCACAGAGATAATTATTGAAATTCTTGTAACATTACTCATTATATTAATAATAGTTAATGTAAAATTACTTTAAAATTAACACAATGAACATTATGTCCTCATTAGATATTTTAGTCCCATTTAGATTACCGAGAAGTAGTGCGTGTGGGGGGGAGATCATCATATTCACCCTCCTTCCTTCTCCGTCTGGTTTTAATGACCAAGGAAATAGGAATGGGACAAAGATGGAAAAGAAATGAACTATCTTCATATTGCAATCCACTCCCACTTCTCTGGCCAAAGCATGTACTAATCTTTTACTAAACTACTTGTCAGAAATACACATTGTTTGATGGTTTTGTAATAGAGCTAAAATATTTTAAGGTAGACTTAAATGTCTGGAAGTCTTATTTTATTTCTCAATAATTATTATTTTAAGTCTTATTTTAATTCTAAATAATTCTTCTTTTGTTAGATAATCCTCAACTGAATTTTCAGAACTAAGATTTTCTCATCTTCTTTGTCAGTTTTAGTTTACATATGATAACTTTTTGTATCATGATGTACTAAAATATTCTATTATTTTTAAGTGTTTTCCAGAGGGCACAGATATGGTTGGCATATTGGACTTCTATTTCCAGGTAGCTAATTAATCTCTAGAATATTTGTTATACTTGAAAAAGAAAAAAGAAATATATAGAATTATAGGTTAATTTTTTATTTATATAAATATTCCACAGCAGAGGATCCCATCCTTTGTTTGGGGCAAGCACTGTATATACTCGAGTATAAACCGACCCAAATATAAGCCGAGGCACCTAATTTTACCATAAAAAACTGGGAAAATTTATTGACTTGAGTATAAGCCTAAGGTGGGAAATGCAGCAGCTACTGGTAAATTTCAAAATAAAAATAGATACAAATAAAATTACATTAATTGAGGCATCAGTAGGTTAAATGTTTTTGAATATTTATTTCAAAGAAAAACAGTAAACAAGCTCTGTAAGTGCATAGTGTAAACTACACTATAACTAAATTACACAAGAGAATGTATATGTACAAAAAATAATTCAATAACAATTTAATCTGATACATTGGGTTAAGTGATGTAGGGCTTGATCTAATTTCAGGCAAGTTCAAGCCTCTGTTAAGAGATACCGGCATTTTCTCTCTGTCTCCCTTTCTTTTTTTTTTCTCTTTCTTTCTTTGTCTCTTTCTTCTCTCTCTCTCTTACTTTCTTTCTCCCTCCCTTTCTCCTTTCTCCTTTCTCCCTTTCTGTGAAGAACCCCAGAAGGTCTTTGGTAGGAGGAAGAAAAACCAGACATTTTGAAACGTTATGTAGCTTACCCTGAGCAAGGATAGTTAGTGCAGGCACTTACAATAAGCTCTCAACTCAAGTTCAGTAAACTTAGGGATCCCCAAACAATGAGGATGAAGTGTGATTAAAAGGGTTTACTCTCCCTCCTGCCCCACACCCCCTCTCTCTTTCTTTCTCCCTCCCTTTCTCCTTCTCATCTGGCATTCTTAGAGCTCCACTATTGATTAGCTTAGCCTGAGCAAGGATAGCTAGCAGCCAGCATATTACAATAAGCTCTCAACTCAAGCTCAGTGCATATGGGAATCTCCCTAAACAGCGAGGATTTCTTTTTTTCTTTCTCCCTTGAAGCCCCCCCCCCCCACAGCCCATTTTTGCTTCCAGGGGGCTGCAGGGAGTTTTGCTAGGCAACCCCCCCCCCCCCCCCACGGCCCCTTTTGGCCTTAGCAGCCTCTAGAAGCCAAAATGGGTTGCAGGAAAAAAGGATTTTTTTCCCTCATCCGCGTATAAGGGGGGGGGGGTCCCGCATAAAAAATGTGCTGAAAAATTCGGCTTTTACTCAAGTATATACAGTGTGTTAACTAAATGATTTTCCAATTGAATATGTTTTAATAAATCAGCATTTCTCATTCTCTGATCTTAATGCAAATTAAGAGTTGATTGCAATCCTTGACTGAAGAATTATATATATTTATAATCAGAATGGAATATGTTTGGCAGCCAATTTTGTAGTACTATTCAGAAAAGAAATAGTTAATCATATCCTTAGTGCTTTCACACTGGTTAGGTTAACTAAAACATACTTTCTCATTAGTAATCTTGTTACTGATTAAAATATGAGATTTTTTTCCCCACTCATTAAGTTAAACATAAGATAGCTTTGAATTTTACACATTAGTAAATAATATAAATTATCCTGATTCTGTCACATAATTGTTTGTACTGTTTATCTCTACAGTAACAGGATCATGTAATTTTTAAATGTTTCCTTTAAAAATGTTAGTTTTTCATCACAAGCTGCACCATTACACTGATTAGAGAACGTTATTTTTTTAAAAATTACCAAGTTGTTCTATGAGTTAATCTTGTACCATGATAATCAGTTTCATTAAAAAACGTTGCTAGCATCAGATGCCCACTTCATGCTCACTCAAATAGGCCTTTATTCCCTAATCTGGAAACAGTTTATCTTCACATGCTATATAGTTCATAGGGTAATAGGCTCTTTATGGGTTCAGGCTCCCTCTTATAAAGTAGTTCTTTCATCTATTTAATTACAAAGCCTTCTGCTTGCATAAGTTGATCAATGTTTTCTTGTTCTTGTTGTCTTCATTTTTCCTAAGCTGTGTTCCATAGAAGTGACGTGTGAATCTGCTAGCGTCATGGCAGCCACTCTTGCCAATGGCGGGTTTTGCCCCATCACTGGTGAGAGAGTCCTAAGTCCTGAAGCAGTTCGGAACACTCTAAGTTTGATGCATTCATGTGGCATGTATGACTTCTCGGGACAGTTTGCCTTCCATGTAAGTGTTTATTTAAAGGGATCTGTTATAAAAAATGTTTAGTTGTTCTTTTTAAAAAAAGAATTAACTTCTTATTAAAATCAGTGCTAACAGCAATTAGCAAATTTACCATGGATGGTAAAAGGCATTCCATGTCATATAGGCTAATTAGAACTCAAATTACAGAAATGAATCCAGAAAAACAAATGTCTTTTGAAGTATCAACTAAATAATTCCTGGGATCTAATTGTATTCTAATTGATACATTTTGGAAAGCTATTATTACCTTGACAGATAATATGGATATTCAGTGAATACCATTTAAATGTTAATAAGTATATATTAACAGTTTAAATTGTTCATTTATTTAGGTGGGTCTTCCTGCAAAATCTGGAGTTGCTGGTGGCATTCTCTTGGTTGTTCCTAACGTTATGGGCATGATGTGCTGGTCACCTCCACTAGACAAGATGGGCAACAGCGTTAAGGGGATACACTTTTGTCATGTGAGCAAGTCTCCTTACTTGAATTGTTACTAGTCTGTAGCACAAGTACATCAATCATTAATGTTTACACTTATCTCAGTGAAGTAGGGAGGTTTGCATTTTTCTTGAGCAGAAATGCTTATGTCTTCATTGTTAGAATCAAAGCAGATAAAGATGGAAGATTTTTAAAGTAAAAGGATGGATAATTACATACCCTAACAAGCTACAAACTAAGCAAAGATAGAAAGTGCATTTTGAAAGTGGAAGAAATGTTGACGAAAAATAAGATCCTCCCTGAGGCCCCTCACTTGTGGGATGCCACAGGGGTCGGTTCTCTCCTTCCTGCTCTTTAACATCTACATGAAGCCACTAGATGAAATCATTCATAGTTTCGGGGTGAGATATCATCAGTACGCTGATGATACTCAACTTTACATCTCCACCCCGGATCAACCCAGGGATGCCCTTTCTGTGATCTCGAAGTGCCTAGAGGTGGTGCAGGTTTGGATGGGTAGGAACAGGCTCAGACTCAACCCCTCCAAGACAGAGTGGTTGTGGATGCCGGCATCCCATGATCTAGCTTCCCCATCGCTTCTGATGGGAGGGGAGTGCCCAGCTCCCTCGGAAAGGGTTCGTAACCTTGGCGTCCTCCTTGATTCACGGCTGTCCTTGGTGGACCATCTGACAGCTGTGACAAGGGGGGCTTTTGCACAGGTTCGCCTGGTGCGCCAGTTGTGCCCTTTCCTAAATAGGGATACCCTTCATACAGTCACTCATGCTCTCATTATTTCTTGGCTGGATTACTGCAATACCCTCTACATGGGGCTGCCATTGGGGTGCACCCAGAGGCTCCAACTGGTCCAGAATGCCGCCGTGCGGGTAGTTTCGGGTGCTTCCCGTTACTCCCATATAACACCATTGTTGCGCGAGCTGCACTGGTTGACGGTGGTCCTCGGGATCCGCTTTAAGATGCTGGTGCTCACCTATAAAGCCCTTCATAGCATGGGCCCAGGGTACTTGCAGGACCACTTTCTACCGGCCTCCCACCACCCAGTGCGCTCACATAGGGCTGCCCTCCTCTGGGTCCCTTCGGCCAGACAGTGTCGGCTGGTGGCCCCCAGGATGAGGGCATTCTCTATGGTCCCACCGACCCTCTGGAATGGTTTACACCCTGGGCTCTCGACGGCCCCCGACCTCCGCACCTTCCACACCAACCTAAAGACATGGCTTTTTCAGCAAATTCCCTGATCTGCCGTGTATTTTAAACTGGGGATTTGGGGTTTTAAATTGGAATGTACCATTTTAATTCTATTTATCATTTGGTTGCTTATTTTGTGAGCCGCCCCAAGTCACTTGGGAGGAGGGCAGCATATAAATATGACAATAAATAAATAAAAAAGTATGCATTTCTTTTCAGTCCTGATTGCCAAAATATTTTTTTCTTTTTGTTCCCCTAAATTTATAAGACACTTTCTATTCATCGTGGCAAAGGACTTTACTTAGAGTTATGTGTAATCAGTAATATCAGAATGTAGTTGAATGAAACAGTCAGTTGTAAATTATGATAGCAATAGCAATAGCACTTAGGTTATATACCATTTCACAGTGCTTTATAGCCACCTCTAAGCAGTTTTACAGAGTCAGCATATTGCCCCCAGCAATTTGGGTCCTCATTTTACCAACCTTGGAAGGATGGAAGGCTGAGTCAACCTTGAGCTGGTGAGAATTGAACTGTCAAATTGCAGGCAGTCAGCAGAAGTAGCCTGCAGTACTGCATTCTAACCACTGAGCCACCATGGCTCTTGATAGTATACATGAGTATAAACGGGATATTCCTCTATCCTGGTCCTATTAGACCTTTCAGCAGCTTTTGATACCATCGACCATGGTATCTTACTGCGGCACCTTGAGGGGTTGGGAGTGGGAGGCACCATTCTTTGGTGGTTCACCTCCTACCTTTCGGGGCGTGCACAGGTGGTGTTGGCAGGGGGACAGAGATCGGCCTTGAGGTCCCTCACATGTGGAGTGCCTCAGGGATCGGTCCTCTCGCCCCTCTTGTTCAACATCTATATGAAGCTGCTGGGGGAGATCATCCGTGGTTTCGGGGTGAGGTATCATCAGTACGCTGATGATACCCAGCTTTTTATATCCACCCCGAACCAGCCCAGTGATGCCCTCGGTGTGATGTCCCGGTGCCTGGAAGCGGTGCGGCTCTGGATGGGGAGGAACAGGCTTTAGCTCAGCCCCGCCAAGACTGAAAGGCTGTGGGTACTGGCATCTTGGTTTCAAGGAAATATTCCATTGTTGGTCAAAGGGAGTGAGGTGTTGCCCCCTGTTGAAAGGGTGCACAATTTAGGCGTCCTCCTGGATTCACGGTTGACTTTGGAAGATCAAGTTGCGACCGTGACCAGGGGGGCATTTGCACAGATTCATCTGGTGTGCCAATTGTGCCCCTACCTGGACCGTGATGATCTCCATACAGTCACTCATGCGCTTGTGACCTCCCGGATCGACTACTGCAACGCTCTCTACATGGGCCTGCCCCTGAAGACCACTCAGAGGCTTCAGCTGGTGCAGAATGCAGCTGCGCGGATTGTGATGGGAGTGTCCCAACACTCTCATGTTACCCCCTCTTGCGCAACCTGCATTGGCTACAGGTTGCCCTCCAGGTGAGATTCAAGGTGCTGGTTATCACCTATAAAGCCCTACATGGCTTAGGCCTAGGGTATCTGACGGACCATCTGCAGCCAGCTATAGCTCCCCATCACCTGGTGCCTTTTTCGAGTGCTGTCAGCCTGGCAGTGTCGACTGGCGACTCCTAGAGAACAGGCTTTTTCTGTGGGCGCATCTACTTTATGGAATCAACTCCCCCTAGAGCTCCGGGTGACCCCAGACCTGCGCTCCTTCCGCCGTGACCTTAAGACATGGTTATTTTGCTAGGCCGGATGGGACTAAAGGGGTTTTTAAGGGAAATTTTAATAGTTTTAAGATTTAAATATTGATTAATTTACTTGTTGTATTGCTGTGACCCACCCTGAGTTCTTGTCAGAGAGAGGGCGGCATATAAGCTTAAATAAATAAATAATAACTAACTAACTAACTAACTAACTAACTAACTAACTAACTAACTAACTAACTAAATAAATAAATAAATAAATAAATAAATAAATAAATAAATAAAAAACACAATTATGTTTTTACTGTTGCAGGAACTGGTTTCTTTATGCAACTTTCATAATTATGATAACCTGAGGCATTTTGCAAAGAAGCTTGATCCTCGGAGAGAAGGTGGTGATCAACGAGTAAGTTGAAAGTATTTTATACAATTAATGTGTAACATGCATAACAACATCCAAATAGGATTGGTCAATGACATGTATTACATCAATACTCTGAGTTGTGAGTGTTCAGATACAATTCAAGTCATATCTGGAAATTCTAAGCTATATTACATTATTCACTGGTTTTTACTGGTTTGCTTACTTACAGATAGCCCTCGACTTACAAACCATGATTGAGCCAGAATTATGGTTGTAAGTCATGCCAGTCATTAAGGAACCTATTGTGTGACTGCACCCAATTTTACAACCTTTTTTTGTGGCAGTTATTAAGTAAATGCCATGGTCATTAAGCAGATGCTACGGCTGTTAAATGAATATATTGTCCCCAATGGGCTTTTTTTTTTTTTTTTTTTGCTGGAAACTGGAAGCAAATGTTAGTTTCTGGCAAAAATCAAAAATTGTGCTCATATGACTGCAGAACACTGCAAATGGCTATGAATGTGGGCCAGTTGCGAAGCAGCCAAAATGCAATTGTGTTGCAACTTTGAAACCTGGTTATAAGTAGGATCTGGGGAGATCTGCCATAACTTCAAATGTAAGTTGAAGACTACCTGTCTAGTAATAATGTGGCATTTAATTGAAACTTAGTTTAGTTTAGTGAAATAATTGGCATTATATAATATACCAAATGTAATATATTTAAAGTATCCTCAAACAAATCTGAGAACAGTTCATGTATCTGGTCTAGATGGATTTAAAATAATCCTGGATAAAATACCATGATGTAAACCTAGCATATTCAATGGTATATTTTCATTTTATAAAAATTATGGGACAAAGTTTTTTGTTACAGATTTTGATCTTACAAGAACAATAAAAAATTATATTTAATACAGATTACTTTTATTTTGGTAACACGTTTGATCCACATGTTAATGAGAAAATATCTCCAGTACTGTTCTTGACTCTCAGAGTAGCAGTGGGTAATCTCTTGCTTGTTGCTGAGAGGCTTCTTTGTCAACATTTTTTAAAAAGTGTACTGCCTGAGATACAGAGCTTTGTATTAACTTTCAAACGTGTCAGTAAGCTTACTGTTCTGACCATGGCTCTGATCCTCATTGAGAAGAAACCTGTGTTTTTAATGGCATTAATATCATTCAAAATACTAGCAGTAGTTATTACTTAGACTTTGGAATTCCATTTGCACTGTAGAATGTGTTAAGTTCACCAACAATTTTTATGTTTTGCCCCTTGGGTCAAGTTTGGGCTGTGAAAAAGATTGGAGCGTAGAATGTTGGCCTTGTACAGTTAACATGTTTCAGTCCTTTACTCATTTCTCTAACATTTTTGATAAAGCTTTGGCATAAATAATTATTGCCATAGCAGTTTGAAAACTATCTTTTTCTAAGATAGAGGGAATGCTGAATTGTCCGACTTGAATTAAACTGGGAAAAGCTGGGTTGTAGGAGTGCTGTTAGCAACTCAGTAATTAGTAGAACCTCACGAATTCTACTTTAACATGAAAGTTGCTGTATGGCTAATTAATACAATCAGCATCCTGCTATGAATGAAGTGGGTTAAAGGAGTCTTTCTTCCCTTTCACCAAATTAAATAAATTATTTCCTGTGGTTTGAAATTAAAAACTGTGTGGCATAATAATGTCAGGTTGAGAGAGATCTCTGAGAACCAGCAAGTGCTAATTGATGAATAAAAATAATGCTAGAAGGTTTTATTTCATTGGTAATTTAATACATACTATATGTTGCTTAAACAATTAGCATTCCTTTGGACCACTGGACTATGAGAGTCTTCAGCACGAACTTGCATTAAAAGAGACTGTGTGGAAAAAAGTGTCACCCGAATCAAACGAGGACATCTCCACAACTGTAGTGTATAGAATGGAAGGTCTGGGAGAACAAAACTAGTGCACTGGGCTCTAGTTTCAGAGAGTTTGAATTCATTTTTAAACACACTCCAGTTTGTCTAGATTACACTCTGGTTTGTCTAGATTTTAGATTTATTATTTTGACTTCAGTTGGTTGTAAATATACTTGAGACACCCCAAATTGGTATACCAATAATTTTATATTGATTGCTTTAATAATTTTTTTTCACAAAGCAATTTGAAACAAAACTGAAGGTGTGCTATTTAAACTTGTGTCATACTTAAGGAATGAATTATAAAATGGGAATTTTAAGGGGTGTTGTAAAAGTGAGAAATCTTGCAATGCAGTCAAGATGCAGTTGTTAACCAAGAACATGAGAGCCAAAGATATAGGAAAATTTAAGTCCTGGATCACAAGTAGATATTTCTTTTTATTGTTAGTATAGTCTAAAAATTACCTTTTGTCTTTTTCATGAACAGTGTAAAAACTTGATCCCATTTATTCCAATTAAGTTCAGTTAAAATGTAAATGAATTTCACTGTTCATGTACTGTTTTGCAACACTGACAAAAAAATTCACAATTTCTATATAAAGCATATTGGTAAACTTATTTAAACTTGTGTAAAAATACTATATAGGGTAAGAAAGTCATGTTGGATTAGACAAAAATTCTAATTCTAGAATTCTGCTTTTTCAATGGCCGCTTGGCATCCTTCTGCTGTTTTTCCACCAGCAATTGATGTTGTAAGTCATTCTACTTCTGATATAGAAGGTAGTGTATAGCCATTAGGACTAGCATCCAGCTGATAGCCTCATTCTTTATGAATGTTTCTAATTCATTTTTAAAACCATAACAAGTTTATGACCACCCTTATATCTTAAGAAATAAATTCCATGATACCAGTGCTCTGTAAAGAATCACTTCCTTGTGTGATTTGTGATCTTGGTTTCTGATATTATAAAAAGGAAGAAATAAAGTTTTTATTTCACTAATTTTTATACCCTCTTTATTTTTACACCCCTTTTACTTTTCTAAGCTAAAAAACTTACATTTATATAATATTTTATACATATTAAACTATTTCTTTGTATAGTAAATCTAGTAGTACATTAGAAAAATATACTTTTCAGAAGCCTTCAGCTTCTGAAGAAAATGATTGTTTGATTTGTTTAGGCATCAAAAATCAGGTACAAAGTCTAGTTTCCACTACTCAGTCATTTGTGATTTCAGTAGCCTACAACTCTAGAAAATTAGCGCCCAACTGTAGATGAGGTAAGGATGTGCTCAGGATCCACTGCTAAAAAACTCAATTTATTTATTAAATTTATATGCTAACCATCTCTTCATGGGACAGAATTTTAATACAGTTGCTTCTCTGTTAGAAGCCTATTGTGCTGTTGAACGATAGGTTTCCTCTGTCAGCCAAGCAAAATATGTATCAAACTTTAATTTCAGCATAATTTGAGGGAAGAATCATAAATTCAGTAGGCTAGAAAAGAGACCCCTCACACTCATACTTTCTAGCATTTTTTCTGCAAGTGCAGGGATTGGTTTTTTCCCTTTTTTTTTTTTTTTTTTTTTTTTTTTGCATAAACTGAATATTGATGCATTTGGTCATGACAGAGTTGACCAGCTGGCTTGTCACTTGATCCTAATGTGGACTGAGAGAGAATGAATGTTCAAGCTCATACAGCCTTATGTTTTCATGCCTAAGCCAGGATTAGCACTCATAGTCTCCTGGTTTCCAGCCTGGTGCCTTAACCACCAGATCAATCTGGACATAATTTGGTTAGAAAACAAGTTACGCTCAATATAGATAATGCTGGACCAACAGTCTTGATATGAGTAAATATTCAATATACTCATATAATAAATGGTACCTATTCTCATATCAGGTTCTTTCTGTATTTTCTGACAAGGCTTTATTCAACAATATTTTCTTCTGCAAATGAAACTTGTACTCAAACTCAGTATTATTATTGGCTTTAAAAAAATCAACATGGCTATGGCATTGGTGGCTTTTTCTTATTTAGACTACTAAATATCTCAGAAAAATTCTAGGAAGGAAAATAATATTAGCATGTTCTAACCCAGGAGTGGGGAATCTATGAACCCCTTAGGTGTTGCTGAATTATAACTTCAACATTCCTTACAATGAATAATGCTACCTTTGTTTGGGGGAATTGTAAACCAGTAATTTGGAGGCAGCAAAGTTTCTCTATTCATAGCATGATAGATTTGGAAGGGATGAAAAGGATCCTATAGTACAGTCTCTACAGTGTGCAGTTCCAAGAACCTTGAGCAAGAGCTGTCTGATTAAGAGCTCATAACCTTCATAGGCAAACTATTCCATTATTGTATAAATTATATTTTCAGGAATTTTCCCCTTACATTTAAATAACAGTTGGAAGTGCAACTTCTACCTGGTCCTGATTTTTGTGGCAGTGGACCGTCCTCCCTAAAGCAATCTAGAGTCCTCTTTTTTTGAGTCCGCCCTAATAGGAATGCCCTCCATTCCTTGCATTGTTACTTTTGTTTTTCTCCTCTTAACATGTTTGAACCTCTCAGTACCCTGGAAATATGATGCCCAGATTTGTGCACAGTAGTCAGATTGGTTTCATACCATTCCAGAGTAGAAGAGAATAAGGATGTCATGTGCCTTGGGTACAGTGCTTCTTCTAATGTACCCAGACATACCTTGGCCTTGGTAACAACTGTCTCACATGATTGTCTCATGTTCATCCTGTTTTCAGTTACCATGCCTAAGCCCTTTTTGATGGGATTCTTCCCCATTGTATATATGTGCTCTGCATTTTTATTCCCCGAATATAATAACCTACATTTTTCACTATTGAAGGGTATTTTGTTCATTTCAGCCCAGTCCTCCAGCCTTTTGCAATCTCCTTCTCTCATCCTGGGTGGTGGCCATTTTGTGTCATCTGGAAATTTGATCTACATGATGAAAGTTTGGTCAATACCAGCACTAGAATGTGCTCTTGAAGCACTGAGGAATATAGGAAACAAAATCACAGTGCTAAATTACGTTTAAAGAAGTTACGATTTATCAATCTCTACAATTCATACTCTTAAGGTGAAGTTGATCTGATTGGTTGATTTTGAGTGGTGTCTTCATACTAGTAATTTTTGCAGAAAACTGCTTTTAAACAGAATCAAGCTTATACTGACATATTGCTGCCCCCATAAAATTTTTAACTTGGTTTTTTATTTTGGCTATGGTAAAATAATTTATGAGTCCTTGTTATAAAAGGCATGGTAATTGGAGGAGTGGGATATTTTTAGCATCAAACTATCAAAATGTTATTTATGGTCCAAGGCCAAAACCAGGAAACAAATTAACAATACAATATAGTAAGTGGGAATTTTAAAAAGGGAGAAAACAGCCAAGAATTAATAAAATGTGGATATTACATTGGACTAAGATGGGCAAATGATTGGGCCATCTGATGTTACTAAAATTCTGTCCTCATAGTGCTTACTGTAGATGACCTGGCTAAAAGTGACCAATGATGTGAATGGTGATAAAAAATTCTGTTTTTTTAAAACGAGAAAACCTGTCTGAGTTTAAAGTTAAAACACTCCATTTTAAGCTTGAAATACTTCCTATTAAAACAGTCCATTTCAAACTTGATATGGGGTGTTTTGAATTCAGAGGAGTTCAGATTTGAAACATTTTACATCTGTCAGTTTAGAGTCTTCTAAATTATAGCCACCAGAGAAATGACTACATTCCAGGAGAAATCAACATTAAGGGCAAGGCCTCAAAAATTGACAGAATATTATTGTATTTAATCTGTAATTAGTAGTTTAGTGCATATGTGTTCATAGCAGAATCAGTTCTTCATAGTCAAGCATTTATCTTGTTGTATTCACCACTGTGCCCTTTGACATACTTAAGTAATGTTTCATTAAAAAATACAATGTATTTAAACTTTGTTTGATCATCTTTCTATGATTTTCCCTCAGTTTAAATGATTTGTTTTGTGTTCCCATTTTTCATTTAAATTGTATGTTATTTATGTACTTTGAGCCCATACACTTTGTATTATAATAAATTTTTATTTTAAGCAGATTATTTTGCATTTTTGTTCTTTTTCATTTGCAGTCTAAGGCATGATTTGATTCTGAGAATGAAAAGCAGTCTTGTAATGATTTTGAATAAAAATAGGTAAAGGTGAAGGGCCCCCTTACTGTTTGAATACATTATAGGTTTTGGGTGTTTTGTATAAATAGAGCTGATTTTTGTTTTTATTTTGGCAGTGCCCGCTGCCTTTCTTATCTTGCCACCTTCCATCTGCTTTGGAGGGTGACTTGAAAACACATTTGTTTGGGCCTATAACACAGCATGCTCTTGCTAGGTGCAAAACTCCCCATCCCCACTAACTGCTGCTGTTTCCTGGGCACGGGCATAATGTTGGAAGCATAGCTTGTCCAAGCAGAGAAAAAATATCCTTGCAGAAGATTAGAGAAGCATATATTCACACACACACACACACTATCACAATGCTCAAGTAAAAATGCCTTGCATACAGGTACCTATTGAATACTTTATATCTGAACCTATACATTGATCTTAATTCATACATTTCTGAGACCAAATGCAAAAGCTTTAGACCATCTTTGTAAGGTATGATTTGTCAAAGGCATTTGCATAAGTAGGTAAGATCTTATCTCTCATGGATAAGTTTCTTTTGTTTTTAACCAAGTGGTTTCCAACAGCTGATTTTCTCTTTTTGGCAGTGAGTTTCCCTTTGAAAATCTTCTTTTAAAAAAGATTTTGTCTGCCTATGTATTTTTGTGTATAGATACAGTATGATTCTTTTGATACATAATCTTAGAACAAAATAAAGAGAGTTGTCAATGCTTACATTGCTTTGAAACTACTCTAATAAGTCAGTGTAATTACGGTTAAATTTGAATATGACATATTTTCTGAATTAAATATTCTGCTTTTTATGGCTTCTTCATAGCTCTATCTATTAATTGTGTTTTACTTTCACTTTGGAAAATATAAGATATAAAAAAAGGACATGGGGTGATGGTGGATGAAAATAAGTCAATATAAACACCTTATAGCAACTATAGTTTATCTTTTTCATGTCTTGATTCATACATTGAGATTACAATCCTCTCTCTATCTATCCCCTTATCCAGGAACTTCTATGCAGTTTATAACTAGGAAGGCAATATTAATTATGACACAGAGTATTTTATGATATTACTCTCTATATTTCAATAAATACTTGAATTTTATTAGTTTAATTATTTGTTACGTTGGTTTCTTGAATTATTTGTTTGTTATGATGATGAAGTATTTATGAAAAGTTATAAGCACAGAGAAAGATCCAGTATGGTGTAATGGTTAAGGCATCAGACTAGAAATTGGGAGACAGTAAATTCTAATCCTATATTAGAAACAAAGCCAATTGGGAGATTTCAGACCAGTCATTTTTCAGCCCTAGGAGACAGTGGCAAATCACTTCTGAAAAAATACTTTGCCAAGAAGACTACCTCAACCTATCCAGACAGTCTCCAAAAATTGTGCCTAACATAGGACTAGACACAAGTGTAGAGAAAAGGAGAAACAAAGCTTTAGAACTCCCCCCACCCCCAAAATTAGTTATGATAAAACAAATAATTATTTCTTTTGTACTGAGGTCATTGTTGCTTTAATTATTTATGCTGTGCCAAGTGCAACAAGATTCATTGGGTACTGATTATATGCCAAGAGATTGGGGTAAAGAAGCAGGGTATAATCAACTAGATCAGCAGCACTGATTTGCAGTGCAGAATTCCATATACAGTGGGGCAAAAAAGTATTTATTCAGCCACCAATTGTGTAAGTTCTCCCACTTAAAAAGATGAGAGAAGCCTGTAATTGACATCATAAGTAGACCTCAACTATGAGAGACAAAATGAGAAAACAAATCCAGACAATCCCATTGTCTGATTTGGAAAGAATTTATTTGCAAATTATGGTGGAAAATAAGTCAATATCAAAAGTTCATCTCAATACTTTGTTATATATCCTTTGTTGGCAATGACAGAGGTCAAATGTTTTCTGTAAGTCTTCACAAGGTTGGCACACACTGTTGCTGGTATGTTGGCCCATTCCTCCATGCAGATCTCCTCTAGAGTAGTGATGTTTTGGGGCTGTCGCTGGGCAACACGGACTTTCAACTCCCTCCAAAGGTTTCTATGGGGTTGAGATCTTGAGATTGGCTAGGCCACTCCAGGACCTTGAAATGCTTTTTATGAAGCCACTCCTTCATTGCCCGGGCAGTGTGTTTGAGATCATTGTCATGCTGAAAGACCCAGCCATGTTTCATCTTCAATGCCCTTGCTGATGGAAGAGGTTTGCATTCAAAATCTCATGATACATGGCCCCATTCATTCTTTCCTGGTCCCTTTGCAGAGAAACAGCCCCATGATGTTGCCACCCCCACGCTTCACAGTAGGTATGGTGTTCTTTGGATGCAACTCAGCATTCTCTTTCCTCCAAACACAACGAGTTGTGTTTCTACCAAACAGTTCTACATTAGTTTCATCTGACCGTATGACATTCTCCCAATCCTCTTCTGGATCATCCAAATGCTCTCTAGCAAACTTCAGACAGGCCCGGACATGTACTGGCTTAAGCAGGGGGACACGTCTGGCACTGCAGAAACTGAGTCCCTGGCGGCATAGTGTGTTACTGATGGTAGCCTTTGTTACGTTGGTCCCAGCTCTCTGCAGGTCATTCAGTAGGTCCCCCCGTGTGGTTCTGGGATTTTTGCTCACTGTTCTTGTGATCATTTTGACTCCACAGGGTGAGATATTGCGTGGAGCCCCAGATCGAGGGAGATTATCAGTGGTCTTGTATGTCTTCCATTTTCTAATTATTGCTCCCACAGTTGATTTCTTCACACCGAGCTGCTTGCCTATTGCAGATTCAGTCTTCCCAGCCTGGTGCAGGTCTACAATTTTGTTTCTGGTGTCCTTCGACAGCTCTTTGGTCTTTACAATAGTGGAGTTTGGAGTGTGACTGTTTGAGATTGTGGACAGGTGTCTTTTATACTGATAACAAGTTCAAACAGGTGCCATTAATACAGGTAATGAGTGGAGGACAGAGGAGCCTCTTAAAGAAGAAGTTACAGATCTGTGAGAGCCAGAAATCTTGCTTGTTTGTAGGTGACCAAATACTTATTTTCCACCATAATTTGCAAATAAATTTTTTCCAAATCAGACAATGGGATTGTCTGGATTTGTTTTCTCATTTTGTCTCTCATAGTTGAGGTCTACCTATGATGACAATTACAGGCCTCTCTCATCTTTTTAAGTGGGAGAACTTGCACAATTGGTGGCTGACTAAATACTTTTTTGCCCCACTGTATAGAAATCCATATTGCTTCCATAGGCTGGATTTCTGTCTTTATACATGCTTGGAAAATGTTGGGTGTGTATGGCAGAGATTTCGTCATGTGTTTTCTTTCCTTCCTCTGGTTTTCCTTTGTTGCTACTTTATTTAAGAGACGTGAATCACAATATTTAATTTTTAACAACAATACTCTTATTGAAGACAAAAGTAGGAAATTTATCCCAAACCAGCTTTAAATCGTATGACACCCAAGGATATTGGCTTAATTACTGGATATAGATTTAACATTAAACTAGGCAATGCTTGCAGCATATTTTTTATGTTGACATTTACCCCTGGAGATGACATCTGTAAAAGTCCAAAGAGTTTTCAGCTATTTTTAAAAAAAAAATTAAAAATACTCTTCTAAGTAGTCACCAAATTGCAAATTCAAAGTGGTATGTAAAGCCCTGCTTAGCATGTTTAACCAGCATCATAGATACTTGTTTGAATTAGGCAACGTTTCAAATACAAAGAATTTGCATATTCTTAGCACCACAATCATTGCATTGAACTCTCAAGACAAAAAAGGGATGTGAATAATCCTAAACAATTATAGCATCATAACAACAGCTTTCTTTCAATACAAAGTACAAAATAGTTTTTGAATAAGAAATTAATTTGAAAATAATTTATCATATATCTTCAGTGCCCATTACACGTGTTTGTTAACTTGAACAATTCTACCATATTTTAAGACAACTTTCAACTAAAGGAAGAATTACAGATTCTTACAATGCAGAATAAATGGTTAAATCTAATAGTTCATGTTCAGTTAGACATTTCACTTATTTCAGTAGAGATATGTGGATGGTCATGTCTGGATATTGCTTGCACAGTATATCTCTGTGTTTAAGGTACAAGCTGCTACATTAATTTGATTATTGCTTTTATTACCAACAGCTATATCTATTCTTGCTTAAATTGCCAACAGCAATATATATCTCTGGATATCTTTCTTTATTAAAATTTTTAAGAAAAAAGATAAAAGTTAACAAGAACTGATATTTAGAATAAAGGAAGATAAAAAAAACAAAGACAAAAGTGCAGAAAAAAAAGAACATATTAAAAATGATTTTACTATTTTCTTTTACAGAAATTATACATCTTACTCTATTACATTTTTCTATAATTTTTTTTCTAATTATGAAAACCATATCATAATTTCATTTTTCTGTTTCACACAAAAAGTCAGGAGTTTTCAGTCAACATTAAACGTAGACAATATTTTGTCTCTAATTAAAATTGTCTATTTGGCCACCTCAGCAAGTTCCAACATTTTCCCCATCTATTCTTCCATTGTGGGTAAAATTGACTCTTTCCACCTTTGTGAATATAATAATCTTGCTGTAGTTGTCATATATAAAAAACACTCCCATGTTTTTCTCCAGATATTAATCAATTGGTCCCAAAAGAAAAATGCAATTCAACTGCATATTAATCTTTAAAATCTTCTGTATTTAATATATATATAATTGTCCAAAAATTTCTAGCTTTTTTGCACTGCATGATAAAAAGTCCCTTCTTATATTTACATTTCCAGCATAAATTCATAATATTTTTATACATCATATGATATGATGTATCAACAATACATCATTTTATAAAAATTCTCTTTAAGCCACATATTCTCCCATTGTTCCATTTGTAACCAAAATGTTTAGCTCATAGTTGTCCAACCTTTTGCCTTGCCTGGACTGCATTGAATGAATTGTTTTGGGTCGCAAATAAAATATGCAATCTAGTTAATGTATATAAATAACAGACTTCCTTTATTTTTAAATATTTTTTATTTTCTTGTGGTGCTGCATTACTAATTGTCCAGGACCACATGCAAGCCATGGGTTGGGCATACCTGGTTTAGCTCATTTTATCATACATCCTTTCATTTGTTCTTTTTCTGTTTCAAAGTTTAATAGAAGTTTATATGTCTTATCAATAACATGTTCATTGTTTGTACAGATTTCTGTTTCAAATTCAGTCTTACAATATTCAAAACCAAAAGTTCTTTTATCTATTTTAAATCTTCCTAATTACTGTACATAAGAAAACAATTGACATGTATATTCTTCTATCTCTAGCTGTTCTTTTGATTTTATTTTACATTTATCTTTGTCAAAATTCTAGTATAGCCAGCAGTAAATAACTTCTAGCTAATGAAATTCTATTCCTTTCTGTGGTCTCAAAAATTGAATTAACCTTTTATATTCAAGTCAGTGGTTTCAAATTGATTAATGCTATCTCTTGCCACCAGGCATTTATGTTTACCAAACAATTCATTTCTGTATTCTTTAGAATTAGGTGGGACTTTAAACACAGAGACAAACACAATACACAAATTCAGCTGCGGAAGAAACGAGCCAACATTAATTGAAAGTACAAAACCATTTAAATAATTTCAGAGAAACCCAAATGTGCTTTTCAAAAGGCAACTGGACTTTTTTGGGTTTTTCTTTGAAACATTTCGCTTCTCACCCAAGACGTTTCTTCCATTGGGGAAATTTATTGTGGATTGGAATCACAATTATGAGATTTCTTAAAAAGTGCGTTTAGAGAACATTTTTCTCCCTAATAATTCTCATGTACCTTGTTATATGCGCGCTGATAATATATATGCTTAGTTATTGTATTTTCATGAAATTGCTTTAAACTGCAATCAGGTAGATGTTCTGTTCGGAAATTCATTCCCCCCCTCTCTCAAATCAACACACATCTTTAAAACAAACACTGCTGGAGTCATGAGAAGATCTCTGAACTTGGTATGAGATAGCAGGTATAAAAATATTTGCAAGCTAAATTGAGGCAATGGACCAAACTTGCTCATCACAACAATAACTGACATAGTCGGGTCTTAAAAAACTGGACCAAACTTGTTTTCCAAACAGAGTAACAGTGAATTTTTGCAGGGTCACCAGGTATTTCTCATGCACTATCTTTGACCTTAGTTTCCTTACATAATTTCTTAAATTCCAGGTTTTGATGTAAAAGGTTTGGTAGAATTTTTTTTTGTTGTTGTTTTGGTCTTTCTACATGGAGGTATTATAAATCATAGCTATCCTTCCAGATTTCCATAAAACTAATGCTAAAACTGTATATGAAGTAATATTTTTGCTTTTGTCAATATGTTTAATAATCAACAATTTTCTTACTTCGCCTCCCATTAATATGAAAGAAATTGGTTGTCCTGTTTGGTACATGCAAAATAATTATGCATTTTCCCATCAGCTAAAGGGACACTTGCTTTTCTGCTGCAGACCTATATGAAAACATAGTGTATATTGCTCATTTACATGTTATTTTCAGAATATTTTGTCATATTTACATGGAGTAATTCTTCAGGGCATTCTTTAGGCATACAAAAATTGGGATTGATCAGTTCCTGAGTGCTCTGGAGAGACCCTATTGACCTATTCAAGAGATACATTTTTCCTGAAGATGTTCACAGAGGAAATGCAAGTGTCTGCAGAAGAAAAAGCTTTGAACAAGTATGCATGCATTAGGACTGTTTGCAACATAGTAACAGTCATTTGAATGATGTTATTTGAATTATGGCATAAACCATAGTTAATTGTGCATATTCACACATAAATGCTCGCTGAATATTTATTAAGTTTATTGAAACACTGACAACTGGGATATCTACAATATACAGTAAAATAAAAAAGACAAAAACAAAAGTAAACTCAAACTTATTAAAGCTAATGGAAACAAATTAAGAATTTGTTTTTAAAAAAGTCTTCTTGTCTTTTTAAATGACAAGTTAAAACTTTCAAAGAGACAGTATGGTGAAAAAAGCAAGATGGTGGCCACCATTGTGCAATTGAAGCTTCACCCACTTTTTAAACACACACTGTAGCTGTTCTCTTGACATTTTTAGCACACACTGGACACCCACATCCTTAACTTGATAAAGCACACGTTACAAAAAATTCATAGCTAAAAAAGGAGTCTTTCCACTAAATTGGGAGTTGAACTAATAGAGGGAAACGTCCTCAGATAATCTCAAACAGCAGGCAGTGTGATGGGGTGGGGGGTGGGCAGGGGGAGGAGGGAACAGGGTTAGGGTTAGGGTTAGGGTAACCTACTCTAATACAAGGCCTGGGAGAACAACTGGGTTTTTAACCATTTCCTAAACATCATAAGGATGGGGATTATCAAATGTAAACTTACTATTTATTTCTGGGCAGACCTGCAGAAACTAATGGTTGTAAAAAATAAAAAAAATTACAGAGAGATGCTTGGAACTCTCATCTGTTGGGAGTGTGATTTTACTTATATTGACTTCAAGAATGTAAGCATTGATAAAAATATAAACAAAAAGTGGCATGCTTTGAGAAAGAGATATTTCAGGTTATCCCTTCATGACCATCTGTCAAATGTGAAACAGATAACTTTAAGTGAATAATGGGATTAAGGAAAGGAAGTTACACAGAGCTATTTCAGGAATCTGAAAAGGAAAGCTCATTCTTATTCTCACGCACTTGTTCTGATGGTCCTTCATATTAGATTAATTACTTAACTGTCTGAGGGTTGTGCTATGATAATCTGCTTAAATCCTGAAATTATTTTAGCATCTTTGAACCTGTAATAAACTTGTATTTAATAAAAGAGAGAAAGGCATTATAGGTAGCCCTTGCTTAACAACCACATTTGGAACAGGCAACTTCATTGCTAAGTGTGTGACTTGCCATTTTACTGCCAACTTTTCCATTGACTGCTTGTTGAAAGCTGGCTATGAAAAACGCAAATGGTAATTAGGTGCTCACAGGACACTCTGAAAATTGTAAATGTCCGCCGGTTACAAAGCACCCAAATCTCGATAATGTGACTGAAGGCGCTACAATAAATACAATACATGACAATAAATGTGAGGACCAGGTGAAAAATTAGTTTTTCAGCGCCATTATAAATTTTAACAAGGCAGTTGTTAAGTGAGGATTACTTATATTTACTTTGGGTAATGAACTAAAGATTTTCTTTTTAAAAATTGCATCCAAGATCCCTGTCCTAGAGAAGTACTACATTTGTCACATCCTTTGTAACCTAACAGCTTGACTAAAAGATATACATACTTTTGGATAAAGAACAATAATTTCCAAGGAGGAGGAGGTTTATGGAAAGAAGCAATGAAGTAGTCTGGGTCCAAGCTTTATAGGTTTTAAAGGTAATCTGTAGTTTATTTCATCACAAACAGCTCAATAGGCAACACAGCACTTTAAGATAATTTGTAATGGGATATCTGAGCTCTTCAAGAGACCATTCTATAGCAACTAGGTTTTAAGAAAAGGAATACATCATATCTCTCTGGAACTGTGGCTTCTGAATCTAATTCCAATTTCATCCCTTCCATTATTGACTCAAGAAGGTATTCATGACAGAGAAATAGATTGGGTTCTCATCTGCATATTGACAACACCCTGACTAATCTCATGATTTTCCTGTAGAAACTTAAGTACCATTTGAAACAAAATGAAGCTCTGAGGGACAACTTCTTAGTGCCTGTTTAAAACAAATTCCACCCTGAAAGATAGAAATGGAACCACTCAAAGCAGTACCTCCTCTTATTTTGAAATCTTTCAGGTAGCCTGGAAGGATAGCAGGATCTGTGACTTTGAAAGCTGTTGAGAAAATCAGAGTTACCAACTCCTCTGATACTGACAGACAATCCATCAGGTCAGCCAAGGATACTTCAGTCCTGAAACCCACAAAGTCAGTTTGAAAAGGATCAAGATAATCTACTTTTTCCAGCCCTGCCCACAGCTCACAAGACTAACCCTCTTGTCACTTTACCTAGCCATGGATGTTTAGATATTGGTTTATCATTTCCTGGCTCTGAAATATCCAATGTAACTGCTATGGAAGAGAACTAACAATTGCCTCAAGTATGCCTCCTCTTGCTTTCTCTTAGGAAGGTGTTTATGATACTATCCAATACATCTGTAATAGTTCCCTAGTAAGAAGCTACAAGTCAGATTAGAGCCCTTCAGGACAAGTAATCAAAAGTACCTCTCTGTCCTTACTTCATCAAATTTGAATCCAGTACAACTATACAAGGGTTGTGAGGTTAGCCCTTGAACCAACCATTCAGTTACATCATAATCTGTACCAACTCACAGACATAAGGCTCTGGGAGCAAAATACAGAGAAAAATGCTTTGTGCTGCATATTATAATGTGAGTTTCCCCAAAGTGGGTCAATTTTGGGAATACAAGGGTTAATGGGACTATTCGAGGAGTCAATTATTATTGTCATTGCTATTGGTGGCACTATTAGTTGAACTAGTATTTATTAATACTATAATACTTTTAGATAAATGTTTGGGGGTTGATGAACAATCTGAAACTTCATGAGGGGATTGATAAACTGAAAAAAATGGGAATCCCGGCGCTAATAGCATATGCCTTAAAAAATCTTTGTATTGCCCCTCAACTAAATGCATGGTAATTCTTTCTCCACCTGCAATCCTTGTAAGCCTTGCTGTTCCAGCTCCTGACGCTCATGGGGCCATCTTTAACGCAGGTCAGAGAGAGTGCTTAGAAACAATAGTGTGGCAAATCCTTAAAAAAAATTTTCCACTTTCATTTGAGAGCAACGGCAAGCAATGGTTTGACTGACAGGCTATTTATATTCGTTTCTAATTGCTATTTCTGTGGCTGCCCAAACATGTTAGATTCTATGTGCCAAAAAGAATTAATACCAGCAACATGGATAGTTAAAGCAGCGCAAGATCAGAAGATGTGAAGATATCTGGCCCATAAAATCGCCAAGTCGGACACGATTGAATGGATAACATCATCATCATGGATAATTAAGACAATAAAGATAGCGATACTGAGATAAAGCCACAAGAATACAAAACCCATTCAGATTGAATAGTGGACTCCCTTGTGTCCAGGGAATGTTTTCTCAGAAGACACAGCAACTATGACAGCTTGTATAATATGCATAATATATGACCACTGTTGTTGGGGATTTTACATTGTAAAACATAATTTCTTTCTCAGAAAGTCCAAAACTGAAACTATATTAATGCACTGTATTGAAGAATATGTGAAGCTAAAGACATTCACTCCAATAATGATATATTATTTAATAGTTGCAATCAGCCATTTGCAAGGCAACATAATACAAAGTCTAGCCATAGAGATCTTCCAATAGGACTTCCAATAGTCAAAGCTCTAGAGCTGGTCTGTCCAAATAACAGACCATGGCCTGCCAAGAAGCTTTGTGTGGCATACGAGTGCTCTTTAAAAAATAAATCCACTACTGCCAATCATCAGCACTATCAAGAAGAATCTACTGCCTTGAAAAACTGCCAATTCCTCTAAGCCTCATCACAACACTGCCAGCTCCATAGCTGCTACAGCACCACTACAGCTGATCAGTACTCCATTCTTTATGACCCACAGTTATTTTTAATTTGTTGTTGTGTCCCACTTTTTTCTTTACATGTTGTGCAGGATTGTTTTAGATGGACAAGAAAAACTAGACAAGTTAGAGAGCAAGTTAAGTGAAAAATGAGAGCTTTTTGCAGAAGACAAATTCATTAGGAAAGCTTAAGAAAATGACATTCAGGGAAGAACTTAGTTTCTGCGTCAATCTGCTTCAGCTTCTTTTGATTTTGAAAGAGTGTGTACATTCCTTCTGAAATTGATTTTGATAAATCAGTATGATGTCAGTCAATAAAAGGGGGTGGGAGAAAATCTGCCTGGACTGGGGTACATTCACACCCGATTGAGAGACTATGATCCTTTGTTGGGTATTAAAATCAAGAATATTTTTTCCACAGTTCCCATGACTATAGTTATTCTTGGCTGCTGACATTTTTCATCAATAGTGGCAATTGTTGATACCCTTGAAATTCAACCTGACTTTTTTCCCTTGATGATTCTGAGTATATGTAATGAGGATCACATTAACAATAACAGAACAGCACTGTATCACTATTAATGACCCAGATTTTACTTAGCTGCTTAAACTTCAAAGACCCTCTGGAAAAGCCAGACTTGGAGGAGAAGCCGTTCCAAAGAAGGGGAATGGCCACCAGAAATGCTCACCTGTCACCTCCTTGCCTTCTTCTATTGTATATATGGATAAGACAGGAACTTCTCTAGTCACTTGGATCAAATAAAGTTTTAAGACTAACCTGTGCAGAAGTCTCAAGTACTATAGGCTATTAATTCCTATGATATGATTCCTGAAGTATGTAATAGTAACAGCTTTCATTCTAACTGATGAGGCAGACACACTTGAGGATGAAGCTTCTTTACATGAATAAATAGGGGCTTGTTCCTCTAAAACATACCATCTTCATCCTTTCATCATCAATAGTTCATCAGTTCTCAAGAGAAGTTTGGAACAAGCAAGAAAAATGTTACTATCTTCTGGCCTTAATAACTAGCAGGACATTCAAGAGATTTAGAAATCAGAAATGCTGCAATCTCATCTTCCTGTCAGATATTCTTGGTTTCCGGAAATTCTGCTCTACTTTCATTAATCTTATTGGACTGAAGGCCAGAAATAGCTCTATAATCTACTGTGACTGATTTTATTGCATCTCTTCAACTGGCTTTCTGTTTTCAAAACTTTATTAAAACCACAGTGAGCTAAATAACTTGTTCTCATTTTCTGACAGATAAATGCTAGACAAACTTAATTTCCAACTAATTATTTAAAAAAACCCTCTACAGATATTTCCAACAAATTCTGAAGTGTCTTGTTTCCAAAATATTTCTTCCTGAATAGTGCAGCCAGCAATGAGAAATAAAAATCGTCCCTGTCCCCCCAAACACACAGCATTTTAAAGTGATATCTAGCATATTTGTAGGGAAGCTGAGGGAGAGAATCAGACTCTCAGCCCTTATTGAGAGTCTCTGAATAGATGTTCCCAGGCCAGCAGAATGTCAGAATCCCACCAGACCACTTGAAAGGGCTCGGGAGCCTTTCCTGATTTAGCATTCATTCAGCTTCCCCAGCTAAACAGTCCAGGAATGAAAAGATAGTGTGCGTAAATCCCTGCTTTAGACAGCCCATTAAAACAATGGAGGAAAAAAATAGACCCCAAAAGCCTTTTGGATGAAGTCATTGGTTTTCAATGAACAGGCAGCAAAGGTTTTCCTGTTTTGTTCTTCCAATCTTTGTAGCATTGCAAACAAATCCACTCATGAAGAAGCTGAATGTTAGGCTAGCAAGTTTTTTTTTAAACTACTCTATGGATGAAATTTAATCCAGATTATTAAATGCACTGGAAGATAAATTCTTTCCCTCTTTTTTTTTTAGAGAAACCCAAAGTAGATATGGTATTGCTCATTAATATCCTGGAATTCTTGGGGATTGTCTTTATTCACTATGGAACGGAGAGACTTAATTACAAAGGTGGAATATTCTAACCCTTTGGTCCAACTCCACAGGAAACATTCATCTCAGAAAGTATAGGATCTATTCTTTACATAGCTGAGTTAATCCCACTTTGAGCTGGATTATGGAAGGCATCTCCTGTTAATAATAGGTGCAAAGTCCTTGAGAGGGCATCAGCTGTTGAAGCATTTTCTACTTTTGGTTGCTTGCTTCCAACGGAGTTCATTAGATCACTTGATAGCTTATGAATTGGGCTGTGGGCTTCATATACCACTGAAATCAAGGATGGTTTTGTGAAAGTAATGCCTTTAAAAAAAGGCCATGTTTTAGTTAGAGCCAGTTTCTGTTTCCCTAGTTGTTCTGCCTGGGTTTGTAGCCCAAAGAGAAAGTTAAGGGTAAGTGAAATAAGGCTGCAGCCTGCTCTCTTGTCCTGCTTGGCTTTAGTTTCCAAAAGAGTCTTTAGATACTTTTTTTTTTTTTTTTTAAAAGGAAATTGGAATCTGCAAAACAAAATAGTAATTTAACATTGTGTTGATTTACAAGAATGCTTCTGGAACGCACAGACGTGGCTCATAAGCATCCGTGAAGGGGTCAACAAAGTCAAGAAAGCAGCTGAAACCCCACAATTGAAACCCTGCCTCTTTTTTACATATATTGTGCATGCAACATACGTTAAACAGGGTCAGAACTTTGACTGCATGGCCATGGCCATCGTCTTCATTGTTTGACTATTCCTCCCTGCAAAACGTTCTTCCCACTTGTGTGGCTGGGGAGCTCGAGAGGAGCTAGTTCACCTTCTGATAAATGGTGTTGTGATTCACTACACTTACATCCCAGTTGTTTTGTGAATAGGTAAAGCCACTCACAGCAGCCATTTTGGAATCCTTTCAGAATTCTCAAAGGTGCCCCAGCCCAAAACAACAGTATGTGTTTGCTCAATGAATTTAGTAAATTGGGACAAATTATAAATTTTTAGAGAATTAATGTTCAGGAACAACACACTTTCTTATTAATATTAAATATTTGGCATGGATTGGGATTCCTGTGTATCAAGAAAATTCTAGTGAACGCTATGCCAGTCTGTGAGATAAGTATAAATTCCTCTAATCAGACATTTATTTGTTCTGCTTCCCTTCATTTGACAGAGTGATGAAATGGAAAATCTAGTTTTTGTGTTTAATGTGAAATCTAAAGGACTGGAACATTTTCTAAGAGCCAAATGTGGAGTTGGCAAGAAAGCAAAGCAAAGGTTAAATGGCTGAGATGGCAGACATTAAATTGTTAGAAAAGTAATTCAGCTTTAAGAAAGACAAATCCATTCTAGGGATTTCTTTTTATCTGTGTAGAGCTTCAGATTGGGGCAAAGAAAGGGATAATTCAGTTTTGAACACAACAGGGAAGTGTGTTCTAAAGACATTATGAAGACTAGCTGACCACATTAGAAATTATAGTCATACCTTTCTGGACCAATATAAAAACACAACTGGAACAAATAATAACTCAAAAGGTTCCATTAAAACCAGAAACTTACTTATTAGGAATACCTACAAGCAAATATGAAAAAGAAATAATATATTTAATAACACACATTTTGACTGCAGCAAGAATAATATACGCGCAAAACTAGAAACAAGAAGAGGTACCAACTCAAGAGAAATTAATATCCAAAATTATGGAATGCGCGGAGATGGATAGACTCACTAAGGAGATCCAAGGAAAGGAAGAATCTGAATATTATCTGGTCTGGCAAAAGTGGTATAAATGGTTAGAGGAAAGTAAAAAAAAAGAAGAAAGAAAGAAAAATTAAAGAAAAGAAAAGATATCAATAGAGTAAAATAAATTTTTACATCAAATAAAATTTAAAGAAGAGACACCAGATATCAATAAAATAATATCATTATATATCATTATAATATCATTATATAAGGTGAGAGAAATAATATAATATATATAGGATATAGATATTGTAAAAATTCAGATATTATAAGTAGATATCTTTAAGATGACGCCTGTTGTATATTGTTTTACTTGTATTTATAAATGTATTTTGTGGTTTCTTAAATTAATAAGAATTAAAAAATTAAAAAAAAAGAAATTACAGTCATACCTTGAGACTTGACTGCTTTAAAAATCATCAGATTTGGTAGTTGACGTGCAAGGTAGAACTTGTCAGTATGGGTCACTGCAGTGGTGAAATTCAATTTTTTTTTTTACTACCAGTTCTGTGGGCGTGGCTTGGAGGGCGTGGCTTGGTGGGCATGGCAGGGGAAGGATACTGCAAAATCTCCATTCCCAGCCCATTCCAGGGGAAGGATACTGCAAAATCCTCATTCCCTCACCACTCCTGGGGGAAGGACATTGCAAAATCTCCATTCCCAACCCACTCTGGAGCCAGCCAGAGGTGGTATTTGCCGATTTTCTGAATTACTCAAAATTTCTGCTACTGGTTTTCCAGAACCTGTCAGAACCTGCTGGATTTCACCCCTGGTGTGGGCTGCCTCATGACTCACTACCCTTTTTGGCTGAAGGTCATGTATTAAGTCATGTGGTTTGTTTCATACTTGTTGTTTTTAGTAGTCGTCATGCCTCCTGGAATCAATTAACAATGTACCACTGTATTCATTTGAGAATTTCTGAGCAGCTTCTTGGAAGAAAGTAGCAGGAAAAACTAGTGCTTTCTTGGATCAGTTGTAGTCTGCCTTATTTATTTTATTCTGTTTTATTTAAAATACTTATATCGCCGCCTATCTTCTAACCTCCATTATATGGAATCCATATAATGGATTATAACATCCATTAATTTTTCAAAAAATACCTGTGCAGTAACTATATCATAGCAATATTAAGAAGAGATATATTGAAAAAGCAAGGAAATTAACTTGCTGATTGATAATTGGCTTTGTATATCATGCTTCAATAACTCAAGTTTGTCTCAATTTCTTGTTTTAACGTCTTACTTTCCATATCTTTTTGAACTCCTTTGTCTGTTATTCCCTTGCAAATTTAAGTAGCCTGCCAGGCAATGGTTTTGGTTGTTCTGCGCATGTGTACATTCTGATTTTGAGAAGAAAATGCATTTGGAGCGCCATTTCAGTTGAACTAATTAACATTAATTCTGGGACTAATTTAATCCTGAGTTTTCAAATAATAATATTCAAAACCTGCCTCTTTTTATAGCTTACACTTTTATAGCACTTTTAGTATTCTGGGTTGGTTTGAATTTCTTCTTTATGGGTTTGTTCAACATTATTTTATAAATGTCCTAGATGAGATGATTCCTATAAAATTCATGTTTCATAGAAACTTCCAGCTTTTTATAGCTTCTGTTCTCTGAGCAATGTAAGTAAAGAAGCTACTAGGTTGCAATTCCAGAAGGTTAGAAAAGGTTGAAATTCTGGGCCAAGATTATTTTAATTAACTTGCTTTCTGGGAAACACTAAATCTTTGTAAATATATTGTTATCTCATATGTCTCTACTAATATTTCATTGACTTTGGCTATTTAAGGAAAATGGTCAAGGACTGTTTTATCGCCCATGCAAATAAATAAGCCACATTTTGAATCATGTTTACAAATAAATCTGATTTTGGTAGTCTCTGTAATTTCCCACATTCTTGGTTGCAAATTCTTCAATATATGAGGTATAAGACAAAGAACTGAGCTGTTTAGGAGCTACAAATTGTTTATGATAGGAGCTGAATGCAGGCCATAACAACTGGCAATTTGATAGCAATACACGTAGCATTTTGTAAAAATGCCAGAAAAAAGACCAGCTCCAAAACCAGGTCATTAGAAGGAAGTCTAAGACAGAATTCCTTCCAGCCTCTCTTGTCCCCACATTGGGGGAGATAGGCAAATAGATATCCCAAAGATGCTTTTTCAATAGGCAACTGGACTTTCTGTTTTTTCTTTGAAGATGTTTTGCTTTTCATCCAAGAAGCTCCTTCAACTAAATAAGCTTCTTGGATGAGAAGTGACACCTCTTCGAAGAAAAAAACTGTTGCCTATTGAAAAAGCACCTTTGGGACAACCATGACCTGGTTGACTGAAAATCTCCATAGACATTTAAGCAAATAGGTATTGCTTATTTGCATGATCACGATTTTCATGGAAACTATTGGAGTTTCTTTGACAACCACAGTAGACTCTATTAAATATATAATAATGGATGTGAGCTCAATCACAGAAAAATTGGCCTTTTTCATTCTCAAACTCCTCCACTCAGTCTAGATGGCTTCATGTCTCTGTATATGGAGAAGGGAATTGTCCCTTTGTCTGTGCAAAGAGAAACAGAGTGTGATCTGGCATTAAGGACAAGGCTTCATAATAGGGAAGGAGAGAAATCAAGAGACCATGAGTTCTAGTCCCACTTTTGACATGAGAACCGACTGATGACTTTGAGCCAGTCATTGTCAACCCAATCCACCTCACAGGGTGGTTGTTGTTGTGAGGAAAATTGAGGGAGAAGGATTAGGTATGTTCCTTTTCTTGAGTTATTTTTTTAAAATAATAAAAGGCAAGATAAAAAAACAGAATAAAGCAGATATTTCTGACCTCGCAAAGAAGTTCTGCAAGACCATTTTTCCAACTTTGATCCTGCATGGGGCTTTTAAATCTCTCACCTGGAGCAAAGGTCTCCCCTGATTTTCACAGGCTTACGCAACCTCTCAAACAAGTTAATGAACTCTCACAAGATCATTTAAAGATATTTGGTGATTCAGCATGTGATTTTCTTTTTTTATGCCCAGGCCATTGCTAGATGTTATCTAGGAATGGGAATAGCTGCTGAGGGTGGGGAGCGCTACCTGCATAAAATATTTTATTTTGTGAAAGAAAAAATATTGTCATAATTTAGACCATAAAATTGTTTTGAAGCACAAAATGGCCAAAGTTAAGTAGATCAGTTATCATCATAAGAAAAACCAACTCTAGACCTAAAGTTTACATTCTGTCCCAGAAATAATTTGCATTTGAAGAGAGAATTATCTCTTGGCTTTTGTTTTTTCATATTTATGGGAAGGTAGAAAGTGAACAAAGGATGACTAGTTTGTATAATTTATACATAGCTCTGTATCTGAAATGCTCTGTATCTAATCAGATAGAATTACGGCAAAATTCATCTGTATCAGGCGTTTCCAACCCACAGCCTATGGGCTGCATGAGGCCCTGGACAGCTAGTATTGTGACCCTACAAGATCTTAAACTTTTAATATCATGTGATTTATATACATTAATGAAAGTGTTTATTTTATATATGGCCCAGGACAATTCCTCTTCGCTCAGTGAGACCCAAGCAAGCCAAAAAGATGGACACCCATGATCTATGTATATGCAAGGAGGTCTTTTGAAATGTATCACTCTTTTAAATGCAATTTGAGGACAGCTCAGTTGAAGTTGTCCAGTCTTTCTGAAATATTTATTTATTTTAGAAAAATTGATATTGCCGTCAACTCGCCCATGGCGACTCAAAGCGGCTTACATTAATATAAAAACAGTACAAAAACAATAATAGAATATGTATAACCCTAAATTGGCCCTAAGGCCTAATCAGGTTGACAGAACTGTTTTAGGCATTTCTCACAATGGTTATACTCGTATCTCCTTTCAAATCTCCCCCCACCCCACAAAGCCTGTCCCAAATCCCTGCCCCAACACCAGAAATCTCTGTAACAAATAGAATGATAGCGAAATGACATACCTTTTAATGTAAGTATGTAAGCCACAAACATTTGAGGATGACATTATCACCCACACATTTTCCCCCTATGACAATAACTTGGTAAATATTTTTTTCTTTCCTTTCTTTCAGGTGAAGTCTGTCATAAATCTTTTGTTTGCTGCATATACAGGAGACGTGTCTGCCCTTAGAAGGTAAAACCAATCTTAGAAGGAAATGTTTGCTTGAGACGGTTACGCTTAAATAAAACGTGTGTCTGCTGTAATTCTGTGTGTATGTATAAGGCTTTCTCAATTCATACATGCATGTGCACTAGTCAAAATAAATATGGGATCAAAGGGACCTTTTCCCCCAGAATTAAAGCAGCTCCTTCCGCCCCCCCCGCCCCCCCCGCCCCCCCCTCCAAATTCAGATTTACTGAAGTAGAGAATCCTTTCTTCCCATGGAGAAGATTCATCCAAGCAAACTTTATTTTATCCCAGTTCCCTTGCAAAAGGGAGTTACAATTTCTTAACATGCCCATGTATCTCTCCTGCTCCCCCAAAGTTTTCCTCCACTGTGAAGACAGAAAGACTCCCCAAGTCAAGCTTGACTACTGCTAACAGCAGACACACACACACACACACACACACACACACACACACACACATTGCTGAATTTCTTGGCAGCACTACAGAAGTTATTTGCATTTTTGGGGCATTTTAATTTCCTTCCCAATCTACTAACTTGCTCAAATTGCCTAGGGCTTTTCCATTCAAGCACTGTCTGGATTTGATCTGCTTTGCTTTGGAAGAATCCTGTCAGCCTTAGCCTAGACAGAAAGCACAACCAGTTGGATTAATTTTACTTTATTGCAAGGTTACATTAGCAGAATCCTGTGAGTCTCAAAATAAATCTCTCTCTCCCACCCCCACCCCCATATTTGCAGCCCAAGATACTAGGGAGGATCCCTTCTGAGATGTTGGTCATGCCCACATTCCTTTTGCATGCTATACTGCTTCTTGTCTGGCCATACTCTGGTTGTCTCTTCCCCCTGTCTCCTAAGGTCATTTCTACATATTATCTCAAACCTGCTGTCCATAGACTGCTTGTCTAGAGGGGAAATCAGTTCAAAATATATATCAAGTGAGCTCGAAGTTGGAGGTGTGAAGTGGGACATTTGAGGAGCAGAACAGTCAGATCAGAGGAAAATCTAAGGAAATGGGCCGTGGTAAAAATGGTGTGGTGGTTCTGCCTTTATTTCAGCACCTTAGTTGATCAGGCTGCCTCTATCTTATCCCAGTGATTTAAAAAAATAAAAATTGATTGCTTGGTTGCTCTGGAATGCTTGGAAACTTACTGTGGACTCGGTCTGCCCAAGGCCCTCAGATTTTGCTGAGTTCCAAATAGAGTAGATGCCTTTAAGCTGTCTTTCTATATATGGATGTCTGATGGCTGGATAAGCCATTATTAGTTAAAGAAAAAGAGAATCTGATAGCAAAAGGAGACTTTGAAAAAAGGAGAATTTGTAGATAGATGATAGACACAATGGGATGGGGAAAGAAAGCATAAGAGAGAATTACACTGAAGAATTAAAATTAATTCAGTGCTTGATTCAGTTCTTCAATTTTCCTCTATTTCAGCTCAACCATAGTTAAGCATCATAATTCTGGAGTCCTAGCATAACAACAACAACAACAACAACAACAACAATTTTATTTCTATACCGCCCTTCTCCCAAAGGACTCAGGGCGGTGTACAGTCTATTAAAAGCAAAAAGACAAACATAAATTAAAAATAATTAAAATTATTAAATAATTTCAGCTCAAATATTAAATATAAAACCCCAAATTTAAAACCCCAAATTTAAAATGTCCAGTTAAAATCATTACATTGATAGCCCAGCCTGGCGGAACAACAAGGTTTTGAGGGCACAGCGAAATACACGGAGGTCAGAGATCTTACGCATTTCCGGGGGCAGTTCATTCCAAAGGGCAGGGGTTCCCACAGAGTAGGCCCTCCCCCTGGGTGTCGCCAGCCGACATAACTTGGCCAATGGCACCCTGAGGAGACCCTCTCTGTGGGAGCGGACTGGCTGGTGGGAGGCTACTGGTGGCAGAAGTCGGTCTTGACTAACATAATAGTGAAGAACACTTCCAATTTTAATCAGGACTGTGACCGAGGACCATGCTACAATGTAGTTCCCACTATGGGGCCAGTGGAAACAGAGATTTCCTTGGCATCCTGTGGGCTCCATGCCCACCTGACATTTTTTGTTTGGTTGCTATCTCTGACAACGTGCCAGTTCTTTTCCTAATGGGCAAGTGCTCCATCTCATGGCAACCAGCTTTAAACAATCCTAACGTGTTCGCTGGGCCAAATGTTTAGAGGCAGCTGATAGTTTAACTCAAATGTTATTTGTGATTAGGTTCTTCTCCTTCCATTTTTTCAGATTTGCCTTGTCGGGTATGGATATGGAACAAAGAGACTATGATTCTCGAACAGCGTTGCATGTAGCAGCTGCAGAAGGTTGGGACCATGAATACTGTCTAAACTAGCTGTTACATTTGGTATGGGGAGTATAATGAGTTTATGCACTTATCTCTTTTTGTATTTTAGGTCATGTAGAGGTAGTTAAATTTTTGCTGGAAGCTTGCAAAGTGAATCCTTTCCCCAAAGACAGGTGAGCATCTGTATGAAAGGTATAGTCGAGAGTTAATTAACTTTATTAAAAGTGATGCATGCTAGCACTGGCTTCATAAGCGGTATGCTTCAAGAAATTCATACCCTAAAATTTTGATATTTTTCACAAAGTGTAATGAAACTTCTGCCCCTTTACGTTAGCCATCGATTAAATCTTCTAGGTCAAGATGTGGAAATGGAGTAAGCCTCAGGCTTCTTCGCAAAACAAAATGTAAAATCCTTGGGGTGGGAGATGTCAATGAATCAAGGCAACAGTAAAATAACATGCAGTATGTACATATGTGGACCTGTGTTGACTCCTGTTGGCTGCCTAGATAGGTCCCTGCGGTTTTCTTGGCAAGATCTCAAAAGTGGTTTGCCATTGTCCTTTTCTAGGGCTGAGTGAGAGTGACTGCCCCAAAGTCCCCCAGATAATATAGTATGGTGATGGCTAAACTTTTTGCCATTGTGTGCCAAATGTGGGGGCAGCGTGGGGTGGGGGGGTGTCGCCCACACATGTGCCCACACCCATAATCTTATACACCCTTGGCACGTGATTGCACGGTGGGCCCAGTAGGCCCATTTTTCACTCTCCCCAGGCTACAGAGCCTTTCTAGGAACCTGGGGAGGGTGAAAATGGCCTTCCCGACACACACCCCCCCGGAGGTCCTCTGGAGGCTGGACCCTGTTTCCTGACTTCCGGTGGGCCCCAAGGCCCAAAAATCAGCTGGCCAGCGTGCGCATACATGCCGAAGCTGAGCTTGTCTGCCCACGATACCGCTCTGTGTGCCACCTGTGGCACATGTGCCATAGGTTCGCCATCACGGATCCAGAATATTATTATTTTGTCAGCATTCATGCCTCTTCTTGCAAATTAACATAGTTACCCCATTTTTATTGAGTACAGGAGGCAAGTCTTAACCGCCTGAGTTCACTGGATTTAAGTTCATCTAAATGAAACACTGAGTTGGAATGCCTCACAGTTAACATTCCTGAGAGGTGTATGTGTACTTACACCATTCTTGGTTTACAAAAATTAATCATTAACTTTAATTTGAATTTCTCCTTTAGTTTTATGGCTTTTCAAGACTGCTGCAGACGGAACTGTCTCGTCTAGCATCAATTCATTTAGCAAATTAGAGTTGAAATAAATAAACTTGGAGACCTTAGAATTGGGTCATATAAAGTGATAGTAAGACTTCTGTTGGTGATAGAACACCACTCTGGAGGGAACAAAAATTAATCAGTAGTGGGAATTGTACAGTGGGATATTCAGGCCTGGTGCAGTTCACTTTCCCCCCACCCCCCATCTGTCTCTCTATTTAGCCATGAACACGAGCTATTTCTTAAATGCCTGCTTCCAAATTATATACCATAATTTTCCTAGAAAGGCAAGGTATTTTAAGAAACTTCCATTTTAAGCTCAATTGCTATTTACTATTTAAGAATATTCTTCCTGTCCCTATTCTTTACAAAAAATACAAAATATGGATAAATTAAGGTACTTTTTTTTTTTTTGGAAAGACAGTGAATGTCAGTTCAGATATTTTCCAAGACTAGTAATTCTGGGCAATTGTAGTCTTCATGAAGCCAACCAGCCTAGGTTTCAGGATAGGATGATAATCATTAAGCTATCCCAAATAATATCTGGAGCCAGTTTGGTGTAGTAGTGTAGGCTAGAAACTGGGAGACTATGTTCCAGTCCTGCCTTAAGCACAAGGCCAGCTGGATGACTTTGGGACAGTTCTTCTCGCTCAGACCTAGGAAGCAGGCAATGACAAACCTCTTCTGAAAATCCTTGCTAAGAAAACTGCAGGGACTTGCCTAGATAGTTGCCAGGAGTTGACAAAGATTCAAAGCTACAAAAACAATTAATAAAAGTACCCTAGATTTAATAATAGTTGGTAAGAAAGACAAAAAAAAAAGTCTAGATAGTGGATGTTGCAGTACCAAACGACAGCAAAAGAGAAGAGAAAGAACTGGAGAAAATCCCAAAGTACAAAGACCTGCAAATAGAAGTAGAATGACTATGGCAAAAGAAAGCAAAGATAGTAGTAAAAGTAATAGGCACTTTGGGTGCAATCCAGTGGTGGGTTCCTCCCGGTTTGGCCCGATTCTGAGCCGGTAGCGGTGATAATATGACGTCACTGAACTGGTTCTGCCTCCCCGTGCGCCCCGCCCACCCCCTGCGCCCGCCCACCCCCGCCTTATTCTTACCTTTTATTTGGCCCCACCCCCAATCTATTGCTGCCTCAGAGTCCTAGCTGATGGCTAGAGGGGAAAAAACTGTTTAAACTCTTGCCGGGGGGCTTCAAAGGGCCACCATACAGCTGATCAGTGTTAAAAGAAAACAAATGAGTAGACCAGTGCCTGCAAAAATACATGAGTAGATCAGTGCCTGCAAAAAATAAATGGGTAGATTGTTACAGCTCTGCAAGCAGTTAAAAGCCTGGTAGACCAGTACCTCTGCTAAATCCTAAATAATTGTCACATGACCATCAAGCTACCCCCACAAAATAAGCCACACCCACAGAACCAGTAGTAAAAAAATTTAGAACCCACCCGTGGTGCAATCCCAAATCATCTGAAGCACCACTTGAACACCATTGGCACTGACAAAATGCCCATCAGTCCATAGCAAAATCAACTTTACCTGGAACAGCTTACATCCTTGCGATGATACTTTTATCCCAGGTTTTCGGGAAGGATTTGATAGGTGGATAAAAATGCCAAATCTAGTCTAAACCTCTGGTAGCAATATCTGGCCTTGTCAAGTGACAGGCCACATTGTTGATTTGCTTCATTGTCCAGGAGAGGAAGACAATGATCTAGGTATAGAAAGGCAGTATGGGGTTGGGTAGTAAATCTGTTAGAATAGGCTGCCCTCAAAATTAGAATCTGATAGTTTTCTTGGCTGCTGTGGGGCTTTTTCATTTACAGTCAATGATATCATTGAAACCTCGATAGAGGTCTGGGGTAGAGAAATGATCTGAGTAATTGCTCCTGCTTGCTAAGTCAAATGGGTTCTTTGATTTTCCAAGGGCTCAAGACCATAAAGCAGCAGGCCCAACTAATAGACAGTGGAATAAGATTCAAAGGAATCCAGTCAAGCAACAGACAAAGCTCATGTTAAAGCCCATGCTTTGTCTTTAGGGCAGACAAACTAGTTATTCTTTGCTGTTACCATTGTATCCATTAATCTACCCACCGTAAGAAGTCGCTTACATCAAAGGTCTAGTAAAGCACCAGTTTGCTTCAACCTGGATTGTTTGGTAATTCCCTGTTTCCCCGAAAATAAGACATCTCCTGATAATAAGCCCAATTGGGCTTTTGAGTGCATGCACTAAAATAAGCTCTCCCCGAAACTATTTAAACATATGCACAGCTGGTCCCCGCCATTACCTCTGGTTAGGTTTAGAGAGAGCAGGAAATCAGGTAAGACAGCAAGAGGAGTCCCGTCTTGCTCCATGTGCCCCCACATAATAAGACCCCCCTGAAAATAAGGTCAAGCGCTTATTTCGGGGTTCAAAAAAATATAAGACAGGTTCTTATTTTTTGGGAAACACTGTAGCAATAGCACTTAGACTTATATACCGCTTCACAGTGCTTTATAGCCCTCTCTAAGCAGTTTACAGAGTCAGCCTATTGCCCCCAACAATCTAGCTCCTCTTTTTACCGACCTCGGAAGGATGGAAGGCTGAGTCAACCTTGAGTTGGTCAGAATCAAACTGCCAAACTGCTGGCAGCCAGCATACTGGTACTACGTTCTAACCACTGCAGCACCACAGTAATAGCAGATCTTATGGTACACCTATGCTGTTTGCTTGTCCTTCCATCATAGTAAAATAGGACTTGACGTGTATTCATTCAGACTGAAGATGAAGACAGGTTACTTGGTAGTAGGAGAAAACAAATTAAGCATGATTTACCCTGATCACCCAGACTGGTCTGGCCAAGTGATTACAGAGTGTTTCATTGAAGGAAGGAGCTGAATCATCAGATTTTAAGAGGTCTACTGTAAAGAAGCCCATCAAACAGCATTAACTTCCAGTCAGTCACTAATATGTAGAGGGACAAGCTCACCTGAAACTCCATTTTGGGGAGCCAGGTGGGCACCCACTTTTCAAGCGGGGGTTTTCTCTACAGGGAGCATTCGTTTTAGAAGCTAAACAGAGAGAGGTTTGTTCATTAGAAAGGGAGGATGGAAATCTTTGTATAAATACATGAGTGTTAATTTAGAACCTGTTAAGAGGTAGGTATGTTAAAGATGCCTTTAACATACCTACCACCTCTTGTTAAATTTTCTTCCAGATGGAACAATACACCTATGGATGAAGCTTTGCACTTTGGACATCATGATGTATTCAAAATTCTTCAAGAATATCAAGTTCAGTACACCCCTCCAGACAACTCTAGTAATGGAAAAGAAAACCAAACTGTACAGAAAAACCTGGATGGCTTACTATAACACTCTTCTGACTGAGATTCAAAGTTAATGATCTATTTAATTGTGGAAAATGATTATGAAGAGTGTGAGTGTTTCTGTTGGATAGTGATGTATATTTTCCAGAGTACTGCTTTGTTCCAATGTTACAGCAGCTTTGTTCGTTGCACACAAAAGACAACTTTCTTTTTCAGAAAAAACAACTATTCATGTGAGCAATATTACCTTGTGCTACGTGCAAGTGATAGAAATTATTGTTGGCTATACGCACAGGGGTTTTGGGGGGGTGGGGAAGGGAAAGGGTTACCTCCATGAAGCTTTACTCCATGGTCAAACTCATGAAGCTTTTTTGTCCTGCTTGCTGTGTATACATGGATAATTTTAAGAAAGCCAACTGCGAGTATACCTGAGCCAACATAGTTGTCGTCTTGCTAGATTTCGAGATCTGTTGCTCTTGTGGATTCAATCTGGCGTCTTGGAACATAAAGCACTCGAAATGTTTTCCCACCATACCTGCTTACATCATGTAATTTCTTACATATGGACTGACGGATGCTGCCTAAGCTTAACTCTTGTTCCAAGTGTTTTTATCAGGGAATCTCTTCCAAGATTTATTTGACCAAACAATGTAGGAGAATGTAAGTAGATTCCTGCACCTGTAGACCCTTTGTTCTGCTTCCCATCTCACCTCCCTCATTCAACTGGTTGAACGTTTTCCCCATGGTGAACTGTGACCTATGGCAAAACATTGTGATCAATCCACGTTTAGTTTGGTCATAAGCTGTATGTATACATGCTAAACTGGATGTTGCTTAGTGAACATGCTAAAATTCATTTATGCTAAGACAATTTTTCAACTGGGAATTCACCCTTTAAGTAGGGTGAATTCACAAGATCATTTTTTTATTTTTTTGCCTTTTGCCCTACTATTTCATTCACAGTGACACCCTCCTTCACATTTGTCCTTTCAGTTAAAAGTTTGGCCATATTGACCCTGTAGGATTAACCTCTAGAAAGTTCACTTGCAGCTGACCAGTTTTTCGCTAGAGCAGAACATTGGCCAATCCTCATATCCCAGATGCCATTATGGAAAACTCACTAATTCATACCTCCTGTGGCCAGCACATAAATAATTATTTTAAAAAATGTTGTCTATATAGGGAATGTTGCTCCAGACACACAGCCCCATTTTAAAGTGCTAGAATGTTTGTTGACTAGTCAACGTTTTAGTACTTTGTATTTTACCTTATTATTTTTGCTTTAAAACCAAATAAAAATGGTGAAGCAAATAACCAACAAATAAAAAATGGCCATATTACACAACAGCTTATTTTTCCCTTAGCCATTATACCCCCCACTCAAAAAAACACCCTTTACTTAGCAGCTACCAATCTCTTGCAAGTATAGTATAGCATTTCCTCCTTATGAGTTGTATTTCATAAATCTTTATAGTTCCTGCAGTTAGTTTATTTATGTGTATATTTACATTATCTTCAGTTCAGTTCTGCTGTTGCCTTCCATGGTTTCATTCCAAAAATAATGCAACAGTGAATTTTAAACATTTTATTTATTACATCTAAAAGTGAGCTTTATTTGTACCTTAGTACTACAGTCATCTTATTCTATCTCATTTGTGTGTGTGTGTGTGCGTGTTTGTGTTGCAGTGGACTGGCACCATTTTTAGCTTCAGGGCAGGATTATCAGTGACTTTACTGACCTGATGAGCAATTGTGACTGATTTGGCTTGACATTTGGCTTTATTATAGGGAATAAACCATGATGAATGTATTCTTTGCTTGTCACCATTTTCCCATAACTTAAACTTGAGTGTAACCATTCTGAAGGTAAGATTTATTTTCAGGATTACAAATCCAAATGCATTGCATTTTAAAATAATAAACAGGCCAAATAAAATAAAGTTAAATAAATAAAAGTAGAAAGCTTGGATTTTTTTTTCCATATCCAGTCTCCATTCTGTGAAAAGCGTACTGTGTTGTAAGGTTGTCAGTTGTGGCACCATTGCTTTAAAACTTAGAAGTTTATTCTTCGGTTCTTAATATATAGGTGGGCAATGTTTGTTTTCCTAAAGAAGCATTTGGTAAATATGGAAGGGAGTTACGTGTACCGTGTTGCTGTTAATGGGACCAGCATGAAAAAAGTCCATAGAAGACTACAATAAGTGCCCTTTATTGATTACTTAACAATAGCTACGATCATTACAGGCAACATGACACAAAATATACTGTCTTGAATTTCCTTGCACTCTGATGACATTTGTGAGAAGAACCTTCTTTCCCTCAATAACAAAGATCACATTACACACAATTTAATACTATAACAAACGCCAGCGGTGCTTACTCGGATTGTTTTTGCCAATTTCTGTAACAGCATGGGAAACAGTTGCTGGGATGCCTAGACTAAGAAAAATAAGTTATGCCTACCAGTTCTGACCAGTTCGATATGTGGTTAAAACAGGGGAGAAATGCTCCCGGTTTGGACCAGATTGCCCAATCCGGTAGCAACGGTGGCGGGTAGTTCGGAGAACCGGTAGCAAAAATCCCTGCCCCTGCAATCATTAGTGGTTGTTCTTTTTAACTTTTAAAAGCCTCTGACAATCGCACGGCTCAGCTGGGATCATCAGAGCCTTTTAAAAGCACTTTTTCTACAACTTTTTGGCCGAACTGAGTTGCCTGATCGTCATTTTTTAATAACCTCTTCGGCCAAAGAGGTTGAGAAAAAATGCTTTTAAAAGTTTAAAAAGAAAAAAAAAGGTTGGCCACGCCCACCCAGTCACATTACCTACCACCATCACCACCAAGCCACACCCGCAGAACCGGTATTAACAAATTTTACATTTCATCACTGGGTTAAAATTATCTGAAGAGGCCAAAAAGATTCAGAGACACTTTCCTTTACCTCTAAGGAACAGGTAATTGCTCTGATTAGACATTGCCTTTAAAATCATAATTATTTTTATGCATGTGAGAACCCTTATTCTCTTATTCCTATTCTCTGCAAACGTAGAGTTTTCTGTGCAATTTCAAGAGTTGCTTTTTCTCTTTTAATATTTCTTGGGAGCAAGTAACTTGACCAGCAGTCTTTCTCCGGAGATCACTGATTACAGTGAGGCAGCACCATCTTATGATCTGCCAAAAGAAGTGCATGCATTTCTGTAAACGGGAATTAATTGCAGTATTTGAGAGTTACTGTAAAAAGGAATGTTAACTTAGATTTTAATGCTTGAGAGGAACGGGGGAAGAAAGTTGAAATTATTACAGTCTCACAAGGAAACCGTGTTATAGAAATCAATTCATTTTTATCTTTTATTCATCAGAAGGGCAGCAGAGGTTGGAATGTACTGACCGACTAATATTAGGGGGAGAGCCCAGCAACCTCCCCCTAACAGTGGTGTGGCAGCAATAACTACCAAGTATCTACCCCAAGATAAAAAGATAATCCTAGATTGTTCGGGCCCAGAGGCTCTCCAGAGGAGTCAGAGACCTGTAGCTTTTCACACACGGGTCCAACTGAACCTAAGCAACCTTATATATAAAAGCTGGAAATATTATTGAACACGATACCACAAAAACAGCTACATACAGGATTACTAGATAAATATTTTTAGTAGCAAGTAAGCATTTCTGAAGGTTCAAGCCACTCTTGCTGTAAACCAGAGTACACGCCATACTACAAGATATAGAGCCTCTTAAGAGACTTAAGTGATGAGACTCCTACGGATTGTAGGAACTGCAATTGTAGGACACACTCGGATTTTATGCCAGCTGGCCTAGCCAGGGTTCACGGAGTACATTCTGTACACATCTGTAAGAGAAAACATAAATGAGCTACCAGGTTAAAAAAATCGCACCACTCCATGCAATCAATGTTGCAGGCAAGATACAAGCTTTCAGGATAACTTAGATCACAACTGCACTTAACATACAAGCTGGGCTGTTGTAATTTTGACTTCAGGTGGAAGGCCCTAACTGGCAGGAAGAGATAGATGGCTGAAACAATGTACCTGCAAAATTCATCAATTGCCTTGTAGCAAGGAGGACTACCATTTATCAAGGATAGCTATAGTGCTTATGCATCTCTTGGCTGGAGATGACAGGCTTGTTACAAAAGCAGCTTAATGCATTGTTAGACCACAAAGCAACCCAATTGTCATTTACTCACCATAATTTCTGCAGAAGTTACTTCTTGCACTACCTGATCAAATTCTTCCGGGGACATAGGCAGAAGGGCCTCAGGGCCAGGCAGTCTGGAAGGGTGGCTGAAGGATAGCAAAAGACAAAAACAATTAGTTTCTAATGAATTGGGACATGATCCATTAATCCAGGCATAACAATTGTCTCCACATCACTATTTCTAGGCTTAGTCTGCGGATAACCATCACTATTGCCTACAAACCATTCTCAATTCAATCATAGAGCCTTCTTGCCACACTGAAACACAAATGACTTGCTTTGAGCCCAACAGCCTATTCAGCCTACTAGTCGACATCAGCCAAGTTTATACTGAAATCCATTGAACTTCTATTAAAGGAGCAGGACAGGCACATTTGCACTTCCTGCTTGAGGCAACACAGAACTTGCACTTTAGGATTTTCACAAACAAATTCAGCAAGGAGGCAGCAAGGACAAGTACCTTTATTCCAGAGGTATTACTATTTTGGCCAATTCAATTTAAAAAAAAAAATGAAATGCTATGCTTGAATATTTTATCCCCAAAGCCCATCATGGACAAAACATGCAGGTGAAGACAGCTACATTTGGGAAGGTTGCTACATTTGGGACAGAACTCTTCCCTACTAGACACTGCAATACTAAACCTGCCCACGACTCATGGGAATGCATTACCCCAAAGGAGCTGCAAAATAAACGTTTTAAACGTGATTCAATACACCTGTTTTAAGTTTTCATCCTTCACCGTCACACAGCAAAAGGTTCCTTTTTTCTAAAACATAGCCCATTGTAGATTCTTCATACAACCCCTTCCCAAATTGGAGAACTAATCTTCTCTCTCTAAACCAGTTAAAATCATATGCAAATTTGATAGATTAAATTTCCTTTTGGTTTTCCTGGCAGATTTAGAGGAGGTGGAATTTGAGGAACATTCTTAATTGTAATCTCTCTGCCCACCTACAGCCAACAAGATCATCCAAGACCTGTAAAGAGCTATATCGTTCTTCTACTCCCCAAATCTATACGATGCACATGATACGAAGAGAAACAATTTTCTGTACAGGTAGTCTTCAACTTAAGAGTTCATTTAGTGGCTGTTCAAAGTTACAATGGCACAGAAAAACGTGACTTCAGACCATTTTTCACATTTATGACCATTGCCGTGTTCTGGGGATCCCCTTTTGCAAACATCTGACAAGCAAAGTCAATGGAGAAGACAGATTCACTTAACAACCCTGTTACTGACTTAACAATTGCAGTGATTCACTTAACAAATCTGGCAAGGAAGGTCATTAAATGGGGCAAAACTCAACGTATTTCTCATTTACCCACGTAAAATTTCGGCTCAATTGTGCTCTTAAGTTGAGGACTACCTATATACTAGTCAGATTTATTTGCAGGCCAATCGTTTTATGGATCTTTTATGATAGAAAACCAACTTACAATACAAACTGGACAAGGTACAAATGCATAAGCGTTGTACATAATCCCTATCAAGACGCTTAACATCCAATTTAGGGAAGGGTTTAAAAATATTTGCAGGAAGGGAAGTTTTATTTGGTTGCTGTGAAGAGGACATTGCAAAAATCCTGGGATGATGCAGCATGTAAGAAACAAAGCCAACAACTGAATTGGGAGGAAAGCAGAATAGAGACTTAACTGGGAGAATAGCATGCAGCAGTCAAGCAGGAGTAGAAAGTAGAAAGGAAGGCTATGTGAAAGCAATCAGCCAGCCTTTTCACTGTGAATGCTCTGTTCACCATCCTCCTCCCCTTTAAGGACCCTGACCTGGGACAACTCTTTGCCATTCAATTCCTCCTCTTCATCCTCCCCCCTCAACCCACCTCTTCCTCCAGCCAATTATTTATTTATTATTGTTTATTTATTGGTTCGATTTATATACCGCCCTTCTCCAGAGACTCAGGGCGGCTTACAATGCGTTAAGCAATAGCCTTCATATTTTTGTATATACCTGCTTAGTAGGGCTTTTGCCCCCCTCCCCCAAGCGGTGTTCTTTTTTATACAAACTCAGCTTATTGCCCCCACAATCCGGGTCCTCATTTTATCTACCTCGGAAGGATGGAAGGCTGAGTCAACCTTAAGCCTGGTGAGATTCGAACTTGCAGTATTGCAGGCAGCTGGTGCTACTTAACAGCACTTTATTCTGCTGCGCCACCAAGGCTCATAATATTGCCGCCAACCTTATCACACCCTCAGACACCCCCAATAAACTGAGGAAGTCTGCTGGGTTTCCCCACCCCCTCACCCCCGATAAAAACTCTATTAAAAACCAAAGAGGCACATTATATTATTATCCAAAATCTACAACTTTATTTTGACATGCAATGCAAGAACAAAGCGTGGGCGGGCAGAAGTTCTGTCCTGCAAACTTGATTATCGGTGCTGGTGGGGGGGGGGGGAAGGTGGTGCAATCTTAGGTTCCAGAATCAGTACAGGCATAAACCAAGACCACTGTTTGGCTATGGTGGTTCCCAGAGGCCACGTTGAAGGTACACGACCACAGCACTTGAGCAAACTTGAGAAGAATGCTTCTATTCTGTCACAGTGTGATATTGGCCAGTGCTAAAGGTGACACCCCAGTACTTTCAAAGTGTACTCTCTTCTCTTCTTGGCAAACTCACACTTCAGATACAGAGATTAGTTCAGTTCTGATGTATCCTTTGCCTTTACCATCCACATCCATGGGCTCCGAAGCTAGAAAGAAGCACACAAAAAGTTTTATTTTTGCATCTGGAAAACAGAAAACATCCAGACTAAGCTAATGTCTAGGCCAGAAGTTCTCAACTGGAAGCCATATGATCCTTTGATATTTCAAGAGGCCACTGGTGAAAAACACGTAACATCTGTGGAGTCTGTGTGTCCATCAAGTGCCAAGGGACCCGCAAATAGGCAACTTGTATTATACTGCAAGTAGTGTCTTGTTGACACCAGAAAATGCACCTCTTACTGTCCCATATCTGTGGAGGCGGCACCAATGTAAAATGACTGAGAAACCTGGTCTAGACATCTCTCTCAACTTCCATTTATATCAATTTAGATGAGTGCAAAAAGGAAAAAAAAAATCTTAATAGAAAGAATTCTGGTCATGAGGCAAACATCTTTCAAACTGTTATCAATGTAGACATGAGCCAAACCCACTTTTGAAAAACAAAAATCGAAGCAGCTTGTGTGTAAGCAATGCTTTCAAATGAAGGCCAGTGACATGTTTCATATGGCACCAAACTTACTCCCTGCCCAAGATTCTAGTTCTATCCTAGAATCTAGTTCTTGATTCGAAAGAACTATTGTTGGATTCAGGGGTAGAAGAAGAGAAAGCTGAGATTTCTAATATAGTCTCTGAGGATATGCCAAGATTGAGGCATACAAGCATGCACATCTGGACACGAGAACATTGTCCTTGTAAAAAAGCAGGTTATAGAGAGAAAACTACTCACATTCTTTCTGCCTGGAGTAGTATTTTCCGAACGCATTGTCTTTGAGAGTGGCTGGATACAGGTACTTCAGTGGGTTCTCAGGAAAATTCTCTGCTGCCATCACCTTGTAATTGCGAATGATATCTGGCAGGCTGACTGCAGAGAGTTCCTTTCTTGTATAGGGCTCCACAGAGTGGAAGGATGGATCTGAGGCAAGGTGAGATGGGGTGGCGGAAAGAAACGGGAGAAGATAAGTGTTACCAGTTTTTCAATATACAACAAACATATTTTTCAATTGTCCCAAAGGTGCTTTTTTTCAAGAGGCAACGGGACTTTCTTGCTTTTTCTTTGAAGACGTTTCGCTTTTCATCCAAGAAGGAATAATTCTATACACATTATTTAAACTTCTGCACTTTGCTTTTTAATGGCCAGAAAGGCATAGCAGGATATCAATCTAATCTCTTTTCTTGTAAGCAGGGTTCTCAATCTCCCAGAAGTGGCAGTAGCAGGAACAACGAAGTTCGTATTTCAATGCAGGTGAGGCCAGTGTGAAGACCAAGAGGACTTCTGACAAAGAAGCTCTGAGGTCTCCAATCCTTCACCCTATGGGCTTAAGCATTTTACTGCAATCTCAAACATTTGCTTAAACATATATTTATGCAATTCAGGCAACCATGAATTGAGAATAATTTTGGATTCATGCAGTTTACATGCACAAGCGTACATTAAGGACTGCATTTGGGATTGTTACAGATTTCCCTCCTATACAATATTCTATTAGGGAAGTCTCAGAACCTAGCAGTATTTTCATACAAACGATATAATTAATTAAGTAGCTCTGTGGATTTTAATTTGCTCTTTTTCCTTCGGTAGTTTTATTTTTATTTTTCCTTCAGTAAGTATTCTGAGGTGGTCCTTGCTATTTTTTAAAAAACTGAATACACTATCTTCTGTTGAGGGGCTCCTGTAACTCAAATTGTCATGGTAACATGTAAAACAGTTTGTTGGCCTTTGAATGTCCACCTAACTAGTGGTGAAATCCAATTTTTTTTTACTACCGGTTCAGTGGGTATGGCTTGGTGGGCGTGGTGTGCATGGCAGGGGAAGGATATTGCAAAATCTCCATTCCCTCCTCACTCAGGGGCCAGCCAGAGGTGGTATTTGCCGGTTCTCCGAAGTACTCAAAATTTCCACTGCCCGTTCTCCAGAACCTGTTAGAACCTGCTGGATTTCATCCCTGCACCTAACCCTTGCTGGAAAAGCAAGGCTGGCCTCTCCTAGTGCTCCTGCCCTTCTTGTTGGCACAAAGTAGGCCAGGACAGCAACCCTACCTAAATTGTTGGAAGGAAGTTGCGCTCCTTTTCATGGCCTCTGCCAGTCACTCTAGAGAGCTCATGAGCCCTGGCCTGATTCAATACTTATTTGATATGATTTTTATATATGAGTAAAATATATGAGAGAGAGATTGAAGGACAGAGAAAGATGAAAAACACCAATTTTAGATATCTCCAATTTTATAGAAGGAAAATCTACTCATCAACCCTGAGTAGATAAAGAGAATGCTATTGCATTATTCCCCTATACCCATGATGGCGAACCTAAAGCACATGTGCTAGAGGTGGCACGCAGAGCCTTCTCTGTGGGCATGCGCACCGTAGCCAACTGCTCTTTCGGGTTCCGTTGTGCGCATGTGTGCTGGTCAGCTGGTCTGGCATTCATGTGCACCAGCCAGCTGCTCTCTTCCGGGTTCCGGTGCACGCATGCGCGCCAGCCAGCTGTCTGGCGCTTGACGGAACCCAGAAGAGCACCTGGCCACTGCGCACATGTGCACTGGCCAGCTGCTCTCTTCCGGGTTCCAACGTCTGGTTCGTGTGCATGCATGTGCGCACACTCTGGTTTCAGCATTCAGTGCCAAAAAGGTTAGCCATCACTGCCCTATACTGTATAACATGAGATTTGATTAAACAAAGCCAACTGGGTTCTTATATTCCATAGAATTACAGAAATTAATAGGGATTTAACTTATTGGGAGAAACCAGACCTGAGCCTGTTAAACTAAATTTTTTCAAGTCAGAGACCCAGAATCTCCTTTCTGAAGCACAAGAGCTCCCAGCACAAAGGGCATTGGCAGGCTGGTCACAACACAAAAGCCTCTCCTCCAGGTTTTGCTTACTGTTTTCTGGCCCTTCCACCCAGGTGAAAGTGATCGCTCCTTCTCGACTACTTTCACTGAACCTCAAAAGAAACGTCCCAGGCTCCATATCCTTAAGCAGGATGCGCTCTTGCTCCTTGCTGACAAAGCCCATGATGTGCCTGCAATGTGGGGAAGAAGAACATTCATATCAAAGGAGGGGCCCCTGTTTTTTAAGTGCAGAACTAGGATCTTCCAGAGTCTTTCTGCCAAAAGGAGGAAGTGGGACCTTAAATATTGAAGGACTGCATGACTCCAGTGGCAGCCCTCCCAGCGCCCTTACTATAAAGCTATGAGAAAGTCCCTCTCCCCATGTACACAGAAAAGATTTTGGTTCTTAAAGGGAAATCAGAAGAATTCCAGCAAGGGAACTACAGTTAATCCTCAATTTACAACAGTTTGCTTAGTGACCACTCAAAGTTACAAAGGCACTGAAAAAAGTAACTTATGACTGTTTTTTTTACACATGATTGTTGCAGCATCCCCATGGGCACGTGATTTACATTCGGATGCTTGACAACTGAAGCATATTTATGACGGTTGCAGTGTCCCTGGGTCATGTGATCCCCTTTTGCGACCTTCTGACAAATCAATGGGGAAGCCAGATTCGCTTAAGAACCATGTTACTAACTCAGCATCTGCAGTGATTCACTTGACAAATGTGGCAAGAAAAGATGTAAAATGGGGTAAAACTCACTTAACAAACGTCTCAGGTAGCAACATAAATCTTGGGGTCAAGATTGTGGTCGTAACGTGAGGACTTACATCTAACTAACCTTGCTACTGGAAACTCTGCAAGATTAATGCTGGGTAAAATAATTTACTTTTCCTTCAGGCAGCTGCCTGCATCCTGACAATAGGTTTTATGCTGCACCATTAAAAAAGCATTTGGCCGCGCTTGTGGGTAACATAATAGAGAAAGATTAGAAAATGATCTTTTAGGCTTTGTAGAAATCTAGAAGCACTTTAAAAGAACAGTGGAAAAACACTATAATGGTGCTTTCATGGCGACATTTAACTTTATAATCCATCCCAGATTAGTCTGAAACTCCCATATTGTTTCTCTATTTCTTCTTAAGCCTTTTTACATGCAGCAGGCATAGGGAACAATGCTCTTTCTTAAGCACTATCATAACATCATATTGAAACTGCACAGATTCCAAGTATGGAAGAACCCAGTAAGTTGCCATTACCGATGCGGTTTCTATTAAGGGAAAGAAAACAGAAGAAACATTCCCTTTCCTTGCAACAACATTGCAGACGTTCTCTAAATCTGCTATGAAGCCTCAAGTCTGAAGAACAGATTTTCAAAACTATGGTGGGAATGGTGGGAAAGAGAAAGAAATCTCATTGTGCAGAAGAAAAGAAAAACAGATTCCATTCGCACACTATGGGATTCTTCCTTTTAGGGTTCTAAAGTTAAGAGGCCAAGGGAGTCATTTTTTTGTGTGTATTACTGTCTGTAAAGATTGCTTGACTTCAATATGCTGTGAAGTCTGACTGAAATCAATCCAGACTTATTCTGGATTCTATTTGGGCCCTGAGCAAAAGATGCTTACCCATCGTTCCAGAGGAAGAGCAAGTGTTTCCTAATCAGTTCAAGGATCCCTTCAATCCACAGCCAAAAGGAAAAATTTTTATCATTCAGGTTTTCCTGAAATCAAGAAAAGACAAAAAGCTGAGGTGGTAAAAATTGCCCACTGATCTAGCATCAATCATCTCAAGGATGTTAGTCTTTAATTTAATTTTCACTTCTTGTCACTTGCTTGCTGTTTTCACATTTGTTTGCTGTACTCATTTTTCTGAATATTTAAAATAGGGGTGTCTAAATGATTAAAGTGGATAAGTTGCAGCTTCAAGGCCTCCATTATCCCATAATTCCTGTCCTTCCATTTTTCAAACCCTACTTCCTAGAATGAATATTAGATTGTGGAGTCCTTGATGCTCTCTTGAGTTTGGTTGGGTTTTTTTGGTTTGTTTTTTGCAGACTTTTTGTTACTCGAATATATAACATCTTCATTGAATTAAACCGCCACGAACACACACACAAACCCCAGAGTGCATCTAGAGTGCATCTTCATTGAATTAAACCGCCACGAGCACACACACAAACCCCAGAGTACATCTAGGAGCTAAAAGCTTTCTTACCCTTTGTTTACTGTTTGCAAAAGACACCTCCTATACACTCTGGGTTCTTTTTTTGGGAAGGGGTTGTTTCTCCTGAGAAATCCCCAGTAAAGACTTTATTAACAAGTCATGGGAAACATCTATTTGCCACATTGGAGGTCATGTGGGACACCAACTTCTGTTCTAGGTATTTTCTTCCATGGCAAGCAACCACTAGTGTGGAAGACAATTCAGCAGTCCCAAAGCTCCTCCAGATAGTATTAGATTCCCATCTCCAATCAGCTCAAGGTGGTATAGATGCTTGTAAGGACTGTGAATTACGGTAGGTGTTCCTCCCAGTTTCAGTTCTGTTCTTTTGCCATCCATTTATTTGTTCTAGAGTCAGGATCCCATTTTTTGCTGTTAACACTAAATCATAATGGGTGGATCTATACATCACATGAAGCCTAAAGGAAAGTTCATCGTAGAGACTACTGCACTGTACATAAACTCGAACAGAATGTAAATGGTCCATTTCAAGAACAACATTTTTGTTCTTACCCCAGGCATGATTCAGCCAGAACCAAGAATAATTCAGATGCACTCTTTTATAGTAGGAAGAAAATCCAATGAGCAATGTTTTATACTAAGTTACATTGATCTCCATAACATTAGCTGAGGAACAGCAACTCATACCTTGCAGAATCTTGCCCATGAAATAAGGCCATCTGGAGTACATCCATTTGCTAAAAGAAGAAAAAAACACAAGAAATGTCCATCAGGTTATTAACATTTATGCATTTATACTGTACCAACGTAGAATGCAATCCTGAGATTAAATCTGATGCAAAAATTGTGCTTTGAATTTTAAGTATCACCATCTAGAAAAGGTCTGAGGAACATGCAGTTTAAGGACCGCTTTTCTCAACTTGTTCCCATCCAAATGTGCTGGACTACCCAATACCCAAAAGCCATAAGACGTCTGTTCAATTATTAGTGCTTTATTCATGATTGATTTTGAAGGATGTATGGAATTGGATTTAAAATTTATGTTTCATACATTTGGAATCTTCACTTCAGCATTTCCTTGGCTTATGTGTTTTGTTTTGTTTTGTTTTGTTATTATCCTGAGAGGAGGTCTACATTCTCCATCCCAAAAAATTAAATAAAATTAAAACCACATGATTAAGAAACCAGGGAGAGCTAAAATCTCTCATCACCATGCCTCTATGCCAGGGGTGTCAAACTCAATTTCATTGAGGGCTGCATCAGGCTTTGTTTGATCTCTGGGGGCTTGAGGGTAGGCGTGACCAGCTCAATATCAGGGGCAACTGTGGTGGCCCGAGCGCTCTGCCAGCAAAAAGAGCTCAGGAGGGCTGTGTGCATCTCTCCCTAGCTCTGTTTTTGCTGGCAGAGAGTTGCAGGAGGCTGTTGCAGCTGAAAACAGTGGAGGGCCGCGCTTAGCCCTCCCGAGCTCAGTTTTTGCTGGCAGACACACCATAGGCAGGTCCTTCACTGTTTTCAGGGAAGCCTCACGGGCCAAATCTAAGTACCCCGCAGCCCAGATTCGGCCCATGGGCCTTGATTTTGACACCCCTGCTCTATGCTATACAGCCAAGAGATTCCACTACTGAAGTTATTTTCATCTTTTGCATTTTGATCTTTTAATGACTCAAAAATGGACAAAAGATGAGAGGCTAACTGAAAATAAGTGGTAGGTGACAGGAACAATCAAGCACTAACTCTAAAACAAGAGGAAATGTGAAGATTCAGAGGGCTTCTGGAAATGATTTGAGCCCTTCCAATTTTCAACCTACAGAGAATTTATAATGCCACTTACGAAGCAACTTCTCTCCGATCATTTCCAGCTGATCTGTACTGAGTCCCCTTTTTGTGATAGAAGAAAACTGCCAGCTCAGCACTTCAGAAAGCTGTGACCATCTTGCACATGGTGGATTAAGGAAGAAGGACAAATTCTAAAATGGAAGCAGATTAGGATATGTAAAGCAAATATCCCCCACTTTTCTTTCAAGGAGCTCAGATGACATCTCCACTTTCCTGCACTTCTGTGAGGTGGTACAGTTGATATATTGTCTACTGATCTTATGCTTCATAACTGGGCAAGGAGAAGGCCTTTTTTGGTAGCTGTGTCTGGGCCCAAGAAAGACTTATCCCACCTGCTTATCACCCTCCAAAAGCTACTTTTTAGGAATGTCATTTGTAAAGACATTACTCATTTAAATACGGTGCCTTTAACAGATGCTGATAAGTTTTTTTTTTTGTTTCTAATAGGTTTTAATAGCAGTTCAACTGCTTTGAATTGACCATATCTGAATGAAGAGTAAGCTGGATATATAAGGCTTTAAAGGAATAACAAATAAATGGGGGCACCTGAAGGTCACTCAATGAGCTTCAGGAATGAGATGGGATCTGAATCTACATCAGCACCATCTTGCTCTGAAATTCTGTGAGGCACTCCCAACTGACAAGCTCCAACGTCTCTGGTTTTTAACTTCCATCGTTTGAAAAAAACAAACACACAGGTGAAAGACACTCTAACTACCACACAGTGGTGCTTGCAACTGGCTGAGATTTGATGTTTAAGTAGGAAGTTTTGCCACGCAAAATGATGGCACTCAGATGCTACAAGAAGCACTGTTAACTTGGCAAAAAACAATCTAGGATTGCATAAAAAACCTAAGGAGTATGTTGGTCACTCAATAAGTCTAAAGCAGGGGTCTCCAACCCCTAAGTCATGGCCCGGAACTGGGCCATGCAAGCAGCAAGCAACTTGGCAAGCGCACAAAACTCCATTGAGCCCGCCCACCACTTGTGCAGAACCATCCTGTCCCTCCCCCTGCCCCCCGGCCCCCCTGAAAAGATTGGGTGGGGACAGCTGGTCTAAACCAACCCATGATGCCAAAAGAAGCAGTATTAACAAGCTTAAAAACAGACACTAACACTCAGTAATCAGACAGTTGTACTTGTAGGGGGAAAAAAATCAGTAGAAATTTCTAAAATTTCTTGTATTCAATTGCAAAATCAGAAAACTCCATTCTTATTAAGCAGTATCAAAGATTTGAAGGTTCCTGTCATTTTTTTCCCCCTCAAACAGAAACCCAGAATATTTTTGTTGGCTTTTTTCAAAAACTGGAATATTTTGGAACAGTCCAAATTTTGAAAATATAAATGATTTGATAGGAATAGGCATGTTATCTTCCCTCTTCCAGAAAACAACCATTTTTACCTATATAATTATAAGTCAGGACATTTTTCAATATCTCCTCAAAAAGTCATATAAATATCCATTTTGTAATAAACAGATGAATGTAATAAGCTGGATTTCTTTTGGTGAACAGAAAAAAAAAAGCAAGCATAGCAATAGTGCACCTATTTGATCTGATTAGAGAATGCATATTTGCTACCAAAGATTAAAGCACTTTTATGATAAAAAATGCTTCCAGTGCAATGTCATGAATTCCCTTATGTTCAACAAGACTACTGTATTTTTCAGACTATAAGACACACCGGAGTATAAGACGCACCCTAGTTTTTGGGGAGGAAAATAAGAAAAAAAGCATTAGCAACAGGTTCGTTAGTTGTGAGCTCTGCGCCTTGCTTTTTTACCCAGCCTCTGAAACTTTCGTGGGGTTACGTTCATGTATAAGACACACCCAAACTTTCACCCTCTTTTGGGGGCAGAAAGGTGCGTCTTATACTCCGAAAAATACAGTAAGTTTCTTCTATCTTGTCTATTTAAGTAGTATACATCCTTATAAGGCATTTATGACGGAGGCTTTAAAGGGAGCCAGTCTGAATGCAGGGATTCTTAGCAATTTCAATCTCAGAAAAGGTGCTTGTTAACTTACCTTGGGTTCATTCATCAGCATATTGTACCATAAAATGGAAGCCCATCCACTCGGTAATTGGCTGACATTTGAGATCACAACAATTGGAAGGGAAAGGGTCTGGAAAGAGAAAATTGCAGAGACAAGTTAAGCAAATATTCAAAAATGACGAATTCCACTTAAAGGCAGAAAAAATGAAGCTAGGGTCACATATCACATGGTTGTGGCTTTTTAAATAGTTTTGGATAAACTAGGAATGCAAAACTACTTTATAATCCCTATATGTAAATTGTGAATTCAGCCAAAGCTTCAATCCAGCCTTCTCCAAGTATTACACTTTTAATTCCATCCTCTGCCATGCAGACAAGATGAGAGTTATGGCTCTAAACCAGAGGTGTCAAACTCAATTTCATTGAAGGCTACATCGCAGTTGTGTTTGACCTTGGGGGTGGGAGGGGGGGCAGCTTGGTGGGCGTGGCCAGGGTCAGCATGGCCAGGGTAGGCATCCGGGCTCCATTTTCGGCCACAACAACCTCCTGCAGCCCTCTGCTAGTGAAAATGCATGCAGCCCCCCTGAGCTCTGTTTTTGCTGGCAGAGGGCTGCAGGAGGCTGTCACAGCCAAAAACAGAGCCTGGGAGTGCCACATATGGCTTACCCAAGGTCCGTTTTCCCTGGCAGAGGCACACTGTTTTCAGGATGGCCCCGTGGGCTAGATCTAAGCACCCGTGGGCCAGATTCGGCCCACGAGCCTTGAGTTTGACACCCCTGCTCTAAACCAACAGAACTGAATGGTATAAGATTGACCTCAAGACTCTTAATTTCACACTATACAATGGTGTCATTTCATCATTAGAGCGATTCAGGATTCAGAAAACCCAATACGGTTCAGTATGAATTGGCTTTCCAGTCCTTCCTTGATGCATTTTTTCACATTGGTTATCTAATTTAAATGCGAAAGAAAAATCAATGATATATTGATATATATATTTTTCAGACCTTTGGAGGATCACACTGTCAATTGTTCACACTGAATTAAGTTTTAGCTAAAAAATGGAGCTTTAATTCCAGAAGTCCATTCTTTAAACTTGGACTTCTGTAGTTAAAAGGCTCTGGATTAAATAGTACTCCAGACAAAAGATGGAGAAGAGTATCTTGCTTTTAGACATGATAATAGCTGTCTAGAAAGGTGAGTTATGAGCTATTTTGACATCATCAGAAATTTAATTTATTACCTGGTAAAAATGTAAAGACAAGGAGTACAAGGAGCAAATAAAAGACCTTCATGTTGGGGTTGGTTCTGGGCCAAATCTTACTAGTGGGACAGAAACCAGCTCTCAGCCCTCCTTGTGACTTCTTGAAAAGCATCCCCCCACCCCCAGCTCCACCGCCTGAGGAGGCAGGGGAGGATTGCAGGTTGATCTCAAATAGGTCTGGGAATAGGTGTGAATTCATCCCACAGCCCTCACCATCCCGTCCTCTGTGAAATTGCTTTCTCCCACTCGCTGGTGGTCAGCAAATTCAAAAGGAACCCCCAGCTGAGAATCACTGCTCTAGCAGTGTTAGCTATTTTTGTTACAGGGATAGATTTGTATTGGAGCAGCCTGCAGGCCTCCCAAAGGCTCTGCGCACCGTTTTTGTGAAAAGTGAGCCCGTTTTTCTCAAAAATGGGCCATGCGGGGCAAGGCTTCAGGAGGCCAAAAAATGGCTGTATTCTGTGTATTTTACTGTTACTATCTTCCTTAGTGGGTCAATGCTATTTATAGGGGGCGGGGGCAGGGGCAGTGGTAGGTTGCCCAGGTTCTCACCGGTTCTATAGAACTGGTAGTAAAACCAGCAGGAGCCCCGCCCATCAACCCCAACATCACCAAAATGCTTCTGCGCATGTGCAGAAGAGCGCGTGCATGCGTGAGCGAAGTGAGCGCGTGCGCGTGGCCCCGCTGCAAACCAGTAGTAAAGGTAAGTAGAACCCACCCCTGGGTGGGGGGCACTGAGGATGAGTTTGTAGTACCAAGGGGGCAGTGGACTGAAAAAGTTTGGGAACCACTGGTCTAGCCCCAAACTAGAAACAGAGGATTGGGCTTTAGCTCCAAAACATCCTACACCAATCAATTCAATAAGGACAATCTGACTTTTGATGTAAGGCTGCTTTAACCACTGAGGACCATTTTTCCTAAATCACCACATGCCAAACTTTTCTTAATTTTACTTAAGACTTGTATCAGCATCATAGAATACAGCAATATGTGTATTGCAGAAGCAATGATCATAGCTAGTATCATTTCAGTTTCCATTTATCAATTCAGTGAAATGGACAATGGATGAAAGCAGCCAAGTGAACAAAGAGTAACCATCCAATTGCTTTTGAGGTATGACGGTATCATCTCACAAACATGATCATTAATTGGTGCCATTTTCATTAAGACATTTGACACAATAACTTCTCCTGTCATTTGTATGCTAACGCTGACATGCACGCCATCACTTCTGGTAATAAAACGGCCTCCAAAATATTGCATCCAATGGTACCAGTGGTGAAATGTAAAATTTGTTGCTACTGGTTTGGTGGGCATGGCTCTTTTTGGGGGGGGGGGAGTGGGGGTGTCATGTGACTGGGTGTGTGTGGCCAACTTTTTTTAAAAAAACTTTTTAAAAGCATTTTTTTACTACCTATTTGCCGGAACTGGTAGTAAAAAAATGCTTTCAAAAAGAAAAAAAAAGTTCCAATGATTGCACAGCACAGCTGAACAGAAGAGGCATGTTATGGGTGCTGTCTGATAAGGAATGTTATTGGGACACTTCAGACCCAGGAGGGCAGAACTTGCCCTCTGAGGTTGCAGAACTTGCCCTCTGAGGTTACATTTGCCCTATTCTATTGGTTTTTGGAAGGGTCTGATGATAGGTTTGCTATGGTGCCTGGGGATCTGGTAGTAGAATGCAGCCAGTGAAATGGTTACAACACTGTTTTTAACATGGATTGCCCTCGCCTGCAGATAAGGGTATATTTTAATGGGTTTTTAGAATATAATTCTATATTGGCCTAGTGTGATTGGACATACAAAGAATTTGTCTCTGCAATAAGGAAGCAATAAGTCATGGATCATAATCGGTTAAGATCCAATCATAAATCATAAGATACAAACAATTGATAAATCGTAATATACCAATAGGAGAAGGTTGTAGGAAAGATGATAGATGAGAAAAGCGACAATTTTAATTAATCTTTTAAATTAAAAAATTGTTTGAATCCTTTTATTCGTTTTCATTTTTACAGACAAAAATGTGAGATGGCCAACTATACAAACTGAACAAATGAACAAACCTGTGGCCCTAAAGCCTGCGCATTATGTTTTGCAGCCCTTGGAAACTCCTTTGACTAAGAATTTTGATTGTTAGTCAAAACCTTTGAGTCTTTGACTGTGGAAAATTGGTAGCACAGCTTCCTGGTATTTTGAGCTGAGAAATTAATAAATGTTGTAATAATTCTATCAGAGATGTGTCACCTGCAAGTGAAATGACTATTCTTACTTTGTGATCTTCAATCTTCCTTCAAATGTTAAGTGTGGTCCTTGGCCACAAAAAGATTACCCATTTCTTCTGAAATGAAGTTACTGATATGCCTTTAATTTTTTAATCTACTTACTTCCAATTCAATTACACGGTTATTCTGTTCCAATGTTGTCTCAAAACAGAGCGAATGGAGTTCTTCAGTTACAATGAGAGGGCCCTTAAAAAATAAGAGAAGAACTTTAGTTTAACTAACTTTAGCTATTTGACAGTCTTCTATTTTATTCTTTCTAATATTGCAGCATAACTATAAAATAGCTTATCTATAAAAAGAGAAAAAAATGCAACCCCAAATGAAATTAATTACAGAAATTAAACAACCCCTTCTAAACTATTAAAGCAGCAGTTATAATCTGGAACTTTAGAAATTAGAATGAGGGAACTTGGGCTAATAAATGGACTTTTAGGGCTTTCTTTAAGCGCTAGCTCTGACAGCACCAAATCAATTTCAAATAACAAGGCATTCTATCACCTATGGGGGTCATTAATCAGTTACTTTGTTAAAATTTATTAGATATGGAGTCATTACATGGAAATCCCTTTCAGTTGATGTATTAGGTACCAAAGAAAGTGAGAAAGATACACCTTGTTCCTAAATGTGTGAACAGTTTGATACTAATGCAAGGTGTCCTTAAAGAAATTTGAATGACTTTTAAAATGGGATTTAAAAAAAATCCCAATTCCAAATTGGCTAAGAATTTATATCTACATCAAATCTTGTGTTTGCCTTAATTCAGATGAGAATTCCACCTAGCAATTTCACTCTATGCCATCTGGAGTATTAAAATTTTGCATCTCCTTCTTGAGATGGACCTCAGAATTCCTGCAAACCTCATCGCTGATCACTTCTCTTCTATTTACAGGTTCAAAACAGATAGATTAAATCCTCATTCTGCATTGGGGTTTCCAAACTTGGCAGCTTTAAGACTTGTGGACTTCAAGTCTCTCAGAATTCTCCATCCAGTATGGCTGGCTGAGAAATTGGGAGTTGCAATTGGGAATTGAAATCTACAAGTCTTACGAGACCCCTGTTCTATGTGACAAGTTGAAAAACAAGAACAGGTGAATCTGTTGCTATTACACAATTAGTGATGCAGTTATTGGCTTTTGTTTCTGTAGTGTGGAAGTCTAAAACACAGATTTCTGATTTAGGACTTTTTAAATAAGCTATACAGATTCACTGATGTGCTAAGGCATGTTTTCCTTACCTCATTAGATCTTGAAGTATTCTTTTGCTCTTTTAATTGCTACAAAAGAAGACAATTTGATTAAACCACATACCTATGAACATTTTTTGATGTATGGTTCAAACATTTCTTGCTCAGTGTAGCCCCTTTCACTATCTTCCATATGTTATGGCTCCATTTCTTTCTTTTTTTTTTTTGAAAAGTTTTTTCAGTTTTATTTCTTATACACATAATATAAAATGTACATTTTCTTATACATAAGAACCAATTTCTTCATTTAGGAGTATCCCACATAAATCCATTCCACCTATATAGGCAACTTTTAACTATTTCCCTATAAATCCACCAGGATGAGATTCACCAAGAGGCTTCTAATAGAAAACTGAACTGCAGACGATCCTATCGATTACTGGTATTATAAAAGTGTATCATGGAGATTTTGATTTTCAAACCTTTTAAACTGCAGAAAGACGAATGCGAAATATCTTGACAGTATCTCACACTCTCACTATTTGAACTGGCAGATAATATTAATAAATCAGTTTCTTTTCAAAAAGATTGCACTTCATTTCAAAGAATTAATGTGTTCAACCCTGGAGGCCTTGGATATGGATTAAACTCCGTCTCCTGAAAGATTAGATGAAGCCTGGCTGCTATGTGTTTATGTTGTGTTTTATTGTAAACTACCTCAAGCAACATAAAAGTGAGATGGACAGCTATATATAAAGTAGATAAATGTCACACATGACTATGAATTATGCAAATGACAGTTAAAAAGACTACAGGAGTCTTTATCTATTATCTCAGCTATCCCCTTTGCTTGTAAATATTAGCCTTGCTAAGTGTTTTTAAAGTCACAATATAGAAAATGTGAGCAGTTTGATTAACTGTGTATACACTGCAATAACCTACCCTTATAACCGTTTGGTTTTACTTCAGCCTATCTCTAAACTATAACAAATTTGTAAGTTATCAAAAAAGAATGAAAGACACTTTCATTTAGAGAATGATTTAAAGAAAAATACTATGCATTTCAGACACCAGACAAAACCTGTTCCCTAAAGGTTTGGCAGAGTACTTAAAAAATAACTGCAAATGTGTCCAATAATTGATAAATTGCTAAGAGAATCACATTATGAAATTTTTGAATCTAATGAAATTTACAACTGATTACTTTAAAAAGTAAAACATCTCCATTAAATGATATTACTACTACTACTGATTATAATACGAGAGTGAATATGATTCAACAACAATGAATTCTGAACCAAATTAATTCCCATTATTAGATCTCGGATGAAGGATGCTGGATTCCATTGGAAAATGGACGCTCTGGGTTTAATTCTACAAAATGGTAAGAAGTACTAAAACTTAAAGCACGACAAAAGGAAGAATGACAAAAGGGCAGAGAGAACTTGAAAGAATCTTTGAGTCCATTCAAACAAGGATGAACTGTCATCCGTATTCAAAGTTACAGTATACGAGACTGCATGAAATAGTTCTTACTTCAGAGCCAAAATCTTAAATCATCAACTTCTCCCCCCATGTCCTCATGAATGGAAAGTATGGCCAGAAACCATTTGTAGCATAAACTGACATCCTTGTCTCAGTCAGGAATCACTAGAATAAAGTGCTTTCAACTGGAGTTGACTATTTAGTTGACTTCATGGTAGGTTATTATTTTTCTTATTACAGTTTTTATTTCTTGTTGTCGTTTCTCTCTACATTTGTATTATTACTCTGTGAAGTGCTATCCAGAGTCTAAAAGATTGGGATAGGCTTCAAAAGGCATAAATAGCTTATAAAAAAGCAACATTAAGTGCAAAAAGATAACTAGCAAGGAGACAAAGCAACTTCAGCATATCAAATCAAACAGAGATACCACAAACACCTCACCAGGTGTCTAAATTCTGCTGATAGGCTCCCATTTGACTCTTCCATGTTCAATACTTTGGTATTTGTTCCCAAGATGTTGAATTTTCTAAATCTATAAATGAGACAAGTAAAAACAAATGACATAACCCCATTCGTTGTTTAACAAAAAATGCAAGAACAGGCACAAACTGATTGAACGTACCCTTTCACTGTGGCTTTCTCACTGACGTCTCTGCAAAAGAAAAAAAAAGTCAGTTTATGAAGTGACAAGGCAGCCATTGTTCTATAGCAAGGATGTCAAGACCTGGGTGCTTAGATCTGGCCCATGGGGTGCTTAGATCTGGACCGTGGGGCCACCCTGAAAACAGCAAAGGACCGGCCCGTGGGCCTCTGCCAGCAAAAATGGAGCTCAGGAGGACCATGAGTGGCCCTCCCAAGCTCTGTTTTTGCTGGCAGAGGAGGCCATCGCAGCCAAAAATGGAGCTTGCAAGGGGCACTGGCAGCCCTACCAAACTCTATTTTTGCTGGCAGAATTGCAGGAGGCTGTCGCAGCCAAAAACAGAACTTGGGAGCCTATTTTCACTGGCAGAGTGCTCCGGCCACCATAGGCACCCTTGATACAAATTGACATCGAGCTGGCCACACCCCCCACTGCCAAGGTCAAACACAACCCTGATGTGACCCTCAATGAAATTGAGTTTGACACCCGTTCTATAGGATTTCACAATTATACTCTAGCATTTTCCAAAAATCGTTCCATTAAACTTTTTATCAAGTTATCTCTATGTGATCTGGAAAAATCTCCACCTTTTTCCTTTCTCACTCAACTGCTCAGATTAAGGACACTGTGAAATCTGCAGTTGTTAAGAGTTTTCTGTAAACCAATTCACACATCATTCTCACTTAAAAGCCTGCTGTGAAGCTGGAGCCTCTTTCACTTGTCGACAAAGGTCATTTTTGAAACCTTTGGCATCCAGTACGGAGTGTGGTTACTTTTAAATAAATTCATGAATTGCTATTAATGCAAATAACAAACTGGCCCAGTATTTATGGCCCACGTATTTATATACTCTCCAACATAGGATGGACTTACCCCCATCCTAAAGAAAGCCTCAAGGGCTTCCTTAAGATCCTAGCATTGCAAGGTGGAATGGGGATGGGACAGAGAATGAGGTTTTCTGTGGATTCCCCAACATTACGGCACTTGTTACCCCAAGTACAATTCTTGGTGTCCCAGAAAATCGGAAGACACTCTTTTTCAAGACAGTTTTAAATTTGAGATGAGTGACTGAGTAGCCATTTTTAGTTATGATATGCTGGTTTGAGCAGGCATCTAATTTTTATTTAGAGATTACGTCGCTGCTAAGCACCCAAAATCAACTGATTATCTTATTATTTATTTTCACCAAATAAATTGGCATGGAAAAACTTACACATGGAGCAAAAGTAGTCCTGCTTACCAATGGTAATTGTGACCAGGATTGCTAAGCAAAGCATTTGTAAGCTGCAACGTTACATGACCTGGCCAATTTGTAATAGCAGTCCAGTTACTGTGTAGTTGTGTAGCTGTGTAGTGAGGCAAATCCTGTCCAGTAGCAGCATCTCTTGTCATGAGATGGCCATTTGTGACCTCCTGCCTCTTTCTGCATTGACTTTGCTTGTCAACAGTTGACAGGGAAGGTTGCAAACGGTCATTGTGTGATTGTAGGATGTTACAACAGCTACAACTATGAGGCTGCAACTAATTCAGGGCCATTATAACTTTGAACAATTGCTGAACGAGAAGATGTGAACAAGAATTACTTGTAGTTTCTGAACAGGTATACTTTGATAGATGAAGTAAAAGTAAGGGCTAGGACCTTTAATTATACCTCTTCTACTTACTCTGGGTTGTATTTTTTTGTTCCTTAGCTCACTGCAATCAGAATGAGAGCTGCAGAGTCTATAGCTATGATTGTTACATTGATGGGTGAAATGCTATTTCTGTTTTAGTTTCCAAATCACATAGCATATATAAAGGCATTTTTCCTCAAAGCAATGGAATCATCATGACACCGTAGCTCTCAGCAGCAAATATTTTATTTTCATTTAAACAATGGGAAATAAAATTTTTATGGGATATTAGGAAAAAGGTTAAGAGCTGTTCAGCAATGCCTTGAGAATTAATAGATTCTTCCTAAATGGATGTATTTAAACAGAGGCTGGAGGGCCATTTGTCAAGAATACTACAGTACTGAATTCCTTAACTGAGCAAGGAAAGAACTATATCAGGGGACCCCAATCTGTGGGCCGTGGCCTAATGGCCACTGGACCATGTGAGCAGCTGGCCAAAGCACGCACGTCTGCATGTCCCTACTTACATAAGTGTTGTGGGTGTTCTCAGTCCCTCATGTGAACCTCGTCATGGGTGTTCAGGGTCCCACTCATGCAAGCCTCGTTGTGAGCGCTTGTGGCCCACTCGCACAAACCTCATCACAAACATCACAGGCACCCCCATTCCAGGCCGCCAACCAGAAAGATTGGGGAACTCTGTACTAGATGATCTCAATGCTCACTACAAATCCTTATGTGCATGATCTTTTCTCAGATTCTCTTGTTTAAAAATAAATTTAATAGTATTTCATCTTGATGAGTAACTAATGAAAGCAGGTAACCAGAAGTCTTAGATACTATTATTTATTTATTTTATTCAATTTATATACCGCCCTTCTCCTGCTGGACTCAGGGTGGTGAACAGCCAAGAATAAAAATATACCAATACAAAATCTAAAACTTATTAAAAGGATTACACAACTTTGGCCCAAAAATTTAAAACATCCCAACCTAAAACCCATTGACACTTTAAAAGCTAAAAAAGGTTAAAATAGGTTTAAAAAAAGGGGGGGGGGTGTTATGCTAGCCCTGCTTGATGGAAAAGAAAAGTTTTTAGGGCATGGCAAAAGACCCGGAGATCTGATATCCTTCGTATTTCTGGGGGCAGATCGTTCCAGAGGGCAGGTGCTGCCACAGAGAAGGCCCTCCCCTGGAGGTCGCCAGCCGACATTGCCTGGCTGACGGCACCCTGAGGAGTCCCTCTCTGGGGGAGCATACTGGCCGGTGAGAGGCTATTGGCGGCAGAAGGCGGTCCCGCAAATACTCAGATCCTATGCCATGGAGCGCTTTAAAGGTGGTAACAACATCTTGAAGCGCACCCGGAAGACCACTGGAAGCCAATGCAGCTCACTATAACTAACTAAATAAAAATTGTACAACTGTAAGAAATGGAAATCATGGGAGTTCTCTACCTGCCAGACAGAGTGTAATGTCTAAGTTTAGAAAGTGTGGAAATCAAGATCAGGGATCATTCATCTGAATGGCGATAACAGATCACTTACTTATCAAACTGAACTTGGACTTTCAATTTGTAATTCAGCTCTTGGAGCTTCACCAGCAATCTGGAAGTTCAAGCAACACAAAGGTAAGAATAAAGAAAAAAATATTTTTTCTGTCTTGATTATCCTCCTTAAGCCTTTCAAGAAAAGGATTTTCCTTACGTATCAGCATAAGACCTAATTTGGATCTTTGGAACAGAAGATTCTTTGATCACAGTAAACAGAAATGGGAGCTAGTGAAATGATCCGTGTGTGTGTGTGTGTGTGTGAACAGATGGTATAGATTATGGGGAGGGCTGCAGAAAGATTGCCCCTCCCCTTCTGATCAAATTCTTTCAAGATTGAAAGACTTAATAAAGACTATTTGTAGCTCAGGGTTGACGTGAGGGGTCCTTGATGCACTGAGCTTGTTTTCTTGCAGATGTTTCATTATCCAAACTAGGTAACATCTAGCACTGATGGATGTTACCTAGTTTGGGTAATGAAACATATGCAAGAAAACAAGCAAGCTCCGAGAGCACCAAGGACCCCTCAGGATTAAAAGAAGCATCTGTCATCAGAGGAGGACCACTGAGTTGAAAAGCCATAACGTGCATATCAACCTAATATTTTATTTTTGAGATACCTGCAGGAGCCAATCCTAGTTTAAGCTAGCATGGGTAAGAGCTCTGCATGCAAATTCATTCAATGCATCCTACATGCATCTACTAAAAACATATGGAAGACAACCGAGTCTTGTTCCCATATAGTTAAAGAATTGTATCCCATGTATCCCAGATAAGGTTCACATATCATACTAAACCATAATATTTTGGTTTCATGTGTTTTGTAAAATCCAGCCTTTGTGAGTCCAAGTTAAGACCTATGACCTATCTCTGCTTGAGGTGTGGAGCCAATCATGAAATGAGCCTAAGAACCAGAACTTCAGTACTTCAATATCCTCAGTAGAAGAAACAGCAGAATGCAGAATCAGGTCTGCAGCAAAATCTACATCTAAGTAAATGTTAACATGCCCTAAAATATTGGCAATTCGATTTAAAATGATATTCTACCGAGAAGCACTTTTTCTTTAGTATTTATTTATTTAGCATATGGCTGGTCACACACAGTATTAAAACACTTCATTTTTACAGATTAAAAACATTTAAAACAATAAAAAAAAAGCAGTAAGAAAACCTAAGTGGAAAAATGAAATAACATTTCAGAATTTAATGTCAAGTTTGGAGATCCACTCAGTAGCTGTCGTTGTTATGCAGAGGAAGTTCCTAGAATCTCCTGGATATCGTCAGTTGGAGAATTCCCTCACTATATGCTGGATAGTCTGTCGGAGGGCCCCGCAATCACATTGTGCTGAAGGTGTCTTTCCCCATTTATACAAGGAGTCAACACACACCCTATGAGTTGTTCTAATTCTGTTATATGTCACCCATATGTGTTGAGGTTGTTAAATCCTGGGGTATACTATTAGGATTAATATGCTCAGAGATATCTTGGGGGGAATAGCTACTCCACGCTTCCATCCACTTTTGTGTGGTATTCTGATGATCAGCTATCAACTTAAGCGCTGTCAAGAGTGGTGGGTTTCTTGACTTTAATCGGCATCTTAAGGAGATGAGGAATGTATCCATGAATGGGTAGGGAGGAGTTTAACAGGATCTATACTCCCCGATGAGAGCTTCTTGTCGTCATAAGTGCGGGGGAAGTATGTGACTAAGAACTGGTAACCAGTAACTAGGTGTAGATTTTATACATCCAGTAATTAGCCTCATCGTATGGTTAAGTTAAACATCAATAAGCCCTGTATGTGAGCTGTTTATTTATTTTCTTCAGTATCTTTTAAAGTTCTTTTAAAAAACCACCATACACGAATCACATCAAGTATAAAACTAATTACCTCAACTTCACTGTAAATTGTACTCCAGTCTTCAGAACCAATGGTCTCTGAGGATGCGTAGGCATGCAAGGCTGTCTTTCTACAACAAAGGAGCTGGACAGGAAAAAAAAATGAAAAATATGCCAAAAATGAACAGATACTCAATCTTCTATAATGCAAACGTGAACATTAAAAAAATAAGAGGCAAAGGGTTTTCTTTTCAAATCATTCATTTGAAACAAACATCCAGCTTGTTAGGAACAAAATTTATACACAATAATCTCTAAATAGTTAAAAATAAAAATATAATTTAAAATCAAATTGTATTAATACATTTCCTAAAAATTTCCTAAAATCAAATTGTATTTAATACATTCTCTAAACCAGTTGTTCTCAATTTTTGCAGCTGGGTGGCCCTGCTGGGTTTTGGGAGAGGAGGGGGGAACCGGTCTTTGCAAGCAGGGGGCTGGCCTGCACATAGCTCGATTCACATGAGAGGCATGCTGACATGCATGCACATGTGTGCCAGCCCAGCACTCACGTGAGTTGAGCTGGGCATGCAGGCCAGCCCGTGCCCATTTGGCCCGTGCCCAGGGTGTGGTTGGGTGCCCCTGCTTTAAACAAACCTTCCAAATCCACAATTTTTTGCCTAGGTTGGAGAAACCTGGTCCATCCCATTATAGCTCTTTGGCGTTTTTCTTCTAGCCTTCTGACATTTTGAAGACTCACTGTAGTTTGTGAGGAAATCACTGACAGTAGGAGACACCCTTCAGTTTCTTTTAAATTTGATCCAAATACTGACACTAATCTAATTTAAAGAAAACTGCACAATTTCAAGCAAAAATTATTTCACTAGAGTGGTCTGCGCAGACCTTCTGGGAATAATGCGACTGCTCACAGTTCAACCAAATAATTTAATCAGCAAGATAAGAGAAAAGATTCTTCAGCTTGGATGGGAAGATGAAATATGCTTTTCTAAACAAGGGCAAAAGAAGAATGGGACGGCAGAGTGAGGTGGCTGGATGAAGTCACTGAAGCAGTCAGTGTGAGCTTAAATGGAATCCGGGGGATGGTAGAGGACAGAAAGGCCTGGAGGAATGTTGTCCATGAGGTCGCGATAGGTGGAACCTGACTTCAAAACTAACAACAACAACAAAACAAGAAAATACCCATTCTGACCCATCTAACACAAGGAAAAAAAATACCTTTGAATGAGTTGCTTGAAGAGAGTCCATGTCCGCTCATACAGCCCTTTCTTCTGTTGGGTAATGGGATCAGCATCATAGGTGAATTTCTGTTCTAGCTCCTCCAGTTTTTTAAGCTGTTGAAGAATCTGCTGAAGACTCTCAGCCACTGAAGTAAACCTATCATTACAATGAGTGTATGTGAAGATTGCTACATTTCTCCTTGGGGTAACAAGCAAAGAAACCAGCAATCTTTAATTGTTTAGGGGCAACACTAACTTTACAAGGCTCTTGAGGCACATGCCTCAGAGCATTCATAATATGCTTGAATCCATATGCAACTATTTGGACCCCGGATTCCACTTCTAAATCAGTAGTATTTCCCAAGTTTTGCAACCATCAGTAATGTCCACTTCTTAGGGACATGAGTCACTTAGGAAATTTGCCCAGCTGCAGAAATGCAACTGTTGGAACATTTGCTGAGAAGTATTAGAACTGGTAGCATTGGAGGTGTGTTGGAATCCAAGTGTCACAATTTTCAAACAGCACACAGTGCATTTTATCAACAGAAGGAGGTAACCCACGTTTTTAAAAAATGTGGAAAACTCACATACATGACATTAGCAAAATTCCAACTCTTCAGGAAGGTATTAGTTTTCAGATCAGATAGTTTTCTGTGAAAATTGTCAGGTATTTTCCCCTTCTGGTTGAATGAATTCTGAAAATTCCTGATTGTACTTGCCATGCTTCAGAGACCTACCAGTTTTGAAGCTGATCTAGACAGGCGTTGGGAGGGCCGCCAATACAAGCCATCTGTTGTCGATGCTTCCATTCAACCAACTCTTCTGTTATCAGAGCATTTTGGGTATTTTCAATCACAGGCAACGAAGAGGATATCAAGCATAGCACATCCTAGAGAGAATCCAGTAAGAAACATATTCAAGCTATTACCCCCTACTTTTAAATCGATCCTGGTAAGATCCTTTTGGAATGTTAAGGAATGTATCTCTTCAATTAAAAAAAAAAGAGCTCTAACATTCACATTATGTACAGTGGGAATTTCCTAGAATACAGGAGGATGTTGCAGTCCAGGGGTATCAAACTTGATTTCATTGAGGGCTGCATCAGGGTTGTTTGACCTCAGGGGCCGGGGTGGGCATGGCCAGCTTGACATCACTCGTGTCAGGGCACCTGTGGTGGCTCAAGCGCTCTGCCAGCGAAAACAGGCTCCCGAGCTCAGTTTTCAGCTGTGACGGACTCCTGCAGCCCTATGCCAGTGAAAACTGAGCCCAGGAGGGCCATGCGAGCTCCATTTTTGTTGACAGAGGCACAGCGGGCTGGTCCTTCACTGTTTCCAGGGCACCCCTATGGGCCAGATCTAAGCACCCCGCAGGACAGATCTAGCCTGTGGGCTTTGAGGTTGACACCCTTGTTGTAGTCTTTAGCCAAGAGACATACTTCTGTTGCAATAAATGCATCCAAAAGGCAGGATGCAGATTCAACCCTCTACACCCTACTTGATAGGACTGTTGTGTAGAAATAGCACAAGGAAGAAGCACCATGTATAATATATCTTCTAAATTCTTGACTGAATTGTGGAATACATCGCTAACAAATAACTAAGAGGAACTATAGGTCAGCCTACAAAGGAACCTTTCAATTTTTTAAAAAGCTGTGGCAGCCAAAAGCAGCAGTGGTTAGTGCAGTGATATCAATAAACAAAGCAGGAATGGAAATCAGAGGGAAACCTAAAAGAATGACTGTAAAATTTCTACTTGTCAACTCTACCATGTTGAGCAAAGCAAGAAATCAATGCCACAGAAAGGCTAAATTACTGTTTAAAATACCAGCTATAGGTAATAGAATGCTATAAGTCTGATTGAACTTTATTGCCCCGTCCCTATCTTCAAATGAATTAGGGAGCTGAACAGCCTGAACTGCTTTCACATTACCTTTTGCTTGTTTTGGATTTAAAACCTGTTTTTTTTATTTGTTGCTTTGATCTGGCTTATCTCAGTCAAGGACAACTTACCCTCTACACCAATGGTTCTCAACCTGTGGTCTGCAGTGTGTGTGTGTGTGTGTATGTGTGAGAGAGAGAGAGAGAGAGAGAGAGAGAGAGAGAGAGAGGGAGGGAGGGAGGGAGGGAGGGAGGGAGGGAGAGAGATCACAGGGGGTTCTGCGAAGGTTTGAAGAAACGTTATAATTTAAACTTGAGTTAAGTCTTGGGGGTCCTTGACCGTGGTCTATGGCTGCAGAAGTTATTTATTTACAGGAGGTCCATGGTGAAGAAAAGGTTGAAAACCACTGCTATACACTAATCTGGAGAACAGCAAGGATGGTGCATTGTACTACTGTGGCATATGCATTTTAGTGGCCTGATGTAGCTGTTGTTTTGCTGGCCTTTGTGAGTACTCAGCTGCTCAATGCTGGCTTTGAATGGCAGCTGTGCTATCACAAGGGCTGATGAACCAACCTTGCTGCTAGCCAGGGCTGTTGTGGCGAGATGCTAAGCATGCTGTTGGCCTGACTAAAAACTGGAATGAGACAAGAGGATTGCATGGAGTGAATCAAGTGGCCACAGAATTAAGATGGAGAGAGAAGTTGAGGAACAGTTTTTGGTTCCTGGTTGGGAAAGGAGAAAAAAAGATTCACAGGTGGTTTCAAAAAGGAAAGTGAAGACCCAGAGGGGTAAGAGTTCCACCCAAGAAGGGAAGGAGACCTGGCTGTCTCTGGGGAAGGATTGGGCAGAAGACTTAGAGAAGTTTTTTCCTCCATGGAGAACCAGTAGAAGTTCTACTGAACAGGACAAGGTCAAACTAATGCAAGCACATGACGGCAAAATTCCAGCCAATTCTTTTTACCTGCTCTCTTGTTAAACTCAGAAGAGGGGGAGAGAGTTGAAATGAAATAAAGAAAATAAAACAGCTAGCAGGAGAAGTATAGGGAGATAGTCTCTGGGAGTGTAACCTAGAAGAAAAGCTGGTTATCAGGTGAACACCAAAACTATGTTGTAAAAACTTGTGATAAAAGCCCTCACTGTAATAATAAAAAAGGCCTCCACTGGCTTGTTTATCTGTGCCAATTGTCAGCCTTTTAAAAACACAAGCTAATCTTCAGTTCAGAAAGAACCCTGTTACACTGTGGCAACCACTTCTAAATGAATTTCGTTGTCTGTATGTTCTCTTTTACCTTGAACTGAAGGTGACAATCATAGCACTACATTCTCTAAGTCAGGGGTGTCAAACTCGATTTCATTGAGGGTCGCATCACGGTTGTTTGACCTCAAGGAGTCCTGGGGGGGCGTGGCCAGGGTGGGCATGGCCAGCTCGATGTCACTCATGTCGGGGGCGCTTGTGGTGGTCTGAGCACTCTGCCAGCAAAAACGGGCTCCCGAGCTCTGTTTCTGGCTGCGATGGCCTCCTGCCACCCTCTGCCAGCAAAAACAGAGTTTGGGAGAACATTTTCAGCTGCGACTGTCTCCTGCAACCCTCTTGAGCTCCGTTTTTACTGGCAGAGACATCGTGGGTGGTCCTTTGTTGTTTCCAGAATGGCCCTGCAGGCCAGATTTAAGCACCCTACAGGCCGAAACCAGCTCACAGGCCTTGAGTTTGACACCCCTGCTCAAATATCATATTTTCCCAATAATGCTTAGGTTGAACTGAGAGGCAGTGACTGCTTTAAAGGTACCCAGTAACTTCCAAAGCTCATGATAAATTAGAATTTCCCTGATCCTATCCTCTAACTATTATACAACCCTGTCTCACAAGCACTTTGGACTCCAACCATCGGTTCTTCAAATCCTTAAAGGGAGGGGAAACAAAACAAAAAAGTGCCTGCTATTTGGACCAATGAACAATCCCAGCTCTCCAAAGAAACTAGCTGCATCACCTGTCTCTTACTGTGAAGCTGCAAATACATGGTGTGGAGCTGTACTTTTTCCTTTTTGTAGTCTTCCTGGCTCATGCCATTGGGTTCACATTCTGCAAAAGAGATCGTGCCAGAACTTTATATATCTTTTATATTTAAAATGGCAGAACTGTAAAAAGAAAGGAAATAATCCAATAAACAATATCGAAGTGGTATAAAGGGAGTGAGGCATTACATGACCACACAGAGTTTTACTTTTGTTGGCCACAGTCTTTAGGTGAGACATGGTGTAATCACAACTTATAACCTTCCCTGCCAGCTTCCCCATTGATTTTGCTTGTTGGAAGCTGGCTGAGCAAAGTTGCAACTGATGATCATGTGACCACAGGATGATGCAATTGTCATGTGAGCTGGTTGCCAAGCACCCAGATCACAACCATGAGACCGCAGGGATGGTTAAGTGCAAGGACTGGTCATAAGTCACTTTTTCGGCATCATTGTAACGTTTAACGGTCACTAAATAAATGGCTGAAAGTCAAGGCCAAGGGACAAGACACTAGGAATGTCTATGTACAAAAACAATGCATTAGGGGAGAAACGTACTTAAATCTAGGCCAAGTACAGGCAATTTGCAGCACTTCAGATACTGATGATCTACAACTCCCTGACCTGTGATCTTCTTCACAAGAGGATCTAGAACCATGATGTCGAACCTGTGGCACGTGTGCCACAGGTGGCACATGGAGCCATATCTGTGGGCACGCAAGCGTTGCCCTAGCTCAGCTCCAGCATGCATGTGCGCACCGGCCAGCTGATTTTCGGGCCTTCCAGGCCCACCAGAAGTCAGAAAATGAGCCATTTCTGGCCTCTGGTGGGCCTCCGGAGGGGTGGGGAAGCCCATTTTCACCCTCTCCAGGCGCCAAAAAAGCCTCTGGAGCCTGGGGAGGGCAAAAAAGAGATCTGCTAGGTCCACCGGTAACCGTTTTGCTGTCGTGTGCCAAAAACGGGGGGAGTGCAGGAGGGGCATTGAATTATGGGTGTGGGCACACAGACACGCAACCCTGCCCCCGCGACCACCGCTTTTGGCACGCAATGGCAAAAAGGTAAGCCATCACTGATCTAGAACATGGTATTCCAAACATTAAAGAGCCAATGCCTAAAATTAGCAACAAAAGGCAAGATCCCATGGATTCTGACAAGCTGGCCTCTTGCCATAGATTCAGAGGAGTAGAAAAAGAATTTGGGGTACTAAAGTTTGGGCATGGAAATAAGACAACAAATGGCAAGAGAGGAGACACATTGTCAAATATCAGAGATGCCAAATCGGAATAAGTCAGCCCCCAGGACCCCTGGTCTGGGAACAGAATGCGAAATTACATCGAGAAGCACTAAGCATCCAAGCAGTTCCCAAAATATCAAAATGGCATACCATTGGGCACCAATGAACTGGTCAAGGAGGGAGGGCCAGGGAAAGGATATTCCGTTGCACAGGAATACTCAGATCTACCTTTACTTTCACTACAACCAATTAACTTTAGTAAAAGAACCTATCACTTCAAGCAAATGGAGTCGGGGAACTTTCTTTCCTAGTAAGACACCTAAGTTGGGGCAGGTCTGACACTGCTCATTCTTTGTGCTTAAATTCTTTTGCCTGTTTTATGTTAACCAAAACCTGGTTATCCTTCATCAAAACCTTTGGGGCTTTGATGAGAGAATGGATGCTGTAACTCTGAATGGTACTTTGGCTTAGCTCTAGTAGCACTAATAAAACTGTTTGAACTGAACTCCAATTTTATAACCTGGATTGGCCAATATGTAAATTGCTTTACCGCACCTCTAACTGCTTGCTGGGATCTTCTTAGGCAATGAAAACATGCAACAAAAGGAGCTTAGCTATTGCTTCCGTTGTTTGCTTTGAGCTCAGGATGAAAAATAAATGAAAAGCTTGTTTGGAATTCTCCATTGAAGAGTATTAAGAAGAATTCAAGTTTCATTCCAGTTGAACAGAGAACACTCAAAACTGGGATGTTTTGAGTTGTTTTGTTCTAAACTCAAAGGAAAATGTTGGGAGTTTGTATCAATTCTACTTCAGTCAATCTATCCCCAGGTAACATACAACTGGGAGAGAATGGGAGTTGCAATATAACATAAGTGGACATGGAGGGGAACCAAGTGAGGGTAGGATGATTTTGGATAATATGAGCACAAGCAGCAGATCTTGAGGTTTGTAAGATTTGGACTTTCACAAAATGGAAATCAAGACTGTAACAAATGTTTAACAGACTAAGACTTCAACTGAGCTTCGACTGGACATGATTTCATTGTCAGGGAACAATGTCTAATATAGGAAACAACAGAAGGCTAGAAACTCACCACCTCTGACTTGAAAGGTTTTACATTTGAAATCATATTCATCTTGAACATCCTCAAGATTTTTTATCATTTGCTCTATTTCCTAGAAAACAAATAAACTCATCAGACATTCAAAATCACTTCATGCAAAATGGTGGTATTTATGAAAAGAAATGTAATGACGTCAATGATTCATTTCACAACACTGTTATCAAAACAGGCCTTTTGCTTCCCTATTTTATCTTTATGATAAAGTCTTAAGATAGGTTCAGTCAAAAAATATGACCAAAGCAAGGCTGACCAATAAATCTTCAGGCTTAGCAGAGTAATAGATATGAACCAAAGGGTCTTTTGTCCCAGTTAAACCAGAATATTCACTGGAATAGTCAGGAACAGAAACCTGCTGCTGTCTAAATATCAACCACTGATCACACTGAGATTTGGATAGATTTTAATTCAAGATCTTTGACAAATGCTACCTTGTAATAGGCATCAACTAAGTTCATCAGGCTGGAGAAGGCTATGTTACATGTATCCCTTTCTTACATCTGTGAGTGTCCCATGCTCAACTGGTGCTAAAAAATATGACTACTCAACAAGTTTTGCCATGTGACAATAGCAATAGCAAGATTTTGATAATAGCGTTGGGAGACTAAAATCTGTCCATTGTTCCCAGACAGCCACTCAATCCTTCCCTAATGTAGCTTGTCTTTGCATGTTCCCCAATCTCTGCATCTGAACATGTGTTCCCCTTTGGTTTATGATATGGCAGAAAATAAAAAGTTTCCAAGGGCCAACTCTTTTAACGTACTATGACACGGTTCTTCACATGTGTGACTTTTGCATCCAACTCTTTCACTTTGCCCAGCAGCGCAGTATTTTGCACATTGTCCGTTTGCATCTGCAATTTGAAATGAGAGAAAAAAAATCCAAGAATTAAATATATCATGATGTAGAATCTCCCCTAATAAGGAAAATCTTCACAGCAGGAATATTTTATGACCTTTCTTGGGTTAGTTCTTTGCTTTCCATTCTGAGAAAATGCTAAGTTGAGTAGACATGTTCAAATTTGAAAGTGAAGTCCATGATCTATACTGAGGCTGCACAATGTTCAATACAGAATGCTCTTTTCCAGACATAGAGAGGATGACCTACCCGATCTGTGGACTCTGCAGATTTAAGGATCTTCCTTTCTTCTTGGAGACATTTGGAGATCATCAAGGCCATATACATGGGTTCTTCCACAAAAGTATTCTGGATTATAGCAAAAACAATCGGGTTTTTTTTTTCATTTAAATTGGATTTTTAATTTTTTTTATCAAATTTATTTTAATAAAATGCTTCTGGAGTAAAAAATATATCTAAAGCAGGGGTGAAATCTAAAATTTGTTACTATCAGTTCTGTGGGCATGGCTTGTTGGTGGTGGGTAATGTGACTGGGTGGGCATGGCCAACTATTTTTTTTTTTTACACTTTTGAAAGCATTTTTCTACAACCTTAAGAGGTTGCAGAAAAAAATGCTTTTAAAAGCCTCTGCCGATCAGGCAACTCAGCTGGGATCACCAGAGGCTTTTAAAGGCATTTTAAAATGCTTTTAAAAGCCTCTGACGATCCCAGCTAAGTTGTGTGATCATCAGAGGCTTTTTAAAAAACTTTTAAAAGCATTTTTTTGGCCGAATTGGTGGTAGAAAAAATGCTTTTAAAAGTAAAAAAAACAGCCTCTGATGATCGCGTGGCTCAGCTGGGCATGGGGGGGGGGGCGTGCAGGGATTTTTGCTATCGGTTGTCTGAACCACCCGCCACCATCGCTACCGGATTGGGCGATCCGGTCCGAACTGGGAGCATTTCACCCTGATCTAAAGATAGTTTTCTGTTTAAGATACATTAATAATTTAGTTTATTCAGCATGAAATGGAGCTTAGCTTGTAGTATTCTGCAATATTTACATTTTTGGTAAACTCATTCAATGAAGCCAAGCTCTGCAAGCTGAGATAACATGCACTGCATTGATGCATTCACACAATTTCACAGTAACCATAAGATAAATCATAAAATGAAGTTCAGGAATATTCCTTTATCCCATTGTTTTGCAAATCTATGTACACTACAAATTGTATGATTGTTTGAAGATAAATGCATCTGTACCACCAGGCTCTAAGTATGAAGAGGAAGGGCAAGCAGTAAAAATGAAAGTGAAACCTTCTAAGCAGCTTATAAATATATTATTAAAGAGCACCTGTCATTTCAGATCCATCATGGCAGTGCCTGTTAGTGTGCCATCCACTCACCTGCTGTCTGTCACGTCCCTCACCTTGTTGTGTCACTGTCGGATCACCAGCTGTCCCATTAAAATGAATGGGACTGTTGGTGAGTCAACAGCGGGTCAGAAGAGGAGCAGCTGTGGGACAGAGATGACAGTTGCTCTTTTAAAGATTATGATTTAAATCGAGTTGATTTAAATCAAGCCTTTTAACTAGTGATTTGAATCATGATTTAAATCGACTTAATTTAAATCAAATTCACCCTGGGGACTGCCAATATTTTTTCAATATGCTCACTATCACAGACTACCGTGAAAGCACTCTCCATTATTTATTTCCATTAAAGAAATGGGAGTCAAAATTCAATTACAAATCACATATTTGTAAATCCTAGTATTACTTCTTTCACTTCTAAGCTAAGACATCCTTCAAACCTCAGAAGTGATACTTGATATTCAACTGCTGCATACTAAGAAATGCTTTCTGTTACTGCATTTATTAAAATGCAGCTGCTCAAATTTAAGGAATGTGTCCATCACGCCAGAAAAAAATTAAGAAAGACAAAAGCCCTGTGTAAGATTTATCTTCCCACCGTCCAGCCAATTCAGCTGGAATTTCCTTTTTCATAATAATAATAATATATGCGTGTATCACACACGGAGATACGGTTATTAGAAGCTACACTGCAAAAGATGTCAAACAAAAATGACATAAAAGAATAAAACACTGAAGACTCAGAAGCTTACAGCTGTAATGAACAGTTGTAAGCTATATGAACACACATGTTCCCTTTCTTCTTCCAGAAAAAATTATGATAGAAGATAAAAGATAGTAGCTACAATGGGAACGGTAACAAGAATTGAGTGTGGGAAGGGAAGGGAAGGACTCATTCAAGGTTCATCATTATAATCTGTTTAGGATAGCCCAGCAACATTTTTTTAAAAGCTTCCTTTCGTTACACTGTAGAAATAATCCATACACTATCAACATAATTTTTCTAAGATATTTTCATAAAGGCAAATTAGAAAATGCTGTTGTAAACTGACCTGAAGGTTTCGTTTACTTTTTCTGATGTTGTGTTGCAATAAAAAATTGTTCTCCTGAGTAAAACGGCTATATTGATCATCCAGCTGTGACAGGAGATTCTGGAAGAGCAACGTAGCCATTGAAAAGTCTTCAGCAGCATAGTCCCTAGAAGAGAAAGCATGCGAACAACAGCATTAGCGTATCTTCCATCTCTTTATATTGCAGAAACCCCAACATGCTTGAAAAACCCAATTTATTTTTCTTTGCCCTTCTGCTTAGGTTAGCAGTCACAAACTGACCCAACTTTCCAATAATCCCCAAGGTATTCTACATCTGGCATGGGAACCCATAGCAAATACACATGAACAATACGGGCTGCTGTACCAATAGCAGAACCCAGCTGGTTGAGCGGCAATGGAATATCATGATGGACAAGGGCAGTATTTCCAATTCAGTTGCATGTATGTTTTTGCTATCATTACGGCTGCATTCTTCTGTATTTTCAAGATATGAATTTGGAGGTTTGCCTATGAAGAGGAAATACATACGCGAACTGTAACTCCAGACAAATTCTAAAATGCCAGACAAGCCACAAAAGAGTCCAACGGTTAAAGTGGAATTGCAGTGTAACCAGTGGTGGATTCAAGTAACAACTGGTTCTTTGCCCTAATGATTTCTTCCAACAACCAGTTTGCCAAACTGCTCAGAAACTTAACAACCGGTTCTCCCAAAGTGGTGCAAACTGGCTGAATCCCACCACTAAGTGTAACTAAATATACAGTAATTTATTTTAAATATGCTGCTCTTAAGAGTTCTTGTGTGAAACAAAATGCTGATTTATACCAGTTGCTCAAGTTGAGCTGTTTCCTCAACCTGCACATGGTTCAGAATTTTTGTTATGTGATGTTATGAAATTGAGAATGTAGCTTTCCATTTCTTCATTCACAATATTTGGTTTAAGAATATAAAATACAATATGAGACTGCATAATCCAGTGGAATTTACTTCCTCAGCAAACAGTTTAGCCAAAGTTCCATTAGTTTCGAGAGAAATAATTTAGGAGTAGGATGCAGTCAGCAATTGTGAGACAATAAATTATTGTCTCACAATTGCTAACTGCATCCTACTCTTGCTTAGAATCAAAGCCTTATTTTTTTGATAGCTTACACAAATTAAGCCTCTTACCAATCTTGGCTTTCTAGCCACTGTGCCAAGTATTGCCTGATCTCCATAGGAAAAGTATCATCATAGAGCTGATGCACATGTTCCAAGAATTTAGAATCCAGCTGTTGCAGTTTGCACCACTGACTCATCCTGTGGAATCAAATGCCCAATTATGTAATTAAATGTAGGTCATATTTATTCTTCCATGCAATCAGTAAAAATTTCTATTAGTTAAGAAACTGCATTATCTGAAAGCACATTTCCTCCTTTCCTATTTATATAATGCCACAACACACCAACACACAAATCCTCTTTCTCTTTCATTAATGTTAACCACCGTTTGTGTGTGTGGGTCAGCATATGTTACCACATTTGTTCCCAGAATTGGCCTATTTGGAAATAAGACTAAGGACTCAGGGTAGCAAATTAGCTCTGAAAGTTCTTATTAATACAAGAGAAGTGTAAGATACAGGAAAAATAACTATTAAAAATCCAATCAATTTAATGTTATTCTCAGTGGACCAAGGACAAACCTTACTTAATGTGAGATAAAGATGTGTCCAAATCAAAGTTATAAGAACATGGTTGTAAGCCACATGCAGTGAAATAAAAGTCGAATAAATGAATGATAAGCATGCCCTGTGAGTTTTGTGTTTATATGCTACTTCCAATGCATCCAAAGACCACATACTACAGCCCAGACTATGATTGCTTCAGGGTTTATATAAACCGTAGTTCATCAAACTGTCTAGTTTTACACATTCAAGAAGGTTGGCTTCTCAACATTCATACAGAAGCAAAACTTCTGTATGAAGTTTTATACAGATGTCATATTATACTTATGTCATATTGATCCAGTCAGGATCTTTGCTTCATTTACTATACAAACTGTATCAATGTTAATTTAATATATACTACACATTTAAACAGTGGCATGCACTGTTGCTTACATACAGATAAGGCTTGTTCATGCAATGAAAACCACATATATTAGTCTCTGCCATACGGATCAAGTTACAGGCTGTCCTCAACTTATGACCCTAATTGGGACAATTGCTAAGCAAGGCAGTGGTAGTGAGTCCAGCTCAATTTTATGAACTTTTCCATCATGGCTGTTAAGTGAATCGTGCAGTCTTTAAGCAAATACGGCTTCCTTCATTGACATTGCTGGCCAGAAGTTGGCTGGGAAGGTCATAAATGATGAACACATGACCCCAGAATTCTGCAACCATCATAAATACATGCTGGTTGCCAAGCACTCAAATTTTGATTATGTGACCATGGGGATGCTACAATGGTTATAAGTGTGAGGACCAGTCATAAGTCACTTTTTTCAGTGCCATTGTAACATCGAATGGTGGCTAGTTGAGGAGTACCTGTGTTCAGGAATTACAGATATGGATGTCAACATAAACTACAATAATCTATTAGGCTTCAAGTACTGATTGTTCCTCCTACAACCAAGAAATCCATATACTGATACTCCAACAAGCTGCAAGCCATCCTTACAGCTACCAAATGGGAACCAGCTGTCCAACAGTCATACAAAGTACAAAGTACAAGTACAAAGGCTATAGTCAAATATCAGGTTTTGGATTCCCCTTAGTAGCTACTCTTAAAGAGCACTAAATGTTACCATGCTTTCTCCCAAATTATTCTAAATGCCCCCCCCCCTTTCCCCCAAATGCCACTTTCAAAAATAACGTGCAGAATTCAGCTGCAGAATAGCCTGATGAAAATGTCTCAACTAAGTTTAGGATTTTAACAGTTCACCAGGAGTGACCCAGTTATTTCAGGTAGGCGACTAAAAAATAATTTAATTTTCTTGGGTTCCAAGATCACTCAGACTGCGACTGCATCCATGAAATTAAAAGATAGCTTGCTCCTTGGGAGGAAAGTGATGGCAAACCTAGACAGCATATTAAAAAGCAGACATATCACCTTGTTGACAAAGGTACATATAATCAAAGCTTTTTCCCCAGTGGTAATGTACAGCTGTGAGATTTGGACCAAAAGGGAGGCTGAGTGCCAAAGAACTGAATTATAGAGTTGAAGAAGACTCTTGAGAGTCCTTTGGACTCCAAGGAGATCAAATCAGTCAATCTTAAAGGAAATCAATCCTGGCTGTCCTTTGGAAGGATTAAATACTGAAGTTCAAATACTTTGGCCACTTAAATGACAGAAGAGGCTCACTGGAAAAGACCCTGATGTTGGGAAAGATTGAAGGCAAAAGGAGAAGGGGCCGGTAAAGGATGAGACGGTTAGATTTCATCAACACAATGAATATACATTTGGGCAAACTTCAGGAGACAGTGGAGGCCGTGGTATGATCATGGGATCACGAAGAATCGGTCACAAGGCAAAGCGAACCTTCTATCCCGTTTGGCAAGGACGGGTCTCAACTCGGGCGTGGATTAGGCAGTTCTTCTCCACAGCCAGCATTTTTCAGTCCAGGCTGCAAATCCAGTGCAAACATTGGCAGTGTTGACTATCACACACCTCCTTGCACCCCTGGCCCTAACCCGAAACAGCCCATCTGACAAATAACAAGTTTACCAATCCTAACGGTGAAAGAAAAAAAGAAAGAAACGATCACCTGGCGACCGAGAACAGGATTTTGAGGTCTTGAGATTCCAGGTCTCAAAATGCAACCCGTGAAAGATCTTGGAGGGAGGCATGCAAAGCCTCCTGCACGAAGGCTACACCTAAGGACACCGACTTAATGCAGACCTACCTGGCGCGTCCCAGAACCTTCAAAAGAACCGGAGATCCCGAACTCTCTCCCGCCTACTGCTTTCTGCTAAAACGAAAATAGCGTACCTTTAAACGGGAAGTAGCAAAGCAAGACCGGAGGGCGCGGACCAATCCGCGACGAGCTATTTGAGGGAGTAGCCAATCAGAACCGAAGAGGGGGGAAATGGCTGTTACGGAGAGATGTCCTCCTCCCTGTTCTCTAAAAATTGCCACAAGGGGGGGAGGGAAGAGCGGGGGGGGGAGGAGAAGATCGCGAGGTTTATACCTTTTGAGCCCAGCGATAGTTTTTATTTTCGTTTGAGAAGTAAACTGTGTTTATACTTGATTTGAAAAGGTCTTCGGCCTGCATTGTTATTATATACAGCATTAGCTGGGCGTAAATCCTGTTGAATTCTATGGCATTGCCTTCTACTATTGACTTGGTGAATGTTGATTTTAGAAAGATGCTCGCAGGAAACGGGCACAGATGCAAGACAGATGCAAGCAGGCAGACACGAATTTGGATGGTAAATAGTATCCGGAATATTTTCAGAGGCGGTAAGGCTTCCGAAATGAATGTCCACTATATCAACACATTGGCGCCTCTAAGGAGTTATCATCATCAATCATGTCTTTAAATGCTTTGGTTTTCTATTCTGAAGAGAGAGGGGCTTCCTCTCCGACTTTTGTGTCTGAGGAGGGGTATTTATATTACGCTCGGAAGCCTTTTGTATTTTTTTGGAAATTATTTCTTTTAATTATTACATTTCAAAGTAAACAGATGGAAATTTTTCTCTTTACTCTTCATTTCTCCTATGCTTGTTTTTTTATTTGTCTACTTTAAAAATTAATAAAATTAATTTTTTAAATTAATCAGGTTTTTTTAAACGAAACATAGTTCAACTGAACGTAATTGTTCACCTTAGTTTCAACTTTTGGAAAATACATCGCTGTAAGGTAATGTTTAAACCTGATACTCAGCTGAGGGAGAAGGTGCCATTTAGATCACAGAAGAAAAACATATTTAGCCACAAGCAGTGATGTTTATACCCTGTGGTTTTTTTTAATCAACCGAAATCGGCCTTGTACTACACCAAAGCCCTTGCAGAAAATCCTAATTCACACTTTGACCAGCAAGTGGTTTAAATTCTCCCACACATCCTTCTAGCAAACGTGTTTAGAATCCAGTTGGAACTCTGAATCTTAATTGCGGCGCAAAAACAGGAGAGGAAAGGTGATCCGTGCAGATTTTCTTCGAGCAATTTACTTTCGCTAGATCCGAGGATTACCAAGGTCATCTGCACCCGGCCTGGCGCCTTGGATTACAACTCCCATGGCCAGGCTGATTGAAAGTTACCCTAGTCCCTTTGCCTGCTGGGGAAAAGTTATCAGCATCTACTGTAGTACCAAAGGTAATTTTTTTTCAAGAGGCAACTGGACTTTCTGAGGCTTTTTTAAAAAAGACGTTTCACTTCTCATCGAGCTGAACTGAAGAAGCTTCTTGGATGAGAAGCGAAATGTCTTCAAAGGAAAACAGAAAATCCAGTTGCCTCTTGAAAAAAGCCTCTTTGGGACAACTATGACCTGGATGACTGAGAATCTCCATAGACATCTACCGTAGCGTGAGCAGTTTTATTTCTTCCCTGTACCGGATTTCTCCGAAAAAAAGCAAAATATGCCGATGCCAAGAAGCTTCGCTTCCCCTCATTCTCCCAACAGATACGTTCATGCCAAGATAAACATTTTCTTGTTTAATTTTCAATTTTTTTCAACTCTTATTCCTTTTCCCAATGAAGAAGGCGGATCCGCGGTCGGGTTTCACAAGGCTTTTTCGTCGTGCTGGCGGGAGGGGCGAGCTATACCTAGAACAGCCTAAGCACGTGTTTTCTAGGAAACAGAGCCGGGTCTCGGAAAGCCGTCTGTTGCAACGAAAGTGAAAGTTAAAAAGGATCTGGAAGGGAGGGGGGAGGGGTTGGCGCTGGCTCTCTCTCTCTCTCTCTCTCTCTCTCTCTTTTTGGCAGAAGTTAAAAATAACGTTGCTTTGCAAATGTTTCCAATCGTTACCAAAACTCCCCTCTCTACCTTTAAGATTCGATCTAAAAAGTTCTACACCCTTAAAATATCAGCAAAATATTCCACAGATCATTTATTTAGGAGTGTATAATGAGTACCTTGTATTTCCATATATAAAAGATTCAATCTAGAACTAAGGAGAAATTTCCTGTTAGTGCAGGGGCCAGAAACCTGCAGCTCTGGATCCACCTGTGGCTCTTTCACCCCTCTGCTGTGGCTGTCACTCAAAATATTCGTCCCAACCGCCAATGTGTGACACCTGGCATGCGATTTATTGAGCTTTTCAACCCCCAGTAGGCCAACCATGGATAAATCCAAGAAAAGAAAAGTTTCAGAAGAAAACAACGTTTAATTCAACTACATATGCTAATTTTGTGGCCGCTCAAGAAATAGGCACTGGAAGGGTTTTGTGGCTCCCGGTGTTTTCTTTTCTGTGGGAAATGGGTCCAAATGGCTCTTTGAGTGTTTAAGGTTGCAGACCCTTGTGTTAGTGAGAACAATTAAGCAGCAAAATGGCTTGTCTCCAGAAGTTGATGAAGCAGGTGATCACTGGAAGATTTTAAAGATGAGATTGGACAACAATGGTATAGGACAGTGATGGCTAACCTTTCTGCCATTGCGTGCCAAAAGCAGAGGGAGCGTGGGGGGTGTCACAAGTGCGTGTGCCCATATCCATAATTCAATGCGCCCTGCCCTCCTGTGCATGCGCACGTGACCCTACACTTCCCCCTGCTTTTGGCACGTGATGGAACGGTGGGCCCAGTAGGCCTGTTTTTCCCTCTCCTCAGGCTCCAGAGGCTTCCGGAGGCCAGAAACAGCCAGTTTCCTGACTTCCGGTGGGACTGGAAGGCCTGAAAATCAGTTGGCTGGTGCACGCATGCGTGCTGGAGCTGAGCTAGGGCAACACTCACGTGCCCACCAATATGGCTCTGCGTGCCACCTGTGGCACCCGTTGCATAGGTTCACCATCACGGGTATAGAATCTGCTGCTTGGCCAGTGGGTTGGACTAGACCTCCAAGGTCCTTTCCAACACTACTGTTCTGCATTCTATATACCTTTTGCCAATAAGTGATTTAAGGTAAAACAGACCTGCATGAATGTCCCTAAAGGGATGCTGTATGTAAATTATCAGTTTGGTTTTGGTGCTTGATCAGGTGGTAAGTTTCCATACCAGCAGATTTGAAAGGTGTGCAAGGCTAAAGTTTAGAGTTATCCTCTTAATCAGAACCAATGGCTCAGCATTTATTTATATATATACTTTTACTCAGCTTTTCTATGATCTCCTTGCTCAAGTGAATATATAAGGACTCACTATAACAAACATGAAGGCATTAGCAAATACCCGTACAATAAAGTAATGCCAAATGTATGGTGCGGTAAGACTTTTGGACAAAGAATTCCCAGTTTGTAGATACAAGGCTCCAGTCTCTGGAAATTCCTGGTGAGAAACATGTGTCTGTTTCCTATCCGAAATGCCATAAGAGAATGTGGGAATGGGAAGAGTTCTGCAAAATACCCCAACCCCAATTATTTCCTTTCTAGCTATTTGCCTTCTTCCCTTGTAGCCCCAGGAACTCAAATAGGTTCCATTTGCTGATCTTCAACTTACAGTAAAGGAAAATGGGGTGCCGCATCCTACCCAAGATATGTTCCCTGCAAAGTTTCCTCCAACTAGCCCCTCCAATTATGTTGCATTATAATTCTCACAATTCTCAAGTCAGTGTGACCACTGGCCGTATAGCCAGGGAGCACATAGCTATGTCAGTCCAAGGCTGTTATGCCAAATAATGGAAGGATGAAGCTAAGATAAGCTTTTATGTATCCAACACTTCAAGTTTTACAATTAAACAGGGATTGACTGGGCAGTTTTGACTAACTGATGAAGGCAAATATAGGTGTCCCAGGATAATGTTGGAGGATCCAATCTGGGTTGGTCACTGGGACCAGAGGTTTACTCTTCCAAGCTTTTAGATTCGTGCTGGAGTGTTTTGACTCTTTCCAGGATAGGAGAGATACCAGGATGCCACAGTGCTCATAATGAACCAGTTACCAATTAGTACACCCCCTTCCTAACTAACAGAAGAGTGGACATCTCAGGTCTTGTCTGATATGTGCCTCAATGTGCCCCCTTGTTTCACATGGAAAGGGGAGACTCCATTCTTCTCTGTAAGAACATAGCACTGCTGCTATTCTGGCCTCCTTGCACTTTTACATATGTGGAACCCTTGACCAATTCTGTTATTCAACCATTGCATCAGAATAATGGGAGTTGAGAGACCAGGTGAACCAGACATTCTTCAAATAGCATAATGCACAGCCATGCAGAGTAATAGATTTCAGCTGTGATCGTTGCTACTTGGAGCAGAAGTTGGAATGGGTAGTAGGAGAAAGGTGGGACTCGCCCTTGGTTATGTGATGGAGAGAAAATATACTTAAGCAAGCAGGTTCGCACCCTCATCAGGTCCGCACAGCCTGTATGAAAAAGGCTTACCTGACATAAAAGTTTAAATTTATGGCTAAGAAGCAATTAGCATTTGGGACTTTCCTAGTTCACTACTTTCATTATTACCCATTGTGCTGCCTCAGTGTTCTGAACGTACCTGACCAATATTTCTAAAAACAAACTGGTGGCAAAAATTGAAATACTTTTCTTTGTAATCGCAGGTTATGAAGATAGCCTTTATGGGAACCTCTGAAAGCGGGCATCCCTTTGATGGTGATAACCTTGGCAGTCAAAGCAAAGGAGACTGTACTTTCTTGCAGACGGTTGCTTCTTACAGATAATTGGTCTTGATAACATCTGTGAAGGGCTTCTCCCATCTAGCTGATCATAGCAAAAAGACGGGGATTTTCTAGAAGCACAAAAGAGTTTACAGTAATGAGAAAAATCAGGACAGCACAAGAATCTGACCTACTTGACACAAAACAGTCATGCTAAATAAAGTCAGCGAACTTTGCTTTCTCAGCATTTAATGCTTTGTGGGCATCATAAAAGAGGACATTTTTATTTCTATGGCTAATAATTGTCTTGCACAATGAGGTCTTAGAATCAAGGATGAAATGCTCCCGGTTCGGACTGGATCGCTTGATCCAGTAGCGATGACTGTGGGTGGTTTGGAGAACCCGTAGCAAAAATCCCCCCCCCCATGCCTAGCTGAGCCGCGCAATCATCAGAGGCTTTTTTCTCTCTTTTATAAACATTTTTTCTACAACCTCTTCAACCGAAAAAATGCTTTTAAAAGTTAAAAAAAAAAAGCCTCGGAAGATCGTGTGGCTCAGCTGGGATCATCAGAGGCTTCTAAAAGCATTTTTTTTCTGCAACGTCTTTGGCCGAAGAGGTTATAGGAAAATAATGCCTTTAAAAGCCTCTGGCGATCCCAGCTGAGTTGCCTGATCGTCAGAGGCTTCTAAAAGCATTTTTTTCTGTAACCTCTTAAGATTGTTGAAAAAATGTTTTTAAAAGTAAAAAAGAAAAAGTTGCCCATGCCCACCCAATCACATTACCCCCCACCCACCAAACCATGCGCACAGAAACGGTAGTAACAAATTTTACATTTCACCACTGCTTAGAATGCTGTTGGTTTTGCTGCACCGTACCTAGCAGTTTTATAATAATAAAGTTAATAACCAAAACAATACATTACTGTAGCATTTTCATCTCAAAACATAGTTCATCTCAAAATTTTCCAGGAGGCCAAGTGCAAATAAAACAATTTTGGAAAATTGATGATAAAGAGATGCCAGATCCTTTTTCTCCCTGCCTGAAGGGCCCAATGCTGGATACACTGAAAAGTGCTTTAAACTAGTTTTAGGCCTATTTGAAAGTCACAATAAATCAGCTTTGCGTTTAGGTGTAAACTGTAAACTAGAACCTTCACGTCTGTAATCTTTAGGGATTTTCATAAAGTCATCATTATGTCAAAAATGCCAAATACTTTCCCCTTTATGCATCCTATTTCACTTTAGAGCCCATGAAGGCTTTTCATAGCAAATTTGTCTTTCTTATTATTGCTGCTGCTTTTGTAAGGAAGTCATAATTGTTAACACACATTGTACTAAACTGAAGGTCTGATATAGAAACCTCTTGTGTGAAAGTTGATGGCTTTTATCATAGCAGTGGCAAAATTTAGATGAAGATTCCCATGGAAGGAGCTTGGCGAGTGGCATAGATTAGATGGTTGCCTCCTTTCTCTACTAAACCCCTCAAAACCATCTCTTTATCCCATAAAGGTAGCTTCTGCGAAGGCTAGTAAAATGGCCTGAGATGAAATCAAGTAAAGACCTCCTTTGCTAGAGTGGCTTTTCTCTAAAGATGGTAGCTAACCTTGAGAGTTAGGGTAGCACAGTGAGAAGGAGAAAGGCTCAAAAGGATAAACTGCTTGGGGGGTGGGGAGAGATAATTGGGATTTTCTTCTTTTGTAAAAATTAAGGACAGATAAGCTTGCACTAGTTTGAGTGTTTCTTAAAATGTTAAGAAACCCAAGTTCACCCATAATTAGAGGATGTTCTTGGAGTTACAGGTAAGTAGTTCAGAGCACACGTGTTGATGAATACTATAGGAAGTGTACTATGATCTCAGTTATTCCTGCCATTCCTAGTTCTACAGAAGCATTATGTGATTGTAATTTTTTTTACACTGACTATGGTTTTAACACAATTTAATACATTTTTAGATATTGGGGAGTTGTAAGAATGGGTGGATTGGAGAGATCTTCTAAACATCATAAGCAAGCAAGCAAGCAAACAAACAAATAACTCAATAAATAAAGTTAGAAAGTGTTTATATAAAATCAGAGTTTTGTACAACAGCATTGGAAAAATATAGCATGCAATAATATCGCGAATAAATATAACATTTAATCATGTAGCATGCTATACAAATTTAAAATACTGAAAAGTATTTCATTTCCTGATTTGGAACATCACTTTCTGAGGAAACTAAATAATCCAGAGGCCACTCTGGATTTCAGATGACTGTTAATTGAATTTTGTTATTTCAGTAACTTGGCTTTAAATAAAAATCAACAATTGATGTGTTTCACTTTCAATCCCTGCTGTTGAATTTCTATAATATGCTGTCTTGAAACTTTGTCACTTGTAAACAATTTGGTATAAAAGCATATTGAACTATCACAAAAATTAGGATATATTGAAAAAGCTTAATTTTGTTGTGTGTGGATTGGACTAAGCATCTGACCGAAACTATTAAACTATGAAAATACTGCATTAATCTTACACTTAATAAACTTGGGTATCTCACTTCCTATTCTTCACACATGAAGTAATGTTTTTATTTTCAGGTTTGAATAAATCAATTTCTCTAATATCTAAATTTTGGAAATGAAAAAATATCTTAACTGAATAAGCCACAAGTGGATAGGTCCATGGAACAAAATTGACCGTAAATTTTGGTTAATGTAATTATCAATATATACATGATAAATCAGATTAAATTAATATTAGACTTTGTGTGATGTGCAAATTCAACATAGGTATATCAATGAAAGTTTGAATAGTACAGTATATGAGGTTCATTCTAGCCATGTCAAACCATTATCTGAACCAAATCAAATATTTGTTTAAGCAAATTAAGAGTTACAATCAAGATGAGAATTCTGTATATCTCTTAGAAAAATATATTTACAGTACAGGGAAATTAAGAACATTCTCTTATAAACACATATTAATACACACAAACTTGTTCATCTGCGTTTTAAAATCTTCAGTATCTGAAAGTCACTCAGCTGCATACGGAGAATTCAACTACAAGAGAACAAAGATATAGGTTTGTTGGAATGAATAGATGTTTTTTTCTTAAATGTAATATGAACTGCAGCTTCTTGAAAATAATTAAAATGCAATAGGACTCAACTTATTCTCGTAAGTAATTTTAAAAAATGAAAATGCCATGGACATAATGATTGGTACTGCTTAGAAGTTAAGAGGCATTGGATTTTAGTGACTTCCCAAAAGAAGCTATTTATTTTAATTAGTATCACAAATGTTTTCAATCTCATATCAATCATTCAGCGTATCTGAATGGAGAAAAAAGCCCAGGCATTTTGTGTCATTGTATACAGCACAGTGAACATGGACAGGAAAATGAAAGTAGGGAGATGTCTGAAGAGGAAGATAATAGCCAAGCATGGTAAAGGGAAAGGCTACAAAACGATCTCCAAACAGCTTTATGTTCCTGTGATCTTGAATGCAAATATCAATAGATTTAAGGTCCATGGGACTATAATCAGCCTCCCTGGATGTGGCTGCAAGAGAAAAATTAACCCTGATATCAACAGAAAGATAGTTTGAATGGCAGGAGAAAGAACCATGGAAAACTTCAGAACAGATCCTGGCTGGCCACTAAGATCAAGGGATGGGTAGTCCTCGACTTATGACCTCAATTGAATCCAAAATTTCTGTTGCTAAGTGAGACATTTGGTAAATGAGTTTTGCCCCATTTTACGACCTTTCTTGCCTCAGCTGTTAAGTGAATCCCTGCAGTTGATAAGCTAGTTACTCGGTTGTTATGTGAATCTGGCTTCCTCATTGACTTTGCTTGTCAAGAGGTTGAAAAGGAATCACATGACACTGCAACTGTCATAGGTACAAGCTAGTGGCCAGGCATCTGAATTCTGATCACATGATAATGGGGATGCTGCATAGATTGTAACTGAAAAACGGTCGTAAGTCACTTTTATCAGTGCCATTGTAATTTTGAATGGTCACTAAATGAACTGTTGTAAGTTGAGGACTACCTATACAACAATATTGAGTGGTACCATCCAATACTGTCTGAGTGAAAATGGCCTTCATAATATAAGATCCAGAAAGACCTCACTTCTGAAAGACAGACACACAAAGGCCAAACTGGAGTTGGATAAAATGTATGTTGACAAGCCACAGTCCTTCCACAGAATTTGGGCAGATGAAACAAAAGTGGATCTTTTAGGTAGGTCACAGCAGCTCTATTTTCACAGAAGAAAAAGCAATGCCTTTAAGGACAAAAACATCCCTGTTGTAAGACATGGAAGAGGCTCCCTAATGTTATGGGGTTGCTTTGCTGACTCCAGGACTGAGTGCCTTGAATCTAAGCAGGGCACAAGAAAACCATTAAAGATTATCAGGAGTGGAACATAATGGAGTGGAGCATTCTGGAGTGGAACATAATGCCCCAAGTGTTAGAAAGCTTTGGGTCAGGTGCAGGTCATAAGTCATCAGGCAGTTGCAGTTACAGTTGCCAAGGTTGGAGACCCCTGATCTAAACCATATACAGTATCTAAGAAAACCAAAAATGATTAAAAAGCAAATATTTGTCTTTTCTGAAGTGGCCTGCTATGAATTAGAATCTGAATCCAACAAAGTATCCATAGAAAGTGCTGAAACTCACATTTGGGAGAAGGAATCTAAAAACTAACCAGAACAATTTGTTCAAGAAAAAAGGGACAAATTGCCAGTTGAGAAGTATGGATATTTTACTCAGAGTTAACAGAAAGTACGTTGATTGCAATTTGTGCCTCAAAACAGTATGCTTGAGAAATATCTACAGAATAGATTGGGGGTACCAGTAATTATGTCCATGCCATTTTTAGATAACTTTGGGTTGTGATGACAAATGAGACTGGAATTTCCATTGCTAAGCAGTACAGTTATAAAACTCGATATCACATGAGCGCACCACTTAGAAATAGCAGTCCCACAGTTTTTGTTGCTGTCATAACCCAAAGACCACATAAGTCATTAAATGAGAACCTCATGTGACCGCAATGTGGGAAGACATAGGAGTCACAGATAAGTAGGCTGATAGGCAAGAACTACGGTCAAGTGGGTACTGCAGAGTGTGAATGGGCCAGTAGGTGGGTGATATGGAGGCTGAGCAAGTGCCACAGATAGGAGTTCTTTGGGAGAAAAAGTGGCATGATCAGGAATGACTTGCAACTTCTGGCAAACTTCCCCATTGGCTTCGTGGAAAACTGGCAGGAAAGGTCATAAATGATCTCATGACTGCAGGAAGTTGCAATCATAATTGAGAGCTGATGGCCAAGGGTCCGAATCAGGATCAGGTAACTGTAGGGATGCTACAATAACCACAACTTCAAGGACAAGTAGTAAATCTCCCTGGTTCAGACCCTTCATAACTTTGAACAGTTACTAAACGAATGGCTGTAACCACAGGACTACCAACACTTGCAAAAATAGATTAATTTGTACATCAAATCTGAAGTGCCTACTCCATGGGCTATAAAATAACATTGGTGGATGCCATTTACTTATATCAGTTTCATCATTTCATAGCATATTGGGATTCTTTGTGAAAAAAGTGGAAGGGTACCAAAGGGCACAATATTTGTATCTGCATCTGTAGAACTTATGGTAAGCAGAAAACAAAGAAGGATGTAAAGGGTGGAACCAGCTGTGCAAAACAAAGTAGCTCTGGCAGAGAGATTGTCTGAAAAAGTAGGTAGCTAAGCATTTGGGCTAAAATATGTTTTGAATAAACAACTTCCATAAACATTTCAAATTGTTATTACTGCATTCAGAATTATGTTGTACATGCCCATCTTATTAGCTTCCAGAGAAGGAAATGAACGTAGTGAAAAAGTATTTGAAATCTGTAAGAAGTAAAGATTTCTGGCAAGAATTACAAATGATATTGTTTAAATTTTGAGTCACTAATAAATTAACAGATTACAAAAATAAGGAAAATAAATTTCAGAAATAAAAGCAATGTTTTCTCCCAAAGAGTATTTATCTCTGAAGAATTGGATTTTTTTAAAAAAAATAATACATTCCAATTTTTAACAAATATATTTTATCTAGTTTTATCTATTTTTAGTTTTATCTATTATCTATCTATTTTATCTCTGTCTTTAGCCCAGGTTCTAAGCTTCTAAGCTTTTGAATAGTTTCAGCATCTCATTTTTAAGGAATCTACCTGATATATTAATCTAGTGCTGTTAATCTTTGGGGAAAGCTTCAATAATTGTACTGAACCACCAATGTCCTTAAACTGATCTGAAATAATTTGAGTTGCGATAGCCCAAAATGATTGTGATATAACCTGAGTGTCTGCCTTTGCAAATGTGCCTTCTGCTATATTTCCACTTTCAGTTGCATTTACTTGTTTATAAAATGGGTTTCACTTTCCTGAACCGACTATTTTAAGTTCTGTATATTCAAATTGCTATCACTCCGCCAATAAAGATATTCTCAGCAGCAAAAGCTTAGGAATGTATGAAGAATCAAACTAAGGAAATAGTAGCATTTGCAAATCAACACTCTTTTATTAAACAGTTGTAACAATAAGGTCTGATAATTCAGATAGCTTATTATTTGTCATGAATCACAGTCATTTTTTCAGTACCTGCTTGTAAAATCATAGAAATGGTGGTAGATTTTAGGAGAAATCTTCCTATACTACCACCTCTTACTAGACAACACAGTATCAACAATAGAGACCTTCGTAGTTTTTAGGTTCTATCATATCTCAAGACTTAAAATGGACACCTGACATCAAAAACATCTTCAAAAAAGCACAACAAAGAATGTTCTTTCTGCACCATTTCAGAAAGCTTGAACTGCCCAAGGAGCTGCTGATTCAGTTCTACAGAGGAATTATTGAGTCTGTCATCTGCACCTCTATAACTGTCTGGTTTGGCTCTGCAACCAAACAAGACAAACACAGATTTCAGAGGATAATTAGAACTGCAGAAAAAAAAACAATTGCTACCAACCTGCCTTCCACTGAGGATCTGTATACTGCACAAGTCGAAAAGAGGGCTGTGAAAATATCTACAGACCCCTCACATCCTGGGCATAAATTGTTTCAACTTCTACCCTCAAAATGACACTATAGGGCACTGCACACCAGAACAATCAGACACAAGGACAGTTTTTCCCTGAATGTCATCACTCTGCTACAAAACTAATCCCCACAACACTGTCAAATTATTTACTAAAACTGTATTACTATTTTTCTTCTCATCCTTCCTAGTACCTATCTCTTCCCACTTATGATTATGACCATGTTACTTGTATCTTTACGATTTATATTGTTTTATTTAGTTTTCTAGTATGATTTGATTGCTCATTTAGTATCCTTTGACTATCATTAAGTGTTGCACCTTATGATTCTTGACCAATGTATCTTTTCTTTATGTACTCTGAGAGCATATGCACCAAGACAGATTCCTTATGTGTCCAATCACACTTGGCCAATAAAGAATTCTGTTCTGTTCTGTTCTGTTCTGTTCTGTTCTGTTCTGTTCTGTTCTGTTCTGTTCTGTTCTATTCTATTCTATTCTATTCTATTCTATTCTATTCTATTCTATTCTATTCTATTCTATTCTATTCTAATCTAATCTAATCTAATCTAATCTAATTTTATTCTATTCATAAAATAAAAATAAACAAAACCTGTGTAACGTACAGCAGTTTCCATTACAGAAGGGCTCAAGTGTTCTCTCAAAACAGCATAAACACTTGGTGACATGGGAAGAAGATCTGATGGAGAAGGTGGATCTGTGGAATTATTCAGACTTTAAAAAAAAGACAATTAAATTTAGTGAGTGAAACATGATATACTTTGCAACACCTTACTTTTATTGTTCTCACATGTTTGCAATGCCTTTCCTTTCATCCCATCACCCCCTTTCTCTCAATCAGATTATTTTTTTAAAAAAAGTTCGGGTTTCTCAATATGTTTTAATATCTCAGTTAAAGAACACCATCATCCCGCAGCAGAGTTTGCTAAGTTTCTTATATTAATTACTTTAGGAAATAACAACTGAAACAAATAGAATGATTACTCACATTTTGGAGACTGGAATGAAGACAGAGGGGACATAACCTTTGGTTCCTCCCTCTGTAGGTCTTGATACTAAATGTAAAATATGATGCATGTTAAATCTGACTAAAAAGTGTAAGAGATTCTGGGTATGAAGGAGGAGATCACTTCACACATTTAGCTCAATTAAGGGAAGGGAAGACATTCAAAATAATTTCTGACCTTCATTAGGCTGAGAGCTGTAGTGCTTTCCAAAAGCTTTGTCTTTGGGGATATTGGGATAAAGATACTGCAATGGGTTTTCAGGAATGTTATCTGCCAAAATAACTTTGTAATCCCGTAATATATCTGCAAATGGCAGGGCAGTTAAGCGGCCTTTGTTATATGGTTCAACAGAGTGAAATTTCACTTCCCCTGCGAAGATAACGTTGTTGTTGTTAATAAGAGGATAGACTTATAAGACTTATACTATAATATATGGCAATCAAATTAATAAGGGGATAGGTTTGCAGATTTTGTAAACAAACAAACAAGGACAGAGCACAACTTGGAAAATAAAATGCCAAATCCACAAATACTGCCAAATCGAATCAAGCATCAGTAGTTCAGCATGTCAAATCAAAGGATCAGAGTTCTCTTGTACCTGCCCACAAAGGGTTTAAGGAATCATAAAGGAAAGATGAAGATAAAGTGAAGTGTTATGTATTTTAGCAGTACAGAACTTACCATTTTCAGACTGGGATACCCAGGTAAATGTAATCCCTCCTAAATTGCTTTCACTAAATCTCAGCAAAAACGTCCCAGGTTTCTTGTCTTTCAGCAAAGCTCGCTCCTTTTCTTTGTTCACAAAACCCATTATACACCTGCAAACAGGATGTGAAAGTACAACACCGTGGATGCACACCCGTAAAAAAGGACTGTGGAATTCACCTGGGAAAACGTTATATGATAATCCCAGATAATTTCTGGTTGGCAGACCAAAACGAAAGTTCTACAGGATTAATCAGCCTTGTTATCTAATAAAAGAACAAAAGACCACATATGATTAGAGAAGTGGTACTGGAGGAAGGAATTTATTTTTCAACTGCCACTCTGACACAAATACAGGAGTGGTATTTTGTCCGGTGGCCGAGCAGGTGACAACATTTAACTATTTTTGGCTGATCTGGGGGAAAAAAACACCTAAACAAGGTTGAATCTGATTATTACTCAGATGAGAATCCATCAAGAATTTCCCAGTTTGCAGGCTACATTGGGAGGTTAACAACAATAAAACATCCTGAAAGAAGCAGCAAGAAACCACTTCTTCTATACTATACTGCTGCCAAGGAAACTGCATTGATACGGGCACAAAGTCACAAGGTTCAACTTGTGTCTGAATTTGAAGGAGAATCTGCTTCTTTCTACGGGTACAATAAAAGCTTCAAAGAAGCAATATATAGTCAGGAAGCTACAAACCTCTTCCCCAATATCCCTTCCTCAGCCATTGCATTTCCCACCATCATTAATGTCTCCCAATCCAAAAGAAATAAATACTGTTTGAGGATTAATAATAGTGATTCTTTCAAGTCATATGCTAATTGGAATCATTATTATTAATCATTAATTATTGATTAATTATTCAGTTAAGCATTTTGCTCACACCTTCCACAATGCATCAGTTAAAAAACACTTGAAAATAAGATATATGCATCTAACAATTGATATGGTCAATCTTCATTCTCTACCTTGACTGTGCAAGTAATGTGTAGTGGAATTGAGTGCATGTATTACTGAATTATTTCTGCAGCAGAATATCAAAAATATTACATTTCGGATTCTGATCACAAAATTCTGCTAAGTGCAAATTGGATAAAGGTAAGAGAACTAGAATTCGGCCAACTAATTCTTTCCTATGGATTTGCTGAATATCAATTATACTTACCTTTTTTTTTTTTGCACAAGCAAAACTTTCCCCACAGCTTTACTTTTGCAAAAATGCTGCTTACCCGTCAATCCAAAGAGGAAGAACGTGTTTTTTAATCAGATCCAAGATTGCTTCAAGCCATGCCCAAAATGTAAACGATTTACCAGGCAAGTGTTCCTGTTTTTAAAACGAATTTGGGTACAGTATAAATGAAGCAATATATTTAAGTAACATATCAATAAGCACACATCATTCAAGTCATTTATAAAAACCTTGAAGAATAAAGCACCCAGCACTGGTGCTCTACTACCTTTCTCCATCTAAAGAGGAACTAATGCTGAGTAAAGTTAGTCCTTACCAACTGCAATTGGGACTGACAACCTGAACTTGTTAGGCAAATCATTGTGGGTTATTAAGTGTGACATCACAGGACTCACTTGCTACTTCCTGCCAGCTTCCCCATTGACTTTGCTTGTTAGAAGTCAGCAATGAATCGTAAATGGTCACCAGTTGCAAAGCACTTATGTTGAAATCAAGTTGACTGCTCAGATGCTGCAAAACTGCAACTTTGAAGATCTATTGTAAGATTCCTTTTTCAGCACCATCATAACTTTGAACAAGCAAGCAGCCAATAAGCAAAAACTGTACTCTTTCAGAATGATTTTTGAGAGCGCTATATATTCCTTTATTATCATGAAAGAAGCCTTTCTGAATTCAAGATATATTATATCTACATAGATAGTCCTTGACTTACAACCATTCATTTAGTGACCATTCAAAGTTACAATGGCACTGCAAAAAAGTGACTTATGACTGTTATTCACACATATGACCACTGCAGCATCCTAATAATCATGTGATCAAAATTCGGTTGCTTGGCAATTGGCATGTATTTATGATGGTTGCAATGTCTTGGAGTCACGTGATCACCTTTTGCAACCTTCTGACAAGCAAAGTGAATGGGGAAGCCAGATTCATTTAACAACCGTGTAATTAACTTAACAACTACAATGATTCCTTTAAAATCTGTGGCAACAAAGGTTATAAAATGGAGCAAAGTTCACTTAACAATTGCCTTGCTTAGCAACAGAAATTTTGGGCCCAATTGTGGTTGTAAGGTTGAATTACAAGGGCTACCTATAATCCTAAATCTATTAAGGGCTTTATTAAAAAATGAAATAAGTTTGATCTGGCAAGGCTCTCAAACGAGCCCTGGTACTTAATGTATTGTCTTCAAGGTGCTTACAGATCAGTTTTATCTATTCTAACTAGCATCTATTACCTGAGTCAGATATAATGATCAGAATTTTCCCTCTTTTTAAAACAGTGACATTAGCTCTGTACAAGTGTTCCTTAATAGTTGTATTTTTTAATAACTGTAATCTTTAATAGCTGTATTCTAGTTGTGAGTATCACTCTAAGAGGTCTCCATTATGCCTTTTAAAATACATATGCCTTTTCCTAGTAAGAACTCAAACTCACCTGGTTGAATACTCTTAAGTATCAGTATATAGACAATGAGGGCAATGAACTTTATAAGTCAATATTTTTGCCTGTTTTTCACTGAGCGGTTTAAGAATATTTTAATTTTTTGCAAGGCATAATTTATTTTAGGCTCTTTCTTCAGAATTTGAGTTTCATTCCCCACAGACAGAACCAATTCACGCTTCAGCAAAACATATTTTTTACCAGTTCTTATCTTGACCCTTTTTGAATCTCACAAGATTTGGTTAGTTCTTGATTAACAATTATTTATGCTTTCTGAGAAATTTAAATTAATGTTACCCATTAAAAAAAAAGTCCAATTCAAATTGTCAAAGGCCTTTTCTCCATCTTACAGTATCAGTGCAGCTTGTTTTTCATTATGTTCCAAATATTCCAAAATATCCAAATCATTTCTACTATTATCTCATAATTGTCTTTTGAGTAAAAAAAAAATCCTAAACAGAAACAGGAGTTTCCAGTATTTTTTAAGAGAAAAGATATAAACAGTGTCAGATTTAACTTTTCCACTGTTCCTTTTCTTAAAACATTGTCAATGCATTTTAAAATTCTCTCTTGCTTTGTAGCACTTAACAAGTAGTTTCTTTTCCAAATTGTACAGCCACCCATTCACACTAGTGAAGTAAGCTAGACCCACTAACCATTCTATTTGCAATAGGGAGAGCACACTTAAGGTTACTTATAGAAATTTCACATGAAGGATACTTTTACCTGAGACAATAAAACTTTATGGAAAGAAAAGGATACAATCTTATAGAAGGTTCTAAAGGAAAAAACAGACCCTTATAGAAAGATCCTGTGATACTGCAGGGCAAAGATTATGTAATAAGCAAGTAGGAAAGTAACATTTTGAAAATGAGATATATTAATAACATATAGTACCTTACAGAATTTTGACCATGAAAGCTGATAATCACCGGAAGTAATCTGTTGCCCTAAAATATAAATAGAAAAAAGTGGGATCACTTGTTTTCAAATGAAGTCATGATAATTTTAAAAGACAAACCTGTTTTCTTAACTGGAATTTCAAAGGAAAGACTCTTTTCTACTACCCTAATTGAAACTCTCATGTCCATGTCAAACCGTGGATGGGAAATTACTCTGATAAGGCAAAGCACATTCTCGGTTCCTACCTGTTAGCTTTTCTGCCAGCATACCGAGTTGATCCGAATTCAGTCCACGGCCAACATATGATGAAAACTGCCAGCTCAGGACTTCTAAGAGTTGACTCAAAGTGACAGGGATTGGATTATTAAAGAAAGCCAAGTTCTGCAGCCAAATAAAAATTAATACAGACTTCGATTAGCTCCGCTTCCAGTTTTTGTGTATTACTATAAACTGCTGGGAGACTCTGAGGGGCCCAAAGATAGAAGTAGAAATGGAAAGAATAATAATTATATTTAAATATTGTGAAAATTCAAGGCTTTTAAAGTAAGGTCAAAAGCCCTAGGTACTTCATTTTTAGAGACTCTGGAAGGAAACTATCAAGAACATGCACAGTAGCATTATTAAAATAAGGATATTAGTAGGTTCCAAATAATATGATGATGCTTTGCACTTCAGAAATTTTAAAAAATTGAATCTTTTTACCGGCAAAACATGCCATTATAATTTAGTTTTATTGTAAAATGCTAAATATCTTTTTCTGTATGCACATGGCTGGCTGTAGCCCTATGGTGCTTTTAAGTCCATAATTCTTCTTGTACTGGGTGTACTAATTTTTACTTTCAGGTAGTATGCAGTAGTAAGCCAATTGCTTTACTGGCTATTCTGCAGCGCTAAAAGAGAAAATGCACTTTTATAAACACCTTTAAATTCATATTTTCATTTTACAAACAAGAAAAAGCAAAAGACAATTAGAACATTTGCACTTCTCCAAAGGGTTGAAAAATAGCCTACAAAAATACCTATATTAGAGAAAAGGCATGCAGTAATATGAGGATAAATGAACAAGAACATAAAGAGACATGAGACATCTATTAAAACACACCTATTTTAAAAATGTGGAGCATAAACATTCATACAGATTTTGTAAATGGAACAATTATTTCCATTTGCAAAAAATACTTTGACCGAGGGAAGTCTCCTCAGAAAAAAATTAGAAAGACATATAAACATTTTCTGCTGATCAATGAACTACAGGTAGTCCTCGAGTTATGACCACAATTGTACCCAAATTTTCTGTTGTTATGAGAGACATTTGTTAAATGAGTTTTGCCACCCTTTTATGACCTTTCTTGCCACAATTGTTAAGTTAGTAATCACCATAGTTGATAAGTTAGTAACATGTTAGTAACATTTAACATTCATTGTTAAATGAATCTGGCTTCCCCAATGATTTTGCTTCTCAAAAGGTCACAAAAGGGGATCACATCACCTTGAGACACAGCAACGGTCATATTAATCAGTTGCCAAGCATCTGGATTTTGATCACATGACCATGGGGATGCTACAAAGGTCATGACAAAAATGGTCATGAGTCACTTTTTTTTAGTGCCATTGTAACTTTGAATGGTCACTAAATGAACTGTTGTAAATCCAGGACTATCTGTACATCACAGGAAAGAAGCCTAAGGGGGCTTACTTGCTTTTATACTCATCTTATGAAAAAGATAATTGGCTATGCAAAATGTACCTGGAGTTCACTTGTGGACAGGTTGTACCAGATGACGGAAGCCCAAGCATTAGGCAGTTGGCTAACATTAGAAATCATCACCACTGGTAAACAGCTCGTCTGTTGAGAAAGATAGATGAAGGAATCAATGTAGACACAAAACAGAGCAAGATTTAATAGCCCAGGTTGCAGTTCTACAACAACTGCATTGCGAGAAGTATGGTAACGTTAGAAAGGAGAATATGTTGAGAATATGCTCTCTCAAATTTTTGCAAGGATTGAATATCGAAAACTGGATATAAAAAAACCTAGTTTCTTTTTCTTGCTGGGTTAAGAGGTTATGCAAAATGTAACCTAATTTACTGCAAATTTTGCATTCTAAATAAATTAGACAACTGTTAAAGTACCGTATGCAAATGGATTGTTTTTCTGCTGAGAACTTACAACTGATGCAGTTAATTTTGTTAGCTATTTCATTTTCAGTTTTTGTTTTCAATATGGATGGGATGAAAAAGAAGTAGTAAAGGGCAAATTTAGCTGAAGGAGCAAGTCTGCACAAAGCACAGAATTCTTACTGAACTCTTCAACGCCTTCAGCAGTTGGTTTTCAAGTAGACATTCCTAGCAGAGAATCTAGGTCACTAAGTATCGAAGTCACACATGCAAAAAAAGCAAGAAATGAGAACTGTCTAAGATCTGTTTGTGCTATTTTATAATCCCTCCTATATTGGCTCCAAAAAAAGAAATATTTTCATTACATGTACCTCCAAGCACCTAAAACAGGTACTTATTTGTTCAAGCACCACACTGTTGGCAAATACAACATGATTCTTTACTTTGTAATAAAATTGTAACTGATAAAGTCAGGGATTTTATTGTCATGAAATATTAACCATTATGGCAGTATCTACATTATCTATAGCATCTTATCTACATTATAAAAAGCTTCATCGAATCTGATCAATGACTCATCTAATCTGATGCTTTGTTGACAATGATAATAGGCAAAGTTTTCCATGAGTTTTACTGCAAATAATGGTTTGCATGTTTCATCTCCAATCAGAAAAAATAAAATGTTGCAGGTATCGTTTACCTTTCAAAAGTATAACTAATTATGAATCAATTTTTGCTTAGTTGACTTGGCTCAGGCAGGCAGAGTTGCCTATTGATAGAGCAAAATTAATCATATTGGTCCAGGGGTGGGCTGCTGGGGGTTCGCAGGGGTTTGGGAGAACCTCTAGCTAAGATTCTGTGCAGTTTGGAGAACCCCCAAATCCCACTCCTGGTTGGCTGTGCCAACCCCATCCCGCCCCTCCCAGGAGTCCTTATGCGGCCTGTTTTGGATGCAGGTATGTGCAGGGTGCATGCAGAGGCTCGGGGAGGGCAAAAAATGGGCCTACCAGAAGTTTGGGAAGGCCAGAGAGCCTCTGGAGCCTGAGAAGGCCGTTTTCGGTCTCCTGGAGGCTCGAGGAAAGCCTCCGGAGCCTGGAAAGGGCAAAAATGCTCCCCATGCCATGGTGCAGGAGGCCGACTAGGCCACACGCACCATTGGCCATGGCCACGCCCACCCACCAACTGGGCAGAGAACCCCTTGCTAAATTTTTTGAAGCCCACCCCTGTATTGGTCTACTGAGCAACAGTTAAGAATCAGGCTTCAGCAAATAATTATGTAGAATTTGTGTTTTTTTAAAGCAATTATTTTCAATTAGATTAGCCTCTTTTTCTACCTATTTAATTGAAGGGGCAGATTGCAGGTTACCTGAGAGAGGCACAGATGCCTTCAAAATAGTCTTATTTGATCAGCTGAATATAGTCCATCAGCACAAATTTCTAGTGAGTAGTGTGCATTATTTCTAATTCAAATGCTTTCCCAGTCATTCACCCTAGTTCAAAAACACTTACTTCCAAATCTATAGTCAGCCCACATAAGCAGATCTGTGTTTCAAAAGTGATTGAATGTAGTTCTTCAGTTACCACTTGAGGAATCTGAAAAGAAGAAGAATAGTTTTAAAATGACATGGATTAGAACTGTTAAGATTGAGAGTATGTCTGCCTCATGACATTTGCAAAAATATTTAGATATTTTGCTGAAGCATAATGGTCAGGGAAATTCAAAGGCTGCGCCATTGCAAAAATCTTGTTCATATCCTCAATCACGGAAGTGGAACTGAAGCTGAGCACAACAATACATTTATTTATTTGTAAATTTATTACATTTATATGTAGCCCATCTCACTCGACAAAGGGACTATGCTCATTGCATATTGTTATATATTAATTTCAAACTCATATGTGCATATTACAGATATTATATTGTATTTTCATTTGGTAAATTACAGATGACAAAAAAGACCAGGAGAGGGAGCCACAAAGCTATTTTCTTTAATTAAACTTTAATGAGGGAAAATGAATTGAGCACAATAAACATTTTAGCAATAACATTTTAGTATGACTTCGTTATTTAAAAACTGGTTATTCAGATTCTTAGACTCCATTTGTACAATTTTTCTCTTCAAAAATAGGGGGGAGGGTTTGAGTTTAGTATTCAGGTGTTCATCATTAAGACAGATTTATCTGTCTTTGGACAAGTACGTAATACATTATAACAAAGAGCATTGTGCCATTATATGTGTTTGGAATCAATTTATCCATTTTAGGTAGTTCCCGCTTAGATAATAGGCCTTAGGAAAGATTAGCATTTATGTTTCAAATATTGCAGTAATATTTTGTTCTTAAATAATAGGCCTTAGGAAGGATTAACTTTTATATCTCAAATGCTATACAGTATTACTTTCTTCGATCTAACAAAAGTTAATGGAATTATGCTACAGCCAGAGCTCAAACCATTATTTCTTCTTACCTCGTTTCCTTTGTTTGTACCACTTGCTTTCATTTCTTTTGGCTGCTAAAAGAATTAAAAGATAAGACCCACATCAATACACAAAACGTTTATTCACAGAAATGTTTAATGATGAGATTCAATATTTACCAATAAATATTAAAGTAAATGATATGGGCTATTGATGGCTAAACTGATTTATTTCATTGTTTTCAAGTGACCTAATTCAGCTACTTCTAAAAAATGAACATCTCCCATACTATATTTTGCTATGATTATTAATTTGTCTGTTTGTTTTTATTCAGCTGCTTTATGATGTTTACATATACTACCTTCTCATGAATAATATTTTGTTCTTGTGTATTACTAACAAGATAATAATACTGGGGAATCTCTGTGCTGAAGTACTCTGTATCTACAGGTAGTCCTTGACTTACAATCACAATTGAGCCCCAAACTTCTGTTGCTAAGCAAGACAGTTCTTAAGTGAATTTTGCCCCATTTTATGATCTTTTTTGTCACCGTTGTTAAATGAATCGCTGCAGTTCAGTTAGTAACACGTTTATTAAATGAACCTGGCTTCCCCATTGAGTTTGCTTATCCGAAGGTCAGAAAAGGGGATCTCATTTCCAGGACAGTGCAAACCTTCATAAATATGAATCATTTCCCAAGCATCTGAATTTTTATCACGGTGACTATGGGGATGCCGCAACAGTCATAAGTGTGAAAAAAGTGATCTAACAGTCATAGATCACTTTTTTCAAAGGGTCACTAAATGAATTTATTTATTTATTTATTTATTAAGCTTATATGCCGCCCTCTCTCCAACAAGGACTCAGGGCGGCTCACAGCAATGAAACAAACAAATGAATTGTTGTAAGTTGAGGACTACCTATAATTTTATGGTTCATGCCTGTGCTTTTTGAGTGCATAAAAATAATTCTCCATAGATACCATCTTTGCTCAATATTTGGAACAACTTAATAAAAAGCCCTAGCAAGAAAAAAGTTTATGACAAGTAGTCCTTCCTTCAAAGGGAGCTTTTTCTGCATCTCCCAACTAAGCATCTGTGGACTACAAAGGGCAAGTCTATCCTAACTGTTAACAAAAGTTTAAAGGAACATGCCTCATACTTTGAGTGTATAGGAAATAAATAGAAAAGTGCCAAGGAGGTAGGGAGGGTTCTTTTGCCTCTTTTATTGTTGTTGTTTCCAAAAACTGGAGAAAAACAAAAAGTGCAATGAAAAGGTTATTGCTTGTTCTATACAATGTAAGTAAAGAGTAAATTGACCACTTCCTTATGAAGAAGATAACTAGAAAGATAAGGGTAGTGTGGGGGTGGAGAGAGGGAGAGACAGTTGACGCTTGGATAGAATAGAATAAAAAGAGAGAAAAGGGGAAAAAAAGAATATAGCACATACAGCTAAAATAAAACTGAAGAGAAAGTTTTGAAACTGCTTATGACAAACTGAATAGTAATTCTGTTATTAAGTACAGAGCAGGAGTTTTGTTAACCTACTTTCCTAAAAAAAACCCAACTCATCATATCATGGACTTTCTTGTCATAATGAGAAATACATCAACTGATCCTTTGAGTAAAAGTCATACAGGAGTGTATATATGGAGTAGATTTTTTATAGTCCAACAAACTACAATTCTATGAAAGAATAGATGAGAGCTGAGTTCATAGTTTAAGATACGTGGTCTAAATAAAGCATGTTCAGCTAGTGACAACAAAATCTTTTTTTAAAAAAAATTCTACTCTGTACATAAATTTGAAACAAATTATATTTCTGTCAAATACAGTTTTGGTTTTGTTACAGTGATTCAGAGATATTTCTTTTTTAAATAATAAAGAAAAGTATTTCTATATTGCTGTGAATTTTTTGTCCCCAAAAGGGTACCTAAAAGCTATTAAGATTTCTACAGAAGGCAAGTTATAGTCTCAGAAGATAACAATTCCTGCATACAGAGATGATATGTTCTATGCAACTCAGTAAATCTCTCTGTATTTGAGAGAATAAATTTTTACCCTTCAAAGGAGGAAATGCATCTTTGTCTTTGTATTTAAGGATGCATTTTCATCTTTAAGGGGCAGTAACGTTTTCCCAAGAAAAGAAGAATTTGGCCCCGTTCATAAATTTGTTTTCCTTGTTTACTTTTAATTTAAAAGTAGGTGGATTTGCTCCTGTTCTTCCTCATATCTCTGAGCTCTCAAACAGATGTAGACATTAGCAGCAACATCTATTATGCATTATATCCTCAAAGGATTTTAAAGTATCAGTAAAGTATATTTTACTTATATTTCCAATTTTTGTGTTTTTTCCAAAAATAAAAAAAGTTTTCCCCCCTCGTTCACAATTTCTAGAAAAGTTACAACTTCATACATTCCAAACCACATGAAGACTCGACACAGACTTTAAGATAACAAGAGTGTTTGTTAGAGAAATGCCTTTTTAGAGAAATACTTGTTCCTTTCTGATTAGTAAGGCCCAAGCTACACTTCACAATTAAATTCATATTTCTATTTAATATACTTTAATAATATTAATAAGACTATCTGAGTGGCAGGAGGTGATAATTAAAGGAATCTATGCTGCTGCTTTTCTCTTCCTAAAGAGAGGTTTTCTTTTGAGCGAATTCTTCCAATTGTGCTAATACTGAGAAAAAAGTGCAGGTCCATTGCCATATTTGCTCTGATCTTATGAATTATCCACATCCATCCCCCAGTTAATGCTAGAGACCTATAAAAGTTAGATGCAAACATGCGTCAAGTTGTTGGGTACAGTTTGACCCTAACTGGCAGTGGCAGGGATTCGATCAGTACACAGCTTCTAACTTAAGTTATACCAAGTTCAAAGAAAACTCTCAGTACACAATTAACAGGAATACCATATCCATAAATGCTGAGAAGCAAGCAAGGATTTCCAATTCCTGTGCCAAAATTTTAAAAAAAAAAAAGTGATTTACCAAATGTCGAAATTCCACTGAAAGGTTCCCGTTTGCAGACTCATCCATGTTCATTGCTTTTATATGAGTCCCACACAGAACAAATCTGCGGTTGCTAGAAAACATATCCCAGTAAGGTTGAGAACCGCAGGTAAAATAATAAGAAGCAAAGTGTGTTTATACTTAAAACTCCATCGTTTATATTTTCTTACCTTATAGTAGAGGCATTCCTGGGTTTTAAAGAAACAAACAAAGCAAATTAATCTTGTGCCAGTCTTCAAACATACAAAATGTCTTTCCTTAATCAACTGAATGATTTCCTAAACTTGCTATATGCCAGCTACTGAAATCTTTTGGGATTTACAATAAAAACATACAATATAAGTGAAAGCAAATAGATTAAAAAAAATAAATCTTTACCAATTGAAAAAATCATGTGTTTAAAGCCTTTTAAAATAAATAAATCAAATCAAAAGCTATGCTTTTAAAATTTGTTTAAAAAGCAAATAGAGATGTCAATCCTCTCAGTGGAGTATATGGTTGGGATGGCTTCAGAGTTACTAAGAGATTCTGGGGCACAAACTGACATGGATAAAAGATTCTCTGAGTCAGTGCCCAGGGGTTGGCTTCCGGGAGGGTAAAAACTGCTTCCCCCGGGGTCTGGAGCCCTCCAGAGACCAGAAACAGACCTGTTTCCAGACTTCCGGAACCTCCGGTAGGCCCATTCTTTGCCCTCTGTGTGGCCCCTGCACTTACTGGAATGATGACCGGACTGCAGGGCGCTCCTGGGAGGAGAGGCGTGGAGTGGGCGTGGACAGCCAGGGTGGCATTTGGAGGATCATCCAACCCCAGCGATCCTTGGGTAGAGGATCGCCCGAACCTTGCCGAACCCCCAGGAGCCCACCCCCGTCAATGCCTCAATGTAGGGAACCAAAGTGAGAAATCTTAGTGTAGAAGCCTTCCCCAATTCATTCTGGGAGAATGCAAGCTCTATACAGGGGTATCCCAATCTTGGCAACTTTAAGACTTGTGGACTTCAACCCATGATGGTTGGGGAATTCTGGGAGTTGGTCCACAAGTCTTAAAGTTGCCAATGTTGGACATCTGCTCTGCCCAAAATAGAGCCTTGGAACTGGCTCTAATTATGATAAAAAGCATCTGCTATCCAAGTTCAAAATGTTAGTGGGTCATCAGCATTTTGCAGCAAGAACTCTGAATCATATGATGGTATTTCCCAGAATGATCTTTCAGTTCAAATACTCAAAATCACTCAAGGCAGAATCACATTTACAACAGAACTCTAAGGAATTTGCCTAGCAAAGCTGTGGAAGGTTATTCAAACATTGCATATTTAAGTCTTCTGAAAACACCAGAATTTTATTACTATAGTTATTATAGTTATCATAAGTCTAACTAAAACCTGTCATCAGCTTCTTCTATGAAATCTAACAAGTTATCGGAATGAACTTCAAGGGCATTCTTTGGCTTTTCAACTTTATGCTTTAGAATGCTGACATCTCTGATTTGCAGGTTCACACCGCAAACAACATAAAGAGAACTTCAATCAAAACTGTCTTGTTTTGTTGTGGAGCAACAACAATGGCTCAAAGCAGTGGAAAGACTTTCATGAGTCTGCGTCTGATGATTCAGTTGCCAAATACATTTATGTTGTTGACTTGTTCCTTTATTAATCATGCCCTTTATCATGTTTTCCTTTTATGCTGATTTTCTTCTTACCATGAATGTTTTAAACTTCTTTTTCTAAATTGTGTTAACTCTCGAGAAATGTTGGATTGTAATGATAAACAAATATATAAACAATGCCGTCCTATTATATTTCTATCACTTCCTTGTCTTATTTTGTTAAGTCTCTACAAATCCATTTTTGTGCCTTAACAGAAAGTGTCTAATTATTTGTAGATGCATAAGGAGGAAGATGATGGTGTCCAAATTTGATTAAATAAAGAAATAAATTACATTGGCAATTCATCTTTCATTTTGGCAAGAAAAGACTACAATGGGCTCTGAAGAAAATATTTCAGGAACAAAACAACATTAGAAGCCTGAACAATATTTAGAAGAGAGATACAGTAATATTGGGATTTGCATACAAAGCAACCATCTTTTTTTAAAATATGCTTTGTTAAATGTAAATTAAAATAAAAGTGTTATTCTGATCATTTAAAAATCTGAAGCAAATCTAGTTGGATTTCATTAGTGTCAAACATTTTCAAAATATCTTGAGAATTTTTACTAAATATTATAATGATCTATTTTTAAAAAACGTACATACTTGTCAATAGTAGCTTTCACTTTAATCTGGTAGTTCAGCTCTGGCAATTTAATTAGTAGCCTAGAAAGTTAAAAGTGTGGAATTTAATATGACAAAATACTGCTCTCCATAAACAACGTCTCAGGCATTGCTCAGACAACATAGCGATTTTGTAACCCTGAAAGCAAATTAGGCAGTCTGTGTACATAATGCCAACCAGATTGACATTGTGGTGGATTGGCCACCAAGTATATGCAACCTAGCTGGTTGTGGCAGAGTTGGGGAATAAGGAAAGAAGTTAATGTTGGTGTTAATGTTAATGTTAATGTCAAGGTTGTCAAGAAAATAAGGAAATGAATTTGGATGCTAGGATGCTAGTTGCGTAGATCTGTAAGTGAAAGAAGTCAAAGAAAAGGAAACAGAATCCTCAGAGGGACTATAAGGAACAGATAGGGATAAGGGAAAACATCTGGTGCCTGCTGGTTGACAATGTGAAATCAATAAGGAAATAATTATTGGGGTCTCTAGATGGGAAGGGAGTCCCATCTCTACTCCCAGGGTGTAGAGAGGAAAGAATTAAGCTTCTGAATTAGTAGGCTTATTTAAAGTAAATTGTATAGGAGCTAGAAGGGATCCTGCTAGGTCCCCTAAACCCAGAACAATTGCTGAATTAAAGTAGAATGTATCCATGGAGGCCCTAGCAAATTATTATAGCCAAAAATGCCACCTGAAAATTTTTCCCCTCTCCGCGCATTCCACTCTGGTTTTGAACAGAAATAACATAAATATTACTAATCTTAACAATCAGTAACATCGGGTAAATGCTGATGAAAATATAAACGCATGCCAACAAGTAGAAAAGTACAGAAATGGAATATAATAGGGACAATGATATTAGTTAAAGCAAGAGGGGAAATGATTTGGCTTGCTTGAAAAACTCAAGTTTTAACTTTCACTTCCCGAGTTTTTGCATAGAAGAACTCATTTGGAGGCTTAAGAGTTATCTAAAAATATTTTCCTCCCAAAAGCAAACTGTTGCACCTGTTTAGGAATGTGGTCTAGGGCACATGAGAGGTTTTAAGAAATATGCCAAAACATTAAACCAATCAAATAAATGGCAAGCAGCAACCTTTACTCACCGAAGTTTAACGGTAAACTGTATCATTGTTTTAAGAACCAAAGGCCTCTGAGGATGAGTTGGCATGGAAGGCTGTCTCTCCACTATAAAGGAACTAATGAGAAAGGAAATAAGTGTCCACAAACAATCCTGGTGAAATATTGCAAGATTGTAAGCAGCTTCATTTCTTCAAGTTAGCATGAAAAAATTGTTTACTTTATCCAACCCAGTTTTCAGAAATTTTCTTGCACAATTAAATATCTCCATGGCTGAGATGAAAGAGTGTTAAATAATAGTTTCTGGTACAGCTTCAGTTGAAAATGGAAATTAACTTATATACCTTTGGAAAAGACTGTAAAGTAAAGCATTTATTCTTTCCAACAAATGAGGTCTTTGTAATGGAATGGGGTCTCCTTCGTAGGTGAGTTTTATCAAAAGTTCATTCAGCTTCTCCAGCTGCCTTCTTATTTGAAAAAGACTCTCAGCCAACAGTGTGAAACTAAATAAGCACAAAAAAGATTCAAGTCATTAAACTTTGACTAGGGCTAACCCAGAAGATTCTTTACTTTAACGGTGCTCCCCCTCCCCCTAATGAAAAGCTACATGATGTTCAAGGTCAACAGTGTTATTTTGACACCTGCCACAGAGAATACCACAAAAGTACCGTTTTCCTTCCTGGTATGAAAAAAAAAAGGCACTCTTTAGCAAACAATTTTCTGCTCTTTCATGATAGAAAATCAGCTACCGAGTTAGAATTCTTCTTATGGCTAATGATAAAACTAGACTTGCTCTCCCATCTATGTTTAGAGAAGAATTCACAACAACTTATGTCCAGCAATTCTCTGCTTCAGATGAAAACAGAATTAAGACTGTTAATTCTCTTTTATCACAGGGACAATTCTGAAAGCAAGTCAAATTGTCTCAATTCTTAACCTACAGCAGTTTTTCCCTAACCGATCCTTCAAGAAGAGATCTGCTTTTATTCTGAAGACCTAATGAAATTATGAATGTCAACTGACAGTGTTATAGGAAGCTATTAATTTATATGTGCGTATGTGCTTTAATTGTGTAGTATTAACCTTTTGAAACACTTCAAAAGTGTTTCAAAATTTTCATGTATCAAAAGATGATACATTAAAATGTAAAAAGTGGGCATTATTTCCTAAGTGCATTGTTAAAAATCCAGAAATGTCTTATGTCTGCCAGCCGGATGTATTTCCCAAGGCAATGCCAATACTGTAAAATTTAGTTGGAAGAACTATCACAAAAGTGTTGTCTATCTAGTTTGCACCGAAACTGCAGTGTGCAACTACTCTCTTTTGTTGGAACTACAAATATAGCCTAGAAATAGAAAGCTGAATTGCATTTGTTCTGCAATCTATTTCCAGAGAGAACAAGTGACAAAGAGCATGATTGTTCCTTAAAACAGCACTCTCTGGGTTCATGGTTAAAACATGTCATCTGATGGGACCCAGGAAACATGCTTTTTCTATTGCTGTTCCCGCCCTCTGAATTTTTCTTCCAGACCTTGAGCTTATCTGGGTAGTGGGGTCCTTAAGCCTCACTTTCCTATGCAATATTATTATTATGGTTTATCACACAATCAACCAGATGATTAGATCGGATTTGGCATTGTTGTTGTTGTTATTGTTGTTATTATTATTATTATTATTATTATTATTATCTCTTTTATTCATTAAACATGAAACTCAGTCAACTGAACATTTAAAAATGTGTCACAAATACGAGTTACTGGTGCTACTGGTTGCTGCCAGCATCCTAGATATCAACCAAGTATCTTCTTAAAATATATGATGTTCCAAGTAGCACAGTTTTTTGCAGTTCCACTGGTGTTATTGTAGGAAGCTGCGATTTCTTGATGTGTTTTGTAAAATTCTTGGACATGGTACTAAGTGCCCCAATGACAATGGGTATCACTGTTACACATTTCATCCGTAGCCGTGTAGTTGCGATATTTTGTGATTTTTTTCCAGTTCTTTTTCTCGGACTCTGGAGTTTCCTGGTACAGCAATATCAATAAACTGGCCCTCAACAACTGTGATATCTGGCGTGTTATGTTCCAAATGATGATCTGTCTGTATTCGAAAGTCCCACAAAATCTTCACTGTCTCATTTTTGATAACTTTTTCCACTTTGTGCTCCCATGACATTTTAGATACAGGTATGTCTTATTTTTTACATAATGACCAGTGGAGTAATTTAGCAACTTGATCATGTTTAGCTTTGTAATCAGTTTGCGCGATTTTGCTGCACTCACATATTAAGTGTGAAACAGTTTCAAGTTTGTCGTTGCAAAGTCGGCAGTTTAGTGGATTTTTGTATCTTTGCTTTCATGGCATTAGTTTGTAGTACTTGAGCAGCAAGTATTAAACCTTCCATTTCTTTCTTGATGGTTCCTCTCTCAAGCCATACCCATGTCAAGTTGTTATCACACTTTCCTTCAATGTTTTTCAAGTGCTGCCCATGCAGGACTTTGGTTATGGTTATGGTTGTTGTTGTTATTGTTGTTATTAATTATTATTATTATTAGTCACTAATGTTGACTCTAACTAGATTATTATTCTGTATCACCATAATTTTATATACTTGCTGTTTGCCGCCCAAAGTAATTTTGAACTACTTTTGTCATATGTTTGGAGACCCTTTCATACAAACATGGGCTATAAATTCAGTTCCCTCCCCACTTCCCATTAGAAAGTGTGCTGCTTGCTGGGCTATCAAATCATCATAGCAGAGAGATTTCACAGTTGGCTAATAGCCTCACAATGGCTTCACAATTTGGTATGAAAACATTATATGATTCAATCTCGGGCCTTTTACTTTTATTTTACTGCTAAACAATTTCTAAGAATTGGAAGAGTCAGAATCAGAGATCATTTAAAGAAGCGTCATTTGTTGCCAACTAATGCCTCTTTAAATGATCTCTGTTTCTGACTCTTCCGATTCTTAGAAATTGCTTAACGATAATTTTTGTTAATCTCTCAGAATAATTTTTTTTTATTGACTAAACTGAGATGGAAAAACCACACAGCATCACACTTCCTGTTGCATTATAGAGAGAAACTAGTGATAACACTTTACCAGTTTTGCAGCTGATCAAGCCCACTATGCAGAGGGCCTCCAATGCAAGCGATTTGTTGCCGTCTCTTCCAGTCCAATAACTCTTCTATTAATATGTTATTCACCAAGGCATCAACCTCCCTTACTATGTGTGACATTTTACTGAGAACTTCCTATAAAGAACAAGATAGGTGCTGTAGTTAGAAACAGTAAGACAGAATTCATAAATGGAGAATCAGCTATCTGATTTATGTAACAAACTAAGCTATGATATTCTTTAGCTTCATTTATATATATATATAGTTTGCTGTTGGTTAATTTATCACCATCCAGCATCAAAGCAGTGGTTAGTTTAAGAAACCATTCGTCTTCCAAGAAAGTAACCTGAGTACAGGGGCAGCCACAAACCAAAGCTGCTTCTTTAAGTATTTCTGCATCTTTAACTTTATTTTAAACTTTAACTGCTTTGAAAGGAGACACGTAGGAGAAAAGACAAGCCTTCCACAGATCTGTATGTGATGCCCCACCATCCGAAGTAGGAACATGGCAGGGCTTTTTTTATTACATAAAAAATTAACCAGTCAGAAAGTGCTGCCCAGTCAGACCATTAGCCACAAACATTGCCGAGAGACTAACTGAATCCAGAGATCTATATGGCTCTCACTTTACCGGCCTTCAAAAACTCCAGCCTTGGGTTACAGTGATGGGAGGGTCTTGTCTTTTGCTCCCTTCGGTGGGGAAGAGGGTTGGCTGTTGTTGGGGTTGTGTTTTTTTTTTTGTCTCTCTAGATAACACCATCTTCTCAAGTTTTATTTTGAGGTTTTAACTTGCCAAATTGTATCGTGTACAATTTATTTCTTGAGTATCTTGATTCTCACGACCTGACCTTTTGAAACAACGGACTGCCAACTGTAACTCTCATTTACCAGGTATTCTGTTCAGCAACATTGGAAGTAAGAAAGATCAGGTAACATTTTCCTTGTAATGTCTAAAATTGACTGCTGTCTGCATTAAATGTTTGAAATGAACACCTGCATACATTTTAAATGCACATACCTTTTGAAAAAAGCTTTAGCTTGGACAAAATCTCAACTTAAACTTTTGAAGCAAATATACATTGAAGATTTCAAAACAATGATATTGGCATTGCTAAACAAAACATTTGGAAAAATATAATGTTTGGGAAATCTTCTGTTGAAAGTAACTACCACTCCAGTATTAGGCTGCTGAAATTCAGCAGCAAATATTGTTTTTTACTTTTTGGGTTTACGCAGTGGAAGAGGTAGGTTAGGCTCTGAAGCAGGAATATCAAACTCGCATCGTCATGGCGGTGTCACATGACATATCGCAAATTTTCCCCCTTTGCTAAACCAGGCATGGGCGTGGCCAGCACATGGCGCATCTGGCCCACAGCCTGCCTGCAAGTTTGAAAGCTCTGCTCTGAAGGATCACTGTATCTATTTTCTGCAAAAAAAAAAATAAAAATCCCTGCCCCCGTCCTTGAAAATGTTTCCAACCAAGCAAAAAAAAAAAAAGCAGCTTTGCCCATTATAGCAACATGACCTGATCATCATTATATCATTCTGATTTTTTAAAAAAGATTTAATTTATATGCCGCCCTTCTCCGGAGACTCAGGGCAGCTTACAATGCGTTAAGCAATAGCCTACATACTTTTGTATACACCTGCTTAGTAGGGCTTTCGGGGCCTCCCTAAGTGGTGTTCTTTTTTATACAGTCAGCTTATTGCCCCCACAATTTGGCTCCTCATTTTACCTACCTTGAAAGGATGGAAGGTTGAGTCAACCTTGAGCCTGGTGAGAGTCGAACTTGTAGCAATTACAGGCAGCTGGTATCACTTTAACACCACTTAAGCTGCTGCGCCACCAAGGCTCTTGGTGCCTTTGAAGATCAAAAACAATTTTGGGAAAGGATAGCCCCAACCCAAAAAAATTTGCTTTTGCTTCTGAAGTGTCTAATAATTCTATATCTTTTAAATTCTACACTTACTTTGTGTAGCAATGAAACATTTAATATATGTGTTCTTGTCCAAGATTCATTGTATTATAGCTATCAAATAGCAATACAGTATATTCCAATGTACAGTATATCTAAATCAGTGTTTCTCAATTTTGGCAAGTTTAAAATGGGTGGACTTCAACTCCCAAGACTGGCTGGGAAATTCTGGAAAGGTCCACTCATCTTTACTCTATCCATCTTAAACTTGCCAAGATTGAGAAACACTGGTCTAAATGTTGACATGACCATAGTGGCTATTAGATGGAAAGAAATTAGACCTTGCTTCAGTGTTGTGTGGAGACTTCTGCTGTGTCCTCCCTCCCTCCCCTGTTCCTCTATGAGAGGATTTGAACATTTTCAGTTCTTATTGGAGGCGCCCAGAGATAAAACAATGAAAAACCAATAAGAAGTTCATAAAACCATGGCCTAGTTTTGACAATAAATAGCTGTATTGCCTTTTTTTTTTATAATTTGGAATTAGTTCTTAATTTGCAAGTAGAAAAAAGACCTTCCATAATGCTCTTAAGTCAGCAAAGTATATAAATGACAAACAACTGAACCAACCTTTCTCTTGTAGTCTATGGTATTGAGCATTTCCTGCAACAACAACATCTCCTGCTTCATGACAGTACTATTTTTGTCATTCTGTTCTAAAAGGAGATAAGTAGAATATGTACAAAGTATAAGAGTGGGGAAACCCATCAAAATAGCATGTGCAAGTAGTTTTAAGGCAGCGTGTTTTCATTTTTTTCCCCTATTGCACTTTTACTTTGCTTGCAACCAATGTTAGATAAACATAAACATGTATCTCTCAGTAAGTTTATAAGTGCATTCAGGTGTGCTATCTAATGTATTATGTCTTACTTTGTCCAAGTTTGTTTTAAAAAAGGAGTGAACATTAACCAAAATCAATACCTTGTCAATATTCTGAATACTTAGTCCCACACCCATAATTCTATGCGCCCTTCCCCCACGCAAGTGCATGCGACCCCCCCCCCCCCGGTTCACTCCACTCCTAGCATGTGATGGTCCGGTAGGCCCGTTTTCTTCTCTTACTTGGCTCCAGAGCCTTTCTAGCAGTCTGGGGAGGGCAAAAACGGCCTTCCCTACCCCCCACCCGGAGCAGGGATAGGGGTGGGAAAGGCCATTTTCGCCCCCCCCCCCCCGACTCCTAGAGAGGCTCTGGAGGCTGGGGACAGCAAAAAACGGGTCTTCCAGTCTCACCAGAAATTGGCAAACTAGACTTCAACTGGAGCCAGAAGGCCCAAAATCAGCTGGCCAGTGCACGCATGCATGCCAGAGCTGAGCTTGCATGCATGCACACTGGAGCTGAGCTTGTGTGCCCACTGATATGGCTATCGTGGCACGTGTGTCATAGGTTCGCCATCACGGTTCTAAGCTGTATGCATTTTGGAGTATGTAAATATGGGAAGTTTATCTCTACTTCTAAATGGGGTGATTCAGAGAAATGAACCCATTGCTGTTTTATCATTAACAATTCATTAACTTTAGTTGAATTGAACCATCCATAGTAAAAGACAAACTACATGGAACTCTTAAATAACCCCGTATTTTCCTGCCATTTTATTTTAATTTTAAAAAATGCTTAGGATTGTTACAGCTGCAAATTCACATTTTCTCTTCTGGCCACAACCTAGAATCTTTTATATTTGGGCAGTATATAACTGCTGTTAAATACATAAATAAAGAATTCCATTAAAACTAATTAATTAAAGAATCTTCTTTCTCCTCTGGTCTGACTGCATCCTTCTGGAGTTCATTTAAATTAAAAAAATAAAAATAAATAAATTACTCATGCAAAATATTACAGCCACTTTAATATTGTGTGACTTAAAGATTAAATTGATAGAACATGAAGGTGTATCTTCATACATAAATACATACCACTATGTGCAATTATATGCAACTTTAGGGATACTTATCTCCAGGTTAAAATGCAGAGGAGAACAATCTTAGCTGGATTAATATTTTGCTGGATGTAGCCATATGCCCTAAAGAATACATTAGGCTAAGAAGTTAGGCATATTTTACTTGGAATTTATTTTGCCTGGAGTATGTATCAATAGCAGTCTGAGTCTTAATGAAATCCTGCCCCTCACTCCAAAAAGGACTGTGGATGTTCAATGAAAACCTATAGCCTAAGTATAAAACTAACAGCCAATTTTTACAAATATGCAAGATTGAAAATCACAATTTTTCCTTCATAGCATTGTGTGGGAAACTTACCTATGTTGCATATAGTTTTAAATCTGAAGTCAAACTCCTCTTGCAGATCTTCTAGATATTTGACGTCTTGTTCTGTCAGCTGTTTTCAGATTAAATGCATTGAGTAGTAAGTGATCTAATATAGTTCATAGCATATAGCAAACATTAATGACATTCTCTAAAAAGCTTTAGTTTCTCTGAAATGAAATGGAAATGCTACAATTGCTATCTGCTTCCTTAATGGGAAAAGTAGCTTGGATTACAAATCACACTAAAAGAAAAAGTGGATTAATTTTTACCTAGCCAACCAATTTTAGTTTATTCAGCAAAACTCTGTAAATGTACACTAAGTGTATCATGCTGTATTGCATGCTATAGATATATAGTGCACCTATGCATTTCTATTGAGAAGCAAGTCACAATTTGTTCACTGGTGCTTAGGCTTAGTTAAGTATGCAAAGAACTGCAGTTTTAAATTTCTCTTTTGTGTTTAATCAAAAAGTACAACTCGCACCCTAGTTTCAATGAGGTTTTTCAACCAGCTGAATTCAAGAGGGCAATACTGTGCATTTAAAAGGATTTTACAGGGGTTCATAATTCCAAAGAAGCCTTCCCAGACTTGGATTAATTTGGTAGGTCCCAAGAGTATCAGTGAAACAAAATTAGTGGACAGCATTCTCAGGTATTGGGATATAGTTGCAGAGAAAGCTTCTACCCCTAATAAATTAACAACAATATTTTCAGGTCAAAGCTCTCAATGGGAACATTCAAATGAGGTATGTCTCACTTGTACTGTATCTTAAAAAGGGCAACAGTCCAATTTCTATCATATATCATCTCACTCTTCTGTACCTGTGGATCTAGTTTCAAACTATCATCATACTTAATCCATATACTTTTTTTTGGTACCACTATAGTTAATCCTCAATTTATAACTGTAATGCAGTTATAACTGTAATGCAGTTATAACTGTAACTGTAATTTCAGTCCTAAGTCATGATGGTCATAAACTGAGGCATCGATATGACCAACCGGATTTTACAACCTTTTTTTGCGATGGTTGTTAAGCAAATGAAGTGGTCAGTTGTCGAGTCAATGCATTCCCATGGCTGTTTTTTTGCTGGAAACTGGGTGACCACAGGATGTGTGTTCCACTGTTGTAACTCCAGAACTGGGATGTAAACACCTTTTGGGGTGGGTGGTAGTGTTTGTTGTAACTTTGAATAGTTGTTAAGGGAGGACTTACTTAGATCTTTGATGTATCAAATATTAAATGCAGAAAATGTTAACAACTTGCCTGTGTACTGTTCTTAATTTCAGAACCCTTGAGTTCGATTTTTCTTTGCCTTTCTGAACCCAAGTAGTTTTGTAGTGACTTTTCTAGAGGTCCCTAGAAAAAGAATTTTGACAGGTCAGCCTATTAATACTATCCCACTTAGCACAGATTATTTAATGGCAAGTTTTAGTGAGAGGGGACGGATTAAATTCAATAAAGCCAACTGAGTTTTGGTAATAGTTCCCATTTCTTCAGCTTTTTCAAAGGCAAAGCACAGATGTGGAAATCACTTACAAAAAAATATTCCTGGTAAATGGAGATATTTGGACTACCACAGGTATATTAATTGTTTATCTATAAACAGCCCAAAGGACAGTTTTAAAAATGATGAGTGTTCAATGGCAAATCAAGTATATTTAGGAATCCAAGACCTCTGCAAAGTACAGCATTTACTTCAAAGGAAAAGCTTAAAATGAAGATCAGCAGTGCATCTTCTCATCTTTTAATTTAAAAAAAAAGGACACAGGGAAAATATTCCATGAAACATCAGTTGATCTATGGTACAGACACCTGTCATTATTTACTCAGGTTTTCTATTTCCAACTCTTCAGCAACCCTGTTGTACTGTGGTAACCAAAACTGGACACAACTTTTTAGGTGTAGTTTGATCAATACTCTATCAAAACAGAACTACCACAAGGCTGCAGCTGAGATTGCATTGCCTTTTTTTTTTTTTTTTTTGGCAAGCGCAACACACTGTTGTCTTTAACTCAATCTGAGATCCTTGTAGATCTTTCTCTCATAAGTACTATTGCTGAGTCAAACACTCCCTATTTTGAGTTGTGTGTGGACAGGGACATTCCTTTATAAGGCAAATCTTATATTTCTCACTGCTGAACAGTATTTGATGAATTTAGGACCAATGTTCCTCTGAACCTTGCGCCAGTCTTCTGAAGTATTAGGATATTGAAGCTTTGCAAATTTGATGGACATTCATTCTATCTCCTCCTCCTCTAGATCATCATCACAAAATTACCTGAACTGGCATACTTGCAGAAGCCAGTACTCTTCTTTCTTCTCTTAAACAGTTTGAAATAACCAGTGCTATATGTAGAGGGTTACTTTGGTATTTTGCCTGAAAAATAAAGTTAAAGAAACGTAAGAAAGATCTAATCCATAACCTAATAGGAAAAGTTGGCCACTTACAGAACAGCCATGGACTCATTACAGAAAATTCATGTCCATTCTTGATATATATGTAATATATAATTGCATACATGAAGTCAATTATATTTGTACACAGTAACATTTCTCTGCATATCCATAGTCTTTTCCATTACTTCTTTATTTCCCCATTTCGTCCGTGCTGTTTCTCTCAAACTTTTATTTGGTTCTCTAACAAAAGGCTGACATTCAATATCTGAAGTTTTCACCATCATTGTTTCCGCATGCTGCAGTAAGTTTCTTACCCACTTAGTCTTTCATAAAAATGCTTACATGAAGCTCACAAGATATTAAATGCTTTAAGGGAGTACAGCTAGGACATTTTACCAATGAACTTGGGTGATTGTTGTGTGCATCATTGAAATGTTAATTTCTGGCTTTCCTTTAAATCTTTATATATGTTTTCTTTTATCCTCTCTTTTCCTAACCTTCCACTCTACCATTTCTCCCATATCAGAATTTGACTAATACAAAGGTCTTTGACAGGCACAAAATATAGCAATAGCAATAGCACTTAGACTTCACAGTGCTTTACAGCACCCCCTAAGCAGTTTACAGAGTCAGCATATTGTCCCCAAGAACCTGGGTCTTCATTTTACCGACCTTAGAAGGATGGAAGGCTGAGTCAACCTTGAACTGGTGAGATTTGAACTGCCAAATTGCAAGCAGTCAGCAAAAGTACCCTGCAGTACTGCATTCTAACCACTGCGCCACCAAGGCTCTTAATATCTTAATGTAAGAACATGGACGGTGGCCTGTTGGATCGGACCCTTGATCCATCTAGTCAATTAGTTTGTTCTCATAGTAGCCAACCAATCATACAAGGAAGCCCTCTAAACCCCCAGCAGATGGCCTCCAATGGCAGTCTGGCTCCAATGGAATGTTGTAAGGAGATTAATTGCCAGGAGTGGGGTTGCCTTCCAGAGAAGTAAGAAGCAAATCAGTCCAGATATTTGGTGTGAGAGAAGGAAGAAGCTCCTTGCTAATAGTTCATAATCTGTCAAGCAAAATTTTGTCTATAAGTGTTAAACAATAAAGAACTCAGCCTGAAAGATTTACCATGTATCATTCTTGGTTTTGAGCTTGACGCTTGCTGCCACCAAGGCTAATAGCTATTGATCCTCAGCAGAACAGAATGAATTATCCTCATGTACTTAAGATTAAGGTTTATGGCTTTTAGTTTAGTTATGTCTTTAACTTATGGAGGAGAAGTACAATGCTGAAAAAGATTCAGGCACATCAGAGAGAAATTGATTTTGCACATCATGGTAAATACACACATAACTGAATATATAATTTGAGTAAAAATCTTATCTCTGCCATCCTTTGTCTGTAACAAAGCCCTGCTGCTGTTCCCAAATTTTGCTCATTGTCACTTCATACCCTTTTGATCAGAATTCTAACAAACACTTTCTCAGTTAATGAACAAATCCCTCCTGTTAATGTTCTGTGTTTGTTTTTGCAATCTTTCTGAAATCTTCTGCAACCTTTGTATAGGGAACAATAATGGCCTTTTTCCAATTGCTAGACAAAGTTAATCTTCACACACATTAAAAAAAAGTTTCATATCCACTCCATAAACAAACCTCATCTATATTGTAAAATTTCTGTGGCTACACTACACTCACCCTTTTTTCAATATTCTATCATCATTATCATTTATTACTTCCTTTTTATCAGGCTTTGACTTGGTCACTGACATTTATGGCATAGCATCCATTCCAATTTCATACTGCAACGCACCACATTATAGTGTTTCTATAATGGATATGTACAATATATATACTTTATTAATAATGAAGAATGCATAGTTTGTTTCAGAAAGTATGCATGTTTGCAGCTCCCTTTAGATTTCAAAATGTGAATTTCCTTATTTTGAAACTGAAACACACAGGTTGCCTTATTATTAAATATTGCTTTATCCCCATAGCATTCAGTAGATGCTATGATTATGTCACACACATGACATTGCTGCATAATAATGCAAATCAAACAATTTGCATAATTTGCATTACAAGGAGTTAATCTCACTTTCTCCCTCACGCCCCCCACACTCCCCCAAAACATAATGACTCTATTATAGCTTTTCTACATGTCTGTTTTGGTGTCTTTTCTATATTCTGGAGTACTTTTTTGCCACTTATCTGATTTCTTTTTCTATTCATGTTTGATTATGAACATCATGCTGAAAAAGAATAGATTAAAATTCAGTGTGTTGTTTGATCAAATGTTTAAAATCAATGCATCCAATAATTCCTGAGCTCTGGTTGGTATAAATATCCTTACACAAAACTTTATATAACAGAACTAACACCATAGTTGGTGCAGGAGATTTCTTTGTGATTCTTTCTTAAACTCACCTGAAGAATTTTCCTGACTTTCTTTAGGTTATGTATCAAAAGGAGGTTCTTCTCCTGACAAACACGCTCTAAATGCTCATCCAGTTTTATGAATAAGTTATGCAACAGCATAGCTGCTGTAGACTCATTGCTATATGCAGACTCCCTTTGCAAGAGGAAATAGATAAGAACAAAGTACATATATCAAAAATAGTAATGTTTTCAAAATCATTTATTCAAGAGAAATATTAGGCTCTAAATGGGAGGCCCACAAATTGGTTATACAGATTCTATCTCAAGAAAATATGCTGTATATAATATAAATTATATACAGAATATTATTATAACAATAACATTATAAAGTTAAAATAAAATAAAATTATATGGGTAAATATAGGATTAAAAGACCTAATAAAATTCTCAGTTTAGTTTTTAAAAAGCTCTCTCTTCAGTTTTAAAACAGCACATGTGTATTTAAAGATGTAATATTTACATATTTGTACATATAGTCATTATATAAGTGGGCCCCTTTTACCTTTTCAATTAAATGTTATTGTATGTAGTCCTAAAATTAAAATGTAAAACTGATAAACTGCTTATATAAATTAACATCTGACCATAAATGTGAGAATATTATCAATATACTCTCTTCTGTCTTTGTAGGAGTGAAGAAAGGACAGAGAATTAATTTCAAATTAATCATTTGAATTAATTAACAATTGCTGATATGTACTATTTAGAATTTTGAATCTGGATACAAATATATTTACAAAAAGAATTACCATACGTTTCCTCTAAAAAGAATCCTCACAGTGCATATTATAAAACAAAATATTTTATAGTTTGACAGGTTTATTTCCATGTATCTTTCAATATCAAAAACAATAATCATAATAGAATGGCATTATTCCAATCATTAAAATAGGTTAATATATTCCCTGAACTTTGTTTGTAATTGGCTATAACAATAACAAAAACAAAAATATACAAAGAGAGAAAACATTAATTCATAAAGATATGGATATCCAAATTATGCTTGATGGAGTAGGCTTACTGAATATGAAATTATGTAAAATTATAGTATTATTAATTCTGTAGGTTTTGAATTATTTGTTATGTCTGTTGAATGTTTGCTGGTTTAATGCTGGTTAAACATGTACAGCCTCAGATTGTGATGCAAAACAACAATATTTTATTTTTCCTTGGATAATAAAATAACCATATTCCCAAGAAGAGGGGTTTTTTTTCTGCCCAGGAAGCTATATCTGTATACAACAGTGTTTTTCAAACTTGGCAACTTGAAGATGTGTGGACCTCAACTCCCAGAATTCCCAACCAACAAGTTGTGGAATTCTGACTAAGGAATTCTGGGAGTTGAAGTCCATACATCTTCAAGTTGCCAAAGTTGAGAAACACTGGTGTACAACGGTAAATATAATGCGATCTATATCTGCTTATTCAGCAGTCCTCTAATATTCAAGGCAGAAGAGAAAAGAAAAATTGTCCGAACTTACCAGTCCTGGCTTTCAATCCACTGTGCTAAAAGATGTCGAATTTCCATGGGAAAGATGTCATCATAAATCTGGTCTATTTGCTCTAAAAAACAGGGTTCCAACTGCTGCACTTGACTCCACTGAGACATGCTGAAAAGAAATAGGCTTGCTTTTTGAGACAAGAAAGATGAGATCTTTCAAATAAATTGGATTGCAATTTCCAGAATGACTGGCCAGTGTGGTTCGCGAGATTGCTGGCTAACAAAAACTCAGAGAAGACTTAAAAGCCATTCTCCTTTTCCAGACAAATGAAATTTGCTGGTTAAAGATAAACAATATATGAAAGCTTGAAGAGATGTAACTTTTTCATATTTTGTCTCAGGGTTTTTTTGTATTAAGAAAGTTATATTGTTGAGTTAACATTGTCTACCACTTTAAGAAACGTATTAATCGCCAAAATAATTTCATACATTGTGCAATTTTGGAACTGTAAATGTTATGGGTATAATCTCCTGCTACAGTCTGACAGACAGTAACAGTCCGCTGTTCCTGCTTAAAATCTCTACTTTAATTACTTTATTGTGGTGACATGATGGTTAGAAAGCAGTATTGCAGGCTAATTCTGCCAACTGCCAGCAGTTTGATCCTGAGCGGCTTGAGATTGACTGAGCCTTCCATCGTTCCGAGGTCAGTAAAATGAAGACCCAGGCTGTTGGGGCAAGTATGCTGACTTACAGCATTCTCCGTTAAGAGAATGCTGTAAAGTACTATGAAGAGATATATAAGTTTAAGCGTTATTGCTGTTGCTACTTTATCATTCTACAAATTTTTTTTTATATCTGTGTGTATTATTCAAATACTTCAAAAGTTGGTGCAGGCTGAGAGTTACATTTTCTTTTTCCCCTCTTTGTCTTGAAGAAAAAAACAGTAGTATGGAATTCCTGAAGCATCAACAGTAGAAAAGTAGAGAAGATTGCATAAAGTTTTTCTGAACCACACACTGGAGTTCTGTTGCTGAAATTTCATATTTAATATTGGACAACAATACTTGTTATTAGTCAGAATGTTAGTGAAATCCAGCTGACATTGTTTATTATCCTTGTATTTTGGTTTATCAACCTTATTCTGTGCACAGTGGCTGTCAGTTAATTTCCCCCCTCTTACCCTGACCCTCCCACCTTTGTCTTCAGTGAGGACTACAATTTTTCTCATACTTTCAGGGCATTTGCATTATACCTCTAACACCACCTGGCTGATGCAGGTGAGAGCAAAGAAGGACACATTGTAAAGAAATGGGTATGAGCATTGATTTTGACAGAGGGGATTTGGCCTTTGCATGATGCAATTCTATTTTCTCAATTTTATATTAAAAATGCTTTTATTTCTTATTATAATACAAGTAATCTTTGATTTACAACAATTCATTTAGTGACTGTTGAAAGTTAGAATGGGACTGAAAAAAATGACTTAAGTTTTTCACACTTATGACTTTTACAGCATCCCCATGATCATGTGATGAACATTCACAATTGGCAATTGGTACATATTTATGATCCTTGCAGTGTCCCAAGGTCATGTGATCACTCTTTGCAAAGTCTGACAAGCAAAGTCAATGGGGAAGCCAGATACACTTAACGACCAGCTTACTAACTTATCAATTTCAGTGATTCACTTAACAACTGTGACAAAACTCCACTTAACAATTGTCTCACTCGAAACAGACTTTTGGTCATAAGTCGAAGACTATCTGTACCTCTACAATTCTGGTAATGCAGAATATTTATTCATTTAAACTACCTGCCTAAAATATTGACACGACTCACACTTAAAATACTACTCAAAAGACAGATTTAAAAAGTAATAGAATAAAGGAATGATGTTCAGAAATATTAATTCTGGGGGTGCGGAAGTGTTGACTCAGTGTTGACTCCAGGCAACTGCTAGGACTTGGCAAAATTTCAGAAATATTTTGCCATTGCCTCCTTCCTAGGGCTGAAAAAGGGACCAGTCCAAGATCTGGCTTTGTGTCTCATGTAGGACTAGAACTCACAATCTCTTGGTATCTAGCCTAATGCCTTAACCGCTTACCAAATTGGCTCTTTTAATATTGATTTTAACCATTTTAAATTTATTTCTTGATAAATACAGAAAGGAAACTTAGGATCACAGAATCTTAAGAGTTGAAAATGCAGTGCATGATGCCCAGGGGCATTTCTGACAGATGATCTTAATTGGAAACCTCTACATGAATTCTAGTTCTCCCTTAAGCATAAAAGCCAACTAGGTGGCTTTAATTCAGGGGTGTCAAACTGGATTTCTTGGAGGGCTGGATCAGCATTGTAGTTCTCCTCTTCAGGCTGGCTGGGTGGGAGATGGGACAGATGCCTCCTGCAGCACCCTGCCGGCCAAAACAAGGTGCGGGGGGAGGGTGCATGATCCCCCATGCCATTTTGGCTGCCAGAGGCACTGCGGGTCAGTCCTTTGCTATTTCCAGGCTGTCCCGTGGGCCAGATTTAAGCATCCTGTGGGCCGGATGTGGGCCGCGGGCCTTGAGTTTGACATCCCTGCTTTAATCCATCACTCTCTTAGCACAACTCATGTCACAGGATTGTAATTGTGGGTAAAAATAGGAGGCAGGAGGAGGTATGCAGACTGTCTCAGTTTGACAAAAAATAAAGGTAAATAAATTTGTTGGGGTTAAAATCCTAACAAATAAATCAGCCATGTCACATATTTATTTATGACGGGCAGCCATGTATGTTTTCTAAATGAATGGATTTCCATTACAATGTATGCCTCTCCCTGTCTGTCACCTGCTTTTGGGCATTTTTTACACAAAAATTTCCATAGGTAAATATAGTCTGGTTGAACAAATGACAAGCATACAATAGGATTTGGGTTTACAGTGGGAGGAGGGAGATTTGCATGGGGCATTCATTGAAATCTAGTGATACAATGACGGGGCAGTGAAAAAGTGTTTCTCTCCTCACTTTTCTCCTGCCAAATGAGCCCTGGGTATCATTATTTTGGTACCCACTGGCTAATTTAGGAACAGGAGGGGCAGTAAAGAAGCTGGCAGATACCAGCATGATCTGACATCTAGGGATCACCAGATTGTGGCACTGACTGGATGATCAGTGAAATATATCAGATTTCACACTCAGGAAAACTGTCATGACTTGTTCCCTGTTTCAAGGTAAAATCACTCCATTAACACTGGAACAGCTGGACAAAACATAACCCTCAACACACCAGCAACCAGATCACTGATGAGGTCTGTCAGTCTATCTCTATGGTCAAAACTGTGTTGGGAAAAGAGGGAAAATGTTACTTTAAAACTGGAACAGCAAAGGATGGCTTTAAGATGCCTCTGGCTAGGGGTGACATGTCATGAAGACACGACATGAAAAAAAGAGATTATTTGTGCTGTGATTAGATGCAGCTGAGGAAAACCCCACTCTTTTTGGTCCCAACTAAATGGTTGTTGATTATTGAAACGGGTTTTCCCAAGATGACTTAAAATAGCATGATAATGATTTAAATGGCAGGTTGATACAGCAAATACAGCAAAGGAGCCTGAGTGACATAGGAGACTAATGCCTCCTACTAAAGCAGCATTTAACATCCAGCTGCCTGCAATTACTGTGAGTTCAATTCTCCCCAGGCTCAAGGTCGACTCAGCCTTCCATCCTTTCTAAGGTGGATAAATTGAGGACCCAGTTTGTGGGGGCAATAAACTGACTTTGTATAAATATACAAAAGTATGAAGGCTATTGCTTAACGCATTGTAAGTCACTGGAGAAGGGCGGCATATAAATCAATTTTTTTTAAAAAAAACAGCTGTTCAAATGCCCTGGGTCTAAAACGTTAATGTGATAACTCACAGTTTGAATTTTTTCTGTTAATAAATTGGATGCCAATGCAGCTTTTTCAAACAGAAGATTGATATGCTCTCTGTGCCCTGGATTTGGGATAAACTAAGTTTTCCCAATATTCTTCAAAGTCAACTTTATGTGCAGAGCGTTGAAGTCATCCAGGCATGCTGTAATTAAAACATAATTTGAGCTGAGAAGCCATAAAGTAAGTAAGAATTGCATCTATAAGTGGAATCCCAAAGGTGCTTTTTCAAGAGGCCACTGGACAATAGGATTCAGTTTTACAGTGGGAGGAGGGAGATTTGCATGGGGCATTCAATGAAATTTGGTGATACAGTGACCAATGTTTTTCTTTGAAGACTTTTTGCTTCTCATCCAAGAAGCTTCTTCAGCTCTAGATGAGAAGTGAAATGCCTTAGAAGAAAAAACAGAAAGTCCAGTTGCCTCCTGAAAAAGCACCTTTGGGATAACCGTGACCTGGATGACTAAGAATATAGACTATAAGTGGAATTTTTGAGGGTGAATGGAATACTACAATAAAGGATTTGTTCAAACAACAGCTTTATCCCAGATTCTATCATGCAGGCCATCTCTTCCTGAAATGAGATTCCACTAGGTTTGTCCACTACTAGGTACTCTCATTAAATAGAATGAGCAATAGTCAAACACACATGTAGCTGACATCTTATTTCCAAAACCCCTCAAGCTGCACAAGCTAAAATTCATCCAATTTAACTGGACAAGCAGGAGCTAAACTAATATTGTTCTAATAGTAGCATCCAAGTCAAAATGGAAATGCAGATTTTAGGAACTGGTCATAACAAGATCCTAAGCACAGACCTGTACTGCTAGCTTGCATGGAATAATCCCTGTGGTAAAGAAATAAACTTTTTACCACTTCACTGAACAGACTGTAATATGTATTTGATTATATTCATCCCAATTTTTTTAACTCTTATGATTCTAGCCATCTTACTTCCTAGCTTTAACTACAATTTCAATAGAAGAAATGGCACAGAAGACATAGACATTTCCAAAAGTCATTAGAAAGGCATTTTGGATGGTCTACTCCCACACTCTCTGAAAACGCCACGAAGCCTAAATGTTACTAGAATGCTTTCAGATGAAAAACACATATCAACAGGTAATATAGAGTTATTGCTAATTTTATTTCTTAATAGTTTTTCTTCTGGAGGAAGAAATAGTAGACTGAATATAGCTTTGTGAAAAGTAGAGCTAATGACCTCAATGAAGTTTGAAAATGGCATGTGGAAAGAAGATACCATTTGTTGTATTCTAAAAGGAAATGATAAGTTACTATAATTGTCTATACTAGTTGTGATGAAGATTGGAAGTCACTTCTTTATATATATATATATTTCTGTTTCTTTACTATATTTTTATTTTGTTTTTTCTTTTTAGATGTATCTAATAGGAATTTTGAGAAAGTTTTCTATCCCTTGCAGCTGCATGCTCTTCCTCAAAAATTGTAAGACTTGGGACAACTCTCCAATCACTCCAGCAAGTTGGCTTTTTCAGCAAATCTCCTGATCTGCGGGGAGTTTTTAGTTTTAACTGTTGGGGATTTTAATTGGATTATTTTAGCATTAATTATTGTTTTTGTTGTTTTATTGTTGTGAGCCATTGTTTTATTGTTGTGAGCCGCCCTGAGTCCTTTGGGAGAAGGGTGGCATATAAATATGAATAAAATTAAAAAAAAAAATTTTGGGAAAGAGCACATAGCTGCAAGGGGTAGGAAACATTCACAAAATTCCTGTAAAATGCATGTTTATATTTGACACCCACATTCTGCAGTTTATTTTAGATCTGTTAAATTTAGGTAATTTGATTCTTATTGATACAGTATTGGATAGGGCAACATAACCCAGTGAAGCATTTGATGGGCTCTCAGTTTGCTGAAAGAATCATTGTGAAAATTATATGGATTAACATAGTAGGGCTATAGTAATTCATTGTGATTACAAGTTCATTGTGTTATTACAAATTTATTGTGATTATAAATCTCATGGACCAGTAAGGAGTCTAAAACCTAAAATGAAAAAGTTGCTTTAAAATTAATATTTTAATACAAGTACTTATAGAAACTCTAGATGAGTCTGTATCATCTCTGACTCTCTCTCTCTCTCTCACACACACACACACACACACACACACACACAATCTACAAATAATAATACTGGACTCGGAAAAGAACTATAGTATTGTTTTATCTGTAAGAAAATATGTACTGGCCAACCAGTAAAAAAGCAATTATGAACATATTTACTTTCTGTGACCCACTAAAAACTACATATATTACTATGCATAAAATCACATAAAATATTTGATCTGTCCAATGCAAAATACTATACAGAAGTAAATGCTACAAAAGTCAGTGGGATTTAATCCCAGAGAAACACACAGAAAATTAAGAGTCCTATTTTTGTTTATTACATAGTTAATACATTTGTTTGTTTTACTTTGCACAGTACAATTGTATTGCAAGGACAAGCTTGATGTTTTTTCTAAATGAATCACTTTGATTATTGCATAACCTATAGTGAACCAAGCCATTCACAAAAACATTTGTGATTATAATTCTGTGAGGATGTGCAACTCTGTTAAACTAGGCAATCAAATGGTTTTTGCCTAGATTAGGAAATAAACTTGCAACTTTAGTTCTCAAAGTACCATGACTCCATCAACTACCATCAGTCAAAACATGACATCTCATGAAAGAAAGTAGCACAATTCAACAATCTTTGGCCGCGTTAACAAAAGCATTGCATTAAAATCAGTATTTGTGTGTGTGTCTATATATGTATGCCTTCTAGTTATTTTAAAAGAAAATTGCAAGTCATATTTTGACTCGGTGACTGCCTGGATTAATCCCTAGAGTTCTTTTGGCAAGATTTGCAGAAGTGGCTTGTCATTATCTCCTTCTATGGCTGAGAGAAAGGAACTGGACCAAGTTCACAGAGCTGGCTTCGCGCTGAAGGAAGGTAAGACTAGAACTCACCATCTCCTGGTTGGTGCCTTAACCATTACACCAACCTGGCTCTCACTGCATCAAGATCATTATAGTGAAGCAATTTTGTGTAGACTAGGCAGACCACACTTAAAATATTGCTTCCAATATTGAGTCCACAGATTAAAAGGAATTTAAAGAAACAGGAGTGGATTCAAAAGAGACATACCAAGAAGTAAGAGGCTTGAAAACAAAGTTCTATGCAGCGCAGAAAGCTACAGGTTTAGTTTGTAAAAGGGGAAAAAAATGATAGGAAATATGATAGGAATCTATAAGTATTTAAAGGGCTGTTATTGTGAAATGCAGGAATAACCTCTTTTGTAAGCAGGAGAGAGTCCAATAAGTTGAAATTTAAATGAAATAATTATTTCATTTATACATTCAACATTAATTAAATATTAATTAAATGAAATAAATGAAAAAGCAGGGTGAAGTTTAGGAGAAACTTCTTGATAGGAAGAACTGTTCAGCAATGGATCCAGAATAATGCTGCTACTCTCTTACTGAAAGTCTATGGAGATTCTCAGTCACAGTTGTCGCAAAGGTGCTTTTTTCAAGAGGCAACTGGACTTTCTGGTTTTTCTTCGAAGACGTTTCGCTTCTCATCCAAGAAGTTTCTTCAGTTCTGGATGAGAAGCGAAACGTCTTCAAAGAAAAACCAGAAAGTCCAGTTGCCTCTTGAAAAAGCACCTTTGGGATCTCTTACTGAAAGTTTTAGAAAGAAGATTACAGTAGATAAACACCTGTGAATGGGATGATTTAATGGATTCCTGCATTTACCTGAGGTCCAACCTCAGCTAAATGCAGGAAGCCATTAAATCATCCCCTTAACATCCCCTAAATGCAGGAATCCATTAAATCATCCCCTTAACAGGTCTTAAAAGATAACCCATAAGAGTCCTTCCAATTCGGGCCCGCTGCCATTCTATTCTCTAATGGTATCACACCAGATCTGGCATTCCTTAGCCCTAGCATGGGGCAAGGCTAACTGTAGATGATGGGAGATCTTTAAAATCGCCAGATGTCCCACCAATTGTTCTTAACAAGAGTTTATTCCCAAGAAGCACCCCAAGCTTAACTAGAAAAGAAACGTGGTATAATTATTTCTGAATAATCTCGTCTAGGATTGCACCACGAACCTCCCTGCTGCTGGTTTTAGAAAACGGGAGATTAAAAACTCGCGGAATATTAAAGCCCAGCCTTGGCAGAAAGCTGATTTTACTGCGTGGGTTTTGTAGCGCTCCGACAAGGGGAAAAACCGAACCAAGGCGTGCGCCGATTCCTTCTAGCCCGGGTGCTTGGTTTGGCTTCCATCCCGAGAGGTCGCCTCTGCTAATGCCAGATCTCCCCCACCCCACCTCCACCCCACCCCCGCACACACGCCCGCCTCCCCTGCTTTACCTGGGAATTCGCTTGGCTGCACCGACTGCGCCAGGTTGCGCGCTCCGAAAGGGACGGTAGAAAGCCCTCCGGTCCTCGTCCCTCCCGGCCCCTTTAGCTCCTTTTTTGCGGCTCCCAGGTGCGAAGCGACGCCACCCGCAGAAGCTTCGGCTCTCCTTGAAGGTGGCGCGCGCTGTCGATTCGGGGAACTTTCCTGCGGGCAACGTCACTCGGGGAGGAAGCGGGAGGGAGGGGGCGGAGGAGAGCGCGTGAGGCGGGAGAAAAGAGGGGAGTTCCCCCCCCCTTCCTCGGGCCTTTGCCGAAGTCTCTTCTGCCTTGCAGCGCTACTTCCTCTGGAGTTTCTGGGGCTCTTTCTTTCCCCACCCCTCCCCTCCCCTCCTCTGCCTCACTTTCTTCTTGCGCCCGTACGCACGCTCGTTCGGTGCCTGGACTTCTTCGAGGCCACTGGCCGATTTGACCTAAAATGACCTAGGAGAAAGTCCCACTGCCGTTCCAAGCTTGCTCCTCCCTTCCCCAAGTTACACCCTAGTGAGATTACTAAAAGAGGTGCGAAGTGCTACTTCGGGTTCAAGTCTGCTGTGAAAATGGTAGCTCACCGCAGTGAGAAGTCATCCCATTCCCCTCCCCCGGGGTGGCTAGAGACCTATTGTGGCTACAGAGTGAGGGGAAAATATTCGGCTGATTACCTGAAGGACATCTGAAGCTTTTTTTTGGGGGGGGGGGAGGATTGTCAAGACAAGCAGGAAACCAAATGACAGCCCTTTCCCTGCCTAGCCAGAGTAGCTCAATGGACTGAACTTTCTGGACCAGATGTAAAAGTTCAGGTAGTCCTTGACTTACAACCAAAGTTGAGCCCAGAATTTCTGTTGTTAAGTGAGATATTGGTCAAATGAGTTTTGCCCCATTTTACCACTTTTCTTGCCACAGTTGTTAAGTGGATCACTGCAGTTGATAGTTTAGTAACCTGGTTAAGTGAATCTGGTTTCCCCATTGACTTTGCTTGTCAGAAGGTTGCAAAAGGTGAGGAATAGAATAGAATAGAATAGAATAGAATAGAATAGAATAGAATAGAATAGAATAGAATAGAATAGAATAGAATAGAATAGAATAGAATAGAATAGCTTTATTGTCACTTTGAACGTACGCTAATTAGCATACATTAAAATGAAATTTCGCTGCATACAGCTTTCAAAGGGTCACCACCACCTCCAATATATACTACATAACCATGACAGAATAAATACATAAATAAATATATAAATAAATACACATGACCCTAGGGCACTGTAACTGTCATAAATATGAACCAGTGTCCAAGCATCTGAATTTTGATCACAAGATCATGGGGATGCTGCAAAGGTTGTAACTGTGAAAAATGGTCATAAGTCACATTTTTCAGTGCCGTTGTAACTTTGAGCACTCACTAAATGAACTGTCGTAAGTGGATTACCTGCACAAGATGTTGGTATGTCAAGACTTCCTCAGCAAACTCTGTGTCACAGCATATCTGCAGCCTAGGATTAACTCCCTACACTGCATGGTAGGACTGACTCTGGAAGAACAGTTCTTAAAGTTTTCATTCCCTATTTTTTCCACATTCCTGGGTTCAATAGCAGAATGTTTGTTCCGTACAGATAGTCCTCGACTTACAACCACAACTGAGCTAAAATTTGCACTGCTTAGTAAGACAGTTGTTAAGTGAGTTTTGCCCCTTTTATGAACTTTCTTGCCACAGTTATTAAGTGAATCACTGGAGTTGTGAAGTTAGTAACATGGTTAAGTGAATCTGGCTTCCCCATTGACTTTCCTTGTCAGAAAGTTGCAAAAAGTGATCCATGACCCTGGGACACTGCAACTGTCATAAATACATGCCAGTTGCCAAGCGCCCAAATTTTGATCATGTAATCATGAGGATGTGGCAAAGGTCATGTGAAAAATGGTCACAAATCACTTTTTTCAGTGCTGTTGTAATTTTGAACAGTCAGTAAATGAATATTTGTAAATCAAGGACTACTTACTCTATAACTCTGCTGCTCTGGGCAATTTTGAGTGGAAAAATGAAGTAACCATAATTCTTAGTGTTTTACTCAAGTTGATATTTAATACAGATTCTTGTGGAGTTCATTTTTGGTACACTATGTTGTAGCCCAGAGGCATCAAGCTACACTGCAGGGGTGAAATGCTCCCTGTTCCGACCGGATTGCCCGATCCGGTAGCGATGGTGGCGGGTGGTTTGGAAAACCGGTAGCAAAAATCCCTGCCCCCCCCCATGTCCAGCTGAGCCGCATGATCATTCGAGGCTGTTTTTTTTCTTTTAAAAGCCTTTTTTCTACAACCTCTTCAGCAGAAAAAATTCTCTTAAGAGATTGTAGAAAAAAATGCTTTTAAAAGCCTCTGACGATCCCAGCTGAGGTTGTAGAAAAAAGGCTTTTAAAAGTTAAAAAAAAAAAGTTGGCCACACTCACCCAGTCACTTTACCCCCCACCCCCCACCAAGACACACCCACAGATCCGGTAGTAACAAATTTTACATTTCACCACTGCTACATTACATAATAAGCAGCATATACCACTATAAGAGACTTGGCCATTTTCCTTCTATATTTTCCTTTGATATATTCCATGATAACACAATTCATCACAACCATTTTAACATTTTGTGGCAATATGTTCTTTTAAAAATAATTTAGAAGTTTTATGAAGTTTTATGATTAATCATGAACAGGGTCTCTTATGTTTTAACGTAGAAACACAAAATTTTTTTGTTAATTTTTGTTATCCACCCCCCCCCCAAATATTGCATAAGTTTAACCAGAAGTAAGAGAAGAATAAAAATACAAAAAGCAGGATAAAAAAAATAAAGTTTAAGAAAAAATATTGTAAACAGAAACAATACATTATTCCTTTTTCATCCCTCCATTAAGGGATCCCTTTCATCCCTTAAGTAACTACAGTTACTTAAATATTAGCTTTAACATTAAACACTGAAGATTATTGCTTATATCTATTTAAGTTGCTTCTTCTGTTATTTTTAATTAGTCTCTTAAGTATTTTTCTAAAAAACATATTCCCAATATCTAAATTTGCCTTGTTGTGTAATGTATCAAAAATAACGAAGCAATTCTTCCTTACACTTGATTAAACTTCTGTTATGATTATATGCAGTCAGTTTTGCTGCATATTCTCAAATTGTGGTCTCTCACTCTTGTATTGTTGGCAAAGTTTTCCTTTTCCAATATGCATCAGATTTGTTCATGCCTCTGTCAGCATGTACCCTAGTACATTGTAATATTTTTGGTTTATGCTGCCTAGAATTATTCCTAATAAAAATATTTGTGGTTTGAATTCAGGTTTTATTTTTAAAAAATTCTGAATGCTTCAATGTAGTTCCTTCCAATAGTTTTGAGGGGTTTTTTTACATTACTATTAGATGTGAGTAATGTTCCTTGTTAATTTGCAGTTTCTAACATTTATTATTATATAATGTATCCATCTTGATAATCATTGATGGAATTATATATTATCTGTACAACATTTTGAACCTATTTTCCCTCAAATTATAGCTTGGAGTAAATTTTATTGATTTTTCCCCATAGTTTTTCCATTGTTCTATCATAATTACTTTTTTGAGGTTTTGCATCCATGTTGTCATTAAATTCTTATGTTCTACTCCTATGTACAAATTATGATCTTGCAGGTTCCCTGACTTTGTTTCTTCTCCTATCTGGTAATAGAAAAAAAATTAATTTTCCCAATGTAGAATGATGTGGGTTGGAGAAGTGTAGATGGTTGTTTAAAATGGCAGATTTAGCCACCCTATCAAATTGTCCAATTAACAGATTGCGGCTACTGAAGGCGGCATGAGTGAAGCATACCCTACGGTGCAATCTTATCAGCCTTTTGATGTAGTCCAGACAGGAAACCAAAATCATAAATACTAACATTACCTTTATTGTAAAGTTTCAGTATCTTGCAAGTCTGAAAGTATTTCCCCACTCCTCTACCTTTATTTTCTACAGAACTAGGGAAGGTCCCTTCTGGGACACTTTCTCCACCCCCATTCTTTTTGTAAGCTGAGATTTCTCTCATCGGACCATTGCTCTTACTGTGGCTCTTCTTTTTGTCTCCCAAGGTTATTCTAAGAGCCCATCCTTCATCTGTGCTTGTAATCAATTTGCCATTTATGATAATGGATCTTGTGTTCTAGAATGATGGTCAACAGCTACGTTGAATGGTGAGTTGAACCCTTATCAAGTTGCAGTGTTGAAGGACTATGTGTGATGAAATGAGAGGGAGTTCCTCAATATGCAGCATGAGGCCATTCAGCCACTGAAATACTAATAGTTTAAAATGTAGCCCTTTATAATCCTTACCAGTTTAAACAGTAGAAAGCTTATTTTACATCTACTGGTAACAGAATTATGGTAGCAACAACAGATGATGAACTGGCAGTGCCTAGCTCTGTTTCCCTCTTTGTAACAGAGGACTATCTATCCTTCGAGAAAGAATTTAAAAGCAGATCTAATTCTCTTTTATCTGAGCGGCAAACTCTTGTTTATAAGGAACCGTATAAGACCTGTAAGTACTAAGGAAAGTGTTGATCAAGTTTTATCCAGATTGTTTGGGGGAGGAAAGGGAAAATTTATTGAAAAATAGGAACAGCTAAATAACCTGCCTGAGTTATGGGCTGGAGATGAGAGAAAGGCAATATCATAAAGAATAGAGAGAAAGTAGTTATAGGGGTATAGCTACACCATAGTTAAGTAACCTCCCAAAAAGTGCTGCTCAAGTGAGCAGAGAATGAAAGAGAGATTAAGTCACCAGAAGATTAGTAGTGTGGTGAGATGGCTAAAGTTTGTACCTGTTTTCTGACTAGAAAGTCTAGGATTGCCAGACTAATGTTCCCTTCACTTGATGGCATACTTAATGAATATTAAATTAATCCAAAATACAGGTTTGCTTCATAGCTTCATATCCTGGTGAGGGATCTCCTTCTGGTAGAACAAAATTCCACGTAGTCTGGGTTAATGTGTCCCAAGAGATGGAGACTGTTATCATCGATGATGAATTGATGGCAGTCTGAACCATCACTAAAAATGCATAGCCTTGTGTAGCATGGAAAGAACTTCAAAGTTAAAATTTGGATTAGAAAGCAGTGAAGCAAAGTCTTCTCTTGGTCCCTGGTTAATCAGAAGGACATAGCAATAGTAAAGAAGAATGGGAGCAAAGGTTCACATATTGCTGTGAACAAAGTTGTTGATAATGAAATGCATTAGAAAAAAATGTATCTTTTAGTACTTGTATTAAATTATACTGACTATTTTTATCCTTACCCTGTATTCTATTGTTATCCTTACCACTGTATCCTTTTTTTGTTAGAGATATGTATAGTAATTGTTTAAAAAGTTCATAAATAATAATATAGTGATGCATTTTATGAATAGAATGAACATAAGCATTTTACATATTTATGTGAAGATGTGAATCAGGGAACTGACTTGATAAGGAATAGAGTAAGCTAGAATGAAGGCTGTAGATTATTATTTTATACACACACACACACCAATTCTCTCTCTCCCTCCCTCCCTTTCTCTCTTTTCATCTATCTATATAAATTTGTTATGCTTTCTATGAACAGAAATTACCAGCAGAGGGCTCACAACACATTGCACTACTCTAATATAATATAGTAGTTTCTATATTCATTTCTCCCAATCACTCTGTCAAAGAACCTGGAGCCTGAACTCCCTTCCCCCTTTTCTAAGGTTCTATATGTTTACAGGTATAATTATTTTATATTTATGAGTTATAAATTCTGATGAGAATAAAGATTGCAGAAATACTGTTGTCAACACTGCTGCAACTATAAAATAATGACTGAAAGTTAACTGGGACTTGAAGTGTTTAATACAGTTTAAATACAGATTTCCTTTTAGCCCAAATCAAGCGATCTATCCCAATAATGAGTACTCAGTCAGTGTTTGTCACTGAAGTAGCAGCTTTTCTCTAAATCCCACCCACTCCCTTGAAGACTATCCCTCCCCAGTTAACAGAAGAGAGCTTATTACTACAAAATGTTATTCTTTTTTACTTGATGCTGGTTCTTAAGACATAGCAAATCAATTTGGTGTGTAGTGATTTAGGGCATCAAGCTAGAAATTAGGAGACTGAATTCTAATCCTGCTTTAGGCTACCTTTGGTAATCTTGCTAAGGGAACTTCAGGGCCTTCTCCAGGTGGTCACCAGGAGTAAAAAAACTGACAAAGGTACTCATAGAGAGACAAACGTTCTTAAGGCCTAAATTATGAAACAGCATCTCATTCTATTGAGATGCTCAATTATTTTTGCTTCATTGAATTTGACTGAAGACTGGCAGGTCTGCTTATGTGTTTGGTTCTTCTTCTTTTCTCATGTAGATTATTTTGTGATTTGGGAAAGACAGTCATGTCCTGCCTACATGTCTGTGTATCACTAATGACAGGCAAAGTATTGCCTATTATAGCAGCAATAATAACAGTATTTTATATGCTCTGCACTTAGACCTTAAGGGCCAGTGCAAGCAAAACAATAAAAAACACAATGTATTATAAACCAATTATCACTAATGTAACAATATAATCAATTTAGAGACATAATCAAATTGACCATTGATTCTTCTTATTGGAGCATACAGTGTAAGTCACCACATAGCTGGTGATTTTATGTTATCACAAAAAACTGAAGTCCAGACAAAAAGATGAACTTCAAAGCCAGGACTTGAATTAAACCCATTTACGCCTTTCAGTCACAAAAAAGTGGGAGAATTAAGAAGAGTCATTGTATTACTTGAATTCTGGAGGATGTGCTATTATATGCACAAAAATGGAAAGGTTCTGACTACCTCAGTAGAGGAACAGTTAGTGAACATGACAGAACTAGCAGAGATGGCAAAATTGACTAGAGAAAGAACAACAACATATATCAGAGATAGGAAACCCCTTAGGAACTTTTTTCTGAAAAACAGAAAAAAGAAGTAATTTGTGGATTTGGAGATTAGAAAGAGTAGTTTGTGGCAAGAAGGAAGTTATGATGTAACCTTAGAGAGAAAGGTAAAATATAAATGCATTTATAACCATTGTTAAAAAGATTGGAAGTGCATTTTTATAATTTTTCCCTTTTTCTCTTCTAAGTCTTTTTCTGCATTAGGTAATCACTATTTTCCTTATTCTCTTTTTAAATATTTGTATTGTTTTATCTTGTTAAATTTTTCTTCAGTAAAAATTTATTTTAAAAAAGGAATTCTGGGGGCTGCCAGGTTTCAGAAATGTTCTTCCCCCAATTTGTCCCTTCTCCAAGGGCTGTGCTCAGTTTCTTCATATACAGTATGCCCTGGTACTTGGAATTCTGAGTAGGATTATTGAGTAATATTGGGTTTAATTTACAGTTTTAACAATTGTAATTGCCTCTCTGTTACGATGATTGTTTTATTATTATGTATTTTGAGGGGGAGAGAATTGGTAAAGCAGCAGGATTTGGGATACATTCTCTCATTTGTTAATGGAAATTTTAATGCTACTAAATATAGTGCTCTAAAATAATAGTATTATACAAAAGAATGTGTATGGAGTATCCATCATCTATGCCAGATGGTATCATGTTCAGAAACACACGTCTTAGCCTGCTATGTATCACTCAGTTGTGATTCATATGAGTTTCAGAGGAAAAAATAATAAAATATTTTTCTGAATGTTAAATTGCTTATCAATTCCTCTTCTACAAGTTTGAAGAAAAAGAGATTAAACTGCATTTGCCTAATGAAGATTAATAGATATCTCCCGGTGTCATCCCTCACCAGAACAAAAGTTAAATTTAACTTTGGGATCCTTTTGACCTGAAAAGGAAGTTGCTAGTTAAAGCAACTGAAATATGTTTACATTAGCAGTGTGCACTTTAGATTCCCTTAAATTTTAAAGGAGGAATCAGAATGATGCTTGAGCAAATAACTGCATTACCTTGTGCCTCTGGAATTTTGTTACTTTGGGCTAGTCACTGCCTTTCAGCCCAATCCATCTCACAGAGTCATTGTTGTGGAGAATATAGGAGGAGGAAGGAGTAATATGCATGTTTGCTACCCTGAGTTAGCAAAACTTTACTTTATGAAGTAATAAAGCTGGGATAAAAATTTAATCAATAAATAATAAAACTATGTTGTTAGAGATCTGTCAAGCATAAATGTTAGGTGACTTATGAAACTGCATCTATTGAATTTCTGCCTGGATTCATCCCTGTTTAGTACAATTATCAAGTTGAAGGGTCAAGGCAAACTATGAACAAATAGTTTCTGACCTATTGAGCAATCAGAATATTTGGGACTAAACAAAGTTTTTTCAGCACATGTAGCAGACATCCACCAGATGGCAACAAGACTACAAAGACATTTACAACTTCCTGCTGCCATCTAGTGCCATCTAAAATTATGCAGCTAGAATGGGTAAGTCTAGATTAATTTACATATACTATAGAGCTCTCTTGCCAATTCTAAGTATTTGGTGCAAAAACTGATAGTGGAAATCAGCAGCATGTCTCTTGACAACAGATGTCAAAATGTGTGCATTTTCAGAACTGCAGGATGAAAATTGTATGTTTTCCTTTTAAAAGAAAACACTGTGTGAGAGCGTCACAAAGTGAAACTTTGTGAAACCTTGATGCTCTTGCTTGAGACCGTGATGGTGAGATCTTCAAAATGTCACAAGATTTTGAGCTTATTCAAAAATTATATCATTTGTAATTTTAAAGTATCCTGCCCCCTGATGCAACATTGCATAATGGGTGGCTGATCATTTATGAAGAACCAGTGATACAATAGATTAACTCACTATGTTTATTAAAATTACCTTGGACCTAACTCTGGCCTAAAACAAAAATGTACTTAACATATTGTTAGGAATATACCCTTGTTTGCCGTTAGACAGATAGGTTTCCCTTCTGGTAAATGCCAACTTCTTCACAAAACTATTTATTGAATTTATATGGCAACCGATGAAAAGTGACTCCAGGCAAAAAAATATTGGGAACAGATAAGGAGATGGTTGCAGGAGATAACAGGAGAACAAATTGAATTCAAAGCTGCATTATTTTTATTAGGAATGATTAACTGAAAGATCAAGAAGCAACTCCAATACATTATTCTACACCTAGTAACAGCAGTGAGAATTGCCTATGCTCAATGTTGGAAACTAGAAAATATACCAGCCAATGAGATGATTATATACAAGATACTAGAATGTGCTGAGATGTATAGGCTCACATTAGAAATAAAAGGCAAGGAAGAAGCAGAATTTTATGAGGTGTGGGATAAGTGGTATAACTGGTTAGAACAGAGAAACAAAAATGTATAGGAATAAATGTAAATACCTGTAAGAGACACATGACACACTTCTGTTAAAAAATGTTTATTGTTATATAAATTGAAAAGAAAAAAAGAAAAGTGACTCTAGGCAGTGTACAACAAAATGATAAAACAATAAGCATATAAAAATTTTAAAACTCACAAGGCTTAAGAGAGAATAGACATTAACAGCATTAATGGAGCCATCTCAAAATCTCACCAGTCCTCTGGGACCACCTGATGACCAGGCCTGATGACATAGCCAGGTCTTGAGGGAAGATCAATAAGTATAGAGCTAACATCACATTGGAAGGGACAATATTCCATAAGGCAGGCATCAGGGCAGAGAAGGAACTTTTCCTGGGACCCATTAAATATATGTCCCTAGGAGATTGTACCAGCAATATGCTGCTTTTGCTGGATCTGACAGGATGGGTAAATATAATTGGGGAGAGGCAGTCCCTCAAATAGCAATAACAGACTTATACACCATCCCATAGTGTTTTACAGCACTCTCTGGGCAGTGTTCAATATCAGCATTTTGCCCCCAACAATCTGGGTCTTCATTTTATCGACTTCAGAATGATGGAAGGCTGAGTCAACCTTGAGCTCCATCAGGATTAAATTCCAGGCTGTGAGCAGTTTGCCGGCAATGCTGCATTCTAATCACTGTGCTACAAGGGCTCCTTCAAATCACCAAATAATACCGATACAAGATTGATATCAAGAAAAAGAAAACAAATAAAAACTTTACAAAACAATAACATTCAACAAGTATTTATTTATTGATTTATTGGTTCGATTTATATGCCGCCCTTCTCCGGAGACTCAGGGTGGCTTACAATACGTTAAGCAATAGCCTTCATACTTTTTTGTATATACCTACTTAGTAGGGCTTTTGGCCCCCCCTAAGCGGTGTTCTTTTTTATACAAAGTCAGCTTATTGCTCCCACAATCCGAGTCCTCATTTTACCTACCTCGGAAGGATGGAAGGCTGAGTCAACCTTGAGCCTAGTGAGATTTGAACTCACAGTAATTGCACGCAACTGGCAGCTAAGTGCTACTTAACAGCACTTTAGTCTGCTGCACCACTAAGGCTCTTCAGTATGTGTTTCCATTGCCCAAGTATAGTAATTAGAAATATGTGGATCGAGTACAATGATTAAACTGCTCAATTTTGGCCAAATCTCATTTGATTAGCACTAAACCTAGCAGGAATTGCTGGTTGTTATCAAGCACACAAATACAATATTTGATAGTATAAAGCAAAATTACATTCACAAAACAGAACCATACGAACCTGAACTGTTGTAAACGTAACAATCCTGTGAATGCTATTAGATTTAAATTTGGGATTTTGCTTGTTTTAACAGGTGCATTCTTAAATTTATATGCCATGTATAAAATCTGCATATTAAACTGCCCCAGGAAAACTTAGATTGATTACTATCCAAATTTGTTCAAAGTTGTAATATCAAATGGTGCTTATTAACATGCTGATTTTGCTGCATCTTGTTCAGATACATACAGTGGAAAGCAACCACTTGACCATATATAGAAACAGTGCTTTCCGCCTTTGTATGTTCATTAAGAATGTTTTTGTTTCACTTCTTTCTTCTTCCAGATTCCCATTCTTCTTTGGGTTAAAGACATTCTGCTAATAGAGATGGGGCTTGTGGTACACTATTTTCTTGGATAGCAACTACAAAAATGGACTTCTCCAATTAACTGTCAAGTTTTTTTTTTTAATGAACATGTAATTTGATGTCATGCATTCTAGATAAAATCAGAACAGGGCTTACTTTGAAGTGATATTAGCAAACGTAAGTGTTGCAGTTGCAAGAAAGAACAAGCACAATTTGGCAAGCTTGATCCAGGGCAGAAAAGCACTTCTCAAATAGAGTGTGGTTTGAATCACATAAGTGCTGGCGTAATGTAGGAGGGGCAGGTGGATTAATGCAATGACAGTGGCTGTGGCTGACTGGGCCAGCACTTTTCTTCACGGCACTACATTTAAAAAAAAATTTTTTTAAAAGTAGATGAAGACTACAGAATTTCTAGGATTCCCACCCCTATAATGGATGCTAACATTGGTCCTATATTTAGAAAATCCACTTTGTTACTTGTGGGAAATGAATGCTAGTAAATAATGAAACTTTTTTCGGTATCTGTCTAAAACTTTTTAAAAATCCTATTCTTTAACATATAGGTCAAAGAATACATTTCCTGAAGATATTCTAACTGTGGCTGAGACTTGCCATTTACTAATCTTAATTTTGTTCCAGAAGATGTGGCAATGGGCAACCACTCAGAGGATAGAGTGGGTCTCTCCCAGCTATCTCTCAAGGACCTGTCATGTATGTGATTAAAAAAAATTGATAAACCACACATTGAAATTTTTTTTCTTTAACATTTTACCCTGGGCAGGCTTCCAAGAATTAATGCACTCTGCTAGTCTTGAGCTGCTTTGATGTTAAATTGTACAAACAATTCGCCTGCAGTACTGCTATAGGTTTTAGCACAAGTGGATTGATAATTGAAGGCAAAGTAATAGTAGTTGGGGCCTCACTAAAGAGGGAAGGACTTTTGCTTCATGTTCCACAGTGCATAGCTGAAGCCTCTTCTTTGCTTCAGACAATGTAATGGAACATATAAAGTTTCTGTCATATACTTCAAGCAGATCTCAGTCTATGCAACTCTCTTGCTATTGTTATTAATTTTTTAAAAACATCAGCTACATACAAAAGCAGGTAGATGTTTAAATGCTGACTCCAACTAGGGGGTCCAAGTTCATCCTTCGGCATAAAAGCTGAATCTTTCTCACAGGGTTGTTACGGGGATGGGTGGGTGGGTGGGGGAATGGAAGCTGGGTGGGGGAATGAAAACCAGAATATAGATATTGTAAATAAATAAAGTTAGATAAGAAAAGAAGCAGGAGATGTCTTTCCTATATAAAATATTTGTCCCTTTTCTGTTTAATTATTACAGCATTTTCCCATTAAGAAATCTTTAATGAAAAGACATTGCTGTGAATGACAGGTAACTAGTACCTTTTCTTATCTTCAGGAGATCATGCATGGTTTCTTTTGTACAAGAAAATAGAATCCAAGCCATCTCAGGAAAGCACACTGCTATTCAACGGTGAACTAAATGTGATGAGTATATCCTGAAAGTTCTTGTCCAGTGAAACCTGAAAACACAGCTATTCTCTCATGTTGCTGGCAACTAAACAACACTGAACTTGCTACCGTAGCACAATGCAAATATTCTTAGATCATTTTAAAGATTAGACTCAGGGGGTTAATCATGTGTGACAGGAAGCTTGGACATGATTTACAGCATCTAGTAGCTTGCACTGTAACTGCTCTGTACTGCTTCATGTAGTATATAATAGCATTAAGTTGTCCTTAGACAGGATGCTATGGAAAACAAGCTATGTAGTTCAACTGGAACATTCTGCAGAATTATAACCAAAATGGACCACTGTAAAAAGCTAATGTTTCCTTGAGGAACTCAGAATCAATCTGATAAAAGTTTATTAAAAATATCACTGAATTCTGATAACTCAGGTAAAAGACCTTTTCAAATAATTCCAAATGGTTTAATAATTTTTCAATGATCACTGGGCAATTTTTATAGCAATCTATTTGAATTGAAAGTTCAAAACTAATTTGGCAGAAAAATAGAAATCTCTAAAAGGCTTTATGTAACCACTAAAGTTCTGATGTTGGCAAATATATCAACAATGTCAGAAAGAATAATGGTAAGGAAATTGACCTACCATGAACTAAAAATACCTTGTGGGAGCAAAGGAGGGTATTGTTTGGAAGTTATTCATTCACTAAGAAAGATTATTCTATTTCCCCAACCATTTAATCTTCTAATAACCATTGGTCTTTTGAATGTTTCCTGATAAAATTCAAAGAGCAAAATCTATTGAATCAATAAAGCAAAGAACTTTATAGAACCAAATAACATTTGTAGTATGTAAAATATTCTCTAAATTTTCTATGCCCACATTCTCTATGTGGGTATATGCATAATTTTGTATGTATGTATGTATGTATGTATGTATGTATGTATTTATTTTGTCATTTATGTAGTGTATATTGGAGGTGATGATCCTTTGAGAGCTGTATACAACGAAATTTCATTTTAATGTATGCCAATTAGTGTACATTGAAAGTGACGAAGTTATTCTAAGTCTAAAGAAGAAAAAGCATCATTTTTCTGATAGAGAACATGGTATAACCCTTTATTGTGGATTAGTTTAGTCTTAAAACTGCAGTAGAAATAAATCTTATAGTCATTTCTTATCTAATCACATTGTATACCACCGCATTACAACAAAACATAAACTAATGATGGATGCTTTGTTATTATTCACTTTTTAACAGTAACTGGTCAATAATATTTTGCGGTATCATCAATTGCACTTGCTATCAGTCCTTTATCAAGCTAGTTCAAAACACCAGTGTTGATTTTTAAAAAAATATCTGAATGATTTATCAGGAGAGTAGATAATGGAATGGCTCCATAGCAGTGTATGCTTGACCCTTATAAAGACAGTAGCTGTTTTACTGATACTAAGCTAAAGCATTTATATTTCCAAGTCATTTTAAATTTCATATGTAACATTGTCCTTTTAGATAACAGTGTTTAATTCTAAATGACTGCATATTCTGGGACTTGTTATTTTAATGTTTTTATTTTATGGTTAATGAAGCCAAAGTCTATCAGTAATAAGGAAAAATAAGAAAAATAGAGGAAATAACTATAAATATCGTGTTTTCCTGAAAATAAGACCCTATATTTTTTTGAACCCTGAAATAAGTGCTTGGTGTTATTGCCATGGGCTCATGTATATGTAACTGTATTTTAATTATATACATCATCTTAAAGATAACTTTTAAACATTCTTGGCTACATTTTAAAAGGTGATTTTGAGATATACCTGATAATTCTTAAAGATAGCAACAACTTGAATTTCTCCTTTGCCTGAGTCATGAATCCTCCTGATTCTTGTGAACAGTTGTACAGCATGACAAGACTGAATCTGCATAACTGTTTGATACATATTTTGAATTTGGCCAATAAGGGAGATAGAAGCCTTGGATATAGATGTTATTAAACTGGTAGCTTGATGTTAGAACTAATGCAGACTATAATAATAAGTTGTGGTCAGTTAGTATGAAGAATAGTTAAACAAACAGGTGGCTCTAGCTGTAGCTCAGTGTTTACTCAGCATTTTTAAGTCCTACATTTCTATGTCTGTTTTAAGACCTATGTGAATTTGTACCCTTATCCTATTTGTATAACTTTAATGTATCTTTTAAAATGTAGACTCATTGGGGTGCTACTATATTTGATATTGGTCAAGAGATTCCCAAGATTTTATATTATAAAACCAAATCTGTGTGTCTTTAATCCCTTATTTTACGGAACTGTCAAAAAAGAAAACAAGTTATTATGAGTGTGAGAAACCAAATAAATGCAAGTTAGTCATTGAAGTCATTGAAGTCATGTAATACTAACACAGACAAAAAAGGAAGCTTTTTGAAATGGGAAAAATGGACCAAGTGATTAAGGGATATGGTAATGAATGAGGAAATCCAGGATTAAATCTATACTCTTCGCATTGTTTCACAACCTTCTCTGTTTGAAGATGTGTGGAGTTCAACTCCTAGAATTCCTCAGACAGCTCACACACCTTCAAACTGCCAAGGTTGAGAAACTGATTTATTGTATGATTCCAATTCACCCTGATTATACCCTGATTAAATTATGGTGTGCTTTCATGTAATGTAAAATCAATCCTGTGCATGGATCAGGGCTGTGGAGTCGGGAGAATTGGGACATTTAAACTTGCTTTTTTTAAAATTCCAATCTAAATTTAGTAGGAGTCGGAGTCGGTGCATTGTTTGCCGACTCCGACTCCGACTCCAGGTACCCAAAATTTCCTCCGACTCCGACTCCTCGACTCGGACTCGGACTCCACAGCCCTGGCATGGATGCAAAATTGTAATCCATTCCCCCCCCCCCCATAGTAATCAGCCTGATTCAGATAATCGGATACAATCAAGCAACTCTTTCATGTCTGTCAGTTATGGGAGTAGCTGAGAAACTTCATCACCAGCATGAATTGGACAGAAAATAATATGTCAGTCTACTTGCTAGCTGTTTTCTCAACTCATGCTGTTTTGGCAGATTATAAAAAGGAAATAATCACTTTACCTTTCTACTTTCCCAGAATTTCTGCAACTGTGGGGAGTTACCACATTTGACTCACCCAGCAGACATCTGATTATTTATCACTTTCAGGTTTTGACTAATGGCAAACGAAGGAGCAGCATTTCCTTTTCACAGAAAAGGATTCAAAAGGAATTAAATGAGTTGTGCTGAAAATAAAAAAATAATGCTGCCCAGAGTTGCCTTATAAGGAAGATAGGTGCAATAAACAAACAACAAACAAATAAACAAAAATGTGTTATTTCTACCCTGCTTTTCTAGGTACTTCTGCAACGCTCATGGTGAGTGAGGCATTTAAACCAATACAAGGTATTATTAAAAAATGAAAATTAAAAAGGTAAAAGGAAATATATGAAAAAACAGATGCAGTAAATAAAAATGTCCATAATATTTAAATCCTAAATAGAATAATTTTATCCTAAACAGAATAGAAAATGGTAGGGCAAGCAATTCTGATATTTTGGTGTAATCTGAAATACCCTTCTGTCTCCATTATTTCTGTCATAAAGAGTCAGTTTATGACAGGTATCAAGTTAGAAACCAGGGGACTATGAGACAAAGCCGGTCAGGTGAATTTGGGCAGTCTACCTCTCAGCCCACAACATCAGGTTCAGGTGACAAGCTGGTTTATCAATTCCAGTTGCAACCAGGTTGATTTGAAAAAAGCGAACCTTCAATTTGCAGGAAAGTGCTAGAGGGAAAAAAATGTATTTCTATCACAGCTGGAATAGGAATTTATCAGGATGTGAACAAACTGGGAAGGGAGAAACTATTCTAAAGTACCTGGGACCTAAATTCTCTAGCACATTGAGCCATTGCCAATACAATAATTAGTTCCCATCGGCAAATAATTGTTTCTTAAGCAAATGCAAAGTTGTGTTTGTGGCACATATAACCTTCTGGTGATTTTGGAAGAATTCCAATATTATAAATAAGAAGTTATATTCAACATCCACTCAAGACTTTTTATTGAAACTACTCCTTATTTTGACATTGCTTTGAGAAGGTGATAAGAAACACATTTTCTGTTTTCATCTTCAAGCACAACACATATGGCCTAAAAACTAATGGGAAAATCCACAAGACAAATATCAAGCCACAAAATCTTTCTCTGGATAGAACTTGTTTATTTATGTTTAAATCAGTAAAAGCTAACAGACTAAAAATCAAAGAGAAAAATACTAGCAACTATATTCAGTTGGGGGTAAATCAAATGACAGTTCCACTTGTCAATTTCAACTGTCAATGGCTATGTTTGCATGACTTGAACTAGTCATATAGTCACTTAGTAAGTCTAACTTTTTAAAAAGTACAATTCTGTCTTCCTCCCTCCCTCCCTCCCTTTCTATATATATATCTCCTTTGTGAAAGCTCTCTAGACTTTCTATTTTATTCAGATATATATGTATTCAATTTTCTACATTTCTTAGACCATATAAGTTACACATAAAATATTTCTTAGTTGTTAGTGAGCTTCTCCTTCACTCATTTAACTCCCTAGTTGTCTGGCAAGCACATCCGCAGTATACTGTACTGCCCGCAATTTGGGTGTCCTCCTGGACTCATGGCTATCTTTAGAAGACCATTTGACGGCCATGGCCAGGGGGGCCTTCTATCAGGTTCGCCTGATCCACCAGTTGCGTCCCTTTCTGGATCGGGATGCCTTGCGCACAGTCACTCATGCCCTAATCATCTCCCGTATGGACTACTGCAATGCTCTCTACATGGGGCTCCCCTTGAAAAGCACCCGGAGGCTCCAACTGATCCAGAATGTAACTGCGCGGGTGATTATGGGCACATCTCATTGCGCCCATGTAACACCTCTCCTACGTGAGCTGCACTGGCTCCCAGTGGACTTCCGGGTGCGATTCAAGGTGTTAGTTATCACCTTTAAAGCGCTCCATGGCTTAGGACCTGGGTACCAATAGCCTCACCGACCAGTTCGTTCTCACAGGGAGGGACTACTCAGGGTACCGTCAGGCAAATTGTGCCGACTGGTGACTCCCAGGGGGAGGGCCTTCTCTGTAAGGGCTCCAACCCTTTGGAATGAACTGCCCCCTGATATACGAAATATCCCTAATCTCCATGCTTTCCGCTGTGCCCTCAAGACCCTGATGTTCAATCAGGTGGGGCTAAACATGTTAACTGGGAATGATTAAAATATTATCCAATTCTGGGTTTTATTTAATTTGGGCTAAACTATGTTATAATTTTAATTATCAATTTTATGATGTTTATGTTTATCTTTTATTTTTTCTTGACTGTACACTGCCTTGAGTCCTGAGGGAGAAAGGTGGTATAGAAATATAATAAATAAAATAAAATAAAATAAAATAAAATAAAATAAAATAAAATAAAATAAATAAATAAATAAATATTATGGATTTGAAACTGATTTTAGTGTTCTTTTAATATTCCTGTTACCCTGTTGTGTTTTGTATTACATAACAATCCATAATTCAGAGGACAAACAGAAGCTCTGCACTGAACAGGTTTAAAAAGCTTTCATGAAACTCCATATTCAACAGCTTCCTGAAAGCACCAAGGAGGATATCAACTTGAGGTTGTTCCATAGGACTGATCTTGCCACCAAAAAGGGCTTCCTTGCTTTAGCTCTTTTATTTCCTGATGATGGGGCATCAGGAATATTTTCCTTAGATGATCTAATAGGGCAGGCCAGTGCAGATTGGAACAGACCATCCTAGGTGCCAAGTCATCAAGGATTTTACAGCAGAAATCAGCATTTTAAAGAGCTGGTGATTAGTGCTCTAATTAAAATGAAGAGTCATGAACTAATCCACCAGGGTGGATCCTCTTAAGCCGAAAACAAGTAATATATATACAGCCTGACTAGATCCTGATTTATAAGGAAACGTGGACTGAATCCTAGGAAGTTTACTCTCTAGTCAAGTTACGAGGGACTAAACTAAAGCATATTAAATTAAAGCTAATAGGACTTGCTTCCAAGTAAAGAAAAACTTCCTAAGATTAAGTTGTCAGTCCATCAGATTTAGTACAAAGGCTCAAAGTTTAATAATTATCATGATTAATTATTGTATGATACAGTTTGGAGTAGTGGTTAAGGCAGCAGGCTGCAAATCAGGAGACCGTGAGTTCGAGTCCTACCTTAGGCATAAAGCCAGCTATGGGACCTTGGGCCAGTCACTCTCTTTCAGCCCTAAGAAGCAATGACAAACACTTATGAAATATTGCTAAGAAAATTATAGAACCAGACGAACCTGGAATCGCATACAAAAAAAATTAGTAATTACAGTATATGCTGTGGTAGATTATAGAACATCAGCTTACTGTTGCATATTTTGCAAAGGGAATAATAAATAAGGTCATTTGTGTTTTGTATTTCAAATGAAGAAGACTCATGCACAACTTTGAAATCTGATGTTAAATCACTTGTTCAAGTCAAATAATTTGTCTAGAATTTTTTTGTATTCAGTCTTGAGAATTTTTCAAAGTGTAGACAGGATATTTCTCCAAAAGGATTTCATTTCTTGATTATCCATCCATGACTTATTTAGATATCACTTGCTGATAATAATTTGGGAGAACTCTGGTCGGAATGCTTTCTTACAGATTTCTTGAAATATTTGAATGGCCTATGGGAAATCAGAAACAGAACACAGAACTGGCCCATTGGTCAGTTTTAAAATTTACACTTCTTAAATAAAGTAGTTTCCAAGCTTTAAAAACTTGCTGTTTTTTAAGTTGCTTCTAATAAGATTATGTACCGTATATGTTACAAAACTTCTAAATCCCTATCATGAATCATTACAGCTAGATTTGTTTTATATTGTAAAAATCTTATTTAAAAATAACTTGATAGAAAATCTTGCAATCTAAATAGGATTCTTTTAATGGAACTGCTGTAACAAGAAAGATATTGAAATAAAAAGGGATTTGTAATTAAAATCTTGGATTTCAACATTATGTTTTGCTACAATTTGCTTTCTTATGTTTTCTTGACCAAACAACATTGGTTGATTTAACTGGATGGCTTAGGCCAGTGATGGTGAATCTTTTCGGCACGGAGTGCTGAAAAGGGAGAGTGTGAACGGGTGGCATCAAGTGCTGAATAGGGAGCATGTGTGCGCTTGTCAGGGCCGCGACCAGGAAGATGAGCTGCCCAGGGGTCATGTGTACATTGGATAAGGTACCTCCAGTTTCTGGCATGCATATGTGTGCTGGCAAGCAAATCTTCCGGTTACTGCTGTGCATGTGCCGATCAGCTGGTCGGCATGCATGTGCACGTCAGAAAACGGAAGACCAGCTCTTCTGGTTCCCAGCACTGCTACATGCACAAAGGCCACCTGATCTCCGCGTGGGCATGTGAGCCAGAAACCCGGAAGAGGAATGGGTGACACCATGAATGCCAGGCAACATGGCTCCGCATGTCACTTCGGGCACGTGTACCATAGCTTCACCATTACAGCTTAGTCTATAGGGTAAGAAGCAGTTGTAAACTTCAAAAAACCCTATGAGGTCTCCCTGATGCCAGCCAACATTTTAGCACAGGTAAAACCAAGTTAGCATATTTTGGTAGTTTCCAGAATTTCTCCTCAGCCAGAACAAGGTCTCATTCCTATATGCAGGGAAGTTAGAATGGATCATGATTGCTGATTGCACTTCTTCATTAATACCTTTTCTATATGACCAAATCAGTACTAACTAATCACATACAAAGCATACAAACAGTTCTGTATTATTTTTAGAAACAGCATGTTAGAAAAGATATGGGTGGGTCCTGTAGTACTCATTTCTTATTGGAAGTCTTATTTCTTTATTATGTTCCAATTTAAATAAAGTAATATAATTCATAATGCCATAAGCATCAGACTGGCCACCAGAAAAACAGAATGCAAACTGTTGCTCTGATCCAGCATCACTTTTCTTAAATTCCCATAGCAAACTATATGCAAAAATTAAAATGTTAGTATAATTCACTATTTAATCACAATACAATAGAGTTCTTTGAGAATGTTAGTTTGGTGTAGTGGTTAAGGCATCAAGTTAGAAACTGGATGGGAGTCAAGTGAGTTTTACCCCTTCCTAAAGCCAGCAGGCCTTGGGCCAGCCACTCTCTCTCAGCCCCAGGAAGAAGGTAATGGCAAACCACTTGCAAAAAAAAAAAACCTGCAAAGAAAACTGCAGAGACTAAGACTAAGGCTCCCACGCATCTACCTCCACACACGCACATATAGAGATGTGTCATTTATACTATTATGTAGTTATTTCAATAAAGTATTACAGACATGCCAGTCTTCCTTCCAATGAACCTAAAACAGTTTGAAAGGAACAATGATCTTAAATTAACCTGTCAGAAGAAACCTATTTATTCAGAATGGTCAATTTAAAAAATGGAAAAGAGGTCCGTAAAACCGATATTCTAATTCCATTCATCTAGTTATTAAGCCCCACTGAATTGAGAACGCAGCCTTTCAGAAGCCGTACTACACGAATGTTGGACCTCCTCCTCACTCATGATCCCCAGGAAGGCTGCATTACGAAAGGGCATGGAAGGTTCTTCCAGAGCTAAGCCATTCGTCCGACCACCCGGATGTCACTCACATCTCGCCCCCCGTCCCGCAATAAAACTTTCGCGCGCTTGAAAGGCAGCGGCTGCTCCAGGGCGCCGCTAGGGGTCGCTCGCCTCCCCTTCGCGCGGACCTCGCCTGCCGCAGCGGAGGTGTGGAGCTAAGGCGGCGGCGGCGCAGCCCCGCCCCGAACCGGCCGACTCCCTACCGCGAGGTCATTACCACGCCCCCTGCTTCTGTGAGGCGGGGAGGGGCGTGGTCGTCCTTGCTGCAGGCTGAGTTCTTCGGGAACAGGCTGCTTTTCGGAGGAAAAAGCCGGACGAATTCCAGCCTGAGCGGGAGCCTGAGAGCGAGAGCGCTGGCTGGAGTTGGACAGCCCCAGGAGCTGTCCCGCTTTCTTTTTTCCCCCCTTCTCCCGCTTGCTGGGGTCGAGAGGCGCATCTGGACGGAGGCGGGGATTGCCTAGAACGAGAAAGGTGCGGAGAGGCGCCGTCCCGCTTGGGCTCCTTGGCCAGAGTTGGCTTTTGTGGTGTGGATGGTCTCGTGGGTATCCTTATCCTGCTTCCTGCGCTCTTTTCCTTCAGGTGCTCTGATTGCGGGGCTGCCTGCGGCTTGCTCTCCTGGTTGCCAAAAGAGGGAGTGGGGGGGGGGCGGGGACGGACTGTGAGAGATGCATGGTGATGGGCACAGAGGGGCTTTGGGTTGGGAACTGGGGGAATTTCAGGAAACCAGTGGCCACAGAACGAAGATTTGGCGCCAGAAAGGGGGGAAAGAGGAGGAGCAGGGACGATGTCTCGGAGCCTTCTGGGTTAAAGGTCTTGCTAAGAGGCAGCGCTGGCAAAGGAAGCAGAAATCTGCAGTGATTTAGTCAGGGACTTTTGGAATAACGAGGGGGTCGACTTTGCAGAAGACGGGAAAGGAGGGGGGTCTTGGGACTTTGAGGGGAGGAAGAGCAGGGGACCGCCAAGGGGACCGTTTTTATTCTGTGGTGCATGGACGACAATTAAACTGGTTGCGGACAGGAAGCAGGAGATGGAGTGGCATAAAAACCTTGCAGGGCTGAAGAATGGGCTTCAGGAATGCAAGATGGGATTAGGGAGAAAAAAATGGGAATAAAGAATTGGGGGCCAAAGATGAGGGACGGGCTGAGTATATTGGGTAGGTAGGGAAGAGGTAGGTAGTTTGGATGTTAGAAGAGCAGGTGAGATCTGGAGGGACAATTTAGAGTGCATTTCCTGAACGTTTCAGTGAAGCTGGTGAAGAACCCTGTTGCAAGGATATACACTTTTCTGAGAGGAAGGCTGCAAGCTGTTTATGATTTTCTCCAGGGAAAGTTGGATTTGGATTACAGTAGTTCGTTCTCTGGTGTCCTTCTCTTGCCTGCCTGGTCTTTGTTTAGTCTCAAGGACTCTGTGTGTGTGTGTGTGTGTGTGTGTGTGTTCTGTCCTTTTGTGAGTGCCTGGTGCCTGCAGAGGGATTGAAACCAGATTCTAGGATTTCAGATTTCAGTCTGTTAAGCCCTGAAGCGATTTAGGGTATGCTTCCAATTTTTGATCCGTAAGAGTCGCTTTGTTGAGGATATCTGTGCTTGATTGGGGATTTGTTTTAGTAAAATCCAGAGGTAACAATTTAGTTGCAACAAGTTCTCTGTTGGCTGAGCTGCAACATGGCAGTGAATAAAGTTGCTGCTGCTGGCGGACTCTGTATTCTGCCTCTGTTTTTAACTGTAATTATCAACTTCTTTGCAAACAGAAACTCCATTCAGTAAACAGCTGTTCACAATGACTTTTGCAAGCCTATCCTTGAATCGGGGTGCAATTGTGACAAAAGACTTACCCGTTTTTCTGTGTCTCTTCCAGAAGTTCAAGCCTTTTCCTTAAGAAAGCAAATATATAATTTCTTGCTATTGCCTTCATTGTATTCAGATATACACACACCTCTAAAGCTCAGGTTTTTTTACATAGCCCACTGGGATAGGATCAGTTCTATTCATTATCTGAGAAAGGGTGGTTAGCCCAGATGTGAGGGAATGTCTGTCAAAAAGAATTGAGGGGTCGTGGTTCTTTAGTTGTGTAACACTGTCATGAGATCATTTTTCAAGAGCTCTCTCATTCTTTTCCTTCCATAGAAGAATTTAAAAGATTAAGACAAGCTTGCAATTAAGTCAGTAGAACTTACTTGCCCATCTGTTCACACTTGTGTCGTCATTTAGTCTATTTTGTCTTCCTGTAAGAGAATCAACTACTCTTCATTTTAAGATTTCACTAAAGATTATTATTTGTTGTAAGAAGACTGCCAGATGATTTATAAGCAATTTGTTTATCAATCATGTCTAATCATGTATTACTTCCTTTAAATTGTTTCTGCTTGGAACTCTGCCTGTTTTCTCTTACTCCATCCAGTTGGCATCTTTTTGTCTTCCATAACTTAGTGGAAATTCATGAATTGAAATCTCTTGCATCAGTATCTCAAACTAGGAATGTTGCAGACATCCCTGGGAAATGAATAAGGCAGTAATGAAACATTTCAGATATATTTGTGACAAATTAGTAAAGGGGAGAAGTTGCAGAATAGGGAAAGTAAAATAATCAAGAGAAGATATTTATTTATCATTTGTAAAGAGGATTTGTAGATATGTCTGCTATTTATCTCATCATAACTGTAAGATGAGTTGGGCTGAGAAAGAGTGGCTGTCCAAATGCTAAATCAGCAACCTGTATCAATTTGAAGCAGCATCTCATTGATCCAAGCCTAATACCTTAACAGCTATAGAATGGGTCTCATTCGTCTTCTTTCCTTTTGAGGGTAGCTCATACATATTATAGATTAAATAAATTAGAAGTATGTGCCATTGAATTCAGTAGAGCTTGTTCCTCTATAATTGTGCTGAAAATGAGTGTTGAACGGGTTGCAATACATTACGTTTTATCCTACTTTTTGTATACTCTATGAATTGCTTAAAAGTGATGACTAGAGATTGCATATTAAGCTGTAGTGTGATAAAATTTGGTTTAATATGGACTTTTTTTGTAAAAATAGTATAAAAAAATGTTACTGCCCAAAGATATTAACTTTTAAATATTTTTTAGGGGTAAGAGCTACAGTAGGTGGGGATGATACCATAAAGTTGTCATGCATAGGTGGAGCTAAATTTTCCAGTTTGTTTTTTAAAGCTTGTTAAGTGTACACTGTGGATTACATAGTTCATTTTATTTGCTTTCCCACCATTCTTCATTGATAAATAAATCTTCTGCTTATCACTACTGCGATATTGAAGGAGGCTTCATAAGGCTCCAAAATGTTCTTGAAAGCTGCAAGTTGCCTACTCTAATTTTAAAGGAAAATGAATTGTGAAGTTATGTGTGAAATATTTGGTTTGTATTATTGGATTACCTAATGCAATTTGAGTAATTAGTTACATTTATAAAGAAGAGTTGCCAAAACATATTAACTTATAGTTACATATGCATTAATATATAACCATCATATTGTTCATTTTTGAGGTAAGCAACTTTAGACAAAGCAGAGCAAAAGAGTAAGGTATAGTAACTCAGAAGGATTGAAGTATAAAATATCAGATCAGATAAGATGAGCCTGATCTTGCTAGGCTTTTGTAAAGCATTGTATGTACTTCAGGTCCTAAGGGTCAGGAAGGAGGTTGGATGGCCTGTTGAGCTGTCTCTGTTAATTGTTTTGTTTGGGTTTATGCTTAGTGACCATTGTAGGTTTTTAAAATTCTTTGCACCTTAAGTATATGTGCATGTATGTGTGTGTGCACATATACATAAATATATGTCTCTGTGTTTGTGTGCAGCTGCCCAGAGTCACACTTGCAAGTTGGGCAGTCATATAAAAGGAAGGAAGGAAGGAAAATTTAGATCATACTAAATAACTCATATTTTCTGCAAACCATTATTGCTTCCACAAAAATACAGTTTTTTGTTCCTTAAAATCATTACCTTTCTCTTTTTGAAGATCTCATCAATGCTGTCCAGCCACAATTTCTGTCTTCTTTTTCTTGATTCATTCAATTTGCCTTCATATATTAGCTCTCTGATTTGATTCTCATTCATTCTCACCATTAGGATCAGACTGCTTCAGCGTCCTTTTTGTTTTTGTACTGGCCACTCATTGTTTAATTTAATTTAGATTAATTTAGCAGCCATTCATTCTTCATGCTATCTTTTTGTTTTACCGTGCATATTTCTCAAGCACCCCATTCCAATTGCATTCAGTTTTATGTTTTTCCTGTTATAAATTAAGTCTCATTTTCATAAAACTAGTTGGCTGAATTAAAAAAACAATATCATTTAAATACAAAAATATGCATGTTTTCAAATTTTCAAATAACACATCTGTTACCACCACATGTTTTTAAGATACTTATCCATAAATACATTAAATAACCAAAGGATATTATATCTTATCAAATATCCACTGCAAACTCCATGTAGGTGTCAGGAAGGGCATTTGGCCAGTAAATACTCAGCTCCATTCAGTCGCCTCAACTCTACCCTGAATCAAGGGATTACAGGGTCATAAAAAGAAAAAAAACCTCATACTCTTATTGTACACCGTGAATGACATTGAAGCATTTGCTAAGAATATCATTTGTTCTTACCCTTGCTTTACACCCATTATTATACCACTCTTGTCATATTCAGCACAACCTTCAATTCCATGCTTACACACACAAAATTATCATTGAAGCCATTCACTTTATCAGATGCTTTCTCTAAATCAACAATCATATATTAGACTTACTTTCTCACATTCATCCATTTCTCATTTACCTGCTAAATAGCAAAAATCTGGCCTACATATTCCCTACCGAGCAGAAAGTCTTACTCTACTTAGTGTGCAAATTTTGCTTTTTGGCATTTTTTAAAACCTTGCAATCAGAATTTTGCCCAACACTTTCCCAGGCTCCATTGGCAAACTATTCCATCTTAGTTTTTTGCATTCAGTTCTGCTACCTTTGTATAGGAGAATAATAGCACCATCCTTCCAATCACTAGGCAAAGTATAGTCTTCACATGCTTGTTAAACAAGTTGCACAACCACCTTGTGAACAAAAGGAGTAAGAATTATCTTACAGCTGAGTGAATGAAATTAAAAACAAAGGAGTAAGATTATTTGGGTAAAACTGAAGTGAAAGAATACTGAGAAGGTGTCCATTGGGGATTTGAATAGAAATCATAATGACAAATCAAACATTAAAATTGAGATAGATATCAAAACGTTTGTGAAAAGAAAATCATATATCTATAAGGATGAACAATTGAAAGAGTGAAAGTATAGAAAGTGTAATTGGAGAAATGTTAAAATATGGATGTGTTTTCACTCATGCCTTGCTTCTTTTAACCATTAGTTGCCTGCCTTCTCTACATTCCTTGCAATGATCTTTCTATATGCAAGAAATAGAGAGATAGTTGTAAAGAGTGATCCTTGTCAGCAATTCATTCCAATCACAGTATAATGGGAAGGATGCATAGATGTTACAAACTATACATTTCACAACTGATTGCCTTCACTGCTTATTTATTTTATAGGAACAAGCAGTTAATATCCTTTAGCCTCAGCTACTGAAGATCAGCTTCTCTAGATTAGCTTTCTGCTATGTTTTACTCTAAATATTATGGATTCATTTTTGTTCTGAGACAGTGACTGTTATTGTGTTCTGTAAAAAGCTGTTTCTCCTGAAATATAGCATACATTAAAGAAGGTAGTGTCTTCTTCATAGTATCGTAGATTAGAATGAGACTTTTAGATTATCCAGGCCAATACTTTGCTCAGTGTAGAAATCTAAATTTAAGCATTACTGTCTACCCTACCACCCTAAAATATCCAAGAAAGGAACCATCTGTCCCAGTGATTGGAATATTGTCCAATGGCTTTTGTTTTTAGGATTTTTTCCCCCCAAAACCTCCCAATCAATGAATCTTATCTTTCTGTCACATAAATCTATTATCCCATATTCTACACACTTGAAGGGGGAGGTGGGGGGTGGGGGACTGTCCCCCCATCCCCACCTGTCATCTTGACTGTCATCTGTGCAATACCCTTTTATATACTGGAAGAGTGTTAATTATTTGACAAATTTACATGGCCACCAAACTCACTCAGAGGTGACTTCGAGCAACTTACAAAATTAAAAACCCACAACATTAAAACCCATACCGTTCCTCACTATGGCAGCAGCAACACAGTTATTATATATCCTCACTTTGATCATCTTTTTTCAAGGCTAAACATCTTCAATCTCTCCTTATTGGACTTACTTTCTAATTCTCTGATCATCCTCATTGCATTTCACTAAACCTGCTCAAGTTTCTCTGAATCCTTCTTAGAGATATTTGGTGTGTGATCTGAACAATAGCAGAATGCAACAGAAGAATAATTATTCCACACAATTTCAAAACAATACTTCTGTTGATACAGGCCAAAATTGCATTTGCCTTATCTAGCAGAAATGTCACACTAACAATTCAAAATTGATTTGTGGTCGACTACTGTTTCAAGATATTTTTCATAAACTATCTTGGAACAGTAGCGCAGGTATCCTGCATTTGATTTTTGTTCCTAAGTTAAGAACTTTGCATTTGTCTTGGTGAAATTTCATCCTGTTGCTTTTAATCTATTTTTGGGACCAAATATGTTCATTTTGAATTTTATTTCTGTCTTGTAGTATATTCACTGCCCTGTTCAGCTTTGTATCATCTGCAAATTTAAAAAGTCCTTCAACCTCTTTCTTGAAATTGTTAGTAAAATATTAAAGAACACCCAATTTACCTTTTGACTTTTGAAAGCATTGTTGTGAAAACTCTTTCAAAATGGGTAGGAACAGCTGTTATATAAGAGTTATATAAAAAACAATTCTGGACATATGAGCACATTTCTAAATAAAATACCTGGCTCCAATCTCCTTCCATTTTTATGGGAACCCAGGGCATTTAAAAAAAAAGTGAAACTGGAATATGCCACATTCCCCCATCCACTCTTTTAAAACAATAAGCCTGGAGTTTACTTGAATATTTTAAAACATTCAAAAGAGTATTTCATACACATACAATGATCCTTGACTAACAACCATTCAGTTAGTGACTCTTCAAAGTTCCATTGGCACTGAACTATGTGATTTATGTAGTGCCCGAATTTTGATCATGTGGCCATGGGGATGTGCAAAATTCATAAGTGTGAAAACTGGTAAATTGACACTTTTTTTAAACTAGTTTTTACACTTATGACTGTTGCAGCACCCCTATGGCCACATGATCAAAATTTAGGCACTTGGCAACTGGCATGTGTTTATGACAGTTGTACTGTTCCAGGGTCATATGATCACCATTTATAACCTTCCCAGGAAGCTTCTGACAAGAAAAGTTAATGGGACAAGCTGGATATACTTAACAATCGTGTGATTCATTTAACAATTGCAGTGATTTGCGTAGCTGCAGCAAAAAAGTTTGTAAAATGGGGCAAAACTCACTTAACAACTGCCTTGCTTAGCAATGGAAATTTTGGGCTCAATTCTGGTCATAAATCAGGGATTACCTATACTCTTTTTTTTTGAAGTCAAGTTTTTTTATTTATATGTAAGTATTTTGAAAACAATGTGTTGTCTGCGCATTTCATTTTACAGCAGAAAAAAACAGATATATGGATAGTAATAATAATATATGTAATAATTATAACCATATTTATAATTATATTAGCTTATTTATGATCATATTAATTCTATTAGCATACTTATAGTTAAAAAGCAACATTTATATTTTACTTACACATAGCAATGCTCTTTCTTCATCTAATTTCTACCTCTTATCTCTAACCATTAATAAAACGTATTCCATGTTAAATAATACTCTGTATCTACTTTATCTTTTCATTTCAATGTCAATCTATCCATCTCTGCACAGTCCAGTATTTTCTGAATTATATTTTCATCTGGATTACCTGTACTCTGTACCAATTTTAATTCTTTATTCTGCAAACATTTCTGTCATGGGCTACTGTGATGTTCCATCTTTTCTGTTTTTATAATTACAATCAGAATGAAATAATTGATTTTGGGGGGAAATTGAGATCCTGGAAATCATGATTTGTAATAGCTAAGCCTCAAGTTTATTTCTAGTTGTACATTTTAGAATGACTTCCCCAGGAAAGTGTATAGTTACTGTGATTCTAGGATAAATGCATAGTAAATCAGTTTTATGTTTCAAGTAATTTTTTTGTACATGGTATTTTATCCTATTGTCTGAGGAGTTAAAATGGTCTATTTTTGTGTGCTATGCCTAAAATAGTTATAATTTTATTATGACACATGCGTCTTCTATGCAGTCTTTTTATATCTAGCTTCTCTATTATTGCTTAGTTAATTGTGTTTTAGGTTTTTTCAAAACAGACAATCCCAGAAATCTTAGAAGTTATTAAAGTTGCTGTATTAATTTTTTAACAATGGTAGTGCCATTTTCATACTTTTGCTTTGAATAACTTGTAGAGAAAAAGCACTTAAATATTTTGATGGAATGTTTCATAATTCATTTAAACACTCTTCAAGTATTCATCTGAATTTTGGAGGGCTTCACACTAGGTAGGTAACAGAGTTATATCTTCAGTTCTGTTCACTGTTCTTTTGCCTGCATGTAGCTTGGCTATATTAAACTTTTTGTACTTGCACAGATTTAGGTAAGTATACATTCCTCTATGTAATCTGAGATCTAATTACACTCTTCCATATAATTTGAGTAAAGTATTGGATTGTGTAGAGAACCATACCTTCATTCAATGCAAGATGAGTACATTACCCTGTCAGAACATTCAGCTCAACAGGTGGAGGTTGGGAGTGGGTTTGTTTGTTTGTTTGTTTGTTTGTTTGTTTGTTTGTTTATTTATTTATTTATTTATTTATTTATTTATTTATTTATTTATTTATTTATTTATTTATTTATTTATTTAATTTTTATACCACCCTTCTCCCCAAGGACTCAGAGTGGTATACAGCCATAATAAAAACAACATATACCACAAAAATTAAAAGCAATTTAAAACATATTCAATGGTTTGGCCCTATTTTTAAAAACCCCAAGACTAAAATACCCATTTAAAATTCATTATTCCGTCAGACCAACTTGTTGAAATAGTAAAGTCTTCAGGGCACGGTGAAAGGTATGAAAGTCGGGATACAGGGGAACATAATTCTTTGCACAGATTGAAGCCCCTCAGATGTTAGATAAAAGCGGAAGTGAACTAATCCAAAATATTTTATTCCAATCTATGTAGGAATAGCCCACTTCTCCTTTTGGGAATAAGTAGAGATGTACATTGGAAGACCTAAAGGGCCAATTAGGGGCAGATCATCATAAAAACAATGGACAATACAATATGTTGTCACTAACAGTTGACACTGACTTGACAGCATATAATCAGGGATGGGTAGCTCTTTAAATTTTAAAAAGCTGTTTTGGAGCACACAATGTTTCACACATAGCCTTTCTCTGCAAGTCTTAAAAAAACCAGCTGCTCTTTAGAGTTGCAAACAGATGCTTTGTGCATGCCCCTGCGAGTTCATGTATCCCTTTTGGGAATCAGATCTGAAGCACGACACAGCCCTAGGACTAAGTTGCTCTTCGCAATTAAGGGTTCCTCATTTTTCATCTTGCACACTGTGCAGCTGTTCATGTAAAAATAACAAGAGATGGGGTATTCTACCCTTCTGAATCTTCTAACTGGACTAGCTATTTTGCTACAGTCACAAGTTTTATGCAGTAGAGAGTTTAGGAGTCACTTTGGCAGATTCTTTTAAATAGTTTTAAAAGTCACCCATGGTAGCTGTGTAAAAATACCAGCTGCAGGTGTAGGAGTAACAATGACATAGTTAACATAATGTGACATAACATAATATGAATAACAATAACAAAACATAGTTACTGATGTGGTGATACATGACTAGAAAATTCCATAATGAGCTTCAGATAGCAGAAGCAAGTGGCAGATAGCTACCTATTTCTAAGTTCAATAGGATCTTCTTACATCTTTGTTTGCTAATCAACACATGCAAAAATGCTAAAGGAATTTGTGGAGTTGTTAAGCCTGCATTTTTAAAGTCATTGACTAAATCCTAGCTATCAGTCCAATCTCTGGAAGGAAAGTGTGATAAGAAATACCACTGTGATCTTACTATATTCAGTTTATGGTGCTGAAGTATTTACTTCATTTCTATCCACACTCCTATAAATATTTCCTTTGAATACTTTATGCATAGCCTAGGGATGGTATGACAGTTGAGTGTAATCAATTTGACTCTTATGCCATGTGGGATTGACTCATTAGTTCAAACATCTCATGTTAGCTGCAGATACTTGAATTTATCCCAGTTTCAAGCATTCAAGAAACTTCTAAAATTGAAATGCCATCCATGATGTACATAGAATTGAATAGGAAAAAATGCCTTTGAGTCACAAATAGAATATTAAACAAGGGATATGAGCTAAATTTCTGGTAGTCACTGAGAGTTTAATCTTGTACAGATTGATTTATGGCTAATTTCTGGTGAGATTTTAACCGAACTTCCCAACTATCTCAGTTTTCCATTCTCAGATATTCATCTTTTGGCACTGTAGGCAGTGAGCAATTTTATCTTATTAATAAAGGAGAGCCAGGTTGGTGGCCTGGTTGAGGCTAGAAACCTGACATTATGAGTTCTAGTCCTGCCTTGGGCATGAAGTTAGTTGCGTAACTTTGGGGCAATCCCTCTCTCTCAGCCCCAGGAAGAAGGAGGCGAAAGCAAATCTGAGAAACCTTGCCAAGAAAACTCCATGGACTTGTCCAGGTAGTCTTCAAGAATCAGATACCATTGAACAGAAGAGAAAAAACAACAACAAAAAGAGGAATTTAATCCTCAACCAATCTGCTCATTCATTGCACACAATTCCTGATTACTGTATCTATGATTAGCAGGTGAGCTGTTTAAATGAGACTGCTGTCTGTCTTTGAAAAAGATTACATTTTCCCCATAGATATCTAATGTGAAGAAAGGGAAAAGAAGAGAGATACAGCAATCACAGCAAATTACAAATGATTTACTCTGATTCTAGATTGCAGTTGTCATAACCTAATTTCTCTGTATCATTTCTCCTTCTGAATACAGCGTCCTTTTCTAAGAAGCTTGTTTGTTTCTTTCTAAAAATTGTTCTGATGATTAAGGCATTTGAAAACCACCCAAGCAAAACCCTTCTTGACCATAAGAACTATACTTTTCAGTAACACAGCCTAATTTTATAAGGCTAAGAATTGTTTGATATTGTAATAATAAAATTATAAAGTAATATGAAATTGGTGGCCTTTCTTTTTCTTATAAACAGTAGAACTAGCATTGCTTTTAATAATGCATCATTGTGCTGGTCTTTGACCGTAATAAAGACTTGAGTTGAATGCAACGTTTTTTGTTTGCTTATTTGGGAAGGGTAGTAAAATAGGAACATGCATCAGCTGATTCTAAATTTCAAATAGTAATCATATGGCTTAATTATAAATACAAACCATGCCTGTGAATTTAGTATATCGTGTGATCATTTTAGTTCAGTTAATCATGGATTGGTGAGTAGTGAAAAAACAGCCTTTACATTACATATTTCATGGCTGAATTTTGCAAACTGTGCTGTTACTCTAACCTGGTTTAATTTTGGATTAGCCACTGTTTGCACTAATGTTTTGTTTGTAATTCTGTGTGTCATGAATGTGTAGGTAGGGATTTATTAGCAAAATTTCCCAAGTGTCTGTGTACTTGAGCAATTTGATAATTGCTAGGTAATTTTTATACATTTCCAGTGTTTCTCAGTGTTGGCAACTTTAAGATATGTGGAACTCAACTCCCAGAATTCTGGGATATGCCAATAAGAAATACTGATTTCTGAGATGCTCTAATAAACTGTAGGAATAAAATAAAATACCATATTACAGTCTGTAACCATTATAGATAGATTGTATACTGTGATATTTTCTGGGTATTATTTTCATCTGAAATAATACGGGAAGGGCAGAAAGAACTTTTATTAATTTTTCAAATTATAGATTCAATTATCTGTTGAAAGAAAAATCTCAGTATCAAATATTGTATTATTTTGTAGTAATGAGATCTAGCCTAAAAAACACTGTAACTTAATGGTACAGATTGGCTGAAATGTCATAACTGGTGTACTGTCCTTGTCTTACTAGTCATGTTAAAATGACGTCTAAAACTAAGAAATAGAGCGTATCTATCTTACCTTGAGGGTTGGATGAACAGCCTTATTTTCAAGGCTTCCAGAACACCATCAGAGTGAGAATCACATAGATCTGGGGAGGGGCAGGGAGGGAGGCAGGGAGAGGAAATCTCATTCCAGAGAACATATGTATTTCTCTTCTGCAACAGGAATGCAAATGCAACCTTTGAAGGGCAGATCAAAAACTAGATTGCCATTTAGCTTTAATCTTAAAATGGTGTAACTTAAACTTTACTATCTCACAGTATCCTAAGAGGATAGCTGAAGAGCTCAAACCTTGTGGTGATTCTTTTCATATTGTTTAAATGTAACCATTGGGTGATGGTAAGACTAAAAAAACCCTACAGAAACCATCAAATAAAGAGAATGGCTTTCACACTTGCTCAGTAGAAGATAAAGCTGGGGGAAAGATTTTTATGTAATGATTTGTAGCCACTAAAATGCTGAATCTGCTTTAAATTATCATTCTGAAGATGTTCTTAAACACCTTTACTCAACATTCCTGAATGTTGATGGCTATGCCTCTATTTTTGTTTTTGTTTGCATTTGAATATGAACTGTTCCACTATGACACTGAATTAGTTTAATGGGGTTTAAAGAAAAGCAGCTCACGTGTATTGATCTAATTGATCTTATTTTAGGTTAGTTTTTCTCCCCAGCCAGCTTAAGTAAACCCTTGCAACCCTTTGTTCTGGTCTGAACATTGCCACACAGATGCTGTGGTAATTCTTGGATTTTTTTTAAGGCAAATTCAAAGAAACCCACAAACACCATTGTATGGTGAATACTGTTAATAACGTTAAAACATACTTTGCCTGCAACATTTTTCTTAATAGTTCAAAACATTCTTCTGTAAAGACTGAAGCCATCTGGCCGTGCGATTTGACTGGGCTCATCCAGTGACATGAAATATTTTTTTCAAAGTGGGGAAGGGGGTCCCTTTGATCCACCAGAACTTGAAAAGTTTAATCGCCAAAACGACTATCTACTGTAGTGTTAATATAAAAAACATGCACATGGATTTGTAGAGCCTTAGAATTAATAGGAATCCATAAGGCCATTGAAGTTTTATTATTGCAGAAATCTAGGCTAAACAGTTCTAGAGATATAGCTGACTTGGCTAACTTGAACACATCTAACGTTAGGAAGGTTTCCCCCCCCTAATATTCAATTGAAACCTATCATTCTGTGGCCCTGCATTCAAACAACAGAGAACACAATTGGAAATTCTATATGATTTCCTTTCAGGTATCATGTATATAAACTGTATATCCTTTAGTGTTTCTTCATGGGATTTAATTTAAATTTTTGATAATCTATATTGCCCTTTTCTGAATTTTTTTCAGTTTCTCCGAAACTTTTTAAAAATATGGTACTGATCACATTACTTTAAATGGTGTCTGAGCAAAGTAGAATAAATTGGAACTATATTGCAAGGAAATCACAATTTACTGGAGCATAATGCAGTCGGTTTGAATGCAGTGGATCACATTTCTGCTGTAGTTTGTAACTTTGTCATCATAACAGCCTCCCTTTTATGGAACTTAGAGCCCACATTGACTCACATTGCTGAAAAATATTGACACAACCTATAACCATGTTGTGGTTGGAAATAAATAACTTTACTTATGGTGACTTTATAGGCAAGTACTCACCATGCTACCCTGTCAAGCACAGCTTCTTTCAATTGTTGGATGTTCAACTTTGTGTCAGATTTGGTGTTTGATAATTAAAATAGTGAAAGGTTATAACGGACATTCAACCTTTCACTGTTTTAATTGTCTCTTGTGGGCAAGAAGAATCTAATTTAAGATTAGCCCTTTGTTTCAGATTTGTATTTCCTAGAGTTTCACTTTAGTGTAAGAGGGCCTCCACTATTCCACTGTTATTTTGGCAGGAACAACTATTGAAGGATCCATCTAAGCCTTGCAAAGGACCTAGAACCTTTAATACTCCAAAGAGAGAGGTTTCATATGTGCATATTGCACATTTTTTCAGATTTTTTGCAGAGCCCATACTCTACAAGATGCATGTAGCTTGGCATTCAAGGCTGAGTGTGGGAATGGGTACAACATTTGACCCATCTTAATTGCTGTGGCTCTAATGTATTGTAAGATAGGATTTTATTGAAGAAGAACAGCATCCCAAAAAACATGTAATGTTCCCACTGCCAGGAAGCAGAGTTTGTAAAAATACAAATTTAGGAGAAAAATATGAAACATATTTTGGTGACTTGCATATTCTTTGCATATCTGTGGCTTGCAGTACTGAATGCAAATCTATTTAGTGCATCATTAACAGAAGCCAACAAGATATATAGCACAAAATATTTTATCCTGATCTGAGCAAAGGTGTTGGGGGAACCCATTTTTCCGATTTTAAATTTACTAATCATGGGTTGATTAGTAGAAGTAAGTTACTTCTATTTTACTCCCAGTAAGTGAGTGTATAGATGAAAATTCTGAATTGATTCCTGCGCTATTCCATAATATGTCAATGCTGTATGTTTTTCTTTGCTGTACAAACTGTATTTTTCATTGAGAAATACATCCATGATTCATTGAAGAATCAGTTATAACATAAATATTAATTGTCTCACCAATACCCACAAATCTGTGTCACACCAACAAAGTAAAATATATGAACCCAATTACTCCTATACTTCACTTCCCTTTAGTTGGTATTTCATTGTTCTTTTCCTGCACTACAGTGTGTTTGGATAAATACTAGACCCTATGCAGAGCATAAATTGAAGCACTTTGAAGTGCCCTCAGGGTCTCTACTCAAAACTGAAGTGATTTTAGGGCATGCACACACATGATTATTATTGAATAGAAACCAAAGGGATACTTTCCTTGCTGAATGATTTCTACACCTATATGTCACTTCTTTGTATCAAAATAAAATTCAGGTACCTGATGTAGAACCATAAATATATTGTAAATATAAACAATAATAAATATAGTCTTAAGATGCAATGAAACTAATTTTACTCCAGCAAACAAGCCTATTTCTCATTGAAAAATTAATGCCCTTGTGAGATGTAATATTATGGATTTTTGTAAGGGCAGATTTGTGGATTTCTTTAAAAGTATAAAATAAGATTCACATGTTTTAAGATTGAATATTCCAATATGAATACTTACTGCAAATTATACATATGTACTCCAGGAGTGAAATGTAAAATTTGTTACTACTGGTTCTGTGGGCGTGGCTTGGTCGTGGGGAGTAATGTGACTGGGTGGGCGTGTCCAACTTTAAAAAAAAAACTTTTCAAAGCATTTTTTAAACCACCTCTTCGGCCAAGAGGTTGCAGAAAAAAATGCTTTGAAAAGCCTCTGAGGATCACAGCTGAGCCGTGTGATCATCAGAGGCTTTTTTTTTTGTTTTACTTTTAAAAGCATTTTTTCGTCGGAAGAGGTTGTAGAAAAAATGCTTTTAAAAGTAAAAAAAAAGCCTCTGATGATCGTGCGGCTCAGCTGGGCATGGGGGGTGGGGGGGGGGCAGGGATTTTTGCTACAGGTTCTCCGAACCACCCGCCGCCATCACTACCAGATTGGGCAATCCGGTCCGAACCGGGAGCATTTCATCCCTGATGTAGTTTAATAATTTGTTATTTTTTCTGAAGCTGAATTGAAAGAATGGCTAAAAATACATCTAGATCAGGGATGTCAAACTCAAGGCTTGCGGGCTGGATTTGGCCTACAGGGTGCTTAGATCTGGCCTGTGGGGCCGCCCTGGAAACAGTGAAGGATCGACCCATGGTGCATCTGCCAGCTAAAACAGAGCTCAGGAAGGCTGTGCAAGGCCCGCCCAGGCTCTGTTTTTGCTGACAGAGGGCTGCAGGAGGCCGCTGCGGCTGAAAACAGAGCCTCAATGAGTGACGTCAAGCTGGCCACACTTACCATGGCCATCCAAGCCACACCACTACCCAGGGACCCCAGGTCAAACACAACCCTGATGAGGCCCTCAATGAAATTGAGTTTGACATCCCTGAACTATATCATCATCATGTAGAAATTAATGCTTTCTTGGAGGGCTCTGTTTGGAAACATGGTTAATTTTCCGCTTTTTGATAATACTGTGAAGTTTCCGAAAGATGCCCTAATTAATGTTAGCGGTCATGTAGGAGCCACCACATATGGCTCCTACATATGTAGGATAATTGCTGTTCAGCAAACAGCAATTATATATGTAGCATTCTAAAGTTTAGAATGCTACATATGTAATTGCTGTTTGCTGAAAATATTTATCTGGTGCACTAAGTTCCAGACTCCAAGGAAGCATCATTTTTTCCTTGAAATTTTGGTGCTTGATCTGAAATAACTGTGATGGGTAAAGAAGGATTTCTGTGCCTTAATAGCTGCATCAGTGGTGGCTCTCCAGGCTGAGTGTCACATCAGTATCCTGCCTCTTTGTTACCAACAATGGATTGAAATTCAATAGAATTGTTACAAGGCAAATGAAGAGAAAAGGAGAAGGTGACTAAAAGAAAAGTGGGATCTGCTGTTCACTTGTATTTAGCTGGAGTGTGAATTAGCTCATGCATTTGCAATTTGCCTTTCTTCTCCTGTTCACCCTTGGAGTTCCTTTCTCCCTTCTCCCATCCCATAATCTCCTTTCTATTATCTCTCAGTAGGATCATTTTACTCTTTTTGCAGTTCTGACCCCACATCTAAGACCCTTTTCTTTGGAATTGCCTGGATATTTCTTGCTTGTTTTCCTCTTGTACTACCTGCTCTGGTTCAGATCTCTGTGGGTCTGTGCCATGTGCTCATGAGTAGTTTTGCCTCAACAATAGAAAATCCCTTAACATACATGTCCTTAATGTAACTTAATTTAACATAAAGTTAGGAATTACAAATGAAGAGCATAGCCAGATAGAGTCAGAGAAGATGAGGAATATTTAGGGATTCATTTACAATCCTGGATTGAATTTTTATAATTATTGCCTTTACTTTCTCACTCTTTTATTGAGTTCTACTAAAATGAAAGATCAAGAAAGCAGTATATGCGCTGAGTCAGAATTTTAATGCTTGGGATTTAGGCATATAGTCTTCAAGAAAATATCCTGTTTCCCCCAAAATAAGACATCCCCTGATAATAAGCCCAATCGGACTTTTGAGCGCATGACAATAAGGCCAAGCACTTATTTCAGGGTTCAAAAAAATATAAGACAGGATCTTATTTTTGGGGAAACATGGTAATTGCCATAGGCATAGATCGGCAGTTACTAAGATATTATGTAGGGTCTAAACCAGTGATGGCTAACCTTTTCAGCACCAAGTGCTGAATGTGTGTGCATGCACACATAACCATAATGCACTGTCCGCACTCTGCCCCCATGCATGCGCATACAACCCCTTGTGTAGCCCTACCTCGTGCATGCGTGTGCAACGCCCACATGCGCTCCTCCCCCTGCACATGTGCACATGCCTCCCACAGCCAGCTGGTTTTCAGGTCTGCCATGCTTGGGGGGGGGCGCATGTATGGTGGAGCTGAGCTGGGGCGACAGCTCACGTGCCCTCAGAGGACTCTGCGTGCCACTTGTGGCACACGTGCCATAGGTTTGCCATCACAGGTCTAAAGTTTGTGAGCAAATTGTGTAAGTGTTATTTCATGATGGTCCTTTTTTAGAGAGCCTGAGTCAGTTCTTCAAAGCTAATGTGCTGACTTTCCTTATGAGACATATTGTAATTTTTGCAAACAGTAATTTATAGAAGTAAGGATATAAAAAAATTAATAGTTCTTTGAACTTTTGGCAACAGCTTTTTCATAACTTCCATATAGTAAAAGCAGTCAGTGGAAATAGTTATTTTCTGACTATGAAAGCTCTCCACATCCATCTTACCATAAGCAATATTTTTCCAATACTTTTTTCATGTTTTGCTGTGTGCTAGAAATATCCATTGAAGGTCTTCATTCCTCCATTGTGTTAATTTGAATGTTATATTAAACGTTAATCTCTTTTTTTTTCTTATAGTAAAGAAAAATGGCAAAAATGGAGGTGAAGACATCTCTTCTTGACAATATGATTGGGGTTGGAGATATGGTTCTTCTGGAGCCCCTTACTGAGGAAACCTTTATCAGCAATCTCAAACAACGCTTTGATCACAGTGAAATATACGTAAGTATGCTTATGCTATAAATAATTTCCATATATTAGTTGATATTTGATTCATTTCAAATATAAACTAATAGATTGAAAATTCTAGACTGATATATTTTCCCCCAATATTACAAAAATAAGATTATTAAATGTATGATATATAATTATTTATTCTGAACGGTAGATCTATTTTAATGACTGTAATAGATTGAGTAATTTAGTAATGTAATTAACAATTGATGCATAACTACTATAACTCCCCTTGCTGTGTCTTAGTAAAAAGTATTAATAGTGACATATGGCTTGTGAGACTGTAGAACAGAATGGATAAAGATGAGATTAGGAGACCTAATACAGGAGAAAAGGAAGATCTAAGTGGGAATAATTGGAGGAGAAAAAGGGTGATTAGGATTCCATTTAAAAGTAAATATCATTTATCTATGCAGTTTCATATTTTTTCTTTATTACTTAAGTTGTACAAGATAAAAAGATGCTGTTGTTTCTTGAAAGCCTATTGGGCAATTCTCATTTTGGGATTAGTACTTCACATGAAGCCACAATGTTGTTTGAGAGGTTCTTTTATTCAGAGCAGTGCGTTTCTCAATCATGGTTTTGCTTAGCATATTATGCATGCTCAGCCAATTATGATTTACTGAGCAAATCACATTGTCAGCTCCGGTTCAACACGATGTGCGAATCCAGCATTTTTCCTTTTCTTTTGAAGCTCTTCGAACTTCATCTGCTGCCTTAATGCAAATGACAGAATAGCTTCCTTCTCCAGAATTATGCTTAACTCTCTTTTAAAATAATAAAAAAGAAATAATGTTTAGACTTGCCAAAGAGAGGTTGCAACAAAAAGTCCTCTTTAAATGTGATGCTTTCTTTTGTTAAAAGAAAAATGTCCATGTCTGAATATCATAGTCTTTCTTGGTTTAAAAATAGTGTGACTCTTTCCACTCTTCACCTCTCTACAATTAACTACCATCATCTCTTTCACTTTGATTTGGAGTTTACAGTCATCCACTGAAAAGAGCATTAACCTGGATTACATTCTCAAAATTACTTAAAAGTTCTCCTGTTCATTCCTCATTATATGAGAATTATAATATTATATGCTGTACTTCACTTTGTTTTCAAAACTTCATTCCTGTGGTTGAAAGGATTGCTTAGTAATAAAGGAGGATTGTAAGAAATGTTACACGTCTACATATATATTAAAGACATGGGAAAGTCAGCATTATCTTCTAAAACCTAGTCAGCATTTTATAATTGCTCAGGTTATGTTTTCTATTGTTGATTTGAAATTTACAATAAGGGTGTCATAATCAAGGCAGATTACTCTGCCTAAACTGATATATACTGTAAACTGATTAAATTAAAATGCATGTTTGGCCATAGCTTAGCTATGCCGACTGCCAGCAGTTCGATCCTGACCAGCTCAAAGTTGATTCAGCCTTCCAACCTTCTGAAATCAGTGAAATGAGGACCCAGATTGCGGGGGAAGGGGGATAATATGTTGACTCTGTAAAATGCTTAGAGGGGGCTGTAAAGCACTATGAAGTGGTATATAAGTGCTATTGCTATTGCTGTTAATATGCTCATAACCCAATTACTCAAAATGTAAGTGTAATTTACATTTTTTCATAAAATAAAATGGATCAAGAAAACATTTTTTTAAAAAAATCTAAACATAATATTAATTGGTAATTATTGTTATGATATTAAGGTATAAAATGGAGTATATTGACTGAAGTGCTTTCATCTGTGAAAGTCTTAGATACAGATGTATGAATATATTGTAAGACACATTAAGCAAATGGCTTTGATTGTGGTTTGCCAATGTGTGAAAGGGATTTTAGACATGTGGGGATTACCAACTATGGCCAGATTTGAGTGTTACACCTAATACTTGTTTGGCTTTTGGTCCTGAAAAAAGGACCAAAAGCCTTCCTTTTGTTATTTTTTTATCCACATTCTTTCACAAATATAGAATCTTGTTAAACTTTTCCTACAACAGTGTTTCAAGACCATGGAACATCAAACAATGTAAAAAAATATATTATATGAGAAGAATATATGAATGTTCCCTTAAAGAAGGAAAATTGTTGAAACAAAGCATACTCTTTGTGTTTCTACGCAACGTATTACCCATGCAAATTAATGTCCTCAGCTAACAGTGACTGATGATGAAAGAGATCTTGGAGTAATGATAAACAGTTCAATGAAGATGTCAATACAGTGTACACATGCTTTAAAATGGCAAGAGCATATTAAGTATAATAAGAAAATATATTGAAAATGGGAATGACAGTATCATAAGATCCTTATATGAATCAATGATGTGATTGTATCTGGACTATTATGTGCATTTCTGGCCACTGTGCCTCAAAAAGTTATAATTGAGCTAGGGAGGGTTCATAGGAGGGCAACTAAAATGATCAAGAGGGTGGAGCGACTTCTCTGCCAGGAAAGGTTTGCAATATTGGGCTGTTTAGTCTAGAAAGGAGGGGAATGAGAGAGGACATAATTGAAGTATACAAAATTATGCATGGTGTGGGTAAAATGGACAAAGAAAAGCTATTTTCTTCTCAAAATACTAAAGCCAAATGTTATCCAATGGCAATGAGCCCTGAAAGAATCTGGGACAGAAAAAGGATTGTTTTTATATATAATGCTTAATTTAGTTTTGGAATTTACCGCCCCAATATGTGGTATTGGCTATCAGCTTGGCTGGCTTCAAAAAAAGGGTTGGACCAATTCATGGAAGTCCTAAGGATCAATGTCTATTAGCTTTGATAGCAGTGTGACTGCCTCTGAAGGCCACCCATTGGGAGGCTAGTGAGTTTCCTAGTGCTCTTTAAGGATCCCTGGTGTTCTCTGAGCTTGGTTATTTTCTTGCAGATGTTTCATTACTCAAACTAGGTAACATCATCAGTGCAAGAGGTTAGGGTTAGCTAGCCCAGCTCTACTAGATAAGAGGGGTCCAATCCAGCAGGGCACTGCTTATGGTCTTATATTTGATGCATCAGTATACATCTTAACAGGATGTATGATCTTATATAAGGTGGCATAATCCTTCAATATCTGCAGTGCAGTTGTTTCAGAAAATCTTACAAGTATAACTTTTAGCTTATTTCAAAATTTGGCCACAGTTGCAGTGAAGTGAAGAAAATTCTCTTTCACAAAGGTCCATATGAAAGAATAGGTAAAGAGCATTATATACAGCATCTTTCACTTAAACCTCCCCCCGCCCTTCCAATTCTTTCTATGTGAATCTCTTCCAACATGTCTCATTTAAAAATAAAATACTTTTTATGGTGGTGAAACAGAGTGAACCCAAACCCCACAAAAATGATCTCTTAGATCTTAGGACCAGCTGGTGGAATGGCTTCATGTTTGGAGAGATGGCAATAGGCAAGGAAATTAATTACTATGCCTGTTGTAGTATGATTTTTATTCTTATTTTAGGAATCATTTGCCTTCCAGCTAGTAATGAGTATTATGATGAAAAGTTATGTTCAATGCAGTGGTGAAATCTAAAATTTGTTACTACCGGTTCTGTGGGCGTGGCTTGGTGGGGGGGTTATGTGACTGAGTGGGCGTGGCCATTTTTTTTTGACTTTTAAAACCATTTTTTCTACAACCTCTTCGGCAAAGAGGTTGTAAAAAAATGCTTTCAAAAGACTCTGACAATCCCAGCTGAGTTGCCTGATCGTCAGAGGGTTTTTAAAAAAGCCTCTGCCAATCAGGCAACTCAGCTGGGATCGTCAGCTTGGATCTTCAGAGCCATTTAAAAGAAAAAAAGCCTCTGATGATTGTGCGGCTCAACTGTGCGTTGGGGGGCGGGGGGAGCAGGGATTTTTGCTACCGTTTCTCTGAACCACCCACCTCCATCGCTTCTGGATCAGGCAATCTGGTTCTTCCAGGCTTTCAAATAAGTACTTAAATTCCTATCTTCAGCTCTTGGATAAAAAAGTAAATGACGAACCAAACTACAGATACTCTTCAACTTACAACAATTCATTTGGTGAAAGTTATAACGGCACTGAAAAAAGTGACATGACTGTTTTTCACTCTTACAACCACTGCAGTATCCACATGATCATGTGATCAAAATTAAGATACTGACTCCATATTTATGATGGTTGCAGTATCTGGGATCATGTAATCACCTTTTGAAATCTGACAAGCAGTCAGTGGGAAACCAGATTCACTTTACCAACTATGTAACTTAACAACTGCAGTGATTCGCTTAACAACTGTAGTAAGGAAGTGGCCAAATGGGGCAAAATTCACTTAACGAATGTCTCACTTAGCAACAGAAATGTTGAGCTTGATTCAGGGGGGAAATCCAGCAGGTTCTGACAGGTTCTGGAGAACTGGTAGAAGAAATTTTGAGTAGTTTGGAGAACCGGTAAATACCACCTCTAACTGGCCCCAGAGTGGGGTGGGAATAGAAATGTTGCAATATCCTTCCCCTGCCATGCCCACCAAGCCATGCCCACAGAACTGGTATTAAAAAATTTGGATTTCACCACTGGCTCAGTTGATGTCTTAAGTTGAGGACTGTCTGTATCTGATTGACTTTGAGAATAATGTCAACTCATGTCCTCAGGATAGGATTAATAAAATTAAAACAAAATCCTCAGTGATGTTAACAAATTATGTTTGATTGCCAAATAAACATGATTTTTTTCAGTGAGGTGCCACACTACATGTTCCCTTCCTAATTTACAACTTTTATTTTCTAATTAGTGCTATAAATGTAAAAGACATTTGACTGGAAAATTGACAACAAACCCTGGAAGATAAGCAGCAGGAAACGTAAAGAAAACTGCATGTATTTATTCACAAAGAGTTGAGTTCAGCTCAAGGGCATCTTTGCAATGTAAATTTTATTACTGCTTTATTGTCTTCCTTTTTCATTGAATATATTTCTTTTATCTCCTCCCCTATTGGCCTACTGTAAGTTATAGTTCATGAAAATATTGGTAATTTGTTTAATTGAAAAGTTTTAAATGTTGGAATTTAAATCTTTGGTTGATGTAAGGATAAGAAATACGAATTGTACACACATATTGTTTAGACGCTTCACCAAGGTTCTATGAATTCATAGCTATTCTGCTCTGCTTCATGAAAACAGAACTTTACTATGTAAACCTTTTTCCTCACTATCACTTACTCCAAAGTTTCCTTAAAGAAAAAAAAAGATTAGAACAGGAACCTTCTGTGCATGTGTGTTATGGCTAAGGGCCATAATTTTTCAGTGAACATGATTGTTCTGACCACTTTTTTCCCATCTACCCCCAACTATGTAAACAATCAAACTGCTTTTCAGTCTCATTTAAATGTTAAAGTCTAATTTGGGGAAGGAATGCCAATGAAAAAGAAAGTGATTCTAGTGTTCTTGCAATATTAGAATGTTCCCTTTTCATCACCTCTCCTTTCAAGGATTCACAGTGCCTTTAAAACTGGTAGAGATGGTCTTGTGTTTCTAGCATTAAGATGGATTCTATTAATTTAACTACTGAATTGCATCTGTAAATCGTATTTAATTTTTACAACATCTGTCAGATATTTGGCATAAATAGTGCATTCTCTTACTTGGAATCAAGCCCAAATTGAACAGTAGGCCTTACATGATTGATGTTCCTAATCATGAAATGTTTATCCTAGGATTGATTTACTTTTCTTTGCTTCTCTTAGTCCTCTTTCCCCTCCTGTATGTTAATGTTATAAGGTAGCTGCATCCAATTTCAGATATATTTGACTCTAAGGTCTTGGTGAGGTATCATGGAATTGAAGTCCCATATATCTGGAAACTCCCATTTAGGGAAACCTGGTATTACTGAATTGCCAATTTAATGTTCTTTAGAAATAGAAATACAAATACTTGCATACTTTAAATACATTCATAAAATCAAAAAATACATTGTTAATTAATATGATAGTTTAGGAATTGCAATTTAAACAGATGAAGGTGAATTGTAATTTAATTTGTTTACAGACTAAGCTTTTTGGTGTAACCTAATTTGACTCAGTCAAAACACACCTTCCTTTGCCATTGATCAGCTTTATTCTGTAAAAGCCTGGTGGCGCAGTGGACTAAGTGCTGTTAAAGTAGCACTTAGTTGCCGGCTGCCTGCAATTACTGAAAGTTCAAATCTCACCAAGCTCAAGGTTGACTCAGCCTTCCATCCTTTAGAGGTAGGTAGAATGAGGATCCGGATTGTGAGGGCAGTGAACTGAGTTTGTATAAAAAGAACAGCGCTTGGGGGGGCCGAAAGCCCTACTAAGCAGGTATATACAAAAATATGAAGGCTATTGCTTAATGCATTGTAAACCGCCCTGAATCTCCGGAGAAGGGCAGCATATAAATCAAACTAATAAATAAATAAATAAATCAGTTTATTTCAGTAAAAAATAATATAGACGGGCTTGGGGAGAAAGATAATACAAACCAGTATACGAATATTATAAACAAATATAAATCACCTATACGTTTTGCTGTACAGTTCTTGAATTAAATGGGGACACATAAATGTGTATATTAAATAAAGGAAGTCACAGGTATTGATAGAAATAATATGGTATGGCTTTGAAAAATTATAGAACAGTATTTACATGCAGAAATAGTACTTTCAAATCTATATATGTTAGGAAAGATATTAGTAAAAATATATTTCTTAAAAGAAATGTGCAGAAAACTGTAGTTCAATGTGGAAACAGACTAAAACAGCTTAACTTTGGAAAAATAAGAAAGAGACTTTAACAAACATTAACAAATTGCCCATTCCATAGTACAAGATTGAGTAATGTGTACTTGAGGTGGGCAGAAGAGGAATAATATGACTTAGTTTTCTGGCTGAATCAGCCTAATCCTATCCAATGTACAACAATCCTATAAAGTAAAGTAAAGACTACAACTGATTTAAGAAGCTATTATCTGTGAGGAAGATGGGCAAAATCTGATGAATAAATAAATAATCTTTTTAACCATTTATTATTGATAAAAAACTATTCCATTAAGCTTTCAATGATGGAACAAAAAATTGAAAACTTTTTCAGCAGATAAGGATGATAAAATTTGGACTTTTGGACTCTGACAACAGCTGTCTGAAATTATGAGGTATCCAACAGCAGCATAACTTAAGCAAGATTGCCAGATCCACATATACCAGGCTTATTTTGAAGGTCTACCTGCAAGGGAGTTTTGGGAGAGAAGTTAGAATTCTCATAAAAGCAGAGGCCTAAGATTTTTTCAGATGTTCTTGAAATAGGAGAATGTTTGCAGAGAGACAGGGCTTGTCCCTTAACCACACTCATCATCTCTTCATTTTAATGAGAACTGTGTCATATTCATTTGAAGGCACACAACTGGGGCAATGATAAAGCAGAACTTGAACAACGTTACTATTGTGTAGGCCAGGGCTGTCAAACTTATGGCCCGCGGGCCAGATGCGTCATGTGCTGGCCCCACCCCTGCCCGTGATGATGCAAGCTTGACATCTCTGCTGTAGGCAAAGAAAATTCTGTCTGAATCTATATGCCGCAGTTAGATTGTAATGGGAACTGTAGTTCAACCCAGTTGGAAGTCACAAATCAATTTTGTAATGAAATTTTGATTTGGGGTTTTGCTGATTTAGTTAGGTATATAGCAATGACTAATGTATATATTATTATACAAAAATAAAAAGTTGAGGTTGTATATTATTACCTCCTCTACTGCACCAAAGAATCAGAAGTCAATGTTTTCCCGTTTCTTTTCCCCTTTACCATACGCTTTTTCCTCTTTTCCTTTCCCACCTCTATTTCCCATTATTTTTATTTTTTTCTTTGTATTTCTGTATTTTTATTTTGATCAACTGTTAAAAATTTGAAATCTCCAAAAAAACAAATCAGTTTGTAATCCCAACAACAGATTGAAGTGTGGCAACTAGGATAATGAACCTCATGCTAACAAAGAACAATTTGAGATATACTTTTTCATTTAGACATTACTCAGGTTTGATATGCATTTTGTGCAGCTAAACACTGTAAGGTTGCTGCCTTATCATCTTGCTTTATGATACAAGTAGTCCTAAACCTATGACTACAATTGTAAATCAGGTTGGATCTGATTTTATGACAATTTTTACCGTGGATATTAAGCCAAACACTGCAGTTGTTAAGCAAATCATGTGATTGTTAGAATGGAGCTTTCCCAGTGGCTGGTTTATGCCAGTAGATTGGCAAAACAAGGTGCAAAAAAGTTTCTGACTCAGAAGCTGCAACTGTTTGTAAATGTGAGTCAGTTGCCAAATGCCCAGGTTGCAATCTCTTGACCATGGGGGTGGGTATTATGATTATAAATTCAAGTACAGATTGTAAGTCACTTTTTCCAAGGCCATTGTAATTTTGAACCATTATTAAATGAATGGTCTAAGTTGAGAGCTATTTTTCATCATTTTAACACAGATTATAATTTCTATGTATCACTGGCTTTTCCTCTGTGGGGAATATCAGAAATAAAAGAAATATGTTTAATTAAATGTCAATCATTAACTGGATGAAAGGTTGATGATCTAGTAATAATTTTGCTTAGTTAATCAACTTATACAGCTGCCCAACTCAAACTCCAACTCTGGATGGCTAACAGGATTAAAACTAGAACAAAATCAAACAAAATAGAAGCAACAAATAATAATCTTAAAAATGACACAATCGAGGCCAGAATATAAGAAAACTGAAAAGGGACTAGTCCTGCAGTCACCAGAAGTCAACACTATGAAGGCAAATAAATGAACAAATAAAGTAAATATGAAAAATTAGTTTATATAAACTACTTCTTGTAGGTTCCAGTAGTTTTATAGTGTAAATTTATTGCTTCTCTTTGAGTCTAGCCCTTGAGTTCTTACTATAAGTAGTCCTCTCACTTACTGATTGCAGTTGGGACAAGTCCATGCTAAATGATGTTGTAAAGTGAAGCATCATGTGACATCAATTCTATGTGCAGTTGTTAAGTGTATCATCCATGGTTGTTAAGTATTATGTCACGTAACTGCAACTAGTGACTTCCTGCCAACTCTCCATTGACTTTGCTCTGAAGGTCATAAATAGCAATCTCAAAGGTGAAGAAGTTTCATCACTTGTGACTGGATGGTGGGGAGAATAGAATGATAGGTCATCCCCCCACCATCCAGTCACAACTGATGAAGCTTCTTGGATAAGAAACAAAACTTCTTCCTCAAAAAACAGTCCAGTTGCCTTTTGAAAAAAAACACCTTTGAGACAATTATGACTTGGATGACAGGGAATCCCCATAGACATAAATAGCAATCATGTGCCTCAATCATGAGGCACTATGATGATCATAATCGCATACCAGTTGCCAAATGTTGAGTTGCGATCACATGACCATTGAGATACTGAAACAACTGCAATTTTGAGGACTAGATGCAAATCTCTTTTTTCAGTGCCATAATAACTTTGAATGATAGCCGAACAACCATCAGTAAGTAAGGGAAGACCTACCTAGAGTAAATGAACATCTGGTACTGTTCTTTCTGTTTTGGTTTTCTCATTTATTTCAGACTCTTGCTTCCCCCTTTAGCAGCTCTTAATTCCAGGTTAGAGAAAGAATATGCAGATTATTGAAAAACAAAGTCCCTAAACTTGGCAGTCCTACTTCAATGTGTACTTTCCATCCAGAAGGAGCAAATGTTATGTTGTGTAATGTAAATGTAATTAAAGCAGCTGTGGAGTTTGCATTGGCAGGGATATCTAATGATAGATCCACTTATACAAGTTTGCACATTGAGGTGGTTCTTTTAGATTTCTCGATGTTTAAAACAGTGTAGTTGACATAGGTTGTGTGGTGACAGACGTGAGACTACCTAGGCAAACCTCTATTTTCCAGTCACAAAACTATTCAAATGTATAATACATCAGGAGATATTTTTTTAAATCTCAGGATCACCCCCGACTTTGCCTGTCATCCTCTTTTAGTGGCGTCAGATTCTTAGAATGGTACAGAGTTGCTTTGTTCTCCCTTCCATCATCCACTATTCCTGGGAATGTTTTTCATATAAAGAAAAAGTCAGTGCCCATATTTGCATATAATGTGCAGTTGCCTCTGAGGTGATAGCTAGGTGTGGATTTAAATTACAGTTAAATAGCTTGTGGTACCGAGAAAAAAATATAAATTGAAGGTCTGACATTTCAGTGTTTTCTCTGGAGTTTTAATTATATAATCATGTCACAGATATTTAGGGTGTGTATGAAAGAACTTTACACATAGTGTTTTTGCAACTTGTATATTACACTCATGTGTATATTAAATATAGCAAATACAGTATAGGACAAAGTTGAATGTTCTTAACAATGTGCTGTTTTGGGACAAATGAAGGAAATGCCATTAAACATTTATAGAACCTGGTTCTGAAACTAGTTTCATTTTATTCATATACCATAATTGTCAGAGCAGCTTTATTAAAGTACGTATCTGATTGCTTTCCATAATTAAACATCAGATAAAACTACTAACTTGCATTGAGCCAGATATCTGTTAAACAGTGTATACTTTATCCATTTTTTCTTCTAAATATTGTTACTCAAAAATGTCACAGCACTCAAACTAATTGGAGACTGATTCTCTGTGAAATGTGGGTGCATGGGGACAAGGTTGAATTCAAAGTAAAGCAAAATAAGGGTTTTTGCTTTTATTTCTTGCATTTGCATCAAGAACTCAAAGCAACTTCCATAGTATGCCATCTTCCAATTTTATCTTTGAAACTACTAGTCACTCAGTGGATTTTGTACTGAATGGAGATTTGAATCTGTGTCTCTTGTGTCCTAATCCAGGGCTGTACATTGGCATTGTTCTGTTTGGGATTAGTGTTCAGAGATATTTAGCCTTATGGATGAAGCTATATTAATCAACAAAATAAATCCGAGGCTGTTTTTCTAAAAAAACAACAACACACACATACACACACAACTCCCCCCCCCCCCCAATAAAGCAAAAATCAATTTCTTTCTCTGTAGTCTAACCTGGTCTGTAACAAATACCCAAACAAATCTCCAAAGAAAGGAAGTCCTGGGCATCTAGGAATTCCATAATGAATGTTATATCCGCATCTATTTCTGTATCTCCACGTATAACCCTTTTCTGAACACTCTAAATATTGTTAGTTCACAGTAATGTAATGTAAATTCATCAGTATTCACCATGTGTAATACTACCTTGTTTTTTAAAAATCATTCAGACAGTTTCATCATAACATTATACAGTAAAATAAGATTATTAAAATATCAGAGAGCATTTCTGATTAATTAACAATTAATTAACGTATCACCAGTTAAGAGAGTTGCAAAACTAGATTATGCAATCCAAGAGCAATGCATCTTTTGTTATTTCTCCAATTCCTTTATCTTGGGGAAGCATGTAGTAGGGCTACAGTCACAGAGGGCTCTGGAGGAAACAGATTATCTGGATCCATGGTGGCCAGATTCAGGCCTGTGGATGGGACAGAAACTGTGTTGGTGACCTGTGGCAAGTTTTAGTTAGAGGGAATGCAGCTAACTTTATCCTAGCAGTAATGTTTCACATGACTATTCTCCTGCCTAAGTGAGTTGGTCCAGATGATGGTGGCAAGTGGGAAATGATGAGACCTTCAGGTGTTTTGTGATGGGATGCTCAATCCTTTCTCTTATTCACTTTAATGTCCACCTAAAGCCATTGGGCGAGGGCATTCATCAATTTGGGATGAAGTATTAGCAATATGCTGATGTTACCCAGTCATACATCTACAGCCAGGCCAAACAGCATGTGCATTGGATGACCTAACTTGATACGAAGAGCCTTGGTGGCGCAGCAAATTAAAGTACTGTTAAGTAGCACCAGCTGCCTGCAATTACTGCAAGTTCGAATCTCACCAGGCTCAAGGTTGACTCAGCCTTCCATCCTTTCGAGATAAGTAAAATGAGGACCCGGATTGTGGAGGCAATAAGCTGACTTTGTATAAGAAAGAACACCGCTTAGGGAGGGCGAAAGCCTTACTAAGCAGGTATATACAAAAGTATGAAGGCTATTGCTTAACGCATTGTAAGCCCTGAGTTTCTGGAGAAGGGCGGCATATAAATTGAACAAACAAACAAACAAATAAATAAATATTTGGATGCAGTCAGGATTTGAATGGGGATAATCACACTTGACCCAAGCAAGATGAGAATACTGTGAATTAGGGAACTTACTGATATGAGGACTAGACTACCTTTGATTTAAAATAAAAAACAAAGACAATAAGAAGGGATAGTGAAAATGTAAGAAAGAAAATAGAAAAAGAAATAGAAGAGAAAGAAAAATTTCTTAAAAAGTGGTTTCCAATCTTTTTGATGCAGTTATAATTATATTAGAATGGAATGGAATGGAATTCTTTATTGACCAAGTGTGATCGGACACACAAGGAGTTTGTCTTTGGTGCATAAGCTTATATTGTACCCTTTCTAAGATTACATCATGGCTATAAGAAATGTTTTTAAAATACAATTTTATTGAAGAAAATTTTAACAAGATAAAAACAACATAAAACAAAAAAGGAAACAAAATAAGAAAGAATAAGTGTATGTATTAAAATAGAAAAGGAAATAGAAGAGGAAAAAAAGATTCTTAAAAAGTGGCTTCTGATCTTTTTGATGGCAGTTATAATTATACTGCACCCCGCCCCTTATCCCTAAGGTTACATTATGGCTCTAAGAAAAGTTCTGAAATTAATATTGCTGCAATATATGTCTGTTTTCGTCTATTTCAAAGAGAACAGAAATGTGCAAACTTTTAAGATGTTAAGATCAGTTCATCAGGAAAGAACTTAGAAAAAAAATACCTTTACTTGCTTTTAAATCCCAGTGACAGCACTAGTACACATCTGTTGTGACTGCTTCCTCACTTCGTACATTTCATCTTAATTTTGACCAAGCAAACTTCCTACGATTGTAAACAAGTCAAACTTGTTTTCTCCTTTTTCTCCCAGGCTTTGTGGCATTTACTTTGAAGATATCCAATTTGCAGGTCTGAAATCCTTTCAGCCTTAAATCTAGATTCATGAAAGGGCAGCACTAATTAGCGTAAAGAATTGTAGAAACACGGAAATTAACTTATGCCAGTTAAACCATTGGTCTAGCTAGTTCAGTCTTGTCCACTCCCTAACTGTTTTTGCTAACCATCTCTGGAATTGAAGTTGGAATCTTTTCTATGTGACGTAGGAATAGACAGCCCAGTTCTTTCCAGATATTTTGGAACATGTCCAATTGGCTTAGTTACCGTGCCAGGAATTACAAGGGATACAGCTTAAAAGTATTTATTTGGCATGATACTATATGATTAGAATTATTATTGAACAATGGCATTTTTTTGGTCCCACTGAATTTTTATTCATTATTAAATTTATATGCAGCTCATCTCACTATTGAATAGTCTCTGTATCTGATAAATCAAAGTTTTAAAAAGATTTAATTACAAAAGGAATGGGTGGCTAGCAGCACTAAAAATGCAGCTTTGGCTTCTACCTGTTTGTTATCTTTAGTCTCCATCCTAGTGCTACCAATCCCTCTGCCCCAAAGTAGAAGAAAGGAAGACTTTACCTGGTGGACTGCTGTGGGCAGGTAGCAGTGGGGAAGCCAGGAAAAGGCATGAGAATGTCTCAATGGAGTGGGAATGTTCCTCAACACACAAGAGCAGGATGTGTGTAATTGAAATGGGGACGATCTCAAATGTTTTTGGTGGGGAGTAAAAATGTATGTGTGTAAATTCATAAAGTATTATAATTTCAGGGGAGAGGCTCTAATTGCCATCTCTGCTTTCTCACATTCTTGGATAAATTGCAGGTAGCCCTCGACTGAACAACAGTTTGTTTAATGACCTTCAAAAGTTACAATGGCTTCAAAATGACTTGTGACCGTTTTTCACATTTATGATCGTTGTAGCATCCCCATCGTCACGTGATCAAAATCCAGATGCTTGGCAACTGAGTCGTATTTACGATCGTTGCAATGTCCCAGGGTCATGTGATCACGTTTTGCGACCTTTTGACAATGGGGAATTCGAATTCAAAGCTTACTTAAAACAACTGTATCATTTAGCAACAGGAAGTTTGGGCTCAATTGTGGTCGTAAGTCAAAAACTACCTATATTGTCATATAGTCTCAATCATTTTTCCTTTCAGTGAAATCATTTCTTTCTGCCATTGCATCTGCTTTATGAATGGGAACAGTTGTTGGGTTTCTAATAGTTCTCCATGTGTATTCACTGACACCCCCCCCCCCCCCAAAGATTAAAAATCCTTCAATCATCACAGGATATGGAAACACATTCTAATTTAATTCAGTATTGGCTTAGCATATTTAAAAAGAGAGGCGCTTGTTATTAGTGTATGTTTTAAAAATAATTACAATTAAATAACAAAAAATTTCCATATATAGGTAAAGTGAGAGAACAATTGAATTGTTTGTTTTTAAGTTTTAATTTGTTTGTTATGAAGAAAACCTAAATAGTTGTCCAAACACATAACCAATCCTGTGGTAAAGCAGGAAATGGAATCCAAATTGTCTGCTGTTTTCCTGTGCTTTAATCATGAGACCCATCCTTGGGGTTTGAAGTTCTAAAATAGTAGCAGTAGAAGAACAAGTAAAGGATATTCTGATTCCTTAGATGTCACGGCATTTTTCTTCCCACTACCCCAGGAGTTTTGTTTTCATCTATGGAATGTAATTACACTCATTCCATGCTCAAGGAATTAAGTCATTTATATCTCTATTTGTTTATATTAGAATCCTGGTGGGAAGGAGGAAGTTGTGTGGGAAAATTCTTTTTCCCTGCCCCCACCTTCCCCTATTGTAAAGTATAAAATTTGTGGAGTAAGAATGTGGGGGCAGTTTCTTCCAACCTGGTGTTGTGACTGCAAATTCAGAACACACAATTGGCATCTGAAATTTGCCAGGTTGGGGTAAAGGTAATTGCATTCCCACTGAAAACAGAATCCTGAGTAGGGCCCATCCTAAAATAGTAACTTCTTGACATTCTTTGGCTTAAATATGGTGATACATCTGTACTTCTTTCTAAACGTACTGTAGTTCTTTGACCTTTGAATGTACTGGCTATTTTAGAATATGGTATATTGGGGTTATACCCCAGTGAACAGCTGGTTTTTTTATTTTCAAAATATCAGAGAAGCTTAATTTCAAAAAGAGGTTATTTTTACGATCCTCATTAGACATGACCTTCCAATTTAACATTTTGTTAAGTTTTCCCCCTTCTGTTTTCCAAAGATAAAATTTTCTCCATAGAATTTTTCAGCTATGAGATTTATTCTCTAGTTGCTTCAGCATTTTTTCGTCTCTTGAAACTTTTCCTTATTACATGGTAATAAAGAACAGTTCAACTATTTTCACCTCCAGCTGTTTCTTTGCTTTTGCCTTCTAATAATAAGAAATAAAATTATGCTAACTTTTGCATGCAATGCAACAAGGAAAAAAAGCCGTTGCCAAATCATTTAGCTTTGCTAATGGTGCGATACACTTTTTGGAATAGGAGCTTATATCCTACCAGCTTGCCAAGTTTATCAACTCTCCCCCTCCTTCCCCTTGTGTTACTCAGTTCTCATAATTTCAAGTTGGTGTGTGTCATTGGATAGATCTGAAGGCATCCCGCTGGATAATTTTTATAAGATAACAGTGTTATTGTTCAATTTATATGCAGAAACCTTTAAAAATGTGTGACTGTTTTAAAGAGGTTCTGTTCTTACATTTCTGAGCATTCTGAAATACTTTTCCTAGGTATTAAAGAAACCCTTTCCTTTTCAAAGCATGCCCAAACTGCTTGTTTCAGTTGTTGTAATTTGCGCCAATGTATAGACTCTGCGTAGATATGTATATATATTAAATATGTACAAGACATGTTGAAAGTACAGAAGAACACACTTATTCATAGAGCAGCTGGACAGGACTCTGGGATAAAAGAAGTCAGTAGTGGGGTTCTTTGCCATATAGAGAGAATAACCAACACTTCGAATTAAACCTGGAAATTGAATAACTAGTGCAGGATGTTCAGCTGTAGTTTTACTTTGTATTGCATTCTGGGCCAGCTGAATTTAGAAGAACCCTCAGTTCATGACCAGATCACAAACCAACTCCTTTGAAGGGTACAGAAACACTTTTGGAAAAAAACCATTGGCGCCAGTATTGCTGAATGTTTAACTGGATACAACATCATGGGAGGATTTATTATTATTTCTTTGTTTTCAATCTTAGTATATTTGTGATAGATGAACAATTTTTCTTTCAGTAGTTCTGCATCTGTTGACCCTAGTTGCTCAGCCAACAGTCCTGAGGCCTGTAGCCCATTTGTCATCAGATGTCCAGGAACTCCAACATATTGAGCAGTCCTTGTTGACCCCAGCATTGAACAATCTGATATGGGTTTCTGTAAACTACATCTCACTGTATTATTTTATGGGAGAGACACTCTTCATCTCGCTGCTCAGAGGAGACCTGTCCAGCATGGTTGAACCACTGGCATAGTTCTCATCTTCCTCAGAGCACACAAGCCCCACAAACATATCATGATGATGAAAGCAGTAGCACTTAGACTTATATACCACTTTACAGTGCTTTATAGCCCTCTCTAAGCAGTTTACAGCGTCAGCATATTGCCCCCAACAATCTGGGTCCTCATTTTACCGACCTCAGAAGGATGGAAAGGTGAGTCATCCTTAAGCCAGTGAGACTCGAACTGCCAAACTGCTGGCAGCCAGCATTCAACAGAAGTAGCCTGCAGTATTGCATTCTAACCCCTGCGCCACCATGGCTCACGATGATGGTTCATCGCAAAGTCAGCTGAACGTTTAGACTGGATTTGGTATTTTTATCCACCTATGGTGTCCTTCCCAAGGATCTGGAATTAGCAGTTCCCAAGATCTTAAGATAGGCAAATGCTGTTTGATGATGTTAAAGGTATCATTGCAGGATGTTAGCTATTTCAAGTGAAGCTGCCTTTTGCAATTGACTGATGGTGATTTGCTTTCAAGTTGTGCTCCACATATTTTGGGATTGCCCAAAGGTGGCTGTTACTATTGGTAATAATTCAAGATAGGTTACATAATACTCATCCTATAAGATGTGTTGGGCTGAGAGAAAATGAATGGCTCAAAGATATTCAGCCACCTTTCATGCCTAAAGAGAATGTAAATCAATGTCTCTTGATTTCTAGTCCTATACCCCAACTACTAGACAAAATTGGCTGTCAATTTAATTTAATCAGAACTTAATCTATAGACCTTAATGTAATGGTTAAAACATCCAATCATTGTGAGAGATATTTAACTCTAGAATTAAAATTATTGAAACCTTTATTTTTGACAGTGTAAATAACTAATATCACTATACCATAAGTTGAGCAGTTGCTAATATATTTTGTAGGAATCTTTGTAATATCACCTACTAAAAGTGCTTTCTTACTCTGTTACAGACTTATATCGGGAGTGTGGTGATATCGATAAATCCATATAGATTGCTCCCAATTTATTCAGCAGACAAAGTGGAAGAATACAGAAACAGAAACTTCTATGAACTCAGGCCTCACATGTAAGTATAAGGCTGAAGCTTTCCATCCATCCTGTTCTTTAAACAACATAGGTTATAGATAGAAACAGCTGTTTCCTGTAAGAAGGAGAATGTGTTTGATCTATTGTGCCTTTGATTAGCACTTAGAATGTGGTGTATTTGCAGCTTGTTTCTCCCCCAAGGGAGGAAATCTGGATATTTATTCAATTAAAGTTTTAGAATGTGTTTTTTTAGTTGAAGAAAGTTATTTTCTAGTAATACCTTAGACCAGAATTGGATTCTCCAGGTAAAAAGAGCAATATTGGGCATATTTTGCATGCCTTTGTGGGTCATTTCCTTTATATTTTTCTCATTACTATTTTTTTTATTCTATGTAACTCTTGAACAACACAGTAGTCTTATAGAGGCCATAGTTTCATACCCAGCAAGTAGCATGGAGTAGAACTGGGCAGGTTGACTCAAATATGTACCTTAGTTAATTTTTCTCAATACATGATTAAACAAATATAATGTAGTTGACCCTTTTGTTCTCTTTATCTAGTTTTAGGACTTGTGGGGAGAATAGATCATGTTTTATATCATATAGAAGAATTGAAAAGGCTTCACAAACTTTTAAGCTTCATTGTAAATATACAGTTAGTTAACTTTACTTATAGCTAGTTTTCCAGTGACCTATGAGAAGTAAAAATCTTCTACTTTGAGAGCAATTACTTGCAAACTATACCATCTAAGATTTGAACCAAAGAGGAGCTTGAATCTCCATTCATGTAGAGGAGGAAATTATTGTTGTTAACTTCCTCTTCAGCTGCAGCTGTCTTCATAATATATCATAGCATTTCCAGGAGCAGGGGAAAAATGTACCAGGAAATGGTGGGGGTGTAGTAGGAAAGCTCTATTCTGTAAGTGTGACAGAAGGAAATCCATACATTTAAGCCAACATTTGGAAATTAAATCCAGTATCTTTATTTCAGTGAGAGACAAGTACGGAATAAAACACAGTAGTATAAAATAAGAGAATTGTATACATACATACGCGTATCAATCAGCCAGCTGTACAGTTTGTATACGAGGTAGAAGAATTTAGTTACATTTAGAATAACAGAGTCATATAATATATTATTATAATACATTATATAATATAATAATATAATATAATATAATATAATATAATATAATATAATATAATATAATATAATATAATATAATATATAATATAATATAACTTTGTTGATAAGTTGCATGAGTGGAAGGAAGCGTCTGTGCTGGCTCTCCATATTTGGGGCAGCCCCTCCCCCTTCTTTTTTAGCAGCTGTCCATCTCACTGTGAATTTCAGGGAGAGGCGTTTAATGGGAAATCTGACAGATGGAGAGGTAGGAATCATACTCATGGGAAAGGTCTCCTGGATAAGCTGCCTTTCTCTTAAACTACTTAGTATCTAAGCCTTTGTTTTTTTCATTCAGTTTGTATCCTACCTTTTTTCTTAAATGGCTATTCAAGTTGGCTAACAGTTAGAAAAACAGAAGATAAAAGGTTTTAAAAGGCTTAATATAAATTAACGTTAGCATAAGCTGTATTAAAAGCTTGGCAGAAGAGAGGAGAGGGTCCAAGAAGACTCCAGAGGAAGGAGAATCCGCAAGCTCGGAGTGATCTTTGCATGCTAGGTAACTCAGCCTTTCATCCAAAGCACCCCTCTGAGTTCAGGATGAGTGTAATGTAAGAAAAAAGTATTTATTCAAAATAATTTTCATACAGTAGTACCAGTGTTTGTGACTGATAATGAAAGACAATAGATGTGAGTCAATAAATGTATGCTTCTAAATCCTGTTAGAATTCATGAATGTAAGCTCATAGTTATCATTTTCATTTCAGTGGGGTTTAAGGCAGTGTCGTAAAGCTAAAAACTAATTGTAATCTTCCTGAACGTGGTGTCTACCACACAAGTTAGACTTCAGCTCCTACCTGTCCTCAGCCATAGGCCATAAGAGGTGAAAAATATATTGAATTGAAGAATGCAGGACTTGAATTTTTATACTGACTTCTGCCATAAACAGCATGGAAAAGAGGAAATTAGCCATGGAACAGGATGGTAAAAATAACTACATTTTAATAAGTAGGCTGAAAGACAATGGAAAGAAATGAGGAATAATGTCTCTCCTTCCATGACCAGTGCAAAACCAAGAAGCTAATGGATAGAGAAAAAGAGAGCCTGTCTAAAAATAAATCCTTTTCTTTAAGAAAAAATACTTTATGGTTCTTAGAGAAATATTAAATTGAAGGTTGACACAGATATGGAATTCTGAAATTGGAAGGGACCATAAGGATTATTAATCCAACCATCTGTGGTATGCAGGAAAACCAGTCAAACAGTCTTTAGGGCTGGCACTTCAGCTTTTCTTAAAAACCTCTTGAGATGGGAACCCACAACCTCCATAGGTTGACTCTTTCACTGTTGCACAAGTCTTCCTGTCAGAAAGACTTTCTTTGTGTTTAAATCAGATCTAGATAGCTGCAATGTATACTGATTACTTTAGTCCTCAATTCTATGGCAGTGGAATATGGTACCTGATGGCAGCCTCTCATATACCTAAACACTGCTTTAATGTCTCAGCTCAGCTTTCTTTTTTCCAGATTGAACCTCCCAAGGTGTGGGAGGGGAAGGATACTGTAAAATCTCCATTCCCACCCCAGTCCAGGGGAAGGATACTGAAAAAATCTCCATTTCCTCCTGATCAGCTGGGCGGGGCCACTCAGAGGTGGTATTTACCGGTTCTCCGAACTACTCCCCCCTCTCCGGGAGAAGGGCGGTATATAAATTTAAATAAATAAATAAATAAATAAATAAATAAATAAATAAATAAATACTCAAAATTTCCGCTACCTGTTCTCCAGAACTGGTCAGAACCTGCTGAAACCCACCTCTGGTCTGAATATTCTTTGTATCAGTATTCTTCAGGAAATGTGGTGCCTAGAATTATATATAACATCCAAGATGTCATCTTGCCAGTGCCAATGAATAATAGCTTCACATCCCTTTGATCCAGGCTTTTCCTAATGCTGTCCAGAAGAGCATTAGCCCTTACAGCAGCTGTCTCACACTACTACTGATTCATGTTAGCATGTTGTCAATAAGTGGTATCAACATCCTTCTCCAGTATAGCACTTCCAAGCCATGACTCCTTCAACTTGTATGTGGGCCTTGTATTCTACCTCCCTAACGTTACTTTGTACAGTGAGTACAATGCTAGAATTGTATGCCTTTTTGTTTGCTTTCTCTGTGTAAGCTGTTTTATATCGTGGATGTCTGCATTCCAACTAACATTGTGTGAGTAAGCTTTTTTCTTCTCTCTCGCACCCTTCAATCCTCAGAAGCACATTTGGGAAGTATATCTGAACATTGATATTAGAATCTACTTAATTTAAATAATAAATTTTCTCAGAGCAAAATCAAACTACTAAGTCTATGGTATAATTTGTAGAATAAGAATTTGAATCCATTTTAATGGAGCTGTGGAATATTAAGCCACTTGAGGAAAAAAATGGAGAAGTTTAAATCAAAAGAAATAAGAAAGGTTTTACTTGAATATAACGTTTTCATGTTTAGACTTATCCTGTGGTCTTTGTACGTATAACATATACTGAGGAAGGTTCTGTCTTACATTCTGAGGAAAACAATGCAGTTATTATCACAAGTGTGGGGCTGGCTTTGTAGTGGAAAAAAATGAAGAAAAAGAGGCTCTTTTCCATCTTTTCCCCTTTTTTGCAGCACAAAGCCAGCCCCATACAGCCCAGAAGCATAGCAAAAGGAGTATTTGGGGCAGTCTGACCCTTTTAAATAGCTTTTTCTTGTTTTTTTCACTGTACATAGCCCGCCCCATAGGACCCAGCAGCCAGTCAGGCATACCTCATCAGCAGAGTGAGGAGATGACAGTGAAGGTTAGCTGGGGTTGAGGAGCTTAGGACACCAGGGGGCCAAAAGAGCATAGATCGGAGGAGAGATAGGAAGATAGGACAGTTGCAGTGCCCCTGAGATCAGAAAGTATAGCCTGCTAAATGACCAAATTTTAATCGTGTGACTCTTGAGCATTTCAGTGGCTCTGATTTCGGGTTGTAAATCCCTTAGTTCAGTGTCATCATAACTTTGAATTGTTGCTGAATGAATGATCGTAAATTGAGGTCTAGCTTATAGCCTCTAGAAAAAGCTCAGTACAAAAAAAAATTGTTTATCAAATGTTCCACAATTTAGGAAAATCTGGGCAAAGTATTGTTGCTCTTCTGGCTTCATAGCAAAACTCTATATTTTTCTGGTTAGTTAGCATCCCTAGTCACCAACTGTTGGCTTATCTATGCCCAAAACAATGTTGGTTAAAACTTTTCCATCTAGTTATGTATATTGGATTCAGACTTTCTGTCAGTAACTAAACTAATAATTTAAATCCTGAAAGAAAAAGTTTTATTAAAGATCAGTCCACTATTTCAGCAGAAAATTGATTTCATCCAGTAGTTGGATGTTCCAAATGTTTCTAAGAAAAGTACAATTTTATAGTGTTTGTATGATTGACAACCCCCATTATAGACAGAGTTTTTACAGTGTTGATCAGACTGTATACTGAATGTTCAAATAATTCTGATGGGCATAATTACACATTTTCTCTGGTACACATTCAGGCAAATTTCTGTGTACCGTGTTTCCCCCAAAATAAGACCCTGTCTTATATTTTTTTGAACCCTGAAATAAGCACTTGGACTTATTGCCATGCGCTCAAAAGCCCGATTGGGCTTATTATCAGGGGATGCTTTATTTTGAGGGAAACAGGGTAGTATGGTTTCAGGCAGTTAACAAAGACTTGAAGAAGCTGCTGTTGTCTTAAGAAGCAAACTATGAGTTGGTTCCACATTTTGTAAGGAAGAAGAGTTCTTTATTAACTTTTGAAATCTGGACTATATTCAAGTTAAGCCTCTTTTACATTTACATCCCCAAACCTAGTTCTCCCCAAAGATATTGAATTTCAATTCCCATGATTTCTCAGTTGGCATGATAACCACACTAGTTGGAGACATGGGAATGGAAGTCTAACACTTATGGAGGATATCAAGTTGAGGAAGACTTTCCAAATCCATTTTCTAATACATTTTGTGCCAAGGATTTATAGATTAATTCAGTCCATTGTAGGAAGTTAAAAATAAAAAAGGAGTCAACCCAAAAGGGTTAAAATATCTAGAAATAAACAATACACTACTTAGTTAAATAGTCTCGGTATTTATCATGTAAAGGCAAACTGAAATCTTTTGCTAGCGCACTGATCATTCTTCTTCCCTTATGCTAATTAATCCTAATGTCTATTATTTTTTGAGGTCCCTAACTGCAATTAAGTACAGCTGTCAATTCCTTTCACTTAAAATGTGCCATTTATATTGCCTTAAATCTTAATCCCCCTCCTTTTCAGAGGTGAAAGCATACAAATGGTATCCATCTGCTGCCATAAGTGCTTTTTGCCATAAATTAAAGAAACAGTAAGTGGAGTAGCAAGAAATCCATTCAGCTGTTTTTTCTTGATAAATCAGGAGGCTAGAGGCTGCTCCTTTCCCCCCATTCTTCTGTGATTGCACCTGCCCTTTGTAACAGCATCTTCTGGAGATCCATATGGATCCCGTCTTCAAACAGACTTTAAAATTCTGTGTCTCCCCCCACCCCCACCCCCCACCCCGCCCCTGCAGGATGTTTCAGGCAGATCTCTTTAGCTATAAATGATGTTCGGTTATTTCTTCAAGCAATTGCTGTGTTCTGATATATAATGTTGTTTGTTTTATATATATATATATATATATATATATATATATATATATATATATATATATATATATATATATGGACATGGGTCAAGCAGATAACTACAGTTTTATAAGGCAGCAAAGCTTTGATTGAATCTCTTTAGCAAAGTGAATTGCTGAAATGAGGCAATGACTTGCTTTTGCTTTTTGTTTGTATATCAAAGAAGAGGTTTTATTATTTCTTTCATGCACATATCCATGCATACATGCACATATACAAAAATCTTTTTTTGAAGTGAAGCAGCCAGTTGCACCAAAACAGGTAACTCTCTTTTTCACCTCCAACTATTCAGGTGAGGTGATTCCTCAGAATTGGCTTACTATTCATGTTTTATACTTTGATCCATTTTTATTTTTATTTACTATGTTACCAACCCAGTCATATGACTGAACAATTTAGAATGTGAAATACAATCACATGCTTTTTTTTTTTTTTAAAAAAAACTTTTATTCTATGAACCTTTTAATTTATTTGGGAACACAACAGTTTGAAACATGCTAATCAATTAATGACAAGACCAGCTGAAAATGGGTATAGATGTCACACATCTGGAAGAAATCTGGTTGGGGAAGGTTGATGTAGAACATGGTGTCAAACTCACCGTGTCATATTGCTGTCATGTGACGTTTCACAACTTTTTCCCATTTGCGGAGCTGGGGTGGGTGTGGCCTGCATGTGACGTATTCAGCCCGCGGGCCGCCAGTTTGACACCCTTGATGTAGAAGGTAGAATATGCTACTTTTAAGCTGCTTAAAGTGAATGCTTCAGCTGCTTTTCTTTGTGGTTAAGTACTTGCTAACAAAGATGTTAAAGTTGCTTCCATTCTCAGATGGAGTCCTGGTCAGAGGTCGCTCTGCATAAGTCTTGCCTTCAACCACTTATATTAAGGCTGAGAGTTTGCAATAGTCATAACATGCTATACCATGTAAATCCAGTATAGAGTATGACAAAGTAGGGTTTATGAGCTTGTAAAGTACACAAGTGCAGGTTCTGTGGGGAAAAAATGGCTATTGTAAAAGAATCTGAATGAGCACGAGGCAAAGTAGCATGTGAGGAAATGTACCATGTACTTGAGTTCATCACAAATGAACAGATACATTTATTAGTTTTATATTGTTGACTCATGGGTTTCATGGTTTTTTTCAGTGTATATTAAAATACATCCAGGTCTAGGCACATTAAAAGTCACCACAAAAGCTTTTTTTATGTTCTTAGGAGTTTGAGAATTATTTTTTAGCCTGCTAAGGGGAATGTAAGAAGTAAATGCAGATAAACAATTTCAGGTATACAGCTGTACTTTGACAATACCTGTGATCTAATTTTGTGGCTGCTACTACCCTTTGTGCTTGTACACTTATTCTATACAGGAATTGTGAGCAGATTGAATTGCAAAAGAAGCATTAGGGGAGAAAATAGCAAAGTGTTGGAGAAAGCTAGTTTCATTATGCTGGGCACCTCTCCTTCATTTTTGGAGAGGCAGTAGAAGCTTATGAAAAGAATGACCTTGCATAACAATTCTAAATTAGTAATTATGTAGGATCCTTTTATGCAACACCTGTGCTCCGTGCTATGATGATTGGTACTTTTCATTATTTGATTTTTTTTTATTTTTTATTCCTTTCCATACTGCTTTGTCCATTTCAGTTTTTAACTTTGACTTTGTGGATATAGATATTTCAACTTTAAAAGGCACCCTTGACATGCTTAACCTAGCCGTGCTTATTTTAGGAGAAAAAACAGCATGTAAAACATGTTATGTTGCAGTTTTATTTTAAAATTTGTAATTGAGTTTTGAGCATTTAAAAAAAAAATCTTAAATTTTTAGAGCCATTTCCAGTTCATCAACCAGAAATACGTAATTGTAAAATAGTTAGCTAATAGAATAAAATCAATGCCAATGTTATTCTCTTATTCTGTTTATATGTTTATGAAAGTTTTTACTTTTTTAAAAGAATAGAGATAGTTATATTTTGGAGCCTCAAATATTTAAATTCCATTCTTTTTTTTTAACCTTTTCCTGTCTCCACATCTTTTAAAAAGGATGAAATCTCTTTTTCCTCATTTTAAAAAAAATACTGTTGATTAATAAGGACACATTTCCAGATACTGAAGATCATGGTTGAAAATTACTAAATTCCTATAAAAGCAAAAAGATACCTTATTTTTGCTGTATATGCACAAAATGTGCATCCCTGTCTTTTATGAGATAGGGAAGGCAGAAAGAGAAAATGAATTACGATTGTTGATTCTCTTTCTCCTAATTTTCAGCAATAAAAGTTGGTCGTCTTTTAGTATTATAAGCATGTACATTAATTAATGTGGGATTTGTAAAGAGATATGAGTCAATTAGGCATAGAGCCGCTGACAGTGTTCCAGATGGTGGGGGCATTGAACACGAAATGTGCCACATGCTGTGGGTAAGCAGCCAGAACAGTTCACACAATTGGTTGCTTAATGAAGAGAGTCTATAAGGTGTGGGGGGAGTTGGGGGGAAAGGTTATATTTGGAGACAGTCCTAGCCAAAAAAAAAAAAAATTCCACTGAAAGGCTAAAACAATGATCTTATTTTTTAATCTACAGAATGTAAACTTTAGACTGAAAGAGGCACTGGAGCTTTGAAGTAAATTTTAGTTAAAAAGAAAATTGTATATGTGACAGACCCTTTTAAGCACAAGTGTGGCAACAAATTTCAGTTTCAGATTATAAACTTCTGTGAAAAATGACAACAGTTATCTGATTCCTTTCTTTGATGTGGCTAAATGGTATACTTAATGAATTAGCAATTGGATTTATATTCGGGGAATATATTTTAAGTAGTGCCCTTGATTTTGATAGCTTTAAATCCTCCAGTTAAAACTAATGGGCTGTTTAAACAATTGCTGTTTTCACATATTCAGATCAGAAACAAATCAGTCACTTTTCCATATGAGTTATTACTCATTGCTTTGCTAATTCCTGGGCTCATTTCCCCTTCCTTTCTTAACTATTCTTTCTTATTAGAGGCTTGGGTAGAATACAGATACATTCACAAATAATGAATAAACCAAGAAAACAGAAATGAGCCAGGCAATTCCATACACATCACACTCAATTACAGTAGCAGTCATTAAGCTAACGGCGAGTGTCAAACTATAATTGTCCTAAAATCAGAAATTGCTTGAGCCATTCTGCATTTGTGTATTATATTGTGACTTAAACAAACCACATTGTGGATTAGCATGTGGTATTAAGTCCATGGAAAAGGTAGCTCTATTTGATTGATGGCTATTTGACAATGTTAACATTTGGTTGGAACCATCTTGAGACATTTACCAATGACCTTATGCCTTTGAATAATTGTTGACTGCCTGGAGTAGTTCCTGCACTTTTCTTGTCTATAGTTTGTCATTGTCTTCTTAGGGCTGAGAGAGAATGACTGGTCCCAAATCACCCAGCTGGCCCTGAGGTGGGACTAGAACTCTGACTCCCAGTTTCTAACCTGGTGCCTTAACCACATCCACTATACCTTAACCAGTGCGTTTGGCTCCCTTGGATTATTTATTATTATTTATTTTATTTTATTAAATTTATATACCGCCCTACTCCCGAAGGACTCAGAGTGGTGAACAGTCAGATGAAGTGCACATAATATAATGTTAAAAACATTTAGAATATAATAAATATTTTGGCCTAATAATTTAAAACACCCAATTTAGGATAGATTTGAAACAGTTTAAAAAGGGAAGATTAGGCCAGGCCTGCTTGTTTAAATAAGAGCACGGCGGAAAGTGCGCAGATCCAGGATCCTCCGTAATTCTGGTGGGAGCTCGTTCCAGATGGTAGGTGCCCCCACAGAGAAGGCTCTCCCCCTGGGGGCCACCAGCCAACATTGTTTGACCGATGGCACCCCGAGAAGCCCCTCTCTATGGGAGCGTACTGGATAATTAGCTTTAAAGAAATAAATATTAAAATGAAAACAATGTTTTCTCTTTCTTTCCTAGAATTCGTTCATTTTTGTAGAATAAAATTCAAAAACTGACACAATACTATTTCTTTTTTTAATATTTTTTTTTAATTTTTTACAAACATATCAATGCGTGAACAGTGTGGCACCTCAGTGTCATACATTCTAATACAAATACAATTAATAGCATTTGTCATAGTTATTACTTTCAATCCAATTTACCATATTTTTCATAAGATGCACCTTTTTACCCCCAAAAAGTGGGTGAAAATCTGGGTGCATCTTATACGCCAAATGTAGCCCTGCCTGCCTGCTGGCCCCCACCCTTTGGCCATTTTCGGGTAGTTCCAGGCGGCAGGGATCTGGGTCAGGGCACAGCCTGAGGAACAACCCTCTTCGGGATGGTTGGGGGGGGGGAATCTGCCCGGCAGCTTTGGGGAACAAGGTGGGTGCCACGATTTGCAGCTGGTCACCCCTCTGGCCGCCCAGCAGGCAGCTTAGGGCAGGCAATGGTCGCAATGACTTCACTCCCCTGCAATGTAGGAACTGCCACCTAAGCCCTCTGCGCCCAGGAGCCGAGTGAGCCGAACGAGAGCTCCTAAAGAAACACACCCCTCTTTTCCAGCCACCGCTGCCCGGATTCCCCAACACAATAATCAGAGCCGCGTTTCAGGCAGCAGGTGGCCAGTTCCCCTGGAATGTGAGGACCTGCCACCTCTCTGCACCCAGGAGCTGAGCAAACGAGAGCACCTAAAGAAAAACGCCCCTCCTTTCCAGCCACCGCTGCCTGGATTCCCCAACACAATAATCAGAGCCGCGTTCCATGTGGCGGGCGGCCAGTCCCCCTGCAATGTGCAGAGGGGAACTGGGAACTGTTTGGATTCAGGGAGAGGAGTGCAGCGCTTCTGCCTGAAAGTGCTTTTCTTCCCCTTTTGAAAAAATAATGCCATCTCTTTCAATGTTTCATTTGTTTCTTCCTTATAAAGCATCTTATTTTGTTTTTATGGAAAAAAATCCACTTTCATTCAACAGTCCAAGAGCTATTTATTCAATTCTTAGGTTGTCCTGTGAGCTAATCACAGTTCTTTATATCCCAAAAGTAAACAGTCTGTTCCATTTGAATAGTCCTAGAAGTTATCAGAAGACTTTCAGGGTTCCCTTTAATTAAGTAGCTTGCTTATTTTCGTGTTTAATCTCCAATAGTCCTGGGGTAGCTGGGGATAATCCAATGGATATTTTCACAGTTCTTTTCATAAGTATTTCCAGGCTTGTAGTTTTCCCTTTTGTCAGCAGGTGGCACTCTCATCTTAGATTTCAATATTACCACTCGGCAATTATCCTTTTAGTTATAAATCAATTATAAAAGCAGAATAAGCTTTATAGTAAATGATTCCAGCATTTTAAAATGCCTTTCCAGTACTGCGTCTTCCCAATTCAAGAGTCCAATTTTCTATGCATTTCAAAATTTATAATTTTTCTCTCTTGTGCCCTCCTCAAAATCTCAGATGCTGCTTAAACAAATAGTTCTAAGCAAATAGTTCCAAACTATTCCTTGGGGTAAGTTTAAGGCAAAAAGAAACCCTTTCCCCCAGTTCCAGTCACTGTTCATCTACTTCGCTCCAGCACCAGTCTTAGTTGTTTTTCTTTGGTTGTCTCAGCTTTGTAGCAGCCATCTTTAGACTGCCTCTTCTTCTTGCCATGGCTGAGAGGGAAAGTAAACCTCTGGGTCAGACAGGAGAGCTGCATCTCTCCTTGACTACACAGGATGCCCCTCTTTGCTTCACCACCCCTACAGGGTGGCTTTGGCTCCTCTTGGAGCCCACAAACAAGGAGAAGTCAACACAGGGAATGCGGAGACCCGTTCCCTGTGTTTGAAAACACCACAATGTTAACCGGAAGTCGACACAGTACTATTTCTGAAGGTCATTTTAAAAGAAAGGTTTTTTTATTAACTTAATCTGAATTAAGCAAAACTGGACAACCATGTTTTGCTGAATATTTAAAATTTGAAATCATAATGAAGATACATAGTTAAGTGATTACATTTTTAAAACTGCATTATATGGCTTAATGCTTTTTGTAGTGTTGGCTCAAAACTTTGCCATTATCCTTTCTATACTATGGCAATTATGAATATCTATTTTCTAGGAGCCACACAGCTTTTGAAAAGAGGAATCAGGATGACTAGTAAAAGCTGATCGAATATTTGAAACTTTAAAATAAAATTTTGCAAAGAAAATGTGATTGTTCAATGTCAAGTGATTTAAATACCTCATATTATCGGGGTGAGGAGTAGATTTGATATGGCAAAAACACCTGATAGGTTTGTTTTTTATGTGACAATTTTGCAACAAGCTGATTATTTCATTTTTTTAATGCTGTGGATAGTCTTGCTGAAATCTTAACAAAATTTGAAACACATGTTTGAATGTCTTAAATAAGAGGAATTCAAAAGGTTCAGTTGGTTCTGTAATTATATAGTTGCTCACAAGACTGGCATGCTGTTGAGGTTTATAGCCATAAATGCTAACAATATGAAGGAGATTATATATTGATACAGTTGCCATAAGATCATCGGGCTATCCCAACATGTCATTAGCACTGGACATGTGACAGGTTCCACTCTGAATTTGATTACTTTTGGATTTTGATCACACATTCAGTGTTTATGTATATAGGAGGAATTCATGTTAGTACATCTTTAATAGTACACTGCACTGCATAGTAGTAGAAAGTGAAATGCCTCTGGGAAGAAAAGGAACACTTCTTCAAGTGAGAAATTAGCATTAAGGTCAAAGTCAGAGATGAGAATAATCAGCTTAATGAGAAAATGGAAGGAGCATTTAGATCTCTAGCATTTGAATAGTAAAGTGAGAGAATAGAGAATTATATGCCAGGTTTGAGGAAGAAAAAAAGCTGATCACAAGTAGAAGGAAGATGGCATATACTGTTGGGCAGGTTCAGGGGGCTCATTGGGATGGTCTGAGTTGCATATTATTGGATCTGGGTAAAGTATATTGAAATATATTTTATTGAAGTATATTGAAGGAATGACTAAAATGAGAAACTATTGAATGCAAATATTATCATTCTAGGTCAGAGAACAATAAACTATGTATCCTTTTTTCATCTCCTGTTGTAATCCAGTAATTTGTTTAGTGGATATAAAATACCAAAAGTTTAAGATAAAGATAAGGTCCTTTCCAACCTTATTAGAGCCATGATGACGAAGTGGTTAGAATGCAGTGAGCAGTACACCTCACTGCTAGAGTTCAATCTTGATTGGTTCAAGGTTGACTCAGCCTTCCATCCTTCTGAGGTTAATAAAATGAGGAGCCAGATTGTTAGGGGTAATATACTGACTCTATAAACTGCTTAGAGAGGGCTGTAAAGCACTGTAAAACGGTATATAAGTCTAAGTGCTATTGCTATTATTCTATGATTCTATTAACATGAGTGAAGCAGTTTTCTTAGAGCATTAAAAAAATGACATCCTTTAGAAGGCTCGTGAAGCTACTTTGAACGTTGCATCTAGCCATCTATGCCTATGTTTGTGCGCACAGTTGCTTTATGTGATTGGCATTCTTAGTGAATGTATTATAAATGTGTGCAATTGAGGTTAGCTTTCAAATCAGCAGAAGTGGTCCGAAAGATGTAGTTGCTTTAATACTTCAAGGAGAGGTGCATAATTCATAGTGACATACTTTATTAAACATCTCTTTTGGATTCTTTTTTTTTTTTTTTACACTCTACAAATTGCAGCTCTAATCCCTAGGGGCATCTCACTTTGAGTATCTCTCTAATACAAATATTTTTCTGAATGAAAATTATATATCTCTCCCTTATGTCCCCCCCCCCCAGTTTAGAAAGCATATTTCTTTGTATGCAATAGCTACTGAATTTTCACAAGAGAATTTTAAAGTTTTTTGGGAAGCCTAAGTACACTACTTTGTTTGGCGTAGTCTTGTCTGCATGCTTGTTAGGACTTTGAAGTCTAGAAAGTTACTGAAATAATGTATTCTTGCAGAGCCATGTATCTGCTTCCTTTTCAGCTAAATTTATTCTTCTATTTGCTTGATTTTTTTTCTTTAACCATATTTTCTACCATTTTAATCCCAACATGACATTAAGGTAATTGTCTTATAAATTAAGAGTTTTCATTAAATATATTGTCCTTCAAAGGGTAACATTTTAAGAGCAGAAGCTTGCCATGAAGGAAATTACATGTTAATGATACAGTACTTTGTTATGATCTGTTTAACTTTTCAAATTCAAAATAATAGTGTCAGAACTGGAGGGGAAGGAAAGATGAGTGTGGGGGATAAATTATGTCTGATAGAGTTATTAATATGAATTAAACATTTACATGAAGGTATACCTTGTTTGAAAAGGTAGGATTCAATTAAGAAGCAAAGGAGGACAAAGGTGTACTTAGGTCTTGATGTGGAAATAAATAAAAGATCTATATATGCATTCTGGTTATGAACTGCTAATGCTAACAGATATGAATCAGTGTTGATATGTGTGTTGCTTGTAGTTGTACTCTGGCATGGAACTTTTCTTTTGTAGAGTTTGGAATGCTAATCAGGTATGCTTTTGAGCTAGGATGGCAGAAAGAAACGTTCTGTATAATTTGGCTCTGTAAAATTCAGAAGATTTGCTAAAGACATGTAAATCTCATTTATTGTGTACATCAAAAGGAGTCTGAGGGATACTTGCCATACCTGATTCAGATGTAAGAATCAAAGACTGTTTCAAATGATAGCAGGGTTGAAGAATTTCATGATCTTGGATTAAGGTTTGACCTTTCATCATTGTTGGCCACTTTGTCATAAGTTTTACACACTCTGTGACTATTTGGGCTTATTGGTATATGGTGCTGCAGGATGCAGCTAATTGTACAAAAATTAAACATTTCTTCCTTGCACTGCTTAGAGAGTCCATCAAGTGGGTTATTCCTCATCCGATTGGCCAGAGACTGAGTAAGAAATTTGACTAAACACACCTCCTCTTCCTGTTTAGCCCAGTTTCTTACTCAGTCTGATCTTTCGAGACTTGTTTCCTTGAGCTCCCCTCTTTGGACTCTCTAATCCATAGGAGAAATTTCCAAGTTTTAGCCTTTTTTTCCTGTTTGTGAGGGGGTTTTTTTTCCGGAGAAACTGCAAATCCATCTGCAGAGTGTGTAAAACAGTGTGTATGATCGCCTGGTGTTTCAGCAATCAGCTGAGAAGTGGTTTTGCCACCGGCAGCTTGGATCGTTCTAAACAGGGTTTCATGTGAACTGTAAATTGCCTGTGCACGCATGGGAGGCTATGTTGTTGACCTTTGTGCTGGGGGAATTGAGGATGGCCCTGTGTTGTTGGGGTCCAGCTCTTCGTGATATTGTCAATGAAGCTAGCCATTTTAATTGGGACCGCTTCTGTCGGCTTTGCTTAATTTCGGCGCGAAAGGGACGGTTGTGCTTTGTCCTGCGCATTTTAACCAATTTAAAAATTTTAAGCACTGAGGGAGATATGTTGTTGGCTCCTAGTCACATTATTCATAATTACGAATTTACCGCGGAGCTGTGTTGTCGGTTCCTGAAGATATCTGCCATTTTCAAGCATCTCACAGTCATTTGATCAGCGGCCACCATTTTGTTTTTCCACAACAAAGTGAATCAGCATTTCATGCTTATTGCCGCTGCTTATTACTGTTGTCCTTTTTAACTCAGTGTTATTATTGATATTACTTTGGTTCATTTTACCTTTTTTTTGTCTGTTTCAGGAGGTCCCATTACCATCAATTGTAACTGTTATATTTTTGCCTTATTTCCCCATTTCCTTTAAAATGGCTGACTGTACTCGTTCTTCCAGACTTGCCAAGTCTCCCTCTCAGCAGAGGGGCAAATCTAAGGAGTGTCATTTGTTCAAAGTCACTTCTCTTCCTACCACCACCACTTCCACTTTTGTGGCTGCAGAAAAGGAGACACTTGGCACTGAACAAGCAATTTGACAAGGCCAAAAAGCAGGCAGAAGCCATCATTCATCCCTCCACCTGCTGTTTTACCTGTTCCAGTTGATCTCATTCCAGATCAAGCCTCTGATATGCTGCCTCTCCAGGATACTTCTTCTTGGTCTCCAAACATCACGACAGCTACCTTGGAGGACCAGTCCATTGCAAGAGAAGTCTTTGCACAGGGCCCAGATACCGTTCAATCTATGAACATCTAACCCTGCGTTTCTCAACCTTCTGCCACCTATTCTCCTACAGCGGTGGGGCTCCACCTGGAAGAGGGCCATTCTTCTTCCATTCCTCAGGAAATGTGCAATCTCATTGCACTAACTGTGGCTAGAAGCATTGACACTGTTCTTACCCAAAGGGGCATCTTGGCTGCATCTCCTTCTGTTCCGGTTCCAATGGAACATTCTTCCAGAGATTCATCACTTCCCTCCAACGAGGCCCCGGTCCACGCTCGTTTTCCTTCTCACTCTCATCACAGTGATCAATTGTTTCTCGATGAAGAAGAGGCCTTTGATTGCAATCTTTCAGGTGACGAGGAGGATTCTCCTTCGGTTACTGCACCTTCTATGGGTCTTTTCAGACATAATAATAATAATAATAATAATAATTATTATTATTATTATTATTATTATTATTATTATTATTATTATTATTATTATTATTATTTTATATCTATACTGCCCTTCTCCCGAAGGACTCATGAACTGTTCAAGACTGTTACATAAGGCCAAAATTACAGCTAATATGGGGTTTTCTCTGACACCTGCATTGCAAGCAGCTGATTCCTATGACTCCAGCTCTTGTCTCTTCACAGAGAAGGTAACTGAATAGGAGACCATACCTTCCCCAAGGCTATTCCTAGATACTGTTCAGCGTCAATGGACCCAACCCGGTTCCATATCCAATCCAAGTGGTCTGGATAAGAAGTTGTATTTGATGGAACAGGATTTCGAGGATATCCTCAAGCTTTCTTCCATTGATCTGCCTATGGCTAGCCTGAACCTCTTCCAGCATCCTCCCATCAGATGCAGCAGAGGGTCTTCGTACTGAGGACAGACGAGCTGAGATATCTACTCGTAAGACTCATCAGGCAGCCACGGCGGCTATCAAATCATCCACGGCGGCCTCTTTCTTCACCAGAACTTCCGTCATTTGGTTTCGACAGATGCAGGTAAGGGCATCTCCTGAGGACGCTCGCCTGCATCAGGCCATGTAAAATAATCGCTGCCACCGATTATTGCCACGATTACATGGCTGATGCAACCCTCAATTCAGTCAAATTTGTCTCACGTGCCATGGCCTCCAATATCATGTCACATCACCTACTTTGGTTGTGACACTGGCAAGCGGACATTAGGACCAAATGGCATCTGGCTGCAGCCCCCTTCAAAGGTGGATCCCTCTTCGGCGAGGCCTTGGAACCTATACTAGTTGAAGGTAGGGACAAAAGAAAGATCCTACCATTCACATCCAGACGCTGTGATTGACGATCTTCCTTTCCTTATCGCAGACAGTCCTTTTGGCCCAATGACCCCGGCTTCCGTCCCCGGCTTCATCAAGGCAGTTCAGTCATTCAACCGACAGGAGAGAGATAACCTTTCAGAGACCGCACGCGCCAGTCTCAATCCAGACGACCCTTTCGTGGTTCGGGATTTCGTCCCTACCACAGGAAGTCCCTTCCTTTCAGGACCCCATTGGAGGTCATCTTGCCCACTTTTCCAACACCTGGTGACATAAGACCAATGATGCACGGGCCATCCAAATGGTATCCCTCGGGGTTATCTTGGAATTCATTTCTACAACCTCCCCCAGTGTTTCATTAAATGTTCTGTTTTTTCTGACACTGCCAAGAAAGCCTTAATGGAGGCGGGAATTCAGCACCTACCGTATTTTCCGGCGTATAAGACGACTGGGCGTATAAGACGACTGGGCGTATAAGACGACCCTCCTCAGAGCCATTTAAGGCTCGTCAGTGCCTTATGGGCTAGTCTGCCTGGTTACAGGAGAATGAGACCCGGCGTATAAGATGACCCCTGACTTTTGAGAAGATTTTTGTGTGTTAGAAAGTAGTCTTATACGCAGGAAAATACAGTACTTTCTATTCAGGCCATTGAACCGGTTCCCTCTGATCATCGGGCCTCCGGGTTTTACTCCATTCTGTTCTTAGTGCAGAAGAAGCCAGGGGGTAGCAGGGCCATTCTGGATTTGAAATGTCTTAATGTACATGTCTGTTACAGATGCTTTAAAATGCATTCTCTGCACTCCATCCTGGGCGGCATTAGAATGGGAAATTATCTGGCATCGTTTGATCTCCGCGAGTCATACCTCCATGTCCCTATCAGACTCTCCCACAGGAGGTTCCTCAGAGTTTGTTACGAGGAGGCCCATTATCAATACAGAGCAATGCCCTTTGGTCTTTCTTCTGCCCCATGCATCTTTACTAAGCTTCTCAATGTTGTAGCAGTTCATTTGCGAGCTTCCCTGGTAGGTTGCAATGTTATCTTGATGACATTTTAATTCAATCTTCCTCCAACTGCACAGCTTCACCATAAACTGGGAGAAGAGCCAATTACATCCCTCCACCGAACTAGTTCATCTAGGAGCTCGCATCAATACTGTGACAGGTCTTCTCTTCCTATCGCAGGATCGACTCCACAACATCTGAACCACAATTTAGAAAGTCTGGGTGCTCCGCAGGGCACCTCTTGTGCTACTATCTCAGTTGTTCGGTCAGATGATTTCATGCCTGTCAATGGTTCCCTGGGCGAGATTGCATTCAAGACCTCTTCAATGGCTACTCCTTCTAAGTCAAAAGGCAGCAGCAATTCATCTCTGCGCATCAGAGTTCCCCTGAAGATACTCAGATCCCTGCAATGGTGGACGTCCGCGACTCTAAGGAGAGGAGTTCCTTTCCATGAACCATACCTCCTCATTGTCACCATGGATGCCAGTCTGGTCGGTTGGAGTGCACACTTCAACTCCCAGATCACTCAGGGGCGTTGGACATCCAAGGATCTCCTCAACGATATCAACTGGCTGGAACTTCGTGCCGCTCACCTAGCCTTACGTCATTTCCAGAATCACCTGTCGGGACATCATGTTCTCCTACAAACGGACAATGTCACGACAAAAGCCCATGTGAATCGACAGGGTAGCATTCGATCCAGGATCCTCATGGACGAGGCTGCACAACTGGGTCTCTAGGCGGAGAGACACCTGCTCTCCCTACAAGCAGAACATATTGCAGGGACTCCCAACATACGAGCGGGCTGGATGAGTCAGACTGCCATCGATCCAGCAGAGTGGCAGTTACATCCCAGGATATTCCACCAAATTATTCTCTGCTTCGGTCTACCTCTGATAGACTTGTTGGCCTCTCCAGCCAACGCACAGGTACCTCGTTTCTTCTCCAGGTACTGGACTCCGGAAGCCAAGGGCACCAACACTCTCCGCTACAAATGGCCTCAGGGCCACCTCTACACCTTTCCTCCGATCCCATTAATATCGAGGGTTGTTCGGAAAATCCTGGAGGAGGAGCCAGAGGTCATCCTAGTTGCTCCATTTTGGCCTCGATGGGCCTGGTTTGCAGACCTCAAGGACCTGTCAGTCACTCAGCCATGGAGGATTCTGCCAGACCAGATTGCCCTTCAACAGGGAGCAGTAGTCCATCCAGACCCCAGTGGCTTCAACTAGCTGTCTAGTCCTTAAAAGGGAAATCTTAAGACAAAACCAATTCTCAGACTAGGTAATCTCCACTCTCCTTGCTTCCTGCAGAGATTCCACTACTCAAATTTACAAGGCCACTTGGTCCACCTTTCGTCGCTGGTGTGTCTCATCTCGCATTGACCCCATGAGGGCGACCATTCCTCAGGTTCTGGAGTTCCTCCAGGTGGGACTTAAATCGGGATTAGCAGTCAACATTCTCCGATGACAGGTCACAGCCCTATCAACAGTTCTTGCTTGCAAGGACTACGGGTCCCTGTCACATCACCTCGGGTTCATTGTTTCTTGCGAGGAGCTGCCAATCTGTGTTCACCCATGGTCCACAGATACCCAACCTGGGATTTGTGCCTTGTCTTGCAGGACCTCACGGATTTGTCTTTAGAACCCCTGTCTTCTGTCAGCCTGAAGTTCCTGACCTTCAAGGTTGCCTTCCTGGTTGCGATCACCTCGGCCCACCATGTATCTGAACTGGCGGCTCTTTCGGTACGCAGAGACCTGTGCATCTTCCACTCGGATCAGGTCGTCCTGCGATAGGATTCTACATTTCTACCGAAGCTCAACACCTGGTTTCATAGGGCCCAGGAGGTCATACTGCCTGATTTCTGCCCCAGACCGACTCATGCCAGTGAAAGACGTTGGCATTCCCTAGATGTCCACAGGGCCCTCAAGAAATACATTGCTAGGACAGCTGCCTTCCGTAAATTGGAGTTGTTATTCATCTCTTTTCAGCCCGCCTCCCTCAGTTCCAGGGTCTCTTCTTCCACCATTGCCCGATGGATCAAAGCTTGCATCACCCTGGCTTACGAATGGAGGAATAGGCAATCTGCTGGCTGAATTACAGCCCATTCGACATGCAGCGCTGCCACAACCATGGCCTGGGCCACCCAGGCTCCCCTCCTCAAAATATGCATGGCAACTACCTTGGACTTCTTTTATTCGACATTACAAGTTGGACAAGTTTGGCAGATGCAGCCTTTGGCCTCAGAGTCGTTCAACGTGTCCTCCCTGTGGAGGATATTTCCACCTCCTCTATTTTTCCTCACCCTGGGGATATTTAGCTTGGATATATCCCATTCAATGAACTCTCTAAGCAGTGCAAGGGAGAAGAAACATTGGACTTACCTGAAGGTTCTTTCTCCTTGCACTGTGGGAGAGTCCATACCCTTCCTTGTTTGTTATATTGTTGTTATCCTTGTTTATTTTTCGCTCAAGGCATCTGTTTCTTCTGATTCGGACTTCGTTGCAGAACTGGGCTAAACAGGAAGAGGAGGTGTGTTAGTCAAATTTCTTACTTCGTCTCTGGCCAATCAGATGAGGAATAACCCACTTGATGGACTCTCCTGCAGTGCAAGGAGAAAGAACCTTCAGGTAAGTCCAATGTTCCATCCACACTATGCATGGTCATCTTAATTCATATGAATAAAAAATATCTAAGAAATATGAGATAAATAAAAGGGGGGATTATTTGCATTCCATATAAATAATCCAATGTGTAAATCTGACCCAGAGGCTCTTTTTACTTATCAGCTTCTAAGATCAATAAAATTGGCAGTCATGAAAACAAAGTATATTTCTTTGTTTGGCAATACTATTTTAACGGAATTCACTTGTACTGTAGATGGGCTATGCCTTTCCTTATCTTTGAATTCCTATGGAAGGACTCTGAAGACATGCATTTTCAGTAATTGGCAATAGGCACATAGCCTAGGACTGTTAGTGGGTTCTTAATTTTCACGCATGATTGATTTTAGAATTTTATGTTTGGTTTTAGTGGTTGGGTTTGTTTGTTTCTCTGCTCTTAATTGCATATTTTTATTTGTATACTTCCTAGGCTTATATTCAGCCTTCTCTTTAAAACAGCATTAACAGTGTTACTTTCTCTTGTTGTTCCCACAAAAACAATCCTGTGGGGTAGAGGGCTAAGAAGAGTAGCTGGCTAAAATGACTCAGTGAGCTTCTGTGGTTGACAGTGGGCTAAACTGCCAGCCCAAAACCTGGACCAATATAGTACTTAATAGCTGTTTTGGAAGGGACACTTTTTTTCCGGGTGTTTTGTCCAATGTCCAATAGGTATTTGGAAATTAAATAAGTAAAACCTCTTTCTAGATCCAAGTTAGAATCTTACAATTTTGGATTTTCCTGTTCAGTATACCCTTTCTCTACTGTTTATGCTCCAACATTCTCCCGTCACATCTCCTCACGAGCTCCAGACTGGAGAAGATGGTTGTGGCTGCCGCCAGTAGTTTGCAGTTGAGGTAGCATTAGTACTCTGTCTATAGATGACTCCAATTTTTTTGGGAAAGTTTATATGAACTAGGTCCACTCAAATTCTTGGTGTTTCATCTAAATACAAAGCAAATCTAACTAATTGTGATTATTTCTTTTCAGCCTTTCCTGTAGTGGTGATTGTGCCTGGAAAATTCACTATACTCCTTTCTATCTGATTCTCAATGGTTGAAACTACAGACAATATTCTTGAGATTTGTAATTTAATCCAAAGAGTTTCCCTAATCCAAGAAATCAGGGGAGAGAATCCTAAAAGCTTTGTGCATGCCTGCAAAATACTTTCTTGCATTGGAGTCTAGTATATTCTTTTGTTGTTGTTTTTTTACTGCAATTGTTCGAGCTTCATTAGATTTCAAACTAAGATTTCACTTTGCTTCTGGAATAGTTTTTTTTAAGAGTACAGTGAATTATAACAGAAAAGGTGGTTGGATACTGTTGAAATGTATTTGCATAGTTAAAGTCATCTGTAAATTTTAAAGAGAAGTGTTGACATTCTGAATTGGCTCTATGAAGTAACCTCATTAAAAAAAACAAATTGAAAGGATTCCCCACTATTATTGTTTTTAGATCACTCTTCAGGGGCTTTTCTGCATATGAGATGTCAATTCTCATTTGAGGCTTTCATATATGAAATTTAAAATACCATTTGACACTTTTTCATTATTGATACTTGTATTAGTGACAATGGCTTTGGATTGTGTCGGTAATAAGGAGATGAAAGTGGTGGTGAGTTGTATTGTTTTGAAGTTAGTGACAAACTCAGGTGATTCCTTTATAATAAGGTTGTTCTAATAGATCCATTTAAGTTAGATCCAACACTTCACGTTGATTACCCTCTGAAGCCTTTTACACAGGTAAGGGATTGGGGAAGAAACCTGTAGAATTAAATCAAGAAGCCGACGCTGGATCCGGCCTTCCTAAGCAATTTTTGTCCCATCTCCAACCTTCGCTTGATAGTGAAGATTGTTGAGGCTGTGGTGGCCTACCAACTTCCACAATTCTTGGAGGAAACTGATTACCTAGACCCGTACCAATCGGGCTTCAGGCGCGGCCACAGCACGGAAATGGCATTGGTTGCCCTGGTGAATGATCTCTTGCGGGCCCAGGATGGGGGTTGTTCCTCCATTCTGGTGCTACTTGACCTCTCAGCGGCGTTTGATACCATCAACCATGGTATCCTACTGTGACAGCTCCAGGGGTTGGGAGTGGGGGGCACTGTATTACAGTGGTTCTCCTATCTCTCGGGCCATACACAGTTTGTGTGGGCGGGGGGGGGAGGTCAGAGATCCTCCCTGAGGCCCCTCACATGTGGGGTGCCGCAGTGGTCAGTTCTCTCCCCCCTGCTCTTTAATATCTACATGAAGCTTGAGTAAACTGAGCCTGAGTAGCGTAGGGGAGTAATGCCTCCTACAAAGGCAGCATTTAAGATCCAGCTGCTGCAATTACTTGCGAGTTCAATCCCAGGCAGGCTCAAGGTCGACTCAGCCTTCCATCCTTTATAAGGTGGGTAAATTGAGGACCCAGTTTGTTGGGGGCAATAAGCTGACTTTGTATAAATATAAATATACAAAAGTATGAAGGCTATTGCTTAATGCATTATAAGCCGCCCAGAGTCTCCGGAGAAGGGTGGCATATAAATCAAATTTTTTAAAAAAGCCACTGGGGTGAGGTATCATCAATATGCTGATGATACCCAACTGTATATCTCCACCCCAGAGCAACCCAGGGATGCTCTTTCTGTGATGTCGAAGTGCCTGGAGGCGGTACGGGTCTGGATGGGTAGAAACAGGCTCCGACTCAACCCCTTCAAGACTGAGTGGCTGTGGATTCCGGCATTCCCTGATCTAGCCATCCGATCACTTATGATGGGAGGGGAGTTGTTGGCTCCCTCTGACAAGGCTTGTAATCTTGGTATCCTCCTTGATTCACGGCTGTCCTTGGTAGATCATATAACGGCCGTGACAAGGGGGGCTTTTGCAGAGGTTCACCTAGTGCGCCAGTTGCGGCCTTTTCTAGACAGAGATGCCCTTCGTACAGTCACTCAAGCTCTCATTGTCTATCAGCTGGATTACTGCAATGCCCTCTACATGGGGCTGCCCTTAGGGTGCACCTGGAGGCTCCAGCTGGTCCAAAATGCAGCCACGTGGGTTGTTGCGGGAGCCTCCTGTTACTCCTAGGCAACACCTCTCCTGCATGAGCTGCACTGGCTGCCGGTGGCCTTCCGAATCCGCTTCAAGGTGCTGGTACTTACCTATAAATCCCTACATGGCATGGGCCCGAGGTACTTGCAGGACCACCTTCTACCGGCCTCCCACTGTCCTCTGCATTCTCATAGAACTGCCCTCCTCCGGATGCCATTGGCTAGACAATGTCTGCTGGCAGCCTCCAGGATGAGGGCGTTATTTATGGCTGCACTGACCCTCTGGTATGTGGGTCCAGATAGCTCCTGATCTCTGCACATTCCGCACCGGCCTTAAGACATGGCTTTTGCATCAAATTCCCTGACCGATTATGGGGTTTTTAATTTGGGGATTTTAATTTTTGGATTGGATTTTAATATTGTATTGTCATCATAATTGTTCTTGTTTTTATTGTGTGAGCTGCCCCGAGTCCTATGGGAGAAGGGTGGCATATAAATTTTAATAATAGTAATGCCTGATGAAGTTGTCCAATGAATAAAGAAATCATAGTAATTATCCAAAATAAATTGTAAATCTTGAGATATTTTCAATCTAATGCCGAGCCATATGTGTTTCATAGGGATGAAGAAATCAAAACACTACTACTAGAGATGTTTCAATGAGATAATAGCTCTATAACAACACTAAAGTGGCTAAAATGAAATCAGATTTCAACCAAATGAAGGCTTAAAATGGGATGAGACAATATTTAGATCACTCCAAAGCTGAGCCAATTCGGTCTAGTGCCAGGGTCTCCAAACCCCTGGCCATGGCCCACTACCAGGTTGTAGCCTATTCAGAACCAGGCCGCACAAAAGGCAGGTTGGTGCATGTATGCAGCTCCACTTATGCAAGTGTTGCCCCAAAGACTTCTCTCTTGCATGAGTGGAACTGTGCATGTGCCCATGCGCCAGCCCACCACTTGAGTGACCTGGTTCTCTTCTCCTCCCCCCCTCCCCCCGCTGGGCCACCAAGCCGCAAAGGTTGGGGACTACTGGTTTAGTGGTTAAGGCACCAGGCTAGAAAGCAAGAGACTGTGAGTTCAAGTCCCACCTAGGCCGTAAATGCCAGTTGGGTGACCTTGTGCCAGTCACTTTTTCTCAACTCAATTCATCTTACAAGGATGTTGTGGGGGAAAAAAGGAGAAGGAAGTTGGATATGTTTGCTGTCTTAAATTATTTATAAAAATAATAAGGAGGGAAACAAACAAACAAATAAATGCATGTAACTTGGATTTAAAAATTAAATAAAATTTATTTCTTGGAATAAATTCAGTTTAAAACTATTGAAATTTATGGCAAAGTTTAATGTAGCCTCAGGTCTATAATGAACTGATTTGATTTGATTATGGCAAAATTTATGGTGAAGTAAAATTACCACAGCAGAAAGTTAAATTTATCACACTTCATTTCCACAGAACGCATGATGCTATTCTTATAATAGGTTTGTGGTAGTGATGTCAGAAAATGAAAAAAAGAGAGATAAGAACTGCTTCTAAATGTTAGATATAAAATGAGAGATTTGAGCTGATAATACTGTTCATCTGCTAAGTCACTGTCATTCTTTCCAGATGAAACTTTGATAAGATTTCTTTTTGTTCCACTGGAGTGCTGAACTAATTAAATGTCTTAATTTATGTTAATGGAGTTGGTAAGTGCAATTAAACTGAGTGGTTGCATACAGTACTCTGCAGGATGATAAGCAATATCTATAAATGATTTCAGTGCAAAACTGTAGAGTTAGTCAAGTTAGGGTTGTCAAGGTGAAAATACACAGGTCTCCATATAGAATCAGTAAATTTGGTGCATGGTTCATAGATATGAACTAAATGTTGCTTCTAGTCAGCCTAAGAATGAATATTGGTAAAGAAAGTTGGGCATAATTTGTATCCAAGGAGTTTCTCAAATAAACAATGCCATTAAAAAATGCTGGTGGTTTTTGTTGCTAGTTGTTCAGGTCACTATATACTGTAACAGGCTGCTGACAGTAAAGAAAGATATAATTTCTTAACCATTAACTGTTTTATTCCCTTTAAATGTAGTTTTGAATTTTTTTTGTAAAATGGAATAGTTTGAACTACAGCATTTATACTTATTGCATTTTTATTAAAAGTTTTAAATAATGCTAAATATATTTTTTGCAGGGGGGGATATGATTTGTCTATCTGGGATTTTATTAATTTTTTCTTTTAAACAATAGCCCTGGGATTTCCTAATCATCCAATAACTAATTAAATCCAACTTAACTCAGCCTTTTGAGCCATAGACTACGAGTTCTTATCAGAAAGATGTTCTTATTTCGTGATTATTAATATTGTATATATTTTTTGGCCGGTAGAACTTTCCCAGATAAGTCATTCTGCTTCCCACCCCATGTGGAACATTTCTTAATGTAAATACAATTTTTGGAAATCCTTCTAGTTGAGGGTGAGAGATGTTATAGGTTGTTCTATGTGCCATGAACAGGGTTGATGGTATTTCAAAGGGTGAAAAATACATGAAGAATTTTTAAAATATCTTTTAAATTTTTAAAATTTCTTACTATCTTGGCTTAATTTTCAACTATGCTTTATGTCTCTTATTTTGTTTAGATTAAGATTTTACTTCCCCTGTTGTGATGTGTAATGTTTAAAATCATTCATTTATTTGAAGAATTTGTTATTCAAATGTGAAGGTTTCATGCTTATGGATATAAAATATATATTGTAGGAGACCAGGCTGAGTCTGAGGGCAGGGTCAAATGTTTCAACAGTTTGGAATCACTCCGTTCCCACATAGATCTAAGTCCAACCCCCTGTGAATTTGCCTTGACCATTAGTAGATCAGATTTGTATGTATAAAGAGCACAAAATAAACTCTTAGTACTTTAACTCTATTTTGGATCTTGTTTCTTGTGCTTGACATATTTATTTAGAAAATTTATATTGCCGTCTACTCGCACAAGGCGGCTTACAAGGATATAAAAATACCATGTAAAAGAAATAAAAATAATAACCCCCCACTCCGGCGACAACACACATTTAATGGGCTCCATCCCGCTCTGGGTTCCTTAGGCCCGCTGACAGAATCATGTCTTCAGGACCTTCCAAAAGAGTGTTAGAGTGGGGACCAGTCTCATCTCTGGGGGGATGATGTTCCAGATATACAATTACTTTCATGTTATAGTACTCTGTAGTACTATAGAATCTCAACATCCTAAGCATGTTAGGCAATATCTCAGATAATTACTGCAAGTAATCTCAGTTTAGCACTGAAACATACTGGTTAATATCTTACTGACATTAAGCAAGCAATGAATTTAAATACTGCTACTTAAAATATTTTAGATTTAGATGTTAGTGTATAATTTCATATGAATTCTATAACTGAAGCATGTATTAATGATGAGCGAAGTGATGTCTAGGAGTAGTGTTGATGACTCGCTACAGCTGCAGCTTTAATATACTGTACTGTACAACGTTAGCTCTTACTGCACAGTATTTTAGCTTCCAAATTGGAGTTTCCGGAACTGTACTATCCCATTTTTGGAACTGATAATGAAAAATACCATTGGCTGACATTTTACATCCTAGACCTGGTTGGTATGAATGGTTTTTGTGTATCATATCTCATCATAATTTTTCCTGTTGAATGAGAGATATGGATTTCAGGGAGAATAGATAAGTATGCCTTCTGATAGCTATCATTTCCTGTAAAAAGGTAGTACGATATGTTTAGATTTTTGAGACTACTCTCCCATCATCTCTTACAATCATTTTAATAAAAGCCATTAGCCAACTTCTCCATTGCATATATGAAGTAAATGAGTTACAGTTAATGTACAGAAATTACAGTTTCCTCTTCAGGTGTTTATGAGCAATATGTAAGAAAAGAATACAGGCATTTTTGTAACAGCCAAAAGTTCCATTGTAATTTGTACATATTTATATTAATTTATATATTTATATTATATTATATTTATATTATTAAACATTTTGGTGCTTGAGTAACACTGGATGTGACCTAGATATCTCAATATGTTGTACTTTATAGTTTTGCCCTGTCTGATGAAGCATATCGATCATTGAGAGACCAGGATAAAGATCAGTGTATACTTATAACTGGAGAGAGTGGAGCTGGAAAAACAGGTAATATATCTATTATTAGATCATTTATCAGTTCCAAGATGTTAACATGTGTGCTCTTTTCTCAATCCAATCTTGTAAATCTAAGACTTTGACTAGCCATATTACGGTGACGTTTGTTTCCACAGTTCCAGAGTTTCACACTTCATTATTATTCAGCTCATAGGTGTGTTTTGCAAAAGATAGTGGAGCCCTTTTTGTTCAGAAGACTGGGGGGTCTACTGCTGATGGAGCGTAGATTGGAGCTGGAAAAATGAAATACTGACAGTAATGTGGGATATCCAGGCTCATGGTTAAGAAAACATAAAAATGTTGGAACTGACAAAGGTGTGCAAATCTTGGATAGCATATGAAAAACAGACTAGGCAAAAGAAGGTCAGCACAAGAGAGGCTGTATGCTAGAAGGATTCTAGAGAAAGAGATCATGAAGAGAAAGAGATCGTGAAGTGAGTGAACCTTATGTTCTTGGAATTCTATCTCTCCAGCTTTACTAGTCCTACAGTCAAAAAGAGTACAAGAGGATAAACTTGGTACCTAAACTCTATGCAGATAGTCCTCAACATACAACCACAATTGACCGCAAAATTTTTGTTGCCAAGTAAGACAGTTGTTAAGTGTGTTTTGCCCCATTTTATGACTTTTTTTGGCCACAGTTTAATCTTTCTTGCCACAGCAGTTAAGCAAATCACTGCAATTAAGTTAGTAATACAGTTGTTAAGTGAATCCGGCTTCCCCATTCTGACTTTGTTTGTCAGAAGGTCGCAAAAGGTGGTCATATGACATTGCAACCGCCATAAATATGAGTCAGTTGCCAAAAGTCTGAATTTTGATCATGTGACCATGGGGGATACTACATAAGTCATAAGTAATAATAGTCATAAGTCACTTTTTCCCCCCAGTGCCATTGTAACTTCGAACGGTCACTAAATAAATTGTTGTAAGTCATAAGCTGTAACTGTTGTAAGACTACCACTACTGAGTTTTTGTGTGTGCTCACTGGACCTGTTTTGCTATGATACTGCCGCTCGTGTGCAGTGTGTTGCGCCAGTGCAGAATGTCCTAGGGGTATGGTGTTCCGTAAATGTATTTTGCCAATACAAATAAATCTGTCCACTACCCCAACATCCAGGTGCAAACAGGTTTATTCATATTGGCAAAAGTTTGCAACTCAAAAGTTTGTTAGTAGAATAATGTTTGTAATCCCTTCTCCAATCCAATTATCAGCAAAAGGTCCAATCAGAGCTCTGAAATACTAATCTTAGTTAACCAAATTAAACTCAGCATTCCAGATCTTAACTCTTAGCTGTAAGCAAAACCACATTTAAAAGACATAATATGGTCTTAATATTGTTAGGATAAACAAAAACCGAAAACAAAATTTAACATAATAATAATCTGTTCCTTAAAAAAGACAAACTCCAATATGCAACATTTTCCATTCCAAATACCAACAATTCCAAAGAAAATCGCCCCAAATAATGTCCCATTCAAATAAACATTCCATATTGCAGCTCTAAACAAATTCACATTTAGTAAATGTAAAATAATCTTAGTCTCCTAATATAAACAAAAGACTACAATGTAACATAACAAAGGGATAATTTCTCCTTTAAAGAAAACAAATTCACAAAACTTTGTTACTGTAAGTATAAAGACAAATATAGATTTAAATGCTATCAAATTAGGATAAATAAAATAATTGTAACGAGGAAGTTTAAACTTCATATTAAATGTAAGCAAATCCAACATGCCGCCTTTTTCCAGTTCTTATGTTAACTCCCCCCAAAAATCAGGCAAAATGACAACATGTCCCATTTAAACCCTGGACTTTGTATTCCTTTTTTTTTTTCCTTTTACAGAATAATTTTTCTCTAATTTGCTAATCCACTCAGATAGTTGTGAATAATTTCTTCCATACTTTAAACAGCCTCTTTTGTAATTTTGTAAAACAGAAAGCAATCATTCCAATTGTTCTCTGGGATTATCACTTTTATTTCCTTTTTAATTACTGGAGGTGCATCCATTCTTTTAAGTATCTGATGACAAATTCTTATTCCAAGACTCATTCAGATTGTTCTTGGGTGGATTTTGTTGCATATCTTTTTCTGTAATACTGTCTTCTGATAACAGACTGTTTCCAAGAAGACACAATATACACAACAATTGATTTAAAAATTTAGTGCTGTTCTTGATGCAGTTCCTCAAAAATATCTTTGAATTCTATTATAAGTTATTTGTCTTGTTATGTCTCCAATATCAAAAACAGTTTTTCCTCCCCACAAAAATGCATTTAGTCTTTAAGATTAATTTCAAAGTTTTAATGCTCAAAATCCAATATTCCAACTTTTCCTGCACTCTTAATCCATTTAAAGCTTTCTATAGGCAAACCTTGCCTTACTTTTTTGCTGTTTATTTTAAATTCTTAAAGATTATAAAGTTAGATCTTCATTTTCTTATATTAAAGATTGAAAGCATTCATCCAGTATTAAGAGTCTTGTTACTTTGAAGTTGCCTGATTATTTTGAAGCAGTTAAGCAATTTCTACAGGTGATTAGCAAGGGAAGTACATGAGCTTAGTATTCTTTGAAAAGGTGAGGAACAACCTTAAGAACAGTATGGGTGATCTCACATCCTCTCTTTACCCAGAGGGAGTTAAAAGAGCCAATCTACTTGCTTCCAATGATGGTCACAATTGCAAGTATAAGCTCCTCTTCATGAATCTGTTTTCAGTCCACCATTTTCCCCAGAAGTCTATTTTTTATTTTTATTCAAAGTTCTATCAGTCTACCTTTCCAACTAGCAGGATCCACAAGGCAAGTAAGCTTGAGGAGAAATATATATATCAATATAATTAAATAGCAATAAAACCTAGCAAACCAAATCTAAAGGAGCAATAAATCAGGAAAAAGAAAGGAGAAACAACAGGAGTTACCTCAGATGCCATCTAAATGACCTCCTCAGCTATAAGGACACAGTGAGCTCTTCCTGATAGGACAGGAATGTGGCCTTAAGGAGGCTTTGCTTCTCTAAGCACATTCTTCAAATGGTTGAAGCTTGCAGAGCAGAAAGATTCCATTAGCCTCTCTTTGAAGGCTCCCCCCCCCCCCCCCCGCCTTTGAGTCAGTGTTGATTCCTGGACTGGTCCATAAAAGTTTCTTGGCAAAGATATTTGGAAATGGTTTGTGATTGCCGCCTTCTTGCTAGGGCTGAGAGAGAGTGACTGACCCAACTGCACCCAGTTGACTTTGTGCGTAAGACAGAATTAGAACTCACAGTCTCCTGATTTCTAGCCCGGTGCCTTAACCACTATACCAGATTAGCTCTTTAAAGATAGATAATTCCCAATATCATGGTCCAGCGTCTAACTAGACTTTGATATGGGTTTAGTAACTCACTAAAAGGCAGCAAAAATGGATGCAGAATCATAACCTAAAATTTAGTTATGTTCTTGAATGGTTCAGATTGCTGTTATATTACATTTAGTGATGGGCATCCTACTGATTTCAAGGCTATATTAAGGTATTAAGTATTAATATAATCCTTACTAGATGGTGTGGAGACCTATTCCCTGTTTTCTCTTTTATCAAATGCTTCTATTAGATGTAACCTTCAGCCATAAAAGCTCATTGGGGGATTTTGGGCCAGTCATTCTCTATTAGCCCAACCTAATGTACATGGTTTTGTGAGGAAAAACATGCTATTCATGCAACCTTGAGTTCCTGACTGAAAAAACAGGATATAAATATATTAAACAAAATAAATAATTCATAGATGTCTTGCTTCATGGTGACTGATAAAGGTGCAGAATGTTACCAAAATAATAAACAAATGAAGATAAATGTAGAAAACAAGGATGAATGTGAGAAGTGCATTACTATATATCTAAGTAATTCATTCAGGCTTTTGTATTATAAATTATTTTGTGTGGAATATAACTATTTTTTTCTCTTTTTTATAACTTATAGAAGCTAGCAAACTTGTCATGTCTTATGTGGCAGCAGTTTGTGGCAAAGGAACAGAAGTTAATCAAGTAAAAGAACAACTTTTACAATCTAATCCAGTGCTTGAAGGTAAGAGGCTAGTATCTAACGCTGTTCGATATTGACGATTAATAATAATTCTTGAATGTACAACAAAATTTTAAGGTTCTGATAAATTATTCAGTACTGCAAAGCATTCACAATAGGAACATATTTACTTATAGCTATTTTAAACTCTCACATTCTTGTTTGCATTCTACCCTTATCTGATTCATAGTTCGTCATATTTTGTCCCAGCCTGAATTTCTGCTGTAATTTTGCATTCTTTTTTTTAAACATGCAAAGCAGTATTCAAATAATGTTCTTAAAGAATATTTTGCTTCCCTTTTGGAAGTATAATGCTATTAGAATACTTTTAGGAATGGAAAAATAGACCTGCAAACAATAAATTGCTAAGTAATACATATGCCATATTTGTACATTATATGTCTTATTAAACTTCTACATTTGAACTTAAGTGAAATCTGAACAGGCATGTTCCCATTTATTTATTGTTTATGTCCTGCCTTTTGGGATAAGACTATTCTAAAATTGTTTATAATAAACATAAACATAAAAATACCATAAATAATTATGTAAGAATTAAGATATGTCTAGGCTCTTGTCAACAGGCAGGGCTATGAAACAAGCTACTATGGTAGCTAACATTTGATTCTTCCTTCACTCTTCAGGGATCTTTTCCTCTAGGCAGTGGGGTGAGTTTTCACTTACATTGTCAAAAATCAGCCAAACCAAAAGGAAGGCTGTTTTTCACATAACTTTTTATGTGGGTTGTTTGAAGTAGTTACCAAATCTTTAATACAGTGCAGGAATAAAGTTACTGAAGCTTTTGCAATATTCTCAAATTCTTAAGGTAATTTTTACTATATATGACATACATGAAGGTTTGGGGCAGGATTAGCTAAGGGGAAAAACTAATATAAGAACTGATGATTGAAGGCTGTTATATCCTAATTGAAAATATTGATCCTGGGAGTCAGTGCAGAGTAAGCAATGTAATTAATATTGACAGCAGAAGATGTATATTTCAAAGCTAAAATTTCAAAGCATCAGTTGTTTGGTAGCTATAGAATACTGTTATCTGTTGTTTAGCTGTCAGTTTAGGCAGTTTAATTTTTAAATCAGAAAAGCACGAAGTTACACATAGTAATAATTAATAATACTTTATTAAATTTATATACTTCCCGACTTCCAATTGTTAAAAACGTTTGAAAACAAAGGGCAATGCAAGAACAGCAGAAAGCAAAAGAACAAAGATGAGAAAAAAGATACAAACCCAGACAGGGACATGAAAAAGGAAGAATGGGGCATCAGCCATCCTTGTCAAAGGCCTGGGCAAAGCGTCACATCTTCAGAATCCTTCGAAATACCGGATTGTGGGGAGGCATTTATATCTCAAGAGGAAACTCATTCCAGAGGGTAGGAGCACTTCCAAAAGATGCCATTGATTAATTGAAGGAATCCAGAGCACACCAACCTTGGCCAATCAAACTAGCCTGACAGATACCATAGCAGTCCTTCAGTTATCCAAGCCCTTTGGCATGTAGGGCTTTATAAGTGGCAGCCAACACCTTGAATTGCACCCAGAAACAGACTAGCAGCAAAGGGCAGTTCACAAAGTAGAGAGGTGTTACATGGTATACCAAGGCATGTCCATCAGTGCCACACTAAATTGCACAGGAATGAAGTTAAAAGTGTATGTAGGAAACGGCCTCTGTGCTTGCTGTTATTTCAAGGCAGAGAGTGTAACATCTTTGAAATATTCATGGTAAAAAGCATTATGTCAGTTGCATGAATTTTCACATCTGACAAATAAATGGTGTCATAATACAGTATCTATTGCCCTTTGTGTGTGTGTGTGTGTGTGTGTGTGTGCGCGCGTGCACGCTTTCCAGCTATTTGTCATGTGAAAGTTGACAAATATATGTTTTATTAAAGAACAAGTTGGAGCAGTTTTTGCTTTAGTCATAACTTTATTTAGATGCCATTGTTTGTTTGTTTTTTGCCACTGCATGAAATTATTGTTCAGAAATGTCCAGTGTATTTGTTTGCCTAAGTTACCAGTGATTGAGTTTTGCATTCCAGCTACTGCAGAAGAACATAGGGAAACAATGAACTTATGGTAAAATAAAGAATTTGCCTCTAAACTCTTATAATAGACCATTTGTATTTGATTCTGCATGCATATATAAATGGTCCTAGTGTTTTAGCCTCATGCTTAATGACATGCAGCCTGCAGACTGGAAGATGATTTATTGCTTGTGAATTGTGCACTCTATTAAATTTTTAGAATGATTATTTCCGCATGCACTTTGTCTTCTGGCGTCAGTGCTTTGATCCAGGGAAGCCTCAAAATCCCAAATTTAGTGAAGCAGAAATAACATTTCAAATATCCAGTTGATTTGAACTTATGTACAGAAGCCAAAAAAAAAAAAAAGAAAGAAAATCAAAGTTATCCCTTTGTAACATAAAAATGTTTAATGTAATTAGTAAGAAGTAACCAACGTATTAATTCCTTAGAATATGTTTGTAATATGATAATGCTTAGTTCTTTTGAAAGAAGGATTAACAATACCATTTTAAAAAGCCCTGTGAACTAATAATTATGCCAGTGTAATAGACAACAGTAGAGTTCAGACATCACTTCAAACTCTGCCTTAATGTTACATCAGTGTTTCCCAAACTTGACCCTTTGAAGATGTATGGACTTCAACTCCCAGCATTCCTCAACCAGCCATACTGTCTGGGGAATTCTGGGAGTTGAAGTCCATGCACCTTAAAATAGCCAAGTTTGGGAAACACTGTGTTACATGAATAAGCATGATCACATACTCTGTTCATGATTCCTCTCCTTATTTTATGGTTTGCAGGGAAAATATAGCCCATAATTCCATAATATGATGGTTTGGGTGTGTGGTAGCATAATTTGGGAGTTAACTGTTCGTTCATATAATGTTTATACCATGATGGACATGCCCTTTGGAATTTATCCTTCATCTCTGTCAAGAGTTATCCACAAAACTGTATATTTAAAAAACTCAATTCTACATGTAGAGCCATTTATGAGCATGTAAAGCTACCTTATACCAAAACAGATGTTTTGCCCATCTATTTCAGCATTGTTTTTGCATTGATGGATGGCTGCTTTACAGATTTTCAAACAGGATCCTTTTCCATTCCTTCTTAGAATTATTGGACTTTGAACCTGAGATATTTGTATGCAAAATCATTATGGCTATATGAACCTAGAAAGCCACATAATGCACTACCAGTTAATGGTTTTCCTTCTACCTGTATGCCTTATTTTTCTTTATTTCTCTGCCACTTGACTCCACCTATATGTGCATTGCACACATATTTTCTTTGGTCCTCTAAGATGAGCATTCCAAATTCAGTTCTTTCTGACGTAAAAACAGATACTAATGGAAAACTATTAACTATTGATATATTAATGAATGGGCCAAAATGTCTTAAATAGATTCTATTTCATTGTAATAAAACGCTGCATGTAGAATGTTACACAAAGTGTAAAATTCCTACTTATTTTATTTCCACTTACATTAAACTTTTTAAAATTGTGACTGCTTCACTTTGAATTATCCAACTTATTTGGTGCAATCTTAACCATATTTTTAATATTTGCCCAGCTTTATTGCTAAATCATGCATATATTTAATTTTCTTTTTTCTTCCTACTAGCCTTTGGAAATGCCAAAACTGTGAGAAATGATAACTCATCTAGATTTGTAAGTATCAAAATAAAAACATGCAAATGATTTGGCTAGAGGACTGATCACTATTAATGAAGTGTTAGAACTAAAGTGCAGTGTATAATTAATGTTCCATACTGATTGGTGTTTTATTTTTCTTTAGTCTTTCTGTTAAGGAAATTACATATGTATAGTTCTTTCCTAGTAGATTCTTTTGGGGCTCCATCTGCAAATGCCAGTTTCCTTCTGTTCATAAAGTAATATTGAATCTAGCCCAATACTGTGTCATAGCCAGCTTTGTCTTACTGAGATGTAGATGACTGTTTTCAAGACTCTTGCTCAATTTAGAATGGTTAAAGGTATTCTAGGGAATATCTTTATACCCTAAATACTGAAAGTTAAACATATATGATGGACTTTTGTCAAATTTTATATGTTATTCCTTAAAATCAGGTTAATATATTTGGTTAGACATTGGATTGAGTACAATGACAGATATATAATAAGGGGAAATTCTTTATAGTAGATTTGAAACAAAAGAGCTTTATGAATGAAAAATGCATTATAGAAGAATTTTGTGCTTGAAGTGGACGTTCTTTTGGAGAAATGTACCAGCTCAGAGACCAGAGAGCTACCTCACATCTTAGCCAATAGCAGGATAAATTTAGGACTGTCTGACTGCATAATTATAATTTAGATTTAGATTTAAATTATTGTTGGCTTAGTTGGTCTTCTAAAAGCCATGTGACAGAAATAGTTTGTGTGTGTGAGAGAGAGAGGGAGAATATGGCAAAAATGAGTACTTTTACAAAGCCAGATATTGGACATGGTACTTCATTATGTTGCTCTTAATACATATAGTCCTCCTTAGCAATTGCTTGTTTAGTGACCGTTCGAAATTGCAACAGTGCAACTGATGGTTACAGCATTCCACAGTTATGTTATCATTATGCCTGTGCTTCACAGCCAGCTTCTGAAAAGCAGAATTAATGGAAAAACCAGTGGTGAACAAGTCTATAAAATCAATGGAATAAAAAAAAGCCCAGATAGGATGAACTTGTTGCTGTCACTTCACTGTATGCTTATACTCTATTCACACACTTGAGAACAGCCTTTCAAATTACAGTCATTGCATTTACTCCTCATGTTTGCAGAAGGTCTTCCTGCTATTTTATGCAGAGTTTTCTTTTCAGGGCTGATGTCAGAAATCAAAACAGAAAAGCAGATCAGAATCACCAGATATTTCTTAACCCTGTATATCTCTATTATTATGAATGTATGAAACCTGTCATATTTCAGTCCCATAAAACAAGGAACATTTTGAAAGAACAATCTTTACAATCTGATGGTTAAGAAAAGAAAATCCATGCACAGTTTGCTTATCCTATTGGACCATAGGTCTGCGTGCATGTGTGTTTGATTAACTGTTTATATCAAACCTGCACGACAGAATTGCTCTTGGAAAACCTCTAGAAATTTCCAAGGAATATATGGATTTTCAGAAGTTACCTAACAATAAACTAATTTGGTGACGTTGTTGTATGCTGTGAGATAAATAAGCGTATTTAATACAATATGATTCATTTAAAGTCAAACAATTTAGAATGGTTAAATATTGTTAAATATTCTTTACATTTAAATGATCTCAAAATGCTGGCATATAAATCAAAGAAACCATTTCAATCTTCTTCTTCTTTTTGGTATTCTCTTTCCAGGGAAAATATATGGACATTGAATTTGATTTTAAAGGTGATCCACTTGGAGGAGTCATTAGCAACTGTAAGTTGTATTTTATTTCGAGAGCACATTTTGTTTGTTTGTTCTATGAGCTATTTGTGATATTCTCAGAAATCTTAAAGGTATAGGCATCTGAATACTTTTCTAAGGCTTTAACTGCTACTCTAGCTAGTTTGGGCATATTTCTTGAATGCTGATTTCTTTCCTATTGATAGTTGATTCTTAAAGGAAGAAGTTACCATCACTTCTGAATCTCCATTGTCAATTTTAGCTTGTTTAAAATAGCATATTGAAAAATATGGATTATTGAAGAAAAAGAAAATTTGATATATTTTAAGAATATGTGAGCAAACACAAGAAAAATATAGGAGAGTAATCACAGGAGAAATTGGCTAGAGACAGATGAGATGACAGGAATATTGGAAACTGTACTGAATCATTTGTAAAAAGGATTAGAAAATGACAGGAATATTCGTAAAGAGAGAATGTATTTGATAACTGAATCCATTAGAAAGTGAATTATGACATGCACTAGACCAGCTGTAAGATTAACAAGTACCACATGCAGGTGAAATGCTGTACCGTACTGAACTATTTAAAAAGTTGCAGAAGAGTTAAAGTTAGCTCAAGTGCTAACAAGTTAGCTCAAGTGCTAACAACTCCATGTCAATACTACGGAACAACAGGATGGGACAGAGATTGGAAAAGATTAGTATGTACTGAAAGAATAGCAAGAGAATGTGCAAATTACTAAACTGTTGCATTAATTTTGCACATTAAGAGTTTGCTTAATTGCTTAGAAAGACTAGAAACATACTGTACATGGAGAGAAACATACTAAATAGACCCCCCCCCCCCAAAAAGAGATCAGAAAACATTATAAGATCTTTCCTTCACAACAATAATGCTTGTGAAAGTAAATTTAGAAAATGAAATATGTACACTGGATGGCAAAGACCTGAATGGGGTAAATAGATATGAGTAAATAGACAAAAGAGCAGTGGGGCCTCCACAAAGAAGCACCAGAAGATAGAACAAGAAACAATCAAGGAGGGAAGCAACCTGGAATTAAGGAGAAACTTCCTAACAATGAGAACAATTAATCAGTTGTACAGCTTGGCTTCAGAAATTGTGGGTGTTTCATCACTGGAGGTTTTTAAGACTGGACCGCCACCTATCTGAAATAGTATAGGGTCTCCTGCTTGAGCAGGGGTTGGATTAGAAGACTTCCAAAGTCCCTTCCAGCTTTATTCTGATTCAGATGAGTTTAGGGGCTTAGATCAATAAATATGGACAGAGTGCTGGAGAAGGCAGTGACAAGGAGGATTAAAGAGGGTAAGGACATTTCATGCTAATAGTTAAAGAAATGACCTTTCTGATAGTAATACATAACTGTGAAAGCTGAGCATTGAGAAGGAGCAAAAGAAAAAAGATAAATGTCTTTGCTCTGAAAATGTAGGGCTTCAAAAAGAATTAGACCAAGACCAGGTAAAGACAAACTGTTCATTAGAGACAATCACCAGCAAGCACACATATTGGACGTGTGGATGAATAATGGAATTTTAAAAATAATTATATTGGATGATATTAAGAGATAATAGAGAGGAGGGAAACAGAAAGGGAAACCAACAAATAAGATAGATGGAGTCAAAAAAATTACTTTATTGTCCTCAAAGCGCTATGGAGAAATGAATATGATAAACATTTGTCCACATGTTACCTGGAATTGAACTTAGTTTGCTGACAATAAATTAACCATCTAAACAGGAGATTAGGGTTAATGGCTTAAATAGCCTCTGTCTACTTACCAACTATATGAAGCAGATCTGGGATCTAATCATTGCTTAAATGGAAATTGGTTGGGAAAGCCATAGAAAATTCATCTTGATTTTGTGGTTGAGGAAATATGGAATATAAATAGATGTAAATGTAATAAAAACATTTGCTCAGTTTATTTACTGAGATGAAAACCTTTGTGGCAGCCTAGATTAGCTCTCCTGTGCTTCCATCCAGCCCTTCATTTCAGCCATATGACAAAGGTTTGCACTGACCTCTCTAGGGTATTAACATAGAAGAGAAGTTATGAAAGTTCAAAATTCTGTCTGAGCAGAATTGCTGAATTTGTTCCATAATGATAGGCTAGAAAATAACTATGGAATGATATGCGTAATAGTTATTTAGAAACCTTTTCATCAATATGGGTATATTTACAACCCAAAAGGCAATTTAAGTCTGTAATTAAGTACATCTGTATCTCTTTTAGAAACACTAACACATAAGCAAACATTGCTCGTTGGCATGGTATTTATTTGACCACTGAAGCAACTTGACTGTTTTTCAGCATCTGTAACAGAATAAGAGTGTCAAGTATCTATTATCTCATGCCACCATCATGCCCTTTCTCTAATTCTGATCTTTTATTATTGGTGAAACAAATTATTACAAGGTTCTAAGAATTGTTCTATGTTGATTCTCATTGCTGACCATCTCCATCATTTTCTGTTTTATAATCCTTAGAGATATTTTGTTGGACTGATATTTTGCTGCCCTTTTATAATGTAATTATATTGTTTTTAACCAGTCATTTTGGAAATCCAGAAATACTTTATTGGTACATTTATTGCTGTATCATATCAAGAATAGAGATGCTCTGTGGGATTTTCTGGTATTGTACTGTGAGTTTATAAAAAATGACTTGCTCTCTGTATTTCTTTCCTGGAAGTCAAAACTCATGGCCAAGTAAAACTACCCATATCTGTCACATTTATGATAGTGAAGATCTCCAAATTTAAATTCCAGTTTTAAAGGAAACAAGTTATAATTACATTGTTGCTGGGTGCTTACAGGTTTTTTACTAGTTCATGTCTCTTAATCCTCGTCTCTGTACAGCATCTGTGTCACAGAGCTTCATGCTATTCAAAACATTGTAAAATATATGATAATTAGTAATATGTTGGACCAGATGCCTCACAGATGTTTTTCTTTTGCTTTGCCATTATCCCCTTTCTGCATGGTTAAAAAATCAAGAAAAATATTGTTCTTCTTTACATGTAACAGCGTAGCAAAAAACCTCCAGGTGTTTTAACAGTAAAATAAATAATTTTTCAGCCTTCTTCCTATTAGTGCTTTATCTTGGGTTGATGGGAAGATGCTTTGATGCATACATTAAAAGTTATCCTTAATTGATGCTTAGACAGTTTGTCTTTTTTATGGAGATATTTTTTTCATCTTTGCACATTTCTTCCCCAGCTTCATCAGGTCTTGAAAATACACCATTCAGTAACAATATTATAAAAATAGTGTATGTTTGTAAATATCTTTTACAGTATTGACTTAAAAGCTTTAAATAGATCAGATTTGTCAATTGACTACTTAGAAGGGTTAATTAAGTCTCTTCAGTATAATTCTGAATTTTTCAAATTTTCTGCAGTAAAGGTACCATTTTTTTGATGGACAGAATTCATCTATTCAAAGGTCTTTTTTCCCCCCACTAGCCCCTTGGGATGACAGTCATGCCATGAAAAGAAGTATGTGGTTTGTCAGGCTGCACATTTGTATTTAACTTTCAACTCAGTTGCTTGCACACACAAAAAGGCTGGTTGGCTGGGATGGTCTGTCTTGCAGAATGGAAGAAAAGGAAGTAGTTAAAAATAGCTCTTCCTGGTTTGTTAGAATATATCATGCAACTAGTGTTTATTTTTTACTTGTGATGTAACGTCATTCTTTATTTTTTCCAAATGTTAATTTAACTGGTATTGCTTTCGAGAATAAAGATAGTTGAACAATCAGAAATAGCGTAGTGGACTTAAAAAAGTCTCATGGGACAGCTCATTTGCAAAATGTTTGTAGATGTAGCATTCATGTAGATCAGGAATGTCCAACCCACAGGCCACAGGCGCTAATGGATAGCTAATGATGTGGCCCTACAAAATCATAAACTTTTAACATATGATTTATATACATTAACTATATTATATATTTTATATGTGGCCCAAGACAGTTCCTCTTCACTCAATATAGCCCAGGCAGATCAAAAGGATAGATACCCATGATGTAGATCAGCTGTCCCCAACTTTTTTGGTTCAATGAATCGGGGATGGGGGGAGAGGGGATGGTTTCACACATGCATATGTGCCGCTTTCATAAATGCAACTTCATACATGCTTACACGCACTCCCCCACTACTTACATGGTCCCGTTCCGAACAGGATGCAGCCCAGCATCGGGTCGAAAACCGGGGGTTGGGGGGCCCTGATGTAGATAGTACTGTATGGGGTAGTAAATAAAGTACAATATTAGGTAATATCAAACATTTTTATGTGACAAAATAGATATGTAACTTCCCTAATTTTTTGTAAATCAAACTATTTGTAATTAATTATATATCAAAGGCAATTAAAAATCTTAACTCTGTACCTTATTTTGCTTGTTGATTTCAAATTAATACCAGTACTTTCCATCAGGTGCCTATAGGATTAAAGCAGCATAGTGACAGTGCCATAGACATCTGTTGATGACTGAAAAAAATGGTATATATTCGCTAGATAGTATTTCAACATATTTAGTTTCTTTACTGCTGCTACAATCTGAGTAAACATTTTGGGTTGTTTGTTTCTGATTTTCTCAGGCTGACATATTTAAGTGTTCACCAGATAGGCCTAATCTAACCTTTGATCAAATAAGCAAGGACACTGCAGTCATGTAAACTATCTAGTTTTTTACTTCTACTTTATGCCCTCTGGAAAGTTTCTCCGAAAGCAGCGCTAGGGATGTTCACTTTTGTGTGTATGAGATACATGACAATAGAACTATGTCTATTGTTAAAAGTGGTATAGTTCTGCAGCTTCTGTTTAATTTTTTGAGAGTGAGCATTTCCCTTTCAGTTCTTATAACTGAGCTAGGGAAAACTTTAAACTGATCCTTCTGGTATTCTTACAGTATGTGCATACTCTTTGTGCACATAAATACTTTTAAAATTCTCTCCTATGATGATAAGTAGACAGCTGTATTTAGCAGTGTTAAGATGTACCTGTGGCGTTGGGGGGGGGGGGGTTGCTAACAAAGAAAAGGAGAGTTCTTCTATCCCTAACATTGAGCCTGCAGTGTAACCATTGACAGAGTGATTCTTTCTATTAATGGCAAGGTGTGTAATGATTAAAGAAGATAATTATTATAAACTGGCACAACAAATTAAAACAGATTTGGAGGAGTGAAAAAATCTACAATTATCATTGATTGGAAGAGTAGCCGTGATAAAAATGAATATCTTGCCAAGATTACTATATTTATTTCAAACAATACCAATAAAACTGGAAAAGAAATATTTTAAAGAATTAAATAAAACAATATTAAAATATATTGGTCAAGGGAAAAGAGCAAGGATAAGTTTGAAAACGTTACAAGATTCTAACAATAGAGGTAGTTTTGGACTACCAGATGGGGAATTATACTACCAGGCTTCGATACTACTTGGGTGAAAGAATGGATTGGCTTGAGGAACAAAAGACTATTGACCTTGGAGGGACATGATCTTGAATTAGGTTGGCATGCTTTTTAATGGTATGGAAGAAACAAAATACATAGCTATTTCCAAAGACGCTATGTTAGGAATGCATTATTATTAGTATGGGAGAAAATTAAAGAACAACATTATTTGAAAATACTGGTCTGGCTCCCCACAATTGAGGCACTGATTTACCCAAATGTTATTGATATAGAGAATGTTACCAGATATAAAGATATTTTGAATGAAAAGAGGGAACTTAAAACTAAACAGGAACTGAGTAAGCAAGGGATTGAGATAACATGGTAATCATATGTGCAGATACAATCTAGATATGAGAAGGATGTTAAAATGTATGGTTTAAATCAAGAATTAACAGAATTAGATCAGATATTAACAGGGACAGATGAAAAATAAATAAAGAAAATATATAGCTATTTGTTAAGTATTAGATGGAAGATTGAACAAGTAAAAAAGACAATGATAGTTTGGGCTAAACTTTTGGTATTCGACTGAGTTACATAAATGGCAGAAATTATGGGATAGAAATTATAAATTAACAATGTCTACTGCATACAAAGAAAATCTTTATAGAATTTTTTCTAGGTGACATTTTCCACCCTCAAGGTTAGCAAAAATGTTTTGTTGGAAATGTCATCAGATACCTGGTTCATACTATTATATGGTGGACATGTCAAGAAGTGGAAAAATATTAGACAAAAATACATACATGGCTGGAAAAATGATAAAACAACGTATAGATTTGAAACCAGAGACATTTTTGTTAGGCATTTTACCAGACAAGTATAACAAAGGGAATGTACCGTATATCTGATTTTACATGTATTGACTGCAACAAGAGTAGTATTTGCACAACAATGGAAAAGTGAAGAGATCTCAACAGATGAGGATGTGATTAGAAAAATATTAGAATGTGCAGAAATGGATAAGCTAACACTTACAATTAAGGAAAAGAAATAAACTGAATATTTTTTTGACTTGGGACCTATTTTATCAATGGCTAGCTGACAAAAACAGAAGCTAGAAACAGGGAAATATATGGAAGGATCAGTAAGGAAGATACGTTAACTTGGTTAAACTATTATTATTATTATTATGACAGTATACACAGCAAATGAGATGACCATGCTGCATTTCGTATCCCAAATCACTAGTCAAGTGTTTAGGACTGGTGATGTATCGGCGGATTATGCGAGCAGATCCCAGTAAGGTGGCCTTCTGCAGCTGAACAATGGTGATCTTGTCAGCGCCAATTGTTTTTAAGTGCTTGCCTAGGTTTTTAGGCACAACACCCAGTGTGCCAAGTACCACTGGAACCACCTGCACTGGTTTATGCCAGAGTCTCTGCAGTTCGATTCACAAGTCCTAATTTCTGGTGACTTTTTCAAGTTGTTTCTCATCGATTCTGTTGTCACCAGGTATGGCAATGTCGACAATCCACACTTTTTTCTTCTCCACAATCGTGATATCCGGGGTATTGTGTTCCAAAACTTTGTCAGTCTGTATTCGGAAGTCCCACAATAGTTTTGCATGCTCATTTTTGACCACTTTTTCAGGCTTATGATTCCACCAGTTCTTTGCTACAGGCAGATGGTAGTTGTGACACAAGTTCCAGTGAACCATCTAAGCAACTGTGTTATGACATTGTTTGTAGTCACTCTGAGCTATTGTCTTGCAACCACTCAGTATATGATGAATGGTTTCATTCGCTTCTTTGCAGAGTCTGAATTTGGGGTCATCAGCAGATTTTTCTATTCTGGCTTTGATTACATTCGTTCTGATGGCTTGTTCCTGGGATGCAAGAATCAAGTCTTCTGTCTCTTTCTTCAGTGTTCTGTTGGTCAGCCATAATCAGGTCTTTTCCTTATCTACTTTTCCCTGGATCTTCTCAAGGAACTTTCCATGCAGTGCTTTTTACACCTGCTGTCAGTCCGAGTTTGGATCGCTGTTTTCCTATATTGAGACTTGGTTTGCTGCACTTTGAGCAGCTTCCTCTTGTTGACCTCCAGCAGAGCTGGTTCAACACTGTCTTTCACATAATCTGCCAGAGCATGCTTCTCTTCTTTGACTGTCTGCTTCACTTGCAGAAGTCCTCTGCCGCCTGCTTTTCTGGGCAAATATAGCCTGTTGACGTCACTACACGGGTGCAGCGCATAGTGTATGGTCATCAGTTTTCTTGTTTTCCTATCCAGGCTGTCCAGCTCTGCCTGTGCCCAGTTTACGATTCCAGCAGTATATCTGATGACGGGTATGGCCCAGGTATTTATAGCCTTGATAGTGTTACCACCATTCAGTTTGCTTTTTAGAAGTTTCCTGATCCTTTGCGTGCATTCTTTGCTGACCACATTTTTCACTTGCCCATGCTTGATATTGTCCAGCTGCAGTATGCCCAGGTATTTGTAGGCTTTGGGTTGGTGGCACTTGATGGTTTGTCCATTGGGCATTTCAATTCCATCACTTTCTATGATCTTCCCTTTCTTCAATGCCACTGTGGCACATTTGTCCAGGCCAAACTCCATGTTGATGTCAGTGTTGAAAATTCGAACTGTATTGGTCAGTGACTGGATTTCAATTTCTGATTTTCTGTATAACTTCAGGTCATCCATGTACAGCAGGTGAGAGATTTTCTGTGAATTTTTAGCAGTTTGATAGCCCAGGTTAGTTTTCTGTAAAATTGTTGACACAGGGATCATGGCGATGATGAACAGCAGAGGTGACAAAGAATCACCCTGGAAAATCCCTCTTTTGATGTTGACCAGTCCGTAGCTTTCACTTCCAATAAACAGTTCCGTTTTCCAGTGCTTCATCGCATTTGCAATGAAAATACCAGTGCACTTGCATATTCCGATGACATCCAGGCACTTGATGATCCAGCTATGCGGTAGTGAGTCAAATGCTTTCTTGTAGTCAATCCAAGTTGTATGCAAATTTGTTTTTTGGTTTTTGCAATTCCCTAGAATCCTTTTGTCGATCAGGAGCTGATGTTTCGTGCGTCTGCTCCCTCGCTTATTTCCTTTCTGCTCTACTGGCAAGATGTTATTTGCTTCTAGGTAGTCCTGGGTCCTGTCAGTTATGATGCCAGTCAGCAGCTTGAACATGGTTGGCAGACATGTTATTGGCCTGTAATTTGCAGATGTTGCCCCTTTTGCTGGATCCTTTTGTATCAAGTAGGTTTTCCCAGCTGTTAACCATTCACTGATGTTTCCTGTTTGCAGCATCTCATTGAATTGTTCGGCCATTTTTCCATGCAGGCTAGTCAGTATTTGAGCCAAAAGCCATGCAGTTGATCATTGCCGGCGATGTCAGGCATCATCATCATCATCATCATCATTATTAATTGCACAGTCAGTCAGATGTTCAGACTGAGTTTGGCATCCCTGTCTACCAATCAAGTCCTTACCAAGGACCTAGGATAGGCAAATCCGAACATTTAATACTGTTACAGATATCATCACGGGATGGAAGCAGTTCTAAGAAAAGCTGCCTTTCTGCAATTAACTGATGACAAACCTGTCAATGCCTATGGTGCTCAAGTGGTGCTCCAGTTGTTTTGGGACTGTACCCAAGACACCTATTACTATTGGTACTACCCTTGCTTGCCTTTGCCATAGTCGTTCTATATCTATTTGTAGGTATTTGTATTTTGTTATCTTCTCCAGTTCTTTCTCTTCTATTCTGCTGTTTCCAGGCACTGCCACATTCACTAACCTGACTTGTTTGTCTTTCTTATCGATAATGTGACAGGTGCCTGCTGTCTGGATTCTGAAGTCCCAGAGCAATTTAACTTCTTCATTTTCTATGACTTTCTCTATTTTATGGTCCCACCAGTTCTTGCTTACAGGCAAATGATATTTCTTGCAGATCTTCCAATGCACCATTGTTACTACTTTGTCATGCCGCTGCTTGTAGTGAGTTTGTGCAATCTTCTTGCAGCAGAAGATTTGCAGATTATGTAATTAGGTGAGATAGTTTTCTAGAAGATGCAACCAGTGTTGCCACAAACAAGAGGGGGTCAACCAATTCTCCAAAGCACCTGAAGGCAGGAAATGAAGTAATGGATGGGAATTAAACAGGGAGAGGAGCAACCTAGAACTAAGGAAAAATTTGCCAACAGTGAGAACAATGAATCACTAGAACAACTTGCTTCCAGAAGTTGTGACCTCCAAGGTCCCTTCCAACTCTGTTATTCTGTTAAGACTAAAATAATTCAAAATGATCTTGAACAGAAAAATAAGCTGAGAGTAAATTAAAGGTTAAGTGCAAAGTTATACATGTAGTAAATATAGCTTAAAATTGCACAGGTTCAGAATGGGAAATAACTGGGTTTGGTAATAATGACTATGAAAAAACAAGCCTTGCAATAATAGTTGATTATCAACTGAATATTAGTCAGTCGGGTGTTATGACTGCCAAAAAGCTAACTGCACTTTGAGCCCGGATTAACAAAAGCATTGTTTCTAAACCACAGCCCCTTAAGCCAAGATCATTTTAAAGAAAATACTCATGCAAACGAAGTTAGCCTCCATAACTCTTCCCCACCGTGTCTGTTATGGCTTTTCTGTCTGTCAAGCGTTTTGGCATGCTTTAAGATATGTGGAAGCCATTACTTGGTTTTATAGGATGTGCAAGTTAAATCATAGAAATAACCATTTTGCTAGGAACCATGACTGATTATTTTCACTGCTATGATGGCTACTTTTTCTGAGAATGTGGAATAGCAGGCAGAAGCAAAGGTGGTGAGCTGCTGGAATAGCTGAAACCTGTGTGATACTGAATTTACATGTTCTACTTATATGAAACCTATATGAAACATTCCATGGAAGAACAAGCTGCCAGCCACAATTATGAGAGGGCTATTATATTTATTGTTATTTTCCAACCTTTTATTATTTCCTTTTGTGTGTGAGAGAGAGGGAGGGAGGGAGGGAGGGAGAGATGCTTATGTCAAAATGCAATATAAGAATACCATGCTCAGGGCCAGATTTAGATGAAAAGAGGCCCTAGGCTATTCCACTTATGAGGCCCTTTCACCTCCCATTTTTTTCGGTTCAGTGTTTTAGTGTTCACTGTTTTTAGAATAGTGTAATTTTAATTTTGCTAACAATTTGAATGTAGGCCCCTCTTGATCTTGATCTTGAGGGCTGAAGCCTAGTTAGTCTATAGGAAAATCCAGCCCTGACCATGCTCAAATGTTGCATGGTGGTTTGGCCACTGAATCCTAAAATTTAAAAAAGCCTGAGAAATCCGTACAATCTCTTAAGACACATGAAGGCACATCTGAAAGTGTCTTCATTTAATTTTAGGTTGCCAAATAGCATTTTTTCAATGATTTCCTTGTTTTGCTACGTAGAACAAGAGTTGCTTTCATTCCAAGTGTCCTTTGTAGAAAAGCTTGTGTATGCTTTGCTAATTGGAGCAGGTGACATGGAGACAAAACACTGCTGGTAACTTACTGAAATATTAATACACTGCATTGTTCTTTTGTTTGTTCTGAATGTTAGTAAAGCATAACACAAAGCACTAGCTTGATGGAGACACACTTCTTGTGTCATATGTACATTGTGAGGGCAAACTTTTTTTTAGGGTTAGGATTTAGTAAAGCTAAATTTAAAAGACACAAATGGTATATACAGTAGATTTGTATGACCCTAAGCTTATTTGGATAACATATTCATTTCAATTAGTGCTGAAGGCTTTCTCAAATAATCTAAAGTAATTCTTTAAATGCAGAATGAAAACAAGCTATATTCTGGCAAATTCTATTGTGAAATAGAGAAATGACAATACTTGGAGCAAGCTTTGATCACTGTATATTTATTCACAATGCTGGTATTTATAGAAAATTTGGATATTCTAAATATTACTAGATTAAATATCTCCCCTTATCAACAGAGAGTTGAAAGTATTTATTGAGGTAGGCTTACTCAGTGTAGGATTCACGAGACCATTTGGGATGCATGAACATCCAATTTCTGTTTGAAGACATTTAGAGCAGAACTTATTACATCATTTGGCAACCTGACAAAGTAGTCAAGAAATTCACTTTGATGGATAGCTCAGGCCTTCTTATAATTTTGACTCACTGAATCTGGTCCTACTCTTCCCCCTTAGTTGTATTTTGTGTACACTAAATAAACACATTTTTTTAACCATTCTTCATAGGGCTTGGCTATCAAACACTTCATTAACTTGGTAGCCTTCCTCTGATTTCCTCCAGTTTGTCACTCTCCTTTTGAACTATGGAGTCCAGAACTGGATGCAGTACTTGAAATGAGGTCTAACCAAGTCAGAGTAGAGTAGAACAGTTACTAGCTGTTATCTGGACTTTACGGTTTGAGAAATGCACATCAAGATAGCATTTGCCTTTGTATCAGCTTCATCATATTGCACCCTATTTTATCCTTATGTTTCACCTCTTCCCTACACATATGCATACTTTTACATTTCTCCCTGTTGAAGACCATCCTGTTTGACTTTAGTCCAGTGCTCAAACGGGTTTGAATTTTCTCTTTCATTTAAAGCAGGCATGTCCAACCTTTTGGCTTACCTGGGCCACATTAAGTGAAGAGGAATTGTCTTGGGTTGCTTACAAAATATATGATATATCCCTAAAAATCACATAACAATATTAGAATTTATGATCTTGTGAGTCTGTCTTGTTTAGCTATTCAGGGCTGCCTACGGCCCATGGGCCATGGGTTGGACATACCCTGATGTAAAATATTAGCCATCCTTCCCAATTTTCTGCTGTTTATAAACTCTGTAAGTGTCCCCTCAGCTCTCCCTTCAAGATAATTGATGAAACTGATGAACTGTACAGAGCCCTGTTTTATTCCACAATGCAGGCAATCATTGACTTAGGACGACAATGGAACCCAGAATTTTGGTTGTAAGCCATTGTGGTTGTTATTTGAGGCACCACTTGAACAAACTCAATTTTTCAAAGGTTTTTACAATAGTCATAAAGCAAGTTATACAGTAAATCTTGAAAAGATGCAAATCACATAATTCTTAAGAAAATCTATTCTTCCAAATGGACATGATTTGTTTAATACTGGCAAAAAATTCCAGAAACGGGGGTGGGGTGGGGGGGAGTTTGCAAATCATGGTCACATGGCTGTGAGACACTGCAACTGATTGTAAATGTGAGCCTGTTGCCAAGTGGAATGGGACTGTTTGCCTCGTACCCTTGGCCATGCCTGCTTCACCACCAGGGTTCTGCCTCCAGCCATTTACTGCTAACGTTTCTCCTCGGCTGACATGACCCTAGCTGTTTGCCCTGGCAAATGGGCCCGGCCCCTCCATCCCACATGCTTTGGTGCAACCCATTGGATGACATACTGTTTGTCCCGGGCTTTTAGCCCCCCAGGACACTTAGCCACCAGCCAATCTGGCTGCCAGAAGCCCTTGTGCGATCGATCGTGGGGGGGATGGGACGGGAGAGATTCGGGTTGATGCTCCTGCCAAACGGTCTCAGGTGCTTGTTAGGAGAAAGAAGGGGAGGGGATGGAAGCTCCTGTGTACCTGATCATGCCTCCCTGATAACAAATGAACAGGAAGGGAAGAGCAAGGGGTAGGGAGCAGCTGACTTCATCCAAAGGAAGGGGGGGAGGGAATGGAAGCTCCCCTGTACCTGATTGAGCTTTTTAATGTGTTTCTTAGAAAAAGGCAGGTTGCCACATATGTAACCAAAATATCCATTATCTTAATTAGGTATTATAAGTTAGTGTGTGTCTCTTCAGTCTCTGTTCCAAATGTTACCTGCATTTCTTAATGTTCTACTACAGTTGTGTGATTCTTTTTTTTTTTTGGGGGGGGGGGAGGAAACTAAAGAAAGGATAAATAATTATTTAACTTTAATTTTAGATCTCTTGGAAAAATCCCGTGTTGTTAAACAGCCCAGAGGTGAAAGAAATTTCCATATTTTCTATCAAATTCTGTCTGGAGGATCAGAAGATTTGCTCAGTAAGTATAATTTTGGAGAATATTGAAGTTATAATTGCCTATGGAACTAGGTAACTTATTTCAAGCTGGCATAACTAATTTTGATATTGTGTGCATTCTTTATTTAAATCCAGACTTACAAACATGACTGTCATTGCTGCTAAATAAGAGCAGTAATGTGAATTTGCTAGTAAAAAGATATATTTTTATTTTAACAGAAAAACTTAAGTTGGAGATGGACTTCAGTCGATACAACTACTTGGGTCTAGGCTCTGCAAAAGTAAATGGAGTAGATGATGCTTCAAACTTCAGAACAGTTAAGGTAAGGATTCATGCCCTTCTGCTATATTCAGAATTGGTTCAATTTCAGTTTGAAATGTAAAATTATTTATATACCGCTTTTATTGTTTTTTACAACTGCAGGTAATCCTCGACTTATGACCACAATTGAGCCCACAATTTCTGTTGTTTAGTGAGACATTGGTTAAGTGAGTTTGGCCCCATTTTGCGACTTTCTCACCACAGATGTTAAGTGAATCACTGCAGGTGTTAAATTAGTAACATGGTTGTAAAGTGAATCTGGTTTCCCCGTTGACTTTGCTTATCAGAAGGTTGCAAAAGACCACATGACCCTGGGATAGTGCAATGGTCGTAAATATGAGTCAGTTGCCAAGCATCTGGATTTTAATCATGTGACTATGGGGATATTGCAACAGTTGTAAGTGTGAAAAACAGTCATAAGTCACTTATAAATAATAAGTGAATAAATAATCTCCTTACTAGCCTGATTGTGTTGAAATGACATGGATCAGGAACATAAAACCATGAGAATGGTTTGTGGATGCTGCATTTTTAAATTTCCCTGCTTTCATATATTTTATTCAGATCCTATATGAAAATTAACATCAGCTATGAGTAGTTAGATTGTAATAGATGTACTCGGATTAGAAATGTTTGACTATTCTTAATGATTTTTCTTATTAAAATGTGTTGCTACATTGATTTCATGAATGTAGGGGGGTTCTATACTTATAAATAAATTCACATTTTTAAAAAAAGAAACCAAATGGTAATTAAAACATTTAACTGTGAATTAAAAATTATTTCTAGTAACACCTGTAGATTAAATAAAATTCTAGTGTGACTATACTATGAGAGCCATTTGGGCCAGCTGAGAGATATAAATTTGAATCTTAGCTCTCTAAATAAAATCTTGTGTGAATTTAAAACAACTCCTGTAATCCTTACACCTCCTTCTTTTTGTTCCTATTTATACTCACGAGTGTCAAACAAAGCACATCAGGTTGCCGTTATGTGACATTTCATGATGTTTTCCCCCTTCCAAGAGCTGGGGTGGGTGTGGCCTGTGCATGACGCATCCCCCTCCAGGCCACCAGTTTGACACCCCTGCTCTAACACCTTGTTCCACTTGTCTTCCCATGCTGAAGCTGTCCCCTGGAAAGCAAGTCTTTCCAGTATTAGCCCTCTTATTTTAGTACATTCTGTCCTGTAAGATCTACCAAGCACCATCCTTACTGTTTTTTTCAGTGCCAGACAAAAGGTGTTTTTAATACTTAAAGACTTTTTCATAATGTGCTAATAGTGCCGTGATTTTTAATTTACCGTTGCTTTTACCTTCTCTTTCTGCCTTAATGTTTATCTTGTTGAATTTGTTTTGTACTGTTCTTCTAAAACATTTCACTGTATGCTTTTGTTAATGAAAGTGATATAGAAAAGTAAATAGATACTACTTAGTTGGCTGTGAAAATAAAATAAATAGGGTGCACTGGGAAACAGCTACCAGGAAGGAGGAAAAGGTGAAAATGTAATAAACACGATTTCCATCTTCTAGAATGCCATGCAGATCGTGGGATTTATGGACCACGAGATCCAGTCAGTATTTGAAGTTGTTGCTGCTGTTTTAAAACTGGGAAACATTGAATTTAAACCAGAATCTCGTGTGAATGGATTAGACGAAAGTAAAATCAAAGATAAAAATGGTAATTCAAATAATAGAGCTTAATTGAGTAACATTTATCTCCATTTGTTTCCAGTTCTACTTATTTTTGGGCTTGTTTCTAAATGTATTAATTTCAAAGTCAATGACAGAATCTTTATTACAGAATGCTTATTTATTAGTATGCTAGGTATTTTTCTGTATGTTTGAAATTGTTCAGAATTCTTCATCAGACAAGAATTTTTTTTAATTTTGTTTTAAAAACTTACATACTACTGTTCAAGTTCTTTGAAAGTTTTCTGGTTTGTATTTAGTCTGTAGAAGGTAAGCATGTACAAAATAAAAACCACATTTTCTTATACTGCATTAACCTTTTTCCACTTTACCCAGTCTTAAAATTACCAACTTAATTTTAACTATTTAGATGACTTCAGCAGTATCTGATATTGGAAGCGATACAAAATCCCTGAAATACCGCATTTTATGCACCCAGGAATGAAAGAAAAATAGGTTGGACAGAAAAACAATGACTGGGTAACATTGTAGTCATAGAGTTTGAATTTAATAATAATGTCTTAAAATGGAATAAGGGATGGAATAAAACATTCAGATTAGACTCTCAGATCCTAGGGGTTTTTAATTTGTATCTTGTCCTCTATCTAGAAGTGCTGGGATGAAGCAACAGTAAATTTAGTTCGTTAAAAATATAGCGTTCAATTTTCACTCAAAAGTATTTTCATCCTTGGGCAAAGCAGTTTCCTTGGTAGGTAGAAAGTAGTTAAAGTGGGCAATTTTTGTATTTAAAAAAGCTACAGATAATTTTAGATGGCATGGCAGATATTTAAAAATACATTTTAGAAAGGAAATCAGTTAAAGCTACATTTGTGTGCAAAGCCAAGCATCCTTTGTCAAATTGTATGTTTCAGTGAATCACTAGGTAAAAGAAGACGACACACCCTCTACATGGTAAATGTTAAATACAACATCATTCTGCAAATTTGAGTGCATGCTTACTATTTCTATGCAGTTGTTTGTAGAGTCAAAATAAGGAAATAAAGAATAAGGCAGATGAAGCTGTTTTGCCTAGCCAGCTGCAAAACAAAAAGTTCTGCTCAAGTGAATAAATATTTTTTCAAAATACAATAAAACTCACTCACTATGTATGCTTCAAGTTATGATTCTTCTTTTGCCACAGAGCTTAAAGAAATATGCGAGTTGACAGGCATTGATCAGTCAGTTCTGGAAAGAGCTTTTAGCTTCCGCACTGTTGAAGCCAAGCAGGAGAAAGTATCTACAACTTTAAATGTGGCTCAGGTAAAGCCAGATGATTACAGTAGTGAATTCTCTTCACTACTTATTTTTATTCTTTTCTTTTATTCTTACTTTTATTCTTTTCTTTCTTTTAACTAGGCTTATTATGCTCGGGATGCTCTCGCAAAGAATCTTTACAGTAGACTGTTTTGTTGGCTTGTTACCAGAATCAATGAAAGCATTAAGGTATAGTTCATCAAATGCAATAAATTTTCAATGGCAGCTCATAAAATAAATGGTCATCTGTTTTTGCATATAAGCAATATGTATACTGGGGTCTCCAACCTGTGGACCATGGCCTAATCACCACCGGGCTGCATGAGTGACCTGCTGGTGAGCATCCATCTGCATGTGCATACAGCCCCACTTGTGCAAGTGTCACTGCGAGTGCTAGAGGCCCCACTCAAATGTTGTGGGCCCTTGCGGCTTCATTCACACAAGCCTCGTTGCGGGTGCTTATGGCCCCACTCGCGCTTGTGTTGCCATGAACATCGCAGGTGCTTTGGCACACTCACATGTGCCTGCCCCTCCCACAAAATCATCCCCTCTTTCCCCTCTCCTCCTTTCTCTGGGCCACCAACCAGGAAAGGTTGGGGAACTCTGATGTGTGTATTTTTTAATTTACACTACTTTTTATTGATCTGTCTTGCTGCCATCTATTACTAACCATGAAAATAATAACTTTTTCTACAGGCACAGTCCAAAGTAAGGAAGAAAGTAATGGGGGTTTTGGACATCTATGGCTTTGAAATTTTTGAGGTATTTTCTTTACTCCAAACTAATTTATTAGCAAAATACAATAGTTACTTGTTTGAACTCTCCATCTTCTAAAAAGGTTTTGAACTCAGCATACAATAGGTCAAGAATTAATTAACATAGGGGAAGAAGTCTCAGTAAATCATGACTGGTTAAACTGTCTGGGATGAAACACACTATTTTGATCAGATATACATTCAGGTTAATTTTTTTTTTAAATGGCAAAAAAATTGTTGCTAGTAATTTTGTTTGTATGGGAAAAATATTTTTGAACTGATTTTAAATGCTACAGATTTAAGTTATATATTAAAGCTCATTTTCACCATAAGTCATGTCCCTTTGTTTGTATTTACTCCTTGGGAGGGGGAGCAAAGAGAGATTAATTATTACCAAGGCACTTTGAAACACACAAATAATTAATTGGCAAATTGTTTGATTTTTTTAAATTGAAGAATATCTCCATTTCTTCAATAATTCCGCAGGTAGATTTACATATCTGTTGCACACCATGTTTGCTTAGAAGCCACTCCTGGATAAAACTTTGTACAAATAAAAAACATATGACTTTTATGGCTGAAAAAAGATCTGTGCATTCAGAACAGATTATACTTTTTTTTTTACTAAGGGTACTAGGAGAAATGTAAGATAGTTACTGAGAGCATGCTAAATTCAGAGCTGCAATCATTTTCTAATTAGTATATCTACATCTAATCTAGGGTTATTACATTCATGATTTACATGATTAGACATGCACTTATAATTTATAAAATATAAAATAACTATTACAGATCTGAACATATAGAGTATTGATTTTTGAAATCAGTGGTTTTATTTACAGTGAATAAACATGACTTTGAAATATAGTTTTTGGTTTAAAAAGTTTAATAAAAGAAAAACTGTCTCTATTCCTAAAATTTCATGAACAAAGTTGCTGGATTTTTTTTAAAATTAATCTGTAAAACCATCTCTAAAAATACAAATAGCCCTCAGTTAATGATCATAACAGGGACTGGCAGTTCTGTTGCTAACCAATGTGCACAAAGCAAAAAAATAATATATCCCATGACCATGTTGTCAGCCCTCCCAGGTAAGCCAAATAGAAAAGATGACCAGATGAGCTAATTCTGCTTTGTTGTAAGAACATAATTTTATAAGATTGAAATCTCCCATTGTCTGCCTGATCCATTAGGATCGGTCTTTCCTAAGTTTCTTTCTCTGTCCATTAAGCAACTGTGGGCTCCCTCTTGCCTGATCAGTTCCTAGGAAGCATCTCTTCCCCTCATCCTTCAAGGTTATTTTCACATACCATTATATCTACTTACTTACAATGGAAATTCTGGTTGTGGTTGTTAAATAAATCGTGCATGATCATTAAGTGTGACATCATGTGACTGCAAGTTGCTACTTCCTGCTGACTTCCCCATTGACGTTGCTTGTTGGAAACCAGCAGTGAAGGTCGCAAATGGCAATCATGTGACCATGGGAATAGCACAACAGCTGCACATTTAGGACCAATCATAAGTCTTCTCATTCAGCACCATTGTAACTAAAAAAAAGTCATTGAATGTATGATTGCTAAGTGAAGACTGCCTGTATACATACAAATAATGGTAAATTACTAGTTTTTAAACAAAAACTTAACATGATTATAGAATGCTAACAAATTTTCTGGATTTTTTCTTTTGAAAATCTTGAATAAAACAAGGCATTAGATATGAAATGTCAATTTTCAACTGTTTCGCTTAGCGATGGAAATTCTAGTCCCAATTTTCATCATAACTCAAGAACTACGTGTAGCTTCCTCTTAAAATTAAAGAAATACTTTGCTTGAAGAAACAATGTAGCTTGCTATTCTCAGCAGGATGATTCCAAGTTAATTAGATTCCCTGTAGATTCCTTATATTAGAAATAATTAGTTTTAGTTCATTGCTGCAGTGTGAATGCTCTCATGTTTCTTTTTTTCCTTTTTTTAAACATTGGCTGTTCCTTGCTAAATGCTATTACCTATTTAGAGTTGCGGGGCTATATGGTTCTTATCCAATCACTTTACATCCGTTTTTATTTAAATGAAAGCAATGGAAAAACCTGATGATACTTTAAATATATATATGATACTTTACCCGATCGTAAAAAGGAAGGTTTATTTGTTGGGCACTGTAGATAAATAGAACAGACAGAAATAACAATAATATATTCAAAATAATTCTTTAGTTAATTCAGTATCCATATACTGATACTCAGTAAAGGTAAGGATGAATAATAATAATAAGAGTCACAATATGAGGTGTGTTTAAGATGTGAGGTACCAATTAGTAAGTTTTAAGACTCAAAATTTCTTTATTGGGTTATTCAGGAACAGCAAAAAACATTACAATGAAACATTGTAAAAGCTCAGTAGTTAATGATAGCAGTGTATATACCTTTATAAATTTAAAATGATATGCAGTTTAAAATATACTGGTTACCATAGCCTTCTAGTTGTTATTGGATGAATGGAATAGGGATCCATATTTTTCAGATCTATCCATCTTCTTTGGAATATAAATGTATGCTTCATTGTGACAGTTCTTCCAATTGTTCTTCTAATTTAAAAAGTTTGAAAATTTCTATCTATGAACTGTGTTAACAATTGAATTAATTTGGTACCAGCTGCCATCTGGAGGAACAGCAATTCTTTGCCTTAATAAAAATGTTACACTGTTTTTTTGTAAGACTGTAAAGATTTGGTGTTGCCATTGTGCTTGGAGATTGGGTATGCAGAAGAACCTCTTCAGTATTAATTACTGTTGGAGGTTCTTGCTATAGCTCAGCTATATGTTTTTATATTGTTTTTAGTATAGAATTCTTATATTTTTTTAGATGGTTTTAATTGCATGCTATCCAGAGCCATGTATTTGAGATGTCTGTCTGTCTGTCTGTGTCTGTCTATCTATCTATCATATTTATAGTTATTTATTTATTATGTCCCCTGCTGTGTGTTTTTTACTTCTTTTGCAGTATGTTGCTTGTACTGGTCTTAAGAGAAATTGGTTTCTTGAGAAAAGTTTTTTAAAAAACACCTTAAATCTTTAGTAGTAGTGTTACCAGTACCAAAAAGAAAGTGATTATATGTGTGACTGAAGTCCATTAGGTAATTTATAGAATGATATATTGATATAATATGATTATCATAAGATAATAAATTGTAAAAATAGCTTGCAGGCTATAAGTCTTTTGATTTATAACTCTTCCAAGTGTGATTAATGACACTTTTTTCTTTTATTGGGTAGGATAACAGTTTTGAACAGTTTATTATTAACTACTGCAATGAGAAACTGCAGCAGATCTTCATTGAGCTTACTCTAAAGGAGGAGCAAGAAGAATATATACGAGAGGTATATATTTATTTCTTGTGTAACTTCCCAGTCCTGTCATAAGTAACTTCCTCTATTTGCTTTTATTAACTTTTGGAAAAGTTGTTCCTGTCAGTCTTGTAAGATATGAGGTTGTTCCATTATATTGATAGCAGTTAATGAATCATAAGGGTTAGCTTTGAAATAAAATTAATAATCCAAAAGGCACAAATGAAAATTGTAAAGGTTAGCAAAAGGTTTGTTGAGATCCAAGAAGTAGCAAAGCATGAGATTATCCTGGAAGCATAGATGTGATCATCCAGAATATTGCACAGGTAAAATAAAATGTGTTTTGGTGATGCTCGGTATCACACAGGACTTGATTGATGACATTTTAAAAAATTAGTACTACCAAAGTGTAATCTATTCTGTTCTGATGGAGTCATTTAAACTGAGGATCTGTCCTCCTGAAGATGAAGATTAAAGACAGACAAATCTCAGGGGTTTGTGAGGTGAAACAGTCATTTCCTTAGAAACACTCTCAAGATGTGCAAAGTGTTTATTGACCTAAAGCTTTGCACTGAAGGAATTTGGATCTGTTTCAATTAAGTGCATGGGAAATTGACACAGATTGAGGAATGGAATGGAAAACACATCTGGCAGTTATTCAAGAGCACTCAGTTTGGTTTAACAGCATTAGCAATTTCTGCGTTTCTAACAAATATAAAGCTCCCATCTGAGGTTCCAAAAGAATAATTGTGATTGGGAGAGAGAGGATGCAAAAACAACATGAAAAACTCCCCCCTTTTTGAGATATATATATATATATATACACATACACATATACACACACCTTTATCAGAAGATTTAAAATAATTTTAATTGGCATTCTTTTTCAGAAAGAATATAAAAATGGGGGTTTATTTATTTAACTCTTTATATCGTCTTCTGGTTCTGAAACCTTTAATTTCATATAATCTAAAATTAAAGAGCAGGTTCCAAACCACCTAATGCTAATGAGGAAAAAGTATGTTGAAATGTCTGTACCACCTTAATTTGCAGCAGTAGTTTTCTTAGGGTTTAGAAAAACTGTATATTCTAGGACATGACAATTCACTAAAACATGCTTGAATTAAGGCAAGCAAGTGGATCTTTGAAAGAAGCCAGATATTGCTGGTCTTCTTCCTGTACTTAAAAGAATCCTACTACATGATTAACTATTGAAAAGAGAATGTAAGGCAATCATAGTATCCACAGTTTTAGAATCTCTGTTTTAGTAAATTAAATTGTCTGGGTTTATAATCCAGAAAATACAGTTTGTCTTCTATGACTGTTTAAGTATGGTTTATGTATTGCCAGCTTTAAATATCTTACCACCATGAAGCCATAAATCATGCCATCTCCTTTGATTGGTGTTGCATAACAGTGACATATTCCAGGCTGGAGAGCATGGAATAAGAAAGGGAAGCATACTGAACACATACTTATGCAATTATTTTTTAGACTAGTTCAAGAATATTCTTTAAGAATACTCAGGGAGTATAGTACAAAACTAATTTTAATGCTTTTTTAGAGTTTTGAATTATATAGGGAAAAAATAAACATAATGGTGGGAAACCACTCAGTTACAGATGTCCAATAATTTTTGTTATGTACACGATGACTAAGTGTCAGCTTTTGATTAAGTTAGTTCTATTGAACTTGGTAGAGCTTTTCATGGTTGGGGAACCTCTATATTTATGTTATTAAAAATTATTTGGCCATATTTTCTTTCTCAGTTTTTCAACCTTATTTTTATAGGGTATTGAATGGACTCACATTGAATACTTCAACAATGCTATAATTTGTGATCTTATAGAGAATGTAAGTCTTCCGTGCAAAATTCTTTTGAATTGTTTTATTGTTTATTGTATCTGTGATAATTTTATTTTTATTTTTATCAAAAATTCAGCTGGCAGCGAATGCTCATGTATTATCATTTGCACTTTTACTTACCTTTAGATGCAAAAAGTAGAAAGGAAAGAAATATAGGAAGGGGAAAAAAGAAACCTTGAAAATACCTTAAGCAAGGCATTAAACCTCAATCCATTAAGTGATATATTTTGCCTTGTAACAAATATATAGTACCATTTGATTAATAATGACTTCACTGAGCATGTCAGTTTTCTGAACTGTTCGGTTACTTAGTGAATAACATTTCATTGGAAATGAAGCATATAAGTGCAAACAATTCTTATTACGTACCCAGACCTTCTCATGTTAGATCAGTTCCTCAGCAACAGTGGAAACTGGACAAATACTTTAATTAGCAAATGACAAAGAATCAGCTTTTTCCTATACTGAGAGTCTCTACTGAACTTTTCTTAGGAAGAACAAATCACACTAATCTGGTTCACCTCTCACACAGTTATAAAATTACTTGTTTTGGCTGTATGTTGTCAAGCCCAGCTTTTGTGGTTTGCGTTATGGATTATGTAACTTAATAAGTTATAGGAATTGGCTAATTATGGCTTTTGCAATAAATCATGTTTTGTATGTTGTCTGTGAATATCTGTAAGGTGAGAATCCTGTAGAGAATTTATGAATATTTAGTAAGCTATGGCCATAAAGAACATTGTGCAGTCTTTTGGAGAAACCAATATTTGGATAATATTATTCTATATCAAACAAGGTAAATATAGTGTTCTAGGCAGAACTCTCCTGTATTCTGTACTAGAGTATAGCAAAAAAAAAAAAAAAAGTGGGGTTTAGCCAATATTAATAATTCATTCTTTAAAAGAGGCTTTAAGACTGCATGAATAAGGGGGCAATTCAAATGCTGTCTGTTTCATGCTATGCCAATTTTCTTCAGTGTTTTGCTATGATAAATTGTAATCATTGTCATATCATCTGAATTTCTTACTTATGTTATGTTCCTATGTTTTCCTAAAACTATTATCGGTAATTTTTTGTGAAAGATATGCAAGGGAGCCCCATCTCTCCCCCCAGGAAACAACTGAATCTGAAGTTGTCTTATCCATGTGCTTGTTTCTTATACACATTCTCAGAATCTCTTGAGCATTTGCAGAACACAAGTCCCCAGCTGATCTATTAAATGTGAATCAGTCTTAAAATCAGCTTCAAACTGTGGAAAGTTTTTTTTTTGTCTTGATAGTTAGATAGAATGATTCATATTAGAATCAGTTTTGCTGTTATCATTGCATAGCCTCTATTTAAAACTCTATGCGATGGGAGTGTATGGCGCTTTTTTAAAATTAAGCTATGATCCATCTTTATGATAGTACATCTATCTTCAGGGGAATGGGGAAAGATAGATGTTCATAACCTGGGAAAGTAGACTGGAAACCTCTTAGAAGGTTTTGACAGGAAGCTCCAAATCTTAATATTTCAGTTTCATGTATGCTGTATGTTTTTTCTTACAGCAATTATTAACTTGTATTCAGGTGAATGATATTTAGAAATATTATTTCTGCTTCTTACATTCTGTTCATAATTTGCTTGATGCTTGTTTACATGGTCTAAATCAGTAGACAAAAAATTGGGCTTATTGAAATCTGATTCACTTTTTTTTCATTATAGTGCAATCAAGTATAAGCACTTCTTAAAGCATATGATAGAATATTTATGCCCTAATAATAAAATGAACTGTTACATTACCCAACAGCATCAGAATGGAATCCTAGCTATGCTAGATGAAGAATGTCTACGGCCAGGGGCTGTTACTGATGAAACCTTCCTAGACAAATTGAACCAGGTCTGTGCTACTCACCAACACTTTGAAAGCAGGATGAGCAAATGTTCACGTTTCTTGAATGATACTTCCCTCCCACACTGTTGCTTCAGAATTCAACATTATGCTGGCAAGGTAAGATTTTTCCAATAGTCTTGAATATTTGAAAACATGTTTGTTTTTGACATTCCCCGTCCTCCCCATCAAAAAGATAAAATGGGATTGACCTGCCCCATTTGCTTCAGCAGAAGGATATGCTGTGGACTCCATTGGTCAAGGAATTACAGCTGGTGGGTTCCAGGAGAAGAACCTTTTCTGCTGTGGCTCCCACCCTCTGGAACATGTTGCCCCTCAAGATGAGATCCACTTGACCTTCTGAAGGGGCCACAAAACCAGGTTCTGCTAATTGGCTTAGGGTCCCCATGGGGTCCTTCCACCCTCAAGGTGATTGGTGGAATAAGATGTAGATCTTACCTCCATCCCATTTTTGTTTGGGTTCCTGGTTTTTGTTAACTTTTAATATATTTAATTTTAACATTTTAATGTTTTATATTTCTGTTTTATGATATTTTAAGCCTCTCAGAGTCACTTGACCATGAGATGAATGGCATATAAATTTAATGAATAAATAAAGGTAGGGTAGAAAACAGCATGCATTGATGAGTTGCCTTTGGTAGTTTTCATTCCAATGCATCCCGAAACATTACAGCAATTTCACAACTGAAGAGAGATGTACAATTTAACATCCTTTCTCTTTGCTTATGGTAGAAACTTCTGAAGTCCAATAAGACCTCAAAGTGATGGAATTCTTTCATAATTAATGCTGGATATAAAAAGATAGTCATTTGGATGTGATCAGTTTGTTCTTGGTGTGTTTTTCTCCCCCCAGAATTGATCACCTTTGCTTATTTAGATTCTTGGTTTGCTGTTTTAGGTGATGTATCAAGTAGAAGGGTTTGTTGACAAGAATAATGACCTGCTTTACCGTGATCTGTCCCAAGCTATGTGGAAGGCCAACCACTCCCTCATTAAAGCACTATTTCCAGAAGGAAACCCTGTCAAGATTAATTTAAAGAGGCCACCAACAGCAGGTTCCCAGTTCAAAGTTTCTGTGGCAACATTGATGAGGAATTTGCAAACAAAAAATCCCAATTACATCAGGTAAAGTTCAGGAAATGAAGAAATTGCGCTTGCAACAACGGTAATCTTTAATTCATACTCTAAATGAGACCATGAAAGAGAGTGATTTATTTATATCATTTGAATACAATTTAGTTGGAAAAGAAGTAATTTTTTTAATTAATTGACTTTTATATGTCCCAGTTTCAAATTACAAAAAGACTTGGTGTGAATATTCATAGTACCTCAACTGAGTGGATATGATTTAAATATGATGCAATTTATTTTATCTGATCTTTTTTCCCCAAAGATGAAGGGGAAATTTCACCATAAATTAATGGCATGCAGTCCCCATTTTCAGCCTCTACGGCCTCCTGCAGCACTCTGCCAGCAAAAACGGGCCGTGCGGAAGCAATATATATATATTGGCCAGGCTACACTTCTGTCATTTACGCACACACGCGCACACACACACACACACACACACACACACCCTGGAAGTGCATACATACTCATTAAAGTATATTTTGGATGTTGAAGATTTACTTATTAGCAATTCATGTTTGGTTAAACTTAATTGACAGTTCTGTCTCATAGATTAAAACAGAAACATTAAAAAGAAATCTGAAAATTTCCAAGGGCTAGGAATAAAATCAGAAGTGACTATTAGGGTTTTCCAAGGACTTTATGTTTTCATATGAGAATTCTCTCCTTCCAATTCTTACTTAATGTTAGATTTCTCTAACTGCTCTGAATATGCTCTGAATGTGGGTGTCCATAGACTTTAATTTCTTCAGATTAAGCAATTTTATTAGAGTTTATAACTCATCGTCTTGTTACAGGAAGTTATAGCTCCTTGGGAAAAACCTAAAACCACCAACTAAATGCTACTGTTCTTTCAAAAACATGGAACATTGTAATCTTGGAAAAATGTACTGAGCTTAAAATGGTGAATCTGCTCAGTAACAAAAAGAAAAAGAAAATGCTGCCCTGGCCACTATAGTCTTTCCCTGGATATGAAAACGCAGAATATTATAAATTTAGGAAATTATACTTATGGAATATATTGGAATACATTTTAGAGAGAATAACAAGTTACTAACAACAGGGATCAAGGGAAAGGTGCATTCACATCCTAATGGAAGACATCAAATCTTGTGAAACATATTTTAGAATAGGTTATATAGAATTTTGTATGTTGCAGTATACAAATTCATGTAAACTGTACATTTATTTGTGTAATTTACTGATTTTGATCCTGATATAATCTCTAGAGATTTTCATGGAAAGTTGATGATTCTGCAGAGGCTTTTATTGGCATAGGGAGAATCTACAGTGTATGTTAGGTTTTTTCTTTCAGGCATCTCTAGCTCCTTAGAAGGTTAGACTTTCCAGGTGACAAAGAGGAAGTAGAACATATACATTTTTCATTTCCCCCTAAAAGAGACAAACTCTACTTCTAAGCTAAAATAGATGAATAAACTATAAATATTGTTTCTTCGGTTGTAAAACCAGACTGTTGGATTCAACAACTTTAGATAACTTTTATCCAGTCTCCATCTTTCTGTTTCTGGGGAAGGTGGTTGCAAGGTGGTTGGCACTTACTGCAGAGAGCCCTGGCTGAAACAGATAATCTGAACTCTTTTCAGTCAGGATTCAGGCTGGGGTACAGTACCAAGGTGGCATTGGTTGGACTTATGGATGAACTCTGGAGAACTCAGGAGGACCGAGTTCCTGTCCCTCCTCAATCTCTCATCAGCTTTTGATACCATCAGCCATAGTCAGGTTCAGGAGCTGGGAGTCGGAGGCACTATTTTATGGTGGTTTTCCTCCTTTTTCTGTGGTCAATTTCATTCGGGGCGGGAAATGTCAGGCCCCTGCAGTGTGGGATCCCTCAAGGTTCAGGTCTCTCTCTTCTCCTCTTTAATGTTTACATAAAACTGTTGGGTGAAATCATATGCCAGTATGTGGTACAATATCATCAGTATGATGATGTTACCTAGTTATTCACATCTCCACCCCAGTCAGGCAACTAATGCAATCACAATGTTGACTAGATGCCTGGATGAGGAGAAACCAGTTTCAACTCGATATTTTAAATGAATTAAAAAATGAAATAAATAAAAATTTCTAACAAAATTGGTGGGAGTAATAGATTTCTGTTTTATGTACTGCACTTTTTTTCAACAAATTCTTTGATTTGCAGATGTATTAAACCTAATGATCAAAAAGCAGCACACATCTTCAGTGATGCTCTTGTGTGCCATCAAGTTCGATATTTAGGTCTGATGGAAAATGTCCGAGTCAGAAGGGCAGGATATGCATTCCGTCAAATTTATGAGCCTTGCCTTGAAAGATACAAAATGCTTTGCAAGCAGACCTGGCCACAATGGAGAGGCCCTGCAAGGTAACAATTACTACAAATACATGCATCCTGGGTACGGACATAACATGGATTGTTTAGCTCTGGTTAAACAGTTCAAATTGAGCTGCAGAACTGCATATTCCTTCTGATGTGACAGTTCAGAAAGTATCTGAAACTATGATTTGAGTATTGCTGTGTGAGCAAAGAAAGCAAAATAGCACATTCCAAGCTTTAATCTACAACCATAGTTAAAGATCTTGCAGCATTTTCCTTCTCCAATGACCTAGTGAAAGCCAAATGAGTGCCTCTATGTCACTCATTGCCTCCAACAATTTGGGTCCTCATTTTACTGACCTCCGAAGGATGAGTCAACCTTGAGCCTGGTGAGATTTGAACTGCCAAATTGCAGGCAGCTGGCAGTCAACAGAAGTAGTCTGCAGTACTGCACCACCCTGGCATGATGTTGTTTCTTATCTATCATCGGTTGCCAAATACATCTGAAGTAAGGGCTATGGCATCATGGTTTCAGGGGACAGCTTTGCATATTGCATGCAAGTTCCTAATACAAATTGAAGAATTGAACTTAACTTATCATTTTTTTGAGGCAGTCTATTTGCATTTGTGAACCTAGCAGTTCAAAAGCATGCAAAAGCGGGTAGATAAATAGATATCACTTCGGTGAGAAGGTATCAGTGTTCCATGCATCTCGGCATATAGTCATGCTGGCCACATGAAGAGAGAAATATTTTTGGACATTTCTTGGCTAAGAAACAGAGATGAGCCCCACCCTATAGAGGTGGACACAGCTGGACAGTGGAAACATTTATCTTTATTTGCACATGGGCATGGAAAGTATGGCAAGAAGGACATGTAAAAATGCTCTAGCACAATTATTTTTTCATTTTTATATTATGTTTTTTATTATTTGAGGAGGGTTTTCCTCACCTTTCCTAATGTTTTGTGCAATTGTTGGTATCCTTCTAAGTGTTACTTTATACCTACACTCAATGGTATTTTATACCAATATTAGCCTGCTCTAAAATACATATTTTAACAGAATATAAACAAATACAGGTGGTAGCACTTAGCCTATTTTTATTAATCACATGGTTGGATCTGGTTAGTGCTTGGGCGAGAGACTAGTTGGGAATTTTTTAAAAAATCCTGGACTGCCAAGAAAACCATATGTCTAAAAAAATCTCACTTTCAATCATTATCACCATCATGTCTATTCAGTGATTAGCATTTTCATAATTGGACAGTTTTCTAAAAACCTGAGATGTAAACATTCTTAGCTAATTTTTAAGAAGTGTTTATATAGCAAAGCTATCTTTTCATAAAGTGCTGGATAATATGGAAGTTTAGCATGTGAAAGAGAGATTACTTTTTGACAAAGATGTTTTGCATTTTGTTTGTTTGCCTTTTAGAATTGGGGTTGAGGTCCTTTTTAATGAGCTGGAGGTCCCTGAAGAAGAATACTCCTTGGGTAGATCAAAAATATTCATCCGCAATCCAAGAACTGTACGTGAAATAATATTCCTCACTTTAGACAAATTATTTGAATAAAGGTCACCCTCTATTTTATTTCATTTAAGATACTAGAGTTTTAATTTGATTAAGCAATGAAGGGCAAAGTTAATTAGGGAAAATAAGATTGTGGTTAATGGAGCAGCATTATTTTTATCACTGTAGCATAAAAATATACACTTTCATGTTCCTTAAAACGTAATTTGCTACGACTTGAACTTCAGGCCAGAATAAAGAGATGGACAGACAGACAGACATTGCTTATGTCTGTTTGTCTCTCCCCCCCACCCCCTCTTGAGAACATGATAATGATCTTACTAGTTTGGACTGCAAATGGAAGCAACCATTTTAGTATTTTCTGCAGACTCCTTGAAAACCGTATCAGATTAAAAACTTGCATATTGGAAAGTGAATTGCATTGTAGCTTGTTCTACTAGCATAATCATCTATAACAATAATAAAAATTAAAATTAAATGTGATTCTCTCCATCTACATTCTGAAATTGTGAAATTTTCTCTGCTTCTTCCATAAACCAGGTCTAAAGTAGATCAGACTTAAAAATGCATAAATTCTAAAGTCATCTGTTGAGTATCATAATTGAACCAAAGGAATTAGTACATCAAGACCTGATATTTTAGACATCACACCAATCTAGCTTTCTTTAGAGAACAAGGTATTTTTATTGTAAATATGTATTCATTTTTATTTTTATGTTTTGTTTTTCTTTCCTAAATTGGTACAGCTCTTCAAATTAGAAGACCTAAGAAAGCAACGTCTTGAGGATTTGGCTACATTAATCCAAAAAATTTACAGGGGCTGGAAGTGCCGCACATATTTCCTTCTCATGAAAAAAAGTCAGATTGTGATTTCCGCCTGGTATAGAAAATATGCGGTAAGATGGGATTTTATTTGTTAGGTTCTATTTCTGCCCCATGCTAACATCATGTCCAATGAAATAAAAAAAGTAATTGAAAGTTAAAATGCACATCAGCTTGGATACTCTGATTTGGAGTTTGATAAATTAAGGCACTACTATAATTTAATAATTGAAAGGCAGTTGCTTAAAGTAATAGCTCACTATAGATCTTTTCTCTTGGTTAAAAATAACACTTTGATTTTAATTTGAAAAGTGAACAAATTTGTTACGTATGTGTTCCTGCTAGGAAATGTGTTTGGGAAGCAGCAGCTTTTAAGCTTGTAAGCAGAAAGTTTGAAGCAATGGAAAAAAACTGTTCTCTCACTGCAGCTACAACAAAACCATTGTTCATTAAAATATGATTTATATGCCCCTGATTTAGTTATTAATCATGCTAATTATTGACCATAATTTACTTATTTTCACTTCATTCATTGTTATGGTCAGGGTGGTATAGGGCTATTTTGGCAGAGGTATGCTTCTAGAAGCAACTGCATTTAGAAACTGGTATTCTCAAGAATAGTCCCATAAAATAAACGTCACAATAAAACTATAGAAGGCATTGTTTGTTGCAGTGTGCTCTGTACACTTTCTTAGATAGCAGAGACTGAATGAAAAAGTGTGCTGCTTATATAGTAACACAGTATTTTAAAACTTAACACATGTTTCTATATGCACCTATTTTATTTTATTTTTAATACAGCAACAAAAGAAGTACCAGAAGATCAAGCGTTCTGCCATCATTGTACAGTCTTATATCAGAGGATGGAAAGTGAGTTTAAAGAATGGCTTCAGTAGACTTTTCTTTTTTTCTTTTCTTCCACTGTATGTGTTCAATATAGGCATTTGAGTGAGGTACCCCAATATCAAGGAGTAAAACATTCATGGGCTGATGTAGCTCCTAGCCGTATTTCTTACCATAGTGCATTCTTCAAATTAATGCCAGAGAAATCTATCGTAAAAAACAACTGGATTTTCTTTTTCTTTCTTTTTCTTTTATGTAGCATGAACTTTCGCTTAAAAGAAAAAGTCCTAAATTTAGTATGTTAAGCTCAGGTAGAACTGAGTTTTAACATGTCTACTAGGCACCCCCAAAACTTGCCAAAACATTTTTATTTTCTCCTAAGTGAATGTGTCAAGCCCCAAGCCAAGAATGAAACATGGTGATTCTTCCAAGCTACATTCATTGTTTCACACCTATAAACAAAATCTTGCCAGACGGAGGACTCTACTATCTGCATTTACAATATACTCTGTGAACTATTAGGGAGGGGTTGTCTTCCCCCTCTTTCTCTCACACATAATATCTGGCTGAGTTGCCTCTGGCTCCTCTGGAATGCACCCCTACCTCCTGGGGATCCACCCCCTAACTGCATTCCATGATTGCCATGGCTATTTTGTCTTTAAAAGAGAAAAATACATCTGGCTACAAAAAGATTATCCTGATAGTATCATGTCTATGGAGATTCTCAGTCATCCAGGTCATGGTGGTCCCAGAGGTACTTTTTCAAAAGGCAACTGGACTTTCTTGTTTTTTCTCCTTCTCTTTGGAAACCTAAAATTATGTTACTGGGGAACATGAAGGCATAATCAACCAGTTATGATTTATTGTAAAGAGAAATACTCATTTTTCTGTAAGATACTTTGCCACCACTTTCCCTATCCTTAGTTAAATAAATAAATATGAATGCCAGTTTCATCTAGCAGTTAAAGGGCTGGCTTAGGAACAGAAAAACCTGGGTTCCAGTCCTGCCTGAGACACAGAAACAAACTGGTAACTTTGAGCAAGTCCCTTTGTGTCAGTGCTAGGAAGATGGCACGGACAAGCCATCTGTGAAAATGGTGCCAAGAAACCTCTATGAACATATCCAGGCAGTTGATCAGAATCAAACCTGACTTGAAGGCAGCAGCACCTACTCCCCAAAAGTATAATTCATATTTCTTATATATTAGACATATTTTCCTCTTAGCGCATCTCAATTGTCAATGCAGCTTCTTGGGTTAAATGGCTGATTTGTTAATAGGCAATCACTGGTACGGCTGTAGAAATGCAACTAGGCCATGCCAATTTTAATTCTAGCCTCAGTGGTTAAATAACTATCACAGCCCATCCACTTTTATGTGCCAAAAGAATCTAAGTGCAAAACTAATTAAATAAAATGCAGTTTATAGAATGTGGTTGGAATTATTATGCTTAAAATAACCTGCTCCCCACTCCCCTTCCGGTTTTCCATTTTCATTTAAAATCTTGGTATAATCTGCGTTGCTTGCATTTACTTATTGTTTTTAAAACATGAGTGGTTGTGGCTTAAAATTCCATGTCAGCAACAGAATTTGATGAGTCTGGAAAAGCTAGTTTAGGCACCAGTCCTACTTAAGTACTGGTAATAACTGTTAGGAAACAAAAACTATCTTCCCTGCCCCCCAGCTCTAGTTTTAAAAGTTTTGAACAATTTTAATATTTTTTTTAACCTTGCATGCTTGTATAAATAGAATTGCATAGAGTCAGGGGGTTTAAATAAAATAGTGATGAAGCCAGGGGTGGGCTTCAAAATTTTAAAAAGGTGTTCTCTGCCCAGTTGCTGAGTGGGTGTGGCCCTAGTTGACCTCCTGCACCATAGTGAGTCTGTGTGTATTTTTGCCTCCCCCGGGCTCCGGAGACTTTCCTCGAGCCTCTGGGAGGGCAAAAATGGCCTCCCCAGGCTCCAGAGTGGTAGGCCTGTTTTTTGCCCTCCCCGAGCCTCCACATGCGCCCTGCACTTATCTGCTTCCAAAATGGGCCACGTGGGGACTCCTGGGAGGGGAGGGCAGGGTGGGCAGGGCCAGCCAGGAGTGGGATTTTGTGGTTCTCCGAACTGCACAGAATCACAGCTAGAGGTTTGTCCCAAACCCCTGCGACCCTCCAGCAGCCCACTCCTGGATGAAGCCTTTATAACCCTTTAGAGAGCTAGGGTAAACATGTGAACACATCCTCACTCCATATTGTTTGCGCATCTGAATTTTTAAATGCCAACCCTAAGGGCATGGGGTTTTGCTTTGCAGGCTCGAAAGCTACTTCGTGAACTGAAGCACCAGAAACGCTGTGAGGAAGCTGTTACAACAATTGCAGCCTATTGGCATGGAGCTCAGGTAAGAAAAAGCAGATAGGTCTTTGCTTCCTAGTTACCTCATGGTACAAAAGTTGTTCTAGATAGATCAGAGAAATGTTTTTCCAGCTACTTAATTTATCTCATTTGGATCTGACGTCTTTTGCAGCTGTACTTTTTTAACCAATTTCAGTCTAGCTGGTGAAGGTTCTACATTGATACCGTATGAAATCTTTCGTTTTTCTCTTTCACTTCCTCATTCCATTGGGAAATTGAAGCAAGTCTTTTCTCTCTCAGAATGTTCTGTAATTCATTTTCAAATGCATCACAGGCGCGAAGGGAACTGAGGCGGCTGAAGGAGGAGGCTAGGAATAAACTTGCTATTGCAGTTATTTGGGCTTACTGGCTTGGATTAAAGGTACTACATGCAAGTGTCATGTGCCCCTCCCTTCCTTACCCCAATTGCCTACCCATTAATTAGTAAAAAGGATTCATAATCATTTTTACTAAGCTATTACACTTGAGCACCTGATTGCTGGTAACCCCTACTCTAACTGTCTCCCGGCTTAACTTGAAAACCATCCCTACTAAAAAAAAATCCAAGCATGCCAATTTATAGATAGCACTAATTGCTTGTTTATTAAGACAGAAAATGATTAGACTAGTGGCTCTAAAATGTATTTTACTAAACTGAAATGTTTCCAATAATGTTTAGCAGAATGCCCATGTAATAATATTTGTATAGGTTCCTAAGATAAGGCTCTGGACAAAATGTAACTGCATTAATTAATTTCATAATGTCCCTAAATTCTAACTGCATTTTAATATCTAAGAAACAGGTTTTTTTTTCAACCCACACAAAATATTGTGATATAATTTTCTTATTACATTTTAATATACATGTATATTTTTTTATTGGCGAATATGACCAAGAGCTATGTACCAGGATCAATTAAAGACCCAGTTCAGGACATTGTAACATAGTGTATGAAGTCATGTGTCATGTTAAAGGTTGGGATATTATGGTTGAAATCATTCCCAGTGTAGGCTACAATTTGCTGCTACTGATTGCTACAGTATTTAGCTTTTTTCAAATTTCACACACATCAGCTCGTATCTTAAGGATTGTCCATTTATCAAGTTGCAACCAAAATGTAGAATTAATAACAAAATGCAGTCTGTTAAAATTCCTGTGAGCATCATATATTTCACAACAGGAAACCCTCCCCCCCCAGTCCATGTGATAACCACTGGAAGTCAAACAATGTAACATGGACAGTGTTCTTACAAATGAAGAATTTGCATGATTTGTGCTCAGATTTGAGGGAAGTGCATAGGAAATGATGGCAGAGTGATCATAGTACATTGTTGCTTTTACAAGAGTACCATGGAAATATACCATGGTACTGGAGGATGGAGAACTTTAGATGCTATTCATTTGGTTCAACATGTTAGATCTCACATGGTCGCTTAATAACCATAGTTGGAAGAGCTCAAATTGCAATCATTGAGTGAGGCAATCACATAGGTGCCTTGCTTAATGACTCTTACAAATTACAATCCAAATTCCAGGCTCAGTTGTGGCCATAAATTGAGGACAACTTGTATAGGAGTGGTCTAGAATTATAGAATAAGGCTTTATGAAACTTCAAAGGGATGTTTTGCTTTGAGGAAGCCTTCTCCTCCAGTATTACCAAAGGCTACTTCCACAAATGCTATGAGATTCCACATGGTATGTACTGAAGTGGCTAGCATGAATTGTCTTTGGCATATATTGAAAGCCTTGCTGAATGGATGGCTTCAATAAATGCCTGTTTAGTTTCCTATGTTGTACATCAGAGTGGCTAGCTTGGAGCCCTCTTAGCATCTGCTAAAGGTTTTTTTAAATTCTATGTCTTCACTGAGCATCGCAGGCGATGCTGCTGTCAGTGCCTAAACCACCTAGCTTAGAGCTTCCTCTGCACCAATGGTCCTTGCACTCTCCAAAAGCTCTGACCAGTACTGTAGCACCTCCTCTGCAAGTTGACTTTTTAGTGATTGGTATGGAAGCAGAAATGTGTACTAGAACTATTCAACCATGAAAAATTTGGCTATCACTGGGAGAGAATGCTGAGAAGCAGCGAGTAGCTTCTTTTTTAGTGAACAAATCACATTATCCCCAGAGCGTAAAGTACTGACTGAATCAAAGTATATCCACCTTCCTTCACATAGAACTTATAAAAAGTGATGTTTGATATAAAATGCTATTTCTATTAAACCAAAAAAAAAAGCAATATTAATGGAAGTTAAAGCTATCTGCATTCTGATAATTTGCTGCAGATATTATTTGAGGGTCTAATGGTGACACATAGCATTAGGCTTTCATATTTGAGTTAGAGAATTGCAGAGATCTATTAGAAATTGTACAGATGCCTGAAATATTGTTAAAATAATTCGCATTGATATTAAGGAATAAGATAACTTTTCTTTGGACTGAGATGGGACATTTAATGATAATGGAAATTTCACACGTATGGTTGTGCTGATTTGATGGTTTGACTGAAATATTTGAGCATTTTTTGTCTAAAGCAAAGGTAGTTGATAACCAATCCCTTACTACCGTGTTTCCCCAAAATGATCTATCCCCAAAATAAGCCCTAGTATGTTTTTACATGACGCCTATTATAACCCTTACCCCCAAAATAAGCCGTATTTAAGAGCCTGCGCAACCAGCTGACTGCCCATTCCGTCAGATTGCTTGCAGTGCCACGGCCACGAGGCGAGGCAGGGGGGACAGCTCCACCATCTTGCCTCTTGGCCGCTGCACTGGTGCATTGCTCAGCCTCCTGCTTCATTATGACTGCGAGCAAGCAGAAGAAATGGGCCTCCCATACATGGGGGCGGGGGAAATAAAACACCCCTCAAAAATAAGCCCTAATGCTTATTTTGGGGCCCAAAAGAAAATAAAACTGGGTCTTATTTTGGGGGAAACACGGTATGAAAAATGCACAGAGATGTTATCTTATTTGGGGATTGTATGCCTACATCATAGCAATCAGTGAGGCTTTTATAATTTTTATAAAATATCTTGAATATGAAGTGAGAGCCCCTAATCTAAACCTATTAATGATCAACTGCACTCTTTATTATTATACCATCTGACTGTTTTAAAATCTCGTGAAAGGAAACTGTAAACTTTTAAAAAGTTGTTCTCTAAGATAAATACAGAATGATGGTAGAATTTGGAAAGGTTTTATTTCTTTCTATTTAGAATACACTGGAATGACACGGTAGATTATGCTTTACACTGGGATCTTTCAAATAGTAAAATTTGCAAGGCAAATCTCTCATAGACAAACTAACGTTTCAAGTTGTAGGTCCCTGTCTGTGTCTATTGTTGCTGGTATCCAGCAGAAGACATCTGTTCTCCACTAATACTAAAGTATAAATGTGATAAATAAATAAATAAATGTCTTATAAATAACTATCAACAGGAGTAACAGAAAACCCTAAAGAGAAGACAGATACTTTTTTAAAAAAAGGTTTATTCCATTGCTGCTATACACTGAAAATATTATAGCTGAGATGTGGTATTCATTCAGAGGTGGGTTTCAGCAGGTTCTGACCAGTTCTGGAGAACTGGTAGCGGAAATTTTGAGTAGTTCAGAGAACCGATAGTAAAAATTCTGACTGGCCCGCCCCCATCTATTCTCTGTCTCCCGAGTCCCAGCTGATCAGGAGGAAATGGGGATTTTGCAGTAATCTTCCCCTGGATTGGAGAGGGAATGGAGATTTTACAGCATCCTTCCCCTGCCACGCCCACCATGCCATGCCATGCCACGCCCACCAAGCCACGCCCACAGAACCAGTAGTAAAAATTTTTTAAACCCACCACCATATTCATTGCATATATTTTGTGACTACACCCCCTCTCCCTTGATAAATACAAAAATGTATTAATATCAAATAAAATGAAAGAAAGTTAATATGTGCTTTAACCGGATTTCCTTCAGATACTTGCCATTCCTGAATGGAATACATAAGCTGGTTTCTAATATTTTAGTCTGAATTAACTTCCTCTTGGAAAAGGGTTTCCACTATTCACCCTTTGGCAAATGCCCTATGAGAATGCTACTACAAGGGAATGTCTGCCACTTATTCTTCAGATATGCCTTGGGGAAGCAGCTTTCCAGCCAATCTTCACACTGGCACGCTGGGTTCCATGGGTTGCCTATTGCTCTTTCATCTTCCCAAATCAGCTGTTCGGTCAGGAGGAGCATTCTCTGTCTCATCATGGTTCTTTCTGCATCAGGCTGTCTCTGTGATTCACTATCTAAACATTTTAGGCTCGGAGGGAGTTGAAACGCTTGAAGGAGGAGGCTAGGCGTAAGCATGCTGTGGCAGTCATATGGGCTTACTGGCTTGGACTAAAGGTACTCTCTTAAACAACTCCCTTACGTTAGTAACAATAATAAAGCGTGGCATCTATCTACTAACACATAATAAACTTCTGGGGCTATGGGCTGTAACAAGCATGATCTCTACGGGAATTGTTTTTCTTCTGTGACCTTTAAAAACAGTCTTGTATGTTTTTAACCAGACATTTATAAGTTGTACGTATATGTCTCTGCATTGTTGCCGCCAATTTCTGAATATATTCAAATAAGCTGAATAAGCAGTTCATAAATCGTATTTTGGAATGAAGTAGGAAAAAAGTTAAATGTGATTATTGGACATTTGGGGGTCTTGCTCTACAGGAGTTTGGAGTATATATCGAAATGACTATCAGAGTTGTTAGTTGTGTTAAATCACACAAATCTTGACAAATGCCTTCAAGTGGATCCATTCCAAACTAAGGCTCTCTTTCGCAACAAAGTATGTTTTCTACCAGGAGCACTTAAAGGAGGGCGGGGGGGGGGGGGCTTATTTGAAGAAAACATAGATGGTAAATACGTTAGTCCAAGTTAGAAGTTACTAGATTAAAGCACTCGTGTCTATGCTTATTGGCTGGATTTGTCTGATTCTCCGCATACGCAACCTGACAAAAGATGACTAGGAATTACTTACGTATGCATCAGTCTTTTTATGGAAGCTTTTTGAAAGTCATATGAGATATTGTTTCTTACAATTACATTGAAATGATCTAATTCTAACTTTCCTAGAAATCAGTTGTATATTTAAAAGCACTGCTGCTGCACTATCCACTCTGATGCCATGAAAAGTTGTGGACCCCTACTCCACACTTCTTGTCAGTGAAACATACCTGTCGTACAATTCCTTTGATGTACTTGACAATAGGAGCAGCATTGCTTTCCAAGACCTTTCCAGTGTTCTGTCATTGAATCTTTGGAAAGGTTAATAACTGTTTAACTTAGTTTCTATTTTGCCTCTTCAGGAATTGACCATTGTTTCACTTCAGGTTCCTTCCTTTCATTGTGTTGTTGAGTGGTGCTCTCAATTGCTATTTCTTTTCTCTTTTTGATAATTAGATATATAAACGTTGCCTAGCCACAGTGGATTCAGTAAGGATCCTAGCAGTTTTCAAATATTTAGAAACTTTTAAAAATAATTTTTAAAAATTATACATCACATAACCTTTAACAATCATATAGTATATTGTCTTTTGGCATTTTATATGGGTTTGTTTGCAATTATATTAAACTGATATACCATATTGAAATGAATGGGAAGTGTCAAGAATAATAATATTCTGTTGCTAGCAGCTTCTCCATTATAAGGTATGGGAAATAACAAAATGCTTCTCTTTTCTAGCATCTCTGCTGCTCTTTTTTAAAGAAAAAGAAAAGTCAATAATAAGGGACTCTTTTTGAACACTTAATAGTTTCTTTAAAAAAGCCCATTAGTCCATAGTGTAAATGTGTTGTTTTCACACTGAAAAACCAAAGTTGTGGTTGTGGGAAGTGTCAAAACATGCAACTGCACTCCCAAATCAATAAGAGTATCGCTGCTGAATCTCTATGTGGCTGTACTTGAAAAAAAATTGTATCTTAATGCTTTAAACCCGTAATAACAAGGCTCTCAAAATTAGAACTAGTCCTGTTTTAATGTGACATTAGAGCCTGGTTTTCTTAATTTTGAAAAAGATTCTAATTTACATGAATAAATACATAGCTAATATATTTATACTATTTCCTTAAAGTTGTGTTTTCTAGATATGTAAATATAAAACAAAATTATATTTTGTCTAGATTCTTGTAAAAAAATTTTACAAATTGATTCAGAAACATGTGGAGAAACTGTTGTATGAAATTTCTTTCTTTTATAGCTCTAATGTTAGAAAAGATTATCATTAAATAACTGGACATAAATTGAGGACTACCTGTAATGTCTGTGTGCTAGGATACACCCCCCCCCCCCAAAAGAAGCTATCTGTTTATTCTAAAATTTTAACTTAACCAGGTTCGTAGGGAATACAGGAAATTTTTCCGAGCCAATGCTGGAAAGAAAATTTACGAATTTATACTTCAAAAAATTGTAAGTATTTTGCTTGTATAACAGTATTACAGTTGTATGAAGATTTTACTTTACAGTATGAACAAAAAGAAAAAGATTGATGAAATGACAGTTTTTATAATACATAGAAAACATGAGTGAAGTACCAGAATTGTCTTTGCCACAGGCAAAAGGTACTGTTCTATAAAATAAATGACTTTCATTTTTAACATCTCTACCTCTAAGTTTTTAAATTGTTCTTCTTTTATTTTTGTATCTTCTGCTTAAAGTGACATCTCTCGGTCTGCAAGGAAATCAAATCCCCTGAAGCTTTCTAATTGAAATTCAGCAAATGATCTCCAATTTAGTTAATTTTCTGTAAGGCCTGCAAAAGAAAATGATAGATTGTATTGCCAAAAATGAGTACTTTTCTCCCCTGGTATAAATAATTATTTGTATTCTTTCAGCAGGATATTTATACCAGGAAACTGATATAAGTAAAATTTTAGAATTCTTTTAGACTTCCCAAATGTATTAGCACACTCCTCTTCCATATCTTTATTCCAGCTTCTGCAAGAACCTGAGGGGAGTTTTTTTGTTTTTGTTTTTGTTTTTGGTGGTTATTATCAAATTTTGAAACCGCCCATCTCCCTCACAGGACATAAAAAAATAGTATATAAAATTTAAGAGGCAGGAAATGTTAAAAATTAATTAAAAGGCAAAGATTGCAGAGCCATGCTTTCATGCCTTTCTGGAAGGCCAGGAGAGTAGAAGCCCACCTCATCTCTGGGGTGGGGAGAATGTTCCAAGGGCCAGGATCAACATCAGGGAACATGCTCTTCCTGGACCCCACCAATCAGAATACTTTGGCTAACAGGATCTGCAACATACCTTCCTTACCCGACCAGAATGGGCTGAATTATGGGATGAGGATGGTTCCATAGGTAATCTGACTCAGGCTATGTAGGGCTTTAAAGATACCACTCCATTAAGAAAGGTTTTAAACCTTACAAATAAATAAATTTATAATGATTAAAATGAAGAATTTTTGAGGGGGGAAAAATGTGTTTTTTTCTATTTTTTCTAACCTAGATTCAGAAATACTTTTTGGAAATGAAGAATAAGATGCCTTCTTTATCACCAGTAGACAAAAACTGGCCAGCAAGGCCTTACCTGTTTTTGGATTTAACTCATAAGGAACTGAAGAGGATATTCCACTTGTGGAGGGTAATGATGTAATTCTGGAATTAATTATTTATTTTGGTTGTACTTTTATTAATAGCCTAAGCATGAACACTGAAAATCACTAATAAAAGATGCAAGAAGTAAAGCTTCTAACCATGTTCATGTACTCTGTTTCTATTAAAGTTCTTTACCAACTTATACAAAATTCAATGGCTACAATGAAAGTGCTTTAAATGGCATAAGTCTATAATTTACATGCAGCCTTGGTGTTACTCAGTTCCTACAAAACGGGCATTTATCTTAATATGTGTATATCCATCAGTGTTGTAAGTCAAGTTCACTGTTAAATCCTGTTTACAAAAATCTGGAGCTATTTGCTATAATTCAAGCAAAGTCCAACCAGTGATATGGGATATGCAATGTGTTCAAAGTGGAATTCCCCAGACAAAACAGTTGAAACTAGAAATGCAGTGTCTGTCCCCCACACCTGTACTGACGAAGGTACACATTATAAAGTTTAATTGCTACATGTAGTGAATATGAACAAAATAAAAAGTGTACCTGATCAAACATTAACCTATTCCTATTAAGATACATTTTATCAAGGCATATTCATATGTATTTGTATATTAATGTATGTTACCAAAAGTTAAGATCCAAACTGATAAATCTCAGAAGGTAATATGACTTTTATATCATTTGGGCAAGAAAAGTGTATAGATAGATAGATAGATAGATAGATAGATAGATAGATAGATAGATAGATAGATAGATAGATAGATAGATAGATTTCTAGAGGAAGTATAGTGAACTAAAAACAGTTCTGTGAAAGCAGATCTGACAGCTGCATCGCAGCCCAAGGAACTGGTGAGTAGATCAGTTCCTTGAAAATCTAAGGATAAGGAGAGGAGGAGAGATCACCCACAGATGCTCTGGATAGCTACTGCTTCTTGTGAGAACATCATAGAGCAACAGTTTTCTGCAGGTATGAATACTGAGTGATTAGCCATATTGTTAGCAACTGCAGCAGAACCTTTTAAAGCACAGTAAGTTTGCAAATCTTACTTTCTGATTGCTTTGGGAAATGACCTATTATCCATTTTAAAATTAGTAAAGACCTTTGGCATGACAAGTTTGAAAAATCTTCATTGGGTTAAGTTTACCTTCAACTCTGAACAAAAGAAAAGTTAATTATAAGGTTAAGAGCTTTAAAAATTTGAAATAAACAGCAAAACGTTAAATATGATTTTGATTTAGAAAGTGATAAATAAACTAAAGTTCCAGATAAATTTGAAATATTGAAACTTTTACGATCAAAATTTGGAATTAATTTTACAGAGCAAACAGCTTTTGGTAGGAAATAGATCTATTTGGTTTTGGGAAGACATAATAGAGATAAGTAATTTCAGGATTTAAAAACTGGACACTAGCAGGGTCTAAAGAATTAAGATTTAATACTGTCTATGCAATAGGACAAAAACAGAATAAATCAAATTCTGTGACAATATTTGAATGAAATAAAGATTAAGACTATTAGAAGATACAGGGAGGAATATAAAGTTGGTTTATTTGATCAAGGTTCAAACAAAATATGTTTTTAGTTTTGACAATTTTTTATGGAGTTTCTGCTTGCACCAGGACTGAAAAGATGATGCTTTATGGATTTGGTTATTGATAAAGAATGAGATATGGGATGAAGATATAATTGTTTGCAATCACAAAACCAAGAGTTATTAAATTTGTTTATACATGTGATGAAAGTTGGAAGTCATTTCTTTATGTATTTCTTCTCTCTTTTATGTTATATTTCTTTTTCTTCTCTTTCTTTTTTCTTTCCCCTTTCAGCTTTTATCTTTTCTATTTCTTTTTCTTTCTTGAAGATTAGTTTGATTTAGACTTTACTGTTGCAATCAACATTCTTAATAAAATTATATATAAGAAAGAAGAGAGAGAAAGAGACAGTGTGTCAGCCCACAAACTTGTTTGTATTTAATCACTAGGAGACAAATTCCATTCAAGGAAGTTCTTAAAGTAATTATTTTTAAAACAGAAAATTCATAAAAGATTTTTTTTAGTGAATTTTGTGATAAACATATAGGCAGTCCTCATTTAGCAACCACAGTTGGGACAGGCAACTCAGTTGTTAAGCAAAGCAGTCATTAAGAGAAACAATGACTGGGCTTATGATCTTACCTCAACTTTCCCTTACTTTACAAACCTGTGAAAGTTGTAAATGTAAGGTTTGGTCATAAAATTACTTTTTCGTCACTGTCATAATTGTGAGTGGCCGCTAAATGAGGCAGTTGCTAAACGAGGACTACCTGTACTTTCCAAAGAGAAACCATAAATGTAAATTGAGAACTGATGTTGATGTTGACTGCTATGTTTATAGGAAACATCTGGACTATGTATAGCTTAAACATAGGAAAAGAGCAAGCCAGTTTCAATTTTGTGATCCATTTGCAATGCTTTATTTGCAGTGTAAAAAGTACAGGGACCAGTTTACAGACCAAAAGAAGCTCATTTATGAAGAAAAACTGGAAGCTAGTGAACTTTTCAAGGACAGAAAAGCTTTATATCCAGCCAGGTAATGAACCAGTCTGGTAATTTTGCTGAGGTTGCAACATAATACACCTAGATTGAGAAGGAAGAAATTTGCCAGAAAATCCTATCCATCTTTTTTTGGGGGGCACAGACTGCCATTGTCAAGCCATTACCAGTTTAAAGATCATCAACATCCTTCCTTGAGAATACACAGTAAATTAATTAATTAGTGCTCTAATAACCTAGTTCTTCCATGCTTTGATAGCTGGAACATTGATATTTAACTTGGTTAGGCACTACCAAAAGCCTGCTAACTAGATTATTAAGCGTGGATGCTTTGTAGGTTAAAAATGGATGGTGTTTAATCAATCTGTTCTTTAATGTTCTTACTTGGTTAAACTCATGTATGAAATAGCAAGTTTTGGTTTGGAGAGTAAAGATGCTGATAGGCTGCCTTAACATGTTAACATTTTTAAAATGTTAAACTGCCCACTCAGGTAGGAGCAGAATCCCACCATAAAACAGTGCCTCCAATTCCCTGATCTTTCATGCAGTCCAAAAACATACCATGGTGGATGGTATTGAATTCACTGAAAGGTTTAACACAAAGACCCAAGATGGATACAGACTCCCCATTTATGTCCTAAGGACCTTCTCCAGGATGATCAATGCTGTTTTCATCCATATTTAGGACTGAATGGGAACTGAAAGGGAGCAGAAAATCAGTTTCTTCTACTGTAGTATCCATGTTTTCAACAACATTCCCCAGAAAGAGAAAGTTGGAGACTGGGCAGAAATTTTACAGTACAGTGAGATTGAGGGATACCCTCTTCGAGAGATGGTGCAGCACCACTTTTTTCAAGGCAGGTGGCATCTCAGTCTCCTTTAAGTAATACATATCCCACCTGGCTGCCCAGGTGGGATCTACAGGTAGAAGAGCATGTATCCATATCCTCAATTCATATAAGAACCAAGGCATCAATCTGCCTCTCTCACACCACACACAGACCACCAACCCTGCCAATTTGGATTCCAGTTATACACAAATATGATTACCTGTATCCACAAAGAAACATGCCACAATGTGTGAGCTGTCTTCTTTATTCCTTGCATTTCAATCAGAGAATAAAGATGTTAAAGTCCCTCTCTCTTTATTGGATCAGTAGCCTGGCAAATCTTCCTCTGACGATCGATTGATGGATTGATTGGTTCAATTTATATACTGCCTTTCTCTGGAGACTCAGGGCAGCTTACAATGCGTTAAGCAATAGCCTTCATACTTTTGAATATACCTGCTTAGTAGGGCTTTTGGCCCCCCCAGGCGGTGTTCTTTTTTATACAAAGTCAGTTTATTGCCCCCACAATCCGGGTCCTCATTTTACCTACCTCAGAAGGATGGAAGGCTGAGTCAACCTTGAGCCTGGTGAGATTTGAACTCACAGTAGTTGCAGGCAGCTGGCAGCTAAGTGCTACTTTAACAGCACTTAGTCCACTGCACCACCAAGACTCTTATTGTCTGTAGCTTCCAGCCATCATCCACCAGTTGCTTTCCAGGAACTCTAGAAGAGCGACTTCAGCTACTAGACTGTCATGGTTCCAATCTCAGCCCTGAGCAATGCACATACCATCCACTGTCCAATCTTTATCCATTTCTTTCACTAGTTTATATAAGGATGCAACAAATAGTGCAACGTGAAGAAAACCAAATATTAAATCTCTTTTTAATATATATATAAAATATAAGACTTGTTCATATATTGCCTGCTCTCCCCATTCCCACCAGGTTTTTCCCAGTCTTAAAGTTGTTTTTGTACATTGCCTGACAGTTTTTATCTTATCAGTTTCTTAAACAGGCAAAAACATGTCTCCATTTTTTTGGATCAATCCAAGATAACATTCTTTGTTTCAGACAGTGGATGTTGCTTAAGGAATTGGTGCATTGTTAACATTCTTTTACCTCATTTGGAAACAAAATTATCTAATTGATAAAGACAACAAGAAAGAGTTTTGCAATTTATAAGAAATAATTGTATGAGAAATATGATATATTGCAAGTTAAGGTTAATTTAATGCTTGTGGTGGTAGCTGAACTACTGTCTGTTTTCTTAAAAGTGTTCTAGGATAGGCACTTTCTGTAGGTTCTTCCAGAGTTGTGAACTAAAACTCCCATTATTGCTTGCCATTAGCCGTACTGGCTGAGGTTGATGGGAATTAGGCCAAAGTACCTGGACAACAAGTGCTTATCTTTTCTATCAAGATTGAGGAAAAGTTACCACAGAAGGAGAAAATGCTAAGAAAATGAGTACCATTACGTATTTACCTTTACTAAAAAAAAAAAAACATTTCATTTCTTTATTTGACAACATAGAATTGCAGTTTATTGCAGTTAAGGTTCAGAATTTGAAAGCAGAGTCTGTTGAGTTTGGAATTAATTCCCATAGAAGATAATATATGTACCTCAGGATTGAGCTGTGGAGTCCTTGGTTGGTCCTGACTTTCGTTGTTTGTTTGCAGATGTTTCATTATTCGACTATGTAACATCATCAGTGCTGGTGAGTGTAGAGTTTGCTCTCTATTTATATACAGTAGCTTGTCCTGCCAGTGTTGGTGGAACTGTGGTTTTCTCCTTGGTAGTTCCTTGATTGTTCCTCTGAGGTACAGAATTCTCATGGAAGGGGGGGGGGGACCACACCCCCACCAACAATGGCAGGGAAGCTGCTGCATATAAACAGGGAGCAAACCCCACACTTGCAGCATTGATAATGTTATCTAGTTGGGTAATGAAGTGTCAGCAAGGAAACAAACAAGTTCAGAGAGCACCAAGGACTCCATACTTGAAATTGATTGAATTTACCCCGCTTCTCTGGTTAACTGTAGCCATGATATTTCTTGGTGACCTGCCATCTAACCCTGTTTAGGTTTTTGAAAACAGTCAAAGATAACATAGCAACCATCCAGCCATGCAGTGCTGATCTGCAGGCTAAAGATTGTTAAGAAGACCTAGAGTATTGCATGTGTATCTGAGTTTTGATTATATTTATGTTTCTTTTACTTAAGTGTTGGACAGCCTTTCCAGGGGGCTTATCTTGAAATCAGTAAGAACCCCAAGTACAAGAAACTGAAGGATGCTGCTGAAGAAAAAATTATTATTGCTGAAGTAGTAAACAAAGTTAATAGAGCAAATGGAAAGGTAAAATCATTTCTACGTGGGAAAAGATTGGTACATGTAAAATATTTTCTCCAAACTTAGACATCCGATAGAGCTTTGTTCTTCAAAGTTTTCTTGTATTCTTTGGGTTTTGATCCCCAGAATAAAGGAATGGCAACAATTATTTCATTTAATAGTTTATGTTTTTAACGTTATATGCAATTCTCTTTCTTCTTAGTGTGTGTTTAGGGTGGTGATTATATGAGTGCTATAGTTAACATGTAAACAAGTCACACCTAATAATTCATCTTATTCCTGGATAACTATTTCCTTACAGTAATCTATAACCCAAGTAATTTATTTTTATTTAACAGGAAACATAAGAATCCAGCTTTATTTCCTGAACTGTATCATCTTCCTCTTTAGTTAATTTAAAAATGTTTGCACAGAGACATTAATACATTGGCAGTTAATATTTTTGAATTTGCAGAAAAGTAATCACATTCATTCTTTTTCAGTGCACAGCTAGGATTTTCTTGCTCACAAAAAACAATCTCCTACTTGCTGATCAGAAATCGGGGCAAATCAAGACAGAGGTTCCTTTGGGGGATGTCACTAAAGTGTCCATGAGCTCTCAAAGTGATGGTTTCTTTGCTGTGCATCTCAAAGAGGTAGGAATAACATCAGTGACAATAGTAATAAAGACCTGGCAATTATAATCTTACAGAGTAAAAGGGCAGGGTCCTTTTCATTCATCCAAGAGACTTGATCCATTTGAATTTTTTTCAATACCTGGATTAATTGTCTTTTCTAGGGATCTGGAGCAGCTGGAAAGGGTGATTTCCTGTTCAGCAGTGATCATCTGATTGAAATGGCCACAAAGCTCTACCGCACAATGCTTAGCCAAACCAAGCAGAAGCTCAGCATTGAAATATCTGATGAGTATGTTTGGATTTGTCTGATTTAAATAGTTTCTATTAAAAAAAAATTCTACATAAGTTAAAATCAAAGCAGGGAAATCATGTAACAAGAACATTTCATCTGAAAATAAATTAACATTTTTAATGTGAAAATGTAGTGCTGTTTATCACAACTGCTTACCACAAAAGTCATGGGGAAACACAGCTACAGAAGTAGGAGTATTATAGATATCATATAAGGAAAGCCTCTTCTATACACCCATTTCTTCTCTCTGTTTAGTCTCATTAGCACTGAAAACCATGATAGGCAATTTTGTGCTTTCCAAATACTTTGGATTTTGACATCATCCCTAGTCAGCATGGGAGTTTAGAAGGGAGTTAAAGGTTGCCTATCTCCGTAGAAAATTCAGTAGTCAATTGTGTAAGCCCTTTTTCGAAAACTATTCTTTTAACAAAGGAACTTTCTTATCCATTTATTCCCTTTTCTGGCAATACTAAATATGCAATAGTGGCGAATATCTATAACTTGGGTGTAGGATTGAGGATGGAGTTTCGTTCCCCAAGCTTGCGGGTTGGTTTCCGAATGTTTCATTACCAGGTGTAACAAAACATTCAGAAACCAACCCACAAGCTCGGAGAACGAAACTCCACCCTCAATACTAAGTATATTCTGGCCTACCTGGTCATAAGTCGAGGACTACCTGTAGTTGATTCTGTAGTTGCATGAATAATTTGTCTTGAATAAGGGAAGATAAAGTCAAACCCTCAAGTTAATCATGAGAAAATCTAATTATTTTGTCACTTTCCCCCTAATTTATTGTTATAATTACTTTCTTGTGGAAAGTATTCTAGCACACTGAGACCTACAAATGTCCAGTTAGCTTATTTTGGCATGAGCTGAAATAAATGGGTATTCAGAGGGGCAGCCAGTTTTTAATGTCATAATAAGGGAGAAATTAATTGATTAAACTTCATTTAATGACTTCTATATTCAAAGAACTGAAGTATTATACTTTAAATAATGGACAAAAATGAAATATAGCAGAATTTTACTCATGCTTCACATTTTAGCATTGCATGATACAGATGAAAAATGACAAAACAGAAGCAGTTAACAGGTTCCCTTACCTAGTATTTAGTTTTCAGCTGTGGTGCAGGAGAAAAGGCTGTACATGAATACAATTTACCCACAAAAGAAAGAAAAAAACCCCCACATAAATAACTGTAGGAGTCAGTCTTTAAGTTAAATGATAACTCTATTTTTATGTATTCCCTTCAGATCATGCATTTAAATCTAATCTTATGAACCATCAGGTTACATCTTTGCAGAGGGAAGTAAAAGAAGCTGAGGAACAGCAATTTCCATTTGTCTCTGACATGCAAAATTTATTTAGTATTTATTTAGTAAAATTTATTTGCTATAGAAAAGGCTATATAAGCCAATAGATTTTGGGGAGATGTGCATTTGGAAGAGAGATTTTTTTAAATCTCAAAGTAGTAATTTACAATTGCATTTCAAAACATTGTTTTATCAAGTTGGGAAAAATACTGTTCTTCATATAGAAGAAACTCAGATTTGTTGATGTTTTTGACCAACTGTAGAATTTCCTGTACACCAGGCTTTTGGTCCAGTCACAAAAGTGAAAACAGAATATGGCATCTGCCTTTTTCCAATGCATGCTTCATTTTTATTTAAGTCCTGTGAAACAGCACAATGGGTACATCACCCAAATGTATCCCCATTCTTTCCCCTCTACAGAGAGAAGTGGGACATGAGAAAGAATAGTATAATATCATTCATGTATGGCTACCACAACATAATTCACCTTTATCACAACACTACAAAATGTTGCCTTTTTAGCCCTTGCAGTAAGAAGCCAAAAATAAATAGGACTTTCCCTGAAAGCAGCTAAATGATTGGCAGAACGAAGTATTTTTCCACAAAGAGCATAATTAACCAGTGAAATTCCTAATTGTAAAATGTGGAGATTAGACAAATCCAAGGAGCATAGTATGATTAGCTTACAAATACTGATATTTCTGTACTATTGCCAGAATTAAAACAGCATGTTCTGAATGTCATTTGCTCAGATGCTAGCCTTCCCAGAGACGTTTAGTTAGTCATTGTGGGAAATCGGAAGCTAGATTATGTGTGGCCAGCAATTTTATGGCGGGTCACTTGAGGTGAAGGGAAACCAATGATCTAATGTTGATGGGAGGCAGCATTCTAGAGCTGGATTCACTGAGGCTTTCTCTTGGCAACCCTGTTCAAAACCTCTACTCTTCTGCTGCTAATGGGAATACAGACAGTACAGCAATCTTGAACAGGTGGAGGACTTCTCTGATGTGATGGAGCTAACTGGAAACATCTGTACTTCAAGCTTCTAGTGCACTATGATTTTTGATAAGAATTGGGCTGTAAAGACCACAGCCTTATCTTGTTTTGTTAAAAAATAAACTCATCCTGAATGAAGTGAGGATGGGGGGAGCTTATGTAGGAAATTTTTGTTAAAAAAAATATTCAATAATAGAAACCTCTGGTTACATGAGGACATGCATTTTTTTAAGGAAAATTTACAGTTAGTGCAAAACTATTTTTTAAAGACATCAGCTTAGACATATACTCTTAACATAGTATTACAGGAGAAAATGTCTCTTCTTATTTCTTTTTTGTTCTTAAGGATTTGTGTTTTTCAGGTTAAGCATAGAATTTAGATTATCCACAGCAGTTTAGGTAGCTGTATTAGAAAATTTACATGTTCCCTGACTCATTTTCTCTACTACTTTTGGAAATGTTGGTTTTCATTTCCTTAATACTATTCCTGATGTTCTGTCTGTCTCACTTTGCCTAATGGCGTTGGTTCTACTGGGGGGCAATTATGAAAAATAATTGGAAACAAAGTGTACAAAAAGAAAACTACAAGTAGTTCTCAATCTATGACCATTTGGACAGCGACTGTTCCAAACTACAATTGCACTGAATAAATAGTGGTTACAACTGGTCCTCCAAATTCCAGCCATCCCAGCACCCCTGTGGTCGCAGGATTAAAGTCTGGTTGCTTGGCAACCCATTCATTCTTACACCAGCTTGCAATCACATAATCACCATTTGCAATCCATTCTGCTGGCTTCATCAGAAAGTCAATGAGGAGCCAGCAGAGAAAGTCACAAATCACTGGGCTAAGTCTCCCCCACCCATGCCTCTACCTCCATCCCCTTTTTGCTCTGACCAGCCACTTGTGCACGCTCCATTACCCACGTGGCACTTCTCACATATTCTCCCTAACCCTCTCTGATTCATGCTGTGTCTTTCATGTATACCCTTCATGCACTCTCCCTTGTACACCTGTGGTCACACCACTTTCACCCCTTTGCTCCTTTCCTCGCAGCAGCTACCTACCTGCCTGAAAGTCTGGGACTTGAAACTTCCTGCAGGCTTCCTACAGACTTTATTATAGGAAGTCAAGAGGAACATGCCTTGCCTAATGTTCATGGGATTCAATTAATGGCAGCAACTGGGCCTGCAGGAATTGCTGTCACTTACCAATTCGGATATACTTTATAACTGCATCCCTTAGTGGTGAAAATTCCAGTACTAATTTTTGTTGTAAAGTCAAAAGCTACCTATATTGTGGCATGAGGTGCTCTTAGTTCCTATTTTATTACTAATATAAGAAAATTTGTGAGCTATCAACATCTGCTTTTTCTTTGCTGTTACACCTAAATGTGGTGGACACATTCCTTAACTACTCCCTGTGTTTTTGCTTTTTCCAGGTTCCTGGTTCAATTCAGGCAGGACAAAGTATGTGTAAAATTTGTACGAAGCAACCAGAAAAATGGCAACATCCCCACTTGCAAGCGAAAAAATAACAGACTTCTTGAAGTTGCAGTACCATAGTAATACACATCCGTATCTTACATGGACTCAGTTCCTGCAATGGTGCAATTTTATCCATGGGAGGGAATTTTGTGGAATCGCGAAGAGCATTCTGGCAGTGGCAAAGAGCTTTTTGGAAAGCTGTCACTAAAAGATGCAACTAATCTTTTCAAGGCACACGTTTTTAATTTTCATATGATAACTTTTGGTTGATATATACATTTTTTTGGCTTCTGACAGTATAATATGAACAGGCAATTTTTTTTCTAATTCCTTTGTTGTTGTTTTTAATTTCTTAATGCTGCATGTTACAAACCCTAAGGCTTTTATGGCCATTCTTGATCTTAAATTAGAACCCTGCCTTACCAGCTGTTTAGGTTGTCAGAATAGCTGGATGGTGATCCCTGTGTCGTTTTTCTACGTCTTGGGATTTGTTCCGGGGTAAAACTCAGTCCAAAGCATTAATAAAAAAGAAACATAGGAGCAACTGACAGATTCTGAGACTGAAAGCTATATTATTAATTGCAAACAGCATTAAGCCATGTGTAAAATGATTTTAATGGAACATAGGCCAGGAAACTCTAATTCTGCAAAGCAGAACATATGTGTGATCATATATGCAACATGTCTGCATATATACTTTTTTTTTTTTTTTTTTTTTTTTGCAGTGGAAAAAAGCCAATGGTACTGCATTTTCTAATTGGGAACTTTTAATGAGTTTACAAAAGGAAGGGCGACAATAACCATGTAGTTCAAGGCATGGTTTTTGTTTTGTGTGCTTCCTCCTATTCCCACTTTTAATATAACTTTAACTATAATTCTAAAACATGCCATTGTCTGCATGGGAAAACAGAGGGTAAGTAATTTAAACTTGTTGAATGAAGGGTGCGAATACATGTTGTACCATGTGCAATAAAACATTCATACAACTTGTGAAAATTATTTATAATAATATCTGTAGGTAATAAAAAATGGTTGGGACAGGCTGAGTGTTCATTGTTATAAGGGCTGACATTAGCTTCACAATATGCTAAGTTTGTTCTCTGGATCTACACTACAGTTATCACTTCGAAGAAAATAATCATTTGGGAGGGACAAATATACATTTGATGTTAATGATAAATAATTGTAATATTGTGCTATTTGGTACTCTTGTCATAACCATATTTTTATATCTCAATTGGTTTTATATACGTAAGTTGGTGCGCCTGATATGTAAAGTGTGCACAGAAGCACTTTACAATCAAGAACTGCATTCTAAACTTTCCAAGGACCAGTTGCATCTTAAAGAATTGTATGAGCCAGGAGAATTAGCCAAAAGCATTGATTTTTTGAATGTTGTTTTCAAGTGTTTTGGTAGACATTAGATAAAGGAGATGGCTGAATGTGTTTTGTATTGTTCATGTAAGAATGATTTTAGATCTGTTGTATTCTCAGTCTGGTTAAGAATTTGCCTTCAAGGAGAGATTACTACCAAGAAGTGTGATGCTAAACAGCCCAAGTTTAAATAAAAAGAAGCTTTGAAGCAATTATTATTTGTGATTTTCACTTAGGGTATTTATCAAATATCAGATATATAGCCATGAATGCAGGGGTAAGTTTCTCCTTATGTGAAAATGACTTTTACTGATGGAATGACATTGGACAAGACTGTGAGAGGGATCTTGGAGTCCTAGTGGACAATCACTTAAATATGAGACAGCAGTGTGCTGCAGCTGCTAAAAAAGCCAATGCAGTCCAAGACTGCATTAACAGAGAGATAGAATCAAGCTCATGTGTAGTGTTAATGCCACTCTATAATGCCTTGATAAAACCACACTTGGAATACTGCATCCAGCTTTGGTCGCCACAATGTAAAAAGGATGTTGAGACTCTAGAAAGAGAAGAGCAACCAAGGAATTTAGGGGACTGGAGGCTAAAACAGATAAAGAATAGTTGCTGGAATTGGGTATATCTAGTTTAATGAAAAGAAGGAGTTGGGATGACATGATAGCAGTGTTCCAATATCTCGAGTTGCCACAAAGAAGAGGGGAGGTCAAGCTATTCTCCAAAGCACCCGAAGGCAGGACACGAAGCAATGGATGGAAACTAATCAAGGAGAGAAGCAACCTAGAACTAAGGAGAAATTTCCTGACAGTTAGAACAATTAATGGAATGACATGCTTCCAGAACCCTCCAAAACTGGACATTTAAAAAAAAAAAATTGGACAACTATCTGCCTGAAATAGTATAGAGTTTTCTGCCTGAGCAGGGAGTTGGACTAAAAGACATCCAAGGTCCCTTCCGACTCTTATTCTGTTACTCTGTTAAGACATTGGTTTATGACATTGGTTGAAATTAGTGCCTTTCAGATGTTACTAAATGCCATCTGGCCTCCCTAGAATGAATTGTGGCCAAAATTATAGGTGTTACAGCTGACCATCTGAAAAATAAAAATCTTCCATATTCTGAATTAGAGCTAGAGCTGAATTTAGACATTTACAGATGCAATGTAGACAGACTTACTCAAAAGCACATGGAAATGATCTTTGAAGCAAAAATTATTTGTTTCATTGCTATTGTGATAATTATCTAGATTTTATCTCTGGGATCTGTTTGCTTACCTACTCACCTACACAATACTATTCCAATTTTCTCTCTCTCTGAACACACACACACACACACACACACACACACACACACACACACACGGGGAGAGAGACTTATATAAAGGAAGCATTTATTTTTCTAATGCTGCAATATCAGTCGTTTAGCTGTATTAAGAGCACATCCTCTGGTTGTCAAATTCCATGCATTACGTAGATAGTTCAAAAAAATATTGCCTGAAAATTTTAGCTTTGTCATACGATTATGTGATAAAAGAGGCAGTTTATAAATTTCAGATAGGCGGGGGGAGGATAGTTCCTGCATCTCTTGAAATGTGTTGCCTGTTCCCCATGTGTCCCATCTACTTACAATATATTGATGGCTTTGAAAAAGATAAAAGACATTTATAGGCCATCAGAGAAATACGAGAGAGAGGTAAGAATTTTTTCCCCTCTAGAATCTATTTCAATGCTTGCTGCAGTAAGAAAGTAAAACAAATGTTCTTTGCGAGGGGAGCTGAAAAAGCTTTGTTCCTTTAACCACAGCATTGGAAGCTAATCAGCTGAAAAGCCGGAAAAAAAGCAATTAGCTTAATGTGCTGAACCTCTAGCAGCTGAGACAGTTTGTAAGGCCTGGTGGGATAGTAAGTCCAGTTGCAGCGAGCAGCACATTGGCTGGGGTCTGCTAGTAGCTGGTGCAGAGAAGGTGTTGGGTACTAAGAGCCATGATGCCAGGCAGCAGTACTGGCTCCTAGCTAGGCTGGAATCGGTTCCTGGGAGCAGCGCATGGTGAGATGGTGATCAAAATTCCCAGAGTTCCCTAGGTCCTCCGGATCAGAGTTCCTGGCCCACGGCCTAGATGCGTCATGCGCTGGCCATGGCCATGCCTAGTTTAGCAAAGGGTGACAGTCCCGATACTCCACAGGATGACATGAGTTTGACACCCCTGCTCCAGATCTTGTTAATCCTAGGAAGGCTCATAGAAGAGCTACAGAGTTCTCCATAGATGATCAGGACAGGAGGAGAAGGCAGCAAAGGCCTGGGCTCCATAGAAGTCAGGTTGGGAAAGGGGTTAGACTACCATCTTGTAAGCATATTGCTACCATAGTGAACTGCTAGGTTCATGAGATTTATCACCCTATGGCAAATGGCTATGCTTCTTCCTAAGTCAAACCTAATAGCCAGGACAAAAAGTAATATGAAGTGAATTAATTACTACAGTTTAAATAAACTGCTAAATCTATCTTGCCTGGTTGGACTATACAAAGACATCTTTTCAAGGCTTGGAAGACAAAATATCAGCGGGAGATAGGATTTTTTTAAAAAAGCACATTGCACTATGCAAGGCACACTGACACATCCGTATCTTAGTTTCTCATTGAAATTTCCAATCAAGTTTTCAAACTACACATGAACATATCAGTGTTACTGTGGGAATTGATAATGTACATGTAGCAATAATTTCCAAAATCTGTGTGTGTGTGTGTGTGTGTGTGTATGTAGGGGAAGGGTTAAAGGATTTAAATTGTACCATACACATGAATCAAACATGCTCACAATATAGGAAGAGGCTCTTTGGCTTGTGGGATGAAAAGTGATAATAGAATATACTTGCATCTCATCCTTCTTACTCAGCAGCACTGTTTGCCATAAAGAAACTATTGAAGTAGGGAAAGCAAAGATACTTCCTTCACATTCCACCCACTTGACCAACTCCTAAACAATCTGGCTGTCCTTAGTGGAAATCCTGTGAGTGCCAAAGGGACTGGCCTGTGTAACTAGATTTACTTGAGTGACATTCCATTGGGTCTCTCTACAGGGTTCATGAAGAGAAGCTGATAATCCATGGTGGCTCAGCCTTTCTGCGTGTTCTCCCATCTATGGAATGCTTAAAGACTGGGAAAAAGAATGGATTTTGGGAATCCATGGGAACCCACTCACATCCTTTCCTTCATAGTTAATGTGCCGCAAGAGACTAGTGCTTCCATGCTGTCTTTTTTTGCTGACCTCAGCTAGCCTCTGCGGCTCTGAGGGAGAAGTGAGTAAGCTTGTTTCTGGCAGCCACCAAGGCAAACGCTGCAAATCAGCTACAATTTGCTTGATCCATTTCAGTGAGTGGCTTGGGGTAGCCCAGTGAGCTTTGCGAGGTTTGGCCAAAAGAAAAAGAGGCCTCATAATGGGAAGGGAGATTTTGCACATTCCTGCAGGAAAGGCTGGCAATCTCTCTTTTCCCACAGCTCCTCATCAATTGTGGTGGGAAGTCCAGTGTGTTTTCTATGGATTATAAATCCTGCAATAAATTCTGACATGTAATTCTAAAACGCTGCTTTATGTTTTAGCCATCTGACTTTCATTATAGGACATGCCATTTGGCTCACTGGTTTTAATTTTCCATTTCCGTTTCTAAGAGCTGGCCTGATGGGTATATTGGGATGGAGATCCTATCAAACTCCTACTGCTTCTGTTGAAGGCATTCAGATAATACAGTTTTGAAGTGTTATAGTTCCCATTTATGGATAAAGGAATGCAACACAACCATAGGTCATGGCTACCCGGTACGTTTGCCAGATTGCTTCTGCTCTAGCTGAAAAAAATATATGAAGGCAAACAAGCCTGCAACCTTGATATGATACAAAACAAAAATGACATTGTTCTACAAATTTGGATGCAGACTTGTGATTTACTGTCTGTGCAGTGAATTTGGCAGACGACAAAAGTTTGGATGTTTTCTGTAACGCCAGCTTTGGCAGAAATGACAGCTGCCAAACGTTTCCTGTAGCACCTAAAAGTCTGTCTATTTTTGCTTTGGGGAATTGTGCTGACTTACAACTTTAGGCGGATGAAGGATTAGTGAAGTATGCTGGGTGGCACAGCTCAGCAGCTCCATCCGTGGCTCAGATTCTGAATATATCCATATGGCAGTCTAAATTTGTGAGCTCAGAAAATAGGCCGGAGCTCCCCAAAAGTTATAATTATCCAGAGCAGACAATTTTTAAACAGAATATCCCCTTGGAAGGATGAACTAAGTTGGAAATAAGATTAGTCACCCTCTCTTCTAAGAAAACTGGGAAGATAATTGCCCTGTTAACATTCAAGCGGAATTTCTCAAACTGAAAAGGAAGACTGGGACATTGCTATTATAGTTCCCTTACGCAGAAGGTCAAAGGGGCAGTCTCTATTGTAGTTACAGACTTTGGAAGGAAATCCTCCAAGAATTACATTCATAGATGTCTCCCTTTAGATGTTACCTGTCTCCCCTCAATCCCGACTCATTCCCAACTGTCATAGCCACAACTTGGAAACTTGAAGTTGGAATTGTGATCGTTCTGAAGCTTTCATGACATCCCATAACAGGAGGAGAGAAGATTATGCCATCACTCTTCTTTAGCTGGTATTGCTCTTATTTTCTTTTTGTCCCTCCAATGACCCCAAGTGTTCATTCAGCACAGTGAAATAAATCAATGTTCATATTCCACAAGCAGCCACTTCCCACCACCATTTGGAGACCTTGACTAAAATGATTACACAGAGTGCAAAAGGAACAGACAGAGGAAGATATGGTGGTGACAATAACAGTATATTGAGGAATGATTTGAAGTTCTTATTCTTTCCTTTTTATATTTCCCAAAAGAGAATTTTCCCTCCAAGTGGAATGAGAGACCATTTAAAGAATCACAGAGCTATGTGTGCTACTGCTTTTTTTAAAAATCAGTTTTAATGAGAATGTGATTATTGAATGTCGATTTCTGAAGCTTTTTGCCAGCTCAACCACTTTGAGAGGGACAGATTTAGGTCAGTGATAAAATATATTTTTCACATACAAGTCAGTGTTCATCAACTCCTGAAAGGGCTACAATTCAATAGTGGGATAGGTTAAATAATGCTTTCTGTTGGGGACATTATTAACAAATGGTTGAGAATCCTACAACATAATAGAATGGAACAAAACCTCAATTTTTCATGGATTAGAGGAAAGCTTCTTTCTTCTTATCAAAGCTGAGTGTTACCACAGCCTGTTCAATTGTCCAGTGTGACAAATATGAAGCAAATGTGAATCAACTATGAGGTCAGAACCAAAGAATGAACTGCTGCTCTCTGTTCCTTAACATCCCTGGAAACTATATCCCTTTGCTCCAGATGTTCCGCATCTCCAGTGGAGAAATGTGCAGGGTTGAATTTTTGTTTGAAATAGATTGTTGATAGTCTCCTGAGACAGTTTGTGACAAACTGTGTCATAAAAATGTTAAAAATAGCATGACTATTCATTGCTAAAGCAAAAGTTCCCACAATTCAGCTGTCTGGGAAAATTGCTGAACTTTCTTTTGACACAGTGTGCTGGTTCTCTGCTCTTGCAAGCTCTACTCATCCTCAATTGCTTGTTTATATACACATTTTTTAGCCTCTTCAAATCGTGGCCTGTTTGACTACTCCAGGGATATTAAAGAACTATCCTATATTTTAAGTATAGCTACATACGCACAAATGAACAACGCTTAATTAAAGCCTCTATTTAAAACTGGATAATTACCGTTAGCTAATATTTTCCTAAATCCTTTTAGAGAAGAATGGAATAGAATAGAATTCTTTATTGGCCAAGTGTGATTGGACACACAAGGAATTTTTCTTCGGTGTATATGCTCTCAGTGTATATAAGGAGAATAAAATATATTCATCAAGAATAGAAAGATACAACACTGAGTGTTAGTCAAGGATATTAATAAGCTATCAAATCATACTAGGAACAAATAAAAACAATATAAATTGAAAGATACAAGCAACATGGTTATAGTCATAAGTGGGAAGAGATAGGTACTAGGAAGGAAGAGAAGAATAATAGTAATACAGTCTTAGTAAAGTATTTGACAGTGTTGTGGAAATTAGTTGTTAAGCAGAGTGATGGGCATTTGGGGAAAAACTGACCTTGTGTATAGTTGTTTTGGTGTGCAGTGCCCTATAGCCATGATGGTGAACCTATGGCACACGTGCCACAGGTGGCACGCGGAGCCATATCGGTGGGCACACAAGTACAGCTCCGGCGCACTTATTTTCAGAGCTTCTGGGCCCACCAGTTGGCAAACGGGCCATTTCTGGCCTCTGGAGGGCCTCCGGGGATGGAGGCCGTTTTCGCTCTCCCCAGGCTCCTAGAAAGGCTCTGGAACCTGGGGAGAGAGAAAAACGGGTCTACCGGGCCTACTGTGCCATCACATGCCAAAAGCGGGGGGAGCAAGGGGGTTGTGCATGAATGCGTGGGGTGCATAAAATTATGGGTGTGGGCACGCGTGTGTGTGAGACCCCCCTGTGCTCCCCCTGCTTTTGGCACGTGATGGCAAAAAGGTTAGCCATCACTGCCCTATAACGTCATTTTGAGGGTAGAAGTGGAACCAATTTATGTCCAGGATATGAGGGGTCAGTAGATATTTTCACAGCCCTCTTTTTGACTTGTGCAATATACAGGTCCTCAATGGAAGGCAGATTGGTAGCAATTGTTTTTTCTGCAGTTCTAATTATCCGTTGAAGTCTGTGTTTGTCTTGTTTGGTTGCAGAGCCAAACCAGACACTTATGGAGGTGCAGATGATAGACTCAATAATTCCTCTGTAGAACTAAATCAGCAGCTCTTTGGGCAGTTTGAGCTTCCTGAGTTGGCACAGAAAGAACATTTTTTGTTGTGCTTTTTTGATGATGTTTTTGATGTTAGATATCCATTTTAAGTCTTGAGATATGATAGAACCTAGAAACTTGAAGGTCTCTACTGTTGATACTGTGTTGTCTAGTATTGTAAGAGGTGATAGTATAGGAGATTTTCTTCTAAAATCTACCACCATTTCTACAGTTTTGAGTGTATTTAGTTCAAGATTGTTCTGGTTGCACCACAAGGCTAGTTGTTCAACCTCCCATCTGTATGCAGATCTTTGTTGTCTCGAATGAGACCAATCACTGTTGTATCATCTGCAAACTTCAGTATTTTAACAGGGGGATCTTTTGAGATGCAGTCATTGGCGTATAGAGAGAAGAGACATGAAGAGAGCCCTGGGGAGCTCCTGTGCTAATTGTACAGGTATCTGATGTGATTTTGCCTAGCTTCACCTGCTGCTTCCTGTCTGTTAGGAAGCTTGTGATCTATTTACAAGTGTGATCAGGTACATGGATTTTGCAAGGTACTCTGAAAGAATCACTCCAAATTTTTCTCCTCCCACTTTTGATTTTAGACTAACAGACAAGCCTTTGGAATGTTATAAGGCTGAAATCCAGTTCACATTCCAGATCTCCCACCTCTGTGAGAAAAGGATATAGGGAACTGTATTGTTGAAGTGATTTGGCCTAGAGAACACGAAGTGATATATTAGTGAAAAATTGCACCAAAGTCTCTCACATTAACATTTTATTTCAAGAGAGGAAATTAGAGAATGGGTCAAAAAGAAATTGGTAGAAAAGGCAGAAAATTCAGGCCTATCCAAAATATTTGAAAATATGTAACAATCCCAAAAGGAGATCCAAAAATCTAGCACTGAATCTTAGAAGTCATCTGCATGTTAATGGACAGTGTCAGAAACTATATTCGTGAAAGGTTTCTTCAGAAAAAGAAAAATTGGTCCAAATGAGAGCACAAGCATCCAGATAAAACAATTCCACATAGGATATCATTAATATTAATACTAAATTAATAAGTATATTTAAAGTAGGAAACCAGTTGTGGATTGTTTAGACTGTTGGAGCAGTTAAAAGACAGCTACGAATAAATCAAATGAATTCCTGTTTATATTTTAGGAAGGAAGTCTGAGGACATAGATGGAAAATGATGATAAGATATTAAATCTGAGGCAAAACTGAACCACTGAAAAGTATTTGAATCTAAGTAGCATCCAACTGAGTGCTTTAAATGAAATCAAATACAAAATGGCTGATCTTTCAATCAGTAGTTTAGAGACAAATATACAGGTTTCTAAGAAATGCTGGTAACAAGGTATGTAGGAAATTACAAGCAGCTGACTTAAATGTGCTTTTGTGAAATTGATAGAAAACATTATGAAAGATAAAATTACCAGGCAGCTGAAGGAAAGTCCTGAAGAAACATTAGCATGGATTTGTGGAAGACAAGTCCCATCCTATTAAGCATTTAAAATTTGTTGAGAACTTGAAGAAATCTGGAGGTGGAGGGAACCACCATAGTGGTAGGTATTCTCTACATGTGTTGGATTTGAACTTCAAGGGTTTTGCTAAATTAGGGAAGATTAGTATTGAAGTTGAAGACATCAAGAGATTGGTGAAATGTCCTGGAAGCAAATTAACTTTATCCCCTACCCTCCAAATTAAAAGAAAATGTCCTTTGGGCCTTGGATAAATGAAAGGAGATATTATTGCATCTGTTTTGTGTTCTCTACATAATCTGTTTCTCTGAGCACAAACCGGCAATCAGGCTGAACAAGAGAATTTAAATCACTATTGCTGACTCTGTATTTATAAAATGTCTTGTAGTTCCAGGCATATTATTTACGACTTGTTCTCTTGCAGATTCTTGTTAGAGTTTCCTGCAGTCCTCTGGAAATACATTTGTGGTACGATTTTATATGTTTTAACCTTCAGCTGACATTAGCTGCAGTTACTGAAGTCTTTGCCCTCAATGTGCTGAAACATTGATAACATAAAAGCATCATTAATCCAAGAGCAAAGCAATAAAATACACTCTATTAAATCAAAGCCCGCTTACAGAAATGCTGACCTCTCCATACCTTATGCAAATTAAGCAAACATTTCTATATTTACTGAGCACCAATCCATTTCTCTGATAATTTAGACACATAATCAATTATTTATCTTTTCATTTCATTAAATTAATATACAACCTTTTGTACAGGAGTGCAGGCTATTGCATAGCGTGCATCTTACCTCCTATTCTTCACTACTACAACCTTGTGAGGTGGCTTTATTGAGAGAGACTGGGCCAAAATTACCCAGGGATTTCCCTGGCTCAGAATATGTCTCTTAGCCAAACAGTTCAACAATAAGCTATGGGGTATTCTGTTCTGAGCAGAAGACCTAGTGCAGGGGTCAGCAACTCTTCCAGTTTTTTGGGGGGGAGCACAGCGCACCAGGAGGAGACTGTATGGCAAGGGGTGGGTTTTCTGGTCGGTTCCACAATGGATAGGACTTTCAGTTAGGACAGGTAGAGGAAAAAGGATGCTGCACTAGGAGGAGATTCTATGGTGGGGAAACTGGACTTCTGGTCAGCTCCAGAATTGAAGGGGCTTCCGGTTAGGATTTTGTGGCTCCTGGTGTTTTCTTTTCTTTAAGAAACGCGTCCAAGTGGCTCTTTGAGTGTTTAAAGTTGCCGACTCCTGACCTAGTGCCTCTGGATCACTGAAGCAGATCAACCGTGACTACAAAGAATGGCTTGACAAAGTTGCAACAACATGATCCAGGTGTCTCCAGTTGGTTCCTGAAATCCTGATTCTGATATCCTTGCTGGATAACAACTTCAATCTGCTTTAAGCTTGGTTGCAAGAAATGATCCTCTACTGGTCTCCAAAGTGTCACAATATTCTCTGCTTTACAGCTGAACCAAAAGGATTCAATTTACCCCACAATACGTGGTCAAGCCTCAGTAGGGTTCGGAGTCAACATGGCCTGTGTGTTAGCCTCCTCTGTAAATGGGGAAAATTCTCATCTTTGGAATGTGATGCTCCAAAGCAGGCAGTGTGACATATTGTCCATGCTTATTTCATATAAATACCAACAATGACTTCACCGTCATGAGGATGAATGTGGGACTAGGTTATGAAATATATAATGTGTAGAGGAGAAGAATATATATAGATACGTAAAAGAATAGAAATGAAATCAAGTATAAGATATGATCTATGTATATGAATATTTTATTATGGTTTTAATTGTTTTTGTAATTATTTGATAACTTAAAGTTTGTTTTAAAATTAAAAAAAACAAAATACAAAAGTAAATAGAAAAGCAGTGGGGGAAGAGAAGTGAGGAAAAGTTGAGAAAAAGAAAAAAAAGCTGTTGACTTCCGACTTTCTCTGTTGCAGTAAAATAAGGCATCAACATCAAACCACAATTTTTTGCTTTTTCATAATAATATAAATTAGCCATTTCTATAAGCATCTATCTATCTGATCGGTAAAACCCAAAATCAGAGTTTCATTTTTTTCCACCTCAAGCACAAAGTTCAGAAGTGGTCTCCATGTGGAAACAAAAGTACTTATATTCTTTTCTTTAATCAAAATAGTCAATTTAGCCATTTCTGCCAACTTCATCAGCTTCTGCAATCATTCATCTATAATGGGAATTAGTGTCCTTCCATTTTTGTGCGTACAATAGTCTTGCTCTGTCAACATATATAGGGTCAAAGTTGCAAATATATTTCTCCAAGTCTTTTTCCATTAGACCCAAAAATGAAGGGTAAGGCAGTTTGACAAATAATTCTAAACCATTCTTTATCTCCGAGCATTTAAATCAGATCACTTTTATATTACCCCATCCCTATTTCCTTCTTTTTTGAAGGCTGCTATGAAAGGGCATTACACACTGAAAAAAAATCCAGCAAGCAATACTTTGGGTACTGTTAAGCATCCTTTGACTTTATGTATCAAATCGTCTACCTGGCAAAACCAAAGAAAATCTAAATTCCCCTGAAAGGAGGAGTGCAGGGCGTATTTAGAACACCTTCAAGTAGGTATGAAAGAAGAAGGGAGCAAAGGTAAATGGGTCATTTTGTATTAACTGATTCCCCTAAGAAAATGGGTATATTTAAAAAAGAGAGAGAGAGAGAGCTTTAACATGGATTTTCAAAAGCTGCTTTTTTACAGGGAAGAGTCTGTTTTATTCGTTTTCGATTTGTTTGACTCAGCCGCTCCAACAATCTCAAGGCATCAACCAGCAAGATTTCAAGATTACTTCTTCTGCGTGAAGGAGAATGCAGTGGGTTATCATGTGTCCCCTTGTCCTTTTAACCCCAGCTGCTTTCCCAAGCTCTTGGAGGGGAACATTAGCCACATCCCCCCATCTTCCCTTCTCTTCCCAACAGATGGCCGTTGATTGGGCCAAGCAGCTTAACAGCTCTTGTTTGCTCACTATCTTCTCGTTTCCTTTCTAAGGTTAAAATAAATGATGGACAAAGGTACAACTCCAAATAAACATTTTCTATTAGTTGCGTTACCGTTAACAAATATAAACATAACTGCAGCTGTAAGCAAAAGCTGCTTTGCTCAATTAACCTTATATCAATGATCATGTATATTCTTTAATCTTTCCAATTAGCAAATGCGAATATATTCTGAATTCTCTTGTCCGTCCATCTGGAAACAGCAATAGGGGCTGTTTTAACGGTATAGCTATTTGAGATGCAGGAGGAAATGCTTCCTTTTTCCAGGGTCTGCACTGACCATTTCCCTCACATTCTGTAAATATGTTAAAGTGATTCTACTGTGTAAAAGCATATTCAAAAGTGGAGGGCACCTGTGCGCTAGAAGATAAGCTCCAGGAAGATCTTGACAAACTTGAGTTTTGTGTCCTAGCCCACAAGACACAGTTCAATCGTGAGAAAAGTAAGATCCTGCACTTAGGCAAACCCCCCATCCAGTGGTGAAATTCAATTTTTTTTACTACGAGTTCTGTGGGCATGGCTTGGTGGGCAGGGTGTGGCTTGGTGGGCGTGGCAGGAGAAGGATACTGCAGAATCTCCATTCCCATCCCCTCCAAGGGAAGGATACTGTAAAATCCCCATTCCCTCCCCATTCCTGGGGGAAGGATATTGCAAAATCTCCATTCCCATCTCAGTCTGGGACCAGCCAAAGGTGGTATTTTCCCATTCTCCGAACTACTCAAAATTTCCGCTACCGATTCTCCATAACCTGTCAGAACCTGCTGAATTTCACCCCTGCCCCCATCCCAAAATGCACAGGTTATAGAATAGGCATTACTTGGCTCAACAGTAATGCCTGTGAGAGGAATCAAGAACTCCTAGTAGATCACTGTTTAGGTATGAACCAGTAGTGTACTACAGCTGCCCAAAAACTTAATGCAGTCCTAGGTTGCATCAAGAGAGGGGTGTCATTAAGATATAGAAAGCAATAGTACTGCTTTATAGTGCACTAATAAGGCCACAATTGGAACAGTACATCCAGTTCTGGCTACCAGGATACAAAAAAGACACCAAGGTCCTAGATCTAGAAAGAGGGCAGAGAAGAGTAACAAATATGATAAGGAGGTTAAATCGTACAACGAGTGGCTAAGGCAGGGGTGGGGAACTATGGCCCTTTTAGGACTTGTGGATTTCAACTGTTGAAGTTCACAAGTCATAAAGGGGCCATAGTTCCCCATCTCTGGGTTAAGGAAACTAAGTACATTTATTCTAACAAAGAGAAGGTAGCTGTTCCAATACTGTCACAGGGAAAAGGGCATTAATTTATTCTCCAAAGCACCTGAGGCCAGGGCAAGAAACAATGGGTGGAAGCTCGTTGAAGGAAGATCCAATCCAGAACTAAGGAGGCATTTCCCGACAGTGAGAACAATTAATCAATGGAACACCTTGCCTGTCAGAATTGTAGATGCTCCCTCACTGGAAGCTTCAAGAGAACATTGGACAACATTTTTCTTTGATGGTATAAGGAGTCCTGCCTTGGGCAGGGGCTTGGACTATTATTTCTAAGGTCCCTTCCTGGTCTATGATTCTAAGCATGGCTTTTGAATTATTTTTAATATTTGTAAGCCACCTATAGAGCGTCAGAATGGTTCATAAAAATTAAAGGAAATAAGGACATTCATTGTATTTATCTTTCATTATCTTTCCCATTTAGGATTTAGTGCATTCCTATGAGACTACATGGTGGCTCAGTGGCTAAGACACTGAGCTTGTCGATCAAAAGGTCGGCAGTTCAACAGTTCGAATCCCTAGTGCCGCATAACGGGGTGAGCTCCCATTACTTGTCCCAGCTTCTGCCAACCTAGCAGTTCAAAAGTGCGTAAAAATGCAAGTAGAAAAATAGGGACCACCTTTGGTGGGAAGGTAACAGCTTTCTGTGCGCCTTTGGCGTTTAGTCATGCCAGCCACCTAACCATGCAGATGTCTTTGGACAGTGCTGGCTGTTTGGCTTTTAAACGGAGATGAGCACCAGGCCCTAGTGTCGGGAACGACTAGCACATATGTGTGAGGGGAACCTTTATCTTTATCTTATGAGACTACAACTGAGAATTAGGAGGAATTACAAGTAGTCACCTGATTTCTTCTCAGCTCTGCATTGATCACCTCCAATGAGAAATAATGGTGGTAGAACCATTGTCTTTGCTTATTTGCAATTCAATTAGTCTTAAGAGCACTGACTTCTAGAAAACCATTTTGATTGGATGCCTTTTAGTTGTCATGGTAACAGCCAATTAGAAGGATTTACTGTAGAGGTAGGAAGTGTCTCTTGAGCAAATGTCTATGAAGATTCTCAGTCATTTAGGCCATAGTTGTATCAAAAGTGGTTTTAATTTTGAAAAGGCAACTGGATTGATTTTATGAGGAAAAACGTTTCACTTCCTATCATGGAAGCTTCATCGGTTTTATTGGATGCTGTGGGAGATGGAAGGACAGTTATTGACAGTTGAGATTAGTTGGTGGGAGGAGGTTCTGACAGGATGGTGGGGGAGGATGGAAAGATTATGTTTTCTTTGCAGTCAACTGGTCTTAACACTCTCGGAGAGCCGTTGTGGTTACTTGGGGTTTTATCTGTGACTTCAGGGTTACCTGAATCAGAGGTGTGAAATCTTCTTGGAGCAGCCAAAATAACTGCATTGTAAATTGGGGATAGGTGATGTCTTATCCTTCCTCCTCTGTGAGAGAGGGCTGCTCAATGTTAACATAAATGGCCTCTTTTACTCATCTTTCAAACCAATGGTCGTCTCTCTCCAAAATGTGAACTTTGCTGTTTTTAAAAGAGTGACCCTTTTCATTCAAATGCAGATTGACTGCTGAATCATGTCCTGATGAGTTAGATCTCCTAGGTTGTGCCATGCACTTGTGAAGTGGTTGCTTTGTTTCACCAATGTATAGATTTGCACACGTCTCATTGTATTGTTTATACCGCATTGCTCAGTTTGTGTTTAGGTGTCTTATCTTTGGGATGGATAAGTTTCTGCCTTAATGTATTCTTGGGCTTAAAATATACAAGTATGTGATGTTGGTTGAAAAATCTTCCTAAGCTTTTCAGATATTCCAGCAACATCTGGAATGAGTAACTTGAGTAACTATGGAAGGGAAGAAGTTAGGCCAACTAGGATTAAGAGTTTAGATGAAAATGTTGATCCCCCTGCTTTATTTACACCTTTCTTTGGAGAAGGTATAGCTGAAGAAGATCAGTCCAGAAGAAGTAGCCAATTTGGATGTATTCAGATGTCAAGTGGTCCCATTATTAACTTTGCCATGCTCACTAACTCTCTGAAATAGAGTGAAATACAGTCAAACCATTTTCTGCAATGCCAAGCTTGTGATAGGAAGCAAAGGGGGGATGTTACTCAATGTGGAAGCTCTCTGCAATATGTTCTCTTGTGGAATGCCAATTGCACAATTCCTTTGGATTCTGGAGTTTTGATATGGACTAGAAATGCAAGTTTGAAAAACACTAAAACTAAGGATGGATATTTTAGGGATACATCTAGGATAGGGGTTTCAAACTGGTGGCCTGTAAGCTGGATGCTTCACGCACAGGTCACACCCACCCCAGCTCTGTAAAGGATAAAAATATCATGATACATCACATGATGGCAACATGATGTCACGAGTTTGACACCAGTGATCTAGGAGAAAGAAATGAAATTTTGAGAATTCACAAAAGTTGGTTTGCAACAGCACAATGTGTTATTTTTTGCTTTTCTGCCAATACCATCCAGCGGTTTCTCTATCACCAATGAACAGAGTGAGCTCTATAGCTACTTGTAAGCTTGGGACTACAATTTTGGTAAGCCAACTTTTAGAGTCTTGACTTGAATCATAGTTCATTAAAAATATGAGAAAAGAAACATTAAGGACTTTAGGAAACAGAGAGACTCCTTTGGAGGGTTTCCCCACCTAGAAAATTCCAGTATTTGTCTGAATCACAGGCAATGTTCCTGAGGCTGTGGAATTACACCAAGTTGTAAGCAATAGACAAGAAACTAGGTCCTGCTAAATGTCCATATTCTTTATTTCTGCATAAACATTGCAAAATGATTAGAATGATTTTTCCTTTACAAGGCCTGAATGAATATTTGATTCTCTAATCAATTTTCTAAAGATTCAATTCATATGAAGAAACTTCTGAAATTGTAATAGTCAGTTAAAAGGTATTGTTATGAGCAGACAGCATAAAACGTAACTCTTCTCTTAAAAAATGGCTTGCTGCAGTGATGAAGCCCTGCTCACAGCTCCTCCCTAGCGAATGGAGAAAGTTTGGTTATAAAACTAAGCTTTATTAATCATCTGGCATAGGTGCTTATGGGATGCTTCCTGGGAAAAGTACACAAGACATTATGTTCCCTAAATTTTGAATTTTGATCAGTTAGCGGGATTGCCTTTTGGCAAAACCTTTAGTAGGGAGATTTAATTAGGATTGTAAGTGTTTGTTAACCATGTTGTGGAAGCAGAGCCATAATTAAGTTATGGGTGAAAACTTGCTTTACAATAGGAGCATAAAAGACAATAGGAAGGGCTTCATAGATAACAAAAAGGAGAAAACTCCAGCGCAAAGTTGCCAGCACAGAAGAAGATCCACATTGGGACAAGTAGCAAGATGAAACTTCAGCAGTACCCCATGCAGAAAACATCCTTGGATGGCGTGACCCTCTGAGTTTGTGATCAACATTTCAGTCTAAAGATCTAGATTGGGTAGGCCATAGAAGAAAAAACTTAAAGCTCCCTACAGTATCTAGTGGTCAGGCCCAGCCATCTTGAAACTCTTGTCCCTCTCCCTTATTTCTTTTGCTCTTAAATACTTTTTCATACCTTATAAAATACCACATCTAAGTTTCGACATGAAGCATTTCCACAGCAAAAATGAGAACTCCTCTTAATTTTAGGAGTGGTATACTTTATGATTTGCTTCAGTGGTGAAATCTAAAATTTGTTACTACCGGTTCTGTGGGCGTGACTTGGTGTATGTGGGGATAATGTGACTGGGTGGGCAGGGCCAATTTATTTTTAAACTTTTAAAACCATTTTTTTCTACAATCACTTCAGTGAAGAAGTTGTAAAAAAATGCTTTCAAAAGGCTCTGACGATCCCACCTGAGTTGCCTGATCGGCAGAAGCTTTTTTCCTTTTAAATGCCTCTGACGATCAGGCAACTCAGCTTGGATCATCAAAGGCTTTTAAAAGAAAAAAAGCCTCTGCCGATCAGGCAACTCAGCTGGGATCGTCAGAGGCTTTTAAAAGAAAAAAAGCCTCTGCCGATCAGGCAACTCAGTTGGGATCATCAGAGGCTTTTAAAAGCCTTTGAGGATCCCAGCTGAGCTACACGATCATCAGAGGCTTTTTTTTTTTTTTTTACTTTTAAAAGCATTTTTTCGGCCAAAGAGGTTGTAGAAAAAATGCTTTTAAAAGTAAAAAAAAAGTCTCTGATGATTGTGCAGCTCAGCTGAGTATGGGAGCAGGGCAGGGATTTTTCTTACCGGTTCTCCGAACCACCCGCCTCCATCACTACCGGATCGGGCGATCCGTTCCGAACCGGGAACATTTCACTCCTGATTTGCTTGCTTGGAAACACAGATTTGATATAGTCAAAATGCACTGTATGTTTTGAGCTGTAGACTTAAAATGCCTTACAAATGTATCAAAACTCGCAAGACGGACTTGTAATCATTAAGCCTATGCTTCATTGCTATAGTGATCAGTGGAACATTTTGCTCACCCAGCTGGGAAATGCTCATATAATTATGATTGTTTACTCATTTATATAATCCTGAGGTGGTTTTACTCTCCCCACTGCAAGCAGCCAAAGGGGATGAGTGTTGGTGAAGAGATTCCAGAACCTTGGCAGTATAAGCAGAGGGATTTTTCCTTTAGGTACTGGAAGAAAATAGGTATCAAGCAATAGCTACAAGAAAAAGGGATTGCAGAGGTGGAGACCTAGTTTGTGGGTGGTCTGTGGATCCTTTTCTCTCCATAGTTCATTTTAACAGGGGCTGCCAACGTGAGGCATTTTCTCTCTGCCTAGAGGCAAGTGTTATATTGAACAAAAATATCTGGTTAGCTGCAACCAGTTCTGACCAATATTTTTTTTCAGTTCTTTGAAACAGATAGTTGAATGTCTTGTTTGAAAACCTCTTCACTGCATTAATTCTAAGATTACACCAACATATATTAAAACAAGTTTTCAAAATGGGTCTAAAACACGGGGGTCAAACTCAAGGCCTACAGGCTGGATCCAGTCTGTGGGGTGCTTAGGTCTGGCCCACAGAGTTGCCCTGGAAACAGCGAAGAACTGGCCCCGGTGCCTCTGCCAGCAAAAACAGAGCCTGGGGGCCCCGCGCATGTCCTTCTCAGGCCCCGTTTTTGGCCTGGATGGCCTCCTGCAACCCTCTGCCAGCAAAAACAGTGCTCCTGACACACGTGGTGTTGAGCTGACCACGCCCACCCGAGGTCAAACTGAACCCTGATGTGGCCCTCAATGAAATCGAGTTTGACACCCCTGGTCTAAAATAACCATCAGTTTTGGAGTCTAATATATTGCAGGAAGGAGATAACTCTATAAATAAGGCTCAGTAAATGGAGAAGAGAGTCAGTTTAGTATAATGGTTAAACAGCAGGCTAGAAAACAGGAGACCTGTGCTCTGATCCTGCCTTGGATTACCCAGATGGGCAACTTTGGTCTTATTTGCCAACCACTATGAAGGAGGAAAGGGAAACTGTCAAGAAAACTGCAAGGACTAATCCAGGAAGTTTCTAGTCAACAGTGATTTGAAGGCACACAAATAAATAAAATTATTGGGGGAGATTGGAACCCCTACTGGAAAACATAAAGGGGTAAGTGAGTGTGAGGAAGGGGAAGGTAAATGACAAAATTTCAAAGATGAAATTCTTTTAAGGTGCCTGGAATCTCTGAGAATGAGTATAGGTAGCTATATAAATTTTCTCAAATAAAGAGAATGAGATAGATAATAGAATATCAAAATTATGTTTCTCATAAAAGATACTATCAGAAAAAAATAAAACCAAACTGCATTCATTTGGATGATCAATTGAGCCTAAACAGTTGTAGCTGCCTCTCTATGAGGGAGATAGGCTATTAAAAAGTTTGATAGATATCTATCTATCAAACTTTTTAATAGTCTATCTCCCTCATAGAGAGGTAGGTAGGTAGGTAGGTAGGTAGGTAGGTAGATAGATAGATAGATAGATAGATAGATAGATAGATAGATAGATAGATAGATAGATAACCTTTGCAAATTAAAAAATACAATTATTTAAAATTAATACATGCTGTACCATGTTTAAACTACTCTGTGATTGCTTCAGTAGAGGCTGGTTAGTCATCAAAGGAGAGAAGGAGGCACATGTGCATTTCAACCTTGCTAAATAGACCTCTGGTTGCACCTCAGCTGTTTACTTGACCTCATCTCCAACATAGGAGGTGAGTAAGTCTTACTGGTTTTATGTACCTTGAAATATTGGTGACAGCTTATGGGAGAAATTCTATGTTGTCACCAATATAATTTATGGCAAATTCAGATTTATAGTAGTACCTCGGTACTCATTGTTAATTGGTTCCAGAAAGTGTGATGAGTACCAAAAATGATGAATATCGAACAATTTTTTCTACAAGGAATAATGTAATGAGTCACAAGGCAGCTGACACCGACAAGTTCTAACTTGTGTGTTGAATGCCAAACAAACAATAAGTATCAGGATAAAATGTTTGCATCAAAATGCATTGAGTACCAAACTCAATGAGTTTCAAAGCAACTGAGTACTAAGGTACCATTGTATTTTCTCATGGACCAGGGGCAAGATGAAGGCAATAACATGAGGAAAATTTTGGGGCAATTTGGGATTGGGATATAATTTTCCCATACTAAGGTGGATGTGGCCATGGTCTAATAAAGTGAAACATCCTGCACTCTTAACCACTTGCTTTAATATAGAAGTGCAGATATAGTCTTCTTGGCTAAGTCTTGGATGTCTTCTAATTTATTTTTAGGTTATTTTTTTATATAAAGCTTAGGTTTATAAGCTACATTTATATATTCTTTAAGTCCCATAAAATTTACCAGAAATAATGATAGAGATAGAGATATATAGATATGAGCATAGACTTGCCAGTTTGGCTCATTTTCTTCAAAGATATCAGTGCAATCTTAATCTCACAATAATTACTTTAAATTAGTTGATCTTAAGAGAGTTTTAACAGTACCAAAGTTATTGAAAACTGCAAGCCTTTACTTGATAGGAATATCCTATTTTAGCCAGGTGACACCCACATGGAGTTCTTTCCTCCTCCCATACATTCAAACATGTTACAGTAGGTACTTAAAATGATCCCTTTAAGAATCTGATTACAATATGGGAGAGTTCGTTTATTTGACTTCTGAGCGGCTTTAACAGGCAGCGAGCAAGCTTTGAAACTAAACTGAGCTCCAAATAAGAGATCCGAGAAGAGACCACTTCTCTCATCTCAGCATTTTGTAGATCTCCCAGAAGGAGGTCTCCCTAAAAATAAGAGAACTTAAGGATGTGTATCCTCAACAAGCCAACATTCTCATTTATGTCTAATTAAAGGGAAGAAACAGAGGTGAAATGTTACCAGTTCACTCTAGTTTGGGCGAACCAATAGTTTAAAAAAGCTACTGGTTCCTCTGAACCAGTATTTCCGATGATCAGCTGTGCTGCACGGTTTAGCTTTGCTAGAAAGCAGGAAATCCTGCTTTCTAGCAAAGCTAAATCGCACAGTACAGATGATCCAGTGGTGGGTTTCAAATTTTTTTACTACTGGTTCTGTGGATGTGGCTTGGTGGGCATGGCAGGGAAGGATACTGTAAAATCTCCATTCTCACACCACTCCAGGGGAAGGTTACTACAAAATCCCCATTTCTTCCCGATCAGCTGAGATTCGGGAGGCAGAGAATAGATGGGGGGCAGGGCCAGTAAGACATGGTATTTACTGGTTCTCAAAACTACTCAAAATGTCCACTACTGGTTCTTCAGAACTGGTCAGAACCTGCTGAAACCCACCTCTGACATGATCCCTCTCCCTCACTGTTCTACTTACCTTTCCATGCTTCCTTTTGGCATGTATTGTGCATGTACGTGCACTCAGCATGCGTATGGTGTGCATTGTGTATGCACGCATGCAGCACGCATGCACAGCCAGCAAACCAGTAGCAAACCGGTTCAGATTTCACCACTGGGAAGAAACCCAGGGTGCAAAGGACTAAAAGCACATAGAAGTCAACAGGTGGAAGCTTCAGGGTTTATTTGTGAATTAGACTTCAGACAACATCATGTTGTGGTAAGTCTCATTGCCTCATCTACACATTGGCAAGTGTAGATTCTGTGATGATGTCCAAGTCTTTTGGCAAGGATCATAGTTTTTTTTCATCTGCCACAGGTTGCACTGATGTCTATTTTTGCAAGGTTTGGGGTGTTCCAATCCCTATTTCACTGCCCCTTTTACTTATCATGGAAGTCCTTGAATTCAGTCTCCTTCAACTTCATATTGTTGTGTCAAAGCCTTTCTCCCGTAATCCCAAATGGTTATCTGAATGTTGGAGGAGGGTTCTTTCCTCTTTTTGTAATCCCAGCTTGGCTCTGGAGCTCCACCCTTGACAATAGTGTTTTAGCATTGGTTCGTTCCCCCTCCTGTTGCAACAGCTGAAGAAGATCAAAGTTCCAGCAGCGTTCAGTGGTCCTAGGTCAGAGTTATTTAGAAGAGGGTTCTTTATTTAAGGTTCCTCCTTTCAGCCAGCTGTTTTTGGCCACTTGCCCTACTCCAGGTCGGGAAGCTGGACTAAACTGAAGCAATTGGGCAATGAGGGATTTGCAGGGTTCAGGTAAGGGAGGGAGACCTTCGGGATAGAACACCCCCTTCTTTTGGCGTCGGGGCATACTGTGGATGTGACTGTCATCAAAAGGCATGCATCCAGTAACCATCACATACAGTACTACTCCCAGACTCCACACATCATACTTCTTGGGATCATAGGGAATGCCCAGCAGCACTTCTGGAGAGGCGTAGGCAGCAGAGCCGCAGTATGTGGTGCTCAGGTCAGGATACCCACGTGACTCTCTGCCAAAGCCAAAATCAGTCAGCTTTGCTCGACGTCCATCTGCAGTGAGGAGTACATTTTCACACTTAAGATCCCGATGAACCAAATTTCGGTCATGCAAGTAACGTACCGCGCTCACGACTTGGAGGAAGATGTCTCGAGCTTCTGGGATGCAGGGTAGCTTCCCCAGTTGTTGCACCAGTTGTAGTAAGTCAGTGGAAGCGGCTTCCATTACAATATAAAGTTTCCCATTGCAAACTTCAATGAATTCAAAAACACGTACAATGTTGGGATGACGAATTGCCCGTAAAATGGACAGCTCTCGTGGGAGAAACTTGTGGACAAAGTCAGGGGGTGCCCGGCGTCGATCTACTACTTTGATGGCTAGAGGGCCTTTGTATTTGGCTGAGGTGGCTACCCTTACTTTTGAATAGCTGCCCTCCCCCAGCGTTTGGCCCAGCTTGTAGCCAAGCTCATTTAGCCATCTGTCCCCTCCAGAACTCTTCGACATGGTGCAGGATGCCTTGGAGAGCTCTGCTGGGTGTGCCCGGGACTTAGATATTAAAGCAAGGATTGAAGGCTTTAACCCATTGTGTGTGCTTGATGTTGCTCTTCACCCCCTCCCATGTTCCCTCTGAAGGCTTAAGGCAGGAGTGTTATACAGCTTGCCCATGTATTGTGATGTGCTGCAGGTGTCATGGCCTCATTCCTTATTTAGGTTGCCAAGGCTGTTATATCTGTTTCTTCATTTCTTTTCCCCCAAAGGAACACGCACGAAAGTAAGGGATTATTATGATTAGAACAGATTTTCTTTTTAAAAAAAACACAACACACTCACACAAAATAGAACCTGGGCTAGAGTGCACACAGAGAATAGCAAGGCATGGATGAATGTATGGATATTTATTTTTCACAAAAACAGATTAGTGGGGAAATCTCTGCCCTGAAAGAGCTGCTAACGGAAGAAGCAGGGCCTGCCTAGCCTAGCATAAAGACACCCCTCTAGCTATTGGTTGAAGCCAGGAGTGCACCATCACATCCAACCATGGCCCACTGCAAAGGTGGACTCCTCTCCTCTTTTTGTGTTCTGCTTCAAAGTGATGTTTTTCAGCATCTGCCAACTTAAAATGTGTTGAGCCATCAGACTGTACTGAATCATTCCAAGGTAAGTTAGGGCGGCTAGCCCAGTGCTTTTGGTCCCTTGAGACTACTGCAGGCACAACCCTTGGTCATTGATTCTCAGGGCCAGGGGTGAAATGCTCCCGGTTAGGACCAAATCAGGCGATCCGGTAGCGACAATGGTGCGAGGCTCCGCCCACCCGCTCAGGTGTCATTACTTCATGTTTTTAACATGCACTTCCAAACTGGTAAGGAAAGTAAATAGATTTCACCCCTGCTCAGGGCCATTTGTCTTTTGGTAGCAGGGGAGTCAAAGCTCTCTCCCTAAGCCCAAGACCAGTGGTGGGTTTCCTTATGGTCGCAAAGGTTCGGGCAAACCCTTAGCTCTGATCGCTGGCTGGGCCCACCCAGCCACCCACCTTTGTGTTATGCGTTCCATTTATAACTAACTTTCTGGCTCATTGGCTGGCCCAGCTGTGATCCACACCACCCCTGCTGTACTCACCAGAGCTGCAGTGTTGATTAGGAGTATGTTTGAAGCTCCATTTCTCTCCCAAAGGGGAGAGAACAACCAGCGAGTGAACCCTTTGTTAAAGTAAGTGCAGCCCACCTCTGCCCAAGACCCTTTTCTCTCCTTCTCTTGTCATTCAGTGTGTGGCAGCAGAAGTGGGGAGAAAAGAGAGGGAAGCCAATCTTTTGTGTATCAGCTCTTCTGCCTGCAAAATTTGCTAATCCTTTATGCTCTTAGTGGTTTTTTTCCCCCAGGATTTCCTTCTTGGAAACAAACTTAGGAAAACCACTTAACAGGTCCTTAATTGCAACAGCTCAAGGAAGTGTGAAACATGTAGCGAGGATATGACAAGTTGTAGCGAGAAGGATATGACAAGTTATGCAAGAAGATCACCCTAGATGTTAAGAAACACATCATAATAACCTTTACCTTGATAAATATTCCAAATGATTCATTTGAATCGTATCATTTGATAGAACTGCTAACTTCCTCCATGGAAATAATTTAAAGAATTAGGGGTTGTTGTTTTTTTACTAGATCCTATTAAACTTCTGGAAATTGTGAGCTAACCCTCAAATGATTTTGCTACAGCTAGATGATTACTTTCTCTCTGGGTTCCTTGTCAAGTCCTCAGAATTTCCCTAAATCCAATGCTGTAGATCAGGGGTGTCAAACTCGTGTCATCACAGTGTTGTCATGTGACGTATCACAACTTTTCCCCGCCTTCACTAAACCGGACATGGGCATGGCCAGTGTGTGATGCATCTGGCCTCCAGGCCACGAGTTTGGCAAACCTGCTGTCGATTGTTTTGCTACTTTGCTGGATTTCCTAAACTCTTTTGCATGTTTGGAGTTATTGATGTTTTTTAAATGACTGTCTTTCAGGTGTTAGGTCTGTAATTCCTTAGAACCTTTTCCCTCTTCTCTATGAAGCATCTAGAGGAAGAAAGAAGCCTTTATATTCCTATTCTTTATTCCTCTGGATTATCCTTACTTTTTATTCCCTATCTCTGCTGGACAATGAGTGTGTGAATGACTGAGTCGGAGCCCCTCCAGCTATCATTTTTAAGTGTCTGCCAGAAAAATGTCCCATTTACTGGCAGATTTGATTATGTTAACAATGTCCTAATTCTACTCTAATGCTTAGGCCTCTCTTTAGTTCTCCCTCTCCATACTTTCTACAAAATATCAGCAGCACTTCTGTGGTCTATTGAAATGACCTGTTTCCCATAGGGAGTTTCCACAGCTGATCCTGCTTCCCAACTCCTTTATTTAGCTTCAAAATTTAGCACCGTGAGGACAACAAAGAGCCTTGGTGGTGCACCATACTAAGTGCTGTTATATAGCACTTAGCTGCCAGCTGCCTGCAATTAGTGCGAGTTCAAATCTCACCAGGCTCAAGGTTGACTCAGCCTTCCATCCTTCTGAGGTAGGTAAACTGAGGACTCAGATTGTGTGGGTAATAAGCTGACTTTGTAGAAACACCGCTTATGGGGGGCCAAAAGCCCTAATAAGCAGGTATATACAAATGAATGAAGGCTATTGCTATAAGTGCATTGTAAGCCGCCCTGAGTCTTCGGAGGAGGGCGGCATATAAATTGAACTATTAAATAAATAATAAATAAATAAACAGTGATTGTTCCTCTTGGAGGCCTAGTTTATAGCAATGCAATATAGACATGTCTATGGTTCTAGTACTACGAATATTAGAATAGTTCTGGGGAGGAATATAAAATATATATTTATCTTATTTACATGTATGTAGTAAGGATTAGACTGTAGGCCTATAAAACTGGTGGCCTGTGGGCTGGATACTTCAAGCACAGGCCACACCCACCCCAGTTCCACAAAGGCAAAAAATGTCACGATACATCACAATCTTGCCTGTGACGCGATTGACTTTGACACTCATGGACTAGAGAAATAGATGGGCTGGTGGCCTGAAGAACTCTGCATAATTGTTTGTTTTATATAGTAGGTCAGATAAAGATTTTGAACACTACAGCATGAGCGGAAGTTTTCAATAACAGCACAGTAATACAATACTGTTGTACTGCATTAGTGCAGAAGCAGGATGAGATTTCTGCTATTGGAGATGCCCTATAAAAATTGTTCTGCATTCTGATATGTTGTACATTTGGGAGTTTCTTTGAATGGGAGATAGAGTTGTGGTCGATTCTTATATTTGGCTATGGGTGCTGGCATCTCGGGATCTAGAGATACCATTGTTAGTGATCGGCGGGGAGACTCTTACCCCCTCCGATAGGGTTCGCAATCTAGGTATCCTCCTGGATTCTCGGCTGTCCTTGAATGACCATCTGACAGCCATAACCGGGGGGGTCTTTGCACAAGTACATCTTGTGCGCCAGTTGCACCCTTTCCTGGACTTATATGCCCTCGCCACGGTCATACATGCCCTTGTTACTTCTCGGTTGGATTACTGTAACACCCTCTACATGGGGCTGCCTTTGGGATGCATCTGGAGGCTCCAGTTCAAAATGCGGCCGTTACGGGGGCTCCTCATTACTCCCGTGTTACACCTCTCCTGCATGAGCTGCACTGGCTACCAGTTGCTCTTCAGGTCCGTTTCAAGATGCTGGTGCTTACCTATAAAGCCCTTCATGGCTTAGGCCCGGGGTACTTACAGGATCATCTCCCGCCTTTCTCCCATCGTCCTGTGCGCTCCCACAGAGTTGGCCTCCTCAGGGTGCCGTCGGCCAAACAATGTCGGCTGGCAGCCCCCAGGGGAAGGGCTTTCTCTGTTGGAGCACCGACCCTCAGGAATGGTCTGCCCACCGACGTCAGGATGTCTCCTGACCTCCTCTCCTTCCGTCGCGAACTAAAGACGTGGCTGTCCAGCAATAATCTGATCGTGGGGCTGTACAATTCTATAATTTTAATATGGTTTTAATGGGGGTTTTAATTTTATTTTAATTTCTATACTGTGATTTGTATTGATGATTGTTGTATGTAAGCCGCCCTAAGTCCTTTGGGAGAATGGCGGCATATAAATCATCATCATCATCATCATCATCATCATCATCATCATCATAATTTTCAGAGTTAGGCTGTGTGCTGGAGACTTGGAAAGATTATTTTCATTTTTATTAAATGATTTTGTTGCAAAATCTAGTTCCTCACACATCAAAATCAGGTGAACATTCTGATGGGTTGCATTGATGCTGGAATTCAGTAACGGTTTGCATGAAAGTTGACAACAAGTTCTGTCCAGAAAAATTAAATGCTTCTGGAAGTGATGTTTTGCTTATCACGAATGGTGTTGCGTGCCCCCGTTAAGAAAAAAATCTTTGGTTGGAGTGGCTCTTCCCCTCGGAGTATAACAAAGTTATTATCAGCTCTATCAGCAATGAGTCACTAGAACTGACATTCAAAATATCTTCCAGAACAATGAAATAATCATTGGCTTGGGAATAACCCGCCCTGACCACCAAGGTTGAGTGGATAAATAGGAAAGGCTATAACAAAGCTTTCTAGTGAGTTAGGCCTTTGCTTTAGTAGTAGCATTCATGCTTTTTCAGGTACTTAGTATGACTTCATCTTAGAAAATGCAGTAAACCACAACTATTATGTGGAATCTTCTCAAGAATATTAAGATTGTTATTATTTAAAAAGTCTTGATGGCAATCATCCTTCCAACATTCAATCTGCCCATATGGCTAACCAGGATTTTCTTGGTCTAATAGGGCTCTAACCTATCTAGCCAGGATTGGATGGAACTATTCCTGTCAGACTGACCTCCCCTGATCTCTCAGACCCACCAAATTGATTCTCTCATTCTGATACAGCAGGGGTCTCCAAACCTGCTGTAACTTTAAGACTTGTGGCAACTTTAAGACTTGTGGACTTCAACTTCCAGAATTCCTCAGCTAGCTTTGCTTTGCTGGCTGAGGAATTCTGGGAGTTGAAGTCCACAAGTATTAAAGTTGCTAAGTTTGGAGACCCCTGTGATATAGCATAGTGATTGCTGCTGAACCAGAAGGGTTGATTAGAACTTTCTTCCTAACTGTGAAGGAAGAAAATGGAGAAGATTAACAGATGAACAGAGTTGGAAGGGACCTTGTAGGTCATCTAGTCCAACCCCCCACCCAAGCAGACACTACACCATTTTTGACAGTTGGCAGTCCAGTCTCTTCTTGAAAGCTTCCAATGATGAAGCTTCCACGACTCCTAAAGGCAAGCTGTTCCATTGGTTAATTGTTCTCTGTCAGAAAATTTCCCCTTATTTCTGATGCTAAATGTCCTGCCTAACCTCCAACCCTCTTGCAGGCCAGACCCACAGAGTCTTTCCACTCAGCAGACTCCTAGAGTTTCTATTGAAGTGGTTTAGTCATAAATGCTTTCTGCAGGGGCAGTCATCCAGTTTCCTGGCTTCAGTGAATGATGGGATATGAGGGAGGTGGTTTGGTAGGGAAAGGCTGAAACGTGGAAGGAACAGTAAGCTAAATTCACTAAAGCTGATAATTAAAACCAAAAGCAGAAAGAAAAAGAGAAGAATTCAGATGCCAAGGTAGAAGACTTGAGCTAAAAACTGCAGAGGAAGAAATCTATTATTTAAGCACCACTGAAAATTTAGCAATGAGACAGGTATTGAAAGCCATTTACATTTGAGTTTCTTATCATGAATCATAGTTACCAATTGAAACTTCAGAGGAGCTTGAATGTGCATGTTTCAGTTTGATCACGCTACTGAGGAGGCAGAATTTGCCCCTTTGAGGGACTTCCCCTTGTTTTCATGAATGTCAGAATTCCTGTTCCTTAGTCTATTTTTTTTCCATTTAAGAATTGTAGAAAATGCTTTTCTTCCACATCAGGAAGGCATATGTATATGGAGTATAGATCAAGAAGTATATAGTATGTATGTCCTGAGCAGTGGTGGGTTGCCCTCATTTCAGACCGGTTCACAAGAACAGGTAGTAAAACTGGCAGGAGGCTCTGCCCACTGACCCAGATGTCATCAAAGTTGATCTGTGCATGCGCAGAAGCATTGCGCGTGGGCACGATGCGAACTGATAGTAAAGGTAAGTAGAACCCACCCCTGGTCCTGAGACATAGAGTGTAAAACAAGCAGAATAGTTGAGTAAAAAATATTGTGATATACAAAGATAGCAATTAAAGTCTATGGATTTTATTAGGGGAAAAAAATGATACAAATTTGCAGCTTCAGCAGAAAATAATAAATTATTGAGCGACTCAGTCCTAATCTTACCACCGCTTTGCAGCTGCCTCTTTAGTCAAAGACTTAATAAATGATTATTCATCACATTATTTTTACCTTTCAGTTTGCAATAAGCATGGATTAATTTCACCAATGACAGTTTTAAACCATCTTGATTCTTTTCTCTCTTTAGCTATGTAAAATCTGTGTGCATATGTGTGTGTGTAAATATTTAAAAGCTTACGCTATAATGACTCCAACTTACCCTGAGGCTGTTATTTAACCAAAGTCTTAACCCTTTATATCTCATCTCAACCTGAAACAGTCATCATCTGGGATTGATGCTGTGCAGATTTAATATAACCGATGCCATCCCTTCCTTATGCATTTTGGTGGAAATCCAGCAATTTGACAGGCTCCATGTTAGAAAAGATTGGGTTGGAGCGACCCTGTATTGACCTTACTCAGCCTTTGAACGTGGAGTTCTACTGACTAAGCTGCTTTCCTGTTTTCACCACAGCAGTGCTAATACCACCAATGAATCACTGAATGAGAACCATCTCATCCAAATTGTGCTGGGAAAGAGTCTTTAGGGCCATGATTATATGCTGACACACATTTCTGCTACTGCTTTGGGATTTTCAAAAACCCTAATCCTGTGTGATTTCCCCTATAAGGCAAATATGAGAAAACAGCTCCTATATTGAGTTGAAAGTAGGGAAGAAATACCATGTTCTTCCAAGACTTTGAAATGGTACGAAATTCTTCCTGAGGTGAAAGCAGCTAGAGGGAAAATGAGGGAATATGAGAAAGTATGGAAAGGGTTAAGCTTTATCTTCTATAGCTGCCATATTTACCACTGCATTTTGAGAGTAGAGTAGAGTAGAGTAGAGTAGAGTAGAGTAGAGTAGAGTACAATAGAGTAGCACAGAATAGAATAACTTTGATACTTTGAATGTACACTAATCAGCATACATTAAAATGAAATTTCGTTCATACAGCTCTCAAAGGTCACCACCTCCAATATACACTACATAAACATGACAGAATAAATACATAAACAAACAAATGAATACATACATACATACAAAATTATGGATATACCCACATATATTGTATGTCACAGAGAAACAACATAGCCTAATTCGGATGTATACAGTACATGCACACCACGAGAAAAACAAATCTTGCAAGTTTATCAGATGGATGGCATAGGGAATAAAGCTGTTACAGAATCTGGTAGTCCTGCTAGAAATACTTTGAAACTTCCTCCCAGAGGGGAACAACAGAAACAGACCGTAAAGTGAGTGTTAAATATCATAAATCATTCTGACAAATTAATTTGTGAAAAGCCTCATGCCTTATAAAACCAAACTCTTAGTACTTGCCTGTATTCTTAAATGTTGTTCAGTGGCTCCATTCTTTGCCACTTTTTAAATATGTGGGAAATATGATGGACAGGGCGGGCAGGGGATAGGGGTGAAAATATATTTTCTTAATTATAGATTACTTTTTTTCAAAGTAAGAGGACCAAGAGGAATACCAAGAGAAGTATGAAGAAAATAGTGTGGACTTGGCTTTTTTGGTGTGTGTCTTTTGTTTTGCTGTGTCTTTGCAGTTCAAAATTAGGAGGTCTTTGCTTTGCTTTCTTATCAAGTGTTCTTAATTATCTTAGCATAACAATGAACAAATGTATCTGTTTGGGAGTCTTAGAGGGGAGCAGGAATTGGCTAAACCTTGTTTGGGCTCAGAAGCTAAGCAGGACTGGACATGGGGAATATTTGGATGGGAGGGTATCTGGGAAACCTGGGGTAATTAGCTATGTAGGAAAGTGGAAGTTGTTGGCAACCTGCTTCCATATTTGTACCAAAAGTCTACATATCCATGAAATCACCAAGAGTCAAGCTCAACCAAAGGAGATTTGACTTCTGCCCTGCTTCCAATTCTTGTACACAGTCAGAATAAATATCTTGCCACATTTTAACAATTGTGAAAGATTTGTTGCTGATCAAGCAAAGGCATTAAGCAGTGAATAACTTAGTTATTTGTCAAAGAATGTTATCTGTTTACTTTTAGTTCTCTGAAACCAGGTGACATTCATCCCCAAGGATCATGACCTCAAAAGCATCTTTTAAAAAAATAAATCTCACTGATTTGGGATTATAGCCATAATCAAGTTAAACAGCCATTTTAGTTGAGATCCATGGAACCTAAAGAGGGTTTGTGGGCCTGAATCATACATTTAAAACTTCTTAGCTTGTTTAGGTAAGTTTATGGCCTGTTATTCCTGCGTTCCACGGCAGAAAAAAATGTTTGCAACAATAGTGGGTTAGGAAGAAGATGAGAAGGCAAATGATGAAATGTATATTGCAGTGTTTCGCAGCCCTTTTATTTGAACATTGTGTCCAAATGTCATACCTACATATGTAAGATTGGTGCTTGTATCACCAAATGACACGTGTGTCACAACCCACGTCTCATTTTGAAAAAAATCTCATTGTAGGAAATGACCAGGCTGAGCCCGAGGGAGGTATCAAACGCATCATCAGTCATGAGTCTCTTCGCATCCACAAGAAATCTAAGTCCAGCCCATCTTGAATTCCTTTATATTCTTAACTCCCGCTAATTTCCTTTGACTATTAACAGTTCAAATTCTTGTAAAGAATTGCTGATGCTTACAATAAATCTTTATGCTCACTTGAAATGCCTGGAGATCCTGATTTCCCTGGTGCTAACACTCATATTGCTGTAGACAAGCTGGATCAGGATCAGATTGAGGCCTGCCAACAAACTACTGCTCCATTTCTAGTAGATAGCAAATGCATATGGATATTGTTGCAAATAACGCAAAATTAATTAGTTTTCAATCTTAATATAATCCACACAGATAAAGGGTTGCATTTGACCTCTCTGGACTACATGGCTACATCAATGCACTTTTCTGCCTTTCTTGTGCCCATATATTTTTTAACTTTACAGTTTAGTCTACAATTCTGGAGTCCCCTGCGCTCTCCTTTTTAAAGCCTAATCAGTCCTTTCACAGTAGAGTAGCTGCTGACACCTGCAAAATTGCCATTGATCAAAATGGCAAATTCTTATACAACGATCTATGCAACTTTGTTATTCTTTCCTTGCAGAAAATGACTATGGTATCATTAAAAAAAATAACATTAAGCATCAGCCTGCATATAGGTTGTCTATTCACATGTGGCTGGTTGCTATTAGGACCGAAATAGACACTTAATCTGATTCAGAAGTGTTCCTCTTGTGTTCTTAGGTTAATATGTAAATGAGCAGGCTGTATCTCTAAGGCAAGGCTGTCAAACTCACGACCCATGGGCTGGATGCGTCACATGCTGGCCACGCCCATGCCTGGTTTGGGGGGGGAAGTTGTGATACATCATGTGACACCGCCATGACGATGCAAATTTGACACCCCTGCTCTAAGGTCTTGATTACTCAGGCTAACAGAGAGATCCAAAGATCTTCAAAGAAGAAAATGAATGGAATGAGTGGAATTATTTTCCAGTTCAGTAAAGTTTTCCTACCTGATTGCCTTGGAGAGTTCATATTTGCCATAAGTAATACATCTCATGATCACTCTGTGATCCCATTGTAGATCTTCATCAGCAAGGAAGTATTTGCTTGTTTTCCCCCTACAGCACTATAGAAGGGGGGGAGGTCAAAAGGCTTTTAAGTGTGTGCAGAAGCCCTTTGGCATAGCTGCAGGGATTTGCTGATTTATTTCACCAGGTTTAAACTGGAAGGTAAAGAAAATTCCCTTACGTGTAATAGATGAAATAAATTTGCCTTTAATTCCAGCAAGGCTAATGTATTCACATCTCCAAAGCTCATCACCCTTTAACTTCATGTGACTCAGAAAGGCTCTGAAAATGAGAGAGATAGAAAGAAAGAAAGAAAGAAAGAAAGAAAGAAAGAAAGAAAGAAAGAAAGAAAGAAAGAAAGAAAGAAAGAAAGAAAAAGAAAAGTGGGCATATAATTGATTGGTCATCAGGTGGCAGAATAAGGTGCTAAAATTGAAGATGTTCAGGAGAAGAGGCTGGGAAGTATTTTGGTTTTGGAGCAGAGTTGATATAATTCCACTCCATAATGAGAATGTCCCACTGGATGAGGCTAACAACGAGAATTCCATTCTTTCAATTCACTGTTCCAATTAATCAAATGTTTCCCAGGAATTTGTCTTGCATTGGCTTCTGTTTCACTGAGCTTCTAGACAGGCAGAGCAATGTTATTTTGTAAGGAATCTCAGAAGACATTTGATGTGCCTTTCAGCACAATGACTAGGGCTGAAAAAGATGGTTGGAAGAAATATCAATCTGGTTCAATTCCAGGTGGGGAGAAAGACACTGGAAACACGGAGGCTGTTTGGAGAGAGGGTTTATTGATGAACATGGGTTTGAGGTCCTGGGCAGCTGACCACATGGAGGAGAGAGAGAGAAGCATTTATATCTTCTCTTGGGCCTTGCCCTTGAACTTCCTGTTCCTGGACAAGAAATGTATTCTATTGGTTGTCAGACTCCGAGGGGGCTATGCAGGGGTCATAGCTGAGATTGTCTGAGATACGTTTGGTTGAACCTTGCTGGGTGATGCAATGAAGGGACTTGGTTGTGCCATGTGGTGAGCTCTGCTGATAGATAATCCTATTATGTCCTGGAGGGTCATGTCTTATTCCCATCACCCTGGAGCTGAAGGTTTAATTGTCTTGTAGATAGGCTGCTCAGTCCTGCTGGGGCTATTAAGAAAGGTGGGGGCTGCTTTCCAAGAGCACATTTCTCCTTTAGGGAAATATAATATGTCTTTTTTAACATTTCCCAAAATATTTCATCCTTCTAGGAGAGCGCTAGAAGAGTTTTGCATCTTATAAATAGCTGCAACTTTGAATTTTGTTTTTTAGGCTTGCTGATTAGAATTCCAAGTTTCTCTCTTTTTAAAAGGCATTTTCTTTACAAAAATGCAAGGCTGAAGACATGTAGTAACTACATCTTTATTAGTATAGTTTTCTCCAATGGATTTCAAAAACAATCAAGTGTAATAATAGATTAACACATCTTCTCTAATATGGCCCCTCACAGGGACTTCATTTTCCATCATCCTCAATCTACGTGGCAGTCAATCTATTCCCTCTAGAAATCACTGTTCCTAATTTCCCAAATATCAGTATATTTTTTAAAAAGACCATAAACTAAGTACATTGAATCAGCAATACATTGAACATATACCTGGTTTTGGTATATATACAAAATGTAGGATCATGTGGAAAAAACCCCCCCAAAATCTTTTCAGTTCTTCTTAATCCCCCTTTTCCTTACTTTGTCTTCTATAAATCATTGCCAGTTTTACTGAACAAATGGAAAATAAGTAATAATAATTTTGTACAGTGTTCTTCAGTGGCTTAAAGAGAAATTAATAATGTTGTTACTTGCAAGCATCTGAAACTTCCATTAAAAATATGGAATTATTTCTGGCTAAATGAGGTAAAAGTTAAGCTGTAACTCTGCAGCAACATAGTACTCCCGCCTGGGAGTATCCAAGGTCATTAGAAAAGCAGCATCTGGGGGACTTTTTTGAAGTTATATGTTAGCTACATATTATAGCAGGATTCAGTGTTATGAGCTGAAGCCAGAGAGATGTATTTCCACATATTATAAATGGGAATTTAGGTGTCAAGTAATTTAACATCTTATTGAGTTTTAAGAATGAAGCTCTAGCAAATGTTCATAGTCAAAATGTGATACTGTAGTCCACAGGATACCCACTGTGACAAAAGCCTCAAAACTTGTCATTAAGTGGGATCGATCATGCACAGACAATGTTACTAATTTTGGAAACTGATATGGCCTATTTTGGTGGGTTTTTAAGGTTTTCTAGGCATGCCATAAAAGGGACGCAGTGGCTCAGTGGCTAAGATGCTGAGCTTGTCGATCGAAAGGTCGGCAGTTCAGCATTTCGAATCCCTAGTACGGCGTAATGGGGTGAGCTCTCATTACTTGTTCCAGCTTCTGCCAACTGAGCAGTTCGAATGCATATAAAAAATGCAAGTAGAAAAATAGGGACCACCTTTGGTGGGAAGCTAACAGCATTTCATGCACCTTTGGCATTTAGTCATGCTGGCTACATGACCACGGAAACGTCTTCGGACAGCGCTGGTTCTTCAGCTTTGAAACGGAGATGAGCACCGCCCCCTAGAGTTGGGAACGACTAGCACATATGTTCGAGGGCGAACCTTTACCTTTACTTTATCTTAGGCGTGACATATGTGTCATTCTTATGTCTAAAGTTTATGGAAATCTAATTAATCTGTTGTGGTAGGCTGGCATTTAAACTTGGATACTGCAGTACTTACAGGATCTGAATACTGAAATGTTTTTAGAATGTATCAAATTTGTATTAAAAGAACCTTTTAGCCATTCATTTGCTGCCATCTGGTGTTGAAATGTAAGAATTTCATACAGTGTACCCTTCTATGGATGAAATCTACAGTTAATTGCTAATAATGCAATTTGAACACAAGGTGATGAATTATGGATTTCTTAGCAAAATTGCATTGGAAATACCAAAAGCAGCACCTTTCTGAGGTTCATATTTTCTCCTGCCCTTAAAGAATTGACCCCATTTCCTTACTGTACCATTTTTTAAAAGCAAAATAATTCTATCAATATCTGACAAAACATGGAAGAGTTAGAGATAGAAAATAGCCTTTGCTTATTACTGCGTCACATTTCAGATTGATATATTTCAAATTTCCCAACTTTATCACTGAGAAACGAAAACATTTTTAGGAGAAGAGATGCCAGGTTAAGTTTTGCTTTTTCTCCTCAAATTTCAAAGTTTCCCGCTTGCCCTTTTCCCAATTCTTTTTTTTTCTGCACTGGTTTCCTATTTTAATTTTTAAAAATCTGCAGCAAAATGCATAGCGTTTTTTGCATGGTTTTATATACAGAAATATATAGAATAATAGACCTGAGGATAATTCAGAAGATAACTGTTCTGTGTAATTGGATATTGTTGTTTGTTGTTGGATGCTTCCATTGGGGCAACTCTAACCACTAACATGCAAAAGACACCGTGATCAATTCCGTTTCTCCCTTTAATGCATTTTCAATCCTTAGGGGGAAAAAAAGGAAAAATATTGTGGGAAAATGTAAACTTGCAGCCTTCCTATAAAAATCTCTAAACAATACAGAACAATTAAAACAAAACTTTTTTGACCTTATGTTATTTTAGTAGTTGTATTCTCTCTCTGTGGTGTCTAAAAAAGAATGTAGTGGCTGAGAACTAATTTGGGCTGTCTTGTGGTTTCTGCAATGCATTAGGGTTATTTTTATGGAAGCCCTTATCAGCCATCTCTTTCTGATGAGTTATAGCTGTCTGGAGTCCTAAACTGTCCTCTGCATTTCAGAGACATAGAGGAAATAAATACATACATAAATAATTATTGGTGGTCACAGTCCTGAAATGACATAGTTGTTTGTTGCTGTTGTTAATGTTATTATGTGCCTAAAATGATGCTTTAATATTTTATAGTTAAGCTGTTATGTGCTTAAAATTATGCCTTAATATTTTATCATATTAAATATGATGATATTTATCATATTTATAAATATCTTTGAATATTTTGAAAGCTTTGTCCAAAATGGTTAGAGATTACAGGTAGTCCTGTATGCTTTATGACCATTTTTCACACTTATGACCATTGAAGCATACCCATGGTCATGTGATTTACAGTCAGATGCTTGACAGCTGACTCATATTCCCAGGGTCACATGATCCCCCTTTTGAGGCCTTCTGACAAGCAAAGCTAATGGGTAAATCAGATTCACTTAATAACCATGATATGAACTTAATAACTGCAGTGATTCACTTAACAACCGTGGGCAGAACAGTTGTGAAATGGGGCAACATTCACTTAACAAATTTCTCAGTTAGCATCATAAATTTTGGGCTCAAATGGACATTTATTGTCAACTAGAGGTCAGAAGCCAACTCAGAATCTATCTCCTCTCTTCAGGCATCAACTAATACCCAATACTTTCAAAGAGATCCAAAAGAAAAATCTGTAGTTTGAAGGACCAAAATTTCTAATTTCTAAAGGCCCCAAGACAGGGGTGAAATGCTCCCAGTTCAGACCGGATCGCCTGATCCGGTAGGGATGGAGGTGGGTAGTTCAGAGAACCGGTAGCAAGAATTCCTGCCACACCCCCCCCCCCCATTGCCCACCTGAGCCGCACAATCATCAGAGGCTTTTTAAAAAAATTTAAAAGCATTTTTTCTACAACCTCTTTGGCTGAAAAAATGCTTTTAAAAGTAAAACAAAAAGCCTCTGATGATCGTGCGGCTCAGTTGGGATCATAAGAGGCTTTTAAAAGCATTTTTTCTACAAGCTCTTCGGTGGAAGAGGTTATAGAAAAAATGTTTTTAAAAGGAAAAAAAGCCTCTGCCAAACAGGCAAGTCAGCTGGGATTGTCAGAAGCTTTTTTTTTTTTAAAAAAGAAAGCCTCTGCCAATCAGGCAAGACAGCTGGGATTGTCAGAAGCTTTAAAAGCATTTTTTTTACAACTTCTTCAGCCGAAGAGGTTGAAAAAAAATGGTTTTAAAAGTAAAAAAAAAAAGTTGGCCACGCCCACTCAGTCATATTACCCCCCACCACCACCAAGCCACACCCACAGAACCGGTAGTAACAAATTTTACATTTCACCACTGCCCCAAGAGCTCCATCAAGTGACTGGCAGGTTCTTACTGACTACTGGAAAAAACTCAGAAGGAGGCAAGTAAAAGGTAGTCTTAATATCTCTGACTTATCAGCAAGAAAACTTTTGACGACTAAATTGAAATCAATAAAAAGGCAGCTTTGATCAAATGAAGCTGGGCATTTTGCTGGAGGGTTATTGTCTTCTACTGGTTTTTAACTATTATTTCATTAAAAGAGGACTTGTTGCCTTTTTAATTAAATATTTCCCACCGTCATTTGCTTTCTTGTAATATTTGTGATGAACATCCATAATGCACCACCATCATCTCTGAGCCAACTCAATATTTGAATGTGGAGTATTATGTAAGCAAAACAGCACCCTTGTGTAAAAAAGGGAAATACCAACAAACATGAGTGAACTCTACAGGTAGTCCTTGACTTATGACCACAATTGAGCTGAAAATTTCTGTTGCTAAGTAAGATAGTTGATAAGTGAGTTTTGCCCCATTTTATGACCTTTCTTGCCACAGTTGTTAAGTGGATCACTGCTGTTGTTAAGTTAATAACCCGGTTGTTAAATGAATTTGGCTTCCCCATTGACTTTGCTTGTCATAAGTTTGCAAAAGGGATCACATGGCTCTGGGACACTGCAACCGTCATAAATATGAGCCAGTTGCTAAGCGTTCAAATTTTGATCAGGTCACCAAGAGGATGCTACAATGATTGTAAGTATGATTTTTTTCCCAATGCTGTTTTAACTTCAAATGGTCACTAAAGAGACCTGTAGGTTGTAAGTCAAGAGGCTGTAAGAGGTTGTAAGTGAAGAGGCCATAAATCAAGGATTACCTGTAGAAAAAATCAAGCAGAAAAATTTCTTAGGAAAGGCAAATTTAAAAGAATACTGTCTAAAAAGCAACCCCAAATAGGCTGGGTCTCTCACTATACATGGAATTCTAGATTTTTGTTGGGTGGGGAGAGAAAATCAGGAAAGAAGGGAGCGAATGGAACAGAATATTGTTAAAGGGATATGATCCGATTGCTTTGAAGCCTCAACAAGAGAATTCCAAATTTTGTTCCTGCTTGTGAAATTCCTGACATGTAACATGTACTGTCCTCTAATTTGCAGCTCCCTTCCAAAGGATTCTGACAGGCTGCTTGTGACTCCTAGCCTGCAATTTTTACATTTTTGTTTATCGCATCTTCAGATTAGCAAAACACAAACACAGTTCCTATTGTCATATAGTTGAACCAAAACAAGCCATATTCTGTCTCGACACAATGGTTTACTTTTTGTAATATGATAATACAATGATTGGGTTACCACATTCAGCTCACCCTTAGAGAAGAAAGTGGCGGGCCTTACCTGGGAACTAACCAGGATTTCTCCTACCCAAATCAAGAATTGTGTCACTACCTAGGAAACCCAGTCAAAATAAAGGGAAAGAGCAACTTTTCGTACTACAAAAGCAAACCTTAGTCTACTTGCTTTAACAGTATAGCGGTAGTCCTCGACTTACAACAGTTCCTTCTGTAAACATTCAAAGTTAAAACAGCACTCGAAAAAAATCACTTATGACCATTTTTCACACTTACGGCTGCTGCGTAGCTTCCCCACGGTTACATGGTCAAAATTTGGATGCTTGGCAAATGATTCATATTTATGACAGTCGCAGTGCCCCAGGGTAACATGTGATTGCCTTTTGCAACCATCTGACAAGCAAAGGAAATGGAGAAGCCAAATTCTCTTAGCAACCATGTTATTAGGAGCCTTGGTGGTGCAGTAGACTAAAGCGCTGTTAAATAGCACTTAGCTGCCAGCTGCCTGCAATTACTGCGAGTTCGGATCTCACCAGGCTCAAGGTTGACTCAGCCTTCCATCCTTCTGAGGTAGGTAAAAGGAGGACCCGGATTGTGGAGGCAATAAGCTGACTTTGTATAAAAAAGAACACCTCTTAGGGGGTGCCAAAAGCCCTACTAAGCAGGTATATACAAAAGTATGACGGCTATTGCTTAATGCATTGTAAGCCGCTCTGAGTCTCCGGAGAAGAGCGGCATATAAATCTAACCAATAAATAAATAAATAAATAAATAAATAAATAAATAAATAAATAAATTTAATAACTGCTATGATTCATTTTACAAATGTGGCAAGAAAGGTCATAAAATGGGACACAATGCACTTAACAAATGTTTCACTGAGCAACACAAATGGACTCAATTGTGGTTGAAAATCAAGGACTTCCTGTAGTATGCTTTGGGAGAGAAACCAGAAAAAATAAAGATTTTAGGAAAACAAATCATAGCAGTCTGTACTCAGATTTTTTTTTGTCCTCTAAATACAATGGTGTCTGTGGGATACAATTCCTTGAAGGCCTTGCTAAGATAAGGCACTGAGTACCACTCCCTTCACCAGTCTGGGCTCAGGGCATTGTACCTAAAGCCAGTCAGATGACCTGAGCATGTGAGACAGAGGCAAAAGCAACAGCAACCCCACCACTCCCCTTTTCTCATGCCCAGCAATAAAATATGATTTCAAATTAGGTGAATTAACTTTATGACTCTGTTTGGACAGCCAAAATCTACAGCTTGAAATGACCACTTCATCTTGCCTAAGACTAAGGCTGGTTTTGGCACATATAGGTTGCCTCTAGTGGTGGGTTTCAATTTTTTTTACTACCAGTTGTGTGGGCATGGCTTGGTGGGCGTGGCATAGCTTGGTGGGCATGGCAGGGGAAGAATACTGTAAAAATCTCCATTCCTTCCCCAATCCAGCAGGAGGTTACTGGAAAATCCCCATTTCCTCCCAATCAGCTGGGATTTGGGAGGCAGAGAATACATGGGGGCGAGGCCAGTCAAAATTTTTACTACCAGTTCTCCGAACTACTCAAAATTTCTGCTACCGGCTCTCGAGAACTGGTCAGAACCTGCTAAAACCCACTTCTGGTTGCCTCACATAGATAAACAAGAGTTGAAGACTTTATGAATATAGATATCTTGGCCAGTGGTGGGTTTCAAAATTTTTTACTACCGGTTCTGTGGGCATGGCTTGGTGGGCATGGCATGGGAAGGACACTGTAAAATCTCCATTCCGTCCTTGCTCCAGGGGAAGATTACTGCAAAATCCCAATTTTCTCCTGATCAGCTGGGACTCAAGAGGCAGAGAATAGATGTGGGTGGGGCCAGTCAGAGGTGGTATTTACTGGTTCTCCGAACTACTCAACATTTCCGCTATTGGTTCTCGAGAACTGGCCAGAATCTGCTGAACGCCACTTCTGATCTTGGCCCACAATTTATCTTAAGATGTTTATTTTTTGCCATACCCATATTGTCCAGTGGTACAGTTGGCTGTTCTCCATTTCTTCAAGCTGCGTGACTTCTTGCACACTTATGGATCCAAGGTCTGTCATCATTTATTTTTATGTCCCTTTGTTTGAGTTAATGCACATATTTGTATGGCATTTACATGCACAATTTCATAAAAAAGAAGGAAGTTTGAAATATTGCAGGCGCTGAATGACACAGCTGATCAGTGTGGGGATTTTTAAAAAAGAAACAACGATAAACTTTGCATAGGGAAAGATAACTAAACCTTCATTTGTGCTGAAGTATAAATTTGCTTACAGATGTAAATATTTGAAAAACTTAACAAAGCTTTACACAAAAGGCTGGTCTGCATTAATGCAGAATTTAGAATAGCTGCTGGTCAGTTGCCAAGGGTACAGTCTGTAAATAACTGAAACATTCCTTCCCATCATTCTTATTCAAGGTCAAATAAAAGATCACAAGTAATCTGCAATACTATGGAGCAAAGGTCATAGGAAGGAATTTAAAAAGCAAGCTAAAGTGATCTACTTACTTTGGAAAATGTAAGTGGAAACAGTTTTATCTTCACATCTAAACTTCAAGGTTTTTACCCGGAGAAGAACTTATAAAGCCAAATAAGGAAAATGTGTTTTCAATTCTTGTAGGAATTTCTTGAATGCCAGAGATGGGACATCTGCTACATGTGACAGGTGGGTTTCATCAGCCATTCCTCTGTTCTAGGGAAACCTGGAAATTTTGGGACAAGCAGACAGAACAGGCTGGCATCTTTGAAAGCAAAATTCTCAGCATCTCACCAGAACTGGATCTATGAGAGCACTACACTTCATACGTTACAGATGGAACACACAATGTATGTGTCAACCTATTACGCTGACTGCTGCTTTCCCACAAAATCTGAAACTTTCCCTGTTAATTCTTGGTGGGATTCATTTCTTTTAGGCAGTTAGAACTTTCACCTACTGCTCAGTGACATTACTTTTATTGTTAGGACACTACTGGAGAAAGGGGCTTGCACCATATAAGAAAATCAGCTGGAGAATTTTGGGTAGGGATTGTGAAAGGAGGGGTTGAAATTGGGTTGTGATATTGACAAGACAGTTAGGAAAGCATAAAGGAAAATGTGCATTGATCCTGGTTTTTTCCCCATGAAGTTATCTTGCAGGAAAGCATATATTTCTTATTCAAAAGGGAAAAATTACAACCTATAAAGAGCTGCAGATCAAACACTGGCCCCTCAAAACCTTTAGGCAAACAACGGTTGCAAACTAGAGATGGACTGTTCTTCGTTGATTAAAAACATGACTTCTTCTGTAGCACTTTTTACTACTCTAACAGTTATAAAGTGTACATATTGTGGTCAATTTGATATGTACCTACCAAGTAACCCCTGATTTAGTACTTGGATACCTTCAGACAAGAAAGACTTGTGCTGCCAGTCAAACTGGCATGTAATTGCATTAATGATGCGGTGATGATCATACTGGTAAGCACAGATATAATTTTTTTTTATTTCTTTGAGGGATTTTTATGTAAAATCTTCAAGGAAGAGTAGAAACCAGGGAGATATTACACCTGAAATAAAATGAAGGTAAAAAGAGAGGTTAAAGCTCTGTTAAAGGTCTAAGAAAATAGGGTGAATTCGTTCATTCGTTCATTCGTTCCTTCATTCAAATTTAATGGCCACCCATCTTACCTACAGGGTGACTGGTATATGATAGGTAATTTAGCTTACCTATCATATACCAGGAAAGCCAGCTTCATGCAGTGATATAAAGCATCAGAGCTAGAAACCAGGAGGCTATGAGTTCTAATTCCAGCTGGGTGACTTTAGATGTATCTATCACTCTTAGCTCTAGGAAGAAGCAAGAGCAAATCGTTTCTCAAAATTTTACCAAGAAAACTGCAGCTCCAGGTAATTGCCAGAAGCTAAGAATGGCTAAAGGAACAAATAAACAAATAAAACACATATAATATTTATCTGTGATTAATCCTATTCATTATTCTTTCTGATGTTCATATATTTATTGAGCAAGATTTCTATGTCAATTTAAGTACAGGATTCTGGGTAGCTTGCAGAGATTTTTTTTTTAAAAAAAACTCCACCAAAAGTTTAAAATTGGCTATACAATATTCTTGGGAATATTATCTCAAGGTTGTCCAGTATTTGAGAACAAAAGCAGGGAACAAAAATGTATCCTTTCCCCAAATGCTTACGATGTATTTGTTTTCCTTTCCTCAAATTCCTCCAATTCTATAATCAGAGGTTTGCTTGGCCCTGCTAAGTAATCTTTCAGGCAATCTTCCCTCATTTTAGAGTATGAAATCTGTCTTACGATTGCAGCAAGCAGCTCTTCCCTTTATTTTTTTTCTGTCCAAACTGTTCAAATTACAGTGATAAAATAAGACTGAATTATTTTGCTAGAAGAAACACTGACATTACCGGGTAAACGATAAACACACAAATAGATAGATACGATGACGCTACCAGCCTGATAATCAACATTTGTGGGAACGTTACCAAGTTCAGCACACTGAACTCTTCACTCACTCTTCACTCACGAGCTACATTTCTTTTCTGTTATTGGCGATAAAAGGTAAGATACCGACCCAAAATCACTGCCAGTAATGTAATAAAATAAGGTTTATTTTATTACAAGCTTTTAATCCATCTATTTCAGCAGGTGGCAGTATCTGGCTGATCTTGCCTAAACTCAGAAGCTGAGCAGGGAGTTCTGACACTCTATGGGAGATCAGGAATCAAAAACATATACAGAAAGGACAAGGAAAATAAACTGAATTGAATTGAATCCCCTTCTGTATTGACATCCAGGATACTACAGGGATGTCACCAGTAGATTTATTTTTACCTTTACAACTCAGTTTTTTAAAAAAAAGATCAAATTGGGGCAGTAGTGGGTTTCAATTTAGTTTGCTACCGGTTTGCCTGTGCGCGTGTGTGCATGCATACGGGCAGAAGCATCCTGGTGGGTGGGTGGAAGCTCCCACCGCCGCCGCTACCAGTTTGCCCGATCCAGGGCAAATTGGTAGCAACCCACCACTGAATTGGGAGCTTCTTACAGTCTATTGCAGTGGTGGCGAACCTTTTACTCACAGAGTGCCAAACAGGTACGCTCTTTGTGCGAGTCGTGTGCTTCGTGCCCATGTGTGCTATCTGTGCTAATGCACAGCTCCTCCCCCATTTGTTTTGTGTGCAACCACACCATCTGTGCATGGATACAGCTTTCATGTGTGCCCCCCGTCCTCTGCGTGCGCAACCACACCATCTGCGCATGCACGCGGCTTTTGCATGGCTCCCCCATGCACTGTGTGTGCAATCGCACCATCTGCACATGCACCCAGGTTTTGCATGGCTCCCCTGTGCGCTGCGTGTGCAATTGCAACATCTGAGCATGTCTGCAATTTTTGCACATGCAATGCCCATGTGTGAATGCTATTTCTGCATGCGGCTGCTGCATGCAAGTACTCTCGCGCATGCACCAATGCATGCACATGCGCAGGACAGCTCCAAAGACCAGCTGGGTCCCTTGAATTGCGCGTAGGTGCACTGGAGGCCCAACACCAGCTGGGGCGCCTGCAGATGTGCAACTGCAGATGAGTTGGGCAACAGCTCGCATTCTTGGAAAGGTGGCTCTGCGTGCCATAGGTTCGCCATCACCGGTCTATCGTTTCCTCTTAATAGCAATAGCATGTAGACTTATATATCACTTCACAGTGCCTTACAGCCCTCTCTATAGGAAAAAACGTGTGTCAGTCACAACAGGTTTTAAAAAGGCAAACAAATATTTTAGCGTATTTATTGACAGCTAAAACATAACAGTTAGGATGAGCTTTTATTTCTTTAAGGTAACTCAGTGAGGACTGACATTTTTCCGTAAAAGCAGTACAAAGACAGATCAAAAATTAGATTTCTTTACGGTTCTCCAAAAAGTCAAATAGCTGCAAAGTTGGATTTAAAGCATTTAAGAATATGACTTTAAGCAGAGGCAGAGGAATAGACGTTTAGATGTTTTTAAAAATTGTTTTTAGCTAAAGGATGGCGTTTCAAAGATGCTGGCAAGTTTTAATTATCCCAAGGTATTTGCTGTGGAAGAGGAATATACCCAATCTCTTTGAAACAGCATGTGCAAGTTTCCACAGATTTAATAGCCATTTGAGTCTGAGCAACCACAGGATATGTGTGAATAATTAACCTGCTTTCACATTTCTTCTAAGCTGTGGCTACAAATTATTTTTGGATGCTATTTTAATGAATCTTTTCCCAGACAATATTTTGGAAGGATGTTACAACTTGCATTGAGAAGTGCAAGAAAGTGGTTGGACTGAACAGGTTTTTAGGGGGGGGGGGAATGGATTCAAGTTATGATAAATAGAGGGCAGGCTTATATTATTTTGGTTTGATTGCACAAGAGCTTCAGAAGACGGACACTTCTTGCTAATTGTGGAAGCCTTCCTTGCTGAGTTTTTGTTGTGCAGTTGAAAGTAATCTCTGAAGGCAATGGAGGAAATGAAGAAAAGAGAGGGCGAGGTTTTAGATGAAACCAGTTAAAATTTGAATATAGCCATCAAGATTGAAGTTAATTGTATGGGAAATGGCTTCAGGATTATGCTGCTTGCCTATCTGTTATAGCAGTCTATTTGCTTTGCTTATAGCTTATACAGGGTTATTTGCAAATAAAATGAATTACAAACAGATAATCAAATGTTTGGTGCCGAATCGAACAGAACAAAATAACAGAGTGGGAAGGGACCTTGGAGGTCTTCTAGTCCAACCCCCTGCTCAGGCAGGAAGCCCTATATAATTTCAGACAAATGGTTGCCCAATCTCTTCTTAAAAACTTCCAATGTTGGGGCATTCACAACTTCTGGAGGCAAGTTGTTCCACTGATTAATTGTTCTAACTGTCAGGAAATTTCTTTTTAGTTCTAAGTTGCTTCTCTCCTTGATTAGTTTCCACCCATTGCTTCTTGTCCTGCCCACAGGTGCTTTGGAGAATAGCTTGACTCTCTCTTCTTTGTGACAACCCCATAGATATCAGAACACTGCTACCGTGTCACCCCTAGTTCTTCTTTTCATTAAACTAGACATACCCAGTTCCTGCAACTGTTCTTCATGTTTTAGCCTCCAGTCCCCTAATCATTTTTGATGATCTTCTCTGCACTCTTTCTAGAGTCTTTTTTTTTTACATCGTGAAGACCAAAACTGGATGCAGTATTATGCAGTATCTTTCATCGAAAGGAAACCAAATTGTTTGTCTTTGCTAATATGCACTCCCCAGGTGACAGCCTCTATGAAGGCCAGCCAGACAACATAGGAGGAATGTTTGAGAAAACTCAGAATTTCTTGAAAATTTGAAATTCAAGCTTTTGCAAGTAGGGTCTTGATCTTCAGCAAACCTAAAAAAATAAAAAAGGCGAGGCAGTTCCTGCTGAATTCTTTGAAATAACCACTGAAAATAAATAGCACTGGGGAGGAATCTTTGTGGTTTTCTCAGAACCGAATTTTTCTTTCGATTTTTGAATGTAAACTTGACAATTCTGTGAACTACCACGTAGCCACAGTTTTGTTCCAAGGGGCAGATGAAGTAGGAACTCTGCTTTCAGAATTCTACAACCCAAAAGAATCTTTGGGATTCTCTCTTTTCTCTCAGCTTAAATTCTAGGAGAGAGATTTTTGTCCCCAATGCATGTGGGGAAAATAATTCAACACTTTTTTCCTCAGTGTGATGCTAATTGTGACTTCCTCCCCATCTCATTAAAAATTTAAGAGGGGAAAAAAGAAATAAGCATAGGTAAAAAGTTATGTTATTTGGAAAAGGGAAGGTTTAGGGGATTAGCATGAAGTACTAGAGAATGGAAATAGTTTAAAAATAAGGAAGTAGCTAGAGAACTTTTGCAGCTGTACAACAAGGCTATTTACTAAGGCTGTACATAGCCTTCTGACAAGGCAATTTGCAATGCAGAAAAAAAAAGAAAAATCTGAAATAGACAACAATAAATGCTATAAACTGCTAATGTTAAAGTAACCGAGTTGACAGGACAAACATCCCTAATTCTGGCAGAGCACCATGCTAGATGTCATTCTCTTCATGAGTAGGAACGTGTAGATATTCATTAAATTGGCTGGCTTATAAATGCGATAAGCAAGGTGTTTTTCTTATTTATATATTATTATTAAGGGATGCCAACAGCAATGTCTGTCACCTTCCATCAACTGTAGAGAAATATTTTATAATTTGTGTATATATTGTTACTCTGCTCCCTAATGCTCCCTTCATAAAATGTATGTTATCAAGAGACAGCCACTTAAGACTGGGGCAGCATAAACAGAGATCCATGCAATTCTGTCGAGCACCCTAATTAGACCTCAAATCTGCTCAAAAGTAGTTCTAAATCGAACGTGGAAACAAGAAACAAGATTACATTCTTGTATTCATGCTGCAATGGTCCTATTAACATCCACCAAAACATTTTCCCCACTCTTAATCCAAGTCTTAAAAAGATCTCTATTGCTTTGGAATCCACTGCCTGAAGAGGACAGGATATTTCTTGAACCAATTAATTTTCAGAAACTTGGAAATAGTTTGCAGAACTTTCATTGCCCATCACTAAATGTTTCAATTTTGACAGAGTTTTAATTAATTTGAAGAAAAAATATAAGTAAACCTTCAGAAACCTGGCTGACATATTGCAGTTGATCTATCTATCTATCTATCTATTTATCTCTCTCTCTCTCTCTCTCTCTCTCTCTCTCTCTCTCTCTCTCTCTCTATCTATCTATCTATCTATCTATCTATCTATCTATCATTATCTATCCATTTCTATACTGCCCATCACACTTGCTTGATTCTAGGCCAGTGGTGGCAAACCTTTTTCAGACTGAGTGCCCAAAGCACGACTGAACCCCCAAAATGCAATGCGCACACTGCTCCCACATATGCATCCCACTCCCATGCATGCACATACTCTCAGCGCTTGTATGCACGCACCCCCTGCATGCGCCCCGCACCCTGCGCATGCATGGCAGAGACCTGAAGACCAGCTGGCCAGCAGGAGGCACACGTGCATGTGCAACAGAGCTGAACTGGGGCAACAGCTCGCATGCCCACAGAGACGGTGCAGAGTGGCACCTCTGGCACACACGCCATAGGTTCGCCATCACGGTTCTAGGTAGTTTACAAATAAATGATGATTATATAGAAACCATAATTTAAAACAAAGTTAAAAAAAGAAAATTAAAGCAGTGTTAAAGAGAAAGTTGCAAAGTTAAAAAACAGATGAAGTATCTTCAACCCAGCCAGCTATTGGATGGTTCTTGTGAGAAGTAATATTCTCAAAGCACTCTTTGAGATGTTTCACAGATGGTTGATGGTTAAGGAAAGGGAGCTGTATCCATATATGCTCTCATCTATTAAAAAAGACAAAAGTGCCATTTTTGTTCCACTGGAACTAGATAGTAGAAAAGATATAAAAAGCTGTTAAGATCTTCTTTCTCCTAATGAGATCCACATTTCCTTTTGTTTTTTATTTATATTTATTAAGAATTTTTATATAATAAAAGATGAAAAAAGAGAAAAACCAAGAAAAGTAAAACTAAAGAAATATATCAAAGACTTCCAACTTTCTTTTCAACAGATAATTACAAACTTATTGTCCTGCCTCCCTCTTAAATATTTTACAAATCCCTTCACCTCCTCAATTAATCTGCACCTTTCTTAATCTTCCAATTCATAAATCATCAATTCTTTGCAGATGAACCAAGGGCACTGCTGATCATGAAAGATCTTGCTCAAGAACTCAATGGAACAGTGGAAGGTAATACTGGAACTCAACTCAAGCAGCTGCTGATGGGAAGACCTGGAAGCTCTTCACTATGTAGGAGCATGGTGGAGCAGTGGACTAAAGCGCTGCTAAATAGCACTTAGTTGCCAGCTGCCTGCAATTATTGCAAGTTCGAATCTCACCAGGCTCAAGGTGGACTCAGCCTTCCATGCTTTCGAGGTAGGTAAAATGAGGACCTGGATTGTGGGGGCAATGAGCTGACTTTGTATAAAAAAGAACACTGCTTGGGGTGTGGGGGCAAAAGCCCTACTAAGCAGGTATATACAAAAGTCATTGTAAGCCACCCTGAGTCTCCAGAGAAGGGCGGCATATAAATCGAACCAATAACTAAACCAATCTACCCCAAATTCAAAGATTGTACACCAGTCAGAAATAGGATGGGTGGAATCTAATAAGTGCCAGAGCAACTATACTGGATGAAACCCAGACCGTACAGTAGTGGTGGGATTCAAATAATTTAACAACCGGTTCTCTGCCCTAATGATTTCTTCCAACAACCTTTTCACCAAACTGCTCAGCAAGTTAACAACCAATTCTCCCGAAGTGGTGCAAACTGGCTGAATCTCACCACTGCCGTACAGGCATACACCAGTATGATGCCACCCAAAGCTGAGTTGCTGAGGTAATACCTGAGGCAGAAGCAGACATGGGAAGAAGATCAAATAGAGGAAGACAAAACCCTGCATGGCATGGGATGTACCATTGACAGACAGTTGAGGTGGGAAAAACTGGGAAATCCTATGTCCCACTGGAAAGGACTGAACTAAAATGCAGCACCAGTGCATTGATCATAGCAATACAAGAATAGGCACTTGGTACTAATTCTATAGAAGCAGGGGTCTACTACACTAGATAGGATACAAGATGCAGACTGCAGAGAGGCCTCAGAGACACATACAGTTGTAGGGTATAAGATGCAAACAGAAACAGCATCATACACTAAAAGACATGACCAAGTAGCTGGATTAAGAGCTGTGGTGCTGCAGTGGTTAGAATGCACTACTGCAGGCTATTTCTGCTGACTGCCAGCTGCCAGTAGTTTGCTGTTTGAACAGGTTCAACCTTCCAACCTTCTGAGGTTGGTAAACAGAGAGCCCAGATTGTTGGGGTCAATATGTTGACTCTGTAAATCACCTAGAGACGGCTGTAAAGCACTGTAAAGTGCTATATAAGTCTAATTGTAATTGTAATTGTAATTGTAATTGTAATTTCTATACCACCCTTCTCCCGAAGGACTCAGGGCGGTGCACAGCCAATTTAAAAACACAGAGTATACAAACACCAAAATTTAAAAATAATTAAAATTATTACACACTTTTGGCCTGAATTAAAACCCAAAAATTTTAAACACCCAATTTAAAATCATTTACACAGATAGCCTGGCCTGGCGGAACAGTAGGGTCTTGTTATGTTATATTATGTTAATTTTATTTCTATACCGCCTTTCTCCCGAAGGACTTGGGATGATGGTGTACAGCCAGTTAAAACACAGAATATACAAATAACAAATTTAAAATTATTATACAATTTCGGCCCGAGTTAAAACCCAAAAAAATTTAAAACTCCCAATTTAAAATCAATTACATGGATAGCCCTGCCTGATTGAACAGTAGGGTCTTGAGGGTACAGCGAAACACATGGAGGTCGGAGATCTTACGAATTTCCGGAAGCAGTTTGTTCCACAGGGCAGGAGCTCCTACAGAGAAGGCTCTCCCCCTGGGTGTCGCCAGCCGACATAATTTGGCCAATGGCATCCTGAGGAGTCCCTCTCTGTGGGAGTGAACTGGCCGGTGGGAGGCTATTGGTGGCAGGTCCTAAGCCATGGAGTGCTTTAAAGGTGGTCTTGAGGGCACAGTGAAACACATGGAGGTCGGAGATCTTGTGTATTTCGGGGGGCAGTTCGTTCCACAGGGCAGGAGCTCCCACAGAGAAGGCCCTCCCCCTGGGTGTCGCCAGCTGACATAACTTGGCTGATGGCACCCTGAGGAGCCCCTCTCTGTGGGAGCGAACTGGTCGGTGGGAGGCTACTGGTGGCAGGAGTCGGTCTCGTAGGTGCTATTGCTATTGCTACCTGCTATTATGTATAGGAACATCTGTACAGTGTTTGGACTTGGATTAGATCCTCCCAAGTCCAGAGATTCTTCAGAAGGTCATGGAGAATAACAGGGCTAAGATCTTGTGGAACTTCCAGAACCAGACAGACAGGTAGGTACTGGCCGATCAACCAGACATTAGGGTAGTAGAGAAGGACCAGAGGATAGCAATGGTGATAGATGTAGTGTATACTGATGATACCTAGTTCTATATCTCAATCCTGAGCTGCACAGTGAATCTAATGGTGTTTTGACCCACTGCTTGGAGGCTCTTCATGTCTGGATGAGGCATTAGAGACTTTTGCTTAGTCACGGGGGTGAAATTCAGCAGGTTCTGACAGGTTCTGGAGAACCAGTAGTGGAAATTTTGAGTAGTTTGGAGAACTGGCAAATACCACCTCTGGCTGGCCCCAGAGTGGGGTGGGATTTTGCAGTATCCTTCCCCTGCCACACCCACCAAGCCATGCCCACCAAGCCACACCACGCCCACCAAGCCACGCCCACAGAACCGGTAGTAAAAAAAATTGAATTTCACCACTGCTTGGTCATAACAAGTCTGCTGTGACTGTTTGGACACTCATGGTCAGGGATGTTACCCTGTTTGGTTTTGGATGGGGCTGCATTTTCCCATTCAAAATCGATGAGCAATTTGGGGTCCTTTTGAACTTGTAGCTACTCCTTAAAGAGCAGATGGCAGCTGTGGCCAGGAGTTTTGCACAGGTTTACCTTGTATACTAATTGTGCCCTTTCTTTTATTAGGATGCCTTTCAAATTGTTCCTCATGCCCTGTTCACTTCACAGTTGGATTATTGCTATGTGCTCTACATGAGACTGCCCTTGAAAACTACCCAGAAGCTATATCTGGTTCAAAATACAGTGGTGTAAGCAGGATCAGGTATCTTCAATATGGCCATGTCTCACATTGCTTTGTAAGCAGGGGTGGGTTCTACTTACCTTTACTTCCAGTTCGCAACGGGATTGCAATGGGATCGCATGCGCAGATTACTTCTGATGACATCCAGGTCAGTGGGCGGAGCCTCCCACCGGTTTTACTACCGGTTCTATAGAACTGGTCAAAACCGGAGGCAACCCACCACTGTTTGTAAGTCACATGCCAATTGGCTTCCAAGTGCAATTCCATGTGCTGGTTAATATTTGTAAATATATAACCCCCCACACCGCATTTTCAGCTTGGACAGCCTCTAACAGCACTTTGGTGGCCAAAACGGGGTTCAGGGGGGTGCATGCACCGCCCGTACCTTGTTTTGGCTGCCAGAGGCATTGTTGGCCAGTCCTTTGCTATTTTCAGGCTGGCCCTGTGGGTCAGATTTAAGCACCCCAGGTCTTCAGTTTGACTCCCCTGGTGTAAACAAACAGTTTTGTGACCAATCCTCACATCTATAACCATCAAAGCATCCCATAATCATGTGATTACCATTCAAGCATTTCACAACTGGTGTACATTTATGACTACTACAGCATACCATGGTCACATGATTGCTGGCTCACAACTACCTTCCAACAGCACAATTAATGGAGAACATGAAAGTAAAATTGCAAATTGTGTTCATATGATTCTCACTTAACAACCCGGATGACTTCCTTAACAACCAAATGGAAAATGACATTACGCATTCTTTGTGATCATGTGATTTTCCACTTATTGACTGTGGCACTTAGTGATGGAGTTGACAGTCCAATTGAAGTTGCTCAATTGATTACCTTATATATGTGCAACAGTTTGCCTCCAATAGTTTCTGCCCATGTATTTGTTCCAGCAGAATAGGTGCACTCCAGATTCCCTCTAGTAAACTTCCTAGGCTCAATTCCCTAAAACTTTTGTAAACTCATGGGAACAAAACTGAATAAATAATCAAGACAAAAATAAATATGTGTTGGGAGATTCTGGGAAAAAGCTTCAAACAATAGTTCACTTTTCCACAGGGGCTTTTCAAAAACCAGAAATAAATGTTGTTGTTTTTACTTCTGCCATTTAAACAGGGGCAGCAATGTGCAAAGTTGCTTAACAACAAATGTTACTAATATTAAGCATCATTCCCAATGCTTCATGACAGCCAAAAATAATTAGCATTACAGGACAAACAAATGGAAAATTGAAGTTGATTAAAATTATAATTAAAGTTCAGAAATAACATTCTGATATAGTAGACATCTCCATAGACTCTTTGAAGAATGTATTGAATGAAAGCAATCATTTCCACGTAATACCAGGATTTACAAGTACTACACAATGGGAATGCAAAATATTTAACTGGAGACTGGATGGAACTTGAAGAGTGTTTTCATTTTAGAATTCAGGGAGGTAATATGTGTGTGTGTAACATTATTAAGAGCAAAAGTCCTTTCCCCATCAGACACTAGGCTACGTAATGAGAAAGGTAATGTTAATGCATGTTTGGGAATAGTTATGCTAAACAGAGGCTCTGAAAAAGAAGATTTGCCGAGGAGAATTTAGAGCAGAACTGATCTTGATTGCATCATAATGTATGATTAAAATAAGAGAGCTTGATGTGCAACGTGGAACAACATACTCCCATAATCCCTTGAGACAGGAGAAAAAAGAGCCAAGTTCCAGTTTAGCTTTCAGCAGCAATGGATGACTATAATACACCTGTTGTATTTTACAATGTATACAACAATAAAAAAGATAAATACACACAACTAATATGATAATGAAGAAAAATAAAAAAGCAAAGCGTGATAAAATCCAGAAGTGCAAGTAATTCAGCTATCCAGCCTAAACTGTAGTAGTATAATTTAAAAAAAGCAATCCAATAAAAGAAATTCATAGAATGGCCAGAAAGAACAAGCAATTCCTCAGTCCTGTCTTATTTAGAGTGAGAGGTGACTCTCTGAGTCTTCCGGCTGTGCAAATTGGTTCAGGAAAGGCAGAGTTAATTTTGCTCCGGAAATGTTAGAAAATTTGTAGGTTCCTTTGCTTTCTGCTCTATGGCAAGAACGGCTGTGCTGTTAAGGCAGTGGTCCCTTGCTCATTATTTCTTTAACTTCTCCACCTTTGCATTTCAAGTGATTTACGTTCCTCATGCAGTTGGGAATCTGATAGGATTTGCTCCACAATGAATTTATTACCTTATCTTAGACAGAGTTGGCAAAAAAAGAAAAGAGGAAACTGTTGGAGAGAGCTTTAGATAATCCATTGTCTTTTGTTACAACTTACACATGTCGCTGAAGAGAAAGAAAAGCCTTCAAAGATTTATGTTTAAAGTGTCAGAACATCTTTATATATGCTGAGTTAAGTGTCATGTAAAACAAACATGGGTTCTAAGTGGGTTCTACTTACCTTTACTACTGGTTTGCATCGCACTCGCATGCACAGATCACCTATGACGACATCCAGGTCAGCGGGCGGAGTCTTCCACCAGTTTTAGGGGCAACCCACCACTGAAACAAACAAATAAAATAATAATAATATAATAAGGCACTACCTTGATGTGATTGTGGGGCTTGCATGCTCTGGGGAAGATGACACCTATGCCAGAGGTTCAACCATCCTGGACAGGTCTCATCAGAGGAGCCAGATAGAGAGTGTCTCTCCCATAAACCATATGGTGAGATGTAATTTACAGAAACCCATATTGGGTCAACAAGGACTATGCTAAATGTTGGAATTCTTGAACATCTGGTGATAAATGGACTGCAGGGCTCAGGACTGTTGGCTGAGCAACCAGAGCCAGCAGCTGCACTACTGGAAGAAAAGTTGTTTACTGGTCACAAATATACAAAGTTTGTAAACTAAGAAATAATAATCTGTTATTACCAATCGAGTCCAACAGAAACAGGAAATCTGAAATAACTGCAGCAAAAGAAAGCAAAGATCATAGGAATAATAATAGGTGTCTTGGATGCAATCCCAAAACATCTGGAGCACCACTTGAACAACATCAGCATTATCAACATCATGATCGATCAATTGCAAAAGGTCCTGCAACTATATATTATTATTTACTTTATGTCTCAGCTTTATTTTTATAAACAACTCAAGACAATGGACATATCTAATACTTCCTCCTCCTTGTATTTTCTCCACAACAACCCTGTGAGGTTGGTTGGACAGAAACTTTCATTCCTAAGGCAAAATTAGAACTTTTTCTAATTAAAATTCTCCCACATTCTAGCCTGGTGCCCTAACCACTACACCAAACTGACTCTCTTAACACCACCAAACAACATCTGCCTATATCCCCAGGTCCTTGGGAAGGACTTGATAGGTGGATAAAAATGCCACACAGTCTAAACATCTGGCTGATTTTGTGATGAATAACAATAACAATAGTTTTTGCTCTTATGAGACTATTATGGCTTTCCTAAGGGAATTGCCTGTAGAAGTATTTAGTAGCAGCATAAAACCTAAGCAAATTTATACTGTGTATTAAATAGATGTAACATACATCTATGATATAGCATAGTTGGACTCTCCTCAATTATTACTTCACTGGCAGCTGTAACTTCATGCTGTTTCAACTGTTTTGATCCCTTACTTTGTGAGAAAGATTGTACAAACTTGCTTTCTTCCCCTTTCTGTTCCTTTCTTTTTCTGTGTATGTTGCTTTTTTAAAATTGCAAGTTTCAGTCAAATCTTATTGTATTTCATTACTGGAAGAATTTTAGTGAAAGGATAGGCAGAAATGTTATAAATAAATTAAATCCTACAAGGAGTGAACAAATTGAATTTATTTGTTCACCGTATCTCTCTCTCTCTCTGTTTCACACATTTACACAAGTATGCACATCCCATCCCCTGGAGACAATAATTGATGGCTAGAATCACTTTAGACATATTTAAAGGGGCCAAGCCTACTTCTCGCTTTTTCACCTTCCTAGGGAAGATAGAACAACTTAAACTCCACTGGGATGCAATGCCTAGAAAGTACACATCATTTTGCAGGACTTCTCTAGGACTTCTTGATCATAGATGTTGAAAGGGACAGTCAGGGAAGTTGTTTGTATGAGAAAAAGTGGACGGAAGAGAATCAACTAATTCCCAATGAAGCCAAGGTCTTTGGGACACTGAAACTAATCTTCTCAGAGTTAATAATCTGTTTCTGTTTATTCAGTTTTGAAGTGCACACAACACATTTGCCATGCACCTCAACCGTCAGCTAATGAAATCAGCAAAAGGAGATGTCCCTTCTATTTTTGTGGATATGTGGGCAACTATGGTGTCAAAATCTGTAAGGGCCACAGTGATGGAGGCTCTGCTTTTGGAAAACCTTTCTAGAATGTGAAGTGTTTGTTTACTTCCCCTTTATCCCATTTAACTATATGAGGAGGCCTATTACCAGAAAAGTTTAATCAGGTTAATTGGCCCAGTTTTCTTGATACACAAAACTTCAATGCATATTGCCCTCCCCTGCATGAACCTGTTTTCATGGAACATGAAAATGACTTAGATTAGAAGAAGACAACTCATTTCTCTCCCTCTCTTCTGTAGAGCTTCTACAAAGCTCTTAGCTCTTAGCCTTATATACCATCCTATAGAGTGGTTTACAATATCAGCATACTGCCCTCAACAATCTGGATCCTCATTTTACTGACCTTACTGACCTCAGAAGGATGGAAGTTTGAGTCAACCTTGAGCTGGTCAGGATAAAACTCCTGACTGTGGGCAGAGTTAGCCTGCAATACTGCATTCTATCCGCTGCGCCACCATGACTCTTCTTGATCACTTCTTGTAAAGTCTCCATGAAAACCTTTGCCCAACCTTGCTTACTGATGTGGAGCTATGCTAGGAAGAGTTTCAAAGGGAAAGGGAAAGGGATGTTTTTAGCTTCCCCCTCCAGAAAGGACTGTTTTGTTTTTACCATCAGCATGCCCACTAGCTAAATAAACACTACAGAAGTGAAAGATATGAGACAGGTATGCCAACCCTTTAGCTACTTAGATGCAATAATTAAGTTTTCCCCTTGTCTCGGCATTTCTGAATCAGCAGAAGTAAACACAATTGTGGATTGTCTTCAAATTGCTTCTGATGGTTCGGAGAGTGAAAGTAGTGATTCTAAGGACTAGACATGGCATGGCCAGAAGAAGTCTCAGACCCAACTTGTCTGGGTAACAAACCACAGGTGCCAACTGTTCCTTCTTCCCCACTTAGGGAAGGAGAAAGGAGAGAAGGAGCCACACAGACAGGAGAAAAAGGTTTAAGAGTTGAACACTGACTGATGTACAGTAGATGCTGTGATAAACCTAATTTATCAAGAGTTACATTCTTGAATCACTGCTTAGGAGACCTTCAGTTCTAGTATAGACCAGGAAAACTATGATGATGATGATGATGATATTAAAGAAACCCAAGACTCCAATGATCAGACTTTAAAGGGAATTAGACACAGGTAAACTTTATGTCCGTGAAACCTCTTATTGTTTGCAGAAATATGGGGAAGTATTTAGCAACATACTAGGCTTGTTCCAGTACAGTAAATAAGAACATATTCTGAATGGGTTGAGCACAATAACCGGCACAACTGAAATAACAAAGAAGCATTGACTCTGTGCTAAAATTGAAAGGTCAAACTCAATGTTTTATTCCGTATCATAAAAGAAAGCAAAATTATATATACATATTGAAATCCCCATTGAGGCAGATTCCAGGATAATATGAGGAAGTCTGTACAAATTAAGAAAAGCCCTCTGGGTGTACTCAGAATTTTCTAGATCACCCACAACTTTCTAAAGCAATTAACGTTCTGACAGTTTAGTTACGGTAATTTTTACATACCATGTAAATATTAAGGATGTGAGAAGTGCTTAATCTATATACTAAGATTAGTAATGACTAATACTGAATTAGTATTTTCAGATTTTGTAGGTATCTACTGTTCGACCTGAAAACTAAACAAGTTTCAAAGTATCACCGATACTGTCCAATTCTGGTACCCAAAAGACAGAGGTGAGATTCACTTACCTTCCCTACCGGTTCAGAAATGTGAGCGCACGTGCCACCCCTGCGCATGTGCACGGCCTTCTTCACATGTGGAGTAGTCATGCATTATGTCCAGCTGGGTGGGCGGAGCCTCCCACAGTCACCACTTCCGGTTTGCGTGATCCAGAGAGAACCGGCTAAATCCCACCACTGCCTAAAGGCCATAATTTGGGTTTCAAACTAATTCAGGATTGTAACAAATATGGGTTGCTTCCAGTGGTGGGCTGCTCCCGGTTCTGTCTGGTTCTTTAGAACCGGTAGTAAAAGCGGTGGGAGGCTCCACCCACTCACTCAGATGTCACAATTGATAATCTGCGCATGTGCAGAAGCTTCTGTGCTTGCACAGAAGCGCACATGCTCCCACAAGCAAAGCAAGCACGCACATGCGCTCCTGTTGCAAACCGATAGTAAAGGTAAGTAGAACCCGCCCCTGGTTGCTTCTGTAACCCCATCATCTCTACATGAGGAAATGTTATGTGGAGAAAAAACAGAGATACCCTGTAGGGCTTCTCTGGAAATAAACAAGAAAGCATCTCTCTAGATTCAAGTGTTACAACATCTGGTTATTTCTAACCTGAAAATGGCTATGTTTGAAAAATGTTGTCAATGTAATAGGAAACAGGATTAAAAAAAAAAAGAGTTGGAAATTGTATATTCCTGCTGCATTTGGTTAGTTTTTGTTAAGGATTTCAGTCAGTTATACATTCAGGAGTGTTTTGAAAAGATCAGAAAAGTAAACGGAAGATATTTCTGATGACTGGTCTGTGTGGAATTACGTATATAGCAACACATGGTTTCCTTTTCCTGCCAGTGCCCCAGCCGATAGAGTCCTCAGTTAAATTAGAACAATTAATGGTTGCTAGATTAGACAATACTGTAAAAAGATATTTTCTTTGATTGTATTCTGCAAGAATATGATGACTCAGGTGGTGGGGCTAAAATAGATTGAATTTTCTTTAACTTGAATACATACATACATTTATTCAATTCAACTTTCTGAATGTATGCATAAATAATAATAATGGAACTGTATGTTAACATGCAGGTTTTCAGAAATCTTGCAATGTAGTCTGTAGTTTAAAAATGAGTATACTACTGTGTTATGTTAGAGACAAATTGTTTGCAAATTATGCATACACAGCATAGAACATACAGTGGACCCTAAGTTTAACAGATCTGGTTGCAATGGACTTGAAATGAATCAAGTCTTTGAGGTGATTTATACCATTTGGATAATTACAGCATTACACAAACAATGTGATTTTATCATGCATGATGATGTCCTTATTCAAAGGATGCAGGTGGATGCAAATGAAGTAACTTACAAAAACGAGCATTAGTGCAAATTCATTTTGGAGGCAGATTTGTAGATGCCAGAACAGATCTTCAACTGGAAAAATAAGAAATGGGATGGTAAGGTTGTGCTGGGGACTTTGCTTCAATAAAGACTGAAGCAATATTATCTTTCGAAGCTGCTTAGCAAAGCAACCCAGCTTCTTCTTCTTCTTTCTTTTAAAATACACCAAAGTTGCTGCACAACTTCACTTTTCAAAGCTCTAAGGAATCTTCTGCAAGCTCTTCTAGCACTTGCAAAGCTGGAAGAGGTGAAGCAACAGGAAGTGAATCTCATTTGCATAACTCTCAATGCTCCTAACTGAACCTAATCAAAGCAGATCCATTTTATAGGATGTACCGTCACCCAGAGATGCTTTTGAGCCTATTGACATAAACAAACACATATTGGGTCTGTTTTCCTTTTTGAAAATATAATATTCATCCATTATTTAGAACTTTTTAACAAGGTTATAGTAGATTTGTTTTAGGGAATATGCTATAATTTTATTTTAGCCAATAGAAGCCAAATCAAGCAATCTTTTGCAACAAGATGAAGAAATATTCTATAACCCCTTCTTTAAATGGTATAAAATCTTTCTCCAAGTTGGAAATATTGAATTGGCACCTGAAATATTTCTCCTGGGAATAGTAAAGAGGACCTATGGAAAGAAAAAGAACTTTCTATTAACTCACATTATTACAGCTGCCAGGTTGGCGTTCGCACAATACTGGAAAGAGAAAGCTTTGCCACCAGAAGAGCATATAATTAAGAGACTATTGGATTGCGCGGAGATGAGCAGACTAACTCATGAAATAAATGAGGATGAAAATTCAGTTTATTATTCTGTCTTGGAAAGGTGGTATGAATGGATGAATGATAAAATAAAAGAAGGAATTTAAAGGTGGGTTGACTAAAAGGAACTAGTAGTTAAAGAAACACCATTTTGATAATTGTATATATGTATAAAACACTGCACATCCGATGGGAATAGAAATGTTATTTTATGTATTTTCACAAATTTAATAAAGTTTATTTTTTAAAAAAGAAGAAAAAAATCTTTCTCCAAGTTGGATTCTTTTCTTGGGGAGCTGTGTCTGTTGATTCAGAAGAAAAATTCAACAATGAAGGCAAAAGCAAGGATTATCCCTAAATTAAGTTCCCTAATTCTAAAATCTGCTTGGTTTTCTTTCCCTGATTCTCTGTTTTGCTAACATCTTGCCTGATGAAAAAAGACAAGCATTTTGCCTAATGAAAATGAGAACTCAAAACATTTGACCACTATTTTATGACATCTTGGTTGGCCTAATAAAGATATGGCACTACTATTAATTTATTATGTTCATCAGTATGGCCTCTTATGAACAGTTTCACAAAACAGAGATGTAAACCAAAATAGGAGGACAAAGGAATATTACTAGGTATGTTCACCATAGTGAGTTATTTATAAAAATAATAAAGGTGAGATTAAACAAACAAACAAACAAATACAGTCTAATTACTGCCTGTAGGTGGCACTGCTCATCTCTTGCTCAGTTTACACCATACTGAATTGGAATACTTTTACATTTGTTTTATGCTGCATAGCATAATTCTATGGTACATGTTTGTTTGGGAGTGCTTTACTCCACCTTAGTCTTTTTATACTGTAATCTAAACTAAACTAGTTAGAAATGCATGACTTTCAATTCAGTGGCATTTACTCCTAAATAATTGAGGATTAATTCACAGCCTAAGCATTCCTGAATTTCTGGAAAAATATGTATTTTGACATACTGTATGGTAATTGTCAATGGCAGTTCAAAAACATTCTATGGTTTTGTTTAAATACATTATCATCTTTATTTGTAAACAGAGCTATAAATATGATATGAGAGCCAAGTTGGTGTAGTAGTTAGGCTAGACTCTGAATTCTCGTCTTGCCTTAAACACAAAGCCAGTTGGGTGACATTGGGCCAGTCACTTTCTCTCAGCCCTAGGAAGCAGGCAAAGGCAAACCACTTTTTAAAAACCTTGCCAAGAAAAATTCAGGGACTTGTCTAGGCAGTTGCCAGGAGTCAACACTGACTCAAAGGCATAAATTTAAATACATCCCAATTAAATTTGTATCCAAAAATTAATTCCATTTTTTGTGGATTAAAAGTTCTGCAATGATCTCAAATTAAATTTTTTTGTTGTTGTAGGACTGGAGCATTCTTGGAATTGAAATCCAGGCATCTTAAAGTTGCCAAGGTTGAGGTGAGGTGTGCAGATTTTGAATTTCTGGAAGAAAATCCAAGGATAAATAAACCAAAATCCTACAAAGTACCCCAATGTATTGATGTATTATGGAGAAATAAAATGGGATCATAATGATTGGTTCCAGACCCATCATTATGTTCCATGTGCTTCCAGAATGGTTGCAATAAATGTTGAAAAGCTGTCTAGGTGCTTTCCTGTTTTTAAAATATTGGAAATGAGAGCACGAACATGATTCCACATTGCAAGAAGTGCTCAAATCCCTCAAAGCAATGATTTCCATCAAAGAACGTTGCGAGCATGTATTCTGAGAAAGACAGTATTTTGGTTGTAACGAGTTTGATTACTTAAAACATCCAGTTGCTTCTTAACGCTGATTTAAGCTTCTTTTTGTTTTGTATTAGTAGGATTTACTTTAGTGTAAGTTAAATGTTCATTTGGTTAAATTGTTGCATTTGGAGTTATGAGACAAAGCTTTTAAAAGCAGATTTCAAACATAGTGCAATGTGAAGTAATATTCATTTGACTTCGTTTTAAATCAAGAAAATTGGAAAGATTCTAGAATATACAGCTGGCTCATGCAACTTATTGGGCCATTCCTGATTCCCATTTATTTGTGTAAATAGAGACTGCACACTAAATTGTACTCAACATTTTCCTGTAGCTATATATTGGCAGGAAGAATAATTATGGTAGCCACAACAATTAATTGTCAACTATAATATTGAAAAGAACACTAAGGGCTCATTCCTGTTATGCCAAGCCATAATTTGATGTAATGTCTGCCAGACCTATTATCTGTGGCCTAACAGCTTTTATCAAGCTTTCATGATTCTTCTAAATACGGAAAATGTTTGGCATACAGCTGACAGTAAGACAAAAGAAATGTGTACAATGTGTACTGTAGGCAAACAACTCTATTATACTATTTCTTTCTTTAGAAAAACCGGTTAGACTAGCTGATCTCGAGATCCCTTTAGTCTTGATGTTTTACATGTGAAACTATGATTTGAAAGTTAATAAATCTTGTTTGGAATTGTGTATGAATCTGAGGATGCTGACAATATAATCATGATTTAGGCGAGATCAGCAAATAAAATAAATAAATAAAAAGGATTGGTTTTAATCAATAAACTAAAGTTTTTTTCTCCTTCTAAGCAAATGTGTATCAAATTCAAAGGTGCTACTAAATCATACAGTAAATTGTCAGTAGAAATTTGAGGTGTATGACAGATTCACAATGTGGGGACCTTCACCATATCAAATGTTCTCCTCAGAGGCTCTGCATAGCAATTAAACCTCTCATTTAGTAAGCCTTCACCAAGTGAATCTTTGTCCATTTTGAAAACACTGGACTTGGTCCTTCTGAGCACATATATTCCATATGTTAGTGATATAGTTCTGATAACAACAGGACTTTAAGTAGGATCTTTGCTGACCACAGCAACACTTGTATGAGCAGTGCAATTTTTTTACATATTTAGTCTAAGATGTTTGGGCAAAATGTCTTCAGTGAGTTCAGCTTCTCTCTGTTGCTGCTATTTATGTCTATATGTTTCCTCTCTCCTTTGGATCAACTGTTTACAAGCAAAGGAGAAGATGAACATTGGTGGTCCTTCAATTTGCTTGTGTAATAGCTCACTCAGAGGAAACAAAGGGACACATCAAGCAAGGAGGGGAAACAACAGATCACCCGAGTTTGGTTTGTTAATGTATGAGCCTTGCCAAACTGTGCCATCTACAATCCTGCAACCTTGAGATAGTTCCCTGTTGCTCAGAAGGTTGTGTACTTCCATATCCTTCAGATAGATTGCAAAATGAAATTTTGCAAGCCAGCTCTCTAAAGGCCTTAGTAAAGTTACAACTGCAAAATTAGATTTTGTCCCCCATGGCAGTGAGAATCACTTAAAGATACTAAATTTCTTTATTGTTAGGTGTTTTTTTGTATGGGTTTGGATTAGTGTGTATGTGTGAATGTTTGCTGTGTTTACAGTTCACAGTATTATGTGAACCTACCAAATGTTAAGTAAGTTGTGTGACAGCAATCAATATGACTAATGCCAACAGAAAGCAAAGAGAACAGTGTTAAACATAGTTATATATCTGAATTGGATAGATCTGTGGGCTGGTTCTACATTAGTTGAATGAGGCTGTCCCCTCAGATGTTAAATGTGCGGAAAGCAGAAGCAAGGTGTTGTACAGAATTATCCTGCCCCTCATCTCCCAAACTTGCTTCCCAAGGATAAGACATTTTAAAAAGAAATTTAGATGCCATCTGATTGACTTTGCTATGTGGAGTGAGAGCAAGGGAGCAACGCTTGCCTCAAACTATCCCATGGACTAATTCGATCTTAGTCATGTGCACTTTTCTCATTGGGAAAATTATTTTTGTTTTTCACAAGTAGGATTCCATTATGTACTAGTGGAGATGAACAAAGTGCCCATTCACAGTATTGGTGATAATAAAATAACATATTGCTATGCTCAAATGAGATAGTATTGGTTTTTCTTTTCTTTTCTTTTTTGCAGAGAATGAATTATGATGTGATATCTAAAAGATTGCATCATCTGTAAATATTTTTGTCTCAGATTCTCTGCCATGCATCCAGTACATGTAACACAAACAATCACCCAGCACAAAATGAAATATTTTTGGAAAAGAAATTTTCCCGTCTTGTAATTCAGAGTTCTATGACATTTACATTCATGTCTTAATTTGAAGCTAAATAAAATTACCAGTGGTTGATTGCAAGATTGTGGTTTCCTTCATAATTTGTTAAAAAAAAGATTTTCTTAGTAAAATACAAATTTGGGAATAAAAAAAAATCAATTGTAATTTTCAATTTTGTTATAGGAATTGTTCCCTTTTTAAAGGCGTGGGGAGGGATATCACACTATGTCAAATAGCCACTTAGTTACCAGAAAAGGAGTGAGAATGGTGACTGGTGATTCCATTGGAACAGTAATAAGATTTAAAACATTCACCTCCTTATCTTGGTGTTTTAATGTATAAAATGGCTTCCTTTTTGTATTGTTGGGCATAGCATGGCTGGGCAAGGCCTAGGATTTCTAAATACAAATCTCTGAGCTTCCTTCTCCTTTTCTCTCTGTTCTTTTATTTTTTTTAATCAGCAGCCTCCTCATACAGCCTAACATGTGTGATATCACTCCTTTTATCTCCAAGGCCAGCCTGTTATATAAGAAGGGTGTAATGGAAGAGTATTTGATAATACTACGTAAGAAGGAGGAACAATTAAAGTGCTTAATAAAAAGTATGAGTAATTGTAGTAGTATATTATATAAAAACTTTTTGTGACCTGCCTAGGACCTTTAACATAGACCTACCATGACAGGGGTATACATTAGCTAAAATAATGTTTGGGAGGGGATCATGTTGCTTTGCTTTTGACAAAGATAGGTATCCCAAAATCTGAAGAATGTGATCTATTCTGTATTTGTACTCATCTATTGAAAGTTAGATTCAACAAACAGGAATGTTTGTTGCTTGTCTGTAAATATATTACAATTGTAGTTTGTGGGCTGTTTTTCTTTCTGTTTAATTTGCTCAATGCATTACTTCTACCTCATTTGTGTGCTCATTATCTTCAAATCCATGAACCTATTGCTCAAACTTCGCTATGGCAAAACAGTAAAGAATATCAGAAGAAGCAAAAAAATGAGTGTAGTGAAAATGGAGTATTTAAAACATGTGAGTGATAAAACAAGAAGAAAGAGTTAAGACTGGATGGATGGAAGTTAAATGAATGCAGACTGCATATGAAATGAGTGACCAGTATAAAAGGAGTATATTGAAATGATTTGATCATGCATAGGGAATGGATAAGAATCAAGTTGAAAAAGTATATTATGGTAAGTATACTAAGAATATTCAGAAAAAGTGAATGGGTCAAAAATAAATGACCAAGAAGTCATAACTGAGTGCACCTAATCAAATCATCATAAAAAAAGAGGTAAAAAGTTTAAAGAGTAAAAGGCAAGATATGACTCGGTAGATGGATGGGAGCAATGGTAAAAGAATATGGAGAAGTATTGTAAATGTCTTGTAGATATTAGATGGTTGTACTTTCTGAATCTGATTATATTTAGATGTCCTTGCTTACCATTTCTCAGCTTTTTCTGTGCTTTGTTTTGCATAATGTTACTTACCCTAAAAGGGAATAACATGACAAGTAGGGATATACTGTCCCAGCTCTGTTCAGCATAGTTTAGAGCCTCTGGTCATAGCTATGTTTTCATAGACTACTGTTGGTTTTTCATATTTTTCAAAGTACTTCTTTATGGGAATGATCCCTTGCAAGGATTACTTGGTAATTGTGATTATACCAGTAAATAGCCAATCAAATTTAACTATGCAGTGATGTCGCTTGGAGAAAAAAAAAGAGGAGTGATGATTCCATAATCGCACATGTAATTGTTGTAAAGAAGATTGGAAGCCATTTTTTATGTCTTTGTTCTTTTCTATTTTTTTTCCTATTACTTTAGATTCCCATTTTACTTCTTCCTTTTTCTTTTGTCCTTCTTACTCTATTATAATTCGTATTATTTTTACTCTTAGTTTTAAACCTTTCGATAAAAGTATATGCATGTACAGTATATTTGTCTCTCTGCCCATTATTCCTTTCTCGTTCATTCCTTATAGCCGTGATGGTGAACCTATGACATGGGTGCCACAGGTGGCACGCGGAGCCGCATCTGTGGGCACATGAGTGTTGCCCTAACTCAGCTCCAGCACGCATGCATGCACTGGCCATCTGATTTTCAGCCCTTCTGGGCCCACCGGAAATCAGGAAACAGGCTGGAACAGCAATAAGATTTAAAACAGCCTCCAGAGGACCTTCGGGCTCAGGGGAAGGCAGTTTTCACCCTCCCCTGATTCCTAGAAAGCCTGGGAAGGACGAAAAACGGGCCTACCAGGCCCACCCTGCCAAAAGCGTGGGGAGCATGGGGGGTGTCACACATGTGTGGGGGGACAGGGAGTATTGAATTATGGGCGTGGGCACACACACACACAAACCCCCCATGGTCCCCCCACTTTTGGCATGCAACGGCAAAAAGGTTAGCCAACACTGCCTTATAGTTTGGGAGTCTGAGGGATCTGAGCAGGATCTTAGCTGTTTATAGCATTGCACTCTTCTGGACAGAGTGCTCTGAAGTTGTTCTTGGGATTTGTTGGATCTATCTCCCAGATTAGGAGTCAGATCCGTGAGTGCTGTCACTACCACTGGGACCACTCTGGCCTTTATTTTCCACATCCACTCTATTTCCCCCTTCAGGCCCTGGTACTTCTCAAATTTCTCAAATTTCTTCTTCTTGATGTCACTTGGCACCACTACATCTATCACCACTGCTATCTTCTGGTTCTTGTCTATAAACATGCTTTTTAGTTGATTGGCTAGCATCTACTTATTTGTGTGGATATGGAAGTTCCAGGAGATCTTTCTTAGCCCTCTTATTCTCCACAACCTGCTGTGGAATCTCCCATCTGAATGTGGGAAGGTCTAGCTCATACACCGACTGTGGAGATATTCCTATACACAATGCCAGCTACTTAATTATGCCATTCAGTGTATGCTCTCTCTGTCTGCATCTTAAATCCTGCCACTATATATTAGACTGTCTTGAGTCCTGTCTAGCATGGTAGACCCCTGCTTCTACTGGATCTGGTTTTTGGTACCTTATCAGTGACTCAGTGCTAACTTTTAGTCTAGCCCTTTCTAGACACTGTAGGATTTCCCAATGTCTGCCACCCCAGCTATCTGTCGATGGTACATCCCATGACTTACCATAACACTTCCTCTGTTTGATGAATATCTCCCACCGCCTGATACACTCTCACAGAGAGGGCCTCCTCAGGGTGCCGTCGGCCAGACAATGTCAGTGGGCGGCCCCCAGGGGGAGAGCATTTTCTGTGGGAGCTCCAGCCCTATGGAATGAACTACCCCCGGATATAAGAAAGATTCCTGATCTCCGTGCCTTCCGACGAGCCCTGAAGACCCTACTGTTTCATCAAGCCGGTCTGACTTAAATTTGTGTTAATTTTAATAGGGGTTTTAGTAGGGGTTTTAAATTTTATGGCCAAATAGTTTAATTATTTTATTAGTTTTAATTTTTATATGTGATTGTTTTAATATGGCTGTAAACTGCCCTGAGACCCATTCGGGAGAAGGGCGGTATATAAATGCAATAAAACTGAAACTGATTTACCTCCCATGTCTTTTGCGGCCTCAGTAACTCATCTTTGGATGCCATCTTACTGTTCTCCTCCTGGATGCTCTGGGTTTCATCCAGGACAATGGCTTTGGCACTACGAGAGTTGAGACCTTACCCACTTTCTGGCTGATGTACAATGTCAGGATTTTGGCCTTGGGATGGAGGCCTACATCTCTACATTGTGAGGAGCTTCTGGGTCTTCACATCAGCAGCTTCCATTTTCTTTCCTGTCTAGTTCATTATATCAGCACGTCATCAGATACCTGGCAGGGCCCAAGGCCTGTGGGGTCATAGTAGGGTGGGATGTGGGGAGGCAGCATCATCACCTCTGCAGTTAGTTGTAAGAGCAAATCCACCCAAATTTTGTTCACGTGATTGCAGGGTTGCTGCAGCTGCTGTAATTTTGAAAACAGTCCATAAATAGTTTTTGTGGGATCTGACATAACTTTGAATGATCATTGGTTATCATGAGGACTACATGTAGCAGCAAAAGCTATTTGCATGGTAGGAAATGTAGTTGCAAAGTGCCTATAGTTTATACAATAGCAGAGATCTACTCTCTCTTTTTCTCTCAGGCTTTTTCTGCTTTAAAACCAGTAATGTCTCACATCTCTGTTTGCATCATCAGTCAGAATTGTAATTGAGAAATGAGGAAGAAGACTCACTGCTCTTTGGGGTAATTGCAGTAAGGATTAGCTAAGTATGGGGACTGTCATAATTTCAAATTCCACCAATAACCAACCACAACAGCTAATTACCTTGAAGGAACTCATGTTTCTTAAACTTCCTCTAGAAACTTTTTTCATCTTTTCTGTGTCTCAGTATCCCATGTATTTGAGTAGGATTTTATGGGTATATCATGTGTATGTGATGCTTCTTTATAACCCATAATTAGTTGTCTAAAATGGGCAAAGACTCACATTTCTTTTTTGCCTGCCACTAGCATTAGAATGTCATATCTGAAAAGTTTTTTGTCTGCTGTGGATACAGTTGATGGGTGTGATATACAGTATTGATTGTGATTAGGACATAGTTACTGCAATTGACAGAAATAGCTGTTCACCATTAATCGTTAACCCTAAACCAGTCTGTGTGTGTATGTTTGTGTGTATGTGGTAGGGAAAGTGTGGGATAGCGAAAGTAGTAGGAATTATCTATTGATGCACAAAATTCACCGGCAGACAATGCAAGACAATTTTGATGGGCAAAAAAAGAACACGAGACCATGTAAAAGTTCTGGGGTGGTAATGTCTTCTTTATGTCAAATACAGTATGCTTCTAATTACCCTCACAAATGATTTTACAATCGGTTGTTTCTTTGAAGTGCACTGGAATTACTTGAATTTATATACCTTCATTTGCTTCTTTGCACAAAATACTTCTCTCTTGTTAGTAAAGATGATAATAATACTTGTTTATGGCATTTGGATGATGAGAGTCATATTGAATAAGATAGCTTTGGGGGTGGGGGGGGGGAAATTACACTCAGATGCCAGGTGAGCAAAAGAACAAATATGTAAATCATCCTTTTTTCTCATTCCTCTTTCTCATCATTCTCTAAATGATGGGATTTAGGTTGGCTTCCAGGTAAACATTAACCTGAAATTACATATTCATAGGCAGTAGCTAATTCTCATGTGACATCTGTCTTCTGGACAATACAAATCTGATATGGACAACTCATTACTTAATAGAAAACTGTAGACAATATCTGAAATTTGTCCTGAATTCTTCTGTGGCTTTGCATTGTGGCAGATTGGCATGATCTGGTAAAATGAGATAAACTTTCCAAGGAGTGACAAGTTTCTCAAGAAAACAGAAGTCTGAAAGATAGTAATTTCTATGCTTTGCAGAGATACTCAGGATTAAAAGGGATACAGAACTAAGATAAAAGTCATTTTAACATTGAAACCACATACAGTAGAACCTCTGGTCACGAATGCTTCCGACTATGACTAAAATTGGGTTCCGACAAAAAAATTCACATTTTTTCCCTGCGGCCGATTTCCCCTTCCATGCCATTTTTTTTGAAAGTGTCAAATTTCCAAATTAGGTTTGGGTCACAACCAAATTGGTTTGCGACCAAAGTTATAGAATGAATTATTGTCGTAATAAGAGGTTCTAGTTATTTAAGTGACATGCTTTCTCTCGAGAATTATATGATTTAAAATTTGGCTAGTGCAGAGAATTGTATGTTTAAGTCCACTTGTTATTACCCAGACCTAAATTTTTCAAAGTTCCCTTGAAAAGGGGAATGACTATTAAGATAAAGCTGTTTTTGAGTTAAGTTCAGTGTTATTGTCCTGGCAATAATATAAGTAGTTTGCCACTGCCTTTGTGTGTATGTTTGTGTATGAGTCGGTGTGTTTATTTTCCCAAACTACAGTTTATATACCTGGTATTTCCTAGTGATTTCCAAGCCAAATGCTATGACTGGACATGCTTTAGATTAAAATAGTTTTACAAATCATTTCTTTAAATATTCTGAAATTACTAGATTTCTATGTTTTAATTAGCTTCTTGCACAAATATTTCTCTCATGCTTACAAAGATGAATACAGTCATCAGGAATTATTGTTGTGGTATTTGCTTGATGAGAGTCATATTGAACAGAAAGCTTGAAGGGAGGTAAGTAAATGGGAAAAATTAAAATAGCCATGAAGCTGATGATTTTTCTTGCTGATGAGTATGAAAAAATGTGAATATTGGAAATATGAAAAACATAATCATTGGACATAATGATTCTTTCAAGGTGGAATAACTGATCAGTTACTTTGGATGATGACCATTAAATCTAAAAGGCTTAAAAAAACTAAAGATGCAAAGAACATTGTGTTTCATACATGTAAATCTGTTTCTTGGGAGTAAGAGCAGAAGAAGGTCATGGCAGGTGGCAGCAGCACCCTAGCTGACCAAGGCCGATCTTGAAAAAAATCTAAATAGGATTTTAAATACCTGCTAAATACCTGAACACTTGGATTATCAGGAAGTCCCAAGCAGTAGGCTAAATTGGGAAGTTGAGGCTATTTCAAACTCCTTAAATGTTATTGCCAAAAAAAAAAGTTGTATTGATACATTCATCATGCTCAATCCAAGACTGACATTAATTTTTATGGGCTTCTGGGAAGCATCCGGTTAATCAAGGGGCAGCCACTGATTGGACTTGGTCTAGATCAGGAGTGTCAAACTCGCGATGATACATTGTTGTCACGTGATGTATCACAACTTTTTCCCCCTTTGCTAAACTGAGGCTGGGTGTGGCCAGCATGTGACCATCCAGCCCACAGGCCACAAGTTTGACACCCCTGGTCTAGAGTATAAAATTCCAGTTGGTTCTGAACCACAGTTCCTACAATGTGCAACTCCTATCCTTCAGAATAAATAGATTAGCTATTGCTGTGGGCTTCAAGAATCTTTCATTATTTCAACTTCATGGTGAAACAATTCTAACCACTGTGCCGCTAGAGTAGTGGTGGCATACTGGTTAGAATGCTGTATTGCAGGCTGATTCTGCCCACTGCCAGGAGTTTGATCCTGACTGGCTCAAGGTTGACTCAGCCTTCCATCCTTCCGAGATCAGCACAATTGTTGTGGCCCATACCTGGCCTGTGCAGCTAGTAGTTGATTCAGACAGTGAGGAGGCTGATGTGGTGCTGCACCAGCAGCCTGTGCAGCTGGCACTTGAGTCGGACAATGTGGAGGCTGGAGAAGGTGTGGTACCAGAGGTGGGGATTCAGCCAGGGCCTTCAGAATCTCCAGAATCTCCCTTAAGTGAAGAGGATGAAGAGGAGGAGCCTCTTCTCGATGCATGGGCGTGCAGAGATGCCAAAAGGCAGGAGTGGCTCCTCAGGAGGAGGTCTCCTTGAGAGTAAGGCTTGGGGCTAATTGGCCACTCCCTTAGCCTATTTAATGAGGAATGCCGACTGAAGCAATTTGCAGGGAACAACTTAGTTCATATACCTTTGTGTCTTGTCTTGCTTATCTTATCAGCTTCCTACAAATTGCTTCTGGGCATTCTGCCAACCATAGTTATTATTTCAGTTATTATTCTTTGAATTCTTGGCGGCTGTTAATGCAATTAATTAACAGCCGTTGTTGTAAAAGACTGGTTTATTCAGTAAACTAAGGTTTGAACGGACTTTGTGTGTGCTGCGTTCTTTGGGGTCTGTAGCTGGGGCAGAACAACAATGAAGACTCAGATTGTTGGGGCAATATGTTGACTCTGCAAACCCCTTAGAGAGTGCTGTAAAGTACAATGAAGTGGTTTATAAGTCTAAGTGCTATTGCTATATAATCTATATAATCTAGTAAGGTTTTTGACTAAAAGGGTTTTTCATGTACTGTGACTGGTCAGATCAACTCAGCAAATTACCAATCAGCAGGCTGGCTGAGAATTCTGAAAATTGTAATCCTAACATATCAGGATTGCAGTCCGTTTCAGAAGGCAGCCCAAGACTTTACTCTTTTTCTTTGGCAACTATTGGAAAAATGAGAACTCTCTTGAAATCATACCACATTTAAAAATGGCTGTCACTTTTTTTAAAGGCTCCTCCAAATTCTTGTAGTATCTCCTCTGCAATTTTTCATGCTCCTTTTGACTTTAATTTCATTCTTCCTTCAACTTGTATTTCTGAAGCTATTTTTGTTTTGTGCAAAAATACAAAACAAAGCTACTGTAAATAGAAGGTTAAAAGGAATGTTTATTCTATTCTTGTCTTAGTCTTCTGGGGTTCCCATAGGAATAAAAAAGAAGAAAGTGAAGTATTTTGCCCCCCTAAATTAAATTGCATTTGGAATTAGAATTACTCTGCATTTGACAGAATAGCCACTTCTGTTATAACTAGAGCCATGATAAGTTGTAAACATTAAAACTGTATTCTGGCCCTAAAATAGTCTTTCAGCTCTCTCTGGCAGATGCTAATTGCCACAATTGTCTGCTAAAATATTTTGTTTCACAAAGATGGCTTAGCAATTCCTGCCTAGAATTGTGCAATCTGACTCAAATGGGAAATGGCTTGCTGAGACTAATAAGCACTTAGGTGTAGGGTGCTGTCATGGCAACCCTTCATATAATACAGAAGAAGGTAAGCCTGTTAAGTCACTCTGTTTGCCTTCCTTTTATCACTGTGAACAGCCCGGGGCTTAATTACCATTTCTGGAAATTATCAGACTACCTGTTTAGATGAATATCCAAAGAGATTAATTTGGAACTGGCCATGTTTGAGGCCCAGTCATTTTTATAAACGTTCCATGGTTTTACTGGCTCAAAATAGGCCCAATGTACGTCCATTTCACAAGAAGATGTAAATATTTATGGTAAAAATACTCAAATGTATTTTCTTCTGTTGTGGTTCTTTCTTTCTTTCTTTCTTTCTTTCTTTCTTTCTTTCTTTCTTTCTTTCTTTCTTTCTTTCTTTCTTTCTTTCTTTCTTCTCCTCCTCCTCCTCCTCCTCCTCTTCTTCTTCTTCTTTTACCGTTAAGAGTGGCATGATATGCCGTCTTTTCCCATAATGGAACCACAGTTGTCTCATGTAAGCAGATACTGGGGAGATGCTGAAATCCTGGAAGGCAAGAGAATGGCATGAAGATCTTATCCAACTACACGTGCTGAAATAGCATTCAGCATTGATCTAGGGCTAGGCCGTCGCAATTGAAAGAGGGAAGGCAACATCTCAATTTCTAAATGTAACAAAATGTCTTGGGCTGCTCTTGTTGTTCATATATTCCTCTTGATTCTTGCTATATACTTCTTTGGAGACAATTACTTATGAAGATATAGGTATTATTGAGCCTCTGGCAAAACTCTTCCTTCCTGTTGCTATGCTATAGTATGTATCTGGGCATTTTATGGATCATGGGCCACCCTGTTTGGTCCACAGAGTTGGCGGCATTGGCAGCAGGGGGCGTGGGGGGGGGGGCGGCAGGGGCGTGGTGGAGAGGTAGAGTGGCAGCAGGGGGGAGTCAGGGTGGTGGCAGCTGAGGGCTGAATGGCAGTAAGGCAGTGATGGGGAGTGAGAGTTGAGAGGATGGAGACCCTCCAAGTTTTTCATGTGGCCCCTTAGGATAATTAATTGCCCACCCCTGCCACAGTAAGTAAGAAGATAGGAGACAATGTGGTCTAGAAAAGAATCCTAGTTTGACCAAACCTAATCAGTTAAAATCAAACTGCCTAATTTTGTATATAATCTGTCATTTTCATTCAGTTCTGGTTTCGTGCAGCAGTGTTTAAAGTTATAGAACTCTGGGTATTTCTATTACATCCTGCATTTTTCATTTCTACAGAAAACTTTTCTTTTCTTTTTTTTTTAAGAAACTTAGCTCTGGGTTTATTTTTATGTTTTTGTTTCTTTCATATTTGACTAGCTTAAAGCACAGAAGATAATTTGTTTTGGCAACAGTGAGAAATTTATTATGACCCATATAAAAGAATTCACTCAATGTGGGAGATTTTGCAGTGGAAACAAAATGTATCACCATCCTTAAATGCTTTACTAGTCTGTTTTTCTAGAATGGCAGCAGCACAAGAGTTTTTTCAGTATGGTTCTTTCCTGTCCAACTCTGACAAAATGATATGGGAAAGCCAGTTTATATCTACACCATCATTAAACAAGGACTGTGTGGGTTGTTAAGAAAAGAGATCACATGATTGTGACTTTCGATTTTTCTCCAGCTTCTCCACTGATTTTTCTTATCCAATTGCATCAGTGATTATGGAATGCCAGATAGTCAGAAATTTGGGCCAGTTGCCAAACACCTTGATTGTGATCATGTGAACATGGGGGCACTGCAACAGTTGGAACTTCAAGGACCAATCAGAAGAACCACTTGTTCAGTGCTGTTGTAAATTTGAGCAAGTTTTGAATGAGTGGTCATTAAGTGAGGACCTCCTGTAATGGTTTAACTGGATACTTTTCTAAGTGGAAATGTATTTTATAAAAGAATCTTAAATTGGAAATCCTTGAATTAACCTTGTGTGATATATTGTCTTGGGTCTTTTATTTTACATAATTAGAATGTTAAGGTGTTAAGTTCATAATGAAAGTCATAGAATTAAAATCAATCACATGGTCTGGTTTTTATCATTTAACAGAATGTATAGAAGATTACTACTGAATGAGCTGCTAGTTAACAATTGTATTTTTTTATTTATATTTGGTATTACAGCCTTTTAAGGGTCACGTGTAATGTTTTCTCATGTGTAATTGTCAGTCTTATTAATACATTATTGTAAATGGCACAATCCTCAAACTGTTAATCAGTTTGTTAATCATTAATCAAAAACTTTTGGAGTAACTCCTCTGATGAAATCCTCAATAATTTTTTAAAAATGACCAACACCTATAATTAGTGACATCACGTATTAAATTGAACTAGGGAATGTGACTTTAAAACAGGATGTGGTATGATGAAGTAAGACTTAGTGTTCTCTCCCTAAGCAAGAAGTTATATGGAAGTTAGAAAAATTGTTGCACATTTGAATATAAAATGACATATATTTCAAGATGTCCATTACAATTTTAGGCAAAAAGAACCAATAAGACTGCATGAAACAACTCCTGTTGCTTCTTTTTTTATTATTTTTAGCAAAGAAAATAATGTCACACATTAACTTAGAATTATGAATATAAAGGAGTGTCAGCTTGGCACAGTGCTTAACGTACTAAGCAAGAAACTGAAAAACATGAGTTCTAGTCCTTTGATAGGCATAAAGCCAGCTGGGTGACCTTGGGCCAGTCACTTTCTCTCAGCCTTAAGAAGCAGGCAATGGCAGACTACTCCTGAAATCTTGTCAAGAAAATTTCAGGGAGTTGCCCAGACATGTACATTACAGACTGTAAATAAAATTGGCAACTTTTTTAAAAAATGGAAAAGGTGTATTGCCAGTATTCTCCATGGCCTTATTTGTCTAGTTACTGTTCAGATTATGCAACCGTGAGAATGTAGATAAATTGCTTGAAGATTGAGGCACTACCCTGTTCTCTTGCTTCTTCTGATAGTGAAATCTACCACATGGTTCTCAAATGATGCATACCGCTTGATGGGAGAATAGTGTTCCTGCTGCCCTAAAACAGCTAGCAATGAAATTTTCATGGGGGGCGGGGGGAATACAAACTTTTGGATCTTGACAATTACTCCCTAGTATCCAATGTCCCATTACCCTAATTCTGGAGGCAATGCATTATCTAGATTGACTTGTCTGACCTTTGGTCGCTTATGAACGCTTAATTTTGGAAATGGACCAGGGGTGGCTTCTAATTACCTTTACTACTGGTTCGCATCGCGCCCGTGTGCAGATCATCTATGATGACATCCAGGTCAGTGGGTGGAGCCTCCTGCCAGTTTTACTACCGGTTCTTGCGAACTGGTCTGAACAAGGGGCAACCCACCACTGAAATGGATGGGGAGGGGGGGGATACAATCCCATTGATATTTGAGCATAGCATCGATCTGAAGCATCTTGGGTTAATGGATGCCACTAGAATTCATTTTATAACTTCTGTTTGCATGAAATCTTTGCAGTTTTCCAGATTTAATTGGTATGATTTTATTATACAATTAGACAGCCATAATTGGTTACAATGAGTACCTTTTATCAGCACAGAATGATTCATTAGCTGTGACTCCCATCCGGATGCGGTAGAACTTGCTATAGTAAGTCATCTCCATTTAGCCCGTATCCAGGCTAGACTTCGTGACATATTCCCCATGAGGTGGCTTTCGAGGAGACTAGTGCACAAATAATGCAGCAGATCTTTTATTAAACCAATTTTTATCATCAGCTCTGGTTGCTGCTGTTTGCTTCTAAGTGCAATTCAAAACATTGATACTGATCTTTAAGCTGTTCGAGAATAACTCGGTGAAAAAGCATAAACAGGGCAGAAGCTCTCTTTATACTCCAGAAACTACTGTGTTTCTTCGAAAATAAGACCTCTTATTATATTTTTTTGAACCGTGAAATAAGCACTTGGCCCAATTGGGCTTATTATCAGGGGATGTCTTATTTTTGGGAAAACAGGGTAAACTGATACTTGAATGCACAAAAAGCAGCAACAACAACATAGTCCTTTCATTGGGGTTCCACATTTAGTACTTCTGTCCTTGGAAGAGTCATTCAGCTTAATCTTTCTGTTTTGTTTTGTTTAAATTAAGACATTAAAAGGATTTTTATTTCAGACTACATTCACTGAAAGAATAGTTGCATTTATATTTTTTTAGCTGTCTTGTGTTTAGAATATGGTGGTAGACATAATATGATTGGTTTTATGATTTCTCCACTCATCTTTGCATCATTAATTTTTAATACTCTTTGCTGTTAATTGGAAAAGATGCTGTGTCACATTCAGAAATTTAAGCACTTTGAAATGTAGCGAACAAGCACAGATAGTCCTCGACTTATAACCATAAGGTAAAGATAAAGGTAAAGGTTCCCCTCGCACATATGTCCTAGTCATTCCCAATTCTAAGGCGCGGTGCTCATCTCCGTTTTAAAGCCAGCGCTGTCTGAAGACGTCTCCGTGGTCATGTGGCCAGCATGACTAAATGCCAAAGGCACAAAGAACACTTACCTTCCCACCAAAGGTGGTCCCTATTTTTCTACTTGCATTTTTTATGTGCTTTCCAACTGCTACGTTGGCAGAAGCTGGGACAAGTAACGGGAGCTCACCCCATTACACGGCACTAGGGATTCGAACTGCTGAACTGCCGACCTTTCGATTGACAAGCTCAGCGTCTTAGCCACCACGTCCCTTCTTATAATCATAATTGAATCCAAATGTTTTGTTGCTAACCAAGACAGTTGTGAAGTGAGTTTTTGCCCCATTTTATAGCTTTTTTTTGCCACAGTTGTTAAGTGAATCAATGCAGTTGTTCAATTAGTAACATGGTTATTATTATGGTTATTAATATTATTATTATAATATTATTATTATTATTACATGGCTGTGGCTGCCGGCGTCCCGATATAGCCAGCTGACACCATCACTGGTTATTGGGGGCGAATCATTGGCCCCCACGGAAAGGGTGCGCAACTTGGGCGTCCTCCTGGACCCACGGCTGTCTTTGGAAGATCACACGACAGCTGTGGCCAGGGGAGCTTTCTATCAGGTTCGCCTGATACGCCAGTTGCGGCCCTTTCTAGATCGGGACTCCCTACGCACAGTCACTCAGGCACTCGTCACCTCTCGCCTGGACTACTGCAATGCTCTCTACATGGGGCTCCCCTTGGGATGCACCCGGAGGCTCCAACTAGTGCAGAATGCGGCCGCGCGGGGGATTATGGGAGCGACGGGACGCTCCCATGTGACACCTCTCCTGCGCGAGCTGCATTGGCTACCTGTGGACTTCCGGGTGTGTTTCAAGGTGTTGGTGACCACCTTTAAAGCGCTCCATGGCTTAGGACCAGGGTACTTACGGGACCGCGTTCTGCCGCCAATAGCCTCCCACCGGCCGGTGCGTTCCCACAGAGAGGGTCTCCTCAGGGTGCCGTCAGCCAGACAATGCCGGCTGGCGACCCCCAGGGGGAGGGCCTTCTCTGTGGCAGCCCCTACCCTCTGGAACGATCTTCCTCCAAAACTGAGAACAATTGCTGACCTCCGGACTTTTCGTCGGGCCCTGAAAACTCATCTCTTTCAGCTTGCTGGTCTAGCCTGACCCCGCTGAATTTTTAAGATCTGTATTATAGGGTTGGGTATTTTAAATATTTAATGGTTAATGGTTTAATTTTTAGCCAAAGTTATATGCTTTTTTAAAGAAATTGTTTAACTTTTGTGTACTATTTTATTTGGCTGTTCACCGCCCTGAGTCCGCAAGGAGAAGGGCGGTATACAAATCTAAACAAATAAATAAATAAATAAATAAATAAAATGGTGAGTGAATCTGGCTTCCCCATTGACTTTGGTTGTCAGAAGTTCACAAAAGAGGATTGCATGACCCTGAGACACTGTAACCATCATAGAAGTCAGTTGCCAAGCATCCAAATTATAATCTTGTGACTATGAGGATGCTACAACGATCGTAAGTGAGAAAAATGGTCATAAGTCCCTTTTTCAGCGCCCTTGTAACTTCGAACAATCACTAAATGAATGGTTGTTAGTCAAAGACTATCTGTATCTTAAATAAATGTGAGGTTGGGAAGTCAGATCTCTTTGGCTTGTTATGGTGAATCTTTGGAATTCTCTTAGTATCAGCTGCATTCTTCTGTACAGCATGTAAAGCGGAAGTTTTGATACTAAAACTGACCTCGGGCATTTTCTGTTTAGCCTTCTTTTCATACCTCTAAATGTTGAGAAGACAGAAGAATGATATAACACATTTCTTTTTATTTTTTAAGCAAATATAAGGCACAAGTAATATGTTAAACAAATGTTTGATTTTAGAACATTTAGTTCCATAAACTTTAACATCACGTAATGAGTTTGATTTTAATCCAATGTTATATTTCTGGGATGATCAGATCAGATCAGAGAAGGGGTGAAATCCAGCAGGTTCTGACAGGTTCTGGAGAACCGATAGTGGAAATTTTGAGCAGTTCAGAGAACTGGTAGTGGAAATTTTGAGTAATTCGGAGAATCGGCTAATACCAACCCTGGCTTACCCGAGTGGGGTGGGAATGGAGATTTTGCAATATCCTTTCCCCAGGAGTGGGGAGGGAATGGGGATTTTGCAGTATCCTTCCCCTGCCACACCCACCACACCACGCCCACAGAACCGGTAGTAAAAAAATTTGGATTTCACCACTGAATCAGAGGTTTGTACTTGTAAACATTCTGATTCCATAGGGAAAAAAAATCTGGTAGTGGAAGTACACTAAATTTCTACCTAGGATAACACAAATCAGAAAATCAGAGATAATATGCAACTCTTAATTTTTTTTACGTTTACTTTGTAAATTGAAGAGTTTGATTCTTTAAATAATTTTGCTGTTATACCTGATCATTCTCCCAATTAGACTGATTACAATTTCAAAATATTAAGCTATCCTACGGTAAGGGTGTCATTTTGTTCTGCCCCAGCTACGGACCCCAAAGAACGCAGCACACACAAAGTCCGTACAAATCTTAGTTCACTAATTAAGGACTACTAATGAGCTTTCTTAGTAGTTGTTCGAACACAAGTACAGTTTAAATCAGTCTTTTTTGAACAAGGGCTGTTAATTTAACTCCATTAACAGCCGACAAGAATCCAAAGAATAATAACTCAATTCTGAGGAACAGTATTTCAGATAACCGTAATCTTACTGTGGTTGGCAGAATGCCCAGAAGCAATTTGCAGGAAAACTGACAAGAGATAAACAAGAGCTGAATCAAATGTTTCTGGAATCAAGATGTGAAGGAATATGAACGAAGTTGTTTCCTGCAAATTGCATCAGTCATCGTCCTTCCTTAAATAGGCTAGGGGAGTGGTTAATTAGTCCCAAGCCTTACTCTTGAGGAGACCTCCTTCTGAGGAGCCACTCCTGCCTTTTAACAGTTCTGCACGCTCATGCATCGAGAAGAGGCTCCTCCTCTTCTTTCTCTTCACTTATTGGAACTTCTGAACGCCCTGGCTGAATCCCCGCCTCTGGCACCACATCTTTTCCAGCCTCCTTATTGTTTGTCTCGAGCATCAGCTGCACAGGCTGCTGGCACAGCACCACACCAGCCTCCTTGCTGTCGGAATCGGCTACTAACTGCACAGGCCGCTGACAGGCCACAACACATTTTGACACTTTTTTGTTAGTTTTACTGCCTGGCATCCCACATAATGCTAGATAGAAAATCATAATTCTGTGAAATATTTGGGGTATGTATGGGTAGAATAATTTGCCTGGGCAACACTTTCCTTCTTACCCCACAAAACACATCCCCCAAATTTGAATTAGGCATAGGAAACATGCTTTCCATTTCAGAAACTATGAGAGAAATGCAGACAAATACAGAATGAGAGCTAATGTATAAAAGAGAGTTTACAAGATCTCACTGCATCTAGTCAGGAATACATTAGTTAGGAAGTAAGTCCCTTTAATTTCAGAGGAACTTATATTTGAATTGGTTTTTTTCCCCCTCTAAAGCAATTTGCCCTCTTACTTCCCCTAGTCAATATCCCAGAAATCTTTTTCCACAGTGACGTAGTTCCATTTTCTCCCCATGATCCCTCTTGAATCAGTTGCCTGCAGTAGATAAAACTGGCTCACGCAAATGGCAAGGTAGGGAAGGACACCCAAATTAAGCTTCCCCCCCTTTCAGCCAGTTGTTCTTGGATACGAGTCCCACACCGGGTCGGGATTCCGGATTGAACTGGAGCAGCTGCCTAATGAGAGCTTTGCAGGGCTCTGACAGACAAGGCAGATCTTCAGGGAACATGACTCCTTTCTTCTGGCGGCAGGGCATGCTGTGAATGTGAGTGTCATCGAAGGGCATGCAGCCAGTAATCATCACATAGAGCATTACACCCAAGCTCCATATATCGTACTTTTTTGGATCATAGGGGATACCCATCAGCACTTCTGGGGATGCGTATGCAGCTGATCCACAGTAGGTAGTACTCAGTTCAGGGTATCCATGCGATTCCTTGCCAAAACCAAAGTCAGTCAATTTTGCTCGACGGCCGTCTGAAGTAAGCAACACATTCTCACACTTCAAATCCCGGTGCACCAAATGCCTGTCATGGAGGTAGCGCACAGCACCCACAACTTGGGCAAAGATGTCTCGCGCTTCAGGAGCACAGGGTAATTTCCCTGCTTGTTGTACCATTTGTAGCAAGTCTGTGGATGCAGCTTCCATCACGATGTAGAGTGTCCCGTTGCAAACTTCAATGAATTCATACACTCTTACAATGTGTGGGTGCCGGATCCCTCGCAAAATGGAGAGTTCCCGCGGTAGAAATTTTTCCACAAAATCCCGAGGTGCTCGACGTCGGTCCACCATTTTGATTGCTAGTGGCCCTTTGTATTTGGCCGAGGTGGCCACTCTTACCTTGGAATAGCTTCCTTCTCCCAAGGTTTGGCCCAGCTTGTAACCCAAGTCACTCAAAAGTTTGTCTCCTTTGGAAGCCCTTGACATGATGACCTGGATAGGCTGAGAGTCTTTAGTTTTCTTTCTGGGACTCAGTGCTTTAACCCATTGTGATTGGTATCTCTAGACTTTTACTCCCCATATGCCCTTTGAGGCTTGGGCTTCGAAGTCATCACTACTCAAAACATGTATTATGAAGTGCAAGGGGTGTCATGGGTTATGTCTGCAAAGCATAATCAGAAGTGTCAGTTGGTCCCTTTAGGTCAGAGAAGTTTATTTTAGATATATTCAGGAAATCCCAGAAGAGGATTTGGTTCTTATTACCACTCTAGTTCTTTTCTGTAATGTATGGACAAATCATGTCTGTTTTTAAGAATAGCATTTTCTCTACTAAAATGTTATAGCCCACACACAATTTGATTATCCTGTGCTGGATTTTTGTAATCTTTGAAGTTTTGTCACTCTCTTCTCATCTCTCAGGAATTTAGTACTTTCTTTTAGAAATTAATTCTATAGTAAGCTTTTTTTTTTTAAAAAAAAGATCTAAGTGTGCCAAGTAATCAAACTTGATGATGTGGAACCCAATCGTTCTATTTAAAAAAATGTCATAGAACCCCTGATCAAGAGGCAAAGTTTTAGTGATAGAAGATCAGTGATGTCTGGGTGGGGGAAAAAAGTCCTTTATTATGGAATCCGATCAAATCCTTGCAGATCACTGTGGAATACAGTTTGACAAATTTGATCTAAAGAGTTTTAAATGTCTCGGTTATATAAATGGATCAACTTGAAAGAAAGAAAAATGACCTGTAATCCGACCAGTATTCTAATATATATGATAAAAAACAGGTCAGTTAAAAAATGTCAGTTAAAATAATAGCCTTGATTAAGCAAGCTTAGAATAGCTCTTCAAGGAGTTTCAAGGTCAAACTACTTAAGATAAAAGTAAAGTCTTCAGCTCATTCAGATAGAATAGAAACTTTATTTAGTCTTTTGACCATATCAAAATATAAAACTAATACAAATAGACAAGTGGATACAAAGAAAACAATGGGACATGTTCATTGCAAGTCATCATCCCTGTTGCTGTCCCCTCAAAATAGCACAACACACAGCCATTAATATCTAAACCAGTGGCAACAAAAGCGAGTACACCCCTAAGTGATAATGTCCAAATGGGTCCCAAAATGTCAATATTTTGTGTGGCCACCGTTATTTTATTTATTATTTATTTATTTATTACATGTATTTATATTCCACCCTTCTCCCGAAGGACTCAGGACGGTGAACACAAGTTAAGAAACATGTACAATAAAATCGCACTTTAAATCAAATAACTAATTAATGATAAATAATAAACCCAGAATCAGAGTCAGCCTATTTGCTTGAACAGCCAAGTCTTCAGCTCCCGACGAAAGGAGCGGAGATCAGGAGCCGTCCGGAGCTCGGTAGGTAATTCATTCCAGAGGGTGGGAGCACCCACAGAGAATGCCCTACCCCTGGGCACCACTAGATGACATTGGCTCGCCGTCGGGACCCTGAGGAGAGCGGCCCTATGTGAGCAAACAGGACGGTGGGAAGCAGGCATTTTCCAGCACTGCCTTAACCCTCTTGGGCATAGAGTTCACTAGAGCTTCACAGGTTGCCAGCGGAGTCCTCTTCCACTCCTCCATGATGACATCATGGAGCTGGTGGATGTTAGATACCTTGCACATCTTCATCTTCCGTTTCAGGATGCCCCACAGATGCTCAGTAGAGTTTAGGTCTGGAGACATGCTTGGCCAGTCCATCACCTTTACCCTCAGCTTCTTTAGGAAGGCAGTGGTAGTTTTGGAGGCATGTTTGGGGTCATTATCATGTTGGAATACTGCCCTGTGGCCCAGCCTCCAGAGAGAGGGGATCATGCTCTGCTTCAGTATGTCACAGTACATGTTGGCATTCATGGTTCCCTCAATGAACTGTAGCTCCTCAATGCCGGCAGCACCCATGCAGCCCCAGACCATGACATTCCCACCACACTTGACTGTAGGCAAAACACACTTGTCTTTGTATTCCTTACCTGGTTGCTGCCACACGTTTGACACCATCTGAATCAAGTTAAGTTTATTTTGGTCTCATCAGACCACAGGATATGGTTCCAGAAATCCATGTCCTTAGTCTGCTTGTCTGCAGTAAACCGTTTCCGGGCTTTCTTGTGCATCATAAGAGGCTTCCTTCTGGGACGACAGCCCTGCAAACCAATTTGATGCAGCATGCGGAGTATGGTCTGAGCCCTGACAGGCTGAGCCCCCACTCCTTCAACCTCTGTAGCAATGCTGGCAGCACTCATACGTCAGAGCCAATCTCTGATGCTGAGCATGGGCACTCAACTTCTTTGGTGGACCATGGCGAGGTCTGTTCTGAGTGGAACCTGTCCTGTTAAACCGCTGTACAGTCTTGGCCACTGTGCTGCAGCTCAGTTTCAGGGTCTTGGCAATCTTCGTATAGCCTAGGCCATCTTTATGTAGAACAATTTGTTTTTTCAGATCCTCAGAGATTTCATTGCCATGAGGTGCCATGTTGAACTTCCATTGACCAGTATGAGAGAGAGAGAGCGCGATAACACCAAATTTAACACATCTGCTCCCCCTTCACACTGGAGACCTTGTACCACTAACAAGTCACATTACACTAGGGAGGGAAAATGGATACTTGGGCCCCATTTGGACATTATCACTTATGGGTGTACTCTCTTTTGTTGCCACCAGTTTAGACATTAATGGCTGTGTGTTGCGTTATTTTGAGAGGACGGAACAAAGGAATTTTCTGCCTTTTGGCCTTGATCTTATGGCAAATACCTGCTGAAGGAGTGCCTGCTTCTTTATCACCTTCAAGCTGTCCTTTTTGGGTGTGGCAATCCTAGATTAGATAGAGATTTTTTTTACAGTATTCTTGAATGCAGTTCATCCTGCTTAGGCAAAATAAAATCATGCAAAATAAAGAGGTGATCGTATTTACTATCAATTCAAGCTTCATTCTGTTGTTTGCTGAAATCTAAATCTAAAACATTTTGTTTTAAAGAAAAGGGAAACTTAACCCAAATTGTATGAACTAGAGAGTAGAATAGCAAGATAGTTGTTTGTTCTGTCAAGAATTAACTGGGATTTTCTATTCAGTTCTGTAGAAAAATATTGCATTGAGTTCAATCACGTTTATCAGGGAAGTGGTATCTATATACACTGGTGGGGGATCACAGGAAATACAAGTATACAGCAATGTTTGGTTTCAGAGAAATTCTATGAAATTATAGAATATACTTCACTTTAACTATCCTTAAGTCTTTTATAAGTTACATTCAATAAACTCTGATACCCGCAACTGTAATTTCTCCAGATGTTAAGCCTGAGAAATGTTATTTTATGAGGCACTTAATAAATTGAATAATGGTACGCTCGACTGTACACCACATACGCCTTTTTTCCTCCGAGTAGAGATCCGCTGATCTAAATTGTACACCATTTACCCACAGCTATCGAGAAACAAGCCCATCAATTAGGTCGGGGATCATTGATCTGGAAAATAACGCGCGGGTTGGCTTTCAAATATTCTTTTTCCGCCTGAAAAAAAAGTGGAGTTTTCAAGCGTTAAGCTGCCACGGCCAATTACAGTCCCTTTTAAAATTCTCTATTATCTCCAGCGTTCAAGCTTTCCTAGATCCGGGACAAATGGATTTTGCTGCTTACTCTGCTCCGTTTCAAACGTTATTTAAGTTTTGGGGAAAACACGTTTTATGTACACGACAAACGGAGGGCTAATGCCGGCGCGTACAGGTTGGCCGGCAGCCTCCTTTCGAAAAGGGCTAAGTCAGTGAAGGAATCAGCGGCATGTGAAAAGTCAGAGACCGCCATTCCGGGAAGCTCCCGATGAGAGCAGAGCATTGTCCTCGGGTGAAGCAAGCTTCGACTCGCCCCTTGAAAGGAGCCGAAGGAAAAGAAGGTGTGGACGGCGATGAGCCGGAGTAAATATTCTAGGTCAGAGGACAAAAGAATCTCCTCCGACCAATCGGCTCCTTTCACGAGGCACTTTGTCACATTCAGTTCCATTCCGCGTCCATCGGACGGTACCATTTCGCTTGGGTGGGCCCCGTCCTGCTTTTTTATATCTCCAGCACCGGTTGGTTAACAACGCGGATAACATACGACACGAGATTGATAAGACTCCGCAGCTGCCTGTTTGTCCGGCATTCGGTGTTTCCCTTCTCTGCTTTCCTTGTGCCGTCCTTCACGCTCTTTTCTCCTTTCCCCTCACGAGGAGCAAATGGATCAGCCCGCTCGGCTATAAAAGCGCGATGCGGCACATGCTTGCCTTCCATAGAGGGGGAGCGTTTGCGAAAGGAGCTGGTGCGGGGGAATGAAGTTACTGCGCTTACTTTCCTGGGGTTGGTGTGCTCACTAGGTGGTGGGGGAGAACAAGGCGCAGCAAAGCACCTCAGTGGTTATAAAATAACAAGGAACAAGAGAAAGCGCTTCGCTTTCTTTTCTCCCTCCTTTTTTCGGTGGAGCTAAGCGCGCTGTAAGAAGCAGGCAGGAGAGAAGAATGCTGGACTGGTTTTTCCCTTCCACCGGCAGGGGCGGAAATCGCAGCTGAAGCCGGCCAAACTCTGTTGCCTGTATAATCAGAGAGCTCAGGTTTCTAACCCCAACCCGGCTTTAGATTTATCTGCGATCAGGGGTCCCCCCTCCACCCCCCGATTGAGAGTTCAACCAGTTTGAGCTACAGGAAAGGGTTGCTGTGTGTGTGCCTTATTGTCTCCTAAAAAAAAGCGCCTTCTCCCCTTGCCAGCTGTACATATAATTGCTAAAAAAAAATTGTTTTGAAAAGCTGGTCAAACTCACATCCCGATCCCCGGCTGCCCTCTGGTACCCAGTGCTCTGCTGGGAAGGGATGGTTTGTCCTGCTCATTCTATCCCCGCAACGCCCGTGTCTTCCTCCTGAGCAAGTAGCATGAGCATGGCAAACGAAACATACCTCTTCATAAAAGATATAAAGCCCGGACTGAAAAATGTAAATGTCGTCTTTATTGTACTGGAGATAGGTAAGTGGGGTCCCTTGGAACCATCGCATTCATTGTTTTCCTCCCTCAATCTCTCCTCCCCTTCTCCCCTTCCTGCCTTGCCTTCTCCCTCTTTCTAGCTCAGAAGCTACTTGTGTGTGTGTATGTGTGTTTGAGTTTGGGACACGTGGTCACTTTTCAGGGAAAGAGTTGGCAGTGCAGTCCCACTGGTGGTGTGCTCCACCCTTTAAAAAAAAAGTCCTATTTTTAAATAGACTAATTCCAGATTTTTAGTTATCTTCTAGTTTTTATTTTAATATTTTTCTGCCATCTTTTCCAAAGCTTTTAAACTCCATAATAACTTCCTAATCATATTTACAGGAGAATAAATTAAGGTGACAGCTTGTAATTATTGGATCATCCTTTCTGCGTATGTCTTATTTGCTTGCTTTTTCTCTCTCTTTCTCTCTCTTTTTTCCTGTTTCCTGGCAGGGCGTGTTACCAAAACCAAAGACGGACATGAGGTCAGGGCGTGCAAAGTAGCTGACAAGACAGGAAGCATCACCATCTCTGTGTGGGATGAGCTTGGCAGCCTCATCCAGCCAGGTGATATTATTCGGTTGACCAAAGGGTACGTAATGCAAAATAAGGATGATGTCAGGCTGAGCTCAGCCTGGCATGTTTGCTCTTGAAACAGCTTGTCTGCTACTTGGAAGGCATTGTTCCCAAACATGGACTAGGTAAAACTCGCACTGAAGCATCTGTGACTTCCATCACTTTTGGAAAAAGAGGGCAATGGGAACAGGAATTATTTTCTTACAAGACTGCCGTTAAAGTGGGAACAGCAAATTGGTTGTGCTTTCTCTAAACTGGGTTTGCTTCAATCAATATACTGTACATAGGAAGAATTGTTGGACTGGCTCATCCCTTTAACACATCTAACCCACAATGCCTGTTGACTGATAATACTTCTTCAAGGTTGTTCCAGTCCCCTAATGCTTGATCCCTTTAACAGGAGGAGAGGCCAAGATTGGCAAATGGAAAGGGGGCCCCTGTGCCATTTTGTCTCTTGGAAAAACACCTGTCCTCTCTGTGCTTACTCCCATGAACTAGATCAAGAGATTGCCTCCTGAGGGTAAGCAGCTGGCACAGGAAGGGATTCACTCTTTTCACTAGTCTGCCTTCCCCCTCTGTCACACACAGTGCTTTATATTGATTGGAACTGGCCCAGATATAAACAAGTGTTGTCTTTGGCTTTGTGTATAGCAGTGGAGCCTTTCTTAACCACATGTTGGCCTTGACTGACCTCTTAAAGCGGTCTTCCCCAACCTTCTGACTCCCAGTTTTCCAGCCAACATAGCCACTGATCCAGTTGGCTGCAGGTGGTGACACTTTGATGGAATTGGTTGGGAGGGGGGGCTTAAGAAAGCAGGTAACCTGCCCAGTTTTCTTGATTGTCCCTAGGCCCGTTTTGTAGAAATGGGTTGACTTAAGGGGTTTCCTATAATGGAGAAGCAAAAGCTATTCACTCCCCTTCTGTCCTTCCTCTTCAAGAGCCAAGTTGAACATTGCAGTGGTAGAACTCAGATTTGGGAAATGCTCAAGACTTGTGAAATAAGGAGATATCCACATAGCAGAACTTAAGTGATTTTATCTAAGCTGGGAAAAAAACTCTGGTGAGACCAGATTAGCATTTGCATGGGAGGCTGCTAGGAAAACTTTGAGCCAGAAACTAAGGAATCATTTATATTTATTTATCTTATGGGAAGAAAGCAGTGGAAACAACTTTGGTATTGTTGCCAAGGAAACAAAATGGCATGTCATAAAATCAGCAAGAGTCAAGCTTGATCTAAGGGAGATTTCACTTCTTTAAAAGACTGTCATAACTATGAACAGGAGGACGGATCAAAACTGCTCTCTGCAGTCATATCTTCTCTAGACAGAGTAGTTTAGGTGGAATATAATTTTTGACTTCCCCATAACTGAAGCAGTTTTCTGCAGAGGCAGGGAGATAAGAAAGTATTTGTGGTGCTCAGCTTCATAGCTAAAGCTTTGAACACCTTGTCCAACTTCCTGAGCTTTTTTAAAATAGACCGTGATAATTCATTTTATTTGCATGACTTCCCAGTAAAGGCCAACCCCTGGAAGAGCCTTTGGACAAAACATCCTGCTGGATGGTACTTCTCCCCCCCTTCACTTGTAAATTTATTTATTTATTATTGTGATTTATATGCCACCATTCTCCCTGAGGACTCAGGGCAGCTTACATACAACAGTCATCAATACAAATCACAGTAAAGCAATTAAAATAAAATTAAAACTCCCAAATTGTGGATCTCACTGCTGTTTTTAAATTTATACCTCATTTTTCAGTATCTGAGCTGGCCCAAAGTAGGGTTTCTTATGGAGTTGAAAATTCAAGGCCTCCTCCCTCCAGTGTCTTCAGCAAAACAGGGCCCTGTAAAGTGAAATTTTCCAATGCTCTGGTGTCTTTACACGGACTGTAAAAGGCTCTGAATGCTTAGATATAATACCCTCCTTTGAAATAAGATAGAGTAATGGATTGAGATCAGGTGTAATGTGATTTGTAACATATCTTTCCTGTTGTAGCTGGCTATTTCTGCCTCTTCTGTCATAGAGCCTCCATCAAATATTACTGAGAAAGCTGGCTTATTTTAAAACTGAGAGTGACAGAATTAATAGCAATGAAGCATCTTAATTTATTATAGGTATTCTGCATTTCTTTGCATCAAATTTACTCCAAAGGAAGCTAACAGGTGTCAGGGATATCCTTGTTGAATTATTTGCCAGTTAGTATAAAAAACAAGGATTTAAGCTATATTTCATCACATTCCAGTTACTTTTTATAATTAGGTGCTTGAACTTGTCTTCATTTTTTTATGTTAGAAATTAAAAACACACAACAACATATATCCTGGTCAAATTGCATCAGCTATGAGTTTCCTGAGAATTTATGGACACAATAGGTTGACTCTTCTTAGATAATATTTATGATGATGACATGTTTTGAGTAGACAAAATGCTTTTAAAAAGTAGAAAATCAGTGATGTGTCAGTGAATAAGTAACAACTCTGGTTGCCAGTAGCAGCATTGTTCTGCAAAAGCCTTTGGTCAGTTTTGCACAGTTATTCTTGTACAATTGGGGGAAAGGAAGTGGTTTAAAGGAATTGCTGATTGGTATTGTATTGGCATCCTCCCATGCTCTGGATCATTTTTTTCTCTCTTGAATCCAATTCAGCACTTAGCTCTGATATTAAGACTTGCCTCTGACTGCTCATTCAATTAGAATGGTCTAATACATTTTTCCTGAGGCATTTTCTCATTGCATATTAGACTACCATTATCCACTAGTAAGACTCATGCAATAAGTAGTTTGTAGTTAAACTGAGGTGATTTGTCTTCGGATCTTTTTGTCTATCAAGTTCATAATGTCCTGCCCAAGACATAAGACTATCCTTTCCAATATAACTGGCCTTATAATCTTGCAACTGCAACAAAATGGAATAATCCTACATCCATTTCCACATTTAACATACCTTGGGCAGAGGCATGTGATATATCCCGAATGAGGCTGAAACATATTCTTTGGCTTAAAAGACAGTCATGGCTGCTTACTTGGGAACAATAATGCAAGATTTGCTTCTGTATCAATGGGCAACCATAATTAACCCTTAGGCTAACTTGTAAGGCCTTCATAGGGTAACCTGACGCAATACCATATTAGAGTTGCTTTCCTTTTTGCATTTTAGCAGAACTCATACGTGACTCACACAAAGAGATGGATAACTTCTTTGAAGACTCAACACTTCGACCGTCATTGCAAAAGTTTTAGAAGCGATATTAATTTTTATAAGCAGACCGTATCTTTCTCCCCTTCCAGCCTCGATGAAATCTTGCTAAAGAGTTATTTTGTTGAATTGTGAGTCTCGGGGGCCAACCGGAATGCAAATTTTAGTTATTTAATTCTTGATAAAATAAAGTTATCCAATCGGTTCTTAATTATAACCAAAGTATAGAAGTCAGCAATTAATGTAAGGCAAATCTAAGTTTAATGTTTCAGTGCTTTAAGTGTATTTTTTATTGTATTGACCATAAACGTGATGGCATTTGATGAGTGATGGCTTATGTTTTATCCTGATACCGTCACCCCATTCTCTTCTAGCGTGTCTAATGGTTCAGTCAGAATAAAGCTGGAAGGGACATTGTCCAACCCCCTGCTCAAGCAGGAGACCCTATACCATTTCAGACAGGTGGCTGTCCAATCTTTTCTTAAGAAACTCAAGTGATGAAGAACCCACAACTTCTGATGGCGAGCTGTTTCACTAGTTAATTGTCCTCATTGTTAGGAAGTTTCTCCTTAATTCCAGGTTGCTTCTCTCTTTGTTTAATTTCCATCCATTCCATAATGCTGCTTGTGTTTCCTTGCTTAGGTATGCCTCTCTGTGGAAAGGATGCCTTACGCTTTATACCGGAAGGGGAGGTGACCTGCAAAAAATTGGGGAGTGAGTATCTCATTTTGCACATAATCTGTTCATTGTTTGAAGCCTGATAGGTAAGGCAAATTCCAGGCCTTAAGGGAAAAAGTCTCTCTGCCATTTACTACTCCTCTGTGGTGTTGATCCAACATTATTTGGTTTTATTCTGCCTGAAAGTGGGATGGGGCTTGGGAACATAGAGCTTGGGAACATCAACTTCAATAGCTAAGAAATGGCATCTTGATCAGTCTTTTCCACCCAGCATAATTTCTGTCTTTTGAGTGTAGTTGTAAGCAGGTAAGTTTAGCCATTTGTTAGGTTAAGACATTGTCACTTTCAAGGACTTGCAGCACGAAAATCTGAAGTCCTCTATTTATTCACAGGCCAGGTACGGTAGAGGCAGCCGCAATGCGAGCTTCCACATCCTACTCTGGTATTGAGCTCCAGTCTGTCCTGGAGGAGCCAGCCTCTCTAGGGGTGTAAAGGTAAATTTCCCCCTCTATGTAGCAGAATCTTTTAGGTTCTAATTAAGGTCTCCGAGATCTACTGTGTCCTGAATCAGAACTGTTGGCTTGTCTAGCATTTATCAACTTTGTGTAGACTGTTCATTGAGACCTGTAATAAAACTTAAAAAGCAAAGGACTAGACCCGTTCAGATTTTGTCTTTTTTACTTTAGGGGCTGGTTCATCTTGACATGAATGATGGTGGGAGCATTAGATGATCATCAAAGGTTTAACCCTGTATTGAAGATGTATTGAAAATGTTTGTTTCTCCTTGCATTGTGTCAGAAGCAATGGAAAAATTCTTGCCATTCAGCTCTATGTTTTCTGTGAATTGGGCTAGTTGTGTATATTCAGTAAACGAGGATTAATGTGCTAGTGACCCTATTCAAACTTTTTAATAATTGGTCCATAATTCATTTTCCAGTCATTCTGTCGTAATCATGCATTGTGAACCAGGCTAGACTGGAAAGGAATATTTAGGGCATAGTTCTAACAGTTGGAATGTTAAGTGGCCTCTGTGTGATTATACTCGTAGTCTAATTTATGCAATGTGACCTCTGATTATTCACAGTACATTACCTTCCATTATATCTGTTTCCATTTTTTTTTAAATTAAAGCAAAAAAATCTAAAGCGTGTCTGGATTTATAGAAGATTAGTGTACATTTCTAAAAGAGATGGCTATCTGATTTTAGTTTGGGAAGGCTAAGTGACTTATATACTGCTTCACAGTGCTTTACAGCATACTCTAAGCAGTTTACAGAGCCAGCATATTGCTCCCAACATTCTGGGTCCTCATTTTACTGATCTTGGAAGAATGGAAGGCTGAGTCAACCTTGAGCCATTCAGAATTGAACTGCTGGCAGCCGGCAATCAGCAGAAGTAGCTTGCAGGACTGCATTCTAAGCACTGCGCCACCCCGGATGTTGTCATAAAGGGGAAAAAAGTGAAGATGAATAATTTTGTTAGAAAATAAGCATTGCAATGGAAATGGCATAGGGTGGGTATTTGGAATGTTAACTGAACTTAAAACACTTCTCTTTGGAACTTGTTGCACACTAGCTTTACTGTGTCTTCTCTGTATGGCTCAGATCTAGGCATGTTTTCATACAAGTGAGGCATTCATGATTCAGTGGATCTTCCTCTCAGGGAAACGTACAAAGGGTTGTAGCCCTGGTGTGTATCCTCCTGCAGAAATGATTAGAATGTTAAATACAGGCATCTATAGCAGAAGGAAATGGGAGCTCAGAATTGCAACCCTGGAAGCCAGTCCCATCGTTTGTATAGGCTTTAGTTTTCTCAGGGCCTGAACTTTGGATAAGCTAAGGCATTGAATTTGAGGACTGTATTTCTCATTGATGGTCTTGTAGCCCTTTCTGGTTGCCTCAGTTTTATTGCTGGAAACTGGATAGAGGTTGCAGAAATAATTGCGGCAAGAAACTTCATTCTCTCATGAGCTTGTTTTTCTGTACAGGTTCTGCATGGTGTATTCAGAAGTGCCCAACTTCAGTGAACCCAGTTCAGATCACCCTGGGCAGCCAAATAAAGTGGTAGGTTTGTCATATGCAGCTACATTCTGGGATCTGCCATTGGCAGTTTTAAGCTAGGTTTTTCTTGGGTCTTATCTAATAATGACCTTTTGCTGCAGTGGATTGTTTTTTGCATTTTTATTGGAACAACGGGCTTTTAAATGAGCGGGTGGGGGTGGGGAGATAACTTTTTCAAGGAAAAAAATCATTTGTTTTCTTAATGCTTTTTCCCCCCTTTGCATTTCTTTTTCAAGGCACAGGGTGAGCAGGCTAATAATTCCATTCTGTCAGCTAATTCGGGTACTTGTACTTTTGGGCCAACTGGTAAGTAAGTGTATGGGAAGTAGGAGAAAGCATGAAATGGCTATTTGGGAAGACGCCTTTGTTTAAATTGTGGTTGATTTTAAAAAGCAACGCTAAGAAACTACAGTTAACTTTGGCTTGCTCCTAGCGTAACTGTAATAATTAATGCCAAATTTGATACAGAATTTAAACAGCAAGTTGACTTTACCTCCCCAGCCCTGGACTCATCACTAATGACCCCGAAGTCATTGACTGAGATGGGCGGCTATAGAAATTAAATAAATAAATTAAAATAATAAATCCAAAATTTTGCTAGACAATCTTGGAGGAGTACTCACTGCTCCATGTCCAGTCAGGTTTTGGTAGTATGTGTCAGTTTACATCTCCCATTCCACAATTTCATTTCACAAGTAAATAAACCATGGACAGGCCAGGCATCTGATTCCTTTGGTATAGCCCCATATACATCAATTATTTTATCAGGGCAACTTTGGGGAGAACATACAGGGAACTGATTTTAAAGAACCTCAAGTTCCTGATCAGAGGACACAATAACCCAATTTATTGAACCCAAAGCTGGACACAATAAAAAAGTTTCTGTTACATAATCTTTGTAAGATAATTGTTCCCAGTAAGTTAACACCCAGTAAAGATTTTGCACCAAAATCTTTTAATCGCTTTTAACAAAAACATTTTAACTTAAAACATTTTAAGATGTGTGAACTTCAACTCCCAGAATTTCCCAGCCATTGTTTCAAGTCCCTGCATCTTAAAAGTTGCTGAGGTTAAGAAAACACTGACTTAGATGGTGATGTGATATGTTAACTTCTTTTAATTAGCTTTGGTGCCTGTTTATAGATTAGCAGGAATTACTTGCACTATACAGAACTCTCCCAAGATCCTGCAACGTCACTAAGGCTGTCACCGCTTGTTTTTCTGGTGCATTGATTACCATCATGTGGCAAACTGTCTCTTGGGACTTTGTGGTCTCCACTGGTGATTTCACCAGATCATGGCAACTTCATGCTAAATGCTCCCTAGTTAAGAACAGGCTCTTTTGAGCATTGGTAGTCTCCATTGCTAAAGAAATGTGGTTTGAGAAAATAGAAAGTTTGATGGCAGTTTTTAAAAAATTGTTTCCTTTTTTTTTTCTTCTTTTTTTTAGGAAATGGTTTACCGACTGGACCAGAGCTGAGTGGATTGTCCACTGCTTATAATCATGCCCCTACCTATGCAGGTTCTGGGAGGTCTGGCGGACGGGTCCCCGCTCCTCTCGCGCCTGTGCTGTCTAACAATGCTCGTCCCTTACAGAGCACAATTAGTAATGGGAGGGACCCCCGCAGAGCCTCCAAAAGATGACCAAACCAGACTCCATCCTGTCCAAATAGCCTCATTAGCCTACTTGAACACTTGCTGCACTTTTATTTATGGTTTACTGTGAAAACGTTTATTCTTTCTGATTCTTGGCCCTTCCATTGTCCGGAGCAAGAGACTTTCTCACTTCTCTGCCACCCCCACCCCGCCCTGCCCTGATTCACCCCGCCCTGCTACTGATCATGTGTCGTCACCCCGAAAGAAAATGTGTGGAAATATAGAAGCCTATTTGAAAATAGATTTCCTTGTTAAATATTAGTTGCCGTTTTCCAAAAGGTGGCCCAGTTTTGGCTGGATAAGTATTTTTTTATTTTGGGTTTAGTTTGTGTGATGCAGCCTTAAGATGTTTGCTTATTTCCTTTCTGTTCCTGGGACTGACACACATCCCAGTTGATAGGAGTTTGTGATAACTGGGGGTGGGGTGGGGTGAGGGAGGGGTAGGAAGAAGTTCCATCTAACAAGCCAGTTCTCAATTAAAAATTGCTAACAATAAGTGCAGATGAACTGTCCAAGCTGGTTGACTTGTTATTTGGTTGGGGTTAATCTCACGGCAAGAGTCACCTGTGTCTTATCAAAAAAAATGTACGCTGATAAGAATCCAACTTTTACCTAAAATAGAAATCCCAGATTTTTACCAGATATCCTGCCTTTCAGAAATGCCACAAAACTTTTAAATCTCTCAAACATACATCTCTTGTTTTTTAATTACCCTTCTTGGCAATTTGTAGTTTTTTCATACTCAAGAGTAGGTTATTTTATCCTTTAGAGCATTTCTTGGTGTCCATATTCCCAGCTGGTGTCGAATCTGCTGGAAAAAAACTTTTGTCAGTTGATTCTGCAGATTGCTGCTTTAGAGGAGCCCTGCTGATGTCAAGTGGCAAGTAGTGGTTTCAAGATGGTTTGCATGCAGGGAAGAGAAGAAAGATTTCCTGTACATAGCCAAAGAGCATCCTAGACATGAAAATTTTCCATTTGCACTGTTTCCCCCCCTCCCTACTGGACCATAGAATATTGAATCTCAGACTTGCAAATTATGCAGGACTGTTCTCAATGGGTAAATAATAAAAGCAGTTGTGGTGCTTCACCCTTTTTATAGGTGACTTGTGAGGGGTGCAGCATATAAGAAAAGTCACAGTAGCATAATGCTTTCATCCTTTTCACAAAAGGGCATTCTTCGGATACTTTGAGCCTCCTAAGTAAACAGCATAAATCTCCCCCTGGCAGCTGAAGTGGAATGCTACAAAGAAAAGGTGAATGTGATCAATGATAACATTCCCTTTTTGTGAGAACCCTCAATTCTTAAGTGCCTGTTAAACCAGGAATCTCCAACCTTGGCAACTTTTAAGCCTCCCAGACTTCAACTCCTAGAATTCCCCAGCCAGCTTTGCTTAAAGTTGCCAAGGTTGGAGACTCCTGTGTTAAACCAATGCTTTTGCAGTTCTTGATTTTGGTGGGGGTGGGATTTTTTTTGGAAAAAGAATCTTGACTCTGGCCCAATTCAAGTTTTCAGGTTGCTGAGTTTGAAAAAGCAGGATAACACTGGCATTAATACTAACTTACGGTTTTAAAAAACCTGTCTTGTAATTATTCCTGGTAGTGATAAAACTATTCAGTCTTCCTTAAGATTATGATTATGATTTGGAATATATTGAAATGCTATAAGATGACTGGATTCTCCCCCCTTTACCTTTTGGATGAAGTCTTCATAATTAGATTTGCACTAACTGTATTTTAAGGAAAAAATAAACCTTGGTGGGTTTTTTTTAACTTGTTTTTAAAAAAAACACTTTGAAGCAATGACTTCTGTTCAGATGTACATGGGTGTAAATATAATTTCTGAGGGGACGCAGTGGCTCAGTGGCTAGGATGCTGAGCTTGTCGATCAGGCAGTTCGGCGGTTTGAATCCCTAGCGCCACATAAAGGTGTGAGCTCCCATTACTTGTCCCAGCTTCTGCCAACCTAGCAGTTCAAAAGCATGTAAAAATGCAAGTAGAAAAATAGGGACCACCTTTGGTGGGAAGGTAACAGTGTTCTATGTGCTCTTGGTGTTTAGTCATGCTGGCCACATGACTACAGAATTGACCTCAGACAGTGCTGACTCTTAGGCTTTGAAATGGAGATGAGCACTGCCCCCTAGAGTCGGGAACGACTAGCGCATATGTGTGAGGGGAACCTTTACCTTTAAATATAATTTCTAAATATAGAGGATGTAGGTATATACTAATCTTTATAACAAATTTTGGAAGCATTTTTAAGTACTTCCCACTGTTCTTTTTTCTAAAATGGTAATATCCTGTTAAATAATATTAGGTACTTTTTGAAAGCTTCAGTAGTATATGAACTGATTGGAAGGAAACATGATAGACCTGCTTGAAACGCCCCAGCATACATACTATTTTATGTAATTTTGGATCTTGAAATGGGGGTGGAATGCCAATGACACAATGTCTTAAGAATCTGATATGTTTCCTGAATAAAATCTAGTACCTGCAGATTTTCGAACTCTTCACACCTTGTACAGTCATGTCTTAATATTTTGATAAGTGAAGGTATTGTGGAAAACAGTTCTTCCAATAGCTGCAAAAAAGAAGAAATTGGACAGGGTTGTTGTGTTAATTGGAAAGTAGCTTCCTGCTCCTATACAACCATGCATTGTTGCCACAGGGGCCACTAGTAGAAAAGGTAAATTTGATCCTGACTATATTTGTTGATTCTCAAATCTTAGTGCATTTGGCTTAACCAAGATTGGCTGATACAACACATGTTAAATACAGTAAATTGAACATTTGGCTTACGCAGTTTATGAGTCCTATATGATGGCTAGCCTAACTGCATTCCAGTATGGGAGAAATTAGAGAATCAAGCATAATTTATTGGTTTCCAGGGTCACTTAAAAGTGCTCTTAATTCTAAAGTAATAGCAATAGCACTTAGACTTATATACCACTTCACAGTCCCCTAAGTCTAAAGGGTTTACGGAGTCAGCCTCTTGCCCCCAACAATCTGCATCTTCAATGGAAAGCTGAATCAACCTTGAGCTGGTGAGAATCAAACTGCTGGTAGTCAGCAGAATAGAATAGAATAGAATTTTATTGGCCAAGTGTGATTGGGGACACACAAGGAATTTGTCTTGGTGCAAAAGGAGCCTGAGTAGCGTAGGGGAGTAATGCCTCCTACAAAGGCAGCATTTAAGATCCAGCTGCTGCAATTACTTGCGAGTTCAATCCCAGGCAGGCTCAAGGTTGACTCAGCCTTCCATCCTTTATAAGGTGGGTAAATTGAGGACCCAGTTTGTTGGGGGCAATAAGCTGACTTTGTATAAATATAAATATACAAAAGTATGAAGACTATTGCTTAATGCATTGTAAGCCACCCTGAGTCTCCGGAGAAGGGCGGCATATAAATCAAATTTAAAAAAAATAAAATAAAAATACTCTTGCTGTACATAAAAGTTCAAGAATCATAAGGTACAACAACTATAGTCATAGGTTACAAATAAGCAATCAGACTGCAGTCTTAATCACTGCCACTGCGGCTCATCTAATCCTATCTTAAAGCAGTTAAACATCTTTATACTGGCAAGTTCTACAAAACAAAAACAACCTCAGCGAAAGATATTGGAAAAACATGAATGTTAAGAGATGCTTTTGTGTGATTTTTTGAGTATTGGGTGGTCATTCTAGAAGTATAAGCATTTGATATCACAGGGATAGGACTTGATTTGCAGGTTTGTTTTAATCCTGTTTTAGAGTTTACTGTCCCCCCCCTTGTCTATTTCAAAATAGCTGAAGATCATCAGTTTTTAATCAGGTTTCAGAAAGGGGAGGGAGGACTACATGTTACCCACTGTAAATGAGGGCCAAAGTCTTTTTCAGTCAGTCCCACTAACTACCCGCTCTTAAAAAAAAAAAAAAAAAGTGAGGTATTAGGTGTGAGCTGCTTGTTTTCTCTGTATCCATCCTATGTCCATTTCCCCCTACTCATCACTGCAATGATTATTTACTTCTGTAAAAAAATAGTAATTACTAATTTAGATTTTCTGGCCTCAAACTCTTCACGCTGACTGCTGCAAAAAGCAGGATGGGCAAAACAATATTATACATAAATAGTGATATTCAAGCATCCTTGCAAATGCTATAAGATGACTGGATCCCTTAGCTCAGACCAGTGATGGCAAACCTTTTAGGGACTGAGTACCCAAAGTGCATGTGTGCCCAAACTGCAAGACACAGGTGTATGCAGGCTTGTGCATATGCCGGCGCCCCACGCACGTGTGGCAGAGACCTGAAGACCAGCTGGCCAGCAGGAGGCACTCATGCACGGCAGAGACCCGAAACAGCTGGGGTGATGATGTGCATGCCCATAGGGCTCTGAGTGCCATAGGTTTGCCACCACTGTCTTGGACATTCTCACAAATCTGGAAAGTCTTGGAGCCATGGAATAAGTTATTCCATACTGATAAAAATTCTAGAGCAAAACTTAAATTATGTGCCTATGAAAATTTGAAAGTAAAAATGGACCTTGTTTTTTTGTTACTTATTTAAGCATAAGCCATCTTGGCATTTGTTACTTTAGCATTTAAACTGGTTTATTTATGTATTTATTTTATTAATCATATTTCTATGCCGCCCACTTTCCAAGGACTCTGGGCGGCTTACACCAAAGACAGTATACTAAAAAGCGTATTGCCCCCAACAATCTGGGTTCTCATTTTATCCACCTTGGAAGGATGGAAGACTGAGTCAACCTTGAGCCGATAAGATTTGATCCGCTGATCTAGCAGTCAGCTGAAGTAGCTGCAGTATAGCACTCAAACCACTGCCCCACCTCAGCTCTAATAATGTGTCGTAGGTGGCCATACCTAGCTGAACCTTGACTGATCTTAAAAGGTGAATGGTACTTCGTTCTTTGGGGCCATCAGAAATATCTAGGTCAGTAGACTAGATTGAGTAGACTATCTAGGACAGTAGACTAGATTGAGAAGCTAAAAATCTGGAAGAAGGCATTGATGCATAATAAGTATTAGGACCAAAAAACATTAATTTAGTCCACTTGCTTTAGGGCTGGGTGAAGCTTTGCACAGCAGTCTTCCTCTTGCTACGAAGATCAGATTTAAATTGTGAATGGCTGGTGTTCCCCTGTGCAGCAGTGAGAACAGGGTTTAATTTGCACAGCTGAAATCAACACAAGGTTATCAGGATCTCTTTATTAAGGGTCATGTTGCATGAGATCTTCAGGAAGCCATTGGCAGGCCCATTATGTAGGTGTTTCTCAATGATACTTGGAATTAAGTCAATACAATCTATTACGGCCATGGAGCAGCAGCATGTACATTTTGGAAATGTAGATCCAAGAATATGAAATCTTATTATGAAGCCAAGTTTTATTCACGTGAAAATTGATTTCTGGCCTTTAAAAGAAAAAGGAGTTGGGGATACTGAATATTAGACAAAAATAATGTTTAGGTAAATGTGAACATTATTGGTGATCTAAATGCTCCCTCTAGTGGTGGTAACTTGCATGTAGCTGCTATACTATTAATAGACTTATTCCACCATTGCAGGTCTAATGAATCACAATTCAGCTGGTAGAGTTTCCCATCGTTCCTTGTTCCCTCTGGGAAAAGACCAGCCTGATTTTCCATGCTAGATTTTTTCCATCAGTTACTACTCAACTGGAAATGAGACTGGAGCAGGAGAAAATGAAACTGTTTTTAAAGGTTTGATGGTAGAGAAGAATTAAAAGTCATAATTTCTTCTCACTTTTGGAAGTTTGTCATTCTTTTTGTCCCTGATTTGCAGAATAATATAATTTGAGTTAATTTGGCTGAATGAGGAAAAGGAAAGTCTAGATTTTGCTTGGTTGAGGAATGGAAATGGGGTGACACATGCTGCAGTAACCGACTTACATTTTTATGCATATGGCTGGGGAGAAAAAGAAATCATTGTCTTTCCATATTTCAAAAAGCCTGACCCTCTTGATGGAACATTCATTTTAGTCTCTGATAAACAACAAGCAACTCTGTACCATTTGACATAAATACTTGAGAATCACACAAGCACAAAAAAGATTTGACGAGTGAAAAATAACTGCTGCTTTTGAACATGTACAAATGAGAATAGAAAATATTCCCATGAGCGAATTCTTTAGGAGGAGAGTTCATAATTTTGTCAAATTTTGGAAATGGGTGGCAGAAGATTTCAAATTTACCTTATTACTTAGCCATAGCACTTAGACTTATATATCAATGGTAAAATTCAGCTGGTTCTATCTGGCTTGGGTGAACCGGTAGAGCCTGTGGCGGGAGGCTCCACCTGACCTGCCCGGATGTCATTACGTCCCGTTTTTGGCCTTCTGCGCATATGCAGAAGTCTTTGCACATGCATGGAGGGGGCACGCACGAGCTCACATATGCAAACCAGTAGCAAAGGTAAGTGAATTTCACCATTGTTATATACTGCTTCCTAGTGCTTCACTGCACTCTCTGAGTGATTTACAGAGTCACTGTATTGTCTGCCCCCACCACCCCAAAATCTGGGTCCTCATTTTACCAATCTCAGAATGATGGAAAGTGGAGTCAATCGTGAGCTGTTCAGGGTTGAACTCCTGTCTGTGTGGAAAGAGTTAGCCTGCAATACTGCATTCTAACCAGTCTTCTTAGCTTTTATTTTTTAAAAATATTCTTTATTGTCCAATGTGCAGGATTGCAATAACAGGAAAGGAGGATAGCAGAATAAACCACCTGATTTTTTTTATTTTCACCATCATTTCTAATTTGTTTTAAAGTGTTTTAAAAAGGTTTTAAAGTAATCTTCCCTGCAACCCACTTTCCATCAAATAAACAGCAATTGAAAACTGACATTTATTTTCCAGATGTATGTTTCTCTTTGGACATTTTGAATTCATGTGTACATTTCATTTGAGAGGAAGAGAAACAAAGCTTGAAAGATTACAATTGGTTCTTTACCTGGCCAAATGGCCTCTTATAATTTAGGGACTTACTCAGTAAATATTTGAAGATTCTGAGTTGCTATATGATAAGGGTTACCTTGTAAAATGTGACACCGTAAAGCTTTGGGTCCTTGGATGTTTGCAGCTGGCTACTTGTGTGAAATGATCAAAACAATGTTGTGCTCTTGTGATACAAGCTCTGTTCCTTTTGGAGTTGTGTGCCAAGATGCATGCTTAGAAAGGCGCGGAACTTGCATTGCAATGATGGGAGAAAGAGAGAGGGAAGGAGGGAGGGAGAGACTAGAGACAGATGTGCCATTCCTAGATTAGAAATAAAGACAGAAATAGAATGATTAGGGAGACTATTTCCAGCAGTGTGTCTGCTGTTTACATTTTCAGCATCCACCTCTGCATTGTATAATCGTAACAAGAGTTGCCTTGTTAAGATATAGCATAGAACTTTAAAAGTAAATAAATACAAAAATCAAACCCAACAAGACTTCAGCAATCTTCTCTTGACTCTACAAACTAACAAATCTTCAGAGGCATGAAACACTGAGCTACCCAACACAATTTTGCCAGTCTATATATTGTTCTGTATTAAAATTCTAGGACTGCAGCAGTCATCTTATGTCCATCTTAGTTGTCAGCCATTATCTCTTCCCAGAGTTTCCCTGGCAAAAATAAGTCTCCGCCTAGAATAGCAGTGCAACAGCCTTCCCTCTCTACATGAAACTAAACAATACTGCAATCTTAGCTTCTCCTTATAAGCAAAACTTTCACGAAGCCTACACTTGGTTTTCTGCATATGTGTATGTGAACAATCAATAGGAAGATTTGGCCATCATTTGATACTTTGCCCTTCCCCCCTCCTGGTATTTTTTGTAATTGGGTAACAGTTCTTATAGAGGAATTTGTGCAATATGTGCATGATAAAGTCGCTCAGATTCGGGACGGTCTGGACTCCAATTGGGTAATTCCGGATGGGATGACGGGAGTGGATCTTGAGAATGTTATCTGGGATGAGTTTGACACTGTGACTCCCGAGGACGTGGACAGGATTCTGGGGAGGCTGAACGCTACCACATGTTTATTGGACCCGTGTCCCTCTTGGCTGGTACTGGCCTCCCGGGAGGTTACACGAGGCTGGCTCCAGGGCATTATTAATGCTTCTCTGAGTGAGGGTGTCTTCCCGGCCGCCTTGAAAGAGGCGGTGGGGAGGCCCCTCCTCAAGAAGCCTTCCCTGGACCCGGCTATATTAGGTAACTATCGTCCGGTCTCCAACCTTCGCTTCATGGCGAAGGTTGTTGAGAGTGTGGTGGCGCAGCAGCTCCCTTGTTACCTGGATGAAGCTGTCTATCTGGATCCGTGCCAGTCGGGTTTCAGGGCGGGTTACAGCACGGAAACGGCATTGATCGCGTTGGTTGATGATCTCTGGAGGGCTCGGGTCAGAGGATCTTCCTCGGTCCTGGTCCTTCTTGACCTTTCAGCGGCTTTTGATACCATCGATCATGGTATCATGCTGCGTCGGTTAGGGGGTTTGGGAGTGGGAGGCACCGTTATGCGGTGGTTCTCCTCCTTTCTCGCTGACCGTACGCAGTCTGTGTTGGCAGCGAGGCAGAGGTCGACCTCGAGACACCTCACTTGTGGGGTGCCACAGGGGTCTGTCCTCTCGCCCCTCCTGTTCAACATTTATGTGAAGCCGCTGGGTGAGATCATCCGTGGTTTTGGGTTGAAGTGTCAACTGTATGCTGACGACACGCAGTTGTACATTTCTACCCCGGATCACCCCAATGATGCCCTTGCCGTGATGTCCCGCTGCCTGGAAGCCGTACGGATCTGGATGGGGAGGAACAGGCTCAGACTCAATCCCTCCAAGACAGAGTGGCTGTGGCTGCCGGCGCCCCGATATAGCCAGTTGGTGCCATCACTGGCTATTGGGGATGAGATCTTGCCCCCCTCAGAGAGGGTTCGCAACTTGGGCGTCCTCCTGGATGCACGGCTGTCTTTAGACGATCATATGACGGCCGTGGCCAGGGGGGCTTTTTATCAGGTCCGCCTGATTGCCCAGTTGCGTCCCTTTCTGGATCGGGACGCCCTACGCACAGTCACTCACGCTCTCGTCACTTCCCGTTTGGACTACTGTAATGCTTTCTACATGGGGCTCCCCTTGAGGAGCACCCGGAGACTTCAGCTGGTCCAGAATGCGGCCGCGCGAGTGGTTATGGGAGCGACTCGTCGCTCCCGGGTAACTCCCCTCTTGCGCGAGCTGCACTGGCTTCCGGTAGTCTTCCGGGTGCGTTTCAAGGTGTTAGTTACCATCTTCAAAGCGCTCCATGGCTTAGGACCGGGATATTTACAGGACCGTCTTCTGCCAATGAATACCTCCCACCGCCCGATACGCTCTCACAGAGAGGGCCTCCTCAGAGTGCCGTCTGTCAGACAATGCCGACGGGCGGCCCCCAGGGGGAGAGCATTCTCTGTGGAAGCCCCAGCCCTATGGAATGAACTACCCCCGATATAAGAAAGATTCCTGACCTCCGTGCCTTCCGACGAGCCCTGAAGACCCTACTATTTCATCAAGCCGCTCTGACTTAAATTAGTGCTAATTTTAATAGGGATTTTTAGGGGTTTTAAATTTTACGGCCAAATAGTTTAATTATTTTATTAGTTTTAATTTTTATATGTGACTGTTTTTAATATGGCTGTAAACCGCCCTGAGTCCCCTCGGGGAGAAGGGCGGTATATAAATGCAATAAACTCTAACTCTAACTCTAGTTTCGCTAAATTAAATGAGCCAAATTTTATAATGTAAACATTCAGCATTTTTAAGAACTTTCATATTAATCATTGGCCTAGCATCACCCTCTTTATTACAGATTAGATCAAGATTCTGTGATGCTTAAAGAGTAGATCAAATGAAATTAATTTAATCATAGCTGATTTCAGTGGGTTCCTTCAAGGCTGACTAAATCTTAATCCAGCTCAATGTTTCTTTACAAGTCCATATTAACAGTTATCTTGGAATATTTAACAACTTTCAAATTGGTTAATACATTTCCCATGTATTTGTGAAGTTCCTGAAAAACATTTGTATTTATGGTTAATATTTTTACATTATAAATTTTTTAATCTTTTGCATTTATTTGTGTCTTTGGTGCAGCTAATACACTAAGGTCTTGCAACCATTTATCAGCATCTCTGCCTTGTAGCTTATATTTTATGGGCCATTAAATCTTCTCTCATTTCCTATAAATGGAAAAAGGGAAACCAAAAGTGGCAACAAGAGGATTTGCCTATAAAAATGACTTGGCATTGAAAACCCTTGTATGCACATGGAATACTGCTAATTCATGTACTGCAAAGAGAGAGTATTTTGTCCCAAGCAATGGCACTGGCTGGGAGAGTGAGACCACACAGTCTGATTAAAGCAGGTTGGGTCCAATGGTTAAGGCACTAAGGTAAAACCCAAGAAACTGTGAGTTCTAGTTCTGCCGTAGGCACAAAGCCAGCTGGATGACCTTGGGCCAGTCACACACTCTCGGCCCTAGGAAGAAGGCAAAGGCAAAAAACTTTGCTAGAAAACTGCAGAGACTAATCCAGACACTTGCCACAAGTCATGACTAACTTGAAGCCCACTACCTCTCTTTCACCCTCCCTCCCCCCTCTCTCTCCAATATTATAGAGTGCTTCCATATCCTATTAAAAATACTTGTGGTGCACAATATTAAATAGAGAGAAGTGTTTAATGGCTCTGCATTTTACGTTCTCTTAGAAATTGCTCTTATTTTGAAAAAGAATGAAGTTAGGTACTTGGCATGTCTAGCCTTGCTAACTCCTGCTAAGGAATGTGGCTGGGAAATCTAAGCTAGATGTCTTATTTAATATATGCAGGAAAGATTGATATGGTCTTTTGCACTGAATTCCTCTCAAATTTATTTATTTGAAATATTTATTTAGCCACCAATGTTCCAACCAACTCTTGAGTGGCTCCCAAACAAAAGTTTAAACAACATATGAAACCATATTAAAATGATCAAACTAAATGCATCAAAACATTACAAACAATAAAAACCTGGCATCGGTTTATTTGAAGACAAAAGAAACCATAGGAAGCACCAGCATAGCCTCAACTCAAGCTCAGTGTGACTGCTGAGCTTTCTTTGGTGTCTTTCAAAAATGGTTTGCCTTTGCTTTTTCTTCTAAGGATAGTTTGACTTTCCAGGGCCCAGTCCCGAAATTCCTTAGAATTTTTTCATCCTGAGTACTACTCAGTAAAGGCCCTGCTTATCTTAGCCCTGCTGAAATTAGCAAAGATCTCTGGGTGAAGTCACCTGTCAAGTCACCTGTTTTTAAAAATGGCTTGCAAAAAGAAGGATAGCTAATGGGAAGATTGTAGCTTCCGAAAAGGAAACCAAAAGTTCTAACATATTTCTCTTCTTGCTTCCCGCTCTTATGCAATAGAATGTAAAGCTAATTTAACTGGCTGCCCAATGTTTTGAATTACAGAACGTTGTTTTCATATCAAGTGGACCCCCCGACAATAGGCTTTGTGGCATCTAAACTATCATGTATTGGCAAGAAAGAAAGAAGTGATGAAATTAACATCAGGAAGTTGAAATAAAGCACTGTCAACAATAGTTCCATCTTCAGGTTTTCCTGCTCAGTTCAGGCAGATGATAGACAAGAATAGAGACCCCGAATTTGCTTTCTGGAAAGAAATGATGGATAGAAAGGAACAAAATCCAGTTCTGACGTACTCTTAGGCAAGTATCCATACAGCTGTAGCTATAGACACTAGCAAAGCTGTTTTAAAGGGATGACTTTCTCATTCAATACAGTATGCTTCTATATTTTTTGCATCTGTCTTCAGAAAGCTGACTTTCATCATTATGAAAGCTGACTCTGTGACAGAAATGCTAGATGCAGTAGTTTGGATGATCTAGCTGAGATCTCAGTACCAATAGGTTCAGGGTTATTTTTATGATGCAGTTGTGAAAGTGGTAGCACAGATGGGCCTTTGGAAAACCTGGTGAGATTTAAATCTCGGCGTCATCGAGAACATTGGTTAGTGCCAAGATCAAGGAGCGCAAAATGAATATGTGAGCATTTTTGTTCCAGTATTTAATACAGATACAATATCTGTATCTTGTCTAATTGCAGCAATGCTTCTCTGCAGGGTTTAACAGCTGCCTTGGTGAATGTAATGAAAAGCAAGAATAGGGAAATTCTAATTTGGAAATATCAAGTTATCACCACAGAGGAGTTTAGCTTTAGGAGTTGGGCTATTTGGGGAATCCCAGGCATATTTTTGTATCCTGTCCCCAATATATAACCCCAACTTATAATTCACTTCAGAAGGAAGCGAGATGTACATTTACCATTGTACATAAATGGTGAGGAGGTGCAGAGGGTTGGTAATTTTAAATATCTGGGCATTTATATCTTGAAGGACCCCTCATGGACTATGAATGTTAACAAGCTTGTGAAGAAGGCACAGAAGAGACTACTTTCTGAGAATGCTCAGGAAGATAAATCTATCTCAGCATCTACTTCTGTCCTACTATCGCAGCACCATTGAGAATGTCCTGATATACGGCATTCTTGCATGGTATGGGAGCAGCTCTGTTGTGGACAAAAATTCTCTCCAGAGAATCATTAAAACTGCCCAGAATATCATTGGGCTCCAGCTACCAGCCCTGGATGACATCTTCAAATCTTGCTGCTTGAGGAAGTTGCATAACATTCTCAGAGACTCTTCCCATCCTGCTTACAATCTTTTTGGACTGTTGCCTTCTAACAGAAGATACAGAACAATTAAAACTCGGACCACACATTTTCTGAATAGTTTTTTATCCCAGAGCTATAATATAATATAATAATGAACTAAAGGGCCACCATCAGTGAGCTGTTGGACAGCATTACTTGGTCTGTTGTGTGGATGTTTGGGTGGTTTAGGGGTGGGGAATTTGTGGTGAGTGGATGGGTGTTTGGGGATTATTATGTGTGTTGGACCTGGTCTTTGGGTGTTAAGTGAATTTCGTTATATGGGTATACTGTGTTTACATGTACAATGACAATAAAATTATTGTTATTATTATTATATACCTTCCCTGTTTCAGAAAAAAATGCTATTTAATGCAGTGGCTTGCAACAAATTATCCCTTTCAAGTCCTAGGGCATGTAAAACAAATACTTCTTTTACAAATTTTCAAAGTTCCCTGTGGACATCACTCTCAACGTCATGGTGCTGGATGTGAAGAATGATGGAGGGAATGCTTACGAGATACCTTGATCCATTATTTTGAGTTAATATCCATATGTGTGCAAATATTGTTTTGGGAAGACTCATATGATTTAAAGATGGGATTATGATTTATTTTGAATTGTGAGTGGTGTGGTGAAGAGCTGGAGGTCTTACCTTACAATCAGGAGGCTATGAATTCGAGCCTAGGTAGCCTAGTTTGAGTCTCTGGGTACAAAGAGAAAATATCTGCTGTGAGCTCCGCATAGGCATCAGGAAGGGCATCTATCCAGTAAATGCTCAGCTCCATTCAGTTGCCCCGATTCTGTCCTGATGCAAGGGATTACAGGGTTGTTGAAAGAAAAAAAAAGATTTATTATGAATTAGATGAAGGACTATGGATTTACCAAGCACTATTCTTTTACAATGGAAACATGGGTGTTAATAGGTCATCAGTGGAATTCTTTGGGAATCAGTTTCTACAAATTTCAATACAGTCCAGAGCATGATCTGGTATAAGCCAGTCAGTGATATCTTTAGCTGACTCAAAATGGTGCAAAGAAAATGCCTTGGTTCTAAGCCCCTTCACCCCACACCAAGTCCTGGAGTAAAAAATAAAAATGCCCTGCAAAATCGAAATAGAATACAGTAAGAGTGGCTACTCCATCTATATTGGTATGAGAGGAAACTGTGAATGAAAGTTGTTTGTATACTTCCAAACCACCCTGCCACTACTCCGTTGCATTTAAAAGCCTGTAGAAGTGAACTGCTGGCCTTTTAGTAGGGGAGAAAGAATCCAGCTCTGTGGGAGACTTGAGCCAGATGTTCCCTTCAGCAGGGAAAAAGATCACCCACAAACTTTACAGAGCCACAGTTTTGCAAAGAAAACACCAGATTTGCTTTGGTTTTAGATAATTACACTCTCTAAGTGGTTTACAGAGCATATTGCCCTGATGAATCTGGGTCCTCATTTTATCTACCTTGGAAAGATGGAAGGCTGAGTCAACTTTAAGCCAGTCAGGATCAAACTCCTGGCAATGAGCAGAAGCAGCCTGCAATAGTGCATTCTAAACACTGCACCACCACAGTTCATCTTATGCCTACCTTGTTTCTTTAGGGAGACCCTTCCCTTTCCCCTCTGCCAGTAGTTTGGTCTGTGGTTGAAACAAATTCCAGATCAAGCTGGAGACTCAAGAGTTTTTTTAAATGAAGGTGGGAAAGGAAAAGTATACATTTCATAGTAGGCACTCTGTTGGGAAGATCCCAAGGGAATAGTTGGAGTTTGGACTTCCACATGATTAAAAATTGTGGCAAGCTTCCCTTCCTCTCAGGAATTCTCAATCCACCAATTTCTTTCTGAACTACCTTTAATACATTATTCCCTGGGTACTATTACATCTTGATATATCAGAAAGCTAATGGGGTTTAGAGAATATTACATTTTTACCGTGCGGTGGAGAGGGACAAGTTTTGACAAATTGATCCAGCTAAAATAGTTTTCCGCCTGGTGTGTAAGCTCCATTTTAGGTGGCATGTGCTTTACCATCTTCAATGAGACACAGGCCTTCCAGGTGGATGGCACCTAGCATTAGTCAGAACGCATTGCGTGTGCTGGCCATCTTTCTATCTTTCACAGTTTTTATGTGGCAAGAAAAAAATAGATTGAAGAAAAAGTAAACACAAAGGGGGAGGTAGGTCACAAATGGAAAATGTCTTTATCTGAATCTCGCCATCAAATTTGTTGAAAGAAGCAGGATGATTGCACGAAAAATACAGTTGCCTTGAAGCACTTAGATATTACATTTTAGAGGGGTGTGGATGCTGTTTTTCCTTTATTCAGAAGCTTGTGGAAACCCAAAACACACTTATTTATTTATTTATTTATTTATTTATTTATTTATTTATTCATACATACATACATACATACATACATACATACATACATATGTATATACCTGCATGCATATATACATACATCATCTGAATGCTCCCTATATTTTGGAATATAGGGATTAAACCTGCTAAAATGAAGCATACAGCCCTGGTTTCTAATATTTGTGCGTGCAGTGATGCCTTTAGGCCTAGGAAAATCTGGTAATTGCCTGGATCAAATTTCTTATTTATTCAATAAATTAAAAAAGAAATCTACAGGGAAGATTACTCATTGTGTTTCATGAGTAATCTTATTTCATGAGGAATCTTATCCAGGCAACCTGCTGCACCAGTATGTTTGCAAAATGATGTTTGACACCCCTGATTTTTAACAGGTAGACTTTTCATTTTTGTGTTCAGATGGCATTGTGTCATTATTAATCTGGAGAAACAAAGAAGAAAGTTAAGGCTAACAAGAAAATTTGAGAGACAGTCTACACAATGACTTTGACAAATTTATTGATACCAATTGTGCTCAAAAGTGGGGAAACAGCTATGATGCTTTTTTCAAAGTTGATGGCCTTGCAGGTGGAACTATGATAGCTTTGGTGAAGGCTCCAAAAACCCTAAGGTCATCATAAGGCCCCTTTAGATTTCCCCACACTTGGAGACTGTTGGCCAGGGGTGAAATCTACTTACCTTCTCTACCAGTTCAGAAGTGCACGTGCCGTGCACGTGTGCAAATGGACCTTCTGTGCATACACAGAGGGTAAAAAACAGGTTACTTCCTGGTTAAAACCAGGAAGTAATGATGACTGGGTGGGTGGGTGGAGCCTCGCATTGCCGTCTCCGAACCTCCTGCCGCCAGTCGAACCGGTCTGAACGGGTAGCATTTCACCCCTGTTGTCAGCCCTATAGAGTAGACGGGGGTACAAACCAAATGCCCTATAGGTCTAAAACTCTTGTCTGATCCTGGCCTTGGTAACAAATCATTCTGCTTTAAGGCCATTCCTTCTCCTTCTCCAGGAACTGGTGGGGACTCTGATAAGATACAGTTCATTCCACTCCAGGCTTCAAATGTTATATTTTATACGGTTTCTTAATGCTCTTCCATCTATTCTTATTAATGTATAAGCTGCGCTGTATTCAATGGGCATTATTCATGGCAAAGTGTACACAGGATTGCCTGCACACATCACATCTATGTGATTTCCTGCCAGCCCACTCAACCCCAACAATTTACCAGAGGCCTGTTTCTTAATTCTATTTTAGAAATAAGCTGTCAAATGCCTGACAACCTGATTATTTTTCTGGGATACTAAACTGTTCTCTGCACTCCAATTTATAGAAGCGTAGCTGGAGAGGTCACTATTTATGTCGACAAGTTAGCATGAATGTTAGGAAAGCAAATGCAACTAATCAGTGCAGGCTTTCAGAATTCACCTTGTCAATGAGCGTTTTTCTGTTCTAATAATTAATGGAACATTTATTCTAGTTTAGATTCAGCAAAAATAATAACATTTTAAGAAGTCACATGGTGGCTGTATCCTGCAAAACCAATTCCACCTGTTTATTTATCGTAGTTAATACATTTGCATATTATTACTTATTCCATTAGACTTCAAAGAAGTATACAAAGCCAAGAAATGATTCAATTAAAACTCAAAGATAAAAAGGATGATATGCTTAATCTGGTCAGGAAAGGGTCTAGTAGTTGCATACACATAACGTGCTAAAGTTGGTTAATTTTTGGGCGACTTCATATATGGGGTAAACCCAGGCTATTTGATTGAATAAATAGAACCCATATAATGGATTAATTTAGTTTCAAACATATTTCTGTGAATGTGGCCAAAGTATAATAAATACAGCTTCAACATAGACTAATCACATACATTTAATGCTGGCATAAGTAAAGCTGTTTGGGCATTATTCTCAGTAGTAAAACATCAGCTTAGATCTCACCTTGAATGGAATAGTCATTTAAGCTTTGGCCAATGATTGTCAAGTTTGGATTTATGGAGTTGGGAGGACGGGCATTTTTAAACTCTTGGGTCTCAAGCCATTTGGGGCTTTAAATAGGAGTCTCAATACCTTGACTTAGAAGTGGGAAAAGAACCATAAATTTCTTTCAGCACTGGTGGTATTGGAACAAAGACAGAGATGCCAGCCAGAAGGCTAACTAATGAATTGCTACCAAGTGGAATTTTGGAGTCATTTTCAGTCCTACATTTAGGGCTGTGTGTTAACATTGTGCCAAGAATTTAATTTGCAATTTTTCAGCTATTCTCAATTTGAGAGGGAGAGTGAAAAAGAGGATTTTTGTTTTCTCCATTGATTCATCTATCTACATGACACACACACACACACACACACACACACACACACACAGAGAGAGAGAGAGAGAGAGAGAGAGAGAAAGAGAAATTATGGGATCTTCATGACTGGATGCAGGTTTCTTTCATTATCCTACGTTCTTTGCCATGACTGTGTTGAAGTACTATCTCAGATCTTTGAATCAGCAGAAAAATACCTCATTGTCATTGATCCTTATCCCAATGACCCTTATTCTTCCATGGGTGTCCTAGCCAGTGGAAAAACATAAACCAATCAGTTTTCTTAACTTGAAGCGGAGCTAAGGAGGAGGTAAGTTTTGACATTCAACTAGACTAGTGTGTTTAACATCCTGTCAAATCTTGTTCTAGTGTCACACATGTTTTGTGCAAATCCATTCCAAGGGAGCCTGACTCTCTGCTGCTATAACCTAATTGTCTACAGAAGGTTTCTTCTGTAAACAGGTTTAGCAAAGACTCTTATTGAATGCACTCCATTGCTTGCACCAAAACAGAATTGATAATGGGGGTCACTTTTTGATATAGATTTAGCACTAGGCTTCAAGTATGCGAAGCCATGATCAAAAATAATCTGATTGATAGCTAGCAGGTGTGGACAGAGTTATGAGGGAGAAATCTCCCTTTCCCTTGTTTCATTGGGAGCTCCCTGCTGCTCAGCTGCTGGTGGATTAGGATGAGCCAGGCTCTCTGCTGCAGAATAGACCCGGAAGAGCCCAAGTGCTATGAAAGAACAGATTTCTAGAGATTAGCAGACCGTAACGTCAAATGGCTGCCAAAGCATTTTGGATTGTACTCAGTTCAACTGATTGTACCAATCAGTTCTCCTTGTCTTCTTGTCCCTCCAATATCTCATAGGAAACCTAGTGATTCCTAATGAACTCCCAAGAGACATGATAAATGAGGACATGCAAGTCCTTTGGAAGAGGTGCTTCGCAGTCCACAGGCACACGTATGAAGATCTTTCTTAAACCAGCTACATCTTTTTCATGTGCCTGCTTCCTGGCACTTTCTGCAAGTTTATGCACACTTTTTTTTTCCTATCAGAGCTGGTTTGGTAACAGTAACAGAGTTGGAAGGGATCTTGGAGGTCATCTAGTCTAACCCCCTGTTTACGCAGGAGACCTGTACTAGAGATTCGAACCGCTGAACTGCCAACTTTTCTGATCGACACGCTCAGTGTCTTAGCCACTTAGCCACCTACCCAGGCTTATTCTTCTGAAGAGAGCTATTTCATGCGCACTTCTGCTCAGCTAAAAGAAACATTTCTAACAAGATTTGCAGACCCCTAGAAACTCTTTTGCCTTGTACTCCCAACTGTATCTTACAGAAATGGAAACTAGAATGCTCTATCCACTGTTTTGTACAATAATAAATTTTTCAAGACAAAAATTGAAGAAAAGTTGACAATACAAACTGAAGTTGAGGGATTGATATTCCTTCTGTCTTGCAAAGAAAGCTCTGGGAATATGAATTGCTCCCACATCGTGTGCTTTCCTCCTCTTTCCTTTCTGTTTTGCAGCGAATGATGCATTGGGCTTTCTTTTTTGATAAACATTTATCTTTCCTCTTTTATGCATCTTCAGTTGTTCTGCTCTTCTTGGATAGCTTTCTCTTGCATACTTTGTCTTTGTTTTTCTAACCTGGGTAGTTCTTGCCCTCTAGTTCTGCCTTAGGCACTGTACTGTTATTTGAATCTCTAACGTAACATATTTGATCCTTGCTAGAAAGCAAGAATATCCTTTACAAGTAATCATTGATTTATCCTAACTAATATAACATATATTTACAAGTAACCAGTGAATTAGAATTCATTAACATCACAATAAGTAAAGTGGTCTTTAATGAGAATTTGAGGACAAAAATGAGAATTTAGCTCATTCCATAATAAATAATGAACGTCAGTATTATTTTCAGAGCAAACAATTAAGTGTTGTTACGAATGCACATATCTGTAAAAGAGATCTGTAAAACTGATTTTCAAATTCTCTTGCATTACATACTGCGTATATTATTCCATAGTAGAATAGATTGTAGAGTTGATCAAGCTGTTTTGTAGTGTCCATCTGCTTCCTTAGTATTGTAGCCTGTTTTACTGGGTTTTTTTGTGAGCTTCAATGAAAATGTAGATTCATTATCATGCCTTGAAGAAAATATTCAAGAGATTAAAATCTATTCTTAGAACAATTTTCTTTTTTTAAAAAAAAATGGGTGGTTTTAATGATGGGAAAAATTTCACCATGTAGAATGGTTTCTCATTCAAATATGTTCTTTACAAAACGAATCTCGCATGGGAATATTGAAATATCACAAGAGTTCTGGTGATATTTCTGGATGTCTGGGCTGTTGGCCAACATGATTGTCATCATACATGGTTTCATAACTGTAGAGCAATATTAAGCTACATTATTCTTTTATTGACATTGCACCTATCTGCTGTTTAAAAAATGCCACCAAGTAAGTGGTTAAAATGAAGTGACTGTTTCAAAAATAACCATGTGTCAACAGTATTTTTTTTAAGAGTAAGAAATGTATTTTTAAATAACACACTGCATTATTTTGTCTTTTCTTTCTTTTTGACTGACTAAAGAGTTTTACGACAACTTATGATAAGGATTCAGTGTTATGGCCCATATGCTAATGTTGTTGTTATTTGAATCTTGAATTATAAGTGCTTATGACTATTTGAGTTTGAGACTTCTATGTGACCCTGTTGTCTCAAAAATATTTGGCTTTCTTCTGTAAAGAAAAAAAAAAATCCAAAAGCCAAGGAGACAACAGTGTGTCAGGTGGATTTTTATAGCAAGCATGAAAGAGTTACTGCAGCCCTAGAAACCAAATACAAGACATTTATCAAGAGCTATTTCTTTTTGGTACCATGAACACATCACAAGTATGCCTCTTCACGGCAAATCTTATTCTGATCTAGTCTTATAATGGCATGTGGGGAGGATATTCAAGCCATAATTTTCATCTTTGGCTTAGTAGAATAAGTGCTATATATACACTCAGAGTAAACAGTTCAATTTGGCAGAGAAAAAAAGAGTGTTGCAAACCTGCTATTCTGCTATTCTTAAAGCACTCAGAAAATGCTACTATCACTGCATTATATAGGTTATAAACTGAAGTGGAAGATACTTACTTACCAAATAACTTACTAACTGCCTGGTTTGTAAAAGGCTGGGTTGGGTTTGTTTTTTCTTTTGTCTTATTTTTTTTTGCTTGCTTGAGAATGAACAAAACTTGTCAATGTTATTATGCATTACAGATATTTTTAAAGTATAAATATACAAACACTTTTTGACTAGTAATAAAATATGATTCAATTGCTCCAAAACCTTTTTTCTATACCAGCTTGTCTGGTAAGGACAGAGGGCATACAGTATTTGGGGGCATACTCACAAAATGGAGACCATGGGCAATTATTAAACAGCCAGCATGGGAACCATTGATAGTAATAGAACATTCAGTTATCATAAGGGGACTTAGTAACCTGTAGAGAGGAAAGGAAAGGAAAGGGAGGGGAGGGAGGAAGGAATGGAAGAAAGGAAGGAAGGTAGGGGGAGAGAGAGAAAGAGAGAAAGAAAGAAAAAGAGCAAGAAAGAGAGAGAGAGAAGGAGAACATAGAGAAATAAAGAAAGATGGGATACTAGAGGCTGATGCTTTACAGCTCCCAGCTTCTTTTTCTAATTTATTCACATTTTATGACATGGGGACAAATTTGGGCCTGAAGGCACTAGACTGCCTATCCCAATCACATAGGATATTTCTATTGGACATCTTTCAATATCTCAACCCTGAATCCATTTTAAAAAGTAGTTACAATAATATATTTTGACTGTTTTCTGATCTTGAGTGAGTAAGCTGGGTAGCTGTGCTAAATGTGGATCTTTTCTCCTCCCTCTTCTAACAAAGAAAAGAGACAGTATTAGAAGAAATATTGGTCAGTTTTAAGCAGCTCTGGAAGTTTTTTTCTATATTTTTTTCCTCCCTGCTTTCAAACTTCATGGGTCAGGGGGTGTCTGTTTGTGGGAGCCACTTTCTTCCAGTTGGAAATGTGAGTAAGTTTCTTTATTCTGCCCTTTAATAGCATTTCCCCATTCAGTTAAAAACAACAATAACATCAGAAATGTTGTTTCCAGTGGCAGACTTCCATTCCTGATATCTTTTGAGTAGATTGGCCTGGTGTCAAAACTGTAGTTGTGTGTATTTTTGCTTGCCCTGTCTTGGACTTCCAATTTGAGTCCCACACCCAGCTACCTAACTTTGTTATGCATCATTACCTCTGAATTCCCTTTAGTCTTTAGAGGGGTCCCCCACTGATTGAATTAGGTGGGGTTTTGTTTGCATACCACACACACACACACACACACACACACACACACACACACACACACACACACAGTTTCTGATTTGAGTGGATTGCTTATGAACGTAGACTTTTTATGGATAAGTTTAATGAAATAGGGGACTGATTTATACGAAATACAGTAGGTTAAAAAAGCATGATAGTTTATAAGTGATGTGAGGTATATACTTACACACACACGCACATACATGCACACACATATGTATATATATAAAATGATATGCAAGTTTTATGCAAACATAAAAAATTGCATATCAATACAAGTTCAAGATACAAGTTATACAATAAAACCAGTCTTGGAATAAGATGTAACCAGGCAGGGGGGACCTTCCTGACTTTACCCAGACTGTCAAGGGGGTGAAACAAAGGATTTATTTCAGCATCGTTGCTTTTTAAATACACACTAACTCTGTGATTAAAACCCTTCAGAGAATTGATATCCATGCGCCTAAATTAACTGATAGACATCTCCCAATTCTACTTTACGCTGACAATGCAATTTTTCTCTCCTTGTCTTCTGTAGGCATGAAGCTGGCACTAAGAACCCTGGCATCTTCCTGCAATGGGGAACAATTAGTTATCGAGTATGATAAATCTTAAGTTTTAGTTTTCCCCACAAAAGACAAAGGCATAAGTGGATAATTGATTCTCATGAATTAGTGCAAGTTTAATGTTTTAAATACTTGGGCATAGCATTTCAGGTCTCTAGGAAATTAATAGCCTGGATAAATTATGCCACTTCTACTGCCCTAAAGAGAACACTAGCAGTAACTATATTTTATAGGCAACAAGAAGGCAAATTATATCCCTGCAGCAATCAAACTGGTTATGACTAAAAAAAAAATAGCCCAACTATTATATGGCATACAGTTTGATCCTTATACAAATCTAAAAATGTGTCATTCAACTGAATTTTGTTACATCTTCATTTGATGCCCCAAAATATACCCCCAACATGCAGTCTCAAGGATTTTAATCTCAGGGCTCAGAATCATATTTGATCCTACAGGCCAGATTCCTCTCCTGTTGTCAGATAGCTGCCAATCTTATACCTATATAGAAAAGTTGGCTTCTCTCTTGAATGTTTAGGCCAATTAACCCTTGAGAAGGCCAAATCAATAGTAAAAGAAAGAAAATCAGGGCTATCAATTGCCAAAATGATATCATCAACACTCCTGAATTTTATTGCCAAATGTTAGTTGGCTGCAAGACCTCTAGTGCGGGGTTTCTATACACTCTAACCCTAAACAATTATAGATGGGCCATTTCCACCGCTTTGATGCTCTCCTTTCAGTACCACTGCAGGAAAATTTCAAGGGACTCCTTATTCATAGAGAGTTTGCCATTTTGGATCCAGGGAGATAGAAATACATAGTGTCCTTTTTATGAGATTGATCTCAATCATCTCTGAATTTGGTAGGCATATCGATAAATTGTATGTTTATTATTTTTTTAAGAAATGCTAATTCTAGACTTAGAATAACTTTATTGTTATTTGAATGTACACTAATTGGCATACATTAAAATGAAATTTCGTTGCATACAGCTCTATAAGGGTCTCCACCGCCAATATAAACTACATAACCATGACAGAATAAATAAATACAAAATTATGCATATACCCACATATATTATATAACATGGAAAAGCAACACAGTCTAGTTCGGATGTATACATGTACATAACAAGAAAAACGAATCTTGCAAGACGGATGGCATAGGGAACAAAGCTGTTACAGAATCTGGTAGTCCTGCTAGAAATACTCTGAAACCTCCTCCCAGAACAGAGCAACAGACTGTGAAGTGGGTGTGTGGGGTCTCTAACAATGCTTTGAGCTCTAAGCACATAGTGCTTATAAGCAGTATCCTGAATAATAGGAAGTGAGCTTTCTATAATCTTCTTCCTGTCCTTACCATTCTCTGAGTGGACTTTCTCTCTGAGGCACTGCTGCTACCAAACCAAACCAAACCAAACCAAACCAAACCAAACCAAACCAAACCAAACCAAACCAAACCAAACCAAACCAAACCAAACCAAACCAAACCAAACCGTGATGCAGTTTGTTAAACACTCCCAATATTGCCTCTGTAAAAAGGGGCCAGGACAGAAGGAGAAAGATGTGCTCTCCTCATCTGACACAGGAAATATAGATGCTGGTTTGCATGCTTCACTAAGGATGACATATGGAGAGGCCAGTTATGATTGTTAGTTATCTGCACCCCCAGATACTTAATACTATTGACAATCTCTACAGCTGCATCCTTGATATTGAGTGGAGTATGACCATGCTGGCTCTTTCTACAATCTACGCCAAGTAGCTAAATACTTGTATCTTCATCAAATTCCACAATGGTGCAAAACTTTTAGCTCATTAAGGTGCTTTATGATCTTAGTGTTTTCTTTTTTCCCAGTCATGAGTTGTTGTACAAACTAGTTCTCATAATAAAAACATGTGATGGGTGCATCCCATGTTTCTTCTGCTTTCCAACTTCTACCTGATTTTGGCACATGTGCTATAACCATGATAATGAGAAGGAATTAGAGTTGCTGTTAATGTATGCTTCCTAAGTGGTTGCCAAGACATTAGCTGATTCCTGCTACAATGCCAGGCCTCTTTAGAACTTAAAGGAGTCTTTGAAATCGTAAGATTGCTTTATAGTGAGTAGTAATTGTGAAAGACTGAAAAGCATTCTATACTGAGCAAATAAGCCAATTTTCATTCCTTTTTACTGATTGGAAAAAAGATTTGCATTTTTTCTGTCACAATTATTACAGGCTTGGTATGCATTAAGTTTAGCTCTCTGACTGCTTTGGAGAAATCAATGCAGAATTTCTTATCTGGCCCCGAAAAGGGATTACAGATGAACAGTGGGAAATGGAGATAGTATGGGTTGATTTTTAATTCTTCATGGCTTCAGTTGCTTTTGCTTTTTATTTGTTTTCTTCCTTCTATTTACAGTTTGTTACTTTACTAGGAGTTTAGGGAAAGGTAGAATCCAGGTTATTGCAAGAAAAGAGCAGTCACGGTGGCATAGTAGTTAGAATGCAGTACCGCAGGTTACTTCTGATTGCTGGCTGCCTGCAATTTGGCAGTTCAATTCTTACCGGCTCAGGGTTGACTCAGCCTTCAATCCTTCTGAGGCTGGTAAAATGAGGAGCCAGATTGTTGGTGGTAATATGCTGACTTTGTAAACCGTGTAGAGAGGGCTGTAAACAGGAGTGAAATCCAGCAGGTTCTAACAGGTTCTGGAGAACCGGTAGTGGAAATTTTGAATAGTTCAGAGAACCGGCAAATACCATCTCTAGCTGGCTCCAGAGTGGGGTGGGAATGGAAATTTTGCAATATCTTTCTCCCAGGAGAGGAGGGAATGGAGATTTTGCAGTATCCTTCCCCTGCCACACCCCCAAGCCACGCCCACAGAACTGGTAGGGAAAAATTTTGGATTTCACCATGGTAAAGCGCCATGAAGCAGTCACTGTTCCATAATCCATAATCTTTCCATAATCGACAAACTTCAAGAAGTTCTTCTCTCCAAACTTGACAAGCCATGGTTGGAAAGAAAACTTAAGTAAGTAGATAACTTTGCATTTCAGCTTGTGCACTGCTGAAAAGAAGGGGAGATTTTGACTGCTGGAAATGATCTCTGTGCAAAGCAAAAAGATTATTGAATGAGTGAGCTAGCTACAACTGGACCCTTTACAGGCTGGCTCATCCCCAGCAAGGGGAGACTTTTCCCCCCCCTCCCTCTCCAGCTTCCTCAGAATTAAACAGCTCATTAACTCTCATCTATTTTATTTCTGCTTGCTTCACTTGAAGTGGCTTGTTTTAAAATGGAGAGAAAATTGGGAATAAATCCAGAAAAAGTTAGAATTCTGTGAATTGATCTCAGAAGGGTTGGAGTGATGGAAAAGCTGGTCATCTGAAAATGCCACGTGCTGTTCGTCATCAGGAGTGGGGGTAGAATGACATTCACAATTACAATATCCCAAGCATGTTTCCTGCCAAATTCTCTACAGCAGCACAATATTAACAGCATTAATTTAACTCTCACTTGAAAATGAACAGCAGAAATTCATGCCTGGTACATGTCACACACACACACACACACACACACACACACACACGCACGCATTCATTTCCGTAGGACTTAGTTGCAAAGGGATCTTGGGAATCAATCTGATTTTTATAGAAGTGACAGTGTGCTTTTTCTCAATTGGAGTGCCATGGAAAAATCTTGCTATTTTGGACCAAAAGAAGTCAAACACCAGTACCCCTATCAATCCTTAGGTCTCAGGTAGAAGTGTATTTCAACAACTGCAGAATGCACTAATAGATCAGAGGCTATTGCTATGCAAGTTTAGCTTCGCTTGTACATCGTTTGATAGAACTGATATGCTACTTTTCACTCAGGAGTTCAAGATGGAATTCAAGCATTTCCTCTTATTTTCTCAACAAAACAACATTGTGTGGTAGGTTGGGCCAAGAGAGATGGAAAGATTAGTCTCAAGTCCACCAAAGAGCTTCTGTGACTGACTAAGAGAGGAGTGTCAAACTCGATTTCATTGAGAGCCGCATCAGGGTTGTTTTTGACCTCATAGGGGTGGGGGGTGATGGGGCATGGCCATGGCAGGTGTGGCTGGGGTGGGCGTAGCCATGGTGTGTGTGATATGGAACTCATGTCAAGGGCAGCTGTGGTAGCCAAGTGCTAAAGCAGGACTTCCCTGAAACTCTCCCTCACATTATAATCTCCTTCCTTCCTCCCTCCCTTTTCTTCTTTTTCCTTCCCTCTTCATTCTCCTTTCTTCTTCCTTTGCCTCTTTCCTTATTTTTCCTTCCTTGCTCTCTTCCCATTTCCCCTTTTTTCTTTTTCTTTGTCTTTCCTCTTTTCCTTTCTCCTTTCCTGTCCCTTCTTGCATGCTCAAATGCAAAAGGGGAAACATTTCCTCTTTTGTTTTCCTTTCCTTTCCTTTTGTTTTGTTTTTAATTTGTTTTGACATCCCTCTGCCAGCGAAAATGGAGCTTGGGGGAGGGGCATATGTAGCCAAAAACAAGGGGGGCCAACCCCCTAAGATCCATTTTTGCTGGCAGAGGCCATCGTCTGCTACCATTTGTCAGTAGAAATATTAATGGTTGTGCTCATTCGGTTCTATGAGAAGTTATTTGGTCAATACAGCTTCAGGTTCAAAAAATATTGTTTTAATATTTACAAAATATATACATGCATACAATAATGAACAGGGTGTCCTGTTGCATTTTCTTTTACCCTAACTGTATGACTCAGAAGTTGAGAGGAGAGAGAACTTCACTTGTTGTCTTGCTGATAGATATGAGAGAGAGAGAGAGAGAGAGAGAGAGAGAGAGAGAGAGAGAGAGAGAGAGAGAGAGATGAAGATATCCAAGTGATCTCTGGGTAAGAGTCCAATTAGAGAGTTCATTGGCTAATATAGTCACATGTGATGTCTGTAAAGACTTAACCCCTTCTAGTCTCTGGTGCATCACATACAGGCTGTGAATAATGGTGAATTCTTCATTAAACTTGTTTCTGTTTCTAAAATGATTGTCCTGGCAGCCATTTTAGATGCAGAAAGGTTTAATGAAGGGCTCCCCCAATCAGAAAGGACACCCTGTATATCTCTGGTTGCTAGAAGAAAATGGGATGCTGTCCTTTACAGGAAGGGCTCCCAAGGCAGAATTTACTGTAGTTTTCATAGATTTGGTGGTGGTGGTGGTGGTGAAATGAGTCTTCAACTGGTGTTAAGAAAGCCAGGCTGCATGTTATTGCAAGCAATTAAGTTTCAACAACACTTTCCCTCCCCTCCCCCTATTTGCCCATGTCCCATGCTAATACAGTAAAAAGTTATTGTCACATTTTTAATGAAACATGGCTTCTTGTTTGTGTTTATTTTGGGCAAAGATTTGGGAGAGCAATAGCCCTTTATGGATTATTTCTGATTTATGTGCTTGCAGCCACAAATAAAGACTTCCTTCCTTCCTTCCTTCCTTCCTTCCTTCCTTCCTTCCTTCCTTCCGTCCTTTCTTTCTTTCTTTCCATTGCATTAGTACCATAGCTGTTCGTAGCTTAAGTCATAAAAGTTGCTGTGAAAAAGATTGTACTCCTATACCGTGCTGTCTTCTTGGCTAAAGAAGGTAAAGTGGTATAAATGAAAAAACTGCTGTAGTGCCACATCCTAGCCATACAACATTGAGATGTGTGACTACAGATCTTAGAAGGAAAATAAATTTTTCAGGAAATAAACAAAATTCGACTTTTTTAATTTTTATTTTTAAGTAATATTTGTAGACAAACCCCATTTTAGCTTTAAATACTAAAATGCAGTTAATCAGTTTTTGGAAAGTTAATTTACAGAACTGTTCTGATCAGGGAATATCCAGCAAATGAATGAAACTAGGAATGGTCTAATAGTAGATAAAAAGCAGGGGGAAAATCCAGCAGGTTCCGACAGTTTCTGGAGAACCGGTAGCGGAAATTTTGAGCAGTTTGGAGAACTGGCAAATACCACCTCTGGCCCCAGAGTGGGGAGAGAATAGGGATTTTGCAGTATCTTTCCCCTGCCATGCCCAACAAGCCACGCCCACCAAGCCACACCACGCCCACCAAGCCACACCCACAGAACCGGTAGTAAAAAAAAAAAATTGGATTTCACCACTGATAAAAAGTAAATATCAGGGGTTTGCATAATAAAAATAAACTTATTCTAAAGAGACTATATAAGGATTATAGACTTAATACAAATTAAATAAAATTTACTAATGAGGTTCTTAAATTTCTGTTCCTAATAGGAAACAGACAATCGTGGAAAGAGCTGTTTTCTTTTCCCAACTGTGAACCGCAAAATCCTTTTTCTGGGAATCCCATTTTCATCAGAAGTTAGGGAAGGATGACCTTTTTCTCCCCCTTTCTTCTTTAGAGCCACTTTGAAGTAGTGGTTAATGCATCAGACTAGAAACCAGGAGACTGTGAGTTCTAGTTTTGCCTTAGGCACAAAGTCAGCTGGATGACCTTGGTCCAGCCTTTCTCTTTCAGCCCTAGGAAGAAGAAGGCAAATGGCAAACCACTTCTGAAATCTTAGCAAGAAAACTTCAGGGACTTGTCCAGGCAGTCAGCACTAGAAGGCACCAAGCAACAATCTACAAAAATGAAACAAACAAACAAACCAAAAAGAAAAAAAACCTCACACTTTCTTATCTTCTTATTTTGATGGAGAAAATACTTCTATGCTTACATGCCCCAAAGCAGATGTTATCCATATATTATGTGTTTTTAGACTCAGATGTCCACTGTCTATCTCTGAATGTGAGCTGCCTGAGAGGCAAGGACAGCTAGGTTTAGATAGAGTCAGGTTTACTCTGATCTGTTTACAATTGTTACAAAAGACCCCTATTGTAATGTCTCTCCTCAGCCATCACCTTAGATAAAAACAATAGATAACAGAGAATTTATCTTAATGACTAGGGTGTTCCTCGTATTTATATTTAAAAACAGAAACTAGGTGATATCTATTAGGACACTCTCACCATTTTCACTCCCCGGTCCTTCACAAAGCAATTTGAAACTGGCTACAATCATTTTTGCTAATCTCAATATGCGAATAACATGCAGGGAAAACCATGAACTAATTGCTATTCCCTATCTACCTGACCAATGGCAATGTGGGGTGGGGTGGGGGGACCCACTGTCCTACTCTTTGGACTGGAATAACAAAAATATCCTGACTCCACACAGACAAAATGAAATAAATAACGCCCCTTTCAGTATATGCTGGTGCCATTTGTTTGGTGCTTGCAAAAAAATCTGAATGGTTGCTATGAGAGGAAGATTCCTAGCTGCCTAGCTGGTATTTCTTTGTTGAAATTAATCCCCACCCTCCCAATGAGGTGTGAAGATGAAACAATACTAGTAAATTTACAATCACACGTTTTTCTCTAATAACTGTAACTGTGGTTGCTTATGGTGAAAGCAGCTGAACTGGTAGGAAATAGAAGAGATACGTCCTAAACAATGCACGATCATGTTGTAAGAACAAGATATTAAATCTTGTTGGAGATGGTGGGAAGAATAATTGGCTGTTTGGGATCCAGCAACCAGAAGCTGAGGTGAGGAAAGATTTTCTGCCAATAAGAAAATGGATAACAAACATGCTCTGTGGCAATTAATGGGAAAAAGTCAGCTTTACTGCCATTCCAAATAGCAGTAGAGCCTAAAATAAATCAGTTCAGCTCTCCAAAATAATCCTCTTCATGAGTTCAGACACATCCAGGTCAGATAATCCAAATAGTATTAAGACGTTACATGGAAGTGCTCAACACCAGCAACTAAAAAACTGGAGTAAATGTTAAAAATAATAGAAGTTATTTGAAAGATTAGATTTAAACCAGTGTTCCTCCATAGTAGCAATTTTAAGATGTATAGGCTTCAACTCCTAGAAGCTGAGGCCTACATATCTTAAAACAGCTGAGGTTGAGAAACATTGATTTAAACATTTATTGGAGATCCAGCATGTTCTAGTAGTGAAGGTGTAGGATTAGAAGTGGGAAGTTCTAAGGTTCAAGTCTATTCTCTGCCTTAGAAGCCAGCCCTGCCTATCTCACTATGTTGTTGTTATGGGGATAAAATGAAGGGAAATTCTCACATAAACGTTCTTAAGATCTTGGAAGACAAAATATTATTTATATATGCCATACTTAAAAAATACTAAATGTATAAAACGTTGGGTTTATTTAGTTTACTAAAATTTCCTTTAATTAATTTAACTATAATCTACTTTTTAGAAATGTCAAGGCTACATATATGCAGCACTTCCCACCCAGATTCAAATGTTTTTAGCCATCTTAATGGCTTATAGAATTTATGATGTTGCAATTTGGGGCTGCCCAAATGTGTTTGGAACACCCAACTTTTACCCTTTGACTACATGTGCAACCATTTCAGTATTACAAAAGTCATGATCTTTCAAAGCTTGCACACTAAACCATCTTAGTCAGAGGTGGGTTTCAGCAGGTTCTGACCAGTTCTGGAGAACCGGTAGCGGAAATTTTGAGTAGTTTGGAAAACCAATAGTAAAAATTCTGACTAGCCCCCCCCCCCATCTGTTCTCTGCCTCCAGAGTCTCAGCTGATTGGGAGGAAATGGGGGTTTTGCAGTATCCTTCTCCTGCCACGCCCACCAACCCATGCCAATCAAGCCATGCCATGCCATGCCACACCCACCAAGCCACACCCACAGAACCGGTAGTAAAATTTTTTGAAACCCAGCACTGATCTTAGAAGTATGAAATGAATTGTACATTCATGTGGATCTTGAACACTGTTTCCTACAGAGCTGCCAGTTAATCTCAACAGTATATCTCAGGTGTATTTATCAAGTTGAGCAAACGATATGGAATATGTTGAGAAATATGTTTAATTAAATATTAACTATACTATACTTTTGACATATGCTGCTTTCAAAGAGCTTAAAGCTTAGGGAGAGAGCTTAATATGTTTTTAGCCAATGCACATTTTATCTTTGTGGCAGCCATGTGAAAGAGGCCACAGAGATATTAGCTGAAATTTGTGAACGAAGTGGGGTGTGGGTGTGTGTTGTTGTTTTTTAAATGGAACGAAGTTTTAAATCTGGCTCTTTCCAGTCTCAGTCTGACAGTCTGACTCCTGAACCAGAAAGGTCCCATATTGATTCTTACAACTGACCTTATATGCTTGCTTCTGTTTGGAATATTTTGTTGCATTCACAGATGATTGTCCAAGAGTATCAGTCTCGCCATATTGGGATAAAATAACTAAAAGAGAACTACAAATAATGAAAATGGCTGCATGCAAAATGTGGTTGATTATGATAGAGACTTTTGTGCACTGCAGACAATTTGGACTGACTGCACAGTACCTTTAATCAGATTGGTTACAGATCTGGTTAAACCTATTTTAATATTTGAGGAGGGGATGACTTTGTGAGATCTGTAAACCCACGGACGGCTTAATATGCTGTGCAAATTCAGTAATCAAGATAACCAAGCTGTGGGAATGCAGTCCTAGTGTCTTTTTTCTTAGACTTATTTATAGGGATCAACTGATCTTCTTAATGATTTTTATTATCACAGCTATTTTGCTTTACTGGTATTTATCATTACTGTGTTTTATGTTGCACCTGCCAGTGACAAAGCGTCATAGGGAAGGAAATTTGTATCCATTCTTTGCCAAGCTTGGGTAAAGAAGCACATCAGTTGCTCAACACAGCACAGATCATACTGAGAGAAATGTATGGATTGTTGATATTGTTAGTTAGGTCTATAATAATTCTGCTGAAATAAATTAGCATTTTAGGATTTTGCAAAGTGCATTTCTTTCTCCTCTTCAATAAAGAGAGCATAAATGCATTACATGGTACTGCATGCAGCAGATGGCAGTGTTGTCCTGCGGAGCGAACATCTAGCCAATTTCCTCCTCTGATGTCAAAAGCCTGTACTGTATGCATATGTATCCAGTGGGTTTCACACATCGGAGAAGAATTTGATTTTTTGGGGAGCAGTTTTTATGACAATATCATTATTTCTTTGCAGCTACAAATTAACTGTCTGTTTCAATATGTGTTGCTTGTCCTGTCCCTTCAGGGATCTGCTTGTCAGTTCTGCAGCCTTCCAGCTTTATGAATTTGACACGGCACCAGTGAGAATCGCGAAGGATTCCTTAAATTCCTTAACAGCATGCCATTCGAGACAATGAGTTACCATCACCCTTTCGGGGCACGAATCCAGCATTGGATGTGCCGCCATTGATTTTCAGCAATTATGTTAAAGTCCAGTCACACTTGCCAACGTATCTTTAATTACGATGACAGTGAGGTATCATACTTACTCCATTCCCGCTTTTGTTTACCTGCGGTAGCCAGATGTGGACTAAAATAAAGCAAGAGAGCTAAAACATAAGATAGTTTCTCTTATCCTTCCACCAAAAAGCCAGTACTTTAAAGCTGAGCTTCCTGCCAAGGTCAGGAAAAGTCTACCACAGAGATTGCTTGAATTGGTAGTACCAAGAGGAAAGTTGCACATGAAATGATCGTTCTAGTGCCCTAAGTAAAACATTGATTCTGTCACCCCATGTTATCCTGTTGACTTTTTTTTTTAGTTGTGATAAATTGGCATAAGACCAGAAAGCAGGAGATTGTGAGTTCTAGTCCTGCTTTATTCATTAAAACCAGGTGGTGACTTGGGTCAGCCATTCTCTCTTAACCCTAGGAGCAAGGAGGAAAGGCAGGGGTGAAATCTAGCAGGTTTTGACAGGTTCTGGAGAACCGGTAGCGGAAATTTTGAGCAGTTCGGAGAACTGGCAAATGCCACCTCTGGCTGGGCCCAGGAGTGGGGAGGGAATGGGGATTTTGCAGTATCTTTCCCCTGCCATGCCCACCAAGCCACACCACGTCTAACAAGCCACACCCACAGAACCAGTAGTAAAAAAATTTGGATTTTACCACTGAGGCAAGGGCAAACCACTTCCTAAAACCTTGCTAAGAAAATTGCAGAGACTTGTCTAGGCAGTCACTAGGATTCAATACCTAACATGAAGGCACCAACACACAAAATCCAGCCAAAGAAAATCTGTGGGATATGGACCAACTTCCCATTCTGGATTACTTACAGCAGCAAGAAAACACCTCTGACTAATTAGTTTAATCCTAAGAATGTCATCACTATAAGGTAGAACAGACGATATATAGGCATTTGTGTCCAGAACTGTCATTGCTAAGCAAGGCAGTTGTTGAGTTGCACCCAATTTTGTGATATTTTTCTATGGTTGTTAAGTGAATCATGTGGTATTTAAGAGAATATGGCTCCCCCTCCCCCAACTTTGTTTGTTGGAAACCAGCTGAGAGTTCGAAAATAGTGATCACGTAACTCCAAGATGCTGCAACCATTGTACGTACATGCTAGTTACTAAGAATCTGAACCAGTGGTGAAATCCAATTTTTTTTTTTTACTAACGGTTCTGTGGATGTGGCTTGGTGGGCATGGTGTGGCTTAGTGGGCATGGTGTGGCTTAGTGGATGTGGTAGGGGAAGGATACTGCAAAATCCCCATTCCCTCCCCACTCCTGGGGGAAAGATATTGCAAACTCTCCATTCCCACCCCTCTCTGGGTCCAGCCAGAGGTGGTATTTGCCGGTTCTCCGAACTACTCAAAATTTCCACTGCCGGTTCTCCAGAACCTGTCAGAACCTGCTGGATTTCACCCCTGATCTGAACTTTGATCACCTGATTGTGAGGATACCATGACAGTTCGAAGTGTGACAACTTCAGTCATGGTTGTAAGTCAGTCAGTCATGATCGTAAGTCGCTCATGTAAGTAAGTCATGGGTTTGGCTAGTCTAGCAAAAAGAAGGACTAGAGGGGACATGATAACAGTATTCCAATATTTGGGAGGTTGCCACAAAGAGGAGAGGGTCAGCTTATTTTCCAAAGCACTAAAGGGCAAGGCCAGAAATAATGGATGGAACCTAATCAAGGAGAGAAGCAACCTAAAACTAAGGAGAAATTTCCTAACAGTGAGAACAATTAACCAGTGGAATAACTTGCTGTCAAAAGTTGTGGGTACTTCATCACTGAAGGTTTTTAAGAAGAGACTGGACAGTCACTTGTCTGAAATGATATAGAGTCTTCTGCTTGGGTAGAGGGTTGGACTAGAAGATCTCCATAGTCTTTTCAGTTCTGTTCTGATTGATTGACATTTTTCAGTACTGTTGCAACTTTAAATGGCCACTAAATGAATGGTTGTAATTTGAGGACTACCTTCATCTGATTGTTGCTTGGTTATGTACCTTCCTGGTGTTCATTGAGATCACCCTCCATGCTCTCACAAAAAGGGAGAGAGGGCGGCAGAAAAACAAACCCAGAAGTTTTGTTTTGACACTTTTTGCAGGAACAATTTTGAGCAGGTGAGAGTCAAGATTCTTCTTTAAAAACAGCAGAAAACTTTCATAGAGGACAGCCAAAAAGTGCAATCCTCCAGCAACTGGAGGCCCCCCCAAAAGCCAGTCAAAGCCCCTTCCCCCTTTTCTGCACAGAGCATGTAGCAACTGTGAGCCATTTCCTGAGTCCATTCTTCCAGGATCCTGCAGTCATTTATCTGCACCCGTGGATCAGACCACTCTGATTGGTTGGTTAATAGACAGTATTTTTTTTTACAAGGCAGCTTTCTCTATACATGGATTTCCTTTTTGTCTCAGGGTGTTAATCACTCATTTGCAATTTTGCTGAGTACTGGAGCGTCTATCACCAGACAAACTGCCCAAGCTATATTAACAGTAAGTCTCCCTCGAGTTGAGCTGGACTACTGGACATCGCCTGGTGCAGCTTTCTTGGCCATAGATGGAGCAACTTGGCAGTGTTTTTTCCCCACTTTCCCACTGAATCTAAAGCCCAGGAATTTCTCTCTTCTGAGTACAAACCATGCCTGGTCTTGTTTAGCGTTTCTGAGATTGGATGTGTTCACTTCGATGCTGCCACCTGCTGTGACAATTTGTAGGCCGATAGATTGTCTTATTTCACGTATTAGCATTGTGCATGTTTGTTCTGTTTTGTCTCTTTTCAGAGGCCGGAGCACGGGACTAGTTCCCATCTTCCCTTGCTAGAGTATGATGGACTGGCTGTTGCCTGGTGACACCATGCTCAGATAGTTGCCTGTAGTAATGGGAACTACTCCTCCTCGTCCTCGTCCTCCTTGTCCTCCTTGTCCTCCTCAGCTTATTGCTTTGAGTTTGGGTTTTTAAAAAAATAATAATAAAGAAGAGCACTGTGAGCATACCATTCCTCAAGAGAATTAAAAATTCCACTTTCATCTTTATGGCAACTTCTGTAGTAGCATCATGTTGCTTGAAAAATGGTTTCTGATATTCGTTTTGAGAAATATGGAAAGGACCACCTTGGAATTTGGAATGGGACTAGCTTTGGGAACAGACCACCTTCTGATCTGCAAATCTTTCAGGTGGCTTTGTAATACTGTCAAATCACTTCAGCATTCCTGACTATTACTGGCCTCTTACAAATCACTGCGCTTTTGCAGGCCGATGATTTGGTCCAGAACTGAATAATCTCACAATGTGTTCCCATGGAAACTCAGGCCTTGCCCACCCTTAGCACTTGACTGGCCACTGAAGAAACAGGCTATTGGCCGGGAGAGACTGATGCAAAAGGACCCTCATGGTTCCTGATTGGATTTGTTCATGAAAAGAAGCACAATTGTTTTGAATTCCTCTGAAGATGAGTAGGGTTGAAAGGGGTAATGAAATAATTATGCAAACAGGAGAAAAATCAGGTAGGCAGGTTAAAACTACCCAGCTCAATGCAGGCTGACAAGGCAGATTTTTTCCCCTGTGAAAAGTTTTTCACACTTACTAATCCAGAACCTGACTAAATCAGATCAAAATCAGGATTGTTGCCACTAGAAAAGGATAGCTGAGCTCAATAGGTACTCTTTCAAACTCCTGAGTTCAAGCCCTGACATGTTTTCGACAGAGGCGACTTTCACATCTAATAGACTTTGCTTATTGCTATCAAAATATCTGTCCACTGGCTGAGCCCTTAATGAGAGCTGACTTGTGTGATTTTCCTGAACTATAGAAATGGCTGCAGATTCTGTCCATGTATTGTTCCTGGCATTCATGACATTGGCAGCAAGTGACATAAGCCACGTAGGCGGGAGCTTTGCCCGGACTTGCTGCTGTGAACAAACACAATATGATGGTTGCTTGCAAAGAAGACTTCACAGTCCCTGTGCCTCTGTTCATGGCTGGGCAATCCCATGTGGCTGGACTAATTTGTAATATGCTTCTGATTGCTATTTCTGAATTTATGCTTGCGTGCACTTATTCATCCACTGCTCTAGTACCTAATGAAGCTGGATATTTGGTTTATTTTTGGAACCTGCATAAATATTGCTAGTATCCAGTTGACTAAGTCTTCTTCAGCTGTTTGGAGTTATGCTTTAGTTTAGACAGAAAGTAACCCAGTGCAGGAACATAACCTGGGGTCAAATAGTGGAAGATTTGGGCTAGGCTAGGGATTTAGAAGATAGTAAGATGACTTGGGACTTAAATCTAAACTTTCTGTGTTTTCAAGGAACCAAGGATTGGCTTCAGGAACCTATTTTATACGAAGGTGAAGACCTGCAAATCTTGATGTTGCTTGTTGATTTTTAATGGATTTATTCTAAAACATTTTTGAATTTCCAATGTAATCTAGCATTCCCCAGAGATCTTCTTTTGAAACATGAACCAACCCTCAGGAGCATCTGCAGTGAGTTAAGATATCAAAATGATGATCAGTACATGTCAGCCCTACAGGATAGACTAGTCCAAAAAACAGACACCACTTAGGTCTAAAACTATCTTTATTAGATTGGCCAATATTGTCATAAAACTTTTAATGTCTGTCTTTAAGGCACATTCATCTGTTTTTTGCCTTGACAATGGATCTTTCTTCTTACCATTAAGGTCATCCTCTATATTTTATACTACATCATGATGTCACAGTACAAACCCCACCTCTTATTTCGGGAAGTAGCAGCTAATGGAGTGGGATAGAAGCCAGGAAGCCACGAGTTCTAATCTCCTTTAGCCATGAAGGCCAATTTAATTTAATTTAATTTAATTTAATTTAATTTAATTTAATTTAATTTAATTTAATTTAATTTAATTTAATTTAATTTTTTAATTTATCAAATTTCTATGCTGCCCAACTCCCAAGGGATTCTGGGTGGCTTACAGCAAAAAATAATACAACAAAGAACATAGGAAAATTATTTTAAAAAATTATAAAAACATTTTTAAAACATTAAAAGTCCATTTACAACATTCATGTCCGGATCTCACAAGATTGCAACAGCGAGATCAACGGCCCCAGGCCTGCCAGAAAAGCCAGGTCTTCACCGCTTTCTGGAAGGCCAATAGTTGGGGTGATTTTGGATCAGTTGTGCTCTCTCAGCGCAACTCACTTTACAGTGTTATTATTTTGGACAAAATAGGTGGCAGAAGAGAATTAAGCACATATGCCACATTGAGTTGACCAAAATAAAGATAGGAAAAAAATCAAATAAATCTAAATAGATAAATACATGAGTGATGACGCTTCCAAGCACAGACAAGGTTGGTCAGATGCTGTCATCTGCTAAGGCAGACTGTACTAACCAGTTCAGAATACTCATCCTTTTATCCCAAATTTGCTTCTTCTAGATTGACAGTTGTTAAGCAGAGGACCTCCATAAGTATGCGTGGTTTAGTAAATTTGGGGTTCACCCACTTAGTCATTTTTTCACTATTATGTCTAATCTTCGTTTCTGCATCCTTTCATGATTTTCTTCAAAAATTGTGTGAATGGAAATTCATATGCGTTATTTGTCAAAGAATTCATGTTTTCGTGCATATGTGTGTATATGCGTGTGTGTATGTATATATGTGTGAATATACATACACATCCATATATTTGTTATAATGTATAATATGGATTTTTGTGCACTCCTTTTTCTGTGTGTGCATTCCTCCCTAATATTCTATAGCATTTTGTGTACATTTTGTGAGTTGTGAACCGCATCGTGAAAGCCTTGAAAGCGGTAGATTCCAACATATTGGGTTTAGTCATCCATTTTAGAAATGTGAATTGAAACAGTTTGCATCAAAATGTGAACTGAATGAATTTCTCATTCAGTCTTCTTTCATTTAATTCTCAACACTTTTAATATGTAGATATTAGAGACTGAATTTGAGACACACTGCAAGAAAAGGATGTGCCCCATCATTGAGGATAACTTGCTAAATCTTCATATCTTGAGGGTAGCGTTTCTGTATCTATAGGGTTTTGTCCCTCTGTCTCTAGACCTATATGCTCCAAATAACATACTTTAAAAGACTCACTTATCTGTTGCATCCCTTTGATTGGTTCTCACAGTACACAGTTCTTGGAAGGATTGGAACAGGAGATAGTCAGCTTTTAGGTTTCATTTGCAGCTAGAACCTGATTGTGTAATGCCCCCAGTAGAGCTTTCCCACCCTCCAGATGTGTTAGACTACAATTTATGATAAATGGCTACCTTGGGAATTGTAATCTGTTTGGAAAGCAGCAGGCTGAAGAATGTTGTTCTTGTAAATAGAAATTGCTGATGGAACACATTTCCCATAACCATTTGGGGAGGGGGGCAATGGGGTAAGAAGACACTATTATAAACACACCCTGCTTTGTGGGATAGAGAAACCACACCTTCTCTAGGTACTTAGACCACCCAGGAAACATACATTTCAATGCTATAGGTGTTCTCCAAAGCTAAGAAGCATGCATAAATACCACTGAAAACAAGGAAGGGAAGCATGTGGATAAAGGCACAATTTCTTGATCCAATAATCCACTTATGCAAAACAAAGTGATCTAGAGTGCTTAATGTGTGAGATTCGGCATATCTGTGCTCCTTTTCTACACAGTCATGAACTTCTTGTGTGGCCAAATCTCATTCCTTCAGCCTCCATTTCCTATTTACAATGGAGAAATAGTACTGTACTATGAAGAGTAACATAATGAAACTTCAGGGCTGTGTTTCAAAATCCTTTATATGTGGGAAAATGCTCTAAATCAGGCATGTCCAATCCATTGCCCATGGGCTACATGTGGCCCTGGACATCTAGTAATGCAGCTACACAAGATAATCAAATATTAAAAAATTAAAGGAACTTTGTTGCTTATATTCATTAACTATATTATTTTATATGTGGCCAAAGTCAATCTGTTTTTACTCAGTGAGACCCCTGGTAAGCTAAAAGATTGGACAACCCTGTTTTAAATGCTACAATTCAATTTTTTTACATTGATTCAGTCATGCCCAGTTCTCAGAGACTGACTGGATAAGTCCCTGCAGTTTTTTTCTTGGCAAATATATATATACACACACATATAAAATGTAGCATAAACCTTGTATATAAATGGCAATTGAGCAAAATGATATAATCTCCTTCAGTACAGATGGGAGCTGATCAGCCAGTAATAAATTCAAATATTCAGTGTCTGCCCAACCTTGGAATGTAGCAGTGATAAGCTATATTAAATCATTTTGAAGCCCTGTATAAAATGGACAACAGGGTAAGATCTGGTCTACTGTTCGTCTTTTCTCTAATGTTACATAGGCATGTTCATTGTGCCCTGGGGATTGTATGACATTTTTCTTCCAATAACTTGGGAAGGCAATGTATTTAATCTGGCTAGACAGAAAGCTCTGCAACGCCTATTGAAAGAAAGTTCATCAGATGGTTTGCACAGGTAGAAGATAGCTTGTTAACCCTCTCATCCCTCAGAGGAAGGAACTAAACTTGCTGGTCAATATGCAATACCCCAAGCCCATTTCTGGTTTGTCAGTGATTGGAAAGATGGTCAATGATTGGGATAAAACCCCAGAATGCCAGGTGTTTTGCTTAATTCCTTTTTCCTGGAGTGAGGTAATCATATCCTGGAAAACCAGAACAATGGCTAGAGGCTGAGCAGAAAGGGCTGTATAAGCAAGACCTCCAAAGGTGAAATATTGCCTCAAACCAAAACATACTAGCTTCCAAATCTATCAAGGAATACATTTCACAGCAAAGAAAGCAGAAAATAGCTCTCAGGAATTTAGACTGAAAGAATTTCAGGTCTTCCATCATTTCTAGATTTGCAAACAGTGTACCTGTTGAATTACAAATGCTTCACGCTTTCGTGAATGTTGTGATATTGCCCAAGAGACCATTCATTTATTGGTTGTTGATTTTAATACTTGCCATTGATTCATATGTCAGCACAAAGAAAATATAGCACAGCAGCATGAAAGCAACTCAAACAATGAATTTGTGACTGAAATGTCTGAGAAGTATAAAGAGTGTCACTTTCATTGGAAGAATTATATAGGATTGGTATCAAGTAGAGCCCTTCAGTGAGAGGCCTTCATAACTGAAGTCTACTGCTGAGAAGTCCCTTTTTCCTGTCAGCCACTTCCCTCAGCCCACAGCACAGAAAAGGAGTCCTTAATGTCAGGGATGGCTCCAGAGTTGACACTTAAACATACAGGAGAAACCCAGGAATCTGGGAGGGCAGAGCAAAGCAGATGTATATCAAGACCAAAAATTTACCATGGAGGAAAGCGGCAGCAAGAGAGATTCCCAGGACAGAAACCTGAATTATCCTTGAAATCATATGTTGCTCAGCTGCAGTAGCAATCAGTTACTGAAAAAGATGCACTAAGCAGTTACCTTGTGAATGTGTATGTGGTGTTGTACCTGCCCAAGAGCCAAACAAAGCCACTTTGAAATTCAGGGTGGGGTAGGGGTGGAGCTGCTGAACGTGAAGCAGAGAGAGTTCCAAGTTCTTGTCCACCATCAGCCATGGAAACTTACTGGGTGACTTTGGCCCAGTCACTCTCTCTCATCTCAGCCTACCTCACAACGGAATCATTGTAGGGGAAGAGAGTTGCTTGCAGAATCTGACCTGAGCTCCCAGAAGAAACCAAATAAATAATAAGTGAATCAACAAACAACTATCAACAGTGTTATGGCATAAGGGGCATTTTAATACCTTTAGCATTAGATTATAGCTTCAAGTTTGCAAAAAGCTTCTTAAATGGAAGGAAACCAATTTATCTCAATAAAACCAGAAATATCTTTGTAAATATGGCAGAGAAATTAATTTGAACAATAAATATCTTTGGACATTGCAAGGAAAATCCTAATAATTTGAACTAGGCTGAGACAAACAGGGTTCTTTTAAATTAAATAAAAGCAGTATTATGTTGTTTAAAAAATAAGAGTATGAGTATAAAAATAGACAGAAGAAAAATAAAATATGGAAAGAAGAAGAATAAAGCCTGCTAATAAGGAGGCTTCCCTTTGCTTCTGGTGACCAATCTGGATTATGATGGACAAAGTTGGTGTCCAAAAAGTTCATTGCCATGTTTATTTGGTGGACAGCCCCTGCCCTCTCCCCATTTCATGTGTTTGTAACTTTTCTTTCTTTCTTTCTTTCTTTCTTTCTTTCTTTCTTTCTTTCTTTCTTTCTTTCTTTCTTTCTTTCTTTCTTTCTTTCTTTCTTTCTCTCTTCTCTCTCTTCTCCTTCCTTCTTTCCTTTCCTTATTTCTCTTTATCTCTCTCTGCTGGATTCAATTAAATCAACTTTTAAAGTTTATTTTCCTTTCTCAAAGGAGCTGGATGCTCAGAAGTGGGTCTGATCTCTTGCCTAAGTATAGGGAACAGTTTTGCCTCTACTTCTACTCAGGCATGGCAGTTCATTTTACAAAAAATAAGCATGGGAATTGGCTGTGTGGTGAACAAATGTGCACATTTAATGTCAATGGATTCTTGTCTGCTCAGTAGGATAGCTAGGACTCCATACCAGCTGAGAAGAAGAGCAGAGGAAGAACACAGAACTGGCCAAGGCAGACATGGAGAAGGTGCCATCGAAGCAACTTGTAAGATGTTGCTAAGACCTATCTAGCCATGCCAAGTGTTCATGGCAGTGGTGGGTTTCAAAATTTTTTACTACTGGTTCTGTGGGTGTGGCTTGGTGGGCGTGGCACGGTGGGTGTGTCAGGGAAAGGATATTGTAAAATCTCCATTCCTACCCCACTCCAGGAGAAGGATACTGTAAAATCCCCATTTCCTCCCAATCAGCTGGGATTTGGGAGGAGGGAATAGATGGGGCGGGGCCAGTCAGAGGGGGTATTTACCGGTTCTCCAAACTACTCAAAATTTCTGCTATTGGTTCTCCAGAACGGGTCAGAACTTGCTGAAACCCACCTCTGGTTCAGGGGCCTTACTTCTAAGTATAAGATTGCAGCTGACCAGTTAAACCTTGACTTCCAATGGTTTCACATACAGTTAGACCTCGACTTACAAAAGTTCGTTTAGCGACCATTCAAAATTACAGTGGAAAAATGTGATTTATGACCACTTTTCACAGTTATGACATATGCAGCATCCCCATAAACATATGATCAAAATTCAGATGCTTGGCAACGGGTTCATATTTATGACTGTTGCTGTGTCCCAAGGTCATGTGTTTCCTCTTCTGCAACTTTCTGACAAGCAAAGTCAATGGGGAAGTCAGATTCACTTAACAACTGGGTTACTAACTTATCAACTGCAGTGATACACTTAATAAATGTGGCAAGAAAGGTCGTAAAGTGGGGCAAAGCTCACTTAACAAATGTCAGAAATTTGGGGCTCAATTGCAGTTGTAACTCGAGGTTTACCTGTATCTAAATTAGAAGTTTCTTCACAAAGCTGATGATTGTGTAACAATCTCAAGAGCCCGTAGAAGCAAATTAAAAACAGAAATATGAAGGAAACCAGAGCACAACATGTTTCAGAATAAATGTGCTATTTTAGAGGAAATAAGGAAGACATTGCTCGAGCAGGCATGCCCTTCTTTTCACCGAAGTGCATCATACGCCTCCAGTGAGATTGTAGTGAAACAAGCCAGGAGAAACTTGGCTTCCTATTGCAAATAGCCTTTTTAAATCCTAACAAATTTTCACCAAAACTGACCATTTACTCAGCATTGGAAAAAGGACACAGATCTGTTTATGCTGATCCACATACAGAGATATACAGATATACAGTAGAGATAGAAGTGAAGGTAATGGTAGCAATAGTAGAGTTTCTATTTTATATGTGTTTATGCTTCAGTGCAGAACAAGTGGTAATTCTGTCAAAGATCTTCTCATTTCTTATTACACTAAGAGTACATTTATAATGGGATAGGGGACTTCTTGACTTAGTTGTGAAAAGATGAACTAATGACACAGAAGAACTTCTCTATTATATATAACTGCTTTATTCACCATGTCAAGGTATGTAGTGACAAGGTATGGTTACGTGATCAAGTATTTTATTTTACTATTTTTTTTATTTTTAATTATTTTATTGGGTTTTTTAAAAATAGATTTATCATAGTAAGGAACTGCCCACCTCTGTTACCGTGTTTCCCTGAAAATAAGACCCTGTCTTATATTTTTTTGAACCCCAAAATAAGTGCTTGGCCTTACTTTCAGGATGTCTTATTATTTTGGGGCACATGGAGCAAGATGGGGCTCCCCTTGCCATCTTAACTGATTTCCAGCTCTTTCTCCCTAACCCTAACCAGAGGACATGGTGGGGACCAGCTGCGCATGCATTTAAATATTTTCGAGGAGGGCTTATTTTTGGGGAGGGTTTATTTTCAGGAGGGGGGTTTATTTTAGTGCATGTGCTCAAAAGCCCAATTGGTCTTATTATCAGGAGATGACTTATTTTAGGGGAAACAGGGTAGGTGTACAAATAAAAATGTTAAAAAGATAAATATAAAATTTGAAATAGTAGTAGAAATAATAGCAAGGGTAGTTAAAACTGGAATTTAAAGTTAATTAAAAGGTGGGTTTTCAGGATTGCTTCTTCCTGTGGAGTTTTTTATGGTTATTTTTCTTAAGGTGATCAATCATCCTCCTTACATCCTTCTTTTGTAAGTTCTGTCCTCTCTCAAAAAGTGTCCTCCTACATGTCCTCCTTTTCGATATTTGAAGACTAATCTGTAAATCTCCATATTCGATCGATGCCGAGCCAATCTGTTGCATGTGATGTGACTTTTTGTATTTGACATGACGATTTGTCAAGGCTCGGTACAGTGCGGCGAGACGCGATTTTGAGACACATGCATTCTGCACAGGAGAACTATTTTGAGAGAGTCCGCTGCTTGCAAGAGTATGCCATGCGCAAATGGGTTTGTTTACTTATTTACGATATTTTTTTTCCTTCAATTTATTTGTGTCCTCCTCATTGCAAAAAAGTTGGTGACCTTATTTTTCTACAACCAAGGATGATAAAAGCACCCATGAAGGGGATCTAAATGAGGAAGAGGTAGTTATGGAAGTGCAATCAAAGCCCCAGGCCTTTTGTAAAGGCACTGAAGCAATGGGGCTTTGACAGCTGCTGAAGCCATTGTTTCAACTGTTGACCCTTTTCCACATGTATGGCACTGACTTCTGTCCCAAAACCAGGGGACGTGTGCAATACTTACAAAAAAAAAAAAGGCTTTTATTTGCTACTCTCAAATGATGACCCATTGGGTTGACTATTATGTCTTGTTATTGAATAAATTTATTTTTCTTTTTATAAATTTGTGGCTGGTTGGTGTGTTTCTAGTTGCTGGGAATCTTTTGCCTAAATAAATATGCCAAGAGTCTCTTGCCTGAGTTAGGCAGAAAAAAAAATAAAATAAGAATCACCCAACCTCAACTTGTAAATTAGCTATAGTCACAAATAAGGACTGATCAACATAGAATATACTACATAGATCAGGTGATAAGGTTTGCCCTCTAGGAGAGAGATCTAATCTCTAAACTGAACTGTTTATCCTTCGATTATCACAGTCAGCCTTGACTTGTTAGGAAAAACATTCAAAATATGCACCCAGGTTTTGGGTCAATGGAAAAATTCAGTGACCTGTTCCTTTCCTCCACAATTTGGTGTGTGATTCATAAATATGAAATTAGGAAATCAAAAATGTAAGAAGGACATAAAAAAACACTGAACACAGTTGGATTACTGTAATGCCCTCTACGTGGGGCTGCCCTTGGGATGCATCCAGAGACTCTAGTTAGTTCAGAACGTGGCCACGCGGGTAGTTACGGGGGCTCCTTGTTACTCCCGTGTCACACCTCTCCTGCATGAGCTGCCCTGGCTAGTGGTTGTTCTCTGGGTCCGTTTCAAGGTGCTAGTACTTACGTATAAAGTCCTACATAGCTTAGACCTGGGGTACTTACAGGACCATCTCTTCCTCCCATCGTCCGGTGTGCTCCCACAGAGTGGGCCTCCTCCAGGTGCCGTCGGCCAAACAATGTCGGCTGGCGGCCCCCAGGGCTTTCTCTGTCGGAGCCCCGACCCTCTGGAATAGTTTGCCCACTGAGCTCAGGACGGCCCCGATCTCCTCTCCTTTTGCCGCGGACTACAGACGTGGCTGTTTCAACAATAATCTGATCGAGGGATTTTATAATCTCATAATTTTTAGAATAGTTTTAATGGGGTTTTTAATTTTTTAATTGTTTTACTGTGTTTGTATTGATGATTGTTTGTATGTAAGCCGCCCTGAGTCCTCAGGGAGAATGGCGGCATATAAATCACAATAATAAACAAACAAACAAACAAACAAATTGTCTTTAATTACTTACCCAACTTTTGAGGCCATGGACATATTTGGTGATTTGAAAATATGTTATAAATGTTCTCCGAAAAAGATAAGTTGTGAGAAGGGGAATATCCACTTTCACAAAATGTTTTGGGTTCATACTTTAGGATACTTGTTGGGAATTCTTACGGGATTCTTTTAGACAGTAATTTCTTCTTACCCAACTATGCATTTTTAGATACTGTCTAGGAAGTTTTGTTTGTTTATTTATTGTATTGTGAATTTTATCTGTCACCTTTTTAATAAAAATAGAATTCTTATAATTAAAAAATAAACATGTAAGTAGATAAATAAATAAAATGTGCATCATTTAGCTACCTGAGATTTTAACTGCTAAATTTATGTACATCGCTATTTTAGCTACCCATGGTGAAAGAGGCATTCATTCAAAACTCCTGGGCTTTTCTAAATCTTGCAAATAAAATAGCACTTCAGGTTAGGTCAGGATTATATATTTTCTGTGCTTTAGACTCACACTTGTTGCAGGCTTTTGAAGAAAAGCCATTCTTCAGATAATAGATAAAGAAGTGTTGCCAAAAATATATACACAGCAGCAGCAAAATGCTCTCAGACTTTGAGATACTTGATTGAAAGATTCAGTTCCTAACTGAAATGGATATGGGCAGGTTATTTCGGAATTACATTTCTCCTACTGCTCTGGAACAGATTTCAAAGACTGTTCTTTTGAGAAGCAGGCCAACAGAAATTCTAAATAGAGAAAAATGTTTGTTAGACTCACACAGACACGCAATCGTATGTCACACTTGCCACAAATTGCTGAAAGATTTTTTTAAAAAAATATGTTTGGCTGACCTTTCCAGTGACTTTTATCCCATTTCTACTCTGTTTTTCAATTTAATTCTCACTTACTCCCTCTCTCTCCCCCCACCATTCTTCTGTTTTGTGACACAGCGAAAAACTGTAAATAGCCAAAATTAAGTTTTCTACTGGAATTTATGACTGAATTGAATTACTTTTTTTGTTCTCAAATAAAAGCAACATGCCAGTTTGGCCTAGTGGTTAAGGCACGAGGCTAGAAAAAGGGAGACCATTAGTTCAAGTCCTACCACAGCCATAAAACCCAGTTGGGTGACTTAGGCCAGTCATTTTCTCTCAGTCCAACTCACCTCACAGGTTGTGAGAAAATATGACGAGGAAGGTGTGTTGGATTTGTTCGCCACCTTCAGTTATTTGTAAAAATAATAAAGACAGGACACAAACAAATACATAAAATAATTTTAACTTTTACAAAGATTTTGGCTAGTTGTTATTTCCCTAGGTCAGAGTTCTCCTATCTTTCCGGCTTTGTGGACAGGCGGAGGGAAGGGGGGGGGGATGGTTTTGCGTGAATGAGCAGCAAGCACAAGCATGCAGCTCCATTTGTGTGAGAGGCATGCACACACACACACACTGCTCACGTAAATAGAGTGTGCATGCACACTAGCTCACCTGCTGCTTGCATAAATGAGGATGTTTGTGCGTGGGCATCAGTTGTGGGATTCAAATTTTTCTTCTACTGGTTCTGTGGGTATGGTTTGGTGGGCATGGTCTGGTGGGGCGGCACCTTGCTGTGAGTGACATCGAGTTGGCCATGCCCACTCAGTCACATGACCCCCACCAAGCCATGCCCATCAAGCCACACCCACAGAACAGGCAGAAAAGGCAGCTCTTGTGGCCTGTCCCTTGATTGAGTTTGAATGCAGAAAAGATGGAGGTTATTTGGTTTTCATTTGATATATGGGCATTGTTCCTTTACACCAGCGTTTTTCAATCCTGGCAATATTAAGATGGGTGAATGTCAACTTGCAGAATTGCTGAAAGAATTCCAATGGATGGAAATCCATTCCATACTGGCTGGGGAATTCTGGGAGTTCACATTCCACCTATCTTAACATTACCAAAACAAAAATTAATTTAAAATATTTTTTGGAGTTCTTCTCAGCTGCGACAATAATGCATGTGGATGAAACGGGGTGAGACAAAAAGACACAATGGTCCAAGATTTTCCAATCCTACATCCACTTAGAACCCCAAAACTCCAGCACAACATACATATTTTTTTTTGATGAAGTACTGTAGAAGGCTTACCACTGAATCAATTTTATAATGTATTTTTTCCCCAAATAGTTCCATTTAGAAAGATTGAATTTCATTTTTTTTTTAATATTGCCCTATTTTGCTTTGAGATCAGGATCTGTGATGAGTCAGAGAACAGTTCTGATGAGGAACTTTGTTACACTTGGTCAGAGATTCATGTATTTAGCCTGTCTGCTTTAACAGCAGCTCTTTAGGATGTTGGTCAAAAGTCTTTTAAAGTCTTTCATTTAAAGCTACATAATGCTGGAGATGTCAGAGACTGACTGTAGGACTGCAAATTGTGTACTTTTACTCCAGAGCCACACTCTCTTTTAACTATATACTCTTGAGACAGGCAGAAAGCAAATTGTTCTACCACCTAGCTGTAATCTACAGGATATAGATTATCTTCAGGAAATCCCATGAACTCTTCACAATTGAGGGATTTGAACTAGGACTCCCTTTTTAAAGAACAATATTGTAATACAATTTTGTATCGGTGTGTGTACATGTTTTCCAGTGGTGGGTTGCCCCCGGTTCGCACTGGTTCTATAGAACTGGTAGTAAAACCGGCGGGAGGCTCCGCCCACTGAACCCGACATCATAAAAACACTTCTGCGCATGCGCATGGCCCCATTGTGAACTGGTAGTAAAGGTAAGTAGAACCCACCCATGATGTCTTCTCCTTCTGCCCCCCCCTCTCCCTGTTACATGAGCTGTTTTCTTTTTTGAAAATAAAGCTTGATTTTATTTATTTCTTATGAGGTAGATCTATGTTCCTAAAATGGAGTCAATGGCAGGAAGGACTGATTCCACTATTATTATTGGTTGCACTATAGAATTTGTTTCTTGTATTAATTTCCAGAAAAACAAAAGAGATTATGGATATCTTAGACCTTGCGATTAGTAGGACAATGCTGGATGAGACATCCCAATCCAATGCCCCAAGGCCAGTAGTGAAGCGAGGATATGTAGATTCAGAAGGTTTATGAAAAAGTAAATTGGAGACTTCTAGCCATTCACCCTATTGGCTCAGTCATCTTGTTACAGAGGTAGGATAGTGTGGGAAACCATTAACATCGCAAAAAGAATAACTCTTATTCTTGGGCAATGAGATAGGATAATGATATATTTGCTGTATAGTTATTTATGGAAAGGCTATTGTATACGCAGAGCATTAAATTAAGTTGGAACAGAAAATGGAAAAATCCCTTGGGCAAAAGACAAAATGAGTTTTTGGAGCATTCTATAGATCATGGTGATATATCTGGAGATATTCTGTATGCTTAATGTTAGCTGTCCTCCAAGAGGTTGTCCTTCAGACAAGTTGTATTTACTTTTTTTAAGACTAAAGAGACTTTGTATCCTGTGATAATCAATCTGGCTCAAGACTGAAGAAATACAACTTGATTCTAGTCTTTGTCCAGTGTTCACAACAAATAAACCAGGATGTTGAGTTAATAAATGTCTATCACTAAAATACCATCTGTTCAACAGAGATGTAGAAGAGTAGTTTTTCTTAAGATTTGAGCCAACCTTTGGTCTTAGGGCAATGTTATTTCTTATCCACTTTTCTTTCTTAAAACCATTTTTATTATCTTTAATTCCCTTTTTCTTGGTCCCGAAATGAAGAATGTCTATGATTCACATCCTGATACCTTTCTCCTTTAGTATATTCTTCAGATTGGCTTTCAAGTACTTATTGCAACTATCATTAAGAGACACAAAGCTGCTTAGTCTCAAGTATAATTCGATCAGTTTAGAGGTATACAGAATGACCAGTGCTACTGTAACAGTGCAACCAAATCTTGAATTAATTCACATTTTAAATGAACGTTCCATCATCCCATGAGTTTGTGATTGCTTTTATCATTCTGTTTCAGATATAACCAAATTTCCTAATAGTAAAGGATAAGATAGGCCATTATCCTATTATTTTCATATAGCAAATGAGAAGCCTGGCAGTTAAAGAGATAATTTCTAGGGGTTCTAGAGGTAGCTTGTAAGGGGTAAATGATTAAACTGTTGCATTATTTACTAGCTGAATTGTTGGATTATAGCACTCTTTTCTATAAATGCAAAATAAGCCACAGAAGTGAAATTAGAGTTTGAAGGCTCTATGATGGATTAGTTCTAATGGGGTTTAGTGGGACAGCGGGATAGCAGAATCCTTGTTTGTAGAAAGAGATGGGACTGGATGGACTTTAATTCTAAATTCTATTTTCTTCTCAAAATAGTGGCCGGTTGGAGAAAATGACATGTCTGGTGTACATGAGCCTTTTCATTCAGCAGTGTATCTCCTTAATCAAGTTGAGGGATATGCCTTTGTTTTCAGAAAGAAAAATGGAAGCAAGTGGAATGTGTTTGGTTCAGTTTTAATGTATTCCAAAATAAAGACACTGAACAACTAATGGACACAGTCATTTCTTATCTCATTCATAGCCATTGATCACTCATTGGAGTATGGGAAATTTTCTTTGTATATTAACTTAGCTCCTAGAGCGCCAGTATTCCCTAGGAAACCAGTTAGCTGGAATCTGAATCAATGCAACTTCCAAAAATGGTTAATTGGACTAATTCAGATCTTCCCTGAAGGGATCCTCACATTGCTGTGTGCAGACTAGCAGGGACCTCCAAGCTAATGAGATGTCCTACAGGATTGATTTGAATTAGCTTCTGGGTTAGTCTTATTAGGCAGCAGAAGATTAAGAATTGGCTCAGCCTGCAGCTTTCTACAGCTGCCTAGTAGGTGTGGTCTGAATTAAGCCCTCTTGCCCAGCATAACAAAACCAGTCTCCCCACTGCTCAGTCAAAAGTTGCTGAAGTACCAGTGAATATATTTTAAGAGATTCCCCAGATAATCATAATTAGAAAAAAAAATCTTCTGGGGAGAAATTATGACTCATAGTTTATGTTCCCTGGTGTGTTGCTATGGTAAAGAAAATCTGCCAACAGTCGCACACATATTAATCCTTGATTTAAAAGAAAGATAAATAGCCAAACTTCACTTGAGCCAAAGCACAAACTAACTTTGTGTCAGCAGTGGAATGTAGCATCTTGTTAAACTAAAGAACTACAGTAAGTGATCCTGGAAAAACTTGGGCCAATAACAGACAAAATTCTGAAGACAATAGTTATTATGTTATATGAAGTGGGTGCACCAGGGGAAAGGGGGATAGAGTGAACTGGCAAGCAGTGGACAAAATAGCACAACTTTTTATAGGTGCATTTAAAGTGTTTTCACGTAGGGCTTAGCTTACCCTTCAGCCGTGTTTGCACACTATTTATATTAATGACTAATCTTTGTGTCAACACAAAAGAAAGCTGAGGAGGGGCAATTCTAATCCAAATGAGCATCCTGGTCAATTGTCAGTTTTCATACCGACCCTGCAAACATAAACAAAAACTCCCTGAGAGGCTGAATACTTTGAAAGATATTGAAAACAGCTAAAGCGTTAAGTTAAGAGAGAACATCTGACTCACAAACCAACCCATCCATCTCTCCAATCAAACTCCTATTCACCATCCCCTTCTCCTCTCTGCTCCTGTACTGAGTAAACAGTCATGTTTGCAATGACTCCAAAGGCTCTGATTCCTTTCTCTTTTATGAAGACTGGTGCTAGCTGAAAAAATGGCTGCCAGAAAATTGATGCTTGAACACCCATTCAATGATGAGCACTTTCAATGCCAATTGAAGAGCAGGCCCTCAACTCTTCTTCACCTTAGCTAATGAGCAGGTTGGGTTGGGATGATTGCTATTCCATTTCTTCTGCATGTGATGGTGGTGACTCTCTATGGTGGATTTCACCAAGGGTGCAACATCTCAGGAATAGCTTCTTCAGTTCGAGGACATTCTCTTCCACAAGAAGATATCCTTCCTTGGAAGGAGACAGAGCTGAGACAACTCATCCTTCCCTCGAAGAGCTTTTAGTTTAGTTTAGTTTAGTTTATTTGAATTTATATACCGCCCTTCTCCTTGCGGACTCAGGGCGGTGTACAGCCAATTAAGAACGAACATACAAAAATTAAAATATTCATAAAATAATAATACTAGTGGCCATAAAATTTAAAAACTAACTTCATATTTAAAATACGGCTCTAAAATGCTAAAATGTTATAGGAATCAGGCTAGGCCGGCGAGCTGAAAGAGATGGGTTTTTAAAGCCCGCCGAAAGGTTGGGAGGTCAGAGATTGTTCTTAACTCCGGAGGCAGATCATTCCAAAGGGTGGGTGCTGCCACAGAGAAGGCTCTCCCCCTGGGGGTCGCCAGCCGGCATTGTCTGGCTGACGGCACCCTGAGGAGGCCTTCTCTGTGGGAGCGAACCGGCCGGTGGGAGGCAATTGGCGGCAGAAGGCGGTCCCGTAAGTACCCTGGCCCTAAGCCATGGAGCGCTTTAAAGGTGATTACCAACACCTTGAAGCGCACCCGAAAGTCCACCGGCAGCCAATGCAGCTCGCGCAGGAGAGGTGTCACGTGGGAGCGTCCCATCGCTCCCATAATCCCCCGCGCGGCCGCATTCTGCACCAGTTGGAGCCTCCGGGTGCACCCCAAGGGGAGCCCCATGTAGAGAGCATTACAGTAGTCTAGACGGGAAGTGACAAGAGCATGAGTGACCGTGCGTAGGGAGTCCCGATCTAGAAAGGGTCGCAGCTGGCGAATCAGGCGGACCTGATAAAAAGCCCCCCTGGCCACGGCCATCGTATGATCCTCTAAAGACAGCCGCGAGTCCAGGAGGACGCCCAAGTTGTGAACCCTTTCCATGGGGGCCAATGACTCGCCCCCAATAACCAGCGATGGAGTCAGCTGGCTATATCGGGACGCCGGCAGCCACAGCCACTCGGTCTTGGAGGGGTTGAGTCGAAGCCTGTTTCTCCCCATCCAGACCCGCACAGCTTCAAGGCACTGGGACATCACTTCCACGGCATCGTTGGGGTGGTCTGGGGTGGAAATGTACAGCTGAGTATCATCAGCGTACTGATGGAACTCCACCCCAAAACCACGGATGATCTCACCCAGCGGCTTTACATAAATGTTGAACAGGAGGGGCGAGAGGACCGACCCTTGTGGCACCCCACATACCAGGCGCCTCGGGGTCGACCGCTGCCCCCCTGTCAACACAGATTGCGACCGGTTGGAGAGGTAGGAGGAGAACCACCGTAAAATGGTGCCCCCCACCCCCAGTCCCTCCAACCGCGCAATATGATACCATGGTCGATGGTATCAAAAGCCGCTGAGAGGTCTAACAGCACCAGGATAGAGGAATACCCCCTACCCCGGGCCCTCCAGAGATCATCCACCAACGCGACCAATGCCGTTTCGGTGCTGTACCCAGACCTGAAGCCGGACTGGAGCGGGTCTAGACGGCTTCATCCAGGTATCGGGGGAGCTGCCACGCCACCACACTCTCCACAACCTTCGCCAGGAAGGGAAGGTTGGAGACAGGACGGTAATTAGCTAAAACAGCTGGGTCCAGGGAGGGCTTCTTGAGGAGGGGCCTCACCACCGCCTCTTTCAAGGCAGGCGGAAGGACACCCTCACTCAAAGAGGCGTTTATAATCTCCTGGAGCCAGCCTCGTGTAACCTCCCGGGAGGCCAGCACCAACCAGGAGGGACACGGGTCCAGTAAACATGTGGTTGCGTTCAGTCTTCCCAGAATCCTGTCCACGTCCTCGGGAGCCACAGGATCGAACTCAGCCCAGATAACACTCTCAAGACCTGGCTCAGTCACCCCGCCTGAACCCACCCAGTCAGCGGCCAGATCGTCCCGAATCTGAGTTATTTTATCATCCAGATATTGAACAAAATCCTCAGCACGTCCCTGTAAGGGATCCTCCCGCGCTCCCGAATGGAGGAGGGAGCGGGTCACCCTAAACAGGGCGGCTGGGCGATTATCTGATGACGCGATAAGAGCGGCAAAGTAATTAGACTTGGCCGCTTTTATCACCACTATGTAAGTCTTAATATGAGCTCTTACTAGTGTCAAGTCAGATTCAGAGCGGCTGGCCCTCCAACCACTCTCTAGGCGTCTTTTCCGGCGTCTTCTGGAGTCTTTTCAGCTCCAATTTGGATTTTAGCCTCGTAAATATGTATGAACTAAATAACTCAATGTGATCTACAAGTCAAGCTTTCAGGTTAGCATTAAGGAGATGAGGCTCCAAAGCAGAGTACCTGCTGCAAAATTTCGGGTCACTCCCTATATTTCAGTAACAGTGATGAAATAAGAGCAACATGGGAGAAGAACATGAAGACACAATTCAGTATGAATATCCCTGCAAAACTCTTCGTTCAAACTCTTATGTCTTCACCTGCTTTGGCTGGTGCCTCAGCAGCAGTGCCTATCTCCATTTGGATCTTGCTAACTGAGGACAAGTCTTGTCTGAGAGCACTTTCAGACCACAAGCATGTTCCAGAGTGCAATCCATCTGTGCTTGTGCATTAAGGCACATTTGGAGGAAGGCAAAAGCTGCCCTAGAGAATTGGTTCATTGCAGGCAACACTCTGGTCATTGTTCCATGTATTACAAATTACTTTCAGGGAAAGGAAGAGGTGCATGCAGGATTTCCTGCTTCAAGTGCCAAAATCACTTGACCGACTATTGTTGTTATGCACCCAGGCTTGGTGTTTGTTATGCTGCCTCAAGCAGCAAAGAGTGTTCACCTGGGACTGCTTAGTTGGCAGTGTGGATGGCTGGCACTGCTATTCAAGTACCAGGTTAGGGAGAGGGCAAGGGTGTGTGTGTGTGTGTGTGTGTGTGTGTGTGTGTGCTAGTGAGTTTCCCAAAACCTTTGAGCCAGCTTCTATGGAAGACCCGTGTTGTTGCCTGCAACGATTGAGAACTCAGATAGAAACAACTGGCTATTCAACCCAAGGGAATTGAGCAGGGCTGCCTCCCAAATAAGCTGGCTCTTGGGAGACAATATGTTGGATTCCACTTCCCAGAGGATTGAGTTCACAAAGATATCTTGGGAGAGCTTGATCTCACACAGGATACTGTTAATGCTGCACTTAAAGGTCACATCCCATAATGTAAATGAGAATGAATGATTGTTTTCCTCCAATAGTTTGTTTCTGGGGGGGAAAAGATAGAGCAAAGATAGGAACATTTTTTTAAAAAAAAAATCTTGCTTGGAGCAAAACAGCAGAAAGGTGCCAGATGGGGACTAAATTTAGCACACAGAAAATACATGTAAAGTTTTCTTTGCTGCAATTCATTCACCCACAGTGTGGAAATAAAATCATATTTCTTGGGAGTCCCTATGAGGAACTAATTTTAGGAGATTCAAGAGTAGATCTAAACTCTCTCTCAGCGCCTTTTTTGTACATCAATCTGAAATACAGCAGTATCAAGAGTATCACACCAGGATCCTCCCTGCCTCATGACATTCTGTTTTGTAACCTATCACAAGAACTCTGATTTTCTCCTTGCCGTCTCTGTTAAAATGTTGACAGGAATGGCTTGATGATCAAACATTGAGACTTTCCTTATTGGTAGTGTTTATTCCTCTTTGTTATTCTAACACCTTCCATAGTTAATATTATGCTGTACAAAATCTGTTAGGCTTTGTTAGTAACCCATTGTCTTGAGGTTGAGAGGCAATTGAGGCAGGAAGGAATTGGCCATGAGGATTACAGATTCCATGCAAGTATAAGTTTTGGAACTCAAGGGAAGGTGGAAGACTGTCCATTTAAGCAGAGAGGAAAGATCCGGTGAATTCATTCATAGTGATTCTTAGAACAATAACTTACCTTTTGCCAGACAGATTTCAGCAACAGGAGAAGTAACAGTGATGATGTAAGAACACAGGAGAAGATAGACAGAGGGATCAGTATGAATATCCCTGTAAAACTCTTCACCTATTACTCACACTTTTAAGGTGTCCACCACAGGGATGAAATCCAGCAGGCTCTAACAGGTTCTGGAGAACTGGTAGTGGAAATTTTGAGTAGTTTGGAGAACTAGCAAATACCACCTCTGACTGGCCCCAGAGTGGGGTAGGAATGGAGATTTTGCAGTATCCTTCCCCTGGAGTGGGTTGGAAATGGAGATTTTGCAATATCCTTCTCCTGCCATGCCCACCAAGCCACGCCCACAGAACCGGTAGGGAAAAAATTTGGATTTCACACCTGGACCACCCTCTCTGGAGATTTATACTGAGATTCTAGAGCAGGGTTTCTTAACCTTTATGCCTTCACACCTTCTTTTAGTGTAAACTTTAATCTACACATCTCCTCTAAATATCCAAACACCAAAATAAACAAAAATGAACAATGAAAACAATACAATAAAACTTTTGGAAAGGTAGATTTATTGTAACAACTTGCAACTAGAAGGAGTTCTGGTGGCTCAACAGACTAAAGCAGTGTTATTAACTGTTATTAACATTCAGCTGCCTGCAATTACTGCAAGTTCAAATCCCACCAGGCTCAAGGTTGACTCAGCCTTCCATCCTTTCTAAGGTAGGTGAAATGAGGACCCAGTTTGTGGGGGCAGTAAACTGACTTTGTATAAAATATACAAAAAAGTATGAAGGCTATTGCTTAATGCATTGTAAGCCACCCTGTGTCTCTGGAGAAGGGCAGCATATAAATCAAATTAAAAAAAAAAAGGTCCCTCACACCTTCCCTGGATTCTATCTACACCTTCCCAAGGGAGATACACCTCACAGTTTGGGAAACCCTTTTCTAGAGGCACTTATCTGGGAGCCAGACCTAATCCTATGAGTGGTCTTGAGAGTTAATACAGAAATAAATGCATTTGCCAAAAATCTTTCTTCTAAGAAAGGACTTCGTAAAAGATTTTGTCCCTTAGTCTGTAATTTGAGTTGCTGTTGAATGGGAAAGGGCACTGGGAAAAAAGCATTTTTTGGTGACTGCATTCATATCTTTTACTTTGATGGGTTAAGGAAATATTAACTTGAAAATCCACTCTCATATCATTGATATTTGCGGTGATCTGTGCTGCCTCTGGTTGAACCTTTAAAAGATCCCTGCTACTCCAGACCATCACTTCTCAGCCCAGCCTTTCCATTCTTTCTCAGTGTGACCAATCGTACGTTTCTAGAAAGCCAAAGGCAAGGCAGGAAGGCAAGAGGATAATCTGAGTATGGTCTATTCAGAAATCTTCTACCTTCTTCATACTTGAGTAAGCAATTTAAGGAGGGAGATGAAAATGTATGCAGCCTTTGTAGTGATGTTAGTGAAAAGAGCCAAGGCAATCTTTCCTGTCCTTCAGGATGCATTGTTATCAGAAAATTGGTTTAAAATATGACACCCTTCCATTTTATGCACCCTTTTCATCCAGGTCATAGGTCTAAAATGAAGTTTCTATGTATGCCTGAAACTGGAATCCAAAAACGTATTTTTAAAAAACTGCATTTGCTGCTCATCCATTCTTGTAATTAAATTAGTGCTAGGATTTAAAAAAAAAAAAAAAGCTCCAGGACAGAGATTTTTAGTAGGGCAGACTGGGACCTTATTTCTGCACCACAATCAGCTATGTTTTGCTGACATAACTAAACTTTTTATTCTGTCAGTGAAATATACACAAGGATTAGGGAGGGGTAGATTTTAGTGATACAGAAGCTGACTTTACAGAGCTCTAATCGAAGCAAATTTTGTGTCCTTACCAGAGGTTTCACCTCTGGCACTGGTAACACATATTGGTGACACTGGGAAGGGGCAGCTGAATTGAACAAGTGCCATATATATTTTTTTCTATTTTATTATATCTACAGTACTTAATACTATGTATTGTTTGATTCTCAGCTTGCTCATGCTGTTCTGCTCTCTGCAGGTATCTTCAATTGATGCATCTGTCTGCACTTTTGGGCTTTGAATTATTTTCTTTAATTCTTTTGATACCTAGCAACAAAAACAAAACAAAAGAAGAGAAAGGTAATCCCAAGGAACTATGTGGTTGGATGTGCACTTGTCCAAAAGTGTCCTCTTTTTGTTCCTTATCTCTATAAAAAATATTATAGAGAAGGTGCTGATAACCCAGTAAGAGTTCACACCCTACCAAACTTTACTTTCCATTGCATTGATTCTCTAACTGTAATGCCAGTGCATCAGGAAAAAAAATCAATATGTCCAGATGCTTCAAGTTCTTAAGAATGAATGCAGAAAGGCTTATTTTTGCCTTCTTTCCCCAAATCTAGTGATTAGTCACCCCTTGCTCCCTACAGAGAGTATGTCGCTACTTTCATCTCTTTCCTACTTAACGAAAACATAGACGTTCTCTTGGTGACCTTCCCATTCTGTATGATTGAGAAAAGTTTAGTATTGATCTGTATCTACCTTATCTTGAAGTCATAAGCTATAACCCAGCTTTTGGATAAGGTGCATTGAAGTCTGGCTGGAATCAGAAGGCTTAAGAATGTGCATCTCTTTTTATATAATAATATTTTGTTAAAGTGTACAGACACAGATCAAAAACTAATACAAACTAAAAGAAATATTAAAAAGAAAAATAAAAAAAATTGAAAAAAACATAGTAAAGGAAAAAAGTGATGAATTAAAAAATGCCTGCAGATATGGTTATGATCACGGGACGTGCATCTGTGTAGTCATTGGAAGAAGGTTGAGCTAGGAAAGAAGGGATTATTGCTTGCTTCTTAATGTTGTTTCCCCATTTATGAAACACTGAACATGTTCTCTGTGAAGGAGAAAGAATTTCCCTTGCCACTCTCGTACAGAAATGTTGCTTTGGATTGCCAACCTGAGAGACCAATTTGGCAACTTGGCTCTATTTGATGCTGACATTTTTAATTCTAAATGGGCAGGATACCAGGTAGCATTTTGTGGTTATTGTTGTTTTATGAAATGTAAGGAATTATTATAGGCTTGAAAGAGAGTGTTTCATTCAAGTGTCTATGAAATGCCCAATAAAATAGGTCTGTTGGCTGCCATTTCTCCAACGGCGGCATTGTTTGACTTAAAGCTTGCAAGTAAATAAACAATGCAGGCATAGCTGAGAGTGAAATGCAAACATGATTTTCAATTCCCCAGCAAGTGCTGCTAGATGTTGACAGCTATCCCATGAAGGTTAAACATATGTGCTTTGCCCTGTCAGTAAAATTAAGTCTTCTAAAGACTATGTGGTACTCTCTACGACACAAGTGCGTCTGTGAGAATAAACAGAACATCCACTTCAATACATTTCTGCCTGAAGATCTCCATAAGGTACCGTATTTAGAAGTCTAGTGCAACATAATAAAAAATGCGGATTGAACAATCACATGTATCAGAGCTGGCAAAGTGCTTCGGAGAGTTACCTTTGAGAAGCAGGGCTCTGATTGCTAAAGCAAGATCATTTTTCTCTTTTTTCTTTCTTAGTGAAGAGGCAAAGGGGAGAAAAGGCATTAAAGTCTCAGCTGTGCTGCTTTGTAATAGGAAAATGGGTAATGGAGTCTTACTGCCTTGCTTTAGAGCTGTGTTTCTCAATCTTGGCAATTCTAAGATATGTGGACTTCAGCTTACAGAATTCCCCAGCCAGCATGCAGTTGAAGTCCACATATCTTAGAATTGCCAAGGTTGAGAGCTTTTAGAGAATGCCAGGTTGGTAAATGGAACCTTGCATTTTAGCCACAAAACAAGTCTTCGGAATAGTTTAAACTGAGAAAACAGTGATTGGCACACTGTCAGAATCATGATTGAGCAGAAGACTTGCACTGCACTGTGTCTCAGGAGGTTTTGTTTTTCCTGCTGTGAAAAGGAGCTAGAGAAATATTTTTAACAGTGATAGAGCTGGGGGTGGGGAATTAGAGGAAGCTTAACACATTTCTTACTTGCCTCCTGCCCCATTAATCTTTTAAATTTCATGAGAAAAACCCCTTAAAGTAAAGGTAAAAGCTCCCTTCGCATATATGTGCTAGTTGTTCTCGACTCTAGAGGGTGGTGCTCATCTCAGTTCCAAAGCCGAACAGCCAGCGCTGTCCAAAGATACCTCTGTGGTCATGTGGCTGGCATGACTAAATGCCAAAGGCACATGGAACACTGTTACCTTCCCACCAAAGGTAGTCCCTGTTTTTCTACTTGCATTTTTTACGTGCTTTCAAACTGCTAGCTTGGCAGAAGCTGGGACAAGTAACGGGAGCTCACCCCATTACGCAGCACTAGGAATTCAAACCACTGAATTGCCGACCTTTCGATCGACAAGCTCAGTGTCTTAGCCACTGAGCTACCGCACCCCTAAAAACCCCTTAAAGGAACTTTAAAGACAAAATTGACAGTGCACCTTCTCTATCTGCTATTTTTTGTCTAAAAGTCATTCTTCTGACTCCTTCCTTCCTTCCTTCTCTTCCCTCCCCCTCTCTCTCCTTATACTCAAATTCCATAGGTCAATTATACATCATATGAAGTATTTTTATTTCATTCTCCATAAGTTCCTTTAGATGATAACTAGTTCTGATGTTCTGAAACAAGGATAAATATTTCTTCATTAATCCATTTACTCTATGCTACTCATGATTCTATAATCCCTAATCATGTCTAACTCTCAGCCGTCTTTTCTAAGCTAAAAGATTCCAAATATTCTGGCCTTTTTCATAAAGAGTTTGAGCCAGCCAATTGCTTTGCCTTTTTATACACATTTTCCAGTTCCATTACATTTTCTTCAAATATGACAACCAGAATTGTATGCAGTATTAAAAGTTTGGATAGAGCTAAAAAATTTGGATCAGAACATTCCAGATGTTGGCAATTTCTCTCCTTCTCCTCCTCTCCAGCCACTCAACTCATATTGGGGATTCTCGATGGCTAATATTGAATTAAAAACAAATACAAAAATGTGTTTCACCCGGATGGAAAAAAATTTTACATCAGAGGACCATCACAATCATTCTCTTAACTTGATGGAATGGGCTAACATTTTGGCCCAATGCTTGGAGAAAGAGCTAGGTTTTCAAAGCCTTGTGAAATGTTAGCAGTGTCAAGATCATTTGGGGGCGGGGGGGGGAGCAGGAGGAATGCTGTTCCATTGGGGAACCACTGCAGTAGAGAAGGCCCCTTCTCTAGGTCCCTTAAAACAGCACTGTTTCATAGAGGAGATCAGAAACATGCCCACTCTGTTGGATCAATCCATTTCCTAGTATTTCTTAGCATGGAATTTGCAGAGCATGGAATTTGTCAGCTGCTACAGTCTGCACTTTTCTGCCCTGCATTGGATATCCCTTAAGAATTAAGAAATTTCTGTCTGAAGTTCAACCCTGTGCTCTACTTTGGCTATAGTGATGTTCTGTCTGGACAAAGAATAGAATCAAGATCACATGAAGTGTTAATACCACTTTATAATGCCTTGGTAAGGCCACACTTGGAATACTGCATCCAATTTTGGTCACCATGATATAAAAAAGATGTTGAGACTCTAGAAAAAGTGCAGAAAGAGCAACAAAGGATTAGGGGACTGGAGGCTAAAACATATAAAGGATGGTTGCTGGAACTGGATATGTCTCATCTTATGAAAAGAAGGACTAAGGGTGACATGATAGCAGCGTTCCGGTATCTCAGGTGTTGCCACAAAGAAGATGGAGTCAAACTATTCCCCAAAGTACCTGAGGGTAGAACAAGAAGCAATGGGTGGAAACTAATCAAGGAGAGCAACTTAGAACTAAGGAGAAATTTCTTGACAGAACAATTAATCAGTGGAACAACTTGCCTTCAGAAGTTGTGAGTGCTCCTACACTGGAAGTTTTTAAGAAGAGATTAGATAACCATTTGTCTGAAGTGGTGTAGGGTTTCCTGCCTAAGCAGGGGGTTGGACTAGAAGACCTTCAAGGTCCCTTCCAACTCTGTTATTCTATCCCTCTGTTTATGCAGACTAAAACTGTGTTGGCTCTTTTGGCAGCTTCAGCACGCTGCTGGCTCATATTTAAGTGATTGTCCATTAGGACTCCAAGATCCCTTTCACAGTTACTACTAAAGCAAGGTACCACAAATACGGTACCTGTGCATTTTGTTTTTCTTGCCTAAATGTAGAACCTTACTTTTTTCACCATTGAATTTTCATTTTGTTAGATAGCACTCAATGTTCAAGTCTGTCAAGATCCTTCTGTATCTTAAGCCTAATTTCCAGAGTGTTGGCTATTCCTGCTAGCTTGGTGTCGGCTTGCAAATTTGATGAGTTCCCCATCAATCCCCTCGTCCAAATCATTGATGAATATGTTGAAGAGTACTGGGCCTAAAACAGAGCCCTGGGGTACCCCACTGCATACCTCCCTCCGTGTAGATGCAGTTCCATTGGGGACTACATGTTGAGTGCAGTTGGTCAGCCAGTTACGAATCCATCTGTTAGTGATGCTGTCTAACCCACATTTTTCTATTTTATCAAGTAGTAGGTTACTTTGTCAAATGCCTTAGTGAAGTCCAAGTAAATTATATCGACAGCATTCCTCTGGTCCACTAGTTTTATCACTTTGTCAAAGAATGCAATAAGATTAGTCTGCCGTGATCTGTTTTTGACAAACCCATGTTGGCTGATTCGTTGCTTATCTTTTCCAGAATCTTCCCTGGTATTGAGATCAGGCTGATGGGTTTCCTAGATCTATTTTTTCCCCCTTTTCTGAATATGGGAACTACATCAGCTCTTTTCCAGTCCTTCGGCAGTTCCCCGGTGCTCCAGGATCTTTGAAAGATATAGTTCAGTGGTTCTGAGATCACATCTGCCAGTTCCTTCAGAACCTTGGGATGTAATCCATCTGGTCCTGGTGACTTGAACTCATCTAGGGTAGACAGGTACCAGTGTCCCCGGTTCGGACTGGTTCTATAGAACCGGTAGTAAAACTGGTGGGAGGCTCCGCCCACTGACCCCGACGTCATCAGAAGCGATCTGTGCAAGCACAGAAGCAAGGCGCATGCACTCGCTTCGCTCATGCATGCGCGCGATCCCGTTGCGAACCAGTACTAAAGGTAAGTAGAACCTACCCGTCACTTACCATTTCTTCCCCATTTTAGCGATGGCTACAATGTGATGGCTGCCACCTTTGAAAAATACTTGTAGCCTGTAATTCAGTAGATATGTGAAAGCAGGGGGCTTTTTTTCCTCTCCACTGTGCATCTTTTCAAAAATTGCCAAGCTGTCCATTCCTCCAGTTCAGATATTGTCCAGGAACTCTTCACAATATTTTTTTTTAACTACTCTTGATTCATTTGGCATTGTCCACAAACTTGGCTAGCTCACTGCTTGCTCTCAAAGCAAGGTAATTTTAAAACAAGCTAAAAATCCCTAACTCAGGTTCCTGAGGGACTCCACTTCTTCCTTCCTTCCATTGAGAAAATTGCTCAATTATTCTTACTCTTTGCTTTTTGTTTAACCAATCAGCTATTTATAAAAGGCTGACAATTTTGTTCCCTGATTGCTCAGTTTGCTTAAGAGCTTTGCACAAGACACCTTATCAACAGATTTTTGAAAAAAACGAGTACGGTATATAATGTCACTTCCATCCCTATGCTTTTGACACTCTAGCCTACAGACCCAGGGAAGCTTGAATAAAAATAATAAATCTCAGAAAAAATATGCATCTGGAAAACAGCAGCACACTAGACACCTCAAAATCCCGAAGAAATTGGGGTTGTCTTGACAACCAAAAGCTGACGTTATTTGCATTTTGCTGTTTTTAAAAACAGCATAGAAAGCAAAAATGTGTTTAATGGTTAATTTTGCATTGGATGTTTTTCTTCTCTTGGTTTGCAATAATTTTGTTCAGACAAATACAATGTAATTCAGTTTGCTTTTTATTTAGCTGAACACATCTGTAGTTAGTAACAGGCACTGATATTAAATCAAATGAAGGCAAATGTGTGATTATATTGCAGTTATTTCTATTGATTGTAACTCTCTCATAATATTGCAATTATTAAAAAAAGTTTAACTGTCAAAAAAAATTCTCCATGGAAATAAACTCTGATCAACATCCAGAGACACATTAAATGACTGCATGAGATACTCCATCTGGAATTGCTTACTAACACAGATATAGTCTCTTTAAAAAACTTTTTGAAACAAAATCGCAGTGTTAAATATATTGGGGGGAAACCCACAAATTTCTAGTGCAATTTATGCAAAAGTTAAATATATCAATATTAAAAGGGGAATTATATACTATATATGTATGTATGTATATATATATATATTATTGTCAGGCATTTATATATTGCTGAATTACACTTCTGATTAAGAGGAATGAAGAATTCAAATAGAATGAATACATGCTGTAGGAATAAACTTTCACTTCTGAATAGTTTGGTCAATGCCTCTCATATGCAGAAATTTTCCAGCTTCTACATGGCTGTGAAATCTCCTATGTATTGCAGGGTGCCCAATGTGGTGGATGCAACGTCCCCACCCTGTTCAGTGGGAAATTTTCACATACAAAACCGTCCTGAAATGAAACATAACTGTCCACAGACAGAGCTAATATTTGTTTTACACAGAAGAAATCCATTCAGAATCACATTCATTGCCTTTTATCACTCAAGTCAATATTTTTAAAAATCTCAAACAAAAATTCCAACATGGCATCAAATTGTCTGACATCATCAGCTAAAAATGGAGTAATTTGTTCCACTTTTAGAACTGTTCTCATATGTTTAATCCAAGCACATTACATGGAACATTCAAACCACACAGAAATGATCAGGTGATGTTAATAATTCTTCGTGCAGCTGATGAATGTTAAAAATAAAACAGAGACAATTAAAATTATAGTCTGATGGGCACTGTCGACTTTCAGTAGGATTATTTCATATTGTTGGACAATTCCTAGGTGATCTATATATATTCCACATTTGGGCACTGATCTGTGTGGCTATGCACACTTAAACACCTGTAGCAAACAAGGAAGTTAAGATTCATATTGCTGATGGGAACTGTGATTTGTGTGTGTGTGTAATATACGCTTACAAATAATCCATGGATACACTTTTCAAAATAGTCTTCTCTGTAACATTGTGCAGACCCAGAATAAAAATATATCTTCTCTGGATAATATATTGGGCTACTTAAATACGTATCTTACTATCCTAGCCCCTCTCTTATTTTATTATATATTCTTTGAAATTTCACTTGATCATCTTGCAATATGCCAAGCCATCTCTCATCCTACACTCCTAAATACAGTAGTCTGGTGCATAGATCTATATGATCATCTATTTCTATGAACTACTCAGATTACAATATATATATCCTTATATCTCCCTTTGGCCATTTAAAACATAATTGTTTTTATTAAGCAAACAATATTTTTCTTTATTCTTTTAAATGTATTCTCTTAAAATAAATCTAACATAAAACATATATATATCTATATACATTAACGATCAACTTAAGGCTGCATGGAACAGAAGCAAGCAAGTTATCCTAAGCACCTATACAGACATTCCATTGTAAGTCTGCTTGATCTGCTTACCTTACCCCATCCATCACCTATGTTGCCTTCCATAATAGTTGTGAAGCAACATGGCACCTCACAGGAACAGTCCAGTCTTTCAAGAGATGGCATGTCTGCATCAGGAAGCAAATTTGGGCTTTCCTGAAAGGGAAGCAACTTGCCAAGGTTGTGGAGAACTACATGAGGGGATTCTTTTGTGTCAGAATATCTTTGCTGACTTAGGATATGGTGCAACCTGACCTGGGCCATAATGTACATGTTTGGAAGGAGGAATGCTCCTTGCTACTTTGCTCACGCGGCATGCCGGTTTTGGCACATGAGCAAAATAGTACATGCAACTTTCACAACTAGAAAAGAATAGAATCCCCTCCTTATATTGAACATTATGTTGGAACTAGATAAGGAAGTAAGAGGTCCTATTTGCCTTTGTGTGTTCCTCAACATAGTTTGCCCTATGTCAGTCAGGGAGAACATAGAAGATATTCTCCCATCAACCCCGATCACTGACTATTCTGGCTGGGTCTAATGAGAGTTGTAGACCATCAATTTCTGCAGTGCACAGACACACCCTAACCATACCATGTTATTTTCAATTTAGACACTAAGACAAGATATGCATCTTACTGATCTCATAGTTTTATGTCTAGACATGTATCTTATCGCTCCACCAACTGAGGGGGAAAAATGCTGTTCCATAATGGGAAGGTACACATGAAAAAAAAATCTACAATAGATCTTAACATATATTACCTTTGATTACTACTATTACTTCATTACTACACTACGACTGTAATCCTACATGTAGTCATCTGAAAGTAAATCCAAACAGACTTGACTTCAGAACATAAACTATAAGACTGCACTATACAGATAGTCCTTGACCTCCGACCATTATTGAACCCAAAATTTCTGTTGCTAAACGAGAGAGTTGTTAAAGGAATTTTGCTCTACTGTACACCTTTCTTGCCACAGTTGTTAAGTGATTCACTGCAGTTGTTAACTTAGTAACACAGTTAGGTGAATCTGGCTTCCCCATTGACTTTGCTTGTCAGAAGGTTGCAAAAAGTGATCACATGACCACAGGACACTGCAGCCATCATTAATAAGGATCAGTTGCCAAGCATTTGAATTTTGATCACATGATTATGGGGATTGTAAGTGTGAAACATGGTCATAAGTCACTTTTTTCAACACTGTTGTAAACTTTGAATGGTCACTAAAAATGAACTGTTGTAACTCGAGGACTATCTGTAATTTCACAAGAACTTGATTTTCTTTTATTTGAAAGGACAAAACAAAACTAAAGCTCATTTTGCAAGAAGCTGAGGTGGATAAAGGAATATTCTCAACATCAATAAAATAAAATAGGATGATGCAGACACTATTAGACAGAAAACTCAACTGCCTAATTGTTCTGTATCAACAGTTATTAATTAAGTAAGGGACCGAACAACGATAAGGAAGCAAAAATCCCATTTTCCTTTTTGTTGAGGTACAGCCTCCTCACAGTAATTTGTATATGCTAAAAATATCTTTTCCAGTGCATTTGCACATAATGTGTATAAGTGTACTGTCAAAAGCTATACTTTTCAGTAATTCACTCCTGCATTTTCAGTATCAGCTCTTGTCACATGAAGTTCACACTTACTTTGTGCTGGGATAGTCACAGCACATCAAGAATGGAAATTACAAACTTTGAGGATTCCATAGGTTAGGAAAAGGCGATGAATTGCATAGATGGGAAAGAGTTTAGCTTATAATTGGATTGTAACTTTAAAAGCAGTTAGGAGAAGAAAGTTAACAGGCAAAGAGGATACTGCAATGGATTTTACAGTTCCCTCCAAAAGAAACAGTTTCTCCAAGACAATGAGCCAAGCAGAATGCAGGAAAATGTCTTTTCAATGCAAGCTCACAGTCTAGATTGAAAAAAAAACATGGGATATATATTTGAAAAAATAAGATCATTCTTGCACCATTTAATAGTCATGCCTTCTCCACTGAGAGCCAATTGTAGATGGGGATGATGGTCATGGATCTATGCAAATCTCCAATAACTCTTTAACTATGAAATTATCCATGGCATAGATAAAGTGGACAAGGAAAAACTCTTTTCCTCTTCCCAAAATACTAGAGCCAAATTGAATACATTGGAAGAATCAGGACTGACCAAAGGACATTTTTTTTTAACACAACCTGTAATTACACTTTGAAATTCAGTACCATGAGATGTGGTACTGGCTACCAGCTTGGCTGGCTTAAAAAAAAAAAAGGTTGGAACAATTCACGGAAGTCTTGGGGATCAAGGAATTGATGGCACTGTGACCTCCCTGAATCTGTTGGGAGACAAATGAGCTTCCTTATGTAGTAAGTTGGCCAGAGAACATTCTGCTGGACTAGATGGGGCAAAGGGGTCTGATCTAGCAGGGCACTGCTTATATTCTTAACTATAATTTAAAAGAGACTGAGTAGGTAATGCCTTTTATCAAATGGCCTAATTGTCTTGAACACTTCTTTTAAACACATTCTAGGTAAAGTGAAGAAACATTAGAAAGTAGGAAGAGGGTTGAAGCGGCAATGGAAAGAGGTTAAAGCTGCTCATGAAATGCCAAGAAATCTGCTTTCACGTTATTTGGAGAACAGCCCTACTTTTGACTGTGGGAGTCAATGCTAATTGAGTGAACAAAACAGTTTTGTAAGGAAATCTGTGCTTTAAAACCAACAATTCCACTGTGGTGCACTATGAGCCGCACAATTATAGTATACCAGACATATTCTGGTGACTGATATAATTAAAAATATAAATTGTAGAAAGGACACAGGCAATTTACGATGTTTGGTTTACGTGGAGGACAGCTGCTTGATTGGATTCTTCAGAATATTCCAATTCTTCACTGGCTGGCTTGCTTCTTTCCTCATAAAGTTCTTGTCTGATTTCTAACGAAGCTCTATAGTCATCATCTTCTTCAACAATTGCAAGCTCAATGTTGTTGTTGATCACCACCTCTCCTTCACTTCCCGACTCTTTTTCCAAGGAATCAGCAAAGGCTTTTCCTTCTTCTGCTGGAGAAGCAGAAAAGGCCAGATCTGAAGTGAGGGTGGTCTCTTCACTGGCTGCATGCTCACTGCCAGTCGCTTCCACTTGCTTATCTTCTACTTCTATAGATGTGTCTCCATCACGGACTTTCTTCACGTTGAATGTCAGGGGAGAGACCTTGAAAGATGAGCTTTTTGATGAAGACTTCTGATGGTTAGGGGTAAAAGACTTCTTGATCTTCTCTCTCCGTTCAGGAGAGACAATCTTGGTGCCAATCTTGTTCATCTTCTTTTCAATGTTTTGGCGGGAAAATGCTTTCTTTAGGCTGTCGACCTTTTTAAGGCTCGATCTCTTGATTTTCTCAGCTCTGGACTCCTCTATTTTCTCATCCATGCTATCTTCTGCAAGGTCATCGTGGGGCACCTCATCCTCTGAGGATAACTCCACAGTGTGCAAGGTTTCTTCCAAGGTTTTGTTCTCATCGACAGGCTCTTCCTTCCCATCAGTAATACTGGGAACAGGCTCTTTCACAAATACGCTGGCAGGGATTTCATTTTCTTCCTGTAAAGAGTTGATATGTGTTTATTCAAGCTTCACAAGACACAGACTTGATAAACAAGGCACAGCCCTGAATAACATCAATATTTTTTTCTTTGGGATAATGAGGTAAAGGAAGTTGTTTTTGTGCCACAGTATATTCAACCAGTAACAATCACTTACTTCCTATGGAATTGTTCTTTTATACTGCGCAAAAGTAATGAGTTTATGAGCTGTCATCTACTATTAGAATAAAATACATTTTAGTCAACATTGCTATTAGAGAATAGTGCAGCTGTAATCGTGCCAATATCTTAACATCATTAAAAACAGGATGCAGGATCACTTCCAATTTCCCTATCATCCCTTCTCTTCTGGAACAGAAATCATCTCCTGTTAGGTTGAACTTCAATCAACAATATGTCAATATAAATGTTAAACAGTTACCCAAAATTCCTTGCTTAGCTCAGGATATGAAATGAACAGATGTGGTTGGTGGACATGACTTAAACACTTGGGAACATTGTTTCCCCTGGCTATAATTTATTCTCTCAGTTCTGGATCCAATTTACTCTTCTGATATGGATTCAGGATTACTTGTCTATCATGGCTTTATTCCCCAAAGAAATAATTCAGAATGGTACAAATTCTGTACCAATGGTAAACCAATTTACAAATGGTAAATTGCTCTTGATTTTTGCTTCTGCAACAGATGTAACACTGACTTGCCAAATTGAGTGTCAGAACTTTGAACTTGCTAAAATAAGTGCATTTTTTGACCTGAGAAGTATTACTTTTTTTGACCTGAGAAGTATTTACTTTGAGATATGTGGGCTTGTGGCGAATGAATTTCCTTATGTACTTTTTCAGATTAACTGGTTTTCCCTTCCCATGCCTGCATTGTTCAAAATAGGTTGCAAAAAGAACTTTGACCTTGAAACTAATTATTAAGAATTTATGCATCTGATTTTTACAAAGACAAAACATTGACCCATCAGAACATCAATATTATGCATGGAAATTTCTCCAATTCTGGCTCTTTAGTTATTTTGGACTACAATCTTCTATCTAGCATGGGCTGCATCAACATGTGGTATTGATGGGTGACAGACATCAAGGACTGAACTTGCCCTCCCAGAATAGTACGGTCTATACACATCTGGAAGATACCATCTTCAATATATCCATCCATCATCCACATATCCCTGTTGAATATAACAACCAAAAATAATACTGAATACCAATATCATTTTTGAATATGTGTAGATCTCTAGGAGAGCGGTCCCAACCTTTTTTGTACTAGGGACCAGTTTTGGGGAAAACAATTTTTTCTCAGACTGGCAGTGGCTGCATGGGGGTTGGGGGGGAGGGGGAGGGAATGGTTTTTTATGCTACCTAGATCCCGTGCAGGCACAGATAAAGCTTCACTCACTTGCATGGTCCAGTTCCTAACAGGCTGCAGACAGGTACCAGTGTGTGGCCCAGGGGTTGGGAGAAATCATAGGGGTAGGCCAATGCTATTTCTCTCTTCCCATCCATTTGCCATATTATTATTGATGGTGCTTTTTTGTATTTTGCAATTCTATATGTGACTAATCAATGGCTATAAACAAGTTTTCCTTTACTTATTATTAGAACTTAAAGAGTCTATCCCCAATAATTTAAAGGGGAAAGAAGATAAACTCCATATGAATTTGAACTTGAAACATTTGCATTCTCTTCTAATTTTTGCCACACTCGACACAATAAAACTGGGCACATTAATTTATTCTTTGTTTCTTGCTTTTTTTCTTTATAGTTTCAAGATGGAAAAAAAGCCGAGTAACACTCTGTTGCTATCAGCTCCTTGAAGATTATAAATTAGCCAACCACTATTGAAAAATGTTGCGGCAGAAAACAATGGAATCAATTTAGGCTTAACAACAATGGAACCTTGACCTTAGGACAAGTACTACTTAGAATGCTCCTGTACATATATTGGGAGGCTCATGGATACTTGCGTCAAGATGTGAATATGGGTCAGGCATGTGGAACAATCCAGAACAGGAAAAAAATTACAAATATAAAATTTAAGTGGAATCACTGAATAATGATGGAGGATGGTTAAATCGCAAGCTTTCATTAATCAGCATCCTCAAATTTCCTCAATATTTTTATAGTGTTCTTATACATAAAGAGTTGAGGGATCTTTTTCAAACTAGCATCTTGAGTGGAGATTAGCATTCATCCCAAGGGCTCAATATTTCTATAAGAATATCCTTGGCTTTGGGAATGAATGTTTATGGGGGAAAAGACCCATCTAATAAAGTTGTCCACAGGACAGTTTAACATCATCTATTTTGCTTTAAATTGAATATTATAGAAGCAAGGCCCTACCAAGCAACAAAATAATTATTAAACTATGACACTGATTTGGAGAAAATCCTGCTACTTTTAAGGAGAAATGAAGCTATAAATGGAAAGAGATGACAAATATGAAGTGGAAATGTACTTTCCCCAAGGCCCCTGAAGGCAGGACAAGAAGCAATAGATGGAAACCAATCGAAGAGAGAATAACCTAGAACCGTGATGGCGAACCTATGGCACAGGTGCCACAGGTGGCACGTGGAGCCATGTTGGTGGGCACGTGAGCTCAGCTCTGGCATGCATGCGTGTGCCGGCCAGTTGATTTTCAGGCCTTCTTGGCCCACCAGAAGTCAGGAAACATGCTGTTTCCAGTTTCCGGAGGACCTCTGGGGGGGTGGGGAAGGCCATTTTTGCCTTCCCCAGGCTCCTAGAAAGGCCCTGGAGCCTGGGGAGAGCGAAAAATGGGCCAGCGGGCCCATTGTGCCATCACGTGCCAAAAGCAGAGGGAACATGGGGGAGGGGCAGGACACATAGAATTATGTATGTGGGCATACATGCGCGTGACCCTTCTCCCCCCACTCCCCACGCTTTTGGCACACAATGGCAAAAAGGTTAGTCATCACTGACCTAGAACTAAGGAGAAATTTCCTGAAAGAACAATCAATCAGTAGAACGACTTGCTCCAGAAGATGTGGGTGCTCCATCACTGGAGATTTTTAATAAGAAGAGACTGGACAACCATTTGTCTGAAATGGTATAGGATTTCCTGCTTGAGTAGGAGGTTGGATTAGAAGACCTCAAAGGTCCCTTCCAAATCTGTTATTCAGCAAAAGATAGCAGAAATAGTAGTAATGCTTTACTAGTGTGGCATTAAAAGCAACTAGAGGTAGTCTTCAATTTATGACCACAATTAAGCCCAAAATTTATGTTGCTAAGTGAGAAATTTGTTAAAGTGAGTTTTGCCCCATTTTACTATTTTTCTTGCCCCATTTGTTAAGTGAATGACTGCAGCTATTAAATTAGTAACATGGTTGTTAAGTGAATCTGGTTTCCTTATTGACTTTTGCTTATCAGAAGGTCCCAAAAGGACCTTGGTTCAGTGGTTGTGACCCTGGGTCCCTGTGACCCTGGAACACTGCAACCATCATAAATGTAAATCAGTTGTCAAGCAGATGACTGTAAATCACATGACCATAGGAATGCTGCAACGGTGGGAGTGAAAAATGGTCATAAGTCACTTTTTCAGTGCTGTTGTAACTTTGAACTAAGTGAACTGTTGTAAGTCAAGGACTACCTGTATAATTTTTGCAGTCCAAGGAATGAAATGCCAGGAATATGCTAAAAGGATTCTCCACCAAATAAATGGGCTACAAAAGAGTGAAGTTCTCGTCTTGCTCATCTGCCTCTAGGTACCTGTAAGCTAGTTCTGCATGGCACGTTACAGAAACCATCTATGAACTAATAGTAGGCTTGCACAGCTTTGGAGCCTAGAATTTTCCAGCAAGTTCAGGGCTATATTTGAAGTTGCTACCTGCATTATCTACTCATTCCTATACACTTCTGTCGCTCTCTTGGCTTCTGTTCATTTCCAGCCAGATAATGCTCACCAGATAAAACTCCCCCTTCATGTTGTTAGCGAAAGAACACGGAGAGAGAGTATCTTTTGACCTAGAACAAGATAGGTATGCCAAGCAAAATGTTGCAATTACTTTATTCTGTTCCCTGGGAGAAACTAATCGCAAAATACAGCAAGTTATAATGTTGCATTTGCCTGTTAGATAGTGCCGTTCCCTTGCCAAAAATGGTTTCGAGGAAGAAAGGTCACTGCCTCAGCTATCTCAGGGTGAGCATCTTGAATTTATTGCATCTTGTGCTTGGTTAAGCATTTGGGCCTTTTCAGATAAAGCCAGCGAAAATGCCAGGTCAGAATTTCAAATATATGTGATACACTATAAAAGTTTTGGAATTTCTTTCATGAAGCGCCGTTTTTTCCCCAAGTAAAGAAACAACACCTATTGTTCTGAGGAACTGCTTTTTCCCATAATCTGCTTGTTCCTTAAGCAACTTGCTGGGAAACGGTAATGTTTAGTTCTGCTTTTAGAAGCAAGGGTTAATAAAGAAACAGAGGACCGAAAACACAGCCATTCGGACAGCCCTGGCACTGTATTTGTCAATTTATATTCATGAATTCAGAGCTATATAAACACCTCTCCTGAGGACTCCTTGCTCTTCCCCCAGTCATAGTTTTAGTGGATTGTAAAGAATTTTGAGAAAATTATTCTAGGAAGCTCACTTAATTACTATAGTTAAACTTGTGCTCCTTGCTTGTCATCCCAGGTGAGTTGAGAGTATGTCTAGTATGCCCATGTGTGAAATACGCCTCTTGAAATCACTGAAGAACTAAGAAAAGTCTTCTAGAGAAGATGAATAACAATTCTGCTGAGCGTGATGGGGCTTTGGATCTAGGACATCTGAAAGGAACCACGCCTGGAAAATTTTCTTCATAGAAACTCCAGTTCTTTCTGAATGTGTTGAACTGTCTGACATATTTACAATTTTTATTGGGAATTTATTGTAAAGGTAGATCTTACCCTACAATCTCAGGAAAATGTGTGTGTGCTCAGGAAGAGGTGACAAGGGGACACAGCCCAGTAGTGGGTTTCTACCAGCTTGCCCCAGTTCCCGCGAACTGGTAGTGGTGGCAGCGGGAGGCTCCGCCCACCTGCTCAGACGTCATCACAGACTGTCTGTGCATGCGCAGAAGGTTTTGCACATGTGCAGAAGCACTGTGTGCGCACACATAATCACAATTGCAAAGGTAAGTGGAACCCACAATTGCTGGTAGCAAAGGTAAGTGGAACCCACCACTGACGCAGCCTATTATCTCTGTAATGCCTCGAAGTCACACACACATATGTATTTTCCTGGGACTTCATAGTATTTCTCTGGGGTGTCACAGCCAGGTACAACAATCATGTTGATCCTGGATCCAAATACTATGGATCCTGGATCCTTTCCCACTTGGGATCCAAATACTATGTCTCTTTGGTTTGCACCTACCATTTAATATTTGGAAGTTTATGGGTTCTGAGCATAGTTATTTCACTTGGCAGTCATTGGGAACAGCTGTTAAGGGAAATGCCTCCACAAAATTTTCAACCCTGCTTTAAAACATACTGTGGCCGTGAATTATGTTTGTTAACTGTGCAACTCAAAAATAAGTGCTAAAAGCATATTTTTAATTTTCCTGTCAGCTCTCCAGCCGTGAACACCTGATCTTCTTGTGAAACGGAACCCCGGGCACTCATTTGTTTTATGTTTAGAGAAGGGAAAACATGGGGTTTTCTCTTTCACTTTATTTCCTTACTTAAATTTTGGAACGGCAAAATGATTGCCTTTTTTTTTCCTGTTTGAGAAAACCTGTTTCACTTTGGGACAGATTTGGGGAAACAAGCAATTAGCAGGATTTTCTCTTGCTTTCACGTGCCTCGTCCAAGCATCTGTACAATTTGGCAACTCTTCCACGTTCTCGCATCTGCCCTGCAATTTGGGAAAGTAAGGAATAATATTGGTTCTTTTTTTAAACTTCTCCCTACAATGGCATCAGTATAAAAGAGAGAAAAGTAGGGAAGGGAAAAGAATCAAGGATCTTCCTGATTCCTTACAGATTCTGCCAGTTATTACACCCATCTTAGAAAGTGGACTCTGATTTATCTGCTTCCTACATTGTGTTTTGCCCTGAGAAAATTCAAAATGGCTGTCACTCTTAAAATGTCTCCCTTCTCTGCTTTTTGCTGAGGTCTGCCATTAAAATAAGCAAACAACTGAATAAATAAAGGTTTTTAAAAAAATGATTTAAGATAATGCAGTGGAATTTTCTGTGTGCTCTAGTTTTAAGATACTTTGATACTGTTATGATTATTTTTATGGTTATTGTATTATGGATATTTCACTTAAAGTTGCACAATTGTAGTGATTTAAAAATATAATTAATAAATAAATGGATAACTAAATAAAAAGAACATGGCGTACCTTTCCTTTAATATTGTTTAGCGGAAAGTCGGATTCAGCAAACCCTTACACAAGCAAGTAAAATTTAGTATCAAGGCATTCTCACTTACAAAATATTGGAATACCACAATATAGTTTGTACCTCTGAATCCCTGGAAAAGTAATGCATTTGTATGGGTGTAAAACCAACTATGGTTTCTTCCATAAACTGTTGTGATTGTCATCAGTATTAGGTTACCCATTTAAAACATGGCACAGCAAACATTGGATATGAATAGGCTAATAGTAGATGATAGGCTCGAGGTTCATTCATCTCCATGATATGAATCTTCTCCTGGCATTTCATGCAATTCCCACAGAACGTACTGCAGAGCAGGGGTGGGTTTCAAAACCCACCACTACCGGTTTGCTTGGGGGCGCACGCTTTCACGTGTGTATGACACTTCTGCACATGTGCAGAAGCATCCGGGCAGATGGGCGGAGCCTCCTGCCACTGCCGCTACTGGTTCACCTGATCCGGGGCGAACCGGTAGTAACCCACCACTGCTGCAAGGTAAAAAATGATCAAGGATAAGCATCCTCTAAAAACTCTTCCTATTTATATAAAATGGCCCTGGAGAGAGAGAGAGCACAATACTATGTCTGTTCTGCTCAAGCTGTAGGTATTTTACAAGAGAACATTTTGCCCCTAATTAAAAGGCATGTTCCTTGGGAGGAAATTCAGCAAACTAAAATCAAACTGATTTCAAATGAGGATTTAAAAATAAAAAATCCCAACAACCTTTAAATTAAAAAAAATAGAATATGAATTGCCTATTTATTCAGGCTGAAAACAACGGTTATTCCAATTAGTTGAGTTAAGTATTAGTGACTACTTAGGATACATTTACATAAATAATATATAAAGGCAGATGTGTGTGTAGGGGGTGATTCACAGCGAAGGCTTTTTTTAAATGTTCCAAATTATTAGCCGTAATTAAATCAGAAGGAAGCTACACATACTGAAAAGTGATGAAAATATATTTTCCATTTCCAGATTTAATACGGTACGCTTCCATTTTCTAATTCAGTAGTGGAAGTACATTTGAATTAGTGCTGATTTTAGAAGAGGGAAAAAAAGAGAGGTTTTAATGGTCCTAATGGTTCCTGCCCATAATGAATATTTGCTCAGAAAGCATTTATGAGTTCTTCTTTCTTGCTACCTCCCAGAGGAAAAAAGCCAATGTGTCAAAAAGTTCTGCAGTTGCAGTGCTGTAATAATATGTGTAAATTGGTGCACTGTGAGAAGATTTAATGGTCTTGTATGCTATGTTATCAATTTCTTTCATAGTCCATTATAATTTTCTGCATCTTTACCTTCCTAACTCATTTTGCCTTGATTTTTGAGCATGCAGGTGTTTTGTCAAATCTTGTTTCATTCTAATTCCAAGCACAAAATACAGTGAAACAATTGAATTTCTGTTTTTTTCTTCCCTTCTTGTGTGTTTCATTCCAAGAGCAAACATTGTTTGGAATAGTCCTGATTATGGTTAGATGCCCCTATCTCTAATTTACTTAGAAACTTCTGTTCCCCCATATCCTATTAAAAGTGTACTTTTTCAAACACCCAACAATACTTGTTCATTGTGGGTCGCCTCCTAAATTTGTTCATCGACTGAGTGATATATGATGAGCAGAATAATGTTTCTTCTGCATCCCAAATGGGAAAAAAATCATGCCACTTACATGATCCCCTCAAAGCAGGAAGGAATGATGCCAAAGCTTAAAAAGGCTTTGCAAACAGTCAATTCTCGGCTGCTTGCATTTCTAACAACTCCCGCAGCCACTGACGAAAGAAAAAGAGGATAAGCGGAAACAATCCAGAAAATGAAAACAAAAGAAAAGTGAAAAGCCTTTGAGGTTTTATCTATTTAAAACAGACATTATCTCCTAAAGGTGCCTCAACAGCACAAATGCCTTTTAGATGTACTGAGCTTCACACCCCAATAAGGGACTCAAGTATTTACTGTTTTGTATCCTATCCTATTGTGAGGGCATAGGGAGGGTTATGGGATTCAGTGAAATTCAATAAACCCCTACAATGGAATGTTGTGCCCTCATTTCATCATTCTGAAATCCTTATTCTCTCTTTCTAGTTTATACAATGGCCTGGGTGTCCAATTATACAAGAGGGCACTTTTCTGTTTGATGGCAATTCAATCAAGAACCATAAGAAGGCAAAGCAGAGGCTATCATGAAACACCTGGGCTGTAGATGGAACAGATCACCATGATGACATGAACTATACTGATGACTGAATGATTTTGAAGCATGAGTATGTGCACACACATATCTATCTGTGCAAACAAATTAAATGCAAAAAACTTTTTTTAGTGTGTTCTTAGGGTGATGGTGATTGAGATCTAGGTGTTTTAAGATAATTGACCAATGCATGAAGAACGTGTCTTTTTCATGTTTCACTGCATAACAAGAGTTTTTGCCTTCAGTGAGTTGATAACATTTCTGGCCATGTATAAAAATATGTAGAGAGAACTAATCCCACCGCCAGACATGGCGAGTCATCCTATTCAGTCAGTAGAGAGGGAAGGAAAGCAAGGGCAAGAGCAACTCTAGAAGGAAAAATGAAAAAGAGCCAGCTGTTCCCTAGCACAAAACCTGAGAACTGCAAAGTAGGCTGCCCACTGCACAATAGGAAAGTTGCCAAGCTTAAACTGAAGAAGAAACAAGAAGGAAGAGAGGGTCAACTGTAGGAAGTGGCTCTGGGAAGCTTCAGCCCAGGTTGAGCTAGCCCAGGGAAGGAGCCTAACAGCAGGTAAAGACAATGCCCCGCCATCATATCCATCCCCTCCCGCCCAGTGGTGAAATCCAAATTTTTTTACTACTGGTTCTATGGGCGTGGCTTGGTGGGCATGGTGTGGCTTGATGGGTGTGGCAAGGGAAGGATACTGCACAATCTCCATTCCCACACCACTCCAGGTGAAGGATATTGCAAAATCTCCATTCTCACCCCACTCTGGGGCCAGCCAGAGGTGGTATTTGCCGGTTCTCTGAACTACTCAAAATTTCTGCTACCAGTTCTCCAGAACCTGTCAGAGCCTGTCAGAACCTTCTAGATTTCACCCCTGCTCCCGTCTGCCACAAGGGTTTGACTATCTCCTCACCTCATTCTGAAGGCTTAGACTGAAGTACTGAGAGGAGTTCTCCTTTCACAGCTTATGTTTAATATCCCACTCAGAAGAGCTAAAAGGAAGTGATTGTGACAGTCTTCTGCATCCTATATTAAAAGAGCCATAATAGGTACTTTTTATGGGTAGCTACAGGGAATGCAACTCAGAATGAGTTACATTAATCCAAAAGAAAAAGGGGAGATCAGTCAGCAATTCTGACTGATCTCTGAAACTAAACAGGATTGGCTGTGTTCAAAATTTGGAGAGCTGACTACATGGGAATCACAGCACTACAGACACTGGTTAGGTCCAGAAAACCTCTGGGAAGAAAGCAATGACAAGCTATTTAGGTAACAATGCCAAAAACATGATATGGATGCAGTCAATAGGAGGAAGACTCACATATTTCCTCACCGTATCAAAATAAGCTTCAAGTATTTGTCAATGGGCTGATTTCACTAAGAGCCTTCACTGACACCCCACAGTAACATTTTGCACATGGACTCGGGAAAAGCAATTGCTGTTTCAAAAATATGTGGATCATTTTATCACTCATTCTGTGTCTCATGAAGGGATCTTTCTCCTTATAAATAAATGGGGAAAGATAACAGAAGTTTGCATATAGCCAGGAAAAGATAGATTACAATTCTCTTAACCTCCAGATGCACGCGTCAGAACAGTGAGAAATAACAAGCTTTAATTCACTCCTTTGTATATCTCATAATCTCAACATTTCACCGACCACCAGCAGTAAACTCTAACCACATGAACTAACTAGAGGAGTGGCTCCTTACAAGCACGAAATGTATGCATATTTATTTCCACATCCATTTGTTGCTAAACAAGGGCCTTGGAGGAACACACAGTCTCGCATTTAATGAGCTTTTGAAAAAAAATCAAGAGCTAAACTGAAACCGCACACTAAGCTGACACAGGTTCTTTGTCCTCGCCAGCCGAGTTTAGAACTGTTTAGAGAAGAGAAAAACTGTCAGTTATTTTTCAGATATTTCCAAAGGACTCCGAAATGAAACTGCAACCTACTAGATGTGCTTGCTTTCAGCGTTTCTTCTCCACCTCCCCTTAGGGTTTTTTTTCTTTATATCAGACAATTATCTAAATAACTTAATAGCCTTTTCAAACTAGATTTATGTGACGGAGTAACAGAGATCACTGCAAGAGTTTTGGTCTGGGGAAGACCTTTAGACAAAGGAAACAGGAAGGGGAAAGGGAAGGAGAAGGGCCTGGAACATTAGAGCAATGTTTATCATTTTTTCTGGGGTGTGGCAGGACTGTTCTTTGGACAGACTAAGGAGAAAACTGTAAACTCTGGGAACCAAATAGATCAGTCACTCACGTAATTTTGGCATGTATCATGAGATGTCCAAAAAAGGCTTATTTACCGTATGCTAACACACTCATGTGTATGCTCAAATGCCACAATAATTCTGATATGGGAAAGCTCTACTCATACAGGAGCAAAGCTAAAGTTTCAAAAAGGTGCTTAGCCACTTAGGCCTCTACTTGGCTATATGGGTTTGTCCTGATCCTAATCTCACAAAATGCCCTGAGGCAGTATCAAAGCAGTGATATCCCTTCATCCAGAAGAGGCTTAGAAGAAAGGGAGCAGCAGCAGGATCTTCTCTCTTACATCTCCATCCACCATAATGGAGCCATTTCACCTTCAGAAAGGTTTCAAACTATGAGTCATGGGATGCCCCAAAGTGACTGCAATAGCTGGGGTGTGAGTCTGTATTTCTTATCATATAAGGCTTATCCCAAATGCTGAACTTTCATACAGCCAAAGGCACTCTCTGAATTGGCCAAATGGTAAGAATTTTACTGAGTAACAAGAGTTGGAAGAGACCTTGGAGGTCATCTAGTCCAACCCTCTGCTCACGCAGGAGACCTGTTCTAGGGATTCGAACCGCCAACTTTTCTGATCGACAAGCTCAGTGTCTTAGCCACTGAGCCATCTAGTCAGGCAGTGAGCCACCTATTCTGCCCCTTTTATTCCAGATATATATTCAGACCTACAGTACATCCAATTTCTCATCAATACACAGGAAAATCAAAGAGGTTAGGCTAGGCTACAAATCGAGTGGTGAGATTCAACCGGTTCACACCGGTTCAAGCGAACCGGTTGTTAAATTACCCACCCGCCCCGCTATCAAAGTGGATCCTGGGCACTGTGCTGCAATGGAGAAATGGGCAATGGACTGGCCGGTGCGAGAGAAGGAGAAGGCCACTTTCTCTCTTTCTTCTCCCTGCTCCCCCTTCTTCCCTTGTGCCGGCTGCTCCATAGCCTGTTTCTCCATTGCAGCACAGTGCAGCACCATGGATCAACTTTGATATCGTGTGTGTGTGTGTGTGTGTAATGTAAACAACTGGTTCACCCAGGGTCAGTTTGGCCATTGCGGCAGGTTCGTTCCGCGTGTGCAGCGGAGCTGGAGGACAAGGATGGGCCACCCCTCCCACGACAGCCAACCTGACCCTGGGTGAACTGGTAGTTAAATTATTTGAATCCCACCAATGACTAAAACCTAAAGCAAAATCAAGTAACAGCAGATAATAGAATATCAGGGTTGGAAAGGACTTGGATGTCTTCTAGTCCAATCCCCTGCTGAAGCAAGAGATCGTATATCATTTCAGACAAGTAGCTGTCTACTTGTCAGAAATTTTGATTCAAATAATTTTCCTTATCTCTCTTATTAATCAATAAAATAGATCCCTATTTTCTGGATTTAAAACAAAACAAAGAAGCAGGAAAGTGTGAGCCTTCTGGCTGGTTCTTCTTAAACTTAAAAAGTTGATATAGAAGAGCTGAAAATGTATAGTTTGCCCTTAGGAAGAGCCCAGCAAAAAAATGAAAAATAAATGAAGAGATTATCCTCTTTCTTTGGGTTTAGATGAGAAAACAGGGTGAGAAGAACAATGAAAAGCAAGTCAGGGGCTCTTCCTTCCAGGGTGAATGGACAAGAGGATAGCATGTCAGCACACCAAACATTTTTCACAAGGCCCACTTGATATATTTAAAAAATTGTCATCTAAGGGAACATGAGTTGTTAAACGGGAAAACAAATGTAAGCTATGCACACATCATATCTGCATAAAGCCTTCCAAATTCCCTCCCCTTTTCAGAACTAAGCGGAATGTCTTGTAAACTTGATTCAAATTTAGATTCTGCATAATCCAGACTACTGCTAAAAAAGGGGATGGTATGCAAACCGCTGATCCTATTAAAAAAACCCCCACCAACTTGGCTTTTACAAGCAGATCTTTTAGCACAGCGGAGTTTCTCAAAAGACTTCTAAAAAATTGGAGTGCCTGGGCATAAGTCCATTCATTTACTTTACAGCAGAAATGGGAAAACTTTTTTTCCCTGAGCTGTTGGTTAGGCTGCTCTTTTTCTCTTTCTTTTTCCCCTCTGCTTCTCCAACACCAGATCCATGTTTCCAGGGATAGATCAAAGTTATCAAAGTTCTGAATTTAATGCCTATGTACTGTAGGACTTTTCTAATTAGGTTGAAAGACACAGGACTCTGCAGGCCATACGTATTGGGGCTGCAAAAATCCAAACAGTCATTAGATGGCAGCAAAGAGTAAAGGTTTTCATCTACCTCTGGTCCTACTCTAGGGCTGCAGATCATCAACTTTATTCTACAAAGCATCTCTGTAAACTGAGGTCCAGTAGTCTACAGTGGGTCAGCCTCAGCCTGCTAGATCCTACCAGCTTCGGTTGCCAATTATCAAGATATTGCCATGGCAACAGTTCTGTCTGCTGCTTCCTTTCTCTAAGAGTCTCAGGTGTTTCCATGAGCACTAGTATTTACACAAAAGACTACATACAGGAAGGAATCTTATTTTTATCGTGATTTTCTAAATTTATTTTAAAGCTGTAACTCAACTGTAAGATGACACGGTGTGGATCAGTATTAATAAATCATAATTACCTATTAAATTAACTAATAACAGAGTGTTGAGATAGTTAGCTAAATTATGAACTAAACCTAGTCAGTTATTAACTAACATGAATGTTTATGCCTCTGCTTTTATTATGTTTATATTGTTTTTAATATGGGATTGGTTGCTAAGACTTGATGGGATGTAATCAATCAAGCTGGCCAGAGCCATATTTACGAGCCAGGCCACCATATAAATTGATCTAATGAACAAATTAAAAAATATAAAATAGTTAATCATGGTTTATAAATAATCTAAAATATGATGAACTATTTTATAATAATAAAATTAATTAAAAGACTTCATTTTTAAATTTCCATCCTCTTTTCAAACTGCTTTTAAAGTGGCTATACCTGAAATACTTTCAGGAACCAAGGTGGCCCTATAGCTACAGCCAAAAAGTGCAGTTAAGCTGCACACCTATTGGAGATCAAAAGCAGTGTGCCTCTCATTTGAAATGCATGTTTGGGAAACAGATTGCAAATGTTTTAAAGTGAAAGCAGATGGACAGTGTTTTACATTAAAGTTGCTTGCCTGCCACCCACCCATCCACTTGCACAATATGCCAAGATATTAAGGCCACACAACAATTTGTATTTGAAGGAGTAAAGGTGCTGTGGGCCATACCTGAATGCACCTGTAGCACCTTCCTCGGTGCCTTTAAGTTCCTTAAGGATTGTGTTGCAGTGGAAGGTAGCTATGTGATGGCAGGAAAAGAGCCTTTTCACAATCTCTCAACCTCTCCCATCTTCTAGAGTTACGAATACATGCTTCTGGAAAGCCTTTAAGAGAAAAAGGCACAATCTTTTAAAAACTAAAGCAAGATATTCCCTGTGTCTACTCCAGAATTAAATGAACTTAAAACAGCTCAAAGGAATCTCCCAGCATACTCTCTCTTTTCTGCCCACTGGGGCAGATAAAACAAAATACTGTTTATCTGATGAAGTTATACTCTGCATGTTCAATAAAGCAACTTGGCATAGGTATTTCCTCTAAAAGCTATGCATCCTAGAAGAAAATGTCATATGAGGAAACAAATACAGATTCTGACATAGCTCTGAGCTAGAAAATGTGTATCCATGTGATTACATTCTAACGCAAACTATGTTGAGTGGCTGTTGTGTGTGAGCAGTGATGTAGAAACTGAACAACATCCTTTGGGTAGAGGAAGAAGTGTTTTCAGCACGAACATGTCTTTCAATGTTGATGCTGTTGGTACAATTGGACTGATCAGGAGTTGCATGTGGAGTTTTATTTTTATGGAAGCATGGTAAAATTCTGATATAGGATGGAGGTGAAAAGTGATTGTTTATACATTTCCTTGCTGACTAGTCACCAGCTACATGGTAAGAATGTTGTTTTTCAGAAAAAAAAAATGAATCCAGTCAACTATCTGGAATGAGCTCCCCCCAGAGATACGGAGGATCCCGGATCTGCCCACCTTCCGCCACGCTCTTAAGACTTTTCTATTTCGCCAGGCGGGCCTGGCCTAACCACTCCCCGTTTTTAATGTCAAATTTAAAAAATTTTTAAATTATATTGGGGTGTTTTAATTCTGTCCGGGCCAAATTCATTTAATCTGTTTTTAGTTGATTTTAAATTTTGTACGTATGTATTTTTATTGTTGGCTGTACACCGCCCTGAGTCCTTTGGGAGTAGGGCGGTATATAAATCCAATAAAACTAAACTAAACTAAACTAAACTTATTAAGTAATTGTGGACAATGAAGTTATTCTTCCCATTTCCTGATATGTGGCCAAGAAATCACACAAAAGGGCAACCAAATCAAGTAGGGGGCTGGAGCAATTCTCTTAGGTGGTCCTTCGTTAATGCCCACTAGTTCAGTGGCTGTCAGAACTTGCAATGGTGCTGATGTTATTTATGACCATTCCTTGACATTCTGGTTGTTGTTGTGCCCTGCGGTCATGTAATCGCTATTTGAGATCTTCCCTTCCAGCTTCCCACAAGCAAAGTCAATGGGGAAGCCAGCAGAAAGTCGGAATTTGTGGTCATATGAGGTGCTGGCTTAAAAAACTGCTGTGATTTGCCTAATGACGGTAATTTGGAACTGCTGGAATTACTGTCGTTAAGCAGCATGATCAGTATCATTGTACTTTACAGAATCTCTAGTCCCAATTATCATTGTTCAGCAAAGACTACCTATATGAAAACACATTGCAATGAACAGGTTGTTTACCTTTTGGGGAGGTGGGAAGAATAAGGAAGATCAGACAGATCTGCATAAAATTACACCTGGCATGGAAAAAGTATACATGGACACCTTTCTTCCTCTTTGGGGGCTTTAGTACTGGTATGAACTCTTCAATTTCAAGGACAGTCAGCTTTCTCAATTCTGATTGCTGGCAAATATGAGCAGGACGGTATTTGTGCATTAAGGACTTGCTTCTGGGATTCCTATGTATATCTAATAGACTTTTTGTCAGAACAGAACATTGGATCTTATTATCTTTCAGTTCGGTGGTTCTCAAAGTGTGATTTGGGGTTCTTGGGGGTCCTTGAGACCTTTTTTGGGGGGGGGGGTCTGTAAAATTAAGTATTTTAAAATGTATCACTTTTAATTTCTAACATAGCGAATATCAATATGTATAACCCACACCAGTCACAGCTCTCTGAAGTCCTCAATATTTTTAAGAATGTAAAGATGTCCTGAGACAAAATGTTTGAAAACCACTGCTTTAGTTTGATCTGGAATGTTTCTTACCATCTTACAAACTAATGGGTATTGTAAAGACCATGGAGAAAATAAATAATTATACCAATTTTAAAACACTATATAAATATAACAACAGACATTACATGTGACTTCAAAATTACTATTGGAGATTAGCAATGTAGTAAAATCTTTTTAAAACCAAGTTTGTAGACTTTCAGTGACCACATATATTTTCTCCATGTATGATCATCCTGCTTCACTTTTTTTCCCTTCAAATCAGCTAGAGTTGGATAGGCTAACTAATGTATACAGTGATAAAAATGTACACAGAAATGTTAGCACATTCCATTAGGTTGCAGCAGATAAACCTGGAAAAATAAAATAATTTTATGTAATCTCTGGTAGACAAACACATTCAAGTCTTGTCCCCATAACTCAGTTAGTTCTATCTAGCTAGTTATTAAAATGATTGTGATTTAACTTTATACACTCATTCCTATGTTTGCTTTTTTCTCCCTTCTTCTCTTTGGCTTTTTAGAGTGGGCTAAAAATACTTTGAATGAACAAATAAAGCACAGATACTAACATAAGAAATGGGAACTCAAGACATTGTTTATTGATTCTGTAAGATAGCATCTGACATATTTCACCGTTCTGCAGTTTCTTCAGCAATAGTTCCATAGTTTGAGATGCTGCAGGGGATCAACACATAGACAGTGATAGATTATTTTGGTGACTAATGAAACAACTGTCCCAAAATGGAGACATTAGGGACTGCTGTCCTCTCTTTTGAATCCTATACCTGATGTCCTTCAGATGCACTGAAAATACAACTCTCCATGTTCTCGGTCAATGAAGAACCACAAGCTAGAAATTTTGGGAGCTGTAGTTTTAATACCAAGTTGTTGGAGGGTGCCAAATTGACTAAAGTACTGTGGAATAATTTGTGCTGTCTGATCTTGGTTGTTTTCTTGCAAACATTTCATTACCCAACTAGGTAAGGTCTTCAGTGCTAGTTGGATAAAGTTCTGTTTAAATACTTGTTTAAACTCTGTTTAAAGACACCCACAAACATATTATCTGAAGGACTACTAATCTTGACTATTTCAAAGATAATGCCTAAAACTGTGTAGCTTTTCAAATTTATAATTCATTGGGGTATACATAGAACAGATAGTGGTGTACGTTATGCTTTGGGACAAAATTGCTCTTCATCTATGAAAATGACCTTTGTGGTTTATTCTGTTTCTTAAATGTGTAATGCTGGATGTAATTCTAGAGAGTCAACCAATCACCAAACCATATGCATTCTTCTTTGGAAGTAAGCTCATTGACTTCAGGTCAATATGTTCCAAGTATATTCTTGATAGTAGTTTCCCTCTGGTACTTCTCACTGCTAGGAGAATGTCAAGAATCCTAAGCATGCCCCTCCAACACACTGAGAGCAAGACACCCATTGCAATCTCTCTGGCAACCTGCTTGGAGTGTTGGTGCTGGATAATCAGAAAAGAAAGTGTGAGTCACCCTCCTTTTTGGTTGAAAAGAGAATTGGTGCCCCATGCATGAGCTGAAGGAAAGCTGCTTATCATTTAAGTACCATATAACTAGATTTGGAAATTACCATCCCTGCTTTTTCTGGAAAGATTACACAAAAGAACAGCTGTAAAATGGCTTGTCTTCCCATTTTAATGACTTCAATTAATTAATTGCTTTGTTTCAAGCAGTTGGCTACTTTCCAAACAGTTAAAAAAAAGTTTCTTGCCTTGAAAATCCATAATCAACCATTTGGATTGATTTACAATTCCCAGCATGACTTCTGACAGAAGGAACGAAATATATTGAACTTTCTAGCCTATTCTAAAATAGAGCTGGGGCTGGTATATAGATGCTTATTAGGTCTGTCCTCACTTCCGAAGGTAAGGAGAAGAATTGCTCTGGACCCTGCAATTGCTCTCTTCATCCAACCAGTTCCACTTTTTCAGGCTTTCATGTGGCTCTGAAAAAACAAGTTGCAGGTACTTGAAGGACTGAAAAGCAACTGCAGTTTTTTCAGAACCTCTTGCAGAACCTGGGAAAATATGGGACTTGTTGAATAAATACTATGCTCTGCTCATTCTTCTGTGAAGTACTCATCTGAAACATTTTGAATGCATGCACCACCCTACAATTCATGTTCTTAAAAACCCCCACAGCGCTGGAGCACCCGCAACCTCTGGAGGCAAGTGGAGGTGATGGACGCCGGAATGATATTGGCCTTGTTCCAGCTGTTCTGCCCGAGATCTCACCTGGCCAATCCCACCCCTGCAGCTGTTTTTCATACCACATTTTCTTGTTGTTTCCTGACTACATTTTGTCTGACTTGCTTTATTAGACATGCCAGATGCTGGGAGAGAGAGAGCCCTTGCCAGGAAAAGAGGCGTCTCTCATAGAATTTGACTCCAGTATATACAGTAGGTGAAAAAGCATCGCTTTGTTTATGCAACACAAATCACCAAATGAATTGAAACAAGTAGTGATTAAGGATCAGGCAGATTGCTTAATGACTGGCAACAGAAGATCATGGGTGTCATAAGGACTAACCACAACCTCTGTCTGCTGCCCTCAAGTGCCATCCTATTACTTCATTGGGACTGAAACATGCAATTGTTACATCAGCTGGCTTCTTTACAAAGAATGGAAAAAAGAGATTGGTGTAAATGTAGAGATGCTATGGAGATCTCAGTATCAGTCTGCCCAGAAGATTTTAATATAAACACAATGTACGTGTTCCTTAATTATGAGATAATTAATTTGCCTTCTTTTAATTTAAGGATGCTCTTGTCCAAGGATTAATAATAGAGCAGGTAAAGGGAGTGGGAACAAAGCTTTTGGAGCATTTTCATTCTCCAAATTAAATAAAAGAGGCACCATCTGTAACCCATCAAAAGTTTAGATGAGGTCCCCAAGCTTTTAAAAAATGTTTCTCAGCCTGCTTTGCTCTCATCCACCATTATTATAATAACAACTGTATCCTTCCTCCCTTACTTATATTGTTTTGGCCACCCTATGCAACCCCAATCAATACCTTAGTCCAATATTGAGGGATGCTGAGCATTGTAACTTATGCATACCTGAAAGCTCACCAGTCACTCAATCCTGATTTATTTACTGGATAGCCCCAAATAATAGCAATTTTCTTTGGCCTATGAAACTGTGTTTCCAATCGCTAAAAAAGGGAACAAGGCCCACTCTGCTCAGTAGATATTTTTAACATGCAAAGGATCAAATACTCCTTAAAGAATTCATCATGGTTAGGATCACAATATAAGAAGAAAGATGGTATAAGGAGAAGGAAAACATTTAGGAGGGGCACACCTGTAGTGCCTATATTTACCGTTCAATTAATCAAACAATATTGCTTAATATAATTAACAACATTAAATTGCAGACACACGTCCAAGATGTTTTACTTCAGATATATATGATGGAGACTTTGGGTTTCATCAACAGACATACCATTAGAAGTTGTAGAAGGAAGGATAATGCATAGAAATACTATTGCAAAACATTTTAAAAATAACAATTTAGAAGAACAGAAAGAGCTGGAATCATTTGCTCAGGACTATGACGATGTCAAATATTTCTCTCCTAAGAACAACTTTCTGTATGTTTTAAGCCCCAAATATACAGATTAATGTTATCAGTTAAACAAGGGGGCATGAAATTTAAACTCCAATCATGAGTTAAGGAAGAAAATCTTAAAAAATGAAGAAGAAAACACTGCCAATCTTTTAAATTGGGCCTTATTTTCCATGTAAAAAATGCAACCTAGCACAGCTTGAAAGCTTGGATTTGATTGCTGATCTTATTTCTATGGAAGGTGGGGCAGATACTTTAGGAAGTAAATCTATATTTACTTTGTGTTACCCATATGATGAAAAGCTATACAGATAGCATTGCCACGCAGGAAAAATACAAAGTGATTTTTTTTTAACTTTTACTAGAAAACAAATGCAGGGGCAGTGACTCATTTTCTTATGCAATTGAGAAGATGCTAGTCAAATATCAATCCCCAGCAAAGTAAATTGGGAATAAACTCCACTGAGTCGACAGACAGGCATACTTTGGCTTCAATACACTAGGCAGTTGTTGCTGCCTGCGGTAGATGTTGCTGGAAAAAGGAATTATTTTAGAGGGAGAATTCAGCCGGAAGTATTTGCCAACAGCTAGGTTGGGTGGGGCTGCAGCAGTAACTAATAATTTTTTCCAGAGCCTATAAATGCAGCTCTTGATGGTATTTGGGAGCCTAGATTTATGTTGATTCATGTATTTTTTTCAGTTTAGGGATAATGAATTTCAGCAAGGCTTCAAATTGTACCAATTTATTAGATATTTTGTGTATGTTCTACGTGTAAAGTTGTCAGCAAGGGGAAAATAATACTCAAAACATACCAAAAATGAAAGAATTATTAATATGCAATGAGGGGGAAGTGTGAGAGCTGCACTGATTGCAGTACAGGTAATCCTTGACTTACAACATTTGTTTACTGACGTTCAAAGTTACACCACCACTGAAAAAAGTGACTTATGACCATTTTTCACACTTACGACCACTGCAGCATCCCCATAGTTACCTGATAAAAATTCAGACACTTGGCAACTGACTCATATTTATGATGGTTGCAGTGTCCCGGGGTCATGTAAATCACCTTTTGCAAGCAAAGTCAATGGGAAAGCTAGATTCACTTAACAACCGTGTTCCTAACTGAGAAACTGTAGTGATTCACTTAGCTGTGGTAAGAAAAGTTGTAAAATGGGGCAAAATTCACTTAACCAATGTTTCACAGTAAAGTTTGGGCTCAATTGTAAGTCAAGGACTACTTGTATTTAAGTTTATAGTCCACTTTTCTTTCAAGGAAGAAGGAAGTATCCGTCCTCACTTTGCTCCGCGTTTAATTCCCAACAAGTCTACTTTTTCAAAAGCTCAGTGGGAAGGAGAATTCCTTTGGGCCCGTCCCAAACCCACCACTCCCCAAACCTTCAATCTCTCCCCCCCCCCCGCTCGCTTCTCGCGCATACCGACCTGGAAGATGAGCACCTTGAAGTGGTTGCGGCGCAAAAGCTGCGCGTGGTTGTGCTCCAAGCGCTTCACCTGGGCGCACTGGCGGTCCATGCGATCGCGCACCTCGCGCGTGTTGGCGCTGACCTTGCGCGACTTCTCCAGCAGCTTGGCCACCGTGTTGCTGGTGGACGTGTGGTTCTTGCACAGCTTGCTCAGGTCGCTCTGGATGCCCTTGACCGAGCCCTCCAGATCGATCTGCCGCTGCTCCATCTTCTGCTGCTTCTCCTGCACCGAGTCCAGCATGTTCACCAGCTTGTCCAGGAGAGTCAGCACCGTGATGGCGTTGACTTGCGAGCTGTCCCGAATCGCCTCGCCCGGCGCTGGCGGCAGCAAGCTGGGGCTGCGGCTGCCCGAGGGCACCGGGCTGGGATTGCTGGCATCCAGAGGCCCATCGGAGTTGGTGGAAACGTACGCGCTGCTCTTCTCCGCTTGCACTCCGTCCTCCCCCATCGCGGCGAGGCTAGAAGACGTTGGGCCGCTGCGATCTTTCGCAGTGTCTTCTCGAAGGCAGGAATGCAATCTGCCCCAACGCCGAGCTCCTCAAAGGCTTCTTTCCAGTAGCCGAAAACTTGAGAAAAGCTCGGCGCGGCCCCGCCCTTTCTGATCCCCCGATTCTGAAACCAGGAACAGTTCAAGCCCGGAGTTCGTCGCCTGAAGGTTTAAATTTTCCCCCTCCGTCCCTCCCTCGCTCTTTCCTCCTCGCCCTCTTTTCTTTACGGGCGGAATGTCATATTTCACTCATGAGTTCACTGGCAAAGGCGGAGGCAAAAAAGGGGAAAAAAAAGAGGGAAAAAAAAAAACCCACAGGCCTGGCTCGCCGCCACAACCCGCCATTGGTTAAGGCCAACCGTGTAAACTTTCGGGCGGGCTGCTCTGCTGCGGAGACAGCGCAAGGGATCCCCTCCCAGTGTTCCCTTCCTGGTGTGTGTAGGGTTTTTTTTTTTAAACGACTTTATAGAAACGATTGTTTGCGTTTGCCCTTTCTCTGGCAGAAAGCAAGGAAATGGCCGAAGGAAAGTACAACCCGAGAACATATGATTTATGTGGGGAGACGAGGATTTATTTCGAATGGGAACATGAACTGCGGTCTCGCTATTCCTGATCCTATCAAAACTGCCCCTTTACCTAAGGACCGTGTGTCTGGGGGAGGGGAGGATCATCAATCATCTTCCTGCTCAGGTTGATTACATTTTGAAAGTACATGAAGAATACAAACCAAAGGTGGAAAAGAAATACATGGGGGGGGGGGGAATAGCGACGCCTGCGTTTCAATTTGGACAAGTGCACCCCGATTTGACTCAAAGCAGTAGTTAAGCAAACCATCCCAAACATACAGTAGTGGCCAAAATTGTGGAAACCTTTTGGGAAAAGTGTATTTTTGAAGTTTGATGGCTAATAACACCACTTTTTTTTTCGAGTTTCAAGATAATCATATTCCACTGCTGCAATAGCCTGGGAATAGCCCAGACCTTAACCCAGTTGAAAACCTATGGAGCCATGTTAGTCAGAAGTGACCCAGCAATAAAACCCAATTAATAGAAGCAATAATTCAATCTTGGTTTCACATTATAAAAGCTGCAGAACTAAAAGACTTGGTTCACTCCACGGGAAGACATTGTAAGGCCGTAATTCATGCTAAAGGTTACCCAACTAAATATTAATTGACATAATTTTTGTATATCTCATTTTTTCTATGGTGATAATTTTTGTATATCTCATTTTTTCTAAGTGTTTCACTTTTCTTCTTTATACTGTGCTATTCTAATAGCAAATCCTTCATAAAAGTTATTGCATTACATTCTTGATTAAATTATTTTTCCATTGATATATAATTTTATGGTACTACTACAAAAAAAGTGGTGTTATTAGCTAGTTTTAGAAATTACACTTTTCCCAAAAGGTTTCCACAATTTTGGCCACTACTGTAAAAGGACTGAGGCCTGCTTTTGCACCTGGCTAATCCAAGCATCCTATTAGAAGTCTTCACCATGCAATCAGGAGCATTGCTTTTGTTAGAGGCAGGCATTTGAATGTGATAGGGATTCAGTGAAGTTTGAGAATCCTGAAGAATTCAAGGAGTCAGTGGGATTTGTTTAAAGTTGATCTGGATTGAAACAGTCCAGATGATTTGCAGTAAAGAGATACTGTATGTTCTTAATCTGCCGCCACAATTTTAGTAGTTATCTGGATTTTGTAGTTCACACAGTTTAGCCTACTGAAAGGCTCACAAGAGGATATTCACTAAATAGAATAGAATTGTATCTGCTACGCTCTCTATTTCATCGGGTCCAATAAATCCCTGGTACAACTCAGTGTGTGGTATTTTTACCTGATCGGTTGAATGAAAGTAGACTGCACCTTGAATTATCCCTATTCCAAATTTCTGTACATTCCTGTTCTAGAATAAATCTGTTGGCAAATTGGAAAAGAATAGTTCCTTTGAAAAGGCTGTTGGAATTAACTGAGAGTTACTTGAGTTCTTATAAACGAAGAGAATAACTGGCAAGTTATCATCCGTGGAAGTAGATACCCAAAGGAATGTACTGCAGCATCTGCAGGATTCTTATAGAAAGCTTACTTTTCTTTGAAGGAAACAATGGAGCTGCAAATTTTACCAAATTGGGGATTCAGAAGACCAAATCATCACTGTATGGCACTTTAGATTCCTACTCTGTGCTGTTACATGGTGGTCAATTGACATTTTGCAGGTAGTTACGCTGCATTTGGTACAACTATTTTTCTAATGACCTTATTTGGTGAGGGAATTGTCCTGTAAATTATAGGCGATAGAGGTAGTCCTCAGCTTACAACTGAAGTTGAGCCTGGAATTATGGTTATAGGTCATGTTGGTTGCAAGTAAAGGACAAGTAAAGGTTTTTGTGGCAAAAAAAAAAAAACATTGTTCTGTAAATGCAGGACAGTTGCTAAGCCCCCAAAATATGATCATATGTCCCCCTGACCACCAGAACTTTGAATCTGGTTCATAAGTACCTTTTTTGGTGTGTATCTGTGTCTGTTGTAACTTTGAAGGACCACTATGTAACCGGTTGTAAATCAAGGACTACCTGTAGTTAGCTTAGCTTTTTTATAAGTTATCTTGCTGGGAACCTGTTGAAGGGCAGATAGTACTGTAATAAATAAATATACTTACGGTAGCTTGTATTTCATCTGATAACAACCTACTGTATACTGTATGTCTTGTGCATGGAAAATCATGCAGACGTTTGTTTTCCTATGCACAACTTGTACTACTTCTTGAAGATAACCTAGATTCCCTCTGGTCTCTTAGGTTAATAAATGTGTGCATCTAAATTATTTTGAGCTGTTTTATAGGGTAGAAAGCCCTTTAAAAATGATTTACAAAGCAGGAATGTAGGAATTTACTTCCTTACCCCTTTGTCTTTTGGCAGTTGTAGATACTGAGTTTTTGTTTCTTTCAGAAATGTGCAGGTAGTTGAAATTTTGAGTAGTTTGGAGAACCTGTTGTGGAAATTTTGAGTAGTTCAGAGAACCGGCAAACACCACCTCTGGCTGGCCTCAGAGTGGGGTGGGAATGGAGGTTTTGCAATATCCTTCTCCCAAGAGTGGGGAGGGAATGGGGATTTTGCAGTATCCTTCTGGAGTGGGGCGGGAATGGAGATTTTGCAGTATCCTTCTCCTGGAATGGGGTGGGAATGGAGATTTTGCAGTTTCCTTCTCCTGGAGTGGGGTGGGAATGGAGATTTTGCAGTATCCTTCCCTGCCATGCCCACCAAGCCACGCCCACAAGCCACACCATGCCCACCAAGCCACGCCCACAGAACCAGTAGTAAAAAAATTGGATTTCACCACTGAGTTGAACTTATCTAGTCAATGCACTAGTTGAGAAACAGATTCAAAATGCTTGATTTGAGCATGGTGTGAATATTTTGGGAATCTTGACTGATAGTATTTTTGTACAGCTTTTACAAAATGATTGCATCTTGTATGGCTATTACTATTACTGCTAATGGTGATAAATCTGGCATTTGCCTGCTTATTTTTAGAAGCACATTATTAAAAGTATTTCTTAAAGACTGCCTTTTAAACAGTTGAAAAAGCTTAATATTAGTTTCACTGACTAATTTCCAAAACATTTGAAGATGGTAATGTATATCTTTATAACATCAAATGCTTCTTTGCATGAGGCAATAAGTTGATGACATTCTTCATGTCAAAGCTGTTCTGCTTGTTTTTGCAGATTTCTACAAAGGAATGTAGGTCTAGCTTTGTTTGTTGTTTTGTTTGGTGTTTGGGGCCTCTGAGTTGTCCTGGCAATTCCTCCAGGGGACTTTTTAAAATGGAAACTTAATGAAAAAGCGTTCTTCATTCTGAATATTTTCTCAAGTATATAGTTGCAGCAGGAAAATAATCTTTGTTAGTTCCATTAGTAACTATAAAATTATGCTTAAACTATTTAAAGATCTGCTTCTTCTTATTTGCAATCATGACAGACATTTTGAACAAAGTTTATCTTGGAAGACATCATGGTAACATCTGGGTGGGTGAAGATCAGAGGTGGGTTCCACATATTTTTACCACCAGTTTGCTGTGCGTGCACATGCTTGCTTTGTGTGCGCGTACCTTTTACACATGCGCCCGGCCTTCCGCGCATGAGCTTTGCTCACATGTGCGCCTTTCATGCATGCACCCGGCTTTGAGAATGTGGCTAAATAGGACGGCATAACACTGGGGCAGGGGGGCGGGGTGGATGGGTGGGGAGGCGGGCCCACCCACGAACCGCCTGAATGCCATCTCTGGTGAAGATTCATTTGTGAAGGCTCATTCCTTTGGGCCTTGCCCAGAGAACTCTTATTTGAATTAGAAAACAATTAATTTGAGTCTTAAAAGATACTAAGAAATCATGCTGAGAATGATTTTTTTAAAAAATGAGTCATCCGGTTGGAAGACACTACTTAAGTTGTTGAGTCCAACCCTCTTCCCAACTAAAATTCCTTAACAGGGGGCTGTCCAGCCTTTTATTTTGCTCATTCAGAGAAAGAGATTAAGCCATCTATGTTTCTGAGGTACTCAAAATGGAATCGGAAATCTGTTTTCCTATAACTAAGAACCACTGTTCTGGGTTCTTCTTTGAAGGGCAGAACCAGCCTTGATCTTCTGTTATTCAGTTACTTGAAAAATGCAATTCAGACCCATCCTTCCCAAGAACACTGTCAAGATTTCGGTTTCATCCTCTAAAATAAAGTTAATTTCCAAACGTCAAACTTTAGGAAATATTCTCTTTATTGAGCGATGCATAGCTAGTTCTCTCAATCTCCGCCCTACTGTATATAAAACGCACACGTACAGGTGTATATTAAGGGAAGTGCAGAAAGGAAGGAAAATTGCTTGCAAAATATGTACACTAAAGAAAAGATACACTTTAGAGCGCACATCATGGGAAGCTTTTCAACACATTGCACAGGTTTTCACATGTGTTTTTTTTTTCCTGATGTGGAAACAAGCTGAAATGGATTCAAGGATGGAAAAATGTCAAACCGATTCAAAGTAACATTGATATAGATAATAATTCTTGTTGAAAATATCTACGTGCAAACTGAGGTAACTTCCTCTTGAGTAAATGTTCCGCAGAAAACTTGCATTCCAGAAAGCTTCTGCTTCCTAGAAAGACCTGAGATAATAAATCAGTTCCATCATCAGCACAAAAGAAATATTATATGAATTTTGTTTAAAAGGATCATGGAGGATTTTATTTAACCAGGTTTAAAAATAGACTTGACTTAGTTTGAACTTCCTGGGCTGCTGTACAGATTTGGACGCAATGATTCTTTGAAGTTCCAACTTTTGTGAAGCAGTTGCTGGTTAAAAAAAACTGTCTAAAAAGTATATGTTAGGACATTTGTCTTTAAATATTTTCATTAGGAAAATAAAGGCATAAACAGCATGTTAGAGAAGATCTCTCTTAAAGTAGATACAATCTTTGAAGGGATTTTTTTTCCTAAAACAATGCATAGTATTGTCATAAAGTTTATGACAAATCATGTAAAAATTTAAATGGACAAGTTATAGGCTGAACTGTAAATCCCTAGGCTTTAACTCATAGAATGTGAAACAAGGGGATGTTTGTATATCTCATCAGGCAGTAAAGTCTATTCTATTCATTTCTGCCCTAATTAGACTGAAGAATAAACATGCCAAAAATTTGATATATTATTAATCATGGACAGAACATTTAAAATCTTCCTAAACATTCTGGAAAAAAAAAAAACAGCCAAACCCCGCAGTGTTGATCTGTTTAAAGGAAGAACATCTTGAATGGAAATCATACATGTTTCTGATTCCATTAGGCATGAGTTCAAGCTTGGGAGTGGCTTGCTCATCCCACAGAGTCATCATATCTTTTTAGATGTCTCCATTTTTAGGTTAATCCATTTTTCTTCCTTAATCAATGCATCACCAGTTGGGAGAAGGCCTATAAAAATGTATATTGCGATCAGTGGTGAAATTCAATTTTTTTTACTATCAGTTCTGTGGGCATGGCTTGGTGGGCGTGATGTGGTGTGGCTTGGTGGGCATGGCAGGGGAAGGATATTGCAAAATCTCCATTCCCACTCCACTCCAGGGGAAGGATACTGCAAAATCCCTATTCCGTCTCCACTCCTGGGAGAAAGATATTGCAAAATCTCCATTCCCACCCCACTTGGGGGGGCCAGCCAGAGATGGTATTTGCTGGTTCTCCAAACTGCTCAAAATTTCCACTACCAGTTCTCCAGATCCTGTCAGAGCCTGCTGGATTTCACCCGATATCTTGTAGGCTTTATTATTTTTGTTGTTCTGTTTATTTGCTGAAAATACAGAATAGTTTAGGGGCTATTTATATTTATTTAAACATTTTTACTTTGCTTTTATTTATTTTTAAAAACTACCCAGGATAGGAAATCGGCCCAAGGTACAATAAAGACAGAGTGCACAGAACAACAGCAGTAAAAAAAGAGAGACTTCCATAGGTCTACTTCAACTAAAACGTTTACTCAGTATTGAGAAAAGGTAGTCACTTTAAGGTGACCCAAAAATATGTCACCATCATTTGCCATGTTGAGAGCTTTTGTGTGGGATAAAAAAAAAAAGAAAATGACAGATTTTCTGCCAGTGAGAGAAACATCATTGGTTGCTTTGTTTTATGTGGAGTGGGCTGGTAAAGAAGGTGAATGATGAACGATAGTTGGGAATCATAACTTTTATCAGAAATTGATTGACTAGGACGGTGGGATTGTTCAGTTCCTTCTGCTTTACTAGAATCTTCCCCCCCACACACCTATTGGATTGGGATGCAGCCCCTCCCCACCTGCAGATGATTGTTGGACAATATTTGTCCTTTTCTCTCTTTCTCTGTATCCCTCATACTTTGCTTTTGCTCACTTGCATTTCTCAGCCTCATTTTCTCTTTTGCTGTGTCTCACTCTGTCACTTCCTTGCTTGATCTTTCCTCAATCTGTGTCTTTCTTGATCTCGCTTGCTTGTTCTCTGTTTCTTTCTCTCTAAAAAACAGCTGACTGGCCTGGTGACTGATCATGTGGGTAGACTCCCTTTTTTCTCCTATCCCCCTCCAGCATCTCTGGCTCGGTAATTGGTCCTCTTTGACACTCCCATCATAATCAGGATGGCAATCAAAAGTGGCACCATCACTTATTCTGCAAAAAGGAACAAGTATGTGCCTCTTGCACTATTCTGGTTCTCGTGTGTAGCAAACCTTTGGATGCAATCATGTATCAAATGAGAAAAAAAAATATTTGCACAGGGAGCCAGACCCTGAACATACTACCATCAAGTCATCAGCTAAGCACAGGGTTTGTGCTGGGAGAAGTTAGATAATATCACTTTAAGATCAGCTGAATATAAAATTAAGTGGCCTCCACTATAACTTGTGAAGGAGATGAAATCATGAGATCATACCCTGAAGAAAAGCTAGCAAGGCGTCTTCCAGATATATCTAGGGGATATATGGATGAGCCTTTAGTGTGGCAAAAAGTAAATTCCAGGTTTAGGATTGTTGGGAACAAAATTAGAGATAATATTGCTGAGCCCATATCTGTACCCAAGACTCTGGTATGCCATTGCAACTCAGAAAGGATATTTGCCACCAATTCTAGATTCATTGAGCTATCTCTTGCATCCACAGAGAGAGGTATCAAAAAGATCAAGAGAGCAGCAGTGATCATAGGTGACACATGTAAACTAGGAGCAGGACTTTGATCACATGGTTACAGCTACCATGTTGACTTTTTTAGTTTTTTGTACAGACATTGCTATATCTCTGAACAACAGTAGCAATAGCACAAGGGGAAGATGTAAGATTAGTTAACCAAGAACTTAGCGGGAGCGTGCTTTTGGAATCTGATGATGTTATCTGATCGTCATGTTACCTAGTTACACTGATTGTGTTATTATTTGGGTAATAAAACGTCTGCAAACAAATGAGTTCAAAGGGCTCACCAAGGGCTCCACTTTTGGAATCTGCTTGTCTGTCTCTATCAGGAAAACACATAATTCAGCAACTTGTTGCTATTACTACTACTACTACTCAATCTCCAATTTCTATTGCTTATAGTAGAATTTCTCTCTATCTAGAATGGATTTTAGCACTCAATAGTACTCATATCTGGAAATGATAAGAAACTTCCTCTTTTACATAGTTATGAAGGCTTTTAGAACCTTAATACCTTGCATTTAGTCCTCTTAAAGGCTGATACCCATGGGATTATCTGATACCCCTGGGATTATCTGATAGCCTTTATCAAAGAGTATGAGAGGGCCTTGTAAACCATCTAAAAAAAGTTCAGGCTCTGTGCAAGAAATTTAGAGCTGCAATATTTCTACACAGATATGTCCATCGTCTGCTTATATTTTCAAGAAGAGATTGCTATCAATATTTTAGGTTACTGATTCTCTTGTGAAATCATATTTAGCAGGTCTTTGTCCAAATATTTAATGAATACATTTTTCTGTAACTTTTGGACATTGCAGACTGTCTTCCGCAAAAAGCAGTAACCACAACCCAAATATTTTTTCTCCTGTCTAAAAAAATATACACTTCCTCTCTTTATCAGAGGTGTTTTCCAAATCATCATCATCATCATCATCATCATCATCAGTTAAACTCATATGCTCCCAACAGTTTTCAATTGTGTAAATATCTGTTCTGAATCTGTCCCAATTTATCCATAATTTTACAATTAGCCTATTAAGAGTTTGAACCAATTTAAAAGCCAATCCAAGAAACTTCAGGCTTTCATTGAATCTTGGTATACATTGACTCAAACTCCAGCATGCTAAGTTAAGGATCACACTTTATAACCCTCAAAATGTGTTATAGGTTAGATCTTTGACTAAAAATTATGATTCTGACATGAAAGACCTGATATGAAAGCTTATTTAATTATGAAACACTAGAAATTTGGCATTTGGCCATTCAGCTGGGCATGTTTATTGTATCGTTCTAGGAAAGGAAAGGAAAACTTCCATATTTTTCCAGTGTAACACATGAAGGTTAATCAAGGATACTAGCCAACTGACCTCATATTTATTTGTATTTTGGTTATATTAAAATCTTTATCTCCTTGAGCACACAGATTTTTCTAGAATTCTGTAACAGAGTGGCCACAGGTTGCTAATTAATGAGATGCACTTAGTTTAAGAATGTTACTATGTCAGCCAGTAGGGAGATCATTTAATTTTAGTCATGATATCCTTCTGCATTTGAAATATTAAACTGGCAATCCTAGAATAATCCTTCATGGATTATTCCCGCTGAGCTCTCTGTATAATAGTCATGATTTGGAACCTGGAAGAGCTGCTGGGATCCGTAACAATTTGTCAGCAGATTGACACAAAGAGACAAACTTTTTTGTGCATCCTGAGTAATTTGGATGAGCCACCGTTAATCATGACCCACAGGGGCATTAATGACCTGCTGATTGAGAACTCCTGCTAGATATGATTTATCCTATAGGCATCCTATAGGTAACCACTACATCTGGTTACTCCAGAACAGAGTAAGTAAATACAGCTCTGGTTGAGTTTTTTTCCTCAATGTAACAGCAACACGAAGGAGAAACCACTATTTCTTCTCATGTCCTGATTGTAGACTTCTCTTGGGGTTTTCTGGTCAGGAAGAGCGGGGCCAGAATGTTCCCTTTGGTGAGACACTTAAAACTTTGCTTACATTCTTGATAGATCAGAGAAAGAGCTTAATTGTAGTTTTGGGTTCTCAAGATCTGGAGGTCGTTTGCCTAAGGATCCCAGTAGTGATACTGGCCGAGTTGGAATCCTTACTTGGCTCTTCCTTGTTGTCTTCTGTTTTGTGGCCCTTCACAGATTGGCTTCAACCCAAGACAGTCAGGCTGAAACAAGAAGACTTGGGGTAGACACAAACAGTTAACCAATGTTGCCAATGGATTGTGAAATGAGACAAAAAAACCATGGCTGTTTTTAACTCTAGCTGCATCTCCAGAAATCAGCTGGGAAAGCTCTTCTAGCGTAGAGGAAACAGATCACTAGCTGCCGTTGAAAGACAAAGCAAAGGTGAATTTAAAAGGGCAGTAGCTCCAGCTGTAGCTAGATTTTAGCAGAAGCATTCTTTGGGAACAAAGACACACTCCATGCCCCTTGTCACTTCTTTACATATGCCTCTTGTACATCTTCTGTATTCTGTGAGCTGTGCCACAAAGATCTAATTAAAAGGAAATCACTATCCTGCAGAACCAGACTACAGCACTTGCCCTTTTAGAAGGTGAGCTCTTTTTTAAAAATAATAATAATAAAACAACAATAAAATCCTCACAGTCTTTAAAAGTGGGATCAGAGAATAGAGGCCTTTATTTTTAATCATTCTGTCTGCACAATCCCCTCTCCTCAAATTGTTTTAAGATTGTAGCCTTCTTGTTGTTTTTATGTGCTCATTAGAGAAAAGCCATTAGAGTGTGAGAACAGAATGTTTCCTGAGCTGTTGGGAAGTGAAGGCCAAATATTGGATTTGTTTCAAGCCCAGAAACAATACCACCATCCGATCCGAATGTTGTGCATGCTAGTCCGGGGAGGGAGAAGAGGAGGTCAGAAAATGTTGCCTTGGAAGATTCCATAATGCAGGCCAAGTCCTGCCGTCCTTGGCAGAACTCCTGTTGGTCTTGTGCCATTTCCCTTCATGACCTGAGAAAATGGAGAGAAGCGCAGGACTGCAGGCCATTAATCTTGTAGGTAGAAGGTCTTGAAGCAACAGAATCGCCATCATCTCTACCCTGTGAAGAAGAGAAGGATAGTTGGATCTCCACAGTAGCTCATGTTTCTTGCCCTCTTCTCCCCCATTGCAGGGAATCCTTTCTCGCAAGTGTCTGACAACCTCACTCTTGTCCACAAATGCAAGTGTTTTTCTTGTTATTTATACTTAACATTAAGAATTCATTGATTCACACCGTGTCATTAGTATACATGGCTCTTTTCTAAAGAACCTAAAAAAACAACAACACACCACCCAAATTTGGTTGGGTTTGCTCCGAAGACATGACAGTCTTCATTGTAAGTGAGGCAACAAAGGGAGAAGAAAAATAACCTTCAAATGAACACACTGAAGACACTTTGTAAGACTGCAGATGGATTGGTCTCCAAGCAACACTGGTTCTGTTCTCCTGATTAGTTGTGTACCGGTTAGATTTACAACGGCTTCTTTCAACTCGCTCTGTGCATGCAGCTTAATTTGTTATGTAGAACCAGTTTGTATTCTAGGTACATCCAATCCCAACTTTACCCCTTACCTCAACAATCATGGATGCCAAAAATGAATTGGGGACTCACTCAAATTCCACCTATTGCACAACACGACCCTGGACCCCTAATAAATTCCTAGAACCTAAACCTTCTCCTTGAACTCTCCCTCAGTTCATTGCGCCTGCATATCTCTTTGAAAGTGTTCCCCTCTCAGGGGGAATACATTTCTTTTTCCTGAACTCTTTTCAGGATGAGTGTTTTGCTTAAAAGAATGGTATCGCAAAATCAAGATCCTGCGTAATGGGAATTAATTTGTTTGGGCTTCGTCCAATCCAGAAAGGGCGTTAGGCCTCCTTGAAGTCCAGCCCTGGAAAGTATGCATTGTGATGGAATTTGCTGTAACTTCCTCTGCTTTCTAAACAGTAGTACATGGAAGGGATGTTTTTGTCCTTTGCAGCAGAGATAGGTACCGTATGCTTTACTTGCTGCCTTGTTCCTATCATGATCCCAGCAATCAAGCCGGTGTTTTAAAAGACAACAATATCCCTTATTATTGGTAAATCATCTACATGATTTAGTTGCTGTTATAGAGTCATTAGCAAGAATAGATCGATCACCTTTATCAGGTGATCTTTATTCAGGTCATCACTGTGTTTTCTTGAGCTCCCCTCCAAAATTGCATGAAGTCTTGGGAAGCTGGCAAATCTCTCAGGATTTTGGTGGTCAGACTCCAAGGTTCTGGAAAATTTCAGATAGGACAGTGACAGCTTCACATGAGATTCTTGCTGGAATTCAGTAGTTTTGTTCTTTAAATTGTTATTTAAATATTACTATTATTTATACAGTTGCAGGCGCTTTTGGGGAGATGTTACTGTGTTTCCCTGAAAATAAGACCCTGTCTTATATTTTTTTAAACCCCAAAATAAGTGCTTGGCCTTATTTTCACAGAAGTCTTAGTATTTTGGGGTGCGTGGAGGAAACCAGAGGAAAGGGCAGGGACTGGCTGTGAATGCGTTTAAATATTTTTGGGAAGGGCTTATTTTCGGGGGGGGGGGTATTTTAGCGCATGCGCTCAAAAGTCTGATTGGGCTATTATCAGGGGATGTCTTATTTTTGGGGAAACAGGGTACAATGTTGCATATTTTAGTGTAAGCTTCATTTAATACTGAGGTAAGCATGCAATGAATTCAGCTAAATGAGGCTAACTAAGTATGGGGAAGTATTAGGTCAGAGCAATGAGATTGAAGACAGGAATGACAGAAAAAGGAATCAACCTAGAGACATTCCTTTGGCTTTCAACCTTTTCCATGCGTAGATGAGCATAGTGGCATCAAGGATGGCCAGTCGCACATTAACAAAAAGGAATCTCATCCCCCAGATGAAATCATAAAAGGGAATTTGTTATGCATAAGATCCATGCATGATCATTTCTACGTAAAACACATTTATACTGTATAGATTTGCACAGGTGACAAACTTGCTGTGTCACATTGCCTTCACGTGACGTTTTGTGACATTTTCCCCATTTGCGGAGCTGGGGTGGGTATGGCCTGCATATGATGCATCCAGCCTGTGTGGCGCCAGTTCGACACCCCTGGGTATAGATTATAGCTTAACCAGTTTTGTAGGAATTTCATCCTAGTGGAGTAATTAGTGGAGAAATCCTTTGAAATGATGGGATCAGCTGAAGTGATATCATCATTTCATCACAGCAGGGAAATTTATAAGCAGGTGAACTGCCAAATGTTGATGGGCTAATCCGAGCCCACTCTTATCTCTTCCATATTTTTTAAGAAAATAAAATAAAACAGCTATCAAGGCTCCCCGTATACTTCAATCCTGCCCAACATGAAATCTTCTGGGTTTGTAGTGATTGCATCTCCAAGAACTCCATATCTGCATTGGAAGTGGCAACTCCATCATGTTTGATCTTCTTTCCTTAAATATAAAGCTGTTACAGGGAACTTTACAACAGTTAGGGAAGGGAAATATCTAATTGCAAACTTCCTTTTGGGGCTATATTGAACCAATGGTAAGAGTCGAACCTGAAACTCCGCCCATTTTTTGACCATCCGCCCCACCCACTGGTGTTTATAGCTACACTCTCTATTGGAATGTTGTTCCCAACAAGTTTTGATTACATCTGTTTCTTTCTTGGCAGAAAAATAAGTGTTGATGTGCCAAACTGAAATCAAACAAATGCCCATGGCAGTCATAGTGCAGGCACTGTGATTCCAAAACAGGTAAAACTTGATTTTCTCATTATATCCTGGCTTTTCATTCCCTATGGAAGGAGAATGCAGCCTTTCCTCATGTTGAGGCCCATATGGCAAAAAGCAGTAGGGTTAGAGCAATAGCTACAATTAATTTAAATGTAACGATTTTTAATAAAATAAAGGGCAGTGATAAATGCCCCATGTATTTAGTAATTTCCATCTGTTGCATTAAGCATTAAAATGTAACTTTTGGAGCCTTCTGTGACCACATTGAAACTTGGAGGGAGGCAGATGAGACCCTGGGCACACCTGTTTCTCAGGCCTTCCTTATCCATCTTCTTTGGCTTGGTTAGCTCTTTTGACATTGAAGAATGTCTCTGTATCTTACAGATGCCTTGAAGGTCATTCTGTTCTGTAACCACAAGCACTTACAGGTCCTTACAGGTCCTAAAGAGCAATTGCTAATCCCCAAACCCATCCCTCCAGGGTAGGTGTTTATCTCTGGACCTGTCATTAGAAACCTTGCCTGACACTTTGATCCTACCCATCTTTCCTTCACCTCCCACTTTTCTTCCTGTGTTAAGTCTATATCTCTTAATAGCTGCTGTGCCAAAATCGTGCTCTGATGTTGCCTGTTCCTAAGCATGCATGGCCCATGGGATTGGAAATGATTGAAGGAGGAAGCTTGTGTGTTTAGAATAACAATGCTACACGTTACTGCTGGGGAGAGGTTGTTTCCAAAAAGGATCAAGGGCTGAAAGGCCATTATTATTGTGAGAATTTTCATTAGTCAAACTCAGGATTGTACAGATTGATCTGATAAAAAATAGACTGTTTTGAATTAAGCTCAAACCAACCTGATAACATGATAAAAAAAACCCCAACCCTGCCTTTTTAGAGAGGAAAAAAAGAGCTCATAATAGACCTTTTTGCAACATCCTCTACTGCCAAGCAAGAGGCTTCATCTCATAAGTCCCAGCAAAAAGGGAAAAGACAACAAATGCTTTCAGCACCAACTCACCTAAAACGCTACTAAAAGTTGGTAGAGATTCTCAGCCATCCAAGTCATGGCTGTCCCAAAGGTGCTTTTTCAGGAGGCAACTTGTTTCTTGTTTTTTCTTTGAAGACATTTTGCTTCTCATCCAAGAAGCTTCTTCAGCTCTGAAGAACCTTCTGTATCCTTTTAGAAGGTTGTTGAAGCACTTGGAGGTTTATCTGTGTCTTAGGGTCACCTGAGTACTGCTCCTGGTTCCTGTATTCTGCATTTTTAAAAATCTGGATCAGAGGTGGTGTTCAGCAAGTTCTGTCCAGTTCTGGAGAACCGGTAGCAGAAATTTTGAGTAGTTCAGAGAACTGGTAAATACCACCTCTGACTGGCCCCACCCCCATCTATTCTCTGCCTCCGAGTCCCAGCTGATCGGGAGGAAATGAGGATTTTGCAGTAACCTTCCCCTGGAGTGGGGAGGGAATGGAGATTTTACAGTATCCTTCCCCTGCCATGCCCACCAAGCCAAGCCATGCCATGCCATGCCACCAAGCCACGCCCACAGAACTGGTAGTAAAAAAATTTAAATCCCATCATTGATCCGGATGACTGAGAATTGACCATGACCTGGATGACTGAGAATCTCTACAGACCTTTAGCTATACAATTAGGGAAAGATGTTGGGAATAGGAATGGATTCCCAGAGGAAAAAAAATGCAGACTACAGGAACCATTACCACTACTCAGGTGATCCTGAGGACACAGATAAACCTCCAAATGCTTCAAAGACACTCTAAAAGGATGCAAATTATCAGCTGTCTGCAAAGAATATAAATCCTTCCATTCCCCACTATCCTGTCAGAGCTGAATAAGCTTCTTGGATGAGAAGCAAAACAACTTCAAAGAAAAAACCAGAAAGTCCAGTTGCCTCCTGAAAAAGCACCTTTGGAATCAAAGCACTACTATAAGCCTTTCCCCCATTTCTATTGATCTTCAAGCTCCGGCATCAAGTGCAGGACTGGGAAGCAGGCTGATCATGGAGTTTCTTATCTTTACCAGATATCAGAACCAAGGGAATTCAACTATCCTGACCTCAGCTACTAACAACTCCACACCTGGCTTTTGAACAGGATCAGTCTGATACTCAGGATAGGGCAACAAATCCATACAGTTTTCTTAGTTTTTTGCAGAGTCTCCACCGTTTGCATAAATGAATTTTGGGTAGTAAAAAGAAAAGAATTTCTGAAGCCCCCAGTTCCTGCTTTTTTATAGGTAGACCTAGGCAACAGATTGCAACTAAGTACTTGCTGCAGACCAGCATCTGCCCTATCATCACACCTAACATCAGTGAACATTGATCCTCTCACATTAACAGATTCCTGAGTGGGTTTCTCTAATGAGACTGCCTGGCATATACCAGTATCCATTGTGGGACATATCGCTCATGCCCAAAGCCTTAATCTAATTTCCTGTGTGAGTTCTTGCAAGACTCATCTGTGGAGCACCTAATATGGAAAGTAACATTCCTAAAATTCAAAATATTGGCCAGGAAAGTGTCAAAGATAATGTTTTTTTTGCCAGGAAAGAGTTTTATATCATCCAACTAGTTTTCCACTTTGGCCAGGAATGAACCTCCTTCCTTTCCTTCTGCCCAAGACCTAAAATCAACTAGAGAAAGAATAGCATGCAATTTAACCATGTTCATAAGACCTCCCTGATCATGATTTCCAGATGGGTTAAGGCATACATCACAGCAGCCTAGAAGACACAAAATAAGCCCATGCACAAGGAACTGTAGACCACTACACTAAAAACATACCCATCTTGGCTGCCTTGGACAATAACTCTCCCTGACAAGCCTTTTGTAGGGCTGCCATATGTCCTCATTTGTTAGACATTACAAGCTAAATGCTTAATGCCTGAGCCAAAATGTCCTTTACGAAGAGACGGCTACAGAATATTATTTCCAGAAGCACTAAAGTCCTCTCTGATACAAGATCGTGCCTTTAGGGACAGTGCTGATATCTCCTCATTTCAGATGTCTTGTTTCTGCTGCAAGAAAATGGCACAACTTGAGTTACCGTGAAGGTCCTTTTTATACCGTGAAGACAGAGAAGCATCAGAATTGGAGGGGGTGAGCATCTTGGGACTCATCAATATCTCCAGTCATTTGTCCTTTCCTTCCTCTATACCTGCCTTTTCCCAATAGTTTCTTCTCTCAGCTCTTTTTCCAGCCTGCAATATTCTGAGCCTATAGAATAGAATAGAATTCTTTATTGGCCAAGTATGATTGGACACACAAGGAATTTGTCTTGGTGCATACGCTCTCAGTGTACATAAAAGATACATTCGTCAAAAATCATAAGGTACCACACTTAATGATAGTGATAGGGAACAAATAAGCAATCAAATCATATTAGGAAACAGTCAATATAAATTGTAAGGATACCAGCAACAAGGTTTCAGTCATACAGTCATAAATGGGAGGAGATGGGTGATAGGAATGATGAGAAGCTTAATAGTAATGCAGACTTAGTAACTAGTTTGACAGTGTTGAGGGAATTATTTGTTCAGCAGAGTGATGGCGTTCGGGGAAAAAACTGTTCTTGTGTCTAGTTGTTCTGGTGTGCAGTACTCTATAGAGTCATTTTGAGGGTAGGAGGAGAAACAGTATATGTCCAGGATCTTCAGATCAGGTGGGAAGGAGAGATCCACTTTCATATATTTTGTCTACATTGTAAAAAATGAGCCTTCACTGTAAGCCCAAATACTGTTCTTAGCGAAGTTACAGCTGCAGTTTTTGATAAGTCACTATTCCAACTCCCATCAAAATGTGGTATTCATAGTGTTTTCCAAGAGCCCTTTCACCATTTACAATCTGGGATCATAATTGGGATTCAGGAACCATCTTTTCCAGATGGAAGCAGGCAAAGGGGATAAAATTAAAATAAGCCAGTAGCAAAATAAAACCAAAAGTAAATTAAAGCACCCGGACCAAATCACAGACCAAACAAAACTAGAACTAAACAATGATGAATACTGTTGTATGTAGGTTCACGTTATTCAGAATTGTCACTCCATTTTTTTCTGAACAAGGAATCTATATGAAAGTTCAGGTAGAGTCTTTTACAAGTAGATTGTTTTCATTGTGGATACTATGGTGGATTTTTTGATGCATACATGCATGGTTATTGAGCATAGAGACATTGCAATCATTCCCACTAAGTGAAGGAATAGGCAGTGTGTCCTACACATTACTTCAGCATAAAAATATTTTTTTTATCCAACTTTCATGTTACGATAAACAGAAGATGGATTAAAGATAAAAGATAATTCCAAAGGATAAACAGTCATGTGGCATGTTTTTAATTGTAGTGTATTGGGTGAACTTAACAAATCATTGTGATTTGTTAAATAAGTTTTAATGAAGCACTAACTTTCCTTAGGTTCTTTGCAGTCGACTTTGAAATGGCATGAAGGGGCTGTGGGTGAGGCCTGCCCAAAACTGAATTTGACTAGATTTTATCTGAATTAAATATAGATAGATAGATAGATAGATAGATAGATAGATAGATAGATAGAGATATAGAGATAGAGATAGAGATAGAGATAGAGATAGATATCTATCTATATCTATATCTATATATCTATATCTATATCTATATCTATATCTATATCTATATCTATATCTATATCTATATCTATATCTATATCTATATCTATATCTATATCTATATCTCTATATCTAAAATGAAACCGTGGTTAAGATGGCAATTGCATGCTGCCTTCATCTTGCTGGTTAAACATAATGTATAAACCGATCAGGTCAGTACAGTTTTTCAATTGTATTTAAAGAACCTCTGAACTCCATTTGCAATGTGTTGCGGCTGTTCATTTTTAACTGAACTGATGTCCAATTTAGATTGGAACTTTTCATTAGTTTCTTAGTGAGAGGAACAGATGCAAAGTACAGAACAACTTCCTCCTCCTCCACCACCACCACCACCACCACCACCTCCTCCTCCTCCTCCTCCTCCTCCTCCTCCTCCTCCTCCTCCTCCTCCTCTTCTTCTTCTTCTTCTTCTTCTTCTTCTTCTTCTTCTTCTTCTTCTTCTTCTTCTTCTTCTTCTTCTCATCTCTACTTATTCCACACAAAGAAGTTTTAGGACTGGCTTTTGCACGAAGTCTTCTGAATGTTAAAACACAATGTTTCCAGTTCTTAAGAATATCTGAACTGCTAGGATATGAAAATAATATCCATATGAATCAATATAATATGTATAATGTAAAACTAGGTTATTTATAGCAGAAAAAATGGCTTTCTGCTTGCTTGGCCTGATTAAAAAAATGTTTGTTTGTTTTTTTAAAGTAGCTTATATGCGTGCTCTTGCATTTTTCAGTAGATGGCAGGAGATACCACTGAATCCAGCTAGAAATTGCAAACCAGCTCTGGATCTCTCCTGCTGTTTTAGGAAAGTATGATTCACAGAGCATCATATCTTCTTGTTGATGCCTGGGGAAAATTATTTATGAGTATGGATCTGTGTTAAACTCTTCCACTGTGTAGTCCCCTGCCTAATCTAGAGAGGTTAAGGCAAATATTAAAACAATATTGGAATGACTCTCTGTTCTGGGTAAGAATATCTGGCTCTCTGATTAGTTGCTTATATCATGAAAATTATTACAGTATCGTAGATTGCTTTAAATGAATTCTACAGATCTTCAAAAAAGGAAACTGTGTCCCTTATTTTTCTGGCACAACTAGAGGAGAAAAAATAGTAACTGGAGATGAACTGTTTTTTTTCCTCTAAGCTGAGTTAGCTGTTCATCTATAACTGAATAAATAACTATATTTTATAGTTGGAACTTTTTACTTGCTGCTATCCATTATAGATAACTAGTTGATGCTGGCCCAAAGTTTGCAATTTATAAATTAGTGGCATAGATATTTCACTGTACTTAATCTATTCCAACATCTCAAGTCTAACACAGGCTGTTCTAAAATAAGACTAAGACTAAAATTATAGCTGCAGCTGATAAGATATGCTATTATAGACCAATAGAATAAAAATATATTATAACAATTTAAATGGAAGTAACTTGCCTTTAAAATACTTTAATTTTTTTTTCATGTAACTGCCTCCATTATTAAGTAAAAATATACCAATACACTAACGCATACACAGGCTCAGTGGTACAAACAAACACACAATTATTTCTGTCTTAGAGCATTCATGAAGTCCAATTCTCAGAAACAGCAATCCAATAAAAAGAGGTTAGAAAAATGTTTGTTAAGGTAGGAATTCACTGAGTCTGCCAAACTTGATAAACTTATGGAAAATATGCTGAGATTTTCAGAACGAAACCCATGGGCAAAAAAAGAAAAGGGGAGGAAGCCCAAATCATTCCATTTCTCTTCTTGGCCCAGTTAAAGAATGTTCCCAAACTTCAAATTAATGGACTTAAACATTCATATTTTACATAGTGAACATTCTTTATCTTTCCCTTTTTGAGTACAGGACTGTATTCATAAATTCTTCTTTTGGCAGTCTACTTTTGGAATATTTTCTCTCTCACTTACCCCACTTCGCTTGTGGCAATTCCAAATCTTTAGACCTGCAAACAATTCCACTTTGTAACATGTTGCTCAGATATATGTTAGAGAGGTCAAGGTGAACATGCCCTCTTGGATAGATAAAAGCTAGTATCTTCTCTTGAGGCAAGTAGGACCATGGGGGAAGGGGGATAACTTGGCTGATCCTTTATCAGAAGTGGGGGAAAAAAGAGGGGTGAAAATGAAGGCAAAACAAGGAAGTCAGCAGCTCTGAGAAATACTTGTATCTTGCTGCAACTCTGTCCACCCAACTTTAGCAACCTGCATATGAGTCTCTAGCAAAATACTTAATAACGCCACACAACCATATGCCAACCTGTAAAGAAGATGAAAAAATAAAGTGGGCTCTGAACAAATATACTTTTAAAAAAAATATTAAGAGCATAATAATTGACCATACTGTGGAAGATTTACAGTTGTTTGAGATGGACCAGGTTTTGAAAAGAGCTGAAGATCTGCAAACATCTCCCCAACATTATAGGGGATGAAATAAAGTAAACCTTGGAAAATAAATAAAGAGAATGTTAATGCATAGTGTTTATAGGAGCAATCATGGTCTCAACCAGTGGTGGATTGCCCCTGGTTTGGACCGGTTCGTAAGAACCAGTAGTAAAACCGGCGGGAGGCTCCATCCACCAACCCCATCATCAGGAAGCTTCTGCGCATGAGCAGAAGTGCAGGTGCATGAGCAAGTGAAGGAAGTAGTAAAGGTAAGTAGAACCCACCCTGGTCTCAACACTAATATTTTTGTCCCCACTGCTGTCCCAATTTGGTTCCCTCTCACAAACAAATGGTCATTATTAATCAGAAGTCCTTGTTTCAAATGACACAAATATATATATAGTGTCTAGAAAAGGTGTGTGTGTGTGGGGAAACTGACTCCACCAAGGAATTCAAGGTTAAAGCCTCTTTGTGTTGGGATTCTCATTGGTCCTATTTCCCAGAATAGGGAAGTGGCAATCAATCCTGCCTTCAAAGGCAGAACTACTACAGTTGAAGTCCTGCAGAGTTGATGATGATGTTATCCACTGAGTCTGATTCTTGGCGATTCTATGGGCCAGGTCTTTCCACATCTTCCAATCTTGTACTATTTCTTTGAATTTTTCTACACTCTTAACTGGTGTCAGCTTTTTTGGTGTCCAGCTACAGTGTTCTTTGATGGCCTGGTTTCCTTTAACTTTTCCAAACATAACTGCTTTCTCCAGGGAATTCCCCCGCATCATATGGCCAAAATAAGTGAGAAGCAGTTTTGTCATTTTGCCTTCCATTGACATGTCTGCTGTTTATGCGCTCCAGTCCTTGCTTGTCAGTGACCTTTGCCAAGAAATACACGGGAGCCTTCTTCAGCACCACAGCTCAAACGAGTTGATTTTCTTCCTGTCTTGCTTTTCATGCATAGTGTATTCTACCTTTCTTGCCTTTATGCTCCTATTTGACACAAAAGGAGCAAGAATGAAGTTTATAGTCCCTGTTGACTGACTGCCTTCCAGACAGCCTGATTGGAACTCTGTCTCTTTAGGCAACCTGCCATTTCAACTTAAAGTCCTCTGGTGCTCATAGTTTCCTCATTCTGTCAGCTGTTGCATCTTAAGACTATCTCCCTTATTATGCCATGCTGTAAGCTAACTTCTTTAACCCTTAATCATGCAGCCGAGGGCTAATGAATGAGTCTTGTTCTATCCAAGATGTCCTTGGTTCACATTTTCTTGCAAATTAGTGGGTAAAATTCTGCCAAAGTTATGCGTTCCCAAATCCAATTGATGTCAGCATGTACTCGATTTTCCTGCCAAAATCAGAAGGATTAATTAATTGTATTGCCCGAGTGTATTTTCTGGGAGGAAATAGGCAGGTGGATTGAAGAGCCATATATCAGTATGCCTTTTGCAGGCAGGAACCCACGAATCTGATCTTTGGCATCACTAGTTGGAAAGCAGCATTGAGAGCAGCTGGAGTAGATATCTCTGAGCAGTTGAAGACAGAACAAAATGGGCAAAATACTCAGATCAAGTATAAGATAATCACAACTTGGCTGCAAAAATCTGGTGATTCAGTAGATGACATCAAAGAATTAGAATTTTTGGTATCTATTCATTACCATCTAGTGGTCATGTAGAATTTTGCAACTGATGCATTAGGACAGTTTCCTATGTGGGTGAAGTAGGTGGAACTCTATTTGACCACATAAGCTGCTCTTGCTATTGTGATTTAGGAAAAAACAATGCTTAGTGCACAAGTCATGCCTGCTAGGATGGCAGAGAAGGGAAGACTCAAACAAAGCATTCTTGGTACCTCCTGTTGTATAGTTCCCCTTTTGGCAAGCAGGTAACTTAGTGGCTTCAAAAGGTTTTGTCTCCTGAAAGAGACCAATAGATGCTGCAAGAGAAGGCTTACAATCCTGACAACAGGCCAAAAGCTCACGGTAGCTCATGAAAATTGTGAGCAAGAAGATAATTAGTAAATTCTTCTCAGATATACACAGCTGCAAAGGTTCTTCCCTGGGGCAACTTAGTCACTGGGTGAAGAAGCCACAGTCAGGATGAACTTCTGCTGGAAAGGGCATTTGGATCTTGACAATTGCCCATTGACGCCAGCTCAGGTTACACAGTGATATAAACTCAAGTTTATGTCACAACCAAGAAACAGTGTCTTCCTTTTTTCTATAAGAAAGAGGAGGAAAAAGGCAGTAAGGCTATAATCCTCTACTGTTGCACCTGAGGGAAGTGAGTTTTCCTTCTGAGGAGGCATGTCTAGGAAATACTGAATACTTTCAGTGCATTTATCTGATCAGAGTCTTGTACAATAAGGTAGATTTGTTTCCCTGAGACATCAATCTGCTATAGATTTATATTGACCAAACTCTGCAGCTACTCCTTAACATGTGATACTTGGATTAATAAATGTTTTATGTGAGAGCATTACTGATAATATATTAGAAAGTGAACAGGACATTAGAACGAGATGAAAGTTTGAAGAATTATAAATGAGAATCAAAAAGATTGGAAATGGTATCAAAATAATTTCTCAAACATCCATCCATTTATTTCTAAAAACTCATTTTGAATAGCCCTTTTAAGATTAAAATCCCCTTAATCAGGATTTTAAGGCAGTGATCAGGTGTCCTGCTAATTATAGGTGGAATAGCTTTTACTTGGCCAAGGGCTGCCTTGGAAAACTATTTTGGGTATAGCTAGGGCAAAAACTAAATTTTATTTGCAGTAAATCAAAGTATAATGAATATTAAATATCAGTGTAGTATATTTGGTTTGATCATCCTGTGGTCATGTATTTAACAATCCCTATTTTGTCTGTTATAAATATTACAACTTTTGAAGTTCTCTAGTTGCTGGACTCTAGATTTTGAGGGCTATGTCTTAAACAATTAAAATTATCTAAAGTCATCATGTTTGAGGGCTCCAAGTTGAGGAGGCTTTAATAGACATGAGGACCACATCTCAAATCTATATTGACATGAACAGAAGCAAAAGCTTTTTCTCATTTTACTCATTTCTTCTTGGATTGCAGAACATTTTTTGGCAGCAGCTAGGGTTCAACTAAAGTCATCTTCTATTGTGTGAGAAAGTAAGCATTCAAAATTTCCTTGAAAATTTCCTGATGAAGTGAATGTTTAAATTCACTTGTAGTAGTGTACTCCAGAGACCCCCAACCCCTAGTCCACGGACTGGCACTAGTCTGCGGCATGCCAGAAACCAGGGGTATTCCATAAAAGCTGTTGAATGAACCATGAATACTGACAGAAATGTACTAGGCAAAAAGCAGAGAGAAGATAATTTCTCTTGTTAGGTCAATGAATTTGACTTCAGGCATAAAGAGCAGAGAAGTAACTAAGGCTTTTGCCTGACACCATCAGTACTAGTGAGACATTTATCTGGGTCAACTGCAGCTATAATGGCAGTAAAAACATGATTAGATAAAGCTACTTACGTAAACTTCATAGCACTGGAAAGGACCACTCATCATATCGGCTGGGAGGCCTTGTTTAATAAAGCATCTTGTATGATGTCAGCTTGCTTTGCCTTTCTTCCTTAGCGGGAGGATTTAAAGAGAAGACAAAAATAAGCAGAATGTCTGTCTGTCATCTTGCTTTGGGTTTCATGCTTCTTTTAAATGAGCTTGAATCCGTCACGTTTCCATGCTTGCTTTTTGCAACAGGATGAACAGTAACAACATTCCTCGTACAAATTAGTAGCTTTGAGTTCTGCATTAGAACGGGACTGTTAGCTTGATCCCCATCAGTTCTGTCAAAACAAAACAGCTCAAAATTGGCACAAACTTTTGGCAGAGGATATTGGCCTTTGGGCTTTAGAGTTAACATACTTCCAGTATTAGAACACCTAGATTTCCTCTCAAATCCTTTGCAAGGCTGGAGGCATTTTGATCTCCATTTCTTTGTAAATAGTACTCACGCTACTACATAAGACCAACTTATCTCTTAACTGTACCAGGCCATTTTGGATTTTTATGGGAAACAGCCAGCCGGTGGTGGTTGTCACCAGCCTTCAGTTTAGTTGTCCTGTACTGGAGAAAGCTTGAAAGAGGAAAGGATGCCTTTCTTCTCTCCTTCTTAAAGGCTGAACTACCTACAATGTGGGAGATTTATGATTATCTTTCCTGAATAATAAAAAGAGCAGCTTGTTTGGGGAATTAGATTGTAGAGCACAGCCAGACAGTCACGTTAAAGCACTTTCCTCCAGTCTGTGAACTGGCAGAAAAGTTCACCAGCATAAATTGTGCTGCCCTCATTACCGATCCCTATTCTGCCTCAGCAGTGAAACTAGCCAACTGGTGCTGTCCTTACTGTTTTAATGCAGGATAAATTATGGAAAATGATTGGATTTTCCTGGCTTCATTTCCCAAGTGTTATTTTCCAAGTGGATAAGAACCCACCAATCACTCTCCTTAATGGGTAGCGGGGCGGGTCTGGGTGAATAGAAGCAATAGTTGCCTAACTGGTCATAGCCAAGGAAGTGCTCCACACCCAGTGGTGGGATTCAGCCAGTTCGCACCACTTCGGGAGAACTGGTTGTTAAGTTTCTGAGCAGTTTGGCAAACTGGTTGTTGGAAGAAATCATTAGGGCAGAGAACCAGTTGTTAAATTACTTGAATCCCACCACTGTCCACACCTATAATTTCAATAGTTCAAATTTTGAACTATTTTGGGTCACTTGTTGCTCCTGAGGTAGCAGTAAATCTACCTCCAGAAAGAAGCAAGGCTGACAGTATGGAGAAAGGCACAAGGTGAAGCAGGTGGGGATGACTAATTACAAGTGAGCCCTTTCCTCAACTAATGCTGCAGGAAACAGCAGTGCTGACAGCAAGTGGACATGGCTGACCCTGCCCAAAGGTTCACCAGAGAGTAGGCAATCCATCTGCTCACCAAAGTAATGAGTATGTCCATCTAATGTGTTGTGTGGATAAAACAGTGGAAAATTGCAATTGTGACAGTTGGCAGTGTACTGTGTACGCAACCATTTTTTTCCAGGTTTGAGGTGACCTTTATGTGCAGCAAAGGGCTGCAAATTGCTCAAGATACAAAATGCTCAACACACACACATACATGTACACACACATACACCACACACACACACACACATACAGTATACAGGTAGTCTTTGACATTCATTCAGCAACCATTTGAAATTGATTGCTGAATAAACAGTAGTTATGCCTGGTCTTCAAAGTTACAGCCATTGCAAAACTCCATTACCCTCCACCAGCTTTTTACCCACCCCATCTCTGTCCTTTTGGCCACTTTGTACTCTGCCACCTCTCTGGTCTTGCTGCCCTGCTCTCTGCCACCCCAGTTCATCTTCACTATCTTCTTCCAACTGCATCTGGTGAAGTTTGCCCTCCCTGGCCTTTCATGAGGAGGCTGCTGGCTGTGCCAGGCTTCTTTTTGAGGCTGTAGGAGATGATCAGGCTGAACCCAAGGGCGGGCTCAAACGTATCATGAGTCTTGAGTCCCTTCACACACACAAGAGATTTAAGTCCAGCCCTCCTTGAATTTACTATATTTAGCAATAGCAATAGCACTTAAACTTATATACCACATCACAGTGCTTTTACAGCCCTCTCTAAGTGGTTTACAGAGTCAGCATATTGTCCCCAACAATCTGGGTCCTCATTTTACGGACTTCGGAAGGATGGAAGGCTGAATCAACCCTGAGCCTGGTGAGATTTGTACTGCCAAATTGCAGTCAGCCGGCAGGCAGCAGAAGTAGCCTGCACTACTGCATTCTTACCACTACACCACCACAGCTTAATAGATGTATATTTATATATAGATCAGGGGTGGGTTCTACTTACCTTTACTACCAGTTTGCATCATGCCCGCATGCTCTTCTGCGCATGCGTAGATCACCTAAGATGACATCCGGGTCAATGGGTGGAGCCTCCCGCTGGTTTTACTATGGTTCTTGTGAACTGGTCCGAACCGGGGGCAACACACCACTGATATAGATACATATCTATATACATATAGATGTCTCAGTGGAAGCAAAGTGTCTGGTCTCTCCTGTAAGCCATGCCAAAATGGCTGTGGTTAGCAGCTGTTGATAATTAGGTACAAGGGGATATATTTATGTAAAAGATGGCCAACAGTAGCTGGGCAGAACCCAACTGCTCTATTTGTAGAACAAAGGCATGGATACAGAGGCTAGGCTAAACAACTCTTTATTAACACAACAGTAAAACAACCAGGCAACAACGTGCGCCTCACAATCAAAATCCAAAGCCGTCTGACAGCTGTTTAAATACCAAGCTGTCAGACAGAACCACCAATCACAGACCGCACTTTTCCCGCTTGACAGCATAGCGCGTTTTAGCCAATTGTGGAAGGGCAGCAACAAAGCAGGCTCCGCCGGCGTCGTATCTGTGAGGACTCAACACACCTTCCCACCCGGATGGTGCATGTGTAGTCTTCCAAGAACGCCGGCTGACGTCGGCTCTGCCCAGATCTTCTCAGTTCGGGGCCGACCTCCGGCAGAGGCAGAATCGGGATGCTGTTTTCTTCAAAGTTGGGTGGCCGATATGGTGAAGTGGGCAGAACAATCGCTGACACGGGAGAACCAAAACGAACAGGTGAGTTTGCCGACGAGAACGCATTGGGTTGCAGTGAAACTGTAGGTGGAGTGTGTGTTGGAGCGTCAGTGGTTGAATGCGGCGGTTTATAATTGGCTGGTGCCGCCTGCTCACAGGGAAGGCCTGCTGCTGAAATGACTTTCTTTCACAGTTGGTTCACATGCCGCCTCCATACGTGTCCATCATCGAGCTGGACCCTATAAGAATAGGGTCCAGTTCGTTGGCTAATTTGGCCCGGAACCCACTTAAGACTCGTTCTGAAGTTTTGAGCGTATACTAGGTCTCCAACAGCCAAAGGGGAACGTCCGGTGCATATGCTGGGTGTAGCCGGTCCAACACTGTCCGGAGCTGGCGGCCCATGAGCATTTCTGCCAGACTGGCCTTAGTAACTGGATAGGGGGTTGTATGTTGAGCTAGGAGGTACTGGTTGATTTTTTGGTGTCAATTTGCAGGGCCCAGGCGGCTTAAAGCCTCCTTTGCAGATCTCACGGCACTCTCCGGCTGACCATTAGCAGCCAGATGGAATGGTGCTGTGGTTGTGTGGTGAATGCCCAGTTTGGTCACAAACTGCTGGAAGGGCACCACCGTGAATTGGGGCCCATTGTCGGTGACTATGGTGTCTGGCAACCCGTGCATTGCGAACAACCCCTCTAGGACCTGGGTGACCGCTTCGGCTATCGTAGAGTGCATGAGAGCCAACTCCACCCATTTAGAATAGGCATCTACGATGACCAGGAATATATGGCCATTGAACGGGCCGGCGAAATCCATATGGATCCGCGCCCAAGGGGCCTGGGGGCTTTCCCATTCTCTGGTAGGGGCCGCCGGAGCACCCACCCACTGCTCAATCTTGCTATCCATGCCACGCCACCAAACATAACTGCGGCCCAGCCCTTTCATGCAAAGAATGCCCGGATGAGAGTCATGGTGATAGGCCAGGATGGAGTGTCTCAAACCCATAGGGATGATGACCCTATTGCCCCAAAGGAGACAGCCCTTCAGGGTGGAGAGTTCATGCTGCCTGTGCAGGTAGGGAACAAGATCAGCCTGGACAGGGCCCTTGGGCCACCCCCTGTGGACCCAGTCTAGAACCCGGGAGATAGCAGGGTCCGATGCAGACCCGGCCTTAATGTCAGAAGCGGTAAGTGGAAAGTCCTCAATGTGGAGGACGGAAGATGTGGGAGCCAGGTCGGAGGCAGGGGCTGGCAAGGGGCAGTGGCTAAGGGCGTCGGCATGCCAATAGCCGAGCCAGGCCGGTATACCAAGTTGTATGAGTAAGCGGTCAAAAACTCAGCCCAGCGTGACATGTGGGGTGAGAGAATAATGGGTGTTTGTCCCCTGATAACAGTCCTAACAGGAGTTTATGGTCGGTGACAAGTGTAAAGGACCGGCCATAGAGGTAATCATGAAATCGCTTGACCCCAGTGATGAGCGCCAGAGCCTCGCGATCCAACTGACTATAATTTCGCTCCGGGCAGACAGGGTCCTAGAATAAAAGGCAATCGGGGCTTCTATGCCTGACAGAAAAACATGACTTAAAACCGCAGCAATGCCATACGGCAAGGCATCGCAAGTCAAGGACAAGGGAAGGCTAGCATCGTATTGGATGAGCACAGCCCATGACATCAACGCGTCCTTGACAGCCTGAAATGATGTGGCAGCGGTGCGACTCCATACCCAGGGAGATTTAGAATCAAGGAGGTGGTGTAGGGGCTCGGCAAGGGAAGCTTTGTGAGGCAGGAACACGGAATAAAAATTGAGGAGGACCAGGAATGCTTGCAGCTCCGCCTTGCAAGTGGGTGTGGGGGCATGCTTAATGGCAGCAATCTTGGAAGGGGTAGGGTGGATTCCTTGAGCATCAATTAGAAACCCAAGGAACTCCACCTGGGGTACCCCTATAACACATTTCAACCTCTTGAGGCGGAGGCCCGCGCCACGCAGATATCCCAGGACAGCCCATAACTTAGCAAGGAGGTCAGACTGGTCTCCGTCAGAGACCAATACATCGTCAAAGTAGGGTACCACCCCGGGAATCCCTTGAAACAATTGTTCCATGATGCTTTGGAAAATTACCGGGGCGACACTCACACTGAACTGGAGCTGGGTGCATTTAAATGCACTCCGGTGGGTAACAATGGTCTGGGCCATGGCCGTAGGCTCATCAACAGGAAGTTGTTGATAAGCTTGAGCCAAGTCCAGCTTGGCAAACACCCGGCCGTGACCCAGCGAATGCAGCAGGTGCTGCACCACTGGCACCAGATACGGGTTGGCCTGCAGCACCTTATTAATGGAACACTTATAATCAGCGCAAATTCTGATGGACCCATCCTGCTTCAGGGGAATGATAATAGGTGTTTCCCAGCTAGAATGGTCTACGGGGACAAGGACACCCTGGGCTATGAGCTTATCCAGCTCCTTATCCACCCATGGCCTCAAAGCAAGTGGCACCCTCCGTGGTTTGAGGTGAACTGGCACCATCTGAGGGTCCAAATTAAATGATATGGGCCGTCCTGTATATTTACCGAGATAGTCAGAGAAAACATCTGCAAACTCGTGGGCCAGGGTGGACAAAACATCAGGGGACACTGTGTGTATGCCAGAGATGGTCAACTTTAAGGCAGCAAACCAGTCCAGCCCCAGCAGGCTAGGCAGATTGTCCTTCACAACGATCAGCGGCAGCCTGCCAGAGAAAGATTGGTAAGACACTTGAAAGGTGTCATAGCCCACAGTGGAGATGGCCTTCCCCTGATAGTCCTTTAAAAGGACAGGACAAGGCTTGAGCCGGTGGCGGGACACCCCCGGCAATAATTTGGCAAGGATAGACCACGCTATAAGGGACTTGGAGGAGCTGGTGTCAACCTTCATACGGCAGGCCGCTCCTTCCAAAGTCACTATGAGGAAAAGCTTGTTGGCAGAGGGAGAAGAGATGGCATGGCTCACAGCAACTTCCAGCGGTTCCTTGTAGCGGGTCACAGCGAAACACTCATCGCAGCAGACAGCTGCTTTCCGGCCATGGCGATGATCCATCAGAGATGCAGTGGAAGTCTCAGTCACGGGTGGGCGCTCTGCAGACCTGCGATAAATGACCCCTCTTGCCACAACGACGGCAAACAATGGTCTTGAATCTTCAGTTCTGCGATGGTTGCCGCCACAGCCCAAACAATTGTCCTGCGTGAACTTTGAAAACTTGCTGGGTGCTCCTTGCTTCCGTCGGGTTGCCCTGAGGTGGCTCACCTCCCTCTCATCATCAGAGGACTCGACCTGATCTGACTCCTCGTAATGGATGGACAGGGGCTTCGCAATGGCTGCAGAGGATGTCTGGAACCATTGAATTTCCGTGGCTGAGCGGCCTGACATCTCAGCGGCCCTAGCCTCATCCAGGGCTATCTGGAGGGTCAATTCAGGCCGGGCCAATAGACACCGTTGAAGCTTCAAGTCTTTGATTCCGCACACTAACTGGTCCAGCAGCATTTCGTCCAGGTTTCAAAAATCACAGTGAAGTGCCGCTGACTGCAAGGAAGCCATATAGTCGTTCACGGTTTCCACCTCAGTTTGCGAGCGCTGCCAGAATGCATGCCGATGCACAATGCGAGATGGTGTAGGGGAGAAATGGTTCTTTAGTCTTTCTAATAACGTCTCCCACGGAACATCAAAAACTTGCTGAGGGGCGGCTAGAGCCCTAGCAGTATCGAAATTTCGCTCCCACAGGAGCTGAGGAAGTAGCCCCGTTTGCGAGCGCTGGACAGATCGGTCAAAGCGTTCGCCTGCAGGAAACATTCGAAACGATCCATATAAGTGTCCCATGTTTCAGACATCGGCACGAACGGGGAGAACATTGGCAAGAACGTTGACATGGTCAGTGTTCGCTGGTGACTAAGGTACCGGTTTGCTTGGTTTACCACAGTATTTCACAGCCGTCGCCTCAGAATCCCACCTTCGTCGCCAGTGCTCTATTCGTAGAACAAAGGCATGGATACAGAGGCTAGGCTAAACAACTCTTTATTAACACAACAGTAAAACAAGTAGGCAACAACATGTGCCTCACAATCAAAATTCAAAGCTGTCTGACAGCTGCTTTAATACCAAGCTACCAATCACGGACCGGGCTTTTTCCGCTTGACAGCATAGCACATTTTAGCCAATCGTGGAAGGGCAGCAACAAGGCAGGCTCCGCCGGCGTTGTATCTGTGAAGACTCAACACCAACCATTGACTATATTATCTCCCTCATCATTAAGGAAACATACTAGAACATGGCCACACCAAACGTTGTGCCCGGAGAAAAGTGTTTTACTGCTGCTTCAACATGGGAAACTGCCATAGTATACTCCTGAGTTTTGTGCAGAAAATGCACTTGATTCTATGTGGATTGGGTGATAATCTTGGCTTTGTCAGTGTGCACAGATCATTCATTCAATTTATTCATTCAACTGTCCATTTCCCGTGTGTGTGTGTGAATGGCTCACTTACAAAAAATGAAAAGTTATAAACAAAAACCATTAGAAAAGCCAATTAAAACAGTTTAAAACTTAATTTGCAGGAGAATACAATCCATATATTATTATAACCATCTAACAGACTGCATACCACCACTGGATGCCCAGGCCTGATGAGCCTCTTAAAGAGCCTTCTGAAAGGCCAGTAGGGTCAAGGCCAGTCTAACCTCATTTCTTCTTGCATGGACTGGAAAAAAAATAATTGGTTTGAAAAGTAAACTCCCAAATGGGTTGTGTTAGTAGAACACGAAGACCTATTCACTCATTGGATGCTTAAAGTGCAGCTTTAGACACTTGACAATTAAAAGGAAATAATTGGGTGAGGCAAATAATTATGGCAGTTTTTGAGGATTTCCCAAGTTAATTTATTTTCTCACCTTTGTCAGAGCAGCTGCAGGGGAAGGAAGGGGTGGCTGCCCCCAGAGTGACAGAGATGGAAGGAATAATGGGGTCATATAGAAAGTCAGCATACAGACATCCGATCCTGGTTGCATTACGAACCTTTCGTTTACAATAGCTGTAAATCTGGAAGTTTCCCTTTTCTACTACAAATTCATTTTCGTTAAGAGCATGGGACGTTTGAGTGTAACATTTCTGAAGTGTTTTTTGTGTGCATTCATGGAAGTTATTAAGTTTGATTTGTCAGTCTTGGGTTGCCTGATTATTACCTTCAGGTGAATTCTTGAGGTTCTATAGAGTCTAAGTAAATAATAAAAGTTCACAGTTCCTAATGACTGATTTTTGAAGAAAGGATCATTCCTAAAGATGTTATTATTCTTGTAAAGATTGTTTTGTTTGTTTAAGTTCTCCGCAACAATGCCACATACAGAGACAAAAATGAAGAGAAAGAGTTATTGTTCACCCGAACCATTAAAAGATAAATGTTACCATTGGTATCATGTTCCGTTACCTCAGCAATGCAAGTACAAGTGAACTGACTTTGCAAAGGAAGTTTCATTGGAGGGGATGCAATGTGCAAGCTCTTTGGAGAACCATAAAACATCCACTGCATTTTAAATTGTCTGCTTATTCAGAGTCTCACACTGGTTCCCAAATAGCCAGGAATGGTAGTTATGTTTGCCAGAGTCTTTTTTGCTCCTGGAAGTAAAAGAGTGTAAATCTAACAAATAAATCAATCAGGTTGACCAGATAAAGTAGATTTGAACTTGGACCTTATGCTAAGATAGCTCCAGGTCTCCTTTCAAAGAGGAGGAGGAGGAGGTGATAATTATCTGGGTATGAGTGTCACGGGATAAAAGTATTGAGCCTGAGGTTTCTGTTTTGCCTGCAATCCTGGATTGGGGTTTGTTTTAAGGCTGTAAAGTCTCTAGTCTCTTTTACATCTACAGAATTGCAACCATTCTTGGTTCTGATCTGGTTTAATAGCTTGTGATCCAATGTAAGACAGAGATGGCCCTGTTGAGGAACAAAGAGTGAAATGGCGCAGAAGTATTAATCCAGAATTGAAGGTTGGGCTCCTAGAGAGAAGGAGCATCTTTCAGACTGAAACGAAGCATCAGCTGGGTTTAGGAAGGGTCACCAATCTGAAACTTTAAAGGCTGCATGATTCTGCAGCCCTCAATAGGGTGGTTTCTTCCTTCCTTCCTTCCTTCCTTCCTTCCTTCCTTCCTTCCTTCCTTCCTTCCTTCCTTCCTTCCTTCCTTCCTTCCTTCCTTCCTTCCTTCCTTCCTTCCCCGTCCCTGTTATTGCTTTTCTTCAGGCCTGTTCTTATTCTACAATACTGTAGCACTAGGGTTGCTCTAAGCATCCTCTTGTTTCTAAGCTGCCTCGTTTGTTTCTGTTTCTGCTGGCACTGAATTCACTATCAGAAGGATTGATTGCATTTAATTTTTTTAAGACCCTGCACAAAGATTAAAAAGCACAGTCCCTGCCTGCAGGCTTATTCTCTGATAGGCAGAGTACAAAAGTAAAAGGATTAAGGGTGGGGGAAAAAACATTAATATGTGAACAGATCTTGCGTGAATGTGATGGCCTCTGGAAACAGCTCAGAACTACAAGTATAGATTCAGAATCCAGAGCACCTTCATCTTGCAATATGCAAAAGATCTCTCTTGAAAGCAGAACAAACAAAACTAATACTGCAAGGTTCCCCACTGAGGGGAAATTGAAAACTTTAAAACAAAAGAGATAGGCCTTGTATGACATGAAATATATGATATTTAAAGGATGGGAAGCTATAGTTTTATTCTATGGTAAGTCTGCCATCTAGAAGTTAATATGCAGAGAAGCAATGCAATTCAACTTTATCAACCAGACTAAATCATGCAGTCCGCAGGAGAGTTCCCTTTTGCTTCCTGCTTTATAACAATAATTCAAGGTAGTATGGGGGATATATTAAAAAGCAAAACAAAAATAGCTTTAAAATAAACATCCACACCTCAGTTATTATTGGGGCATTTCTCACACATTTGAAGGACATTCAATGTTTAAAAATTTGGTTTTTTTCATTTTGGAGGCAAAATTATTTTTTTGTAGAATGGGGGGGGGGAGGTGTAGGCTTCTTTGTATCATAAAAAATGTAATGTTGACAGTATGAGACGTAACCTTGCATTTTTGGCTAAAATGTTTGGCTAAACTGAAAGAAGTAGTTGCTGGTATTTGTTGAGCCCAAATGGACTGATGTAGCACCACATGTAAGAAGCCTAGCCCTAGTGCCAGAATTACGAGCAGTATATGCAGAAGATTTAGGGTGAAACTGCAAGAAAAATAAAATTTTGTCTGGCCTATTTGGAAAGAGAGCAGTTCTTCCTTCTCTCCTGGATCAAGCCTTGATGTAAGGCTGGGACCATCTAGGTCACTTTGAATTTAGCTGACAATTCTTGTTCCAGCAGATGGCAGTAACTGCCTGGTATTGTCTAGGCTTGGAAGCTGAGCGAGGTTTGTCCTCACTGGTACTTGGATGGGAGAATTCTGGGAAATTCCAAGCCTGTTGGCCAAGAGAAGGAAAACACTGTGAGGAAAAGGGTGACAATCCAGTTCTGCACTGTTGCCAAGAAAGTTATAAGGATATATTGAGGAGGTCACCAGGAGCTGAGCTTGATATGAAGGCTTTTTTCTTTCTTCGCAAAGTCTGAATTGAGTTTGTTCTTCTCCAAATTCCAGAACAGAGACAATGATTCCCAATGATTTGCAAAAGACAGGTATCAAAATAATGATGCCCTCCCTAATAAATAGGTGGGTGTTGTGGTTTGCCAGCAGCCTGTGGAGCTGGCAACTGAGTCGGACAGTGAGGAGGCTGGGGAGGAAATGGACCAGTCATGGAGTCTGGGGAAGGCCCGGATGAGGGCTCTGCATCAGAGGCAGATATGGGGTCCGGGCCATCTGGGAGTGATGCGCAGACTCCGGAGTCCCTAGAGTTGGACAGCAAAGAGGCAGAGGAACAGGAGGAGCCTGTTCCTAGTGTACACATGCGCAGAGCTGCCAGAAGGCAAGAGCAGCTAAAGCAAAAGGGACGACTCGGGAATAAGGCCAGGAGATGATTGGCCGCTCCCATAAGGCTTAAAAGAGAAACAAAGGCACTTCAGCCTTTTTGCAGGAAAGCAATGTTGCTAACTCTGTTTCCACTCAATGTCTCTTGTTTGTTTATGAACTTTGTGGGGCTTTGCCAAGTAAGGCCTTTGGCAGGGCGTCAAAGAAGTTAAAGGTTGGTGATTATCCCAAAGGACTTCTTACAAAGGACTTGTTTTGCAATGAATTGGGACTCAGCTAGGAATGAACATAATTCTCAGCTATTACAATTAAATAGGTTTATTTGGGACTAATTGTGTCTTGTAATGACTCAGTAAGCCTAGGTCACAACAGAGGGAAACATTTGAGTTATCTCACGAATGAAGGCAAATATACGTGTCCCAGGATAGTTGACTGACCCAGATTGGATTTGAGATACTTGGCCACCATGGCCAGCTGTCATAAGGCAAAAGATACTATATTAGGCTGCAACATGGGAATGCTGACCATTCTATCTGAAGTGAAGGGAATGAGAGCCACAACATGCTTTTTCCATGGCTGTTCCCACATTCGGGAATATTTTGCCTCCTGACGTATGCAGTACGGTATCTCTGGTATTGGCCCCAAGGAAGATCCTTGTTTATTATTCTGCAGGGCATTTGGATTTTTGATGGCAATAAAGGTGTCTTTAGTTAGTTCTTGGCGGATTGTTTATATGTGATTTTTTTTTGTTGGTATTATTATAAACTGCCTTAAATTTTTAAAAAGTATGTCGATTTTTATAATGTATGTGTATATAAATGAAAATATAAATAATCAGTCCAGATGGTTATTGTAGAAAAAAATACAGAACATTAAGACTGGTGCCTATTCCTTCCTCCCCACCCTTCCCTTCCCTTCCCTCCTCACCTCATTTCTTTTTTGAATCATGATGGCGCAGTGGTTAGAGTGCAGTACTGAAGGCTACTTCTGCTGCCTTCTGGGTGCCTGCAATTTGGCAGTTCGAAACTCACCAGGCCAGTGGTGAAATCCAGCAGGTTCTCACAGGTTCTGGAGAACCGGTAGCGGAAATTTTGAATAGCTTGGAGAACTGGCAAATGCCACCTCTGGCTGGCCCCAGAGTGGGGTGGGAATGGAGATTTTGCAATATCCTTCCCCTGGAGTGGGTGGGATTGGAGATTTTACAGTATCCTTCCCCTGCTATGCCCATCAAGCCACACCCACCAAGCCACATCAGGCCCACCCAGCCACACCCACAGAACTGGTAGTACAAAATTTGGATTTCATCACTGCACCAGGCTCAAGGTTGATTCAGCCTTCCATCCTTCTGAGGTCTGTAAAATGAGGACCTAGATTGTTGGGGGCAATATGCTGGCTCTGTAAACTGCTTAGAGAGGGCTGTAAAAGCACTGTGAAGCGGTATATAAGTCTAAGTGCTATTGCTATTGCTATTTTTGGATCCCATCTTTTGCATTTCAAGCTTCTAGGCAGGGATTCTGCCTTGCATCATTATTTCTGGGTAAGCTTGGGAACCATTTCTGTGGAATGATGAAGTTAGCTGTAAATAAATATTTAACTATAAACATCATTGCTGCATGATAAGCTGCATTCTATCACACAACAGCTCCCGAAACATATCAAATGTGTAGTGAAATAATCTGTATTCTTCCAAATTGTGTGTTTATTTGGAGGCCTGGGGCTTTGTAACAAACAAAGCAAAGAGTCTGACTTGGTTCAAGACATTCTTTTAAGCTGTCATTGCTATCAACAGCTATAATGACAGGCTTCTTGCAGAAATGAACAGAAAGGGAGGATTTAACCTAAACAAAAATGAAACTAAGGAATAGCCTTTAAACATAATGTGTTTCTTGATAAGCTGCTGTGAGTTCAGCATGCCTCAGCCTCTACTTTCAGCAGCAGGCTTCTTAATGTTTCCTCTTTGTTATTGCCTTTTATACTAGAAGTGATCTAACGGGCACTGGAGAGAGGTAGTGACTTCTCTTCAGTTTCATGGCATCTGTCATGGTGAAGTGCTGCTGTGCAATGCCAGGAAGATATTAGAGGACATAGCCCAAGATAAAGGAAATGGAAGCATTATCAATGGGACATAGCATGCTCTGGGCACTGCCTGCTTTTAGTTGATTGGTTGTTCCTTAAAAGATGGTATTTAGGATTATCCTGGGATAATGCTTTTCTGATAGGAACAACCCCTACCTGAGTTGTTCTTTGCCATTGATGGGAGAAGATGTGGTGTGAAAAGAAATACCCAGGTTCTTACAAGTGCCTGAGACCACTGGGTTGAGTACGTTCCTGGGGTGGCTTATGGGGGCATGTAAGCTGCCTAAGCCATGCCCAAATTTTTGGGCATTCTTAACACTGATGTCTAAGTTCACTCATGTTTGTTTGTTTTTTCTTCTTATCATCTATACACGACTGGATGCATTTTCTTAGATTGCAGTTTGAGTCATTAGCTTAGCCACTCTTTTTTCTTTTCTTTCTTTGTAGTTTCCAGCATTTTGTTTATTTGGTGTAGACTATAAAGTTACAGAATAACAGAGTTGGAACAGTGGTGGGTTTTCCCCAGTTTGCACCGGTTCTATAGAACTGGTACTAAAACCGGCAGGAGGCTTTCCCCACTGACCCTGATGTCATCAAAATGATTCTGCGCATGTGTGCACGTGTGCACGAGTGGCCCTGTTGCAAACCGGTAGTAAAGGTAAGTAGAACCCACCCCTGAGTTGGAAGGGAATGTGGAGGTCTTCTACTCCAAACCCCTGCTAAAGGAGGAGAGCCTATACTATTCCAGACAAGTGGCTTTTCAGTCTCTTCTTAAAAGCCTCCACCGATGGAGCAACCACAACTTCTGAAGGCAAGATTAATCGTTCTCACTAAGGAAATTTCTCCTTAGTTCTAGTGTGAATAAAACTTACTAGCTTTATGTGTCACTTGTTTTTTTAATGTATACTATATTTTTATTGTTTGTATCAGTTTAAAGTTAAAATTTAAAATGATAAGATAATAAACTGCCAGTCTAATAAACTGTGTAAAGTGGAGTTCTGTTAAAGCTACTCTAAATTTTTTAATTCTTAATTTAATTCTTAAAATCTTTCATTCTTAAAGGTAGGCAAGATAGGAAAACTGTTGTGTAGGTCCTCCAATAATGCTTTTGTAAAAAAAGAAAACTTCCCTCTAAAAGCAGAGGAAAAGTGAAATGCCCACTTGGGGACATGGCCATGCCGTATTATATCATTGTCCTACTCACTGAACCTTTTGCCATTGATTTCAAATTGGCCACAGGAGCGTGATATCGCTCTGGTTCTAGGTCAGGGGTTGGACAATGTTTCAGAGGTCATAGACTGCAATTCACCTTCTTCGCCTTCTGGAGATCTTTGATTTAGAGCCTTCGGGGGGAAATTTGGAGAAGAACTAAAGCGGGAGGGAAATGTTATCAGAGGCTTCTCTCTCTTAGTTTCAAGGTTAATTAAAAAAATAAATTCCATGAAAACTATGTGACTATTTTGCTACTACATTTTGAAAGCAGGATCTTGGGATACTGGTAGTGGGATGGTGGTGGATAACACATGTTATCTATCTATGGACCCAAAGCTGGTCTCCCCTCTTTTTAAGTGGAAGACTTCCATGCGTTGATAATGAACAATTCTAAAAAAAAAATATATCAAAATAAAGTGGCTTGTTTTTTTGCCAAAATTAAGTGGTAAATTTGATTCGTTCAGATTTTAGGGTGAGCCTGTATTGGTTTTGTTTGCTTGTTTGTTTTTGCTTTGATCCTGCTCCCTATTTGTCATGGCCCTGTCTGTATGGTTGAGTGCCACTTTTTCACACATCGGTCAGTGATGGTCATTAACCTGTGCTGTAACCTTTTCACAGGGGTCGGCTTCAAAAATTTTAGCAAGGGGTTCTCTGTCCGGTTGCTGGATGGGTGTGGTCATTGTGGATATGGTCTATTTGGCCTCCTGCACCATTGGGTGGGGGGGCGTTTTTGCCCTCCCCTGGAGGCTTTGTTTGAGCCTCCGGGAGGGTGAAAATGGCCTCCCCAGGCCCTCTGGAGGCCGGAAATGTGTCCGTTTCCAGCCTTCCTGAACTTCCAGTAGGCTTGTTTTTTGCCCTCCCCGAGCCTCCACACGCACCCTGCACTTGCTTGCATCCAAAACAGTCCACATGGTGACTCCAGGGACGGGCAGGGTGGGGTGGGCGGGGCCAGCCAGGAGTGGGATTTGGGGGTTCCCAGAACTGCACAGAACTCCTGCGAGCCCCCAGCACCCCACCCCTGCCTTTTCATTTTTAAAATATTTTGTATTCATAACTGGATCATGCTAACTGAAGTGTTAAAAGTAGACTTCCTTGAGTTCTCCTTTGCGGCATCACGGTTGGATGGGGTATGTGAAAGAAAGAAAAGGCAATTAGAATATTTGAAGAAAAGCATCTTCACTGGGAGATCTGTCTGAAGAAAATGTGCTTGAAGAAAACCTTCATAAGTCCCAACTCTCTCTTTGTTCCTGGCTGCCCTGTGTATGCTGTGTCACAATCCAAAGAAAGACTCACAAGTCCTTTCTGTTACAGAGTTCCTACCTGTTAATTTAATGAACATTTGAAGTGACAATGAAAAAAGTGGTTTATGACCAGTTCTCACACTTGTAAGTCACAGCAGTGTGTGATCAACATCTGGGTGCTTGGCAACCATCATATATTTATGATGGTTGCAGCATCTCAGGGTCACGAGATCACCATTTGTGACCTTCCCAGATGGCTTCTGACCAGCAAAGCCAATGTGGGGGGGGGGGGAGCCAAATTTGCTTAATGATCATGTGATTCCCTTAACAACTCCAATGATTTACTTAAATCTGGCAAGAAAAGGTTGTAAAATTGGGTGTGCCTCACTTAACAATTGTTTCGCTGAGCAATGGAAATTCCAGTACCAATTGCAGTTGTAAGTCGAAGACTACCTGTAGCTTCCAGGTAGTTTGGCTACCTACTGTAGCTTTAAATGTAAAACACTCCATGCATTTCACTTACAGGTATTATCTATGTACCTGAGGCTGAAAAGAGACACAGGTATCATTTTCAAATACTTGTAGCAAATGAAATCTTTATTTTTTTTTATTGAAAAAGTTTTACATTACAGTTTATTTTTAAAACCCCCTCCCCATCCCACCCCCCTACCATCCCCACCCTATCCCCCCTATCCCTCCCCACTCCCCCCCTTGACTTCCGCTATTAAACAAACATTAACATTCAATATCTAGCAATTTTTTAAGGTGAGATCCAACTAAGAAAAAACTAAAACCTTATTTTATAACCAATTTTAACCTTAAGTAATAAAAATTTTTTTTTTCTTCTAAACCAATATATGACAACATAAATCAAATATAAAAAACTCTTAACTCTTATCAATCTAGTAAAATAGTTTTGAGTATCATAAGATTTAAATTGAAGTATCGTATAAGTAATGTAAATATATAACATTTACTATAATTCCCAATATTCCATGTATCAAAATCAAAGTCAAACAATACATAATACATTTCTCTTTAAAATTAAATCTAAATATTAAAAATATAAATTCAATTACATAAAATATAATAGAAATTCAAAATTATCAAATTCAATACATTTCTCTTTCAGATTAATTCTAAATATGGAAAATATAAATTCAGTTAAATGCTAATTGAAACTTTTTACTTTGATATTTATTCTTCATGTATTCTACCCATTTCTTCCACTCCTTAGCAAAAACTTCATGGGTCCTTTCTTTTAAGTATGCAGAAATTTTAGCCATCTCTACAAAATTAGACATCTTCAGTATCCATTCCTCTATAGTAGGTACGTTATCCTTCTTCCAATATTGACCTATCAGTAATCTAGCTGCAGTAATCATGTGTAAAATTAATCTAGTGTCAGTTGCTGAACAACCCTTAACTATACCCAACAAAAAAAACTGAGGAGAAAACTCAAGCTTCTTCTTCAAAATGTTCTGCATTACCCACCAAAGTTTAATCCAAAATGCTTTCAATTTTCTGCACGTCCACCAAATATGAAAATATGTTGCATCCAAACAGTCACACCTCCAACATTTAGGTTGAATAGGGTCTAAATGCCATCTGTAAAACATCTTATAAAAATTTTCCCTCAAGTTCTGTGCCTGTGTAAATTTAACATTCTGGACCCAGATCTTTTCCCATGTTTCCAACATTACAGGTTCTTCAAAATTTTGCGCCCATTTAATCATACAATCTTTAACTAGTTCCCCCTCTGAATCTCTTTCTAACAGTAAATTATACACTCGTTTAATATGCATCGGCCCTTTACATTTTATCTGAGTCACCAAATCTTCTTCATGTAACATTAGTCCAATTTTCTGATCTTCTCTCCATCTTGCTTGAAGTTGAAAATACTGCAACCAGGTTAAGTTCACTCCTTCTTCCAACAGGGTATTCAAGGATTTCAAGCTCCATCTGCCCCCATCATTAAGAAGTATCTCTTTATACAACAACCCCCCGAGTGACTTTATATTTGGCATAATCTGCCCAAGATCCAACCACAAAGGTATTTTGTAATCCAATTGAAGCTGGTGCTTCTTCCAAACTCTCATCAAAGCATGTCTTAAAATATGACTATTAAATACACTGTCTCTCTTATCTTCATAAAGTAAATATGCATGCCATCCAAATTGCAAGTCATGGCCTTCTATATTCAAAATTTCTATTTTTGTTGTTCCAATCCAATCTCCAACTTGTGTCAACACTGCAGCTTCATAGTATAGACGTAGATTTGGAACTTTAAGGCCACCTCTTTCACGAGCATCTTGCATAATTTTAAGTTTAACTCTTGGTTTTTTCCCATTCCAAATAAATTTATTTAAACCTGCTTGCCATTCCATCAAAAACTTGTCATTTTTAAGCACCGGAATCATTTGAAACAAAAACAGAAATCTAGGTAGAACGTTCATCTTAACAGCTGCTATTCTACCAAGCAAAGATAGTTGCAGCTTCTTCCATGTTTCAAGATCCTTTTGAATCTTATGCCAGAGTTCCTCATAATTATTTTGAAAGAGTTTTATATTGGATGCTGCAACTTGGACCTCTAGATATTTCACCTTTGTAGCTATTTCAAAGCCTGCAACCTTTCAAGTTCATTCCTTTGTGGTTCCAACATATTTTTGACTATCATCTTAGTCTTTTTCTGGTTCAGGCTAAAACCTGAAACCAGACCATATTCCTCTATAATGTTTTTCATCTGGATGATTGATTCCAAAGGTCGTGTTAGGGTAACAACCAGATCATCTGCGAATGCCTTTGTTCTGTAATCTCTTTGCCTTACAACTATTCCATTCAAATTGTCCGAGTCCCGTAGAGCATTCAACAGCACTTCCAAAGTCAAAATAAACAGTAATGGGGATAATGAACAGCCTTGTCTTGTTCCTTTCTGTATGTTAAAATTGGTAGTTAAACTGCCGTTAATAATAATTTGTGCCGTCTGTTCTTGATAAATTGCCAAAATCGCTTGTATAAACTGTTCCCCAAAATCCATTTTGTGCAGAGTCTTTTTTAGAAAATCCCAGTTGACTCGATCAAAGGCCTTCTCCGCATCCAAAAACACCAGCACCGCAGAAGTCTGTTTATTTTTCTCAAGATATTCCAACAAATCTATGAGTTGCCTGACGTTGTCCTTCATATGTCTACCTTCTATAAAACCTGCTTGGTCTTCATGAATCACATCTTGAATAACTGGCATCAATCTGTTGGCTAATACTTTAGCATAAATTTTATAATCCGTATTCAGGAGAGATATTGGTCTAAAATTTTCGGGTTTTACAGATTCTTCTTCTTTAGGTATCAGTGAAATAAAAGCCATCTTCCACGAGGGGGGTATTTTACCCCCCTGCTGAATATTACAAAACAAATCCTTAAGATGCTCAACCAATTCCTCTTGTAAAGTCTTATAATATACTGCCGTCAAACCATCTGTCCCAGGAGCTTTAGATAATTTCAATTGTTTTATTGCATATAAAATCTCTTCAGATGTTATAGGTCGATTCAATCTATCACTTTGTGTACTTGAGATTTTTGTAACTCTCTTCTTCTGCAGATATTCATCGATAAAGTCCTCTTTAATTTTATCAGCTTGGTACAATTTAGAATAATAAGCTAGAAAGGCTTGATGTATTAAATTCTGCTGATGCACTTGTTTCCCTTTATACTCAATAGTGTTTATTGTACGAGAACTTTGTTGTTTCCTCAAAGTATAAGCCAACCATCTGCCAGGTTTATTAGCGTTACAAAAAGTATTATGTTTAGCGTATTGCAGATTAGTTGCTGTTTGATCCGCCATCAATATTTGAAATTGATCTTTCAGGAGTTTTATCGTTAATTGTACCTTTTCATCAGTCGGATTCTTAATAAGCAATTGCTCTTTCTCCTTTATCTCTATCTCCAATTCTATTCTTGACTTCTGACGTATTAATCTGTATTTAGAATTCATGTGAATCAGTACACCCCTCATATAAGCCTTGCATGCATCCCATACAATCTCAATAGGTGTACCTTTGTTCAAATTAATATCAAAAAATTCTTTAACATATTTCTTAAGGTCCATAATATTCTTTTCATATCTAAATAAATTTTCATTCATTGACCACCATAAGGAGGGTATGAAAGAGAGAAAGAAAGGAAGGAGGAAGGAAGGAAGAAAGAAAGAAGAAGAAAGGAATGAATGAATGAATGAATGAATGAATGAATGAATAAATAAATAAATAAATAAATAAATAAATAAATAAATAAATAAATAAATAAATAGTGCATATTTGGTATATCTGATTGGAGATGGAGGATTTTGCTATCCTTGCCATTGTTCACAGTACACACATAGAGAACACATATCTGTTTCTGCCCACAGTCTCTTTTGAAGTCAGTTCTTCCATAATTTTTGTGCTCTATGGAGAAATCCAATTCATTCCACCAATAAGAGGAAGACAAAGGTTGAGTCAACCATTGTAAACAAGGCTGTTGTGGACATCTGTTTGCCAGAACCAATTACAGCCCTGGAGCCATGTTCTCCTTCCATTCTTGGAACTATTTTGCACTCATTGTAATTAACAAAAAAAGGTGAAGAATTTAAATTGATTTGCTTGCTTCTCATACTCACTTCATCTCCATATTTTAGGAAATTTGAAGGGAGCAAAGAGAAAGGCCTCTCTCTTTTTTTCCAATTGCCTTTTTATTACTTTGCCTTTGTAATCAATTATGATCAAATAATAGAAAGTCGTAAGGAAATTAAGAGATGAAAATTAAAATAGCCCATTATGGTATGGTTAATTAATCTAAAATGTGTTGCACCATTTTCCTGGACAGCCAGTCTTGGATCAGCAGAGTGCTACCTGATCTTATTCTGCCATTTAATTATTTCTGTGAATGGGATTTGTTGGAGGGGGGCTGATTGAAAAAAAAATTCCATGTAACAGCAGGGCTGCAGGAGATAGATTTGGCAGGGCAGTAGATCATGCCATTAGTGTTGTCATGGAATATTTCAGAAATCTTTAACAGTCCTTTCAGCCTTTTCATTCTTCCGATGTTTAAAACATTTTCTTAAAAACTGAATACTATTTATTTATTTTTTCTTGCAGCACGATGCTACACTTTTGATCATCGGTGGCCATAATGGGGTGAGTCAGGGTGGGTTCTACTTACCTTTACTACCGGTTTGCATCGCGCCCATACCTGCGCATTCACTTTGCTTGCGCCAATGCACGCTCTTCTGCACATGCTCAGATCACCTATGATGACATCCGGGTCAGTGGGTGGAGCCTCCCACCAATTTTACTACCGGTTCTTGCAAACTGGTCCGAACTGGGGGCAACCCATCACTGGGGTGAGTGAGGTAGGGTACTGAGTTTAATAATCGATAGGTCTGTCCTTAAATTATTGTGACCAATCCACCATTCACAGTTTGGGGGGGGGGTGTACATATAAGAAAGATTTTGAGAGATATTTTTCATTTTATTATTTGCTTCAACTTACTGTTACTTAGTTTTTCACCCGTAATAGTTCAATGATGGTGGTTTCTGGAGATGATCTGTTGTAATGATGAATTGATTGTACGGAAAAATACCAATGCGTTAATCTCTTATACAATAGTCTGCTGAATGTGATACATTTTTTACTCAAAAAATGGCACCACTGATTTTATAAAAATCTTCTCCCTTTGCATAAAGCCACCCAACAGCTCTATATGACATTTATAAGAATATAGAAGCTATCCCTCCTACAAATGTGATCACATTCTCCTGCAAAACAATAAAATGTATGGGCGTTCTTTGTAACCGAACTCCTTTAGAAGGAGAACAGCTACAGAAAAATTCCTTCATAGGTTTCTGTGAAATTTGACAACATTCTAGTTTCTCTGCCCATTTCAAAACAAAGCCACACCTGTTTGTGTGCTCTCATCATTCTGGACTATGAAATGATAAAGTTCCATTTTGTTCTGGGTCAAGTCACACTGATTTCTGAATGGCTCACAGTAGAGTGGTTGTTTTCACAACTCCTGAAATAAATTAAGTTATCTGTTGGGTTGGGCAATTGAGGAGGCAGAAGTAAGGTAGGGACAATAGCTCTTTAATGTAGAGTGGCACTTCAGCAAAGGTGAAGGTAAACAGCTCTCCTTAAATACTCTGCCGGCCAGGTGACTGACCAATCATGAGTGACCCATTGGATTTGGATCTCCCGCCAAAACTTATATACATAACATTATCTTTGTAGTGTTAACTGAACTGTAGATACATTAAGTCTACCAGATTTGGACTCACAACTATTAAATGTCAGCAGTGGTCTGTTGACAAGTCACTCTGTCCCCATCTAGTTGTTTACCAGAATTTGAAACCTAGAAACCTCTGGTAGCTATGTATATAATAATCTGCTCATTTTTTTATATTACTAACTTGCTGCTGTTTCATTCTGCTCAGAGTTTCTATTTGATTTAGCAAATGAGGCACAGTTAATGTACCAGCAATTAACTGGGAGGTGTTGATGATGTAGCATTGGACTACTGAGCAGGGATGAAACTGTTCAAATTCTACTGATTAGCTTTTTTCAGATAGCATGGATTATTCCATTCACCCCTGTGTGTTTGTGTGTGTGATGTGTGTGTGACAAAGAGAGAAATGCAGAGGGATAAAGAAACGTTGTTTCCCTTTCTCCCAAATGCTAGTTTTCTCCTCAAGCAATTCACAATTTGTCTCAGCACTTGTCTTCGTGCCACAACAGTTTGCATCAGCTCTGAATTACAGATTCTCAAGGCCAGCCTTAGGCTTTTCTTTGCTTGAAGTAAGAATGCAAGTCTGTTGCCACCTCATCTCACAAATGCACCTCTTATTGAAAGCCTACATGAACTCTCATATCAACTGGTTCAGTGACAAATGCCAAAATGGAAATTTCCCAGGATGTGGCATGCACCCAGTGGCTTTTTATGCAGTATTTCAAAAAAGAAAAAAAAAGAGCAATCGTTTTTTCAAAACGGGGATGATTACCTCAGCATTTCAACTCAAAGTAAAGGCTTTTACTTATTTTCCCCCCAAATCACAGGAAAGAGAAAAATATATTGGATAGCATGCCAGCCATGTATAAACCAATAAACTACCTTTAAATGTCCTCACACAGGGTGAAGATGAAGACACATGAAGGAAACCAAAGCTTGTTAGATGAGGGGCAATATTGAATTTAGAAAGCTGTGCGGCAATGGAAGTTCAACCGCTGATGACAATGGTCAGGCCCAAGGGTGAAATGGAGAGAATTGGAGGAGGAAAATCATAGATACAGAAATAGGAAGTTGGGAAACAAAGCGATATGAACCTTGGTTGATGATAGGTATAGGTAGTCTTCAATTTACAACAGTTCGTTTAGTGGCCGTTTGAAGTTACAACTGCACTGAGTAAAGTGACCTGTGACCATTTTTCATACTTATGACTGTTGCAGCATCCCCATGGTCACATGATCAAAACTCAGATACTTGGCAACTGAGTCATATTTATGACGGTTGCAGTGTACCAGGATTATGGTTATACCTTTTGCGATCTTCTGACAAGCAAAGTTAATGGAGAAGTTATCAACAACCGTGTTATTAACTTAACAGCTGCAGTGATTCACTTCACAACTATGGCAAGGAAAGTTGTAAAATGAGGTCAAATTCACTTAATAAATGTCTTGCTTAGAAATTTTGGGCTCAATTGTGATCGTAAGTCGAGGACTGCTTGTACTTGGAAAATTGAGCAGGAAGATACACCCTAGCATTTCCTTATATGCTGTTATGCATTCAGTATCTAACAGAATCACCTAGTCATTTAATCATTCATGAGCCTTATGAGACACATCATACCTGAGCTCCAAAATCAGTCAAATCAAACTCTTTGCTCTCATTTGTTCATCCCTGTGATTTTTTTGCATCCTGGTGAGGAAATATCTTCATATTATGTTATCCAAAATTATCATAATAAAATCCAAACAGTTCTGCCTATTTCTAGCAACCAAAGGGAGACATTTTAAGGTTCCTATGGGGAAAAATCCAGTTACAAAAAGAAAATATTCTTAGATTCTTACAGTTAAAATTTAAATATTCAAATAAACAAAGTGGAAAAAAAAACAAATAAGAGGACACAATCAAAAATATTGAGTACATATTCTCTAGACTAATTCTCACTTGGAACAATATTAGCAAGAGTGGCTAAGAAGGGCTGCAGATATGCCATGGAGGATTAGAGATTCTGTGCTCCTTTTTATGGTGGAACTTGTGCACCGAATCAGTACAAGCAAAGCAATTGGTAGCTAATGTTCCCACCAAGAAGTCAGGTCCCTGCAGCATCAGTGCATGCTGGCTGCAAATGTAATCTCTTGTGTATCTGTGCATGGGGGGATGGGAGGAGAAGACGTAGAGGAATTGTGTTGAATGATGTGGGTTGTGTTAATCTGGAAATCAGGTATTCTGGGATCTTGGAATAAATATAAGGGGAAATAAGCACATGTAACTACGAATTCCCATCACAGACAAGGGTAACAGCTCAGTGGTAGAGTTCATATTTTAGCATGCCAAAAGGCTCAAGTCCAATAGCAAATGTATTTTAGCTGCAAAAATTTGGACTACCAGATTGCAGCAAAATGTTAGGAGTTTCTGTATCTTTTTGCTTTCATCTAATGATTGCCTAGCTTTTTGCAGCACATATATGGTATTCTAATCAATAAAGCTACCCAAAAAAATCATGTTCGAAACTCTCTTAGTTACTACTGACAATATTTTATTAGATAGATCAATAGTCTGACTCAGTGTTAGGCATCTCTCCTGTTCCTGCAGATCTCAAATTTGTTGTATATTTTAATATTAAATAGGGGAAGTTATGCCAAATGAAATAAAGTTCAGTCTTATTTTAAATTAACATTGTGTCCAAGTGGCAATGCTTTACCATCCTAATTCTTTCTTTAAAAAAGGATTCTTTGTTTGTCCTTTGTTTCCAAAGACATAGATTAAAAGCAAACTGGATGTGGTGTTACAGCCACCTTGTGTACAATTTTCTGATGTTTAAATTAAGCCATCAATTGTTGCTTTATACCCATGATTGAAGCATGAATCTAATCTTGATTGCCAAAGCAGCAGAATTCAATTGCAGAGAAATTAAGGATTTGATTTATAATTGTATGCTACGTGCTCAGGATCTGCCCACTAGATGGCAGGTATCTCAGAAAGAACTGAGATACAGTATTTAAATCCAAATGTACATCATGGATTATTCAGCAATATTGTCCACATGGCAAGGGGAGGGCAAAGGATGATACATATGTCATTTCACTGTGGTTTGTTACCCTTGTCACTGATTGTCTAGTACCATCAGTGTTCTGCAGTAAAATTGGAACAAACTGTGATTTCTTGTGGGCAAATATGTTACTAATTATCAAGCCATTTTGACTGAATATAATAAAACAACAACAACTGGAGTTTTTCTGTTCTTTTGTTGCACAAAGTGCCCTGTGGCTGTACAACTCCAACAAGATTAATCTCTGCCTGTTTGGAATCCTATGATTTAGGGATTTGTGTCTGCTGCTAGACACACACTTGCTAATCACAGAATAAGGGCTACAAAGCAATGCTGGATGGATTGAATTTGAAACATCCCTAAAGGTAGTTGTGTGGCTATTGCTAAGTCAGCAGCCTTTTTCCTCTTCACCTCAGTTGATCCGGACAGAGCACCCCTTTCAAGTCACACTTCCATGTTTGGAAGCCTCTTTTGTTAGTAGGATGTACCTTCCAGCTCATGTTTCACAGCAACAACCAAGGCTTTAAGTACACTGGGCAGTATCTACGATAAGGACAAGGCAGGGGCATTAAGACATGTCTGCAATGATTTGAACATTGGATGAAGGTGGAGCAAAGTTTAGGAATTGCCTTGGGAACATACTGCATATTTCTGAATATTAATCTTGAGAACTGATTGAAGACAAGCTATGGATCCAACATTATTGTAACTGTGAAGAAAGCTGTGCAATTTCTGCATTGTTTATGCAGACACCGCTAACAGATGAATCCCTTCTTATCCACAAAACAACTCATTGCATATAAACAGTGAGCTATTGGTGTTATTATGCAGCGAGCACAAATAAAAACAAGATATTGAGCTGAAATTCATTTGCAGAGTTGATATTGTCCGATTGGGGCTCAGTGGTTAAACAGAGTTGCTAGCTGAGAACAAAATGCAACTTTTCCTTCTTTAGAAATTTTGTACTCCATTAATCCTCATTTATTCATCAGGGATCAACTGCACTCACGGTGACAGAATATTTTACTCTGCCTGGATCTCAGTTTCATTATAATGCTCTGGATGCTAATATAGTATACCTCTGGGGCTTAAAGGCCCACTTTGATCTAATATGTCCCATCCTGTCTGTGTGTTTGTTTGTTTTTTTAATTTTGGTCTATATTATAGGCATCCATGTGGGAGTATGTGGCAATATCTGCAAGATGGTGGATGCAACATCAAGGTTCAAGCCCTGGTTCTTTTGTATATGTGCAGCAATACAATACGTATTATACATACAATATCTAATATTGCTTAGATTGCAATGTTATGTTCACAGTCTTGTAGACGTCTCCTGTGGATGCTACTGGTCTCCACCCATGTAAGTTAAACATCCATTGTAGATATTCTCAGTCATCCAGCTCATGTTTGTCCCAAAGGTGCTTTTTCAGGAGGCAACTGGACTTTCTTATTTTTTCCTTGAAGATGTTTTGCTTCTCATCCAAGAAGCTTCTTCAGCTCTGACAGGATTCCCCACTATCCTGTCAGAGCTGAAGAAGCTTCTTGGTTGAGAAGCAAAACATCTTTATAGAAAAAACAAGAAAGTCCAGTTGCCTCCTGAAAAAGCACCTTTGGATTAAACGTCCACTGTGAATGCAGATCTTATAATAAAATAACTGGGGAAAGTCCCTTTTGTAAAGATTTTCTCAGGGACATTAAGACATCATTTGTGCTCCTAAGAGAGGTTGGTAGCAATTAGCTAGCATTTTTATTGGCCTTGATTGGATTCTGTGATGGTTTCACAACTATTGAGGGACATTCCATGGCTGAATTCCTCATGTCAGTTAAGAAACAACTTTTGCTTTTCTGATCATATAGGCCCCAAAACACATAGGCCCCATTTACACAATACACTTCTATTTGCTCTTAAACCAGTCAAAACTTTCACTAATGGTTCTGGTAGTACTTACTCACATTAACTGGGTCAACATCCACCATCTTGGAGATACTTTCCCTAAGAAGTACTTGACTTCCCATGAGCTCTTGTGCTAGGAGAGTGATGACATTATTAGTCCATTGTAGATTGGTTGGGCTGGCCATTAAGGCCAATTGACTTTGCATAAGATTCGATCTGTTTCGGCTAAATTGAAATCCTCTGGTATTTTCATCCCTCCTCCTTACCTCCCCGTCCTCCTCACCTTCCCCTGCCATTGACCTAGTTAACCATATTGTAGAAATAGAACCTCACAGTGACTGGAATTTTACGCACTGGCTTGTTTAACTGGGTTTATTGCAGCCTTTGGTGGTAGTGTTCTTGGAATTCAATTCCTTAAAGACTGGTTGTTAGGCTGGGAACAGTGTCAGCGAAGGACACTAGCAGGAATGGGTCTTACTAGGAGGCAAACCAAGATGGCAGCCTCAAGTTCCCATTTGAGAATGGGGGGGATGGGGGAGGGCCCTGCGTACACCCAGAATGTAGAAAATTGGGTGCTCTCTGGTATTATAGGGATCATGGGGTGAAATGCTAGAGGAAGGAAGTTGCAAGGGACAGAACGGACAGGCAGAAGATGAAGTGAGAGGGAAGAAGAGAAGGCAGCTGGAGAGAGGAATCACCTCTCTAAGGTCTAAGATCTTGGGCAGATTAACATTACCTTCTCCAGGAGCTTCTTATTTCCTGCTACCTCCTTAAACCGAGCTGAAGAAGCTGCTGTGGAGAGACAGATGATATTAATAAGAGCCATACTCCACAAGGCACAGACATCATCCCTCTCCCTCACTCAAGTACTTCAATCAATCTGCTTATTTGTACTCTTCATCTGGATGTTGAGAGCCACCGTAGCTGATATAGAGTGGTGATCATTAGGAGAAGACAGTCCTCTAGAGCAGCATTCAGAAAAAAGAAACTTTTTACCTAAGAAGGAGCTCTACTAAGATACATAGGCACTGAGATATATAGCTTAAAGAAGATGTGAGAAGGAGATAACTTGATTTTCCAATTACCGTAGTTACTAGCCAGGTGACCTGATAGCTATGGCAGCTTCCGTATCTCTATCTCAAGTAGAAGAACCTTGCACATTCCTGAAGAAAAGGATAAATCAGAAAAATGTGGTAGAAGTGCAATTTCCTGCTAAAACTATATGATTCAGGACTATGGATCCACTTCAGCAGTAGCCTGAGTGAGTTCCTCATCACAATACATAAAAAGCTTCATGTTCTCCAAAGATAAAGAAAATTGAAGTTCCCATTGAACACATTGCAAGTGTGAAATCACTAAAAATGGCATGGGGTGTGTGTGGAGGAAGGACATAGCTTATGTACTCAGAAATCCAGAGTGTTGCATCCCTCTTTTGTTCCATACCTGAGAAATCTGCAAAGATCTTAGGAAAAAATGACTCAAGTGAGTCCCATACAGCTACTAGAACTAAACTCAAATTGAGGATTGTAACATATTTGAAGTAAGCAAGATACTACTCTTTTACTGTGGACATCAAGCATATGAACACATCACTTTAAAGGTTCATTTTGTAACAACAAGAGAATATAATAAAATGGCTTCTAATGTTGACTGTCAGAGAGTATTTCCTAGAATTTATGAATACTGATAATACTACAGAAATTGGTATGACAAATGTGCTTCTTAAAAAGCTGGAAGATACAGAAACTGCAGTAGCTGCCAACAGGAGTGCAATAACAGATCCAATATGAAATGCAAGGACAGAAGAAGAAATACAGATACACAAGATCTCTCTCTCTCTCCCTCCCTCCCTCCCTCCCCCTCTCTCTCTGTCTCTCTCTCTCCTTCTCCCTCTCCCTGTCCCTCTCCCCACTCTCTCTGTATGTTCCATATGGTTCTTCTTCACTGAACTTGGTGATCAGTGGTTCTGCAACCCACTGCAATTTAGGCTTAATTTTAAAAACATAATTCAAAATATCTATGTGTTTTTTCCTCAATCAACTCAGGGAAAATCTTGAAGCAACATCTGAGAACATCCTCCAAGACACTAAAACAATGGAGTTAAGGTGATAAACCTTAACAAATGCCAAATTGGGAGCATGGCTGATGCAATAGTTGCTGCCTGTGCTTTGACAAGAATTCTCTTAGAACACTTGGGTCGTCATGGTGGCATCATGTGATGTATCTGGACTTTTTCCCCCTTTACTAAACTGGGCATGGGTGTGGCCAGCATGTGACGCATCTGGCCCGTGGGCCATGAGTTTGACAGCCCTGCTGTAGAAGAACAATAGAAGGAATCATTAAAAATATACACAACTTTGGTTTTCTATGTGGCTTAGTATTGTGGCATGATAAACTCTTTTAAAAAGATGTTGTAAGCAAGAGATTTCAGGTTATTGATATATTTCTTAAACAACTGAACAAAATTATATATCACACAGTCGAAGGGAATTGAAATTGTTCTGAAGTATGCAGAGAAATTGGCAGAGGAATGTCATGCTGATGTTTTTGTCCAGTGGTTTAAGAATATATCACCAAAGAAGACATTTTTTGATTATGAGGCACAAAGTAATCCCATAAGGGACTCCAAAGCTTTCACAGTGGAATTCTTTAACAGGCGCTACCCTATGTAGTGCGGTCTGTTGAATAATATTTCTTGAAATTCAAAGAACACAATAATATTATACTGTATATTTAGCAGAGGTGATAGTCATCTAGTTCACACCAGTTTGGGCAAACCGGTTGTTAACTTTTTGCCCAGTTCGGAGAACTGGCTAATCCCACCTCTGGCTGGACCCTCCCCTCCCAGGACTCCCCCATCACACACCAGGTTGGTGTAGGATGCCTATATATATATATACATACATACATACATACATACATACATACATACATACATATGTAGGTCTTTGGTTATTCGGGTCTTCTTCCGCGTAAAATTGGAAGTGTCTTGGCGACGTTGCGACGAAGTCTCATTCGTCATCTTCAGGCTGGTGTTCTCGGCTTCGTGTTTCCAAGAGCTCGCGAAAACTTCAGAAAACATTATCTATCTATCTATCTATCTATCTATCTATCTATCTATCTATCTATCTATCTTTGGTTATTCGGGTCTTCTCCCGCGTAAAATTGGAAGTATCTTGCTCCTGGAAGCACGAAGCCGAGAACACCTGGAAGAAACAACTAGATCCAAAATAAAAGCCTCCCCTATCAGTGAAAAGATCCAGCAAAGAATCATTCCCAGAGAGAAATCATCCAGATGCCCTAAGATCTATGGTCTCCCCAAGATACACAAAGTAGAAATCCCACTAAGACCCATAGTCCATAGCTCACCTCTACAAAACCTAGCCAAATTTCTTACCAAACAACTACAGCCCTATGCAGAATCCATCACCTCACATGTAAAAAATCATTTCAGTCCATAGAGATAATAAAGAAACAAAACTTACAGCCCAGTGACCTACTCATGAACTTCCATGTCATATCCCTCTTCACCCAAGTGCCAATCAAAGAAGCCTTGACAGCCATCCGAAACAAATATAACCCCGCCCCCAGCACATCTTAGATCAACCTTGCCTATCCAACAAACATTTCATCTATAAAGGACAAAAATACAAACAAATAGAAGGAGCACCCATGGGATCACCCCTTTCACTTATCATCGCAAACATCTACATGGAAGATTTTGAAACCCAAGCCCTTGAAAAATCAGATCACAAACTCAAACTCTGGCTCAGATACGTAGACGACACCTTTGTAATCTGGCCACACAGGAAAGAAAAACTGGACAACTTCCTCACACACCTCAACAGCCTACACCCCAAAATAAAGTTCACCATGGAAACAGAAGCAAACAACCTTCCTGGATGTCTTAGTCTACAAGAAATCCAATGGCTCCCTAGAACACACCATCTACCAGAAAAAAACACACACAAACCGCTATCTGCACGCACTCTCACACCACCACCCAGCACAGATCAACTCCATAGCAAAGACACTCATCTCCAGAACAAAACGCTTAGCTGATGAACAACACCTAAAAACTGAACTACATACTCTCACTAACGTACTAACATCCAACGGGTTCCAAAGAAACAAGGTTATCAACCTAATCCAAAAAGAGACACGCACTAAAATCCAAGACAAAGAACAAGAAAACGGTAAAGCCCTCCTCCCATACATAAAAGGCACCACAGACAAAATCAGCAAATCCTCCACAAACACAATATCAAGACAGCATTCTGCACAAACCGAAAAATATCCACCATCCTAAGAAACCCCAATGACAAAGTTAGAAAATCAAGGAGTATATGAAATTCCATGCACTGCCTGCCCCACCACATACATTGGACAAACCAACAGAACGCATTGAAGAACACAAAAACTCAGTCAGAAAAGAGGAACCAACTTTTTCCCTTGTCCAACACTTTAAAGCCACAGGACATGAAATTGATTTAAAAAAAACCAGAACTATTGCCAAAACTGAACCCTTTAACAACAGAATAATCAGAGAAGCCATCGAGATAGAAAAACGTCCCCACAGTATGAATAAAAGAGATGATACCTTCCGCCTACCAGCCATTTGGAAACCCGTCCTTATTGACAAATGAATCCCAAACACAAAGAATAACACCAGACCCACACTCATGAAAACCACACAGGACATCACCTTCACACATCCACGCAAAAAGCAAGCTGAAACCACATCGATGATGAGGCACAACCACAAACCAGAAGCCAGACCACAGCTGCATCATTAACCACTTTAAACCCCTCCAATCCATACATGAAGCAAACTGACACACACCATGAAGATGTGGCACAACCATGAACGCGGAACCAAACAAAAGCAACGCAGGCCATGAATTCAAATCCCCCTGCAATTCAGACCAGCCTGAGCACAGCCAATCCCCCACCCAGCAGAACACACCCACAGCCAATCAAAGCATAGCCAACTCCCCACCCAATCAGAGCACAGCCAAGCCCCCTCCCAATCAGAACACACCTCCACCCAATCAGAACCCAGCCATGCTCCTATCCAATCAGTCCATACCCCCACTGGCAGTTAAAAAGAAGAAACAACCACGATCATACATTGCTCCTAGAAGCACAAGGCCGAAGACACCAGCCTGAATATGACGAATGAGACTTCATTGAAACGTCGCCAAGGTACTTCCAATTTTACGCGGGAGAAAACCCGAATAACCAAAGACCCATATATATGTATGTATGTATGTATGTATGTATGTATGTATGTATGTAAGTAAGTAAGTAAGTAAGTAAGTAAGTAAGAAGTCTTGGCGTATTCAGGTCTTTTCCTGTGTAATATGCCAAGACTTACATACCTGTACCGTGAAAATCTATGAAAACAAACTATAGGTCTTTGGTTATTCAGGTCTTCTCCCGCATAAAATTGGAAGTGTCTTGCCAAGATACTTCCAATTTTACGCGGGAGAAGACCCGAATAACCAAAGACCTACATACTAACACCTGCAAAAACCTCAGAAAACACACGCACACACACACACATATGTATGTATGTATGTATGTATGTATGTATGTAATTATGTAATTATGTATCTATGTATTTACTTTCTTTCTTACTTACTTCCCACATTTATTCTTACAAATAACACAAGGTGGTGAACATGCCTACAGAAGTTTCAGTAGTCCTTTTAATAGTAGCCTAGAACAAATATAGAAGCCTGGGGATTTTAGGAGGAATTTTCACCCTCCTTTATTGCAGGTTCATTAAGGTGGAGTTTCTTGGAATGATGTGAAATGCTTCTTCACAGATTGCTTGCCACCTGGGTTGCTGTTTATGAGTTGAGCTGTCAACAGACTTGCCTAATACCTCTTGATTATTCATATTTGCTTTTCCTTACTTTCCTTTCTCAACCATCATGCAATTTCTCACTGTCACTTACATCTTAACTTCTCTCGTCCCTCTTTCTAAGCATTTAGCAAACACCTGCAATAAGTTCTTGGCCAAACATCTGTGTTTTTTTTTCCTTCCTACAAACTGATAGCATTTCTCCGCTCATAGAAGTGAAACCGGGTCCTTTCAATAGCAAACTCAATGTTGCTACAGTTGTTCCTCTCCATCCTCTTTCAAATTTACTTTTAACAAAACTGGACTTGCCACAGTAGCTCTTACTGGTCCATTTTACCCACATTGTGTGGATGCATTTCAAATGGTTTGCCCTTATTAGGTAATATTGCCATTTTCCTAGTTGTTACTGGATGAAAGGCATCACTAACTCCACAGAAAACTACGATGGTAAAATCCATAAGTGATATGATTTCTCTGTGTGTTTGTGTAACCTTAAATCTTTCTTTTCTTTTCCACAAGAATTGAGAAAGCCTTTTTTGAAAATCAAAGAAGATGCAGAAACAGTAAGACTTTTTCCTGTGGTGTCAGCCTCTGTAGTAAAATTATTTCTTTTTTTTTGGAAAATAGGAACGTTTCTCTGTTTTGCTCCATCCCCGGAGCAGCCATAGCCGACAGTACGGAGATAAAAGCCGTCAAAACTGCTGATCTAGGCTGCTGCATAAGGCCTTGAACTGCAGCTCATAAGAGCAAAGGGTTTGATACGTTGGAGGATTAAGTCTGCTTATCTATTTTCCTGGGTTCCTTTTGGAATTTTAGTCAGAATTTTCTACATCCGCATCAGCGAAAATAAAAACGCCTGTTCCAGGGACTTTGAAGGGGGAACAATGGGCCATGGATGTTTTAAACATACATTGAGAGGCTCTGAAAGTGCCTCAGCATGTATAGAAAGCAATCAGTTTCTCAGCTTATCAAATACCAACAAAGTTAGTAGAAGAAAAATATAAGCTGCACTCTTCCCCCACACGTGTATTTCTCATTGCTTCTCTGGTTTTGGCAATATCCTTGTGCATCCTGTAGCCTCTTTATTTTCCCCTTGCAGACCCTTCACTTTCAACAGCTGTCAGCTCCCTTTGAAGTCAATGGGCTGAGTTCCTATTGATTTCTTTTGGTGCAGCATCAGCTCTTCAGACGAAAGTGCTTTAAAACTCTCCTCACACGTGGATGTTTCAAGGCCATTCCTATGTGGTGTGTGTGTGAAAGTAACAAATAGGTTGCTACATGTGCTTTACTGGTGGCTGATGCAGCCTTTTCCTTCCTTGAATGTGGGGTCTGGAAAAGCTCGATGAATAACAGATGATCTGTTCGGGTCTATAATTTTAAAGGTTTGAGGAGACAAGATGTGAATCAAATTGCTTTTCGAGTAGGTATTGTGACACTGAACTTTTTGTATACAGTACAAAGCATGTGGTCTACTTTTGACTGGAGCCTTTAGGGGAGTTAGATGTAGGCTTTTAATATGTGAGCTATTTTTCAACTTGCATTACAAAAAGGCCTCCCCTTATTTGTTAAAAGCAGAACTCTTCTCATTTCTATATTAAAGTAAATCCTATTGAAATCCTATAGGATCCCAGTTTCAATAGGTTCTCCGCCTCATGATCCTCCCAGCCTATTGAAACAATACCATTACTAAAAAAAAAAGGTGAGCATTACAAAATGGAGAGGATAATGTGAAAGCAGCAATAATAATCTGTTACCACTAACAAATGTCTTAGAAACCTCACACTTCATACAATATCTTTTTTTTCACCCCTAGGTAGTGGTGTATTAACCATTAAGCAGATTAGACATGTGCTTAGGACACCAGGCCCAAAGGAGGCACCACAAAGTTGAGAAAGAAAAAAAAAACCACGAAGATTTGTACAGTATGTACAAAGGAGGGGGGCATCATGATTTGTCAGTGCTTAGGGGACCAGTGAGCCTCAAACTGCCACTGCCCCTAGGTCACCAATCTTAGACCTGTGCTATGAAGGAAAACAGGGATGTGGTGGCTCAGTGGCTAAGACACTGAGCTTGTTGATTGAAAGGTCGGCAGTGAGGGAAGCTTCCCTACCGCTTTGAAAGAGGCGGTGGTGAGGCCCCTCCTCAAGAAAACTGCTTTGGACCCAGCTATTTTAAACAACTTTCATCCTGTCTCCAACCTTCGCTTTGTTGCGAAGGTTGTTGAGAGCGTGGTGGCCTGCCAACTCCCATTGGCCCTGGATGAAGCGGAGTACCTGGATCTGTACCAATCGGGTTTCAGGCCCGGGTACAGTATGGAGACGGCATTGGTCGCGCTGCTGGATGATCTCTGGAGGGCCCGAGACAGAGGTTGCTCCTCTGTCCTGGTCCTATTAGATCTCTTGGCGGCTTTTGATACCATCGACCATGGTATCTTGCTGCGACACCTCGAGGGGTTGGGAGTGGGAGGCACTGTTTTACAGTAGTTCTCCTCCTACCTCTCGGAATGTTCGCAGGTGGTGTTGGCTGGGGGACAGAGGTTGGCCCCGAGGGGTGCCCCAGGGATCAGTCCTCTCTCTTCTTTTGTTCAACACCTATATGAAGCCGCTGGGTTAGATGATCCGGGGTTTTGGGGTGAGTTATCATCAGTATGCTGATGATACCCAGCTTTTTATATCCACCCCAAACCAACCCAGCGATGCCCTCGATGTGATGTCCCGGTTCCTGGAAGGGGTGCGGATCTGGATGGGGAGGAACAGGCTTCAGCTCAACCCTGCTAAGACCGAGTGGCTGTGGGTATCGGCGTCTCGATTTGATCAAGAGATTCCATCTTTGGTCATAAGGGATGAGGTGTTGCCCCCTGTAGACAGGGCATGCAACTTGGGGGTCCTCCTGGACTTGCGGCTAAACTTGGAAGACTATGTAACAGCCGTAACCAGGGGAGCATTCACTCAGGTTTGCCTGATGCGCCAGTTGCGCCCCTATTTGGACCTAGATGCCCTACGCATGGTTACTCATGCGCTTGTCACCTCCCATATTGACTACTGCAATGCCCACTACATGGGGCTGCCCTTGAAGACCACTCGGAGGCTTCAGCTGGTGCAGAATGCAGCCGCACAGGTTGTGATGGGAGTATCTTGATACTCCCATGTTACATCTCTCCTATGTCACTTGCATTGGTTGCCGATTGCCCTCTGAGTGAGATTCAAGGTGCTGGTGATTACCTATAAGACCCTATATGGCTTAGGCCCGGGATATTTGGGGGACCATCTGCAGCCAGCCACAGCTGCCCATCGCCCAGTGTGTTCCCATAGAGAGGTGCTCCTCAGGCTGCCGTCGGCCAGACAGTGTTGGCTGGTGACCCCCAGGGGGAGAGTTTTCTCTGTGGGCGCACCCACCCTTTGGAATCAACTGTCCCTGGAGCTCCGGGTGGCCCCCAACCTCTGCTCTTTCCATCGCGACCTGAAAACGTGGCTGTTTCGTTTGGCTGGCCTGGACTGATGGGCTTTTAATTTTTAACTTGTTAGTCTTAATTGCACTTTTAACTGTTAAATTGTGAGATTTGGATTTAATTTCTTTTTAACTTTTTCATTAGATGTTTTTACTGTTGTGAGCCACTCTGAGTCCGGCTGGAGATAGGGCGGCATATAAATCTCATTAAATAAAAAATAAGTACAGCAGTTCGAATCCCTAGTGCTGGGAACGGGGTGAGCACCCGTTACTTGTCTCATCTTCTGCCAACCTAGCAGTTCAAAAGCACATAAAAATGCAAGTAGAAAAATAGGGACCACTTTTGGTGGGAAGGTAACAGCGTTCTGTGTGCCTTTGGCATTTAGTCATGCTGGCCACATGACCACGGAGATGACTTCAGACAGCACTGGCTCTTTGGCTTTGAAACGGAGATAAGCACCGCCCCCTAGAGTCAGGAACGGCTAGCACATATGTGTGAGGGGAACTTTTACCTTTACCTTATGAAGAAAAAGCACAAATTTTGGCATTGTCAGCAGTCCTTTCTGATGTGCCTCTTTTACAAATAAGGGCATTTATGCCCAAAGTAGAAGGGCCTTTCAAGTTTACAAATGAAATATATGTTGGTTTGTGGGTTTTTTAAAAAATATACACCATTAGCTACTGAAACACGAACTACATTCTGGATTCTGCCCACCAGAAATAATTCTGCTTTGAAATGTTATTCTTCCAGCAGAGAGAGAGAAGAATCTCTTCAGATTAATAGTCTTTCTGAATGCTGAAAAAAATCATTTAAGACATCACATTAAAATGTCATTCCAAGTTGGAAGATACCATTAAAACTTTTTATAGACCTTTTTTCATTGCTTTTCTCCTTCTTATTGAACATTTTGTTCCAGGGGGTTCTGATCTTATCATATATTTAAATTTGGGAAGCTGGAGGTATGCATTAGTCTAAAGGAACAAAGGTACTTTTATAAACGTTTCCTTTCATTTGGTTAAAACAGTATAACTTAACTGTATTTATTTATCACCTTTCTTACCCCAAAGACTAATGGGTTGAATGAATTTATATGGCTGCCTATTTTAATGAAATAACTGTCGGTGACTGACAAAGCATAAAACAGAAATATACATATAAAAGACACTAACAGGGGCCATGTAAAATATTCAAGTCTTCAATCAGTGCCGGTGAAACTGGGCTCCATTAATATCCTGACTTGAGGAAAGAGCTTCCTAAAGAGGTTTGGGGCAGGGGTGAAATGCTACTAGTTCGGACTGGTTCGCCCAAACCGGTAGTAATAAAAGCTACCAGTTCGGACGAACTGGTAGTAAAAAAATGCCACTGGTTCAGATGAACTGGTATTTCCAACGATCAGCTGTGCCGTGCAATTTATATTCGCTAGAAAGCAGGAAATCCTGCTCTCTGGCAAATCTAAATCATGTGGCACAGTTGTTCCCCCCCTCGCTGTTCTACTTACCTTAGAAAAGGCTTCTTAAGCCTCCTTTTTCAGTGCTGCGCAATAGTGCCTGTCGTGTGCATGCACACAAAGTGCACGCTGGATGCGCACTGTGCATGCGTGTGCACAGCGAACCAGTAACAGAGTTTTGAGTATTTCACCACTGGTTTGGGGCCTTGTGAAGCTGTTCCATAGGGCAGGGGTGATACATGAGAAGGCTCACCTTAACTCCCATGAAGTCACACAAAGGACCTGGAGCTATGATGGGATAGCTCAGAAGAAGATGCCTGCCTTTCTGCTTTAACTGGCCAACAGAAACAACAGCATTAGCTAGGATCCTGTTTGATTTCAGATTTGAAATATTTTGGAGGATATATGTCAACTAATGCTGCTTTCTGAGTTTTATTCTAAAAAGTATTGGGAAGTATTTAAATCAAAAGTTGAGTGAATTGCTTATCAAATAAGTTATTGAGATCGATAAGAAATCAAACTATTCAGAATAATTGGTTTTACTATATACCTTTTCTGTTCCTTCTCCATTCCAATAAGTCCTCAAATTATAACAGTTCATTTAAGGACCGTTCAAACTTACAACGGCACTGGAAAAAGTGATTTATGACATTTTTCACACTTACAACAATTGCACCATCCCCATGGTCATGTGATCAAAAATCAAATGTTTGGCAATTGACTCATCTTTATGTCGATTGCAATGTCCTGGGGTCATGTGGGTCCTGAGGTCATCACCTTTTGTGTTCTTTGACAAGCAAAGTCAATGTGGAAACCAGATTCACTTATTAATCGTGTTACTAACTTAAGAATTGCAATCATTCACTTAACAACTTTGGCAAGAAAGTTCATAAAATGGGATAAAACTCATTAAACAACGGTCTCGCTTAGCAACAGAAATTTTGGGCTCAATTGTGGTCGTAAGTCAAGGACTACCTTTATGAGGAATCACCTCATTTGGCCAACAACAAAGTCAAGAAAGTGGCTTCATTTCGGCAGTTTAAAGTTTGATCTAGACATAGAAGAAGAAAAAGGAATCTTCTGAATTGTCCATACTGAAATTAAGGTATATTTGTTCCTTACTTTAATGGTTCATGGTTTACTCTGCCCCATCTTTCATTTATCCTGAATTCTGATTCAGTTAGAAGGATTTCTAAAATTAATGTGCCATTCTGCTATTCTGGGCATTGAGTGTTCCAGCTATGCATGTAGCCACCAACATTCTTCAACACACCACCCCTTTAAGTAAAGTAGAACAAAAAGCAAATAAATAGCAAAATGCTACTTGCTGACACACACCCCTCCTTGTGTAACAGGTGTGCTTCTGAGCAAGTCATTCGCAGCTGCCATTCTGTTTCACCTCATTATCATTATCTAAAGACCAAATACATTGATTGAGTGTTGCACAAAAACAGTTTTCATGACATAAAGTGTGTAAATTTATCCAGATTCTAAAGTTTATTGATGTGCACATGGATTTCTGCACATTGATAAACCACTGTACATTGGTAGGACAGCACACAGAAGCCTGCAGTTGAAGAATCAATAGCTCCAGCAATTTGTTCATATCTACTTGATGACAAAAATAGAGATGGGCAAATCTATCAATGTTGATTCTGCTTAGTTATTCATTTTCCATTCCAATTCTGTATTTGCTTCATACTGCCCATTCCGTAGCATTTCTGCATTATTCAGCAAGAAGTTGTATATGCATATTAAAGTACATTTTCATAACATTATATTTTGCATGTATTTTTCCCTTATCTATGATTTTTTTTTTACATATTTTCTAATATACATATTTTTTGCATGTGATTTTCTCCAACGTATGCATTCTTTCCTGTAATACATCTGGTTTTTATGCATTTTCTGATCTGAAAACAATACTACAAGTTTCTAGCTTATTTCTAAGTTTGGGAAATGCAAATTTTTGAAAGGTTATATAAAAATATGAGCTGAACAACTTTCTTCTTTATACCTATTACAAAAATACCTACTACATTTAATACCTACTACAAAAATTTCTCTTGTTGATTGGTTAAAAATAAAAACAGCATATTCCTAACATATCACTTCCATGAACTATTACAATCTAAGGAGAAATTCCAATAAGAGGAGAATTTTAGGAGAAACCCAAAACTCCTTCATACCCTTTCCAACTCAAAGTGTACTTTGAAATACAAATCAATTTTGCAACATAAAAAAGGAGGAAGGAGTCAGTCTGACCACATGATAGCTAATCTGAATGGGATCATGTTTGAGATGTGCAAAAGCTGGTCAAAGAAAGTCTGAGTTGAAACAGGTCAGATCCAACAAGGGTCTTCAGAAAAAGCAATACTAGAAAAAAATTCTCCCACTGCATCTTATGGAAAAGGTACTAGGCCAGAGCTCAGAAGGTTGCAGATTCCTCCATTCTAAGTCCCCTCCTCTTCCTTCCTGATTATTTGCTCTAGAGCAGAGCTATTTTTAAAAAGTTGAAAGGAGTTCCAGAAGCTATGCTTTGCAGATGATCCCTGTCTTGTCTTCTTATCAAATGATGGTGCGATGGGATTCATGCTTATTTCCACGTGGAGACATTTTTCTCTGTCACCTGAAAACTGGCTCTATGAGAAAGATAAAATATTCAGAATGGGGATGTGAAGAAGGGAGAAAAAGAATCAGATGCAGTATCCAAGATTGATTCATTGATTCATTCAGATTTAGGTTTATGCACACTTATGGATCAGTGATTGGGACAGAGATGTGCCTATTGAAAATGGATAACAGTCCATTGATTTCCAAACTCCAGTATCATTGGGCTCATAATAACAATAGGTAAAGTGACTACTACATCTATGACAACTGAACAATATTTTGGAAACCATATTATATTGTCTACCTCCACTATTCAAGTGAAAAGAAATGATGCTGACAAGACCAGCCAAGTTATACCGGATATTCATTAGAAACAATGAACTTTTATCCATTCTTCTGTTAACTCTTGAGTTCTGATTGCTCCAATTACTGAAATTTGGATAGAGAGTCCCCACCGTTGGAAATTTTCAGCTGTATCTGCTTCATTTTGCAAGAACCTTGCTCTACAAGTAACCTGCCAACCTTCACTTCTTCCAGATTTGATGACGGGTAGACTCCTCTCTCTTTAAAGGCAGTTCCAATTTGATGTGATGAAAATATAAACTTGATTAAATGTTTTAATTCAGTGGTCCCCAACCTTTTTGGCTCTGGACTGGTGGCAGTGTTGACGGCGGAGAGGGGATGGTGTCATGCTGGTTACACAAATGGAGCTTCGTGCACTTGTGCTCACCTGCTGCCTGTGTGGCCCAGTTCCCAATGGACTGTGGACCCAGTCTTGGCTGTGGACCAGGGGTTCAGGACCTTGTTTTAAATGACAGTTTCCTCCACCATTTTGAAATGAATCATTTTTAAAGACGTGGCTGTTAAAAGATTTTTTTTTAATGTTTCAGAGCACCAACTACATTTGAACACATGTCCACAAACATATACACATACACATACATCATCATTTTAGCCATTGTCTATCCACTGCAGGATGAAGGCCTCTTCTGCATGTTTCCAACCAATACACACACACACACACACAATTGGTATGTGTATGAATATAGGACTGAATATTGCCAGTGGTTAATTATGACTAGAATTTCAAAACTGTTAAGACTCCATTTTCACGTGGCATTGACCATGTTGTCTGATAGTTTACTTCCTTCTCCTTTCTGCTACTCCTAGTAGCAGCAGAGCTAAAGTCCAGGACAATGAATACATATTGCAGGAATGCTAAACGTAGGCAAAGGTCATTTTCCACATTGCGTTCCCCAAAGTCTTTTCATCTCATTTCTTGTAGCCGTGGACAATAATTGCTTCAGAGAGCAGCTTTGTTGCCCAGTGTTCCAGTTTCACACATTGCCATTGTATTTGCCAAGCCAACCATCAATGCCAGAATCTGAATCAAGGTTTGCTGGCAGTCATCTTGCATGCTCAGCCTCCACCGTTGGCAGAGGGTTTAATTTTTCCTGATTGCACACACTTGTCATCCTCCTTTTGTGAATTAGCGGCACTTTCAGCAGTGGCATAATGAACCCAACTGCCTCAGGCCTCGACTCAGAGCTGTCTGTCAAAATAAGGGCTAATACATTTGGTTAGGGTATTAGCCTGCCATTTTTGTAAGAAGCAGAAGGCAGCTGGCTGATGACAGGTGGCAAGAGCGAGGAGGTAGAGCCAAGCTCCGAATATCATCCTATCACACTGGGTGAGGGTTGGGTGCAGGGAGCAAGGACACCATTTTATAAGGTGGTCAGATTTGGATTAGAAATCAAGCACCAGATGGCAGCAAACTGTTACTTTGCTGCTATGTAATGATGGAGAAGAGTTTTGAAACCCAAACATGGTTGCCCATCAGAAATATGAATGCCTAGATACAGGAAAATACAGTATCTGCAACTACAAAGCCATTTGTAGTGCAATCTAGTAATAGGGAATTAGATGAAAGTCAACCAGTTTTTGACCATGGGGCCTACCTTGAGTTTAAAAAGTTTTTTAAAAAAACAGTCTCCAAAAAGCCGTAGGCTATCCCTTATATAATCGTTGTCTTCTCTCTTTCTAATCAAAGTTTGTCTTTGTGTAGTGTGTGTATGGTGTAAATGTATACTTCCAAAAACTCAATCTTCTATGTCAACTGTGAAAACAATGGAAATCCCACTTGTCTCAATTTGTAGATTCATTCCGTAGGATGCCACAGAATATTTAATTTGCCATCGGCATCCAAAGTGGGCATTGTTCCTTCTGTAGTTTCTGGAAATCAAATCTAAGTTTAAAGACAAAATGGTTAAGCTTCCATCAAAGTATGGTAAAATATGGAGCCATTAATTAAAGGCAATTTACAGACGGAGTACAGGAAGTGAATATATTCATCAGCAATCAAGCTTTCCTGTTTTGGCCAAACTCCCTTTAAGCGAGTGGGTGTTGCTAGGAAACTGGGCTGGGAGGGGGAAGAGATTGTTATATCCAGTTCTAAGCTCTTAAAGGTACATTTATGAAGTGTAATCTTCACTTTTTGCTTGAGATTAATTTGCAAATGCATGGATTTAAATTATTTAGGGTCAATAAACTTTTAAAGGCTTCTGTGAAGCATCATTCAAGCATTGTTTATCAGGGAATACTCTAAACCCTCCAAATTAACTTGTATTAAAAGTTAAAATATCTGTGCAACTAAAGTAGCAGCTCTGAATAAATTAATAAATTGAACTGTACTGCTTCAATTCTCTCTCTCTCTCTTTCTCTCTCTCACACACACACTCCTTCCCCAACAGAATACTTACAGCTATTGCACTACAAATTTAACAATAAAAAAAAACAAATTAGGGTTTTTTCTGTCCGTGTCTCTGTGATGTGCAGTTTCTGCCCATTCAGGGTGCTTCCTGAGCTGTTTTCACGACTGCTTAAGACATGTTGTCCCTTCAGATAAAGGTAAATTCTGCAGCATTTTGAGTTTGCACAGGTCTTAGGCGTCCCCTCTTTATCTCTCACTTGTCAAACCAGTGCAGAACTATTCATCTTTAGATCATAGGAATTGATCTGCTTCAAATTAGACTTAACAGTATGTAGGGCAACCAAATATTTAATGCAGATAGTTGCAGAGGATTCAAAGCAGGTTGATCCCACCTCCAGAGATCTGCTGAATCAAATTAATTAATTAATTAATTATATTAAATTAAATTAAATTAAATTAAATTAAATTAAATTAAATTAAATTAAATTAAATTAAATTAAATTAAATTAAATTAAATTAAATTAATTAAATTAAATTAAATTAAATTAAATTAAATTAAATTAAATTAAATTAAATTAAATTAAATTAAATTAAATTAAATTAATTAAATTAAATAAAATAAAATAAATTCTGGGCAGACAGCCTATAATGCAAAGGCAACATGCAATCCTTTATCTCATTTGGCAATAATTTTGCAAGATATCACATTAGACTTCTGATGAGAAGGATAGGTTCCATTCCAGGCAACCTGTTGTATAAGAAAGATAGGGTGTCAGTAGATAGATGATGTCAGGATATGACATCGTCTATCTCCAATCTACAAAACAGTCCTTTTGACAGTTCCAAGAAGGCGCCACACCCATTGTTTTGACCTAGGCTTCCCCAGCAGCATGAAGCCAAGTCCTCGTCCCCCCCCCTTTTTTTACAGTGAATTCCTCTCCAGCAAAGTCTTTCCTCTCCCACAGTCTTTCAAGATAGTTCACAATTACCAACCATTATCAGGCTTGGAGAGTGATCAGGCCAATATCTTTCAGATGCCGCAATACTTGCCAAGAACGCAGTAATGAACTAATTTTCTCCTGCAAACTCCACTCCCTTTTCGCTCCTCTTTTATTTTACTTCTTTTATTTCTGGGTGGGGCCATTCATCATCCACCTGTGGCCTTATTCCCAAATTGACCCTTGTTCTTTAGCTGTTCCCTTCATCTGGCAATTCTGTGCATGCACACACTGGACATGCTCCAGCTGTTTATCTATCTTACTGATGTCTGACTCCAAAGGCAGCTGATAACTGGCATACGGCTCTGGCCCCCTCTCTGCCTCCAAAGCAGAGCCTTCATCAGAGTCTTCTCCAGACTCTAGGACTGGCCCTTGTTCCTCCCCAACCACCTCACAGTCCGAATCTGCTGCCAGATCCACAACACCCATTTGTACCACTCAGGTGACCCTGATGACCCAGATAAATCTCCAGGTGACCTTAACGACCCGCTAAAATAATGCAAATGACCAGCTGTCTGAGAGGAGTATAAATCCTTCCATTCCCCACCCCACCCCCAGTCAGAGCTGAAGAAGCTTCTTGGATGAGAAGCAAAACATCTTCAAAGAAAAACCAGAAAGTCCAGTTGCCTCTTGAAAAAAAAAAAGCACCTTTGGGACAATCATGCCCTAGATGACTGAGAATCTCCATAGACACATGTCAGTAGATAAAAGATTGCATGAATAAGAAAGAATAGGGGGCCTTGGCTGCTCGTTATTTCCTTCCATATCATCATGCTTGCAACACATTTCATGTGATGGAATGCAGGTTTTGACAAAAAAAAAGGTTGTCTGTTTTGATCTTGGCCAAGCTAAAATGAGATTGTGAAAAAGAGTAAGGTGTACATTCAAGGAATCCTCTTTTAGACCCTTGTTAAATGAATCATAGAAGAACTACATGCACATGAAGCCATATTCTGAGACACCTCATGTATACCTCTTAATGGACCACTTTTCCCCCCGACACCCCGTGCTCCCTTTTCTTCCGTATTTCAGAGAAATCTGAAATCATCACAAAATAACTATCTATATTAATTATATAGGCAGGAATGTTATCCTTTTCCTTCAACTCATCAGTTTTTCTCCTAGTAAACTGATTATTGCCTTTTGAAATGGAAATGCACGAATGAACAAATGAATTAATTAAAAAAAAGGAAAGAGAGGGCCAAGAGAAAAAGAAATAGCTACAAAAAGTCATTCATTCTCATCACCGTCTAGACTATCCACTTCATTAGATGCATGGGAATATTATTCTGATGTGTGGGCATTGAGGAAGCAGTGAGGTTAAGGAAAATTAAATACAGAAGATATAGATAATGATGCCTTTGATGGTGGCCTTTTGTAAAAGAGTCCTTAAGCACAACAAGGACATTCTTGCATCAATGGGTTGATTATTTTATGGCAAATAATACTGAACTTCTTAATGGTTTGAAGTGCAGCTATCTTGCACTTCAGCTGGAAGTTGTCCTTCATTTGCTCAAGAACAGCCTCCAAGTTTTGGCAGTGTCTTCTACTCCTACTGTGTCTTCAATGGGTGGCTGCTAAAACCAAATCCTACTGAAAGAAAAATTTAAAAAATAGATGGTTCTGTAAAACCAAATGGGTAGTGTTATAATGCCTGAAGGTTGTGTTGTGTATCCTGGTTGTATTGTTAGCCATGATAAAAATATAATGCTGTAGTCCATGAGAACACTACAGCTATCTGGGCAAATTATTTAAGATAATCATAGCAGAAGCAATATGTAATTCACTTTTATCAGTAACATTGACATAGTACATCTTTCTTAGGCAAGGTCTGCTTTCAGAAATAAATCCTATTGATTGCAGTGGCATTAATTATCAGGCATTAATTCCTAAATATACATAGTAGCTTATTTCTAACCTGCTGCCCTCCAGATATGCCCTCAAGTAACATGGATAAATAGCGTTCTGGGTATTAAGTCCAACACATTATCAGGATAAGGGTTGCAACTTTAATATTAATTTCTGGGTGATGTATGTATGTATGTATAAAGATTTTGCTCATTCAACATTATCGGGTCAGGTTAGGTGAGTCCCATCTTATTTTGTGTGTGTGTGTGTGTGTGTGTGTGTGTGTACATACACATATATAGAGAAAACACTTTTGAATTAGAAAACAACATATAATAAAAACCAATGATTCAGAAAGAAACAAAACAAGATTGCTGCCTCATTGTCTACTTTTTTGTTTATTTGTGTGTGTGTGTGCGTATTTGTTTTCTGAGGTTTTCGCGGGTGTTTGTATGTAGGTCTTTGGTTATTCGGGTTTTCTCCCACGTAAAATTGGAAGTGTCTTGGCGACGTTTCGACGAACTCTCATTCGTCATCTTCAGGTTGGTGTTTTCGGCTTCGTGCTTCTAGGAGCAACATTGAAAATATATATATTTTCTTTCCTTTTTGTAGGCTTTATGTGTATTTCTCTTTAGCCAGGTTCTTCCTATGTAAACCAAGATTTTTCTGCAGCTCTAGTTCAGTGAAATCACAATCCACTAGTTTCTAGGATTTTTTTCTGGCAGCCAGCAAGCCCAATGGGCAGCAGGGTTGTAAAGATTAAACACCAGTCATATAAGTTAAGAGTTTGTGCAGATGATTTGACTTCAGTCTCGGTAAATCCCTTGAAGAGAAGTGAATTCCTAATGAGTAAATTAAAAGAATATGGAGCCTTAGCAGAGTTTAAGATTAATAAACAGAAGACAAAGATGTTAACAAAAATATGCAGATACAAGATAAAATAGAATTGATGAATAAAACAGATATTTTTTGAAGGGGATTGTAAACTGAAATCAAGAGAAGATCTGATAACAGAAGGATATTCATGATAATGGTTTTCTTATGTACAATTATCAGAAAGGTTTGAAGTGGGGGGAAAAACATGGTTTTTTTTATAAACCAAGTAAGACTGACTTTGAAATAGAATTATGTACTAATGATGATCATATAATTGTTAAAATGTATAAACCTTTGTTGAAATATGAAACAGAAGAAGACGTGAAAGAATATATAAAAGTTTTGCTACAATATACAAATAGATCAATGGGAAACCAAGTGATTGAAGTTTATTTTATGTTCTAGCTTTAAAGAGATTTTTTAATAAAAGGATGTGTCAGTATTTCTCATCAGAGAAACTACAGTAAGTACAAAGGTACTTGAATCTATGTTGTAAATGTAAACAACATAAAGGGACATTTTACCATATTTGATAGACATGCAAAAAAGCTTTTTAAAAAGCAAATATGTCAATCCAGATGATTTTAAAGTTTTAAATTTAATTGAAACTAGAGACTCTGGTTTCAGAGACTTTTCTTTTGAGATTAATGAACAGATAACTGGAAAAAAAGTCATGGAATTTTGTTTTTATATATGGTAACCACAGAGAGCCGCTTATATTTTCAGAAATAGAAAGATTCAACATTACCCACAAGAGAGGAATGGTTGGTGAAGATGATGGAACTTGCAAAAATGACTAAATTAACTTCTTTGATTAGAGAAAAAATATTTATGGTTGACTCTTTTCATGAAATATAAAACTCTTTTCATGAAATATAAAAAATACACTCAATTTGTGGTTTTGATTATTTAAAAAACTGGATAATAAAAAGTATGTTCTTTTTTTGTAATCATAGGGTAAGAGTTAATATTGTAATATATTTTCTGTAGAAGAAATTGGAAACTTTTAAAACATTTCTTACTCTTTCTGCAGTTTTTTCCTTATTTATAGTCTACATCTATCTATCTATCTGTCTGTCTGTCTGTCTGTCTATCATCTGTCTATCATCTACCATCTATCTGTCATCTATCTCTCCAAATCTAATACCACTACACTAACTTAACTTACTAATATAAAGCAAGGAAGAAAAAAAGAAAGAAAGAAAAAGCAAAAAGTGCGAGAAAAGAAAAGAATGAAGAAAAACACAAAGGAAAGAAAAAGGAGATAAAAATGGCTTCTGATATTCTTCACAACAGTTATAAGCACAAATACATTTTAACTTCTGTAGAGTTCTTTTCATAATCTATCCCATCTGATCATCAAAATCGTAGACCACAAATTCATTTTTTTCTATTTTACACAAAAAATCCATTAAGGGTTTCCATGTAGCAATATACATAGATATTGTTCTTTCTCTGATCAATTTAGCCATCTCAGCAAGTTCCATCACCGTCACCAACCATTCCTCCATAATGGGTAATGCTGAATCTTTCCATCTTTGTTCATATAACAATCTCATTGCAATTATTGTATGCCAAAACAGAGTTCCATGACTTTTTTCCAACTGTTTCATCAGTTCCAAAAGAAAAACCTTTTATTTCAGTTGTATGTTAATCTTCAAAATCCTCTGAATCAGTGTGCTTATTTGAATCCGGAATTTTCTAATTTTTTTTACATGTTCAGCAGACATGATAAAATTTCCCTTCTTGTTCACATTTCCACAGAAATAGGAAACACCTTTATACATTCTGAACAATTTGTGAAATATGTCTTGTGACATATTTCAGAAATGTTACATATTTACAAAAATAAGAAATTGGGAAAAAACAAAAATATTCCCCAATTCTTCCTTGGTATTGGTGGTACTCTATTTCCAGCAAAATCCAAAACAAAATAGTTATAGTCCTAGGAATGTGGAGTCATATATATATTTACAATTTATATATAGATATATGTATATATAATTTTAATGTTTATCATCATCATCATCATCATTATCAATTTGGCCATTGTCTAGCCACTGCAGGATGAAGGCCTCTTCCGCATGTTTTCAACTAATATGGTTCTGAGCTTTCCTTTGCCAGTTGGGCCTGCAATACTTGCTGATGTCATCAATCCATCTTATTTTAGGTCTCTTCTGTGGATGCTTTTTATCAAGTGGGATCCATTCTGATTGCCTTTGTCCACCTGCCACCAATTCATCTTGCTATGTGACCAGCCCATTCGCATTTCAATTCTTTTACTCTCTTGATGACATCGTATACTTTCGTTTGTTCTCTAATCCATGTGCAGGTCTTTCTATCTTGTCTTGTAATGCTGAGGATGTATCTTTCCATGGCTCTTTGTGCCACTCTTAGCTTTTGTATTGATTGTGAGGTTAGTGTCCATGTTTCACTGGCTTACGTTAGAGCAGGTAGCACACACTGATTGAAAACTTTTCTCTTCCAGCATAGGGAGAGGTTGTTCTTGAAAATTATGCCTAGCTGCTGAATGCGCGCTGTACATGCTCACACATATACATACATACATACATTCACACACACAATTTATGCTGTCATACTTTGTATGTGTGTGTGTGTGTATGTATGTATGTATGTATGTATGTATATATGTGTGTATGTATATATGTATGTATGTACATACAAGACTGGCAACTGGTCCTATCCTTTTTGATTTAATGCAGATAAATTATGGAAAATGACTGGATTCCCTGACTTCATTTCTCTTCACTCCAAGCATTGCCTGTACCTGAGGAAAAACGACTACCATTTACTCCTCTAAATGTGGAATTGGGCAGGTTGGACAAGTATGTGTAGAACTGTGTACAGTATTTAGCTACCTATCAGATTATATAACTAACTGGTTGCCGATTCAGAGATGCTCCATGCCTATGGTCCATCAAGCTATTCTTGAGCAGGTTCTAGTATGCTTCTGAAAGACTACTAAACCTGTATCCAAAAATGATAGATCCCAGGGGTGGGGAAGGAACAAGGGGTGACGTGAGAGATTATACTCAATAACAAGCATACTCTATCCTTGGGCAATGGTCCAAGGGAATGGCAGTTTGACAGTGAGTGATCAAGGAATCCGTTTCTTCTCTTGTGGTGGTTGATCCTGAAAAATGTGTAATTGTGATTGGTCTGTGCACAATAGTACTCAGTACACATAATATCTATTGCTAACAAAGCCAGAAAAGAGTAGGCAAATTTGAATTAGAATACAATACATTGAATCATTCTTCCTTCTTCACCCCATGTGAAATTCCTACTACTTTTGTTTTACTTTTTAACAAGACTTTGATTTATTGTGTGCATTTTAAATCCACAGGATTCCAGATTTGGCAATAAGTGTATGCTTATAAATGCATTGGTATGAGATTGAGCGGGGAAGAAATAAGGATCCATTATAGTCATAAGGAAGAAAATTGCCTTGACACATAGATGGCATTTCCTAAGTATTCGTTTCTCTATCTTTTGCTACTAACATAAACATAAGCTCAGTATCTTCACTGTTACATCTGACAAACTGAAGCCACCTCTTTCCTTGTACCATAATATCAGTAACAAAGAGAAAACCTGTCGTCAAATCTTTTTCAGTTATCTGTATATTTTGATGCTGTCAAAGTTGACAGCGCTAATGTAACAAGGAGAATTTGAAATAAGAAAGTACGTTTTATTCAACAGCACAGCAAAATAAAGAAGGGTAGCCGATTAAAAAAAACAAACAAACCAAGATAATTTAGTAATAGTGATATAGTATTTAGTGGCGTTTAAAAATAGCACACTAGAGGCAAATTTTTTTGGGATTCCATTATAAAATCATTGTATTGTCTTCATAATGTCAGACAAGTTCCATTATGATTATGATGGGTCATAAATAGGCAGTGAAACAATGAAGAATAGCAGAAGAGAGCTAAGATGATATTACCATAAACCCCTCTTACTTGTGAGGTTTTGATTGTCAGTTATGTAACCTTTTCTTTATAACCTTAAATTCTGGTTGTGGGGCAGGCCAAACTGCGTACATTCCAATGCTAGAAGGAAGGCCCCCTGAATAGGATCAGCCTAACCTGCTGTGCCACCCCCATGCAAATTTGAATAGATGAGAGACAATAATAAACCCACATTTTTCTTTCAAGCCTTGGGGTGCTTTTCTTCTATTGGAATTTGAGGAAACATCTCTATATACCATCTGCTCTTTCTCAGGTGCATGTACAATCATATCCTGTTAGCACTGTTGATATAAAACATCCCACTGAAAGTCCAGCCATGTTCTCTTCACAGAATTGCAGAAAGAGTACCACCTCAGCTTTTGCCATAGATGGAAAATGACTTGGATTGGCTTTGCCATTGAAGTATATCTTCTACCTGTAATATACTGTATCTTCTACATGTGAGAAAAGAGCCTTTGCTACAATAAGTCAAAGTTCAGATTGTTTTTGGGTAAGAATTGGCCTAAATTTCCATATGTTGTCATAAATGTAATGACAAGAACTTGAGTTTTTCAAGAGAAAAAAAGTAGGAGAAGCAAACCTAACAGATTCATTACAGTACCTTTATGCCAGGGACCGTCTTCTTAACAGAAATACATCAAGTTGTGGTCAACTCCGGTTGTAGCAATGAGATGTATTGAACTGTCATGGTATGTATGGATGCTCACAGCTTGTTCAATGGAGTTCATCACAGGTGTGCATACAAAACATACTTCTATATCAATCAATTTTTCAAAGGAACTGACTGTATTTGTTGCCTCTCTTTAAAATAAAATATATCTCACTGGCATTGCCTAACTATTTCTCAGCCTCATTTCCCTCCATGTGGTGTCCCCCAGATGTGATAAAACTGGATTTTTCTCTGGCAGAACCATGTTACCAAGAAACATTTGGAACTGTACCAAAGGTGCTTTTTCAAGAGGCAACTGGACTTTCTTGTTTTTTCTTTGAAGACATTTTGCTTGTCATCCAAGAAGCTTCTTCAGCTCTGACTGGATGGTGAGGAATGGAAGAATTTTTACTCCTTGCAGACAGCTGGTCATTTGCATTCTTTTAGCAATTTCTTGAGGCCACTTGGAGGTTTATCTGTATCATCAGGGTCACCTGAGTGGTGCAGGTGTGGAGCCTTCTTGGAACTGTTAAAAGGGCTGTGTTGAAGACTGGAGATAGATGATGTCATATCCTTCCCTCTCTGTTGAGAACTGTTTGGAACTATAATTAAAGTACATCTAGAGGACACCAATGTGTGAGAAAAGTATACTAGCAAAGGATTACATTATTCTGAAATAGAGTATTTTAAAAATATTTATTTCAATTCTTCTCCATCATGAAAATGATAATCTAGAACATGGATGGGCAAGCAGTGGGTTTTGGACTTTGAGTGCAGCCCCAGATCTCATTTTATGTCTCCTATTTCATGCAAAGCTGCCAGATTGGACTGCAGAAATCCAAATTAGCTCTAGATAGCAGCATAAATTTCAGAGTTTTCAGTGTATATTTGCTTCCATCTAGTGACCATCCAAAGTTTTGAAGCCCAGATCTGGTATCCTTAACTTCATCCCCAAATGGTTCTGCTGAAATCTGGTGGTAAATACTTAATTGCATCAATATCAAGTCACAAACCAGGTCCCAGTTGCAAAGGGTAGCACCTTTGTGTTCTGAAGGGAAACTAAGAGTCAAAAATGGCAGAAGGGAGGGGAAGGAAGCAAACAAAATAAATTAGCCTGGTTCAAGAGATCCAGTTCAAGGAATGCAAGAGTCCCTCGGGAGAAGGGCGGTATAAAAATTTAAATAATAAATAAATAATAAATAATAATAAGAAGGAGCCACAGAACAAGCTATTAATGTAACAACCATTACAGAAGTACTTGAGATCTTCCAAGGCAGCTGAGGTTGAAGCATCCAGACTGACAGAGGACAGACTCTGCAAAGCCATATCTTCAGTCAGATTCCTTCCCTTCCCTTCTGTCATTTTTCCACCTTGCAATTTTTTGATCTTCTACCAGTGCCAGCAGCATTCCTGAGGTCTGGATGGCCTTGACTTCAGTTTGGTTCTCAGTTCGGTTTTCAGTTCGGTTCTCTATTCTCTATAATGAGAACAAAAACATTTAAGGCATATCTCCACTCAGACATGAGATAAGCTTTTTGGCTTATGAGTGGATAGGTCGGGGATGGCGAACCTATGGCACGGGTGCCACAGGTGGCACGCGGAGCCATATCGGTGGGCACATGAGCTCAACTCCAGCACGCATGCGTGCCCCAGCCAGCTGAGTTTCAGGCCTTCTGGGCCCACCAGAAGTCAGGAAACACACTGTTTCCAGCCTCCGGAGGGGCGCTGGGGGAGGTGGGGAAGGTCATTTTTGCCCTCCCCAGGTTCCTAGAAAGGCTCTGGAGCCTGGGGAGAGCAAAAAACGGGCCTACCGGGCCCACTGTGCCATCACGTGCCAAAAGTGGGGGGAGTACAGGGGGGCAGGGCACATAGAATTATGGATGTGGGCACGTGTGCGTGTGACCCAACCATGCTCCCCCCACTTTTGGCACGCGATGGCAAAAAGGTTAGCCATCACTGGGATAGGTTCTACCTGTTCATCTAGATTAAAATGTTGTAGAATCTTGCTTATGTTTACTTACACTGTTGTAGCATTTTATGTTTATATAATATGCAATAGAAATGTTCTTCATGTACCTTTCATGTAAGAACAGAATTTGCTAATTGACTCCAGAGTTCTTGCCTGGAAAGGAGGCCGTAAATTCAAGCCATTTCCTTATCTTACTCCCTTCTACAATAAAGTACACAGATTGCTTGTTAGAATAACAATTAGAGCTGAAGTCTATAGCAAAACTGCTATGTTTCCTTTCAAAGAATGTGTCTGTAATGTTTTTACACTATGGAAGATACCAGGCCTCTATTGTGATTATCTTGTTTCCTTATCCGTTTGTAAAGTAATTCTTTCTGTCTTTGGGATTTTCTGCCAGTGTATACACAAGCTCCATTGTCACATTCTATAGAAAAGATATATAATCTGGTGCTGGTGCTTTTTCTTGCCTGAGTTCTAGTCTAGTCTAGTAGACTAGACTAGGCTAGACTAGGCTAGGCTAGGCTAGGCTAGGCTAGGCTAGACTAGACTAGACTAGACTAGAATAGACAGAATAGAATAAAATAGAATTCTTTATTGGCCAAGTGTGATTAGACACACAAAGAATTACAAGGAATACAAACAACCGAGGGATAAGTCATACATCATAAATCATAAAATACAAACAACAATTGATAAATCATTATACCACTAAGAGAAGGGAGTAGGAAAGATGAGAGGTGGGAAAGATGAGAAGATGAGACAGATGAGAAGATGACAAGGATAATAGTAATACAATTTATTAGACAAGCAAATATCTTTAGGCATAAAACAGTGCTGTGGCAGTTAAGTATTTAGCAGAGTGATGGCATGGGGGAAGAAACTATCTTTGTGTCTAATTGTTTTGGCATGCATGTATCATAACCAGGGGTGAAATGCTCCCGGTTTGGACCAGATAGCCCTGATCCAGTAGCGATGGCGGTGGGTGATTCGGAGAATCGGTAGCAAAAATCCCTGCCCCCCCCACCATGCCCAGCTGACACACACGATCATCAGAGGCTTTTTTTTTTACTTTTAAAAGCATTTTTTCTACAACCTCTTCCAATGAAAAAATACTTTAAAAGTAGAAAAAAAAAGCCTCTGATGATCGCTCAGCTGGGATCGTCAGAGGCTTTTCAAAGCATTTTTTTTCTGCAACCTCTTGGCTGAAGAGGTGGTAAAAAAAATGCTTTGAAAAGTCTCTGACGATCCCAGCTGAGCTGCCTGATCATCAGAGAGATATTTTTTAAAAAACCTCTCTGACGATCCCAGCTGAGTTGCCTAATTGGCAGAGAGGCTTTTCAAAGCATTTTTAAAAAAGCCTCTCTGACAATCCCAGCTGAGTTGCTTGATCAGCAGAGGCTTTTCAAAGCATTAGAAAAAATGCTTTGAAAAGTTAAAAAACTCTTAAGTTTAGATCATTAATGAACGTTGGACCCTCTCTAGCTGTTTGGCATGTCATGATGAGTTCTTTTTTGCCACAATGGCACATAATCTTAAATGGGAGGATATAGGCAGGAGGTATAAGCTTCTGTATTTCTGCTGTCTATGCAATTACTTTTAATAGTGGTGTTATGATTCATCCTGATTTGCATCTACATTGTCTAACAACTGTGATGGTTGGGGTGCATCCAAAGGTGAAATAACTGCTTTTTCAAATGATAAATTATTATGTATGTTGAACTGTTTCATATAACAAAAGCCTTTGGCTCCAATGAAAGCATCTTTACAAATTACTACTTGCATGTGAATACAGATTGGTATGAATATTCCCTTGTTGCTAGGGGATGACTTTCCCCTCTAGTCACTAACCAAATCATTTCATCTTTTTTCTATACCATCATGTTAAGTGAGGTTTCTTCATTAGATTGTATGGTGCCATAAGAACTGGTAAGGAAAGTTATTGAGAGGTAGGTAGGAAGTTCTTGATATCCCATAAATACTTGTTCCAAAAATTACTAGCAAAGATCCATCATATCTTGCCTCTTGGTCCCTTAGTCAGTGGTTGCTGGAGAAGAAAAAAAGGAGAAGGGGGAAATAGGGAGAAGAGAGAAGGAACAAAAATACCATCTGAGAATGGCAATATTTTAAACCCATATACCAGTCTTCCCTTCATTTATTCTTTCCCTTTCAATGCTTCCCATCAAACTGCTACTCATCCTATCCTGCCCCATTTGTATACCAGTACTTCTTCCCCAATATTCTCAGACTCAGATTCTCCAAAACAATTTGTTGCCTAACTGATGGTGAGCATGGTTTCTAGGCATCATATGTCCTCTGATGATCCAGAGGGTAACAGGAATATAAGGCAGCTGTGGGCATTAGTAGGACTAACTCAGGGGTGAAATCCAGCCGGATCTATCCAGCTTGTATGAACTGGTAGCACCGGCGGTGGGAGGCTCTGCCCCCCGCCGGGACATCATTATGTCCCGTTTTTGACCCTCTGTGCATGAGCAGAAGGCTCTGCTCAAGTGCAGAAGATGTGCATGCATGGGTAGCATGTGCACGCTCCTGTGTACTCCGATTCCCGAACCTGTAACAAAGGTAAGTGGATTTCACCAGTGGACTAACTCCTCCCCACATGCTTATGTTGCTGTGTTGCAGGGCCTCTGTTCTGTCTGGCCATTCTTTCCTCATCTGCTGTGGATTCCGAGTTGGACCAATCATCATGCCTGTCCCCATGAGCTGCTGCCTCTTAGGGTCCCAGGCTAGATCCTACTGAGATCTCTTTCTTAATGTTCTTGCATCAGGATTCTTTGTTTCATGTTTATATGTACCCCGGTGTTGCTCAGCCTCTTTTGCATTTCATTTAAGATGCTTTAAGGATATCAATTTCATACAAATGAATGGATTATTTTGCTTATGTTTACCTTCCACCCTTCCGAGGTGGGTAAAATGAGGACCCAGATTGTTGGGGGCAATATGCTATTTAGTATACTGTCTTTGTTGTAAGTGGCCCAGAGTCCTCAGAGAATGGGCGGCATAAAAATACAAAGAACAAACAAACAAACAAACAAACGAATGAATGAGTGGTCTGATATTCTGTGTCTTCCTCCTGCCACCTTCTAGAACAGTGATGGCTAACCTTTTTGCCATCATGTGCGAAAAGTGGGGGGACTATGGGGGGGTCGTGCGCACGTGTGCCCACATCCATAATTCGATGAGCCCCACCCCCCGCGCTCCCTCCACTTTTGGCACGCGATTGCAAAAAGGTTAGCCATCACTGTTCTCGAAGGGACTAATAGGCCTGGTTTTTTGCCCTCTCCAGGCTCCAGAGGCTTTCTTGGAGCCTGGGAAGGGTGAAAACAGCCTTCCCCAGCCCCCCGGAGGCCATCCAGAGGCTGGAAACGGGCTGTTTCCCAACTTGTGGTGTTGTTGTGGCCTGTCAGCAGCCTGTGCAGTTAGTAGCTGATTCCGACAGCGAGGAGGCTCGTGTGGTGCTGCACCATCAGCCTGTGCAGCTAGCACTCGAGTCAGACAATGAGGAGGCTAGAGAAGATGTGGTGCCAGAGACAGGGATTCAACCAGGGCCTTCAGAACTTCCAGAAGCTCCCTTAAGTGAAGAGGACGAAGAGAAGGAGCCTCTTCTCGATGCACAGGTGCACAGACCTGCCAAAAGGCAGGAGTGGCTCCTCAGGAGGAGATCTCCTCGAGAGTAAGGCTTGGGGCTAATTGGCCACTCCCTTAGTCTATTTAAGGAGGAACGCCGACTGAAGCAATTTGCAGGGAACAATTTTATTCACATACCTTCGTGTCTTGTCTTGCTTATCTTAACAGCTTCCTGCAAATTGCTTCTGGGCATTCTGTCAACCACAGTAAGCTTTCAGTATTATTCTTTGAATTCTTGGTGGCTGTCAATGCAATTAATTAACAGCCATTGTTGTAAAAAACTGGTTTATTTAGTAAGGTTTGAACGGACTTTGTGTGTGCTGCGTTCTTTGGGGTCCGTAAACTGGGGCAGAACAGGTGGGCCCAGAAGGCCAGAAAATTAGCTGGCCGGCATGTGCATGTGTGCTGGAGCTGAGCTAGGGCAATGGTCGCGTGCCCACAGATATGGGTCCGCATGTCACCTGTGGCATGCGTGCCATAGGTTCGCCATCACAGTTTGGGAACTTTATAAATTTGGATATCAATTGTTCATTGTCCTTAGAAGTGGCCAGAGCGGTATTGTGGATGAATGATAAAGGTCTAAAGATGGAAGAGTCTATTTAGACTATCTAAACAACCACCCTCCTTGCCAGTCAGAATAGTAACCTAAAGCTGTTTGTATGGCTCCTCATTGACTTTGTCCATTGAAGGAGAATCCACCAGTTCTCTAGTTTGTTCTATTGTCAAACTTTTGTTTTTATAGAAGTTTTTATAACATTTAATCAGAATAGCTTAAATTCATTATTCTAGGTCCTGAACTCTGCAACAAGAATGTATCTGTACAACATCTTTTCAGGCATTTTTAGACTGCTATTGAAAACTATTTTAATTGTTTTTAGCTGAGGCTAAACATACACAGTTTCTTCATTCTCTTTTTATAATTTCTAGTTCCCTGATCACTATATTTCCCTTCTTTATTATACTTTTTCTGAATCCTTCTTAAAATACTTCAAGTAGCACTAGTCACAATTCTTGATCTAAGGACTGATCAAAGCAGAATAAATAGGTATTATGTGATTTAGAAATTATAAATCTGTTCCTACAGGCTAAACCTACATTTTCTTTTCTTGCAGCTGCATCACATTACTGGTTCATATTTAGTTTAACAATCAACACTAATCCAAGACTTTCCCCCCCATAATTCTCATTACCAAACTGGCTATTCCCTCATCCTATAAGTGTGCATTTAATTTTCATTTTACAAATAAAGAATTGTACATCTGAAGCAATTCCTCTGGTGATACATACCAATGATACATTATTTTATAAAGTTCCTTTACTTGTGCATATGGAAACTATCTACATTCTACTAAAACTCTCATGTCTATAATTTTAACTGGCTGAAATGTGCATCATAGGGCAAAACCTTTTCAACCAAGGTTCTTCATATGGACTAGCTTACAGAATGCCTCCAAAATCCAGGACTCATGACTGTTGTGGAGTTGAAATTTGGCATATACAAAAACATTTTAATGTAGCATTTTATGATATAACAAAAGGTGTCAAAACATTTCCTTTGATTAACACCTGATGTTTGATTGTGCTATACAATCAAACATAGTCTACTTTCAAAGCATTTGTGAATATTTTTCCGAATTTTTTATAAACCTTTCAGTAGATTAGAAATCCTGCCCTTGTTGAAGGCATTGAGGAATCAGGTTAAAAAAAAATCTCTGAAAAGTTGACCCAAGATGTCACTAGTTGTTGAAAACTAAACCCCTCTGCAGTCAATTGTTCTGTTGATTTCATCTTAAACTCTTTTTTTTTGTTATACAAGCAAATTTCATATGATAATCATTTTTATTTGCTCATGGTTATTTTTCTGTAAAATACTTCTTGGGCTGAGGCTAACAAAAATGTTTTCAGGTGTCACTTTATTTTATTTATTTATTTGTTGAGTACGTATAAGTATAAGCATGAATTGAATACATAAAATGAATACAATTAAAGGGAACATTAGGACACGGACGTTAAGCATGCTGATGCCTAACATCTCTATTCTATTTTCATAATATGGCATTCTTGATATGACAATTTTTAAAATTCATGTTTATTTTGTCATACCATACATAACCATGCCACCCAAACCTTAGACTATGACAGTCTCTTGTTTCTTAACAATAGCCATTCCTACATTCAAAACAAGCAGCAGGATGAAAAATACAATTTAAAATCAGGTAATCCCAATTCTCTTCTTTCCTTTGCATATTGGAGAATGTTATATTTAATCCTTTGTTTCTTCCTCTGCCATTTAAATGTCTTTTGCCAGTGTTTAAAAGATACATCAATTTTTAAAATAGGTAGTTTGAAATAAGAACAGCATACTAGTTAACACATACATTTTTTCAAATGTATGAATTTTACAAATTCTTCTCATCATTTATAATCGTAATTTTTTCCATCTTAATAAATTGGGAATTCATGTTAGCTAGAGTAATAACCAAATATTTTACTTTTTTTCTCAATCTGAAATCTGTTTTTTATAGTTCTTTTCGGTCTTCCATCTTCATATTTTTTTGCCAATCTTGTTAATTTTAATTCCAACCAATGCACCAATTTCTCTTAGTTTCTCCATTAATACATCTATCTCTCCTAGACAAAATTTGTTGAGTTTAATGTTCAAAATTAATTGAAAATTAAACTCAACAAATGTTCTTAGTTTATACACTTCTTTCTTAATTTTCAACTCAGCATTTATTTCATCTTGTCTTTTTCATCTTGTCTATTCAAAACTTCAAGACCCAAAATGAATAACGGTGATGAAAGTGGCCATCCATGTCCCAGCACCCGGGATATTTTCAGAATTGTACCCAAAACTGCTTTAATCGTTTTTTCTTTCCAAATGGTTTGTTTCTGAAGGATTGGATTAACAATCTGACTAAAATGGCTGAGTTTACGTGTTCCATGGCACTACTGACAGTATGAAGTCAAAACCTTGAGTTTGTTTTGGCTTATCAACTGCTAAAGAACGTTGCTTCATTTTTGGTCCAAATTGAAATCCATTGGGAGAAAGAACTGAAAGGAAATCAAACCCTATGCTATTAACTCCTTTGTTATTTCCATCACATTTTCAACCCCCTGTTGAGCTAATTAAATGTATCATGGGAATAGATTTTATCCAGCCACTCAGCAGATACCTGGCACAGAAGACTTTGATTTTGCTGTTACAAGTGAGAGAAGGAGGAAATAGAGGTTCTGCTGTTTGGGTTTTACACTTATTTCTATTCTTAGATATGTACTGAATTCATTTCCAAGTGAGCGAACACAGGATTGCATCTTGGATTGAAATGGAATGTATTTCCATAGAGTCCAGTAGAGGCTTCACTGTGCTTCAAGAACTATCTTGACATTTATTTTTCACATCTTTGATCACAGCCAAGAGATCTTATATACCTTTATGAGCTTTCTGAATGCCATCTGATTACCCATTGTAGAATACAGAAATTCGTCTTAAATGGATCATTAGCCATATCTTGCAGGACTGCTCTTGTTTTTAAGGATTAAAGCATTCCTGGGCTCCTTTGGGAGGAATGGCAACTTGAAGGCAGCTTTGCAAAAGCAAAGCTAACCCATGGCAAAGCCCAAAGAACCAGTGAGTAGATCAGTTCCTTGGAATCTCTCTGGATAAAAAGAGGAAGGAAGATTGCAAATGTGTGTTTTGGATATCTGCTCCTTATGATATTTGAGTCTGTGGATAGATTATGTCCAAAAGAAGTCAGTGAGGGAATGATAGATGTGAAGCAAATTTTGTCTGACAAGATAGATAAAGTACTGAGAATGGAACTACAAATGACATGCCACGATAATGACGGGGTAAAGGATGCTTTATTGGATATACAAAAGAAAGTGGCTAACGTTTTAAAAACCAAAGAGAAAATACAAATGACAAATGAAGGAAATGAACTAGAATTTTTTTTTTCTTACCGGATCTTGTTAAAGGCTTCTTAATCCCTTGGAGAATCTTGGCGATGGGATAAAGATGTGAGAAGAAATAAAATCCCAGGACAATAGTTGAATGAACTAAAAATTAAGACTGTTAGAAGTGAAAGGAAGGAATATAAAGTTGGTTAATGTGATTAAAGTTAAAATAAGACATTTATTAGCAAAAGTCTGCAATCTTTCAAACTTTTTGTTGATACTAGAGTTGAAATATTGTTGTTTGATAGATTTAATTACATACAAGGAATGGGATATGAGATGTAGAGATATCAATTTGTAATATTATAGTGTGTGAGCAGTTACTAAATTTGTCCAAACTTGTGATCAAGGATGGAAGTCCTATCTTTATATATTTCTTTTCTTTTTTATCCTATTTTCCTTTTCTGTTTTTTCTTGCATTTTTATTTTTTCTTACTATTCTTTTTCTTCCTTTGTTAATTTCTATTATTTTTCATTATAGTCAAAATCCTTTATAAAAACTATACTAAAAAAGGAACTAAATGTACTAAAAAAGGAATAAAACATTTCCTAATATAGCCTTATAATTTTGAATAACCTATTCTTGTCTCTAATTTATTAGAAATTTAAAGATTAATATTTTAGTGAGCTGCACTGTTCCAGACAATGATTCATTGCACTTCTCTTAATTAAATCTTTATTGTATAATTGTGAAATACTTCATATGTTTCACTGAATTTTCAGTCCTACTTTCCTTCCTTCCTTCCTTCCTTCCTCCCTCCCTCCCTCCCTCCTTCCTTAATTACTTAAGGAAACCGCAAAATCTTATATCATAATAATTTGATGTTGATTTCATAATGGATGAGTGAAGGATAGTCATCTAGATTGGATGAATAACATAGATGTGCAATAGTTATCACTGATATTTTATAGTATTGAATGTCAAAGGACCTCAAGTACCACAAATAGCATTTAATAAACTAAATGGAGAAATTATAAACAAGGTAATCATTCTTTTTTCCATTTAAAAAGGTAAAGGTTCCCCTCGCACATATGTGCTAGTTGTTCCTGACTCTAGGGAGCGGTGCTCATCTCCGTTTCAAAGCCAAAGAGCCAGTGCTGTCCAAAGACATCTCCATGGTCATGTGGCCGGCATGACTAACTGCCAAAGGCCCACGGAACACTGTTACCTTCCCACCAAAGGTGGTCCCTATTTTTCTACTTGCATTTTTTTCGAACTGCTAGGTTGGCAGAAGCTGGGACAAGTAACGGGAGCTCACCCCATTACCCGGCATTAAGGATTTGAACCGCTGAACTGCTGACCTTTCGATCAACAAGCTGAGCGTCTTAGTCATTGAGCCACCATTTACACCATGACCTTTGGTTTCAAGTTGGAGATTAATCCAATCCAGTGGTGGTTCTGGAGATACGTGATAGATTTCAGGCATCATAGGATGATCTCCCCCTCCCCCCAATTCCTATATTGCAACTGTTAATTTGGGAGAACAAGAATAATATGCCTTTGTGGTTAGGATACTTTCAGTTTTGCAAGAACCTGAAGTACTGTAGGTGTATGTGTGCATGTGTGCGTGTGACATTTCTATTGGATGTTGGCTTTGACTTCTTAGCCACATTGGTAAATTATGTTCAGTTGTCTTCTCTTTCTCACAATGCCTTAGAGCCCTAGGGGCATGTAGGAAACTGAAACAATGGCTAGTTGTGTCAGTGCATATATCTAAAGTTTGGAGCCTAGAGATATCATGAAGGTGAGCGGAAGGGCTCTCATTAAAGGTGGTGTCTCTGAGTCACTCGATAGCTTCTAAATGATTACATTCTCTGCATCCTCTTTCTCCTTAAACTATAGGTTTGGCTGGAGAGAAATTAGAGTTTGTACTACATTTGGTTGCACTCAAGGTTGCTAAGTAAATCCATTTCGTGCTATTTAAAATGTATTGTGCTACCTATCTGACTGTGAACCTTATTCTTTTTTTAAAAAGCAGACTTTTAGCATTTTGGACTGAGAAGTTATGTAACAAGAAGCTATGGAAACTAGGAATCAACACAGAGTTTGAAAAAAACTTTCCAGCAATGGATTTCAGTACTAATCTTGCTTGTTTTTCTCCCCATAACAAAGAAATGATGAATCATCCCTATCACAAGATTGCACAGTTAATGTTTTTAAACATGTTTAATTATTTCTCAGAATTCACATTTGGATGTAGAATTTGGATTATACTTCCCCATTTCACAAATTTATATAAATTGAAAGTGTGTGTGTGTGTGTGTGTGTGTGTGTGTGTGTGTATTAAACTATTTGCTATTATAAACTCCGCTATCTGACTTTGTGTGTGCCTATTTCTAATTTGAGTCAACAACAGCATGTTAAACCATAAGTCAAAAATTTTGAAAAAAGATCTACCCGCCTGCTTAGGATTGGAGATTTACCTAAGGTTAAGCATATACTTTGCACAACAGATTGAATTAGACACATGCTTGAAAGTAGCTGGTTAGTTTGTGTTTTAATGTTTCATGTAAACAAGAATGGTGAGTAAGTCAATATAAGTGAGCTGATCCAACAGGCTGCTGTGTTTTTGTGATGCTCCCTGTGAGTCAGTGTCCCTATATTGAATGTAATCCAACTTGCCTAGGAGAACTCCTTAGTGAATTATACGTTCTAAATATATTAGTTTAATATTTAGAGGGATTCTCTAAATCAATGAAAAGAATCAATAAGCTTAAATGGTCCTTGTTTGGGTTATGCCTATTAACATCTGCTCATTCTGGAGGCGCTCATTAAGCTTGTGAGATGTTCACAGCCCTTTCTTCAGAGTTCATATAACTTGCTACCTTTCATTTGATAATGTATTCATCCGATAATGTATTCATCCAGCCTAGAAATAGTCAAACTAAGTCAATAGATTTCATTTTAACCTATCTGCATCTTCCATTTGCATTGTGAAAATCAGCTGCTTGGTTACAAAAGAAAGAAAATGGTCAAAAGCACAATAAAAAGCATTTATTTAAGCAACAACATTGACTCTATAGATCTATCCATCTTGTTTACTTTGTGGCTAGCATAATCCTTTGAACCCACATCATTTTAATAAATCAATGAATGCCATAATCTAATAATTCAAAAAATGTAAAACATGCAGGATCTGGAACTTCTAATTCAGTTCAAACATTCCCAACTCACCACCTCCATTTGCTGCAATAAGACTTTGTCCTGGCCACCCTGAGCATCTACTTCCTGTTAGGTTTATTTGCAATTTAAACATGAGGGACTGATACAGCCCAATTATACATCTTTTAAGATGGATCAGATATGAACAGAGCCATTCAAAACACATTGTAAGGACCAGAGGTTCAACCCTGAACAATGGTTTGTTTGTTTCATATCTGCCTGGAAAATAAATGAAGTTGAGATGCCTAAACTGATAGAATTAATCATGGGAGAATCTGGTGCTTTCTGCACTTGATGGATTTCTTTTATTTGTTTTTGGGAACTATTGGAAATGCTGTTCGCTCACACTCCTCTTTCTGCCACTGTTTCTCTTCTTGCATTTGCATAAGCTCTTAATGACTTCACCTACTACCAGTAAAGGTCACAGATAAGCTATACTGGGAGAAAAATTATAGCAAGCAAAGGTCAGCACTAAGGCCTTATCCAGGATTTGATCATCTGAATAGAGGCTTTCTCATTCAAACTCTACAGCACAGTTTTTATAAGCTCAGTTAATGCCACCTACTAAGTATTATAACATTAAACAGGGCATCCCTCCCTTTCCTTTCCTTTCCTTTCCTTTCCTTTCCTTTCCTTTCCTTTCCTTTCCTTTCCTTTCCTTTCCTTTCCTTTCCTTTCCTTTCCTTTCCTTTCCTTTCCTTTCCTTTCCTTCCCTTCCCTTCCCTTCCCTTCCCTTTTCTTCCCTTCTTCCTTCCTATGTTTCAGGGGTGAAATCTAAAATTTTTTGCCGCTGGTTCTGTGGGTGTGGCTTGGTGGCCATGTGACTGGGTGAGCGGGGCCAACATGATGTCACTCACATCTTTCTTCTCTCTCTCCCTCTCTTTCTCTCTTCCTTCCTTCCTTTCTCTTTCTTTCTTCTCTCTCTTTTGTCAGTCCCGCTGTGCCACGGCTGTCATTCCGGCAGGGACGGCAGCCGACAGAGCCAACTGCCCCACATTCCAGCTGCCTGGGAAGTCTCACCCTGCCTCCACTTGCTAGCCCTGCATCCTGTCACTCACTGGTGGCTCCCTCTCCTGCTTGCTGCTTCTGGGACTGCTGCCATGATCTGAGATCTCCTTGTCGCCGCTGGCCTGATACCGCCTCTCAGCTGAGAGGTGGACAGGAAACAGCAGGCGCTCAGGTCGGCACCAGCCGCTTCCACCCCTGCGCAGAGGTCCCAAGCCTGATCAGGAGCAACACTGCCATCCAGGCTGCCCAGGATTACTCAGGGCTTGTCCAAGAGTAATCAGGACTTGATAGCCCAGGCAGCACAGGATTAATTAAGGCTTGCTAGCCTGGATGAGGTTGCATGACTGGGGAGTGTGTGTGGAGTCGGGGGGGAATATGGGGTGGGGCACTGGCATGTCCCCCATCATTGGCTGCAGGTGGCGGGACCCGAGGCAGAGGGGAAGAGAAGCAGGCAGCAGTCGCACAAAGGCCCCATGGAAGCTGAGCACGCCCAGTCCAAAAGGCAGCTCTTCTTCGGCCGAACGCAGCAGGTCTCCCTTCCTGACTGCTAGCGTCAGCCTTAACTCTGCCTGCTCTCCCAGGGCCCATGCACATCCTAGCAGAGCAGCAGTCTTGGCTCCAGCGGCTGCTGCAGGAGAAGAAAGAAAGTGCTCTGGGAGGGCGGGCAGCCTGGCCTGGAAGTGGCGCATCCCCTGACATGGGCTGGCTGCAGGCAGTGGGGAAGGCCGCGCGGAAGCCGAGTGCACCAGACCCAAATGATGAGCCTCATCATGTCCCTCCGAGGAGCCGAGCGCAATGAGTCTCCCTCTCCCCTCCCCCCATCAGCATTGACCTTACCTTCTAGATCCTCCACCAGCATATTCAGCATGCCCATCATCCTAATGGAGCCAGCGTGTTGGTAAGGCTGATGGCAGGCGGCCCTTGGTGGAGATGCAGCGGCTGAGAGGGGTGGTGCCACTACGGTGGTGCTCCATGAGGGCAAGCTGATGTCCCAGGCAGTGCTGCACATGCAGTGCCCATCCGAAGCACTGGCGCCACCATTTGCTTTTGTTTCGCGTTGGGAGAAGGAAGAAAGCGAACGGCAAGACTGCTCTGGCCGAGCAATCACCGCGCCTCCCCAGCCCTGGCTGTCACCTCCATGAGCTGCATTTAGAAGGGCCCTCCCTCCCTCCACCGCTGTTCACTTTCATTTCAGGGTAGGAGAAGCCAAGCTCCAAGTGCATGGAGACAGCAGGCAAGGCGGCCCTGGCGCACCTGTTGCTGGAGAGGTGTGGCGATCACTTGGCCAGGGCAGCCACAGCGGGGGCTGCATCAGCCTCTCCGCCATCGCCATGTTCTGCTCTGGCTGGCTGCGTGACTACAAGTGTGGTAACCTGGTCTTCACCAAAATGAAGGGCTACCCGCACTGGCTTGCCCGGGTAAGTGCCACTGCCCAGGCCAAAGGGAAAGTGCCATGGGCTCTGCAGTGGCATGACTGGGCCTGGCCCTTTCCCCACTGGTGGCTTCCCCACCTCTCACATCGCTTCTTCACTGGTGGACCATCTGCGCATGCGCAAAAGGTAAAAAACCCACATTATTTCCTGGTTAAAACCAGGAAATAACGACCCCCAGGTGAGTGGGTGGAACTTTGCTCTGCCATTGCTACCGGATCACCAAACCAACCACGGCAATCGCTACCGGATCACCTGATTCAGTCTGAACTGGGAGCATTTCACCACTGCTAAGATTGTACAAGACGGCAGCATTTTTTGAAAGTTTCTTTATAGCTCAATAATACCAAATGCACCCCACAAACAAACAATGAGCCACATACAGTTTATACATATGTCTGTTTTAGCATATCCCAGACATCCTTTAGTAGGAGTAGTTCTTTCTTACAGTTTTCAGGTGATTACAAAGGCTTTAGATTGCAATGTTTTAAGAAACCCACATATTCTGGACAACTACATAATTTCTCTGAGCTGGGCCCAGGTTAAAAAGCCCATGGTTCCAAAGACATTGGTGGAAAGAAAGAAAGGAGAACGTAGCAAGAAGTATTTTCTTCTTCCCTCTTATTTTTTTGCGAAAGACTTCATTCCTTGGTGGTGGGCAACCTCCTCCCTGTTTGTAACATGGGATTGTGTTGCGTTTTGCATGAATTCAGGACCATTTTATTTTCTGCACAGATCACATGCACCATGCCAAGCAATGACCAAAATTGAGACAGACATGGAAAAGTGTGAAGTGATGAGACTGAAATGGTTATTCCACTTCAGTCTTCAGTTTTTTAGAAGAAGACCCCTTTACCATTGCTTCTGGTGCTGATAGCCATTCCCTCAGATGGGGAGAGTCTCTATGAGGATGGCCTTGTTCCTGGCTCAGTCCACAAGGATTCTGGCAAGCATCAGGTGGTGACACAGCTGATAGCACACAGAAAAGGGCAGAAGGCCTTGTGATTTTGGCAAGCTGCTTCAGCATGTATAAGACAGATAAAGTGAGGCAAAATATTTGCACGACCTAATGATAAAGAGTCAGGAACTAACTATATTTATTCAGTAAAAGGCCCCTTTGCATTTTTAATTTAATCGGGGAAGGGCTGTTGGAAATGACCCTGTTCCCATATTTCTCCCCCCCTCCCCCTCTTAACTTCAAAATGAGCATTTGAGTTTTAAACTTTTCCCAATTTACCGAGTTCATGTTAGAGGGACATGGAATGAATATAATAAAATATCTTTAAAAAACATTTTACTATGTAATAAAATATATTTGAAGTGTTCACTCCTTTACAAATGATTAAACTGGCAACGTCCCAGTAATAATTTTTACATGTAGCTTATACAAACTATAGCTACAAGCAAGAAAAAATAATGAATTTTATTTCCCTGGTTTTTTTTCTGAAGTAAGTTTATATTAGCTAACAATTGCATGATTTTATTAACATGTATGATGGTTTAAGGTAGACTGATTGATATATTTCACAAATCTGACTTCTTAGCTTTCTTAAGAAATGAAATGTGTGTGTGTGTGTGTATATAGTCATAAAATGATAAGGAAAAAATAGGTTCACATATATATGTGTATATATGTGTGTGTGTGTGTGTATGTATGTGTACACACACACACACACACACACACACACACACACACACACACACACATGGAACCCACTCATGTTCTCTCAGCCCTAGGAAGAAAGCAAGGAGAAGCCATGTCTGGCAATACTGCCCTCCAGAAAAAAAGAACTTGCTAATCTAATTAATTTTCAACTGTGCATGTTTGGCTATATTGTTGTTCTGGCTGCTGCTGTTGAGGTAGTTATTGTCTCCCAATTTTTAATAACTGCCCTGCAGCTATCCTCTCCTTCCCCTTAAGCTCATTGATGTTCCTCCAGCCAGCCAATGCTGCAATCTCCAACTGACTGTATTTTCACAGTAAGAGAAGGATGAAAAAAGAAAGAAAGAAAAAGAAAATGGCTTATTTTGAAGGGAAAGCAAAATGGCCACTCTGTTTGGCAGGAAAGGCCGAGAGGGTTGGATGGCTTGGAGCATGCCAACATTTAGAGAAATCCCAGAAGGGAGGAAAGAGGAAATGGGAATTGCTTGCCCTGTAGCTCCCTAAAATTGCTGCAAAGCATTTCTTTTAGAGTTCTAATTGAGCAATTAACTTGCCAGATTAATTGGCTCGGGTCTTGCAAGATGGCCAAAAACTCCACTGTGTCATAAGTTCATAAGGGCTGTGCCTTTTCTCACTAGCATATTATATCGTATATGGGAGGATATGAGAGTTAGGGTTGAGTATTTATCTTTTATATTATCTAGCTTGTATTGTGTATAGGTTTTGTGATATTTTTAATATTGTAAACCGCCCACAGGTATCTTGTGCTAAGATGGGCAGTCAATAAATTTGATAAGCAAACAAACAAATGAGCCTCCAGAAACTATATTCTCCCTCTCTCTCTTTCCTTCCCTCCCTCCCTCCCTCCCTCTCCACATGTACATACACACATACATACTATATGTAGAGCATCAGTAATAGATTCAACTATTACGAAGAATGTTACTTCTATCACTATGCTGCTATAATCCATGCATTTTCTTTCTCATGGACATATTTCTATAGAAATTAATATTTTGATAGAAATATCTTACCTTCCAAATAGGTGCCATTACCCTATATTTTATCCAATATACATTCATCTATGGCCCACTTGCACATATTGCAATCAAGAGCTAATTGTGTCACTTTACATATTCATGTATCAACAGGGAACTGGAATACTACTATTGATTTTTTAAATTTGCAATATTCCATTAGTGATGAAAACCTGAAACTAGAATAGATAAAACTTGACAATTTAAGGTGGTTTTTTTGGGGGGTGGGGGTGGGGGGAGGGTTATAGACACTTTTATTAAACCTGACCATTAAATAAGAAAAAGCAAAAAAAAAAAAGCACTTTAGAGAAAAATGTGCACTCCCCCCACCCAAATGGAGCAAATCAAATTATTACTGATCTGAATTGAGCATGTTCAATAACTACAACTTAGTTTCACTTTCTTACAATTTTTTAGAAATGCCATGAACCAAATGAAGGAAACAACTCTGAAATCAGCTCTTAATGTTCTTGTCCAATTAACCAAAATGAAACTAGTTTGAATCCTCTGTTGTTTAGGTCAAACTCTCATTTTATGTCTCTTGCAATGATGGGGATTATTTTCATTTCTGTCATATCCAAAGGTGCCTCTTGACATCAAATTCTCAGCTCAGTGAAAGCTAGGGGCCACTGTTGCGCTGCATGCCAAACATAGCCCAAGGATTGAATATACCATCGATATCTTCTCTGGATTGCAATGGGAACATCTTATCTGAATGCCACAAAAGTGATGTGCTATTTTGACGGTCTGCCAAATCACCAGTTCTGATTGTTTTCAATCCAGCAATTCATACAGTACAGTTTCTACCTGTAGGTTTCTGCTTAGTTTGACGTAGAGACGCAGGACTGGATAAAAGGAGACTTGGGAGAAATCTCCTTACCTCTGTTTTTTTTTTCCTTAAAAAAAAATTCAAATAGATCTCAGGAAAAAAGGTTTGTCTTCAAAAGACCTCAAAAGCACCTTTGAAATCAAAATGATTAAAGGTTGTTTCTTCTCTTATCCTACATCAGCAAGGCTACTAAATACCTTGCTTTGACTCTTGACAATAAATGCATCTTTTGTTGGCCGCAGCTGTAAAAATGAACATTAAGATTCAGAAGCTCAGTATAGATGAAATAAATTCTACTATTTTAGTTCTCTCTGTGTGTATGGAACAATGTAGATTCTAATGAGAAGAACCCAGAAAGCAACAGCAACCATCATTCAATGTTGTCAAGAGAACTTCAGGGAAGCATCCATGAAGTCATTAATCTTCTCATCATCTACCCCTGCCCTGTTCTACCTACCAGTCACCCCCATTTTCCTACAGCGCATTCAAACTTTGTAGTGCTTCCTTCTCTTCCATCAGCATGCCCACCCCCTCAGACAAGAGGGGAGCCTGAATCAAAATAAAGTTCCTTTTCTTTTTAAAGCCCCGGGTAGGCAGGATATCTCAGCAACCCTCAGCAACCACTGTTCAATTCAAAATAAATTGAACTATAAATAAATACACAAATGAGAAATTGGCATGCATAGCTTTTTTTTTTTTTTTTTTTTTTACAAAAATACAGTCCTCATGTTGGCTTTATTTGCAAACAAAATGGTGGATGGCAACTGTGTGGAAGTATGAGCATTCTTTAGCAAAAAGCATCCTGAGGTACTTGATGGGATAGTAGGGAGATATCTCACTTGTTTGACTTTGAAGAAATAGGTACAGTATTTGATAGCAGTGATTTTGTGAACAGGCAAATCCTGCCACTTGCTATCCATCCTATGTATGTTTCTTTGCTTCTGAAGGTCAGTTCCATGCTCCACAGTGGGAGCTTCCTGGGTGGCTTTGAGCCATTTATTATTTCTCTGCAATCTGTCTTCCTCCAGTGTTATTGGGGGGGGGGGGATAGAATGGAGAGCATCATGTACTTTGCTGCCAGCATTGAAAAAAGGCAGGATATACATCTAATGAATAAATAAAGAACAGGTGGTAACTAAACAGCAGCAGCCCAACGAAGAAATGGGCAGCAAGAACTCTGAATCAAAACACAGGGTGTGAGGGATGGAGAAGTGAAGGCAAACAATTTTATTTGCCTTAAGCAGAGTAATTTTGACAGATTAATTAGACGTTGAATTAAGACTACTGCAGAGGGCACCTGCAGCAAAATACTCAAGTTGAACAGGGCATTCCTACGACTGACTAAATTGCTGTCCCCTTCCCTCCGGTTCTGATTAAGAAATGGAGGATTTATGTTTGGGGAAAGTCATAGTGTTTGAAAAGCTCACATGATCAAGAAGGAAGGGATTGTGGGTGGCTAGAATGGAGGAGACACCAATATTCTGAGCCATGCCCCAGCTATTTCTCTCAAAAGGATGCATGGGAGGGGGAGCACATTTATAGCACATTTTTCTTTACAGCCTGTGGCCAGATCCAAGCTATTTTCAGACTTGATTTTTCTTTTGTTGGCTTCTCCCACGTTCTCTTTCATTTTTGGAATGTTGCCTTGTTGATGGACAGAGAGTTGGGAGTCCTGAGCTCCTGCACATAAATTACTTCCAATATTCCATTGGGTTGGGAAGGATTTTAAAAAAAAAGAAGCCTTAAGGTAAGGGTTTTCAAGTAAGGGTCATGAGGGAAATCCAGGGGGTGTGAGAAGATGTTAAAAAGATGACTGCTGTCCAACACCCCACCCCCACCCCCCATAATCATTTTCAAATGAAAATCTGATGAACTGGGAAGGCTGAGGGGGTGGGCATGCTGACGGGAGGGGAAGGAAGCATTACCAAGTTTGACAGTGTGCTGTAGGAAGTCGGGGCTGAATGGAGGGAAGAACAGGGCAGAGCTGGATGATGGAAATATTAGTGGCAGATTGTTGGAGATCTGGGGGATGGAGACCAGATGGGTCTTTTTGTCTTTTCACAAACATAAAATGGGAGAGAGATTTAATGGACATTTGGTTGGGGAGGAGTGAGACTTCCTAAAAAAATCAGAAAAGGAGCCAAAAACCTTTGAAATCGTTAACGAGAGGAGCCCCACTAACAAGCCCATCAACGGTTGAGCATATGTGTGTATATATTTATGAGCTAGGTGTGTAACTGTGAAATAGAAGTACCTTGAAAAGAGAATGCAATGGTTAGGATACAGCAAATTTAAAAAAGCAAAAAAAAAGGTAGGGTTTTTTTTCTCATCACTGAGTATTTATTATATATAACAAATACATGAAAAAGAAAAAACTATATTGTGTGATATAAATAGTTTATTTACATTACAGAAAAAACATCAAGACAATGTATACTATTTCAAATATATCCATACATAATCAAATATAGCTGTAGTACATGTTTCGTTCTGTTTTCATTGGTGTCGATTACCACAAATGCAAGGCAACATGTGTAGAACTTTTGTCTATAATACTGTATTTTGTAAGTCCAAGCTCTCTGCAGTTTACTTTTGCCATTGTGGAAACATGCGCTCTTTTTTAAATTAACCTGGTCGATGCTCTCGTTGTGTTGTCTGAACTGTAGTGCCCTGTGTTTTGCTTTTGCCTGTGAATTCTGTTGCTCCTGGGACATTTCCTGAAAGCAGCCGGGGGAAGAAAAGGAGGAGAAAAAAGAGGGGGGGGGGGGAAGGCATGAAATTTGCTTTGCTAAATGACAGCCGAGAATTGCAGCTATTTAAGGGCAACTGGAGATTCTATCTGTCACTCTAGCTCATCTTCTCTTGACTGCACAGCAACAGAGTTAGTAAAGGAAGACAACCCCCTGCTTACCCTGGGGAGCCAGCTTTAATTTTGGAGCTTGGAAATGCCAAACCATTCCTCCTAGGACCTGGCTTGCATGTAAGAAAGGTCTGGTTTCCCAGTCCCAGTTTATATCTCTTCCTTAAGCAATAGGGGCTTTGTAACTGTCGAAAAAGGGATGTACAGAAAACCATGGAGAACATACTGTCTTCGTTTTTAGCCAGCTTGAGGAACATGAAAGAGGAATAAAGATCATCCTCACATTAGCTTTAATTTGCCAATGCCAATAATAAACCAGCAGGTTGTTCTCCCACCCACAATTGATAAAAACTGTAACTATGTCCAAGCAGTGCAATATAAACTATACACATTTTTAATCAACAGATACTCTGCTGGAGGAGTAAAACAACAACTTTAGAGGTTAAGAATTGTAGATGTCAAAAGAAGGTTTTGTATTCCATGTTTACAGTGCAATATTGTATGGCACTCGTTATTTTCGGCTTCTGAATAGAGCTAGATATTATCAATGCATCACAGACCCTAGTCTTTTGAAATGCCATCAGGACCAACCATCAAATCCCACCATCCAAGAAACATAATTACAGTCTTCTTCTGTGAAGGATTGAAATGGCATAAGTCATGGCACCGTTTTCCATTATCATGGATTGGGAGAATAGCTGCATTCAAAATTACTGTTCTCCCTAAAATCTATTTTTGTTTCAAAGACTGCCAATTTCTTCCTTTGCTATGTCATTTCATATATTCCAAAGAATTTCCCCTTCATATGTGCCCTGAGTTGTTGGAATGGGATGTTGGGTCAATAAAATATGTTGTTGTCATAAAATAAATAAATAAAAATGTGCTAATTATTTTTTTAAAAAAAATACTAGGATTGGTCAAACCACTAAATATAAGTAAAAACATGATGGAGGTTGAAGCATACTAAATCTAAAATGTTATTCAATTATTAATTATGAATTCAATTAGTATTATGCATTTTCAATTAACTCATATAATAAGGAATTCAAGTAATAGTGGGTATAAATCAAGATGACACTGGATTCTTAGGTATGGTAATACAATTGTTCCTTAATATTATGAAATTAGTACTTATTATCTCAGATCTGTACCTTACTTCAGAAATCTGAAAAAGACAGAAACAAATGCTGATCTTTCTTTCCTTCTCCTACTCCTTGCCTGCCTTCAGTCCAATACCTCTCTAAAACATCTACTTATAACCAGGAGTGAAATCCAGCAGGTTCTGACAAGTTATGGAGAACCGGTAGCGGAAATTTCGAGTAGTTCGGAGAACCGGCAAATATCACTTCTGGCTGGCCCCAGAGTGGGGTGGAAATGGAGATTTTGTAATATCCTTCCTCCAGGAGTGTGGAAGGAATGGGGATTTTGCAGTATGCTTCCCCTGGAGTGGGGTGGGAATGGAGATTTTGAATTATCCTTCCTCTGCCATGCCCACCAAGCCACGCCCACAGAACCAGTAGTAAAATAATTTGGATTTCACCACTGCTTATAACCTTTAGCAACATTTTAAATATGAACTAGGTGAGATTATGCAGTGATTGGGACTTAAAGGGGAAAACCCAAAGATGCTTTTCAAAAGCAACTGGACTTCTTTAGCCTTTTCCCCCTTGAAAACATTTGACTTCTAAAAAAAAAATGAGTTCCCTTTTGAAAAGCATCTTTGAGACAACCGTGATTTGGATGATTGAGAATCCCATAGGCATTAATGGGGAAAAGACACAATTCAGTGTGCAAAAGTGCTCAGAGAACACCTGTGGGCATGTTCTTCAAGAAATAGATTCAGATGACTATCCTATTCAATCCCAAATGAAGATAAATATAGTTCGAGAAAGTCCCAACAAGGTAGTTCATGCTCACATAGATGTATTGTGGGCCATCTATTTCTCTTCAAATCTAGATTGTGGCTTAACTCCTGGTGTATATCTACTTCTTTTAAACTCAGTGGATCTCTCTTACAAAAATATTTGCTTATATTACACCTCACAGGTTCTCAAATAGACAGTCTTCTTAGAGAATGATTTGGAGTCTGAACTTAATGAATATAATTAAAAGTCTGTATACCATGTAAGTTCTTTTAAATTGATTTTAAGAAGACATCAGGAATTGATCCTGAAAAGAATATGTATGCAGCACCCTGTTAAAATTACACTACATAAATTGTAACCTTTGTAGGTTATATTAAGGGTTAGCATATATTATCACCTTTGGTGGTAATGTATACTTCGTAGTTGAGAGATTTGAAGTTGCTGAGAAAAATCACCTATTCACAATGAATCCTGTTATGCCTTGGTTTATTGTCCATATTTCTTAAGGCATATAAATTGATGCGGATAAGAATGGATTCAATTCCTGATGTTAGTAGCTACATGCATTATCATAAACCATTGAAAAACTAAAATACATTTTTAAGCAGATCAATGATAGTTGGGCTGATACTCTAGCATAAGAGCAGAAAGCTTTGAAATGCATTTGTTTCAAGTTTTCTCTTTTTTTCTAGCAATGTTTTTAACAATGCTTTTCCTACCAGATTATTCCCTTTCCAAACAATAGCTACTTTGATAGAAATATTGAATATGGATATTTTCCTTTAATGTCACACACGTTTTGCAATGCATAACAGAAGAAGGTTTGTGCTATCCAGATAGGATTGTCTCCTTTGTATACGAGGAGTCATTAAATTGTGATGATGTGCCTTTGTGATGCTTGGAGAAGTGGATTTGGAGAGATGTTTTGCTTGTGCAATGCGACTATATGGTGACCTTTGCAAAGTTGAATTATTTGAACAGCCCTTTATATTCATGGGCCTCTCTCTCTCTCTCTCTCCTTGCTTCATTGTTCATTGTTATTTTCAGTTTGAATGCTGTATTTTTAGTTTTTGTTTTGATTTTTGTTTGTCAACAGAAAAATGAACTTTATGTTCTTTAATTATCTGAACCTCTACAATAACTTCAGTACTCAGTTTATGAATATTTATAATACAGTCTAAATAGGTTTGGGGAAGTTGCTGATGCTTATAGTTGAATCTATGCAGCTCATCAGTTACCAATCGGACTTAAATTCTAAATAAGCAGAGCTAGATTTGTAATATTGGTATATTAATCCTGGGGTTGTTGTAGCTAATGCCTTAATTTGTCTGCACATTTTTATCCAGGCACCAGAAGGGGAGAAAAAGAAAGGTGAACAAAGACTGGGTCTTCTATCAGAGATGTTGACAGAATGACTGTTTCATCAGGATGTTGAAATGAGCACTGCGGAACTACTCATTATGTATATATGTGAGTGTATGCACACTCGCTGTCATGATGCACTTACAAAAGAGTAGGGCTTTGTATCACAACTTGTATCATTTGTCCTCCTCCCCAAACCCTTGTCTCCCACCTTCTCTGCTAGTAAAAAAGCCTTGGGTCAAGCAGTAAACATAGCTCTGAATTTCTTCTCACCTCCTCCTATGTTTTTAAATTTTAATTAATTAATTCCATTCTTCTGGGTCTCCTTCCCCATCTATTATACAGGATCTAGAAAAAGAAATCTCCAGATATCCTGTTTTATTTAACAGTTGGTTTAGAAAGAGTAGAATGGGGTAGCCATATAAAAACAAAGTGCTGAGTCAAAAAAGCAGAAAGCTCATTAAAATGTATCACTTTGTACACATGGTTCCTATTTAAGGGCCCTGTAGAAAGGACATTCAAGAAGAAAACCAGAAATATATGGACACATCAATAGAAAATACGTGATTTCTTGCAGCGCAACTAGAGTTCACCTGTGGACATTTTTAATTTCACAATCCCCTAGGCAGCTGCATTTGTGCTGGAGGTCACCTGTTTTTGTCATGTTAATTTTGTAAAAAACAGTGAAAATCCTATTTTAGGGATTTTTTTTTTTTTACAGTTTTCATGCACTTCCTAGCTCAAAAGGATGGGAATACAACAGGGGTGAAATGTAAAATTTGTTACTACTGGTTCTGTGGGGGTGGCTTGGTGGGGGGGAGAAATGTGACTGGGTGGGTGTGACCAACTTTTTTTTTAAACTTTTCGAAGCATTTTTTCTAATGCATTTTTTCTGCCGATCAGGCAACTCAGCTGGGATCGTCAGAGACTCTTCAAAGAATTTTTTTTACCACCTCTTCGGCCAAGAGTTTGCAGAAAAAAAGGCTTTGAAAAGCCTCTGATGATCCCAGCTGAGCTGCATGATCATCAGAGGCTTTTTAAAAAACTTTTAAAAGCATTTTTTCGTCGGAAGAGGTTGTAGAAAAAATGCTTTTAAAAGTTAAAAAAACCCAGCCTCTGATGACCATGTCGCTCAACTGGGTATGGGGGGGGGCGCAGGGATTTTTGCTACCAGTTCTCCAAACCACGTGCTGCCATCGCTACCGGATCGGGTGATCCGGTCCAAACCGGGAGCATTTTACTCCTGGAATACACACTGCAATTTTTCTGAGACATAGTCGGTTGAACTCCAATGGCCGTGTTTGGGAGCTACAAGTGGTCCTCACTTAGAACATTATAAGATAACCCAACATTATATCTTAGTATTTATTTATTTTGCTTTATGTCCTGATTCTTCCTCCTATCTCCTTTTTTCCTAGGAGAAAAGTAAAATACATGCCAGTGGCAAGATGATATAATATACATTATTTAAGATTTCCAGGGTAAGAAATTCTGTACCCTGTTTTTCCCAATAAGACATCCTCTGATAATAAGCCCTAATAAGCCTTATTGCCATGCACTTTTGAGTGCATGGCAATAAGGCCAAGTGCTTATTTCAGGGTTCAAAAAAATATAAAAATATATTATTTTTGGGGAAACACGGAAGGAATTTTCTGAACGGCAACTAGCACTGATAAGAAATAGCGCCTTCTAACATGATTGCTTCAAATGACCAAATCAGACAAACATTATTTGTGAGCATAATGTTTCTGGAAGTTGTTGCTCGAAGAGATCTATCCCTTGAAAAAAGAAATATCTTGTTCCTATATCCTGTTGGCATCTTAAATAAGCCTACACTGTCTTGAATACCAATAGTTTGCATTTGCACATTTTTGTGATTTGGGGACTGATGTTTGATTTTAATGTATAAATGACTTTCAACAATATGTTTCGGTAGATGTGATTTTGAAAAGCAATATGCAAATTTTTAATGAATATGTAATCTAAAAATACAAACAAAAATGTGTTCATCTAATATACGTATATATATTTTAATCTTTTAAGCAAACTGTTAGCTTGTTTTATGGCCTACGGCTGGCAGAATTTGTAAGATGGAAGGAAGATTAGTTGAAGAACATGAGGCAGCGCCATTTTTCAGTTTAGCAGTTCATTTCCCATCTCCATCCTTTTATGTACGCTGTATTTTTGGCTGTTATTTTTGTGTTTCCTGAAGCCCACTTTAATATAATACATTGCCCTTTTTCGGTAGGGGAGGGTCTACTCTTGAGGGAAGAATTGATGAACGTAGCTTGGTAGACAACCTCTCCAAGATTCAGCAGACATTTTTCTATTATGCCTTTAGGTTGGGAAAGGATTTATGAATTGCTTTGTATCTTTTCTTGATCCGAACGTGAGATGTAGATGCTTAAGATATAGTGGAGCTTCTTTTTACGTTCTATAGGAAACTGCTATGTATTTTTTTTTCCTGTTTCTCATTTGTTGGAAAAGCTTTTTTATTTTAAAGGCATATGATTTATAGGAGTAGTTGCAGGAAACTTGAATCGCTTTCTGATGTTTGGAAAAAAGCCTGAAGAAATTGTGAAGCTGAGAGAAACTGAAACTTTTCTTCCCTAAGTGGTTGTACACATTTTTTTGAGAGGTGTGTGTGTGTTTTTAAGACAGTTTTTGAATTCTGGACACTGCCTGGACAAATTCCTGCAGTTTTCTTGGCAAGTTTGTTTGGAAGTGGTTTGCCATTGCCTGCCTTCCAGGGCTGGGAGGAACTGGTCCAGCTGGCTTCATGCCTAAAGTGGGACTAGAACTCACCATCTCCTAACTTCTAGTCTGATATTTTAACTATCTGACATTTTTTATGAAATTTGGTACTGAAAATTAACTATTGATCAATAGAGCAACAGTGTTTCAAAGATTTTGAATTTAGAAGAATGCATCTGGAGGAACCGTTTCAATGATAACAAATCCCATTCTACTATTTGAAAATCATCTTTATGCATTATAATCCTTGTCTCTCCACACAGAATGTTTCTGAATTGTCTAAAGCAGCTCCATCTTCCCAGTCCCCATATATTTTATGTGATTGTTAGAAGAAGCCCTCACAACAGAATTTTCTTTTTTTGTAGCATCACTAACTAACTAACTAACTAACTAACTAACTAACTAACTAACTAACTAACTAACTAACTAACTGGCAAACTAACTGGTGAACTAACCTGGCTATCTATCTAGCTAGTCATCTATCTGCTAATCTCACAACAATGGGCACACAGGGCAGCACACGGATAATTAAGAACACCAAAATAGAACATAAACTTATAATAATGATAATCAATAAAGATAACACATGTTGGAGTCTAAAACATTCCATTTTCAATCTATGTCCAAATCCAAATCAGAACGAACTAATCCACTAGCAGGAGTATGTCAGTTTTTCAACCCAACATCCAACATCAAAATCTTGTGAAGGCCAGAAAGTTCCAGGATAGCATGATTTCTGGGGAGATGCTGTCCATATGGCAAGTTCTAAAATAGAGAAGGCATGACTCCCAGGTTTCACAAGGTGACATTTTTTGATGGATGAGGCCTGGAGCATCTCAGTCATGTCAGTTATAGTAAAGCATGAACAAATGGAGCCCTCTGGATCACCTTAAAATTCATGATCAGACCACAGTTGGCGGAGAAGATTCTGCTACAGAATCTGTCTTTACTGGGCAGAAAACAATATTCCTTATTATTCACCAAAAAGCATGTTTCTAAAGGGCTTTCATCTAAAGATGAAAACTTTGAGGGAGATGGGCCTTCTTGCATTTTCTGGGTGGTCCATAGTTGCAAAAAGTGAGAAAGACTACCTAGAGCAGGAGTGTCAAACTCAAGGCCCAGAGGCTGGATCTGGCCTGCAGGGTGCCTAGATCTGGCCCGTGGGGCTGCCCTGGAAGCAGCAAAGGACTGGCCTGCAGACCCTCTGCCAGTGAAAATGGAGCTCCGTTTTCACTGGCAGAGGGTTGCAGGAGGCCGTTGCAGCCAAAAATGGAGCTTGGGAGCCTGTTTTCACTGGCAGAGCGCTCAGGCCACCACAAGTGCCCCCAACAAGAGTGATGTTGAGCCCCCTCCCCCGGTCAAATATAACCGTGATGGGGCCCTCAATGAAATTGAGTTTGACACCTCTGGCCTAGAGGTAGCGAGGATGGCTATGGCAAGTGAACATTGCATTGAAAGACTGGTACATTTGTAGAGTAGGAGACTTTCAGTGAAGCTTGTTACAGCCATTAACATTTCCAAAGAAATCAAGGATTCCCTAGAGCATGATTTAGAAAAAAACCCCACTGATCTAAATGAAAATTGACTCAGTTTTTAAAGGTTACTTTATTTTTAAAATAGGGCGCTGAGAAGGTTGGTTATAATTCAAAGACTAAGATATAAATGGACATTTTTGCAGTTTTATATGATTGCCTCTTGTGCCTTGTGCTAAGCTGAACATCTGAGGAAAAAACCTTCTTGATGTTCTTAGTTTGTTCTAAGTAACTCAGGGTTAATACATGAGCCAATCCAAAACACTGAAAACAGGAAAAGATTATCAGTAATTAGTATTGTTTCTCAGTGTCTTCAGGCAGCTTCTATTTAGTTATTGATTATACCACTGTTTCTCAACCTTGGCAATTTTAAGATGGATGAACTTCAATTCCCAGAATTCCTCTGCCAGCATGTCTGTCTGGGGAATTCTGAGAATTGAAGTCCACCCATCATAAATTTGCCAAGGTTGAGAAACGTTGGATTAGACCAAAGGAGGAAATACATGATACCTGCATGCTGGCCTTTATTTATTTATTTATTTATTTATTAAATTTCTATACCGCCCTTCTCCTTCCGGACTCAGGGCGGTGAACAGCCAATTTAAAACCAATGCAATACAATAAGTTAAAACGTACTAAAATCAATATAAATTTAGGCTGAAAATACAAACCGAATAAAAACTCTAAAACTCTAAAAATTTAAAATAATTTAAAATATTTAAAAATAGGAGGGATCAGGCAAGTCCGGCAAGTTGGAAGAGATGAGTCTTCAAAGCCCGACGAAAGGTCCGGAGGTCAGCGATAGTTCTCAGATCTGGAGGGAGATCGTTCCAGAGGGTGGGGGCTACCACAGAGAATGCTCTCCCCCTGGGGGTCACCAGCCGGCACTGTCTGGCTGACGGCACCCTGAGGAGGCCCTCTCTGTGGGAGCGAACCGGCCGGTGGGAGGCAATAGGTGGCAGAAGGCGGTCCCGTAAGTACCCTGGTCCTAAGCCATGGAGCGCTTTAAAGGTGATTACCAACACCTTGAAACGCACCCGGAAATCAACCGGTAACCAATGCAGCTCACGCAGGAGAGGTGTCACATGGGAGCGCCCTGTCGCTCCCATAATCCCCCGCGCGGCCGCATTCTGTACCAGCTGAAGCCTCCGGATGCATCCCAAGGGGAGCCCCATGTAGAGAGCATTACAGTAGTCCAAGCGAGACGTGACGAGCGCCTGAGTGACTGTGCGTAGGGAGTCCCGATCTAGAAAGGGCCGCAACTGGCGTATCAGGCGAACCTGATAAAAAGCTCCCCTGGCCACAGCTGTCGTATGCTCCTCTAAAGACAGCCGTGGATCCAGGAGGACGCCCAAGTTGCGCACCCTTTCCGTGGGGGCCAATGATTCGCCCCCAATAACCAACGATGGAGTCAGTTGGCTATATCGGGACGCCGGCAGCCACAGCCACTCAGTCTTGGAGGGGTTGAGTCGAAGCCTGTTTCTCCCCATCCAGACCCGCACAGCTTCAAGGCACTGGGACATCACTTCCACGGCATCGTTGGGGTGGTCTGGGGTGGAAATGTACAGCTGAGTGTCATCAGCGTACTGATGGAATTCCACCCCAAAACCACGGATGATCTCACCCAGCGGCTTTACATAAATGTTGAACAGAAGGGGCGAGAGGACCAACCCTTGTGGCACCCCACACACTAGGCGCCTCGGGGTCGACCGCTGCCCCCCTGTCAACACCGATTGCGACCGGTCGGAGAGGTAGGAGGAGAACCACCGCAGAACGGTGCCCCCCACCCCCAATCCCTCCAACCGGCGCAACATGATACCATGGTCGATGGTATCAAAAGCCGCTGAGAGGTCTAACAGCACCAGGATAGAGGAGTACCCCCTACCCCGGGCCCTCCAGAGATCATCCACCAACGCGACCAATGCCGTTTCGGTGCTGTAACCAGACCTGAAGCCGGACTGGAGCGGGTCTAAATAGACAGCTTCATCCAGGTACCGGGGGAGCTGCCGCGCCACCACACTCTCAACAACCTTCGCTAGAAAGGGAAGGTTGGAGACAGGACGATAATTTACCAAAACAGCCGGGTCCAGGGAGGGCTTCTTGAGGAGGGGCCTCACCACTGCCTCCTTCAAGGCAGGCGGAAGGACACCCTCACTCAAAGAAGCATTTATAATCTCCTGGAGCCAGCCTCGTGTAACCTCCCGGGAGGCCAGCACCAACCAGGAGGGACACGGGTCCAATAAACATGTGGTAGCGTTCAGTCTACCCAGGATCCTGTCCACGTCTATAGACTGTCCTTTCTATGTCTTTACACTGAGATGTCATATTCTGGAAGAATGTCATAAAAAGACAATACTGCGACTAACCTTGTAATGCAGAGAACGACAACACAGATGATTGCAATCTGGATTGTTCCAATCACTGCTGCTATTAAGACATACTGAAATCGAACTGGGCCTGGAACCACATACAAAACGCTGTAGTCTTTCTTTTCACAGTGTTGTCCAGTGTAGCCCGCGTCACATCTACAATAAGAAAGTACAGATTCCTTCATTCCTTTGTCTGCAGAGGTTAATTCATCTTCAAACAGAAGAGAAGGTGAAAGAAAGAAGTTTGATAACTGGATCAAAAGACAGTTGTTGGGTATGCTTGATATACCCAACAACTTTCTGAGGCCTTTCTAATAACTTGTAAGCCCCCCAGAGACACCTTGTAGGGAAGATGGATGGCATGAAAAATTAATAAATAGGTAATAAATAAATAAAAGTCCAGTTATATCTTTCAACAGAAGAAATTGATTTTTATAGTTAGAGGTAACTGCCTATCTCAATATAGGCTAACTTAAACATTCAAAGAAATGTCTTCTTGTAGAGATTATTGGTTCTAGGTCACCCTTCCCCATGTTGGCTTTCATACGTACTGGGTTTCAATTCTTAGTTAAAGGCCACAATGGTTGAGGATTTTAGAAGTCTACCACATCAGAAAAGTCTATATTTGAAGGAAGTTGGTCAGTGAATTGTTATTTCTCATTATTAAATTACCTCATTTATTGAAGGGATTCATACTTCTATTTAAATCAAATAACCCAGGACAAAGTTGATACTGCATTGGCATCTTAAAGGAAAGGAGAATATTAAACCAACCACACTGTTAATCTGTTCTGGATGAAGCCACCTCTAGCCAGGGGTAAAATAAGTCTTGCTGTTCAACATATCATTATCACATCTAGTTATTCCTAATTTGTGAGTTCCACAAGCACGGGCATGGTGGAGAATCTGCTCCAATTGGATGATATCGCTGAACTGCACTCCAGGAGTTAGGCTGCTTTGAGGTCCTTTGAAGGACTTTCTGGAATGCATGGTCAAGTCCAGAAAATATCTCCACTGGAACCAGACACATCCCAGAGATCTTGGAATGATCTGGACAGCTGTCTTAAGCCTTTGAATAGCTTATTCTATAGTTGTGAGGAGTAGCATCAATGGGACTCTGTGATTTACAAAGAACCAACAATTAGGTCATTCCCTCTAGCATTAGCATAGACTAAATGTGACCATAGAAGAGTCCTGAGCTTAAATGTAGATCAGCTTCTACTATACATAAGGTAGAAGTTGTTCCTGGAAGAGATCCCTGTGAGACCAGTACAGATTTCTTCCTCGCCTGCAATTTACTGTACTTAACTATAATCTCTCCACATCCTTTTTCTCTCAGTTGAGATCCAATGCTGATTCAAAGTGAAAGTAATCCACCTGAGGAGTTATTCTAAAAGAATGAAGGTTCTTCCACCCTCAGCCATGTGCATCTTTTGCTTATAAATCTGGACTCTTGTTCAGCCTTCAACGTATTGCATGCATTGAATTGGTTGCGTATGATTAACAAAAGGTGTTTATATGCCATTGATTAGTTCATTATCATTGTTCCCTTTGTTGAGTTTGCTATGTTTGCTGCGGATGTTTTATTCATAATTGACTGCGGAAATTTTAAATGTTAGGTCTAGTTATGTTAATTCTTGGGAATTATGTTTGAATTACAGCATTCTATAAATGGAAGGAAAATAAATGAATAAATAAATATCTGAGGCAAATCTGTATTTACACAAAGCAGAACTAGTACCATCATAGTACATCCATTGTGATTCCTGATTTAGCTTTCTAACATTTTATTTAAGAGGGTGATGTTGCCTCCATGGCTTCATATGCTGGATGAGAGTGAAAAAGGCAATTTGAAATTCTGTTTAACCAGTTATAGAATTAGAGTCATCGAAGTCTGTAAAGGATTGTGTTCTGCAACTGGCCTATAAGAAGCCTAGGATAAACTTGCAAGCTGAGCATGGAAGCATTAATTTATTTCAGCCCACAACAGTTTTATTCCATCATTTAAGATGGGAAAAGCTGGGGAGACCTGAGGTGGCATGCCAGAAGAAGGAACTAATACACAACTGATATATTTCTGAATATTCCAGTGAAGCAAAGAAGAGGCAGAAAGTAGCTGCTACCCATGATATCAATATCCATCAGAGAGACATCACAGAGAGCAACAGCAGATATTTCTTATCTATAGCAAATTTTCAATATTTCTACGTCTATGATGCATAAGCCCGGTGGAACAGTGGACTAAAGTGCTGTTAAACAGCACTTAGCTGCCAGTTGCCTGCAATTACTGCAAGTTCGAATCTTACCAGGCTCAAGGTTGACTCAGCCTTCCATCCTTCTGAGGTAGGTAAAATGAGGACCTGGATTGTGGGGGCAATAAACTGACTTTGTATAAAAAAGAACACCGCTTGGGGGGTGGGGGGCAAAAGCCCTGCTAAGCAGTTATATTCAAAAGTATGAAGGCTATTGCTTAATGCATTGTAAGCCGCCCTGAGTCTCCAGAGAAGGACGGCATATAAATTGAACAAACAAACAAACAAATAACAGGAACATTTGCTGAAAAGCAGGACCCCCGTCCAACCTCTTTGTTGGAGTTGTCTGAAGGATTGTCCATATGCTGCCTGTTTTCATTCAAACAGTTAATTTGGATTTCCTTGGATATTCCTTGCCCAAAAGGCACTTCCTATATTTCTCATCAATTTATTTTTTTCTATACCTTGGAGTTCCTCTGAGGGGCTCCAAAGTCCTAAGTCTGGCAGCTTAGGGGGCTGGAAATCCAACAATCTACCTTCCTGCTTGCCCTCAGACTTTGCTATTAAGTGAGAGAAGACAAGACTGACTTAAACTCCATTACGTGCAATGCAATGCTCCTTTCTGAAACTAACCTTATTTCAACCCTCATCAGTGCAAATCTTCTGTCTTCAGCCATTTTCCCACATGGAGAAATTGATGCTGACATAGTTCTTGACATTTGCTCACCGTGGGATTTCCTGGGACAAAAGCTGTTGGCCATGTGCTAAAAATCAACAACAAATACCCACTGGGCCAGCCTATGCTCTGTTATACCTTTTTAGTTAGGAATGTATTGACAGACATTGCAGGAATGCTTTTATAAACAGATTAATGCTGCTGCATAATTCAGTGCGGCTTGGCTACATACATTAGGTATCTCTGTACATAATTTAGATCTAGAGTAGATGAGGGTTCAGCAATTATTGTTTTTTTTAAAAAAACTGCATTAAAAAAACATTTCTTTTTTTACCAGGTATTCCTGTTTAGGTGATCAGTTTGAAGAAAAAGTTACCTGCAAGATGGCTCCAGCATATTAGCAGAATGCTCACATTTTCCATGCATGCAGAAACCATTATAGTGTTCTGGACACGGAATGTAGATTCCCCTGGCACTTTCTTCCAGCTTGTTTGCATTTTCTGTGAACAAGAAGATCTGTCTGTAAATGCATTGCTAAGAGAGGAAGGGAGGAGGAGGAGGAAGGGGAAGAAATAACACTTTTGCATTTCATGCAAAGTAGCCTTTAAATGGCGAAGCTATGATTTATAAACCAAAAAATATGCATGATAGGAAGCTTATTTGTAATTCTTTGCAATATTGACATTCTCATATTACTTCATATGGTACAGAAATGGCTGATTCCGTTGCCTCCTCACTGATTGCTTGGGGACACCTTCTGCGTCCAAAACTCATAGTGATTTATCCACATTGCAAAGTAGCAATAGCAAAAATTATAACAATTAAAATAACCTCAATCTAGGTGTATGAGTCTTTGACGCTTACCAAATAATTAACAAGTCATTCCTCTAAATGCTGGGATGTATACTATTAATTAAAGATTAGCTTAACCACTTTGCAGAACTGTGGCCCACAGAGGCTTTTGAGAAAAGTGCTCTTTTTTATTAGCTCTTTGTTAGCACTAAAAGAAGCCTCTGTCTTTACCCTAAATTAGATAGCGCAAGCAGGAAAAGTCATTAATAACACAAGAACATGACAAGTGGACTTATCACACACAATAATTTGTCCTTTTAGTTTTGCTCATTGTATTTATATTTTAGTGTAACCTAACTTCCATTGTCCAAATTAATATAAGAATTCATACAATTATCTTTTGATTGTTACAGTTTTTGGAGTTTTGCAGGGCAATTCTGCGACGTAGAAAATGAGTGCAAATATGCAAACATTGCACAAAATTCTGTATAGAAATTACATGCAAAAAAGCATATGTTAAGGGAAAGTAAAGACAAAAATATGATTTTGACTGAGGTTGATTCATTCTTTCATCCTTCCGAGCTCAGTAAAATGAGGACTCAGATTGTTGGGGGCATTATGCTGACTTTATAAATGGCTTAAGAGAGGGCTGTAAAACACTGTGAAGCGGTATGTAAATCTAAGTGCGATTGCCATTTTAGAAAAAAACAGCATATGCTATATGAAAGTTCACGTTCAAACTATGTAGGTGGGAATGTGGATGAATTGTATATGAATTTCACTTTTCCATTCAAAAATGGAAAAGAAACTGATGCTGCAAAAAAAATGAATATGATAGAAATAGAAAGAGACAGCTGATTAATGTATACATAAGATTGGGTCTGTTTAAATTTTGAAGGAATGTTTGGAACAATTACCCTCATTTCAGAAAAGCAAACAATTGATAATTACGTTTCTTAAATGTAATCAAAAAGCATTCCTCTTGGTTAAAAGTGATCTCTCTCTCTCTCTCTCTCTCTCTCTCTCTCTCTCTCTCTCTCTCTCTCTCTCTCTCACACACACACACACACACACACACACACACACACACACACACAGAGAGAGAGAGAGATGGGAGTAGGGGTAAATATTTCAATTCTCATTTAACTACACATTTATTATGGAAGCATAATAAAGTGTATTTAGCTGGAGACAAAAATTGTGCATCCAGGAGAAACGTTTAGTCTGGTCAGCAATTTATTTTGGAATAAGCCTAGTATTCAAGTGTAACATGTATAGACCTAGGTTTCCCTTGCTATTTGGGGGTTTTCTTTTTTCTTTTGCATATCATATTCAACACCTCTGAAGCACCCTATTTGGTTCGTAGTTTTCACTGAATCTGAAGGTGACAGCCAGATTCCTTTCATCTGCTTATCCTTCTAGATTCGTAGTGAGAACAAGCAAAATTGCAGGAGTTCATCCAGAACTGTAGGACTCAACATTTGACCAAGAATAGGCAACCTACAGTTGCAAGCCTAGCTCCCTAGGCCCTTTTTTGTGTCCCTTCAGGTTATCTGCCTGAAATTCAAATGGAGGTACAATTTTTCACATTTTTAAAAATATGAGCCAACACACATTATAACTAGGTTTAGGATCCAATCTGGGTCTTTCACCGGGACTAGAGGCTTTGTCTTCTGAGCTTTTGGAATCATGCTAGAACCCTCCTTCAGGGAACTTTTCTCTAGCAGAGTGTGTGCTGGTCTATGTGTGGTATTTATATGGTGCCTGTCGTATGCAACTTTTTAGATTGGGGTGTCGATGGCTGTCTGTTAAGTCGTTGGCTTATGCTAAGCCCTCACCTTCTAAGTACTTGATAACAAGGGCAGGTTTCAAAACCCGTCGCTACCAGTTTGCTCGTGGGTACTCATGTGCCTGTGCCTGTGCCCGCGCAAGTGTCGCTTCTTGCACAGAAGTGTCCAGGCAGAGCCTCCTGCCACCACTACCAGTTCACCTGATCTGGAGTTAACTGATAGCAACCCACCACTGCTTGATAAGCTGGTGATAAATCACCACTGCCTGTTTCCCAGGCTTCAATCACCTCCCTGGCTGTTTTTGTGCCTGATCGTCCAACAACCTTAGTAGCTGCAAAATTGAATGTTATGTCCTTGTTCATTGCAGTGTGAGGCTACCAAGAAGTTTGGGTCTCCTTGTTTTACCGCACACTTGTGTTCTTTCAATCTGGTGGTTAGCTTTCTCCCCATCTGCCCTACATAGTCACAGGAGCAATCCATGCAGAGGATTTGGTAGATTACATTGGAAGTATTTCCCACCTACAAGTGATCTTTACAATGCATAATTTGTCTTAGTATGATAGCCTCTGGGTGGTGTGAGATGCCTACTTGCAAATCTCACAAGCTGTGTTCTATAGCTTCTGAAATGTTTTTGATGTATTGCAGGGTGTGCCATGTGATTGGTCTTGTACCTCATTTCTTCCTTTCTCTGCCCACCCTGTTGCACAAGCATCGTGTAACAAATGATTGTGGGTACCCATATAAATATCACACACAGACTCTCCTAGAGAAAAGTTCCCTGAAGATGGGCTCCATCACAAGTTCAAAAGCTCAGAAGACAAAACACCTCTGGTTCCAGTGACCGACATGTATATTTGTCTTCATTCATAACTAGGGTTCATTTGATTTGCTTTTATTTCAATTCAAGTTTTATCCCCAAAAATCTATTTTACAACTCTACTCTTTACTCCCATACACCTCTAATCCTTCAAGTGGCTTTAAAAACTTTTTTTTTTTTGGATGAAGTCTAGGTATTGATTGATTTATTGGCTCTGTGCAGTGTGCGGTTTTTGTGGTTTTTTTAGTAATTATTTTTAACACTGTTATAATTTGTAAATTTTTCAATGATTCTTGTATACTGTCCAGAGTTGTGTGATGGGCATCCGTGTAAATGTGATAAGAAAATGCATTTGCAGTAACGTTTAGCTGAATTAATTTATTTATTTGATCACACTGTATAATTATTAAGTTTATATTCTATCTGACTCACTATGGAGTTGACTCTGGGCGATTTAACATATAAACTGGAGGGTATGGATGTTTTGAGGGGTTCAAAATACTTTAGTTAAAATTGAGAAAACAGAATGGCAGCACATAGCTAATATGGTGGCGGAGTGGTTAGAACGCAGTATTGCAGGCTAATTTTGCAAACAGCCAGCAGTTCGATTGTCACCAGCTCAAGGTTGACTTAGCCTTCCATCATTCTGAAGTTGGTAAAATGAGCATAGGGGCAATATGCTGACTCTGTAAACTGCTTAGAGATGGTGTAAAGCACTATGAAGTGGTATATAAGTCTAAATGCTATTGCTATTTAACGAGTTCTACATCAACGGCCACTGGAATGAAATCCACTTCAGTCTTTTGAACATGGTTAGGCTGCTAACTGGAGAGCTAACTGCTGTTTGACACCACTGATTGGTTGACTCACAGAGCAACCTTCTATCTTTAAACTGCTTATTATAGAATAGGGCCAGGTAATTTGCCAAGCTCCAATGAATTCTCCCTCTCCGATTCAATCAAGGAGACATGGGTCTCCTCAACCAAGCAATACCATCTCATCAAGACCTGGCAAGACCTTCCCTGCTGTAATGCCTGCTCTGTGCTCTGTGGAGTTATATCTCCCTAGAGGTTTATTTAGGCTTGGAGTAAGGTGGTTAGAGACTGGCTGCTATTTAGTCTGTCCAGACATAAAGGTTTTTTAAAAATATTTTTCTTTTTTTTTTTCAGGGTAAGCTGCCCAGAGTAATTCTGGAGATGGACAACTTCCAAATTTCGCAAATACATTTGTACTAACCTCATCTCACGGTTACTGCATAAATACCCAGGTCACACTGGGTAATTTTACACTCTCCTGCTGCTTTCAGATATCAACCATGCTACAACATAAAATGTTGCCAGGTCCTGCGCAGCAGTGCTCAGAATTTGTTGGAGGATGATGACCTTTGCCATAAACTAGACTTAATGAGCCCCTTGTTTGCTACATTAGAGTGCTCTGTAATTTGATATACCCTTCCACATACTAACCTTTATATCAGGGGTGAAATCTAAATTTTTTTGCTACCGGTTCTGTGAGCGTGGCTTGGTGTGACGTGGCTTGGTGGTCATGTGACTGGCATCGCTGCCAGAAGTTTGGGTGCTTCGGCTTCAGATCGCTCCCTCCCTCCCTCCCACACATACACACACCAAAAAAACCCCCACAGAGGTTGGAGAGCTCTCTTGCTCGTTCTCTCTCCAAGCACCCCATGCAAAGCCCATTTGAGGAAAGGGCACGCATGGCTGTGCATGTCTGGCTGCAGAAGGAGGCGCAGCGCAATGGGGTTGTTTTGTTCACCGAGGTGGTGCTTCGGGAACGCAGGCGGACGTCTGCAGCTGACAACTATAATGAATATGTACACCTGCCCTCCTGAAGCATCACCGTGGCGAACAAAACAACCCCATTGCTATGGATGCATAGCTTGTCGGAGCTGAGCAGGGAAGCCACTGCTTGTGGGGGGGGGCAATAAGCTGCTAGCTCCTTCCCCGCAGCCCTGCCATGCTTGCCTGCCTTCCACGTGGACTTCTGCTTGCCTACCTTCGCAAGCTGGCCACCAGGACTCCAGGAAAGCAGCATGGAAGGCAGCAAGCATGGCAGGCCTGTGGGCAATGGACCGGTTTGGGGGCGTGGCCAGCCAGTCATTGCTCCCGGTTCGGCGAATTAGCCTCAATCTCCGCTACCTACTGACCCAAGCCGGTCCGAACCGGGAGCGTTTCATCCCTGCTTTATATTCCCCTATACCCATCTAATGCTCTTACCCCTTCTTTAAGATTCTTTCAGCCTCTTGGCTTTGAATCTATACTTTCTATTTTAATATATACACATCTTCCAGCTTTTCAAAAATGTTTAGACTCTCATGTATTTTCTATGTTTTTAAATAGTCTATACCCACCCTCATTATACTGTTCTAGGGTCATAATAAAGATTTATTAAATACCTATTCATTTCTGAAACTCTTTTCTCCAGAACTAACATCTACCAACCCCCCCCCCCCACCTCCAGAGCCTGTAATGAAAGCAAACAATTGCTGTAAATATTGAAGAAAACATTTCATGATGTGCAACTAATTTAGAATGGAAAAAAGGACTCAATTGGTGCGCCCCAAGATAAATTTCCCTTATCATCATTTTAGCACAAGTTTTTCAAAGCTACCCTGAACCTGTATTGTGTTCAATGGGGCTTCTTGGATGCTATACAGAATCATATTCTCTACTTCTCTTATCAGTTTTCTTTAAACTGGGGACCTTCAGATACATCGCCATTGCCAACTCTTGGACTTCCCGGAAACCTGTCAGGTCATGTTGAAATCAAGGGATTTTTTCCCCTCACATTTGTATCAAAATGCAATTTTAGATATTCAGCATTTTTATTTCAGCCCAAAACCTTGACAAATTGCTCCTTCGCATAATCTCATAATTCCAAAAGTCAGATTCTGGTGGCAATATATTCTAATTATTAGACCAAGGCCTTGGTTTCCCGTATGATAATCACATTAGGAAAGACCATGGCTATTTCTTTATGGCACAGTTTTGTAATTATTCATAGAATAATGCTTCAGATTATGATTATTTCAACATTAATCACTTTGCAGTTATATTATGTTTGACAGCTCATCTTCAAATACCAAACTCTCACTGTACTTATTAGATAGGAAGGAATTATTTTTGCCTTATTGAGGTAAGTTTTTTCCTCTTTTTTTTTCATCCTTCGCTCTGTATAGCCAAATTTATATGGAACACAGAAATCTCAAAGCCTAGTGACAAAATGTCTCTTGCTGTAAAAAAACAGGTTTATCTAAATTGTGTCATTTTTGACACATAAGCAATTACCTTATGTTTGGATTTTGAAGGAAAAAGCGTTACTTCCTTTTATCACTCTCCACTTATTAATCTTATGCAATGAACAGGTGCAAGAGAACGTTATAGCATGGGGGGCCTATGTAGCGGTGCTTTTCAAAGAGATAACAAAATGACAGTTCAACAGTTGAATGTGACTTCACAAATAGAACTCTCTACTGAAGACTAAAAATATCTAGTAATAACACAGCTGTATGCAGAGGTTTAAGTACTTATAATCATAATATTTGTTTCAACAAATTCTAAGTGAGCAGAAGTAGATACCACTTCTACATGATATGAATTTAACACCTTTCTACAATTTTGAGGGCATAGTTACTATATTTGTGCGCTTGTTTACAGATTCAAAATAAGACTACAGTGCATATGTCAAATGTAGAAGCCTTGATATTCTTCCAGTTGATTCAATGCCACTTTGTTTTATTTTACTGCAGTGTTGTTAGTACATCCCCCAAACGTTGATTCATTCATTAGACCTATAATCAATCAGATAAAGACAATTCCATAGGTGAAGAAAAACTCCAATCCTTGCAAGTTAAGACTGTGGTTCTGTCTATTTTTAATAACAGCTTTCTAAGCAACAGTCTCAGCATCTGGAAATGAAGATAATTTACAAAGCAGGGGAGCTTTATAAAAATATATATATTAATCCTTTCAACTAGCAATTTCAACTGCGAAAAAGATTATTAAGAAATGGAAATTACATGGAACCACTGAATCAAGGCAAACATCTCTGTTAGAACTGCCCCCAAACTGGACAGATGACTACAAATGTTCTGGAAAGTTTAACTGATATGCCTCTAGAAGTTGTCCACCATACAACAATGTTAATACTACAAATGGCTGCATGGAATAGCTGTCAGAAAGAAACCTGTTCTCCAACCTAGTTACAAACATTATACTCTAAAGCACTGTTTTCTTATAGTGTGGTCCCAGGAGCTCTGGGGTCCCTCCCGATCCTCTCAGAGATTTGTGAAATCAAAATTATTTACCAGCCTATGTTGATAAATAATAGTACTAAAGTACTAAAATTCTATCAATTGTGAGAAGTGATACCGACAATAGATGTATCCATTTTAATTTTTAATATGGTAAATATGGAGAAATATGTCCCATACAAACAACAGCCCTTTTGGGGATCTAATTTTTTTTAAAAAAATGGAAAGGGAAAAAGAGAAAAAAAGTCTAAGAAACATCTGTCTAAAAATGTAAGAGATAACATTGATAAACCTGAAATATTTTAGAACAAAGCATTTTGTATTGATGATAAATCCCTTGGACCAGGGGTTCCCAATCCCCAGGTTGTGGCCCCATATTGGGCCATGGTCCATTCAGAACCAGGCCACACAAGCGGGCAAGTGCACATGTGCATGCAACTCCACTTGTGTGAGTGGCAGGCGCATGCAGTGGTGTGCAAAGATCCATTTGTGCGAGTTCGGGGTGTGCACCCACTGCTCACATAAATAGAGCTGCGTGTGCAACATGGAACCATTCCCCCCCCCCCCCACTGGTCCACCAAGCCGAAAAGGTTGGGGACTAGATACATTTGGAAGAAAAAGGTGAAGATTTGAGGAAAAGACTCCATACTAATTGCTAAATAAAGGAAATAGTCTGTTATGTTTTGGGATTTGTTTTGATAGTGAATGGCATAGGAAATACCACATAGTTAGAAGGAAGAATGGATTCAACTTATCAACGTATCCTAGAAGCTAATGTTCTACACTGTTAAAAATTGCAGCTGAAGAGAGGTAATTATTTCAGCATATCCACAATCCAAAACATAACTTCAAATTAACTCTTAAAGTACTTATTGGAAAGGAAGACGAAGGGTTTGGAATGGCCTCCAGAGTTTTCAGATGTGAATGGAATATTGAAAATCTGTGGGATGATCTCAATCATGCAGGCAAGGAAACCATAGACTATTTTTGAATGAGAAGAATTCTGCAAAGAAAGTGGGAAAAGTTCCAAAAACAAGAATAGAGGTTCTTAGCTGGCCACAGGAAAGGTTTGGAAGCTGCCATTTCGGCCAAAGAAAGTATTACAAAATAGTGATTGGAAGGATACCCAAAATTGGGCACCTACCACATTCACAATTTTCTTATTTCAAATCTATAAAGAGCTGCATGTAAAGAATAAGTATGTGTTCAGATTAGGAGGCAAACATCATGTTTATCTTTATATCATCAGCTTCTGCTCAGTTAGGAACTGCCTGAAAAATACAATTTAACCAGAATTACCTGAACTTTTCCATATCCCTGGAAAATAAGTACAGCTTCTGTTTTATGACTTTATGTCAGCATTGCAGGATGGAGTAGATTATTTGTGCAATAACAAGCGGAAGATTCAGCAAAATTTTCTGTAGAGGCTGGGAAATCACATTTTTTTCAGTAGTATATTCCTTGATTAACCATAGGTATCAATTTTTCATTCCAATTGCTGCTACAGATAAAATTCAGAAAGAAGATCTCTTTATGTATTACTACAAAGGAAAACTGAGGTTTGTATGGTCAGCTTGATATACTGTGCAGCCTGAGAAAAAGAAAAGATGGTGCCTCCATCATCTGTTTTGTCTCCAAAAGCTGATTGGAGAATAACAGACATTCAGCCTACCCAAGTTGACACTTTCACTCTGCCTAATAATGCTGGCTCTGTAGTTTGCCACCAAATAAACTAAGAACATCACCATAAGCCATGCATAAACAGAATATACTCTTTCCACAGTAAAGAAGAATTTAAAATTTAAATCTAACGTGTAAGTATGAACATAGCCTGCCAACATATTTAGGATTAAATCAATCTGGCCCACCCCGACAAACCTCTTGCCTCTTCAGTCTTACAGAAAGAGTCTTCAGAGGGGATGAATATCCATTTAATTTTTCTTATGTTGGGTAAAGAAACTACTCCAATTCTGGGAAAGCTACTGTGGGCTCTTTTAATTTCTATTAGGTCTGGTGCTGAACAACAGTCCTGGCCGAAAGGCTGCCCGCCGATGTCCCACAAGGCAGCGCTGCTTCCAAGGCGCTTCAAAAGTGCTCCAAGGTGCTTCAAGGCAGTGAGGCTTCCCGGTGCATTGGTAGTATAGGAACCCAAATCAGGCCCCTGCGTGATGTAAAGGGGACCTGAAAAGCGGCGGCAGTGTCAGGCAAGCTGAATGAGCCAGCACGCGAAGGAGAGCCACCTGAGGAAGAATTCAAAGAAGAAAAATTCAAAGGAAAAAAAAATAAGGGGCCTAGGACCTGAAATAGTCCAGGAATGATCCACTACAGCCGCAGAGCACAAAAAAAAAAAAAAACCATCTCTATCGGGCCGACTGAGTCGAAAAACTGGAGAGAGATGGGGGGCAAGGGGGCATGCCTAAGAATTTTACGACTCAGTCTCTGGGCAGATCCAACTGTAGCAACCCATTCCTGAACTATTCCGCAGCTACACCGGAGAACATGACTAAGTATATAGTCTCCAATAATCTCACCAGATCAGGAGCAGGTTCTTCTGCCTTATTGTTTTAAGGCCAGTATGAAATTGTTTCAGAAAGCAGCTTGTTTTCTATAGTAAGTTTGGATTTGTTATTTGAACAGTGCAATCCTCTATTAGCCTATTCAGATGCAACTTCAGTCAGTGAGGATTCTTCCCATAGAAGCAGGTATCAGCTTGCAGTCTCTTTGGAGAAACTTGAATAAATTCACCTTGCAAATAATAGCATATCCTTCTAACCAAGTCCTTCCCACTGTTTTCCCCCCACCTTCTTTTATATGCATACAACATCAACTCCTCCTTGATTAGTTGTGTGAACTTAAAAATTTGAATTATAAATAATACAGGTAGCTCTTGGTAATGATATTCATCCGGTGACTGAATTTACGATAGCATAGCACTTAGACTGATAAACCACTTCACAGAGCTTTACAGCCCTCTCTAAGCAGTTTACAGAGTCATCATATTGCTCCCAATAATCTGAGTCCTCACTTTACCAACCTTGAAAGGATGAAAGGCTGAGTCAACCTCAGTCAACCTGAGTCAAAATCTATTCTTTGGCTGGTGAGAATTGAACTGCTGGCATTTGGCAGAATTAGCCTGAAATACTGCATTCTAACCACTGCGTTACTGTGGCTCTTTCTAGATGTACTGAATGAGTGGTAGTTATGACTGATCCTTGTATTTATAGCCTGTGAATTGTAAATTGGTCTTACCCATTTTATAAAGTGATCTCCAAAAATCGTATCTTCTCAAACTTTGAACAAGGAAACTCAGTTCAAATTGTCAAAGGCCTTCTCTGCAGCTAACGTGACTAATGCAGCTTTTTTCCAAATTGTGCTGCTCCAAATATTCATGGACAATGTGGCCATGCAAAAATATGTCATTATTATTCCAATTTGTTAAAGGAAGTGACATTTCTCTAGAGAAACTAGATGAATATTTAAAGAAACAAAATTTACCAAGGATTACAGAGGAACAGAGAGGGATTAATGAATGGACCTATAACAATAAAGTAAGTTTCTGATGCTATAAAGAAGATTAAACTAGGACTGTTGCCTGCACCAGATGGATTATCAGGTTCTTATTATAAATGTTTTGAGGATGAACTTTTACAATCTTTACAAAACACAATGAACTCAATCCTACAGGGAAGAAAGATGCTAAAGAGTTGGAAAGAGGCCAACATATCCAAAGAGGGACAGGTTTGACTTTAACAAGAAATTATAGTCTGATATTGAATAAAGACTGCAAGTTTTTCACAACAATTTTAGTTGGTAGACTGAAAACAATTTAGCAAGATTTTATTTATTGGGATCAACGAGGGTTTTTATCTAAAAGCAGTTAAGACTATTTTGATTCATGGTTATAAGAAAAGTACAGTTTCATGATTGTAATATGTAAATAATGTTTAAAGAAGCTGATTATTGATAATTAAGTGGCGCATATTAACCAATGTATTGATGGTTAAGGCTTGCTAGCATTTATAAAATTAAACCAACTCAACCCTTTTTTTAAAATAAAAGAGCAGCAAGTATTTGAAAGTACTCAGAATTGTGGGTACTCCAACACTAGGGATTTTAAAAAAGAGACTGGACAACCATTTGTCTGAAATATTTCCCCATTTCCTGCTTGAGCAGGGGGGTGTACTAGAATACTTCCAAGGTCCCTTCCAATTCTGTTATTCTATTCTGTTACTTTGAATATAAAAATAATCTTGTGTAAATCAGTATTTTTATGGTAGCCATTTTTTTAAATATTAAGATAAACTTTCAAGAGTTCAGAATACAAATAGAATTACTTCCATCAGTATTGATATTTTGGAGGTTCTACCAGTCCATGGCTATTTTCAGCGTACAATGTATGTCATTAACTGTCAGCCTAATAAGATAAACTAGACTAAGAAACAAATGCCATTATGTCCCATTCGTCTGATTGCTGTGGGTCTTCCTTTTATCTGTCAAAGCATGTCCTGCTTCAGGTTTTGATTACACACTTAAACGCAGTTGCTATGGAGATTAGCAATTTACTCATGGCTGAAGAAATAACAGTAAGGAATATAAAATAAAACAGATTCTCTGAAAAAATGGAAGCTTGCCTAAATGTTTTACCTTCAACAGGGGAATACAGAAGAATAGTCAAAATCCAGTCCAAAGTTTAGAGAGCCAAGTCAGGTTTGTCAGTCAGACCAAAGATCAGGTTTCCAGAATCACAAGCAGAATCACAGGAATAACAGACCAGAACAGGAGATCAGACTCTTGTTTCCAGTAAAGGAACAAGGGTCAGAGCTGCCTTTTAAATCAGAGCTGCAGACACACCTGGCATTAATCAAAAGATTTACTCCCTTGCTAGGTCAAGAAACCTCTGCTCTGATTTCTACTTGACTGGTGTAGGAGGTGGGAGACCTTATGTCATTCTCATCTGACTGTTCCAGCTGTCTAGATGTATTTGAACATGTGATTCTTTGCTTGGTGCCTCCTGAGATTGATATTTCACAGGTTCAGCTGGAGCAGCTTTTTCCTATTCAGAGGCTGAGGCCTGGACCATGACAAAGCCATTCTCTATGCCTTCTACCTTAACCTAGAAGATTTCATCTGGAAACAGTCTGATGATTTTGAGGTGCCTCTGATGGCAACACTCTGCCAATGAGAAAATCATTCCCTTTTTTAGTGAAAAAGATGCCCGATGAAATTTATTTAGCATGTAGAAGTCTGGCAGCAGACCAGGGAGACATAGGACACAGTGAATCTTCAACCTTGCTTGCTGCCGCCCCCCAAGATCCAATTCTTAACAAGACTTAACAAGATTAGAGCATTGTTTCCCTTGTGTTGGTATGGATTATAATGCAGAACCAGAAATTCTTCAAAATGTTACGTCTTTCAAGAAGTAGTGGACTATTATAAGTTGTAAGTACTTCTAGGACAGGCAGGAGGCTAATATCTTTCAGGGTTATTGTTGTATCTAGCATTATGGAACCTGCAAGGAGTAAGAATTTTTCTAAATTATGTCTAAGGTCTCTTTTACCTCAATGATTCTACGGGGAAAAATCAGCTCTTACTGTACTGTGCTATGTGAGTATATGTCACCTTTGATAACTTAAGACTTATATCTATACTATCAAAAGATTCTTATCTTTATGAGGCATATTAAAAAAATGTCTCCTGTCCCCTTTATCTTCATATGAATAACGATTATATATATGGTATTCTTCATGCTGCATACTTCTGCTTTACAGGTTTTTTTTTAAATCTTTTAAATTTCCTTGTCCCACTGTAGGTCCATTTTTCAATGAAAATAAAGTGAAAAATAATTTATTGTTGTTTTTTATTTTTATTTTTTTTTTTTAACCTTTTTACCACTTTCAAATTTGTAAATGGGCATTTTATAGTCAGACAAGACTTCCACATGCTTGGCAGGAGGAGTCTGTTCTAACCTTTAAGCATGGTCTCGTGAGGAAAGGCTTCTCCTTATCAGCAAGGAGACCAAATTATTTGTTCCTATTATTCAGAATTCAAAATGCAGAAAATAAGGCTATGTAATGCACTTAACAGCCTTACACCAGGGCACTATTAGACAGCAGATAAGCATATTTTGTTCTGTTTCAAGCCACATAATTTGTTGAAATTAATTTTGGTCTTAAAAATGGTACTCTCGTGAGCCACCGTGACAAGTTAAGAGAAAGAACATGACTTCTGTTTTTCATTTTTTTTTTGTCGCAGATCTACACCGACTACATAGTTCTTGACTTACGGCTGTTCATTTAATATTGGTTCAAAGTTATGATGGCCTTAGAAAAAGTGACTTATGACCCATCCTTGAAGTTATTACCGTCGCACTACTCCACAATCACGTGATCACAATTTGGGCTCTTGGCAACCGAACAACTGCAGTGTTCTGTGCTCATGGGCTCACCATTTGTGTGACCTTACCAGCTGGCGTTTGTCAATTGGGAAAGCCAGATTTGCTTAATGACTGTGTGATTCACAATGACTTTTTGATTTGCTTAATGACCATAGTAAAATGGTTGTAAAAATTGGTCTGATCATGTAATGACTTACTTTACAATTGTACCAATTTACGACAAAAATTCCTGTCCCAATTGTGGTAATAAGTGACAGATTAGTTGTGCAGTCAAGTTATTAAGCATTATTGTGGAGCTCCATATAATGGAAGCTTCGTATAATAAAGTTTAGGTCCTCTATTTAAAGGGTACTTTGATGTCTTGCAGCAATAACCTTATGAGGGCTAGAAGGTAGGCAGTTGTAGACCATCTGGTGCTTTGAAGAGAAGGTGGATGACTGCCACCTTGCCACTATCTTCATTTCTCCAAAATGTCTTTGAATCTTCTCTTGACATTATTTTTCCACATATTGTGCACACTACAATCTAATTTGCAGTGTACCATCTCTTCCTCTGAGATGGACTTTTGTTCAGGCTTCCACCCAGTAATTCCCATTCTCTTGTCCCAGCTTCTTTTCCCTCCTACCATCACTCTATATTTAGTAATTGTTACATCACTGTATTATTTGAACAATTTCTTGTGTAACTTAAAAATAAAAATATTATATCTCTATCCAGGGGTGGATTCTACTTACCTTTACTACCGGTTCGCAACGGGGCTGCATGTGCAGAAGCATTTTGGTGAAGTCGGGGTCGATGGGCAGAGCCTCCCACCAGTTTTACTACCGGTTCTATAGAACCGGTGCGAACCAGGGGCAACCCACCACTGTCTCTATCCCAGCCTTGGAACACAAAGATGCCATTCAGAGGAAGAAGTTTCTGTCGCATCCATATTGTGATTGTGAGGCAGGTCAAAAGAAAAGATTTTAAGTGGCCCAAGTAAATTCTGGAATTTCCTAGTTCTGCACCTAACCCTTACACAACTATGATGATGATTTGCTGTTTCTCTAAAGATGCAGGATTTTGTATTTCTCAGAATTTCTGCAGGCTGATACTATAACATCAGATCGGCAATGCAGTACTTCAGAACATTCCTTTTTTCCCTGGCATCCAGAAAAACCCAGAGGCCATTCCTAATTTCAAGTGTTCATTGTTTGCTCCCTGTCCAACATAGGGAGGGACTAACTTCAGCTTTGTAATGTTCATAGGGATAAAACAGGAAGCCAGAAGGATATTGTCACGTAAGGACTGTAAAATCTGTAGTTCAAATCTCCAGTTGAAGCTCACTAGATAACCATCGCTTTTCTTACTCGGCCTAGTAAGGGTCAAATATATGGAGGAAATTTTCCTCAAATTCCACTGAGGATACAAATGTAATGCATAAAAAGTAAACATCGTGGGCTGCATTTGCAAGAGTTAGCTAGAAACTGTTAATGTGAGAACTGATCCATGCATCATGTTTGCAATTTCTGATTGCTTTAGCGCAAACATAATGAAGGATAATTTTTAAAGATCACATTCTATCAGCACCGCAACATGTGTAAAGACATAAATGAAACACTCTATAGGCAATAAGGTCCGTGTCCCCTATCTACATAATCAAAAAGGAGTCACAGCTAACTCAATTAGATGATGTTCATTTAAGGAAATCAGTAACTGTAATTCTGCTCAACAATATCCCACAGGTTTTACCTCTCACGCTGCATTATCTAATATCTGTATCAAAACAGACTGGCTGCTGTAGAATTTGAAAAAAAATTATTTATTTATATGGAGATGCAGCTATATGACATTTTCAAATGCCATACATTTGCATATGATGGTCTCCCCCCCTCTTCCTCCTCCACCCCTTTTTAAGTAAACATACCCCATTTTGATACAGTTTCCAACAGAATGTCTATGAAAGAATCTTTCATAGAGTTCTGTCCAAATCCTGAAAAGAATAGGTATAAAATAGTGATACTAGTACTGATGATGATGATAATTAATATTAATTCACTGAAGCTTTAGCTATCAATGATGGCTTCAAGCCTGTCATTCTGATTGATGATCATAGCTTTAATGTCAAGCAGTTCAGAGAGAGCATGACCTGAAGATGTCAGAAAAAATGGATAAAGGTAATCTGTAAAATAAATCAATATTTACAAAACAGGTTTGAAGCACATTATAAAATTTTTCAGGATGACCTAGAAGGCTATGAGTGAAAGCCATTTAAATAAGAGGCAGATTTTTTCTTTCTTTCTGGGTTGTGGGAGTAGACATACTCTTAATTAAAGTCTCGGTATTTGTCCTCAACGAGATAAATTTGATTGGAAAGCCACTTTTCAGTTTGTGTTTCCTTTCTTACAGAATACATATTATATTCTGACAATAAAGCGGTTTCCACATGTTCTTGCACAATGCTGAAGCAATTTGTTATAAGTATCTGAAACACAGTAAGTGGAAAAGACAAATACAGTTTGGTTGGGACAAAATATTTATGACTTTCTAGATGCTGTGTAAGTTCTTGGTCCATATAATTCCTTTTATTTTTTCCTATCTACACTGAGTTTGTCATGCTGGTACTAGGAAATGATAGTACTGAAGGTCTAGTATAGTTTGATGTTGGTTTGTAAACCAGGAACTTAATACTATATCATAATTCCCACCCTGGATATAACACTGGGATTAGGGTGTATCAAAATCATACATGGGAAAAGAGGTGGTTATTTAAGCAACATCCATTTAATCTTCTTAGGAGGACTGAAGAAGCACTTTCAGACATGCAAACTGGTTCTTATAGGATATACATGAGCTCTTGAGAAGCAGTGATTGTCATTGTTGGAAGGACAAACTCTAGCTGTAAAATCAAAAGAATATCAGAGCATTTATATCCTACTACTTAGTTTAGAGCTCGAAGTAACATTAATGAGGGTACCATCTAATTTAATGCCCCCAACAGCAATGGCAACTTTATGAGATAGATTAGTCTGAGACAGTATGGCTGGCCCAAAGTCGGCCAATGACTTCCTCTGATGCACAGGGATTTGGACTTTCCCTGCCCAAGTCTAACATCTTAACAAATACATTATATTAGTAAGAAAATCCCTCCATTATTGCCAATTCTTAAAAGATATTGAAGAGCTAATAAATAAAGATGGAATATCCCATCTTTGAAATGGGCGAATGAAGCATAATCACATCAACCTGTCAAAATGCTCACTCAGTATATGTGTCCATAGCCGTTTTGGGCATCAAGTACATACAGAACTGCAGATTAAGTTATGGGTCTAAAACTGATGTGAGGAAACAAGAAACAATGAAATGCACTGAAACAACCAAAGGTACTTTTATTTAAACAGCTGTTTCTATATTTTCAGATTAAGACAAAACAGAGAAATCAGAGAAATGAAATGAGAACTCCTAAAGAAGCTATGATAAACGTCTCAATCTCACTCATTCTCAAATGCCTTTCATTTTATTTCCAAATGGGAGTTTAGTTTACAAAGAAAGAATAGGGAAGACAAAAAGAATAGGCTGGCCAATAAGAGTGCAGCTAGATAATATCATTTGTGACAAATTGGCTGAGCAGACAGAAAGTTGATGAACTCTTTAGATATGACCCTAAAAATAGCATGGGGATGCTTGCTTGCTGACACTTCTTTAATGGCAGATGGATATGCATGACCTAACTTTAAGACAAGTGTCAAGAATATTGATGTGTGGTGTATGGAAGATCATTTGGCTGGCACTACTGCAGGAGATGGTTTGCATGATTAATGATGTTTCTTGGCTTCGTTTTTCCCAGGGCGAAGAGAAGGGATGAACTTTTGTCACCCTGAAGGTACAAAGTAGTTTTGGATGAGAGGGGGAAATGGCCCTTCCTTCAAAAGAAAAACGCTCTTTTTTTACACTGTGGAAAAAAAGAACAGGAGTTCAAAAGATACCTGTGACTCCAAGGACCAAAAGGATTCTGTTTGTGTATTATAATAGTTCTACCATTGTCACAAACATTGTACTGTGAATTTGAAAGCCAAGTTGATGAACTTCAAAAAATGGTACTTGACGGTTCAAAGACTCTGTGGTACATTCAAAGTGACCTGAGACTAATGCCCTCCCAATGTTTTGGGACTATTTCACTCTGTTCAGCTTGGCCAAATGGCTAGGAATTTTTTGGATTTAAAGTCCTAACACATCTGGGACTACAGAACTGAGGTGGAGAGGGAAGCAGTTTTACAGGATTTACATGAAGATTTTGCTACTCAGATGATACAGGTATTCTCTATCATGGGGAAAAAAGAACATGGAATGATGATGTAAAATGGGTCCAGTCACATTGTATACATAAGCAGAACTAAGGTTTTATATTTCTTTCCCCAGCTTCTTCTGGGGAGAATGGATATTGCTTCTTTTTCATTTCCTGAATAATATGGATCTGCTCTTATTTCAGGGATTGTGTAATACTACAATTTTTATGTATTTCTTGTCTGACTATGGTGGAAAAATCACACAGTTGGTGTCAGAAACCACACTGCTAAATTCTGGTGAGGAATCTTAGGGCTCTAAAAATACAGCACTGAAGTTGTGTATAGTCCTAGGGATGCACATTCCTGAATCAACATCTGAAGTGAATATAGGTTTTGTCCTTAAGGTGGTACATCTGGAGAATTATGAACAAGCCAATGTAGACTTTATTAAAGATTTATCACTCAGTTTTGGCCAAAGGGAAGTTTGAATCTAACTAGTACTCTCTCTTTAACCCTGGAAACACTAGAAACATCAACACTGTATTTATAAAAGGCACATGAGTTATTATTGCAGCAGATAAGGAGTAAAGGTTACAGAATTAGGGGAACTAATTTTAATCTGAAGAAATGTTGATAAATGTTTCGCACATCATAAAATGGATTTTTTGTTTGTTAGATTTATATGCTGCCCTTCTCCAGAGACTCAGGGTGGCTTACAATGCGTTAAGCAATAGCCTTCATACTTTTGTATATACCTGCTTAGTAGGGCTTTCGCCCCCTCCCCCAATGTTCTTTTTTATACAAAGTCAGATTATTGCCCCTACAATCTGGGTCCTCATTTTACCTACCTCGGAAGGATGGAAGGCTGAGTCAGCCTTGAGCCTGGTGAGATTTGAACTTGCAATAATTGCAGGCAGTGGCAACTAAGTGCTACTTTTAACAGCACTTAGTCCACTGCGCCACCAGGCTCTTTTTAATCGGCACATTTTAATGTATGCCGATTTGTATACATTCAAAGTGGCAATAAAGCTATTCCATTCCATTCCATTCCATTCCATTCCATTCCATTCCATTCCATTCTGCATTTTGAGAGTGAGGGTCATTCATTGCGGCTTGCCACAGTGAACAGGTTGGAGTACCCAGACATCAGTAAGGTACTTTATTGTCTCCATAAATTATAACTTGCTTCCATGAGTTACAATACTATTTCTATTTGCCAAGTTATGATTGCACATCCTATTGGGTTGTGGAAGGCTACATCAATCCTCTGCATCTGGGACTCATAAGCAAAGAGTCAACGTAATAGTAAATGAATAAAATCCTGAAAGAAGCTGAAAAGGAATTCAATAAGACTAATGAAATACAGTAAATGTTTACATCCCAATAGGCACTCAATCAGAACAGCTGTGATGGATTGGCAACATCAGAAATGAATGTATTCCCACATGAATCGGTTGACTGAAGAGGCTTCAGCTCACCAAGGCAGATTGACAAATGTCAGTGTGGTGAAGTAATCATTGGCGGAGACCATCATGTGATTGACCCCTGAAAATGGATTAAGTGAAAGTTCAGACAGCGACTGAGAGGGGAAAGAATAGCTAACAGTGGGGATTAGATGAATACATAGATTGGAGAGTAATTTTTGTGGATGTGGTTGTTTGAGTGTATCTTGGTTCAGGGGCTAAACATCTATACAGAGTCAGATGAGGATGACAAAAAGGAATAGGCCCTGTAAAACAGGGAGAAAAAGATATTTGCTCAAATACTGGCAGTAAAACTGGGAGTATTGCCTGGTCTTTATAGACTCTCAGTTTTTTATGGTTTATGATTGCATTTTTCTTTAGCATCTTTTAACTTTATATTAAGTTTTTTAAAAAACTAAGTTCTGTTCTTTTCCTCTCAGTGTCTTCAGACCAAGTGTAGTATAGTGGTTGTGCTGGTTTAGAACCAGGAAGACCCACGTTCAAGTCCAACTTTAGTTATGAAAATTCATTAGATGGTTTTGTTTCAGTAGTCTCCTTCAGCCCACCTTACCTCACAGATGGCTGTTGTGGAGATAAAACTGAAAGCATATAAGCCATCTCAAGGGAGACATAAAGCTAACAGATACAAATAAAAATGAAAAACAACAACAACGGAACAATGAAAAGTGGGTGAATGACAAAATATGTCCTCAATACGGATAATTAGAACATTTTAATTGCAGAGATTTGTGGGTGAAAATCATGACACTTAAATTATGCCATTCATTCTATACTTGTATAGATCCACAGCATAAGTTCATAATTGATCTAGCTCAATAATTATGTTTTTAGGTAAGCAATTGTTCATTCTTCTGTCCTTAGATGGATAAGAAAGTATTCATATACACCAAATGGATAATTCATATATAATTGTAACGAAAGAGCTGGGTCATCTACAATATAGGCACTAGATGTTCTAATAATCCAGTTTATGGGATTCCAAAAGGTAATTGCATTTATTAGCTGTTTTGGAAGGAATGGAATGGAATGGGAAAGATGAAATTACTATTACCCCAAACAATTCTGCAGTGCAAAATATAGTTTTTTAAAAAACAAAACAAAACAAAAACAGGCTATGGGCACATCTGCTATATACAGTTTCATAACTCATGTTTTCTTACATTTAAGAATGTAATTTTATTACACTGATTTATTTCCATTTATTTAGAAACCTTTTAAAGTTACAACAGCATTGGAAAAAAGTGACAGACACCAGTCTTCACACTTATAACTGTTGCAGCATCCCCACAGTCACATGATCAAAATTTGGCAACTTGGCAACCAACAGGTATTTATAGCAATAGCACTTAGACTTATATACAGCTCCAAGTGCTTTTACAGCCCTCTCTAAGCAGTTTACAGAGTCAGGATATTGCCCCCAACAATCTGGGTCCTTATTATACCGACTTCGGAAGGATGGAAGGCTGAGTCAACCTTAAACCGCTCAGAATCAAACTCTTGGAGTGAGCAGTGAGCTAGCCCTGCAGTTCTGCCTTCTAACCACTGCACCACCACGGCTCTATGATGGTTGCAACATGTTGGGGTTATGTGATTGCCATTGGTGACCTAAATCCAGCCAGCTTCTGACAAGTAAAGTTAATGGGGAAAGTGAGATTGGTCTAACAAGGGAATTATTCACTTCACAACTGTAGTGATTTGCTTGACAACCGTGGCAACAAAGGTCACAAAATCAGATGCGACTTACTTAAAAATTGCCCTGCTTGGCAATGGTAATTCTGGTCCCAATTGTGGTTGTAAGTCGAGGACTATCTGTGTGCTTACCCACACTCTTTCAAATACTGTATGGCAGTGATGGCTAACCTTTTCCGGACCGAGTGTCCAAAGTGCACGTGCATATGCATGAATGTGCGCATGCCTGAACCCCACATGTGCACGCATAGCCTCTGCACATGTGCCCCACCCCCTGCACATGCATGTGTGGTCCCCTGCATGTGCCCTCCATGCATGCATATGTGGCCCCCCTGCATGTGCCCCACCCCCATGCATGCATACACAGCTCCCTGCACACCCCTGTCCATGTGCACGTGCATCCCCCACATGTGGCCCGCACCCCGCACATGTGCGGCAGAGACCCAGAGACCAGCTGGCTGGTGGAAGGTGTGTGTGCATGTGCAGCAGAACTGAACTGGGATGACACCTCGCCATCAGAGAGGGCGCTGTGTGCCATATGTTCGCCATCACGGCTGTATGGTATGCTCCTTTACTATCACCACATATATTTATGTACTCTCCAGAATACTTCTCTGAAAGTATGGGTTTCGGAAGCAAAGAGTAACAGCTTCACTTTGGTACTTATTTCATTTTCATTGTAAACAGAGATCAACTAAGTTTTGTAGCAGATACGTTTTCTGTTCACTGCTGATCGATATTGGCAATGTCGCCTAGGAAAATGTGAGCTACCACTTCTAATGAGATGACACAATCAATCAAACAAATGCAGGTTTCCATAGCTAACAAAGGAAGGTTACAGGAATTCTCCTTAATGCTCTCATTAAGACCTATAAACCAAACCTGAATTGTTCCTAACTGTAGACATCCTAATAGATAGAACATCATATTAGATAAAGGCCATGGGGATTTCAGAAATTTACCACTTTTTAAGCAGCATATCGATCAGTTTTCTACTCGAAGTGAAGACTTTGGGGAAAATACAACATTTTGACTGACATGCATGCAGAAATGCTAGAGGGATAATTTTGCTCCCGAGCAAGAGCAATTCATTCAACAGCCTGGGTTCTGCACAATTGAAAGCAGTACAATTCCAGAATTGTACCTAAAACTATAAGCTATAGAGAAAAACCCACATGAGCACCTGGTAAAATACATTATCTCAAATGTCAAAGAAAATTGGGACAAAATTGTAGAGTTGAGAATGAATGACATGTTGTACATTTCTGGGAAAATATTCTCAGCAAAGAATTTGAAAAGAGGTCCTTTGGAAAAAAATGTGAAGGTGAGTGAGTGAAGCTTTCCTTGAAGCATTAAAAAAGCTGCATCCTCTGTAGCGCTTGCTTCAAAAGCTGTTTAAACGGACATGTGGGCTGCAGCAGCCCTGCATATAAAAATCAAGCTGGGTGATCAACGCAGGGGTGTCTGTCAGGTCCCATAGATTCTTGTTGGGATGCTGCCATTCTGATGGGGAGGTGTATTCTTTAGTTTATAGCCTTTTTCCTGGTACCTATCTATCCTGTACTTTGATTCACCTTCTTGGGAATGCAAGTGGGGAGGGCCATCTGTTTTGTCTCAGCTCTGGAGCCTCCAGCAAGCAATGCCTGAGAACAACTTCTTCGGCCTACAATTCTCAAAACAACTTCGCACCTGCAGATTGGCTTATTCAACACTAGACTGAGGGGAGGGGTTTCTAACTGTTTTAACCTAATGGAATTGTGCAGGAATCTTCAGATCCTGCTTTCTTTGTCATGCTATCACTTTCCATCAATAAAAGCTTCCTTTTGAAATGCCAATTGTTTCAAGAGTTCTACTTTCTTGAGCGGAGGGGAGAGGCAAGTCCTTACAGTGTCAAACTGGTGGCCCGCAGGCCAGATGCATCACATGCAGACCACATCCACTCCGGCTCTATAAAGGCAAAAAACATTGCAATATGTCACATGATATCACGTGATGCAATCGAGTGTGACACCTGTGATCTACAGTCTATGTTAGTGCCTTTCTCAACTCCTCTTCCAACAAGTTACTTTTGAATTAAATTTGGCCACAACTGTAGATGTCTAATCCAAATCTCAAACTTATTTAATTGAAATATTAGTGCCTTTGGTTTAGGAATATCATCTTCAAAATTGTTTGGATTCTGCTCTGTAGAATCTGCTTTCAGCACCCTGTTCTATTACAAAAGGTGATAAGCTGACAATATTATTCGGAGTATTCCATTTTTATTGTCCTATTTGTTTGGTGTGCTTTTTCAAGAGGTTAAATTCTCAGCAATGTGAGCACTGTTTGGAAACAGCAGTAATTAGGAGGGAAACAATATGTTTTATGTGTATGCCTGGAGCTGAGAAGATAATCTTCCAGAGTTCTGATTTCTTTCTTCTTATGCCATATTTAAAATTGTTAAAAAAACAATCCACAGGAACAAGAAATGAATAGAGTGGATGGGGGATTATATTTTAAACACTACCCCCTCCTGAAAACACTGGCGTATCTGAAGTGAGGAAGACTGGCAAAGAAGGAAAAGCAGGACATTTTCATAACCTCTGTCATATTCTTGGGATTGGAAAATCACCGATGTGTCACTTTTGTAATAACAATTCAAAACATTCATGATTAAATGAAACATTTTTTTAAAAATCACATTTAAGGCCAAAGATATAATGGGACAAGCTAATCAAACCATGTGAGGCAAATCTATTTATATACAGTATATTTACTAATGTAATGAGCATTGAATATCTTAATGGAGTACCTTAGGTGGCATTGTTATTAATGTATGGACTCTAAGTTTACTTTTTAAAATCGATGTTGATGACTTCCTACATAGTTTTATCATAAACTTGTAGCCAAAGAATTGGTTAGCTGTTCAAATATGGGAAATTCAGACCTCACTATTACCACCTATCACTTCTTGGCCTTTATTGTACCTGTAGGGTTGTCATTTCATCATTCTGCAGTGATTTCTGACTGTCATGTGATTGTTCAAGCCACAAAACCTCTATCGAGAATCGTCTCCAGAATTGTATTTGCCAGCAGACATTATTACTTTTATTGCTAGGCTCTGTGTTTCCCATCTATAGAAAATAGTTTTAGAATAATGCAAAAAACAAAACAATGGGAATGACAACACCCACACATGGGCAGGGATGTTGGGAAACACACTAGGAAAAACACACTGGGAATTGTGAAAATAATTCTAGGCAGAATCTGAATATTTGACCAATATAAATATGTAGTTATTGTTTCAATTGTTTGGCACAGAAACAAAGGTGAGGGTACAAAATTTGGAGACACAAAAGAAACAATGGTGTATCTACTTTATCCACATTTGTGTTATAGGCAATCCTCGACTTAGGATCACAATCGGGACCAGAATTTCTGTTGTAAATTAGGGTGCTTGTAAGTTGAGTCTCCATGGTCATTTTTACCATGGTCATAAAACAAATCACTGCAGTCATTAAGTGAATCACTTGGTCATTAAGCAAATCTAGTTTTACCAATGGGTTTTTGTTTTTGTTTTTTTGCTAGAAGCTGCCAAAAAAGGATACTGAAGGTAGTGCAATGGTTGCTAATGATTGTTAAGAGTAAAGGTCATAAAGAACTTTTTCCATACCCGTTGTGGCTGTGAATTGTTATTAAACAAACAGTTGCTGAGGACTATCTATGCTATACTATATATCTCTATTTGCTCACAGCAAAGCAGAGAGACCAATTGTGAAACTTTAGCATTGAGAATAGTAAAGGTAGTCAGGACATTAGAATAGAATAGAATAGAATAGAATAGAATAGAATAGAATAGAATAACAAAGTTGGAAGGGTTGTCCAATCTTTTCTTAAAAACTTCCAGTGTTGGAGCTTTCACAATTTCTGGAGACAAGTTGTTAATAAACATTAATGAACAGTGTCTCCAGATAACTTTCAGGAGTGTTGTGAACATAAACTCTCATAATCCCCAGCTAGTGCAATAATTCTTGATTAGGAATTCTGAAAACTGTAGTTCCAACGTTGTCCTCAGGCATCAGCCTGGAGAAACTTGTGGTTGGGACTCTTATTAACAGTAAATTGAGGGAGGTGATATTTTGCCTTGTGACCAAGGCTACAAAAAGAAAGAAAGAAAGGAGAGAAACTGCAAACTGGGAACAATTACTATAATAACTTGTCTTACAGAAGGGGTTTGTTTTTGGAAGATGAGGATGTGGGAAACCTTCTCATAGCCCTCAGTTAAACGGCAACAAAGATGATAATTTTATATATTGCAAAGGATCGCTGTGATTTCCTCAAAAAATTTCTTATTTTCCTTGATTCTTATTTAATCTAGTCTCATTTTACAAGAGAGCCACATTTCTATTGTTAAATGGAACTGTAAATACCTTACGAAGTGGCATTTTTGATGAATAACACACCTAGCTTTACATTTCTGATAATGTAAAAAGAAAGATTAAAAGATCTGTGGGATCCTTCTCCTTCTCCTTCTCCTCCTCCTCTTCCTCCTCTTTTTTTATCAAGCCAGAAATATATTTAATATATTTTCCTTTTATGCAATACTGACAGGAGCTGATAAAACTTGTCATACTAGGTCTACGTTCTAATTCAATTGGCTGATAACTTTTGGAAATAAGCTATCACTGATCATGGAACCTTTAGGCTACAGCCTGTTATAGTCAGAGAACCTGTTAACAGTGTTTTCAACCTGCCCTTTTGCAGAGGTGCTTTCCTGCTCTGAATACTTAGACATGAACCCCAAGCCAGTCAACAAAGGATTTGAATGATCCAGAGATGTTTTCTTACGTCAGAGATGAAAGCTCTTAGTTTTATTTAGCCAAGGTCAACGTGTTATCATGTACTGTGGCATTCAAAGTTTCTAAGGTTATTAAGCTGGCATAGGTCAAAGGAGGCATTTTTGTTTCAAGGACTAAAGTATGGTGACCAATTCTGTGTCTTTTATACAGAAATCATGACTGTAGTGTAATTATAGCACATCATGCCATAGTACAGCTGAGCCCAGCTGGGACTGTAGGACTGCTGCCCAGATATTCACTGTTACTAAGCAACATCAGATCCTTCCTTAGCTCGATTAGGTTTTTTTTAGTCTTAGAATGGACACCCCTTCATTCAAGTAGCATCTTTAAATGGATGATTCTCCTCTGGCAATTAGGCTCCTTTCCCTCCATAAAAGAGAATACACATCCCTTACCTGACAGGTTACAAGTCTGGTAGATTTTAGAGGCTTAAGAGTCAACATGTATAGAAAGCCAGGTCAAAAAAAAATTTGTCCTGTAGTGAAACAGAAGTACTTTCTAACCCAAGTAACTATTAATGACGCACACAATTCATGCACAAGCTGGATAGTCAGGCACAATAATGGAGCTTGCCCATTATAGTTATAAATTGTGACAATTGAAAAATAAGTCACCCACACAATCAACCCAATTTTACAGCACTCTTTTGCGGCAGTCATTAAGTGAACACCATAGTTATAAAGCCAATGTCATAGTCATTAAGTGAACCAATTATTTGCTATGAATTGCTTTTGATGACAACCAGAAGTAAATGCAAAGTTTTCGGCAAAAATGCCATAAAATGTGATCACATGACTGACGGATGATGCAAAGGGCCATAAATGTGGGCTTGTTGCCTGAAATGATGACATGTGACTTATGGTGGCAATGGACATCAGTATTTTGGAACTGAATTATGAACATCCTCAGGGAGGTCCATTACAACTTTGACTGGTCATTAACTGACTGGTCATAAGTCAAGGACTACCTGTATATTTCATGCAAAATAAAAATGTAAAAAAATTACAGAACTGTGATGTCTTTAGAATAAACACTACAAGCAAACGTTGTGATTAAAAAAAAAAAAGACAAGAAAAATATAGGGCAAGCCATGGCAACCTTCCATTTATGCCCTGACTTCAAAAGTATGGTGTAATTTACCAATAATAATCAGAAGGGAATAGGCACATAATTTCAGAGATCTGATCTAGATATATTCTTAAAATGGGAATTGTAATTGCACTACTCTGTGTCATGAGAATCTGACCCAAATCATAACTTCTATATAAAGATAATAGCCAGCATAAAAAAGCCACTGTGATATTTATTAGGTCCAAGCCCAGAGACAAGACAGCAAGATCCGATTGAGTTTGATCTCTTACGAGCTTAAATCTAATGGAGAGAATCTGGCCAAACTCAAACTATAACCTTCTAATTTATTAGATGAGGGGGTGGGGAATTAATTTTCCCAAGTGACCACATCAGAAACTGGGATTGTTGTGGAGAATCGGATTAATAGGCTGAACTCAATTGTGTGCATGCTGTACACTTATTTATATTGGATTTCTAATTTCCAATTGACTTCACGCAGGCTAGACAGGGATAGCGAAATGGACAGATGTGGGCTGGAAGTCATAAAATGCCCAGGTCTGTACTAGATATATCCTCAGAAATTCTTCAATGTGGCTACCCTGAACCTCCCCCCCCCCCACCCAATCTAGTTCAGGCCTATGCAGTTTCTAAATCCTGGTTTCTCTCTGGGAAAGCTCTACGTTACCAAAAATGTCCCCCATTGCTTCTGCGGGTACACATTCCATCACATTTTTGCTTTTATGATTTCAGGTAAATTAGACCAGTTTTTATTTATTTATTAACTGATAAAATTTATATAACTGTCCATCTTCATGGAAAGTGACTTTTGAGCGTGTACAACAATGCAATAAGAACCATTATTTTCTTTCTCATTGGCATTTTAGGGTCCACGGATTTTTAAAGAAAAAAATGAGGAGGGACAACACTGTGGTGCTGAAGAAGACTGTGGAACTGAAGGATCTCTTCCCTCACAACCATCTGTTTGTTTCCCAGCCTTCAACACTGTGTGTTTTCCCACACTGCGTAAAGTTCTCAAAGGTATTGTAATGTATCATTACATGAATTTCAGCACTGCCGAATCCATGCAGATGTGGTGTCATGTGAGCAGGGAGGATGATAGACAGCCCGGTTCGGGAATGTGGACTCTCCAGTGGGGCCTGCACTGCAACACCCAGTATTCCTCATCACTGGTTTGCTGGCTGGAGCTTCTGGGAACAATATTTCAGCATCATTTGGAAGACCCTCAAGCTGCCCACTCCTTATGTACAGCAAGCTGAACAAATAGTAAATGAGGAAATATGACTCTCTTTCTCTGTTCCCTAGAACTCTCTCCAATTCTTAAATAAATGAAATAAATGAATAATGCCCAGTTATCTGACAACTAAAAATACACGATACCATTCTCATTAAATTAAAAAAAAAAGCCAGCAGTTGTGTTTCGTAAATGAAGGGTGATGAATAGAAAGGGATTTCGCAAATGGAAAAAATATTGGGGAACTTGTGGTACCTGTGCTATGTCCAAAATAAATAAATACAAAATTCTCTGTGTAAAATCAGAAAGCAGGTGAAAGGCAAGATAAAACCAAATGATGGGGGGGTGGGGGGAATGAAATGGAAAGTGAAAAAAATCGATCTACTTCTAATTAGAATTCATTTCTTTTTACAGTATTTCTTTTTAGCTACAGCAATCCCATGATACAAAGATTATTTATTTATTTTGAAAAGCTTGCTTTAAAATGTAGGAAAAACACCAGTGCACATAATTAAACCCTATGGGATTAAGTGGCCTGTGAAAGATGGAAACTCTCTCTTTCTTTTTTCCCCAAATTTATTTTATAATGAAGATGGCATCTTATTTAAGCTAATTTATCCTATTGAGTCTGGCAGAGACACTATTCTGAGCATTGGTAAAGGGACTAAGAAAGGGATTACTGAGCATTAAAAAGCCTCTAATTTACTCTGGGACAGGGATATCTGAATTTCAAATAAGCAGAAAGAAATATAAATGATGCATGATATATTTATGAACTGGGGCATAAATGTGCCGAATTGGTTCATGCCAGCTCAGGGTTTTTCTCTACAAAACCTTTATTCGCACTGCAAATACAATTTCTGTGTTTCTTCACAGCCGTCTGCTGCTAACATAACATAATGTCACAGATGACTGGCTATGTGATATTATAGGAAAACAAGTAAAGCAGGCTAGTACTAGAGGAATGTATGTGTTTGTATGTGTGTGTGTGTGTGTGTGTGTGTGTGTGTATACAGTGTGTATATATACACTGTGTATATGTATGTATGAAACTCTGAACCACAGTTTGTCACGAGTTGTTTTAATGAACCTTCCCTAATGTAAATCACAAAAGGGAAACACATGTATTGCTAAATTTTTCCCTGCCTCCACCTCATTGCCCCAAACCATGAACAGGTTTGACATTTTAATCTGTTTCTAAGACTTGCATTTTTCTGGGAGACTGGCGACAATGTAATAGCTCAAGCCAGCAATTTATTTATTATGCTATTCATACTAATAACAGGGCTACAAGCTGGAACCTGCATTTCCCCTTGTTTATTTTTCATTGAGATCAATGTATTTGCAGAAATAGTATTTCCAGCAATGTCATGGTGAACAAATCAAGCACTTTCATTTCATTGCTCATTCCTACATAATCATGTTTCTACATAAGTGGAATGAACTAGATGGATGAAAAGCATGGGCTAAATTAATGAATGGAGGAATTATAATTGAACTTAAAAGAAACCATTAGCTTTTCCTTCAGGTTTATAGAATTGATGGCAGTTCTATAAACAAGGTAGGCTCTTCATTGCAATTTTCTAAATAGGAACTATCTAACAGAACGTGATAAAATTTTTGAATTTTTCAATTAAAGCTTGAAAGCAAAATGGGGATTTCCTTTGAAACCCTTTGAAAACAAAACAGTTATGATGTTTGTAGACCTAGTCCAGTGTTGTCGCAACCTTGGCAACTTTAAGATGTGTGGATTTCAACTCCTAGAACATCCCTATCTGCATGCTGGTTGAGGAATTCTGGGAGTTGAAGTCCACATATTTCAAGTTGCCAAGACTGAGAAACACTGGTTTATGAAGGTTGAGAAACATTGGTCTGCATCAAACAACAAGTTTGATGGAAAAATATAGTTGAAATATTTTGTTTTCCCTGGAATGCAAACTGGTCTTAAAGTCCAGGCAGATAATGATGCTTTGTCTTCAGGAAGAAGCAGCTTAAATGAGGGCCAAAGTTAGAATCCCACTAATGAAAAATTGCTCCACCAGAGCTTAACAAAAATGCCAGAAAACTATCTTTCCAGCATTTCCTTTGGAGCAGTGGACGTGCTGGAGGTTAGTTGGCTATTGTGGATCTCCCCAAGACTGACAACAGAGTAGAACGTATCAGGGATTTGCACAGCCTTTGTTTGCTGAACAACTGGAAGGCCAAGTAGAGACAAACCGGAAGAAAGAACCTCCAGTCCTGGGTTGCTAATGGAGAATCCAGACCCTGATAATAACAAATATCTCTTCAGGAGTCTGCTTAATTTTTTATTAGCAGGATTGGCTTGTTTGGAGCTAATTCACTCAGGTTCCCTAATGTGCAGGGTGGATGAAAATGACTTACATTATACCTAAATTCAGTTATAGAGGTTCATGCTCTTTTGAAGGAACATTTGTATCAGAGGTGGGTTTCAGCAGGTTCTGACCAGTTCTGGAAAACTGGTAGCAGAAATTTTGAGTAGTTCGGAGAACCGGTTGTAAAAATTCTGACTGGCCTGCCCCCATCTATTCTCCCAGCTGATTGGGAGGAAATGGAGATTTTGCAGTAACCTTCACCTGGATTGGGGAAGGAATGGAGATTTTACAGTATTCTTCCCCTTGAGTGGGGTGGGAATGGAGATTTTACAGTATCCTTCCCCTGCCATGCCCATCAAGCCATGCCACGCCCATTAAGCCACACCCACAGAACCGGTAGTAAAAAATTTTGAAACCCACCACTGATTTGTATGAAGGATATGTATCAGTGATATATTTTGTATTTTTCAGAGCACGCTATTCCTATCTGCTATGGTCTGGCTTGAAACTCTGAGCTAAGATGAACTTAAACTCTCAGTTAAAGAAGGAAAAAGGAGGAGGACGAGGTGGTGAGGCAACAGCTAATGAACAAGCATGGCAACTCTTTGCTTTGAACATCTTTATACAATTATTGTATGTGAACTTAGCCCAGTGTTTCCAAGAAGCTATCAAATGGAAAATTGTTCACATTGTTATCAACAACCTAAGAGGCATTATTTATTATTAAAATATATATATATGGCTGCCTATCTTACGGAGAGTGACTCTGGGCAGCATACAATGATAGTAAAATAAGCAAAACAATAATTACCTACAACTATTATATAATAATTATTAGAAGAGATGAAAAATTATAAAAGCAGAATTAAAACAGGAAAAGAGAATAATAGAAGGGTGTTAATCATAATGAAGCCAACTCACAAGTTCACTCGTACCCAGGTCCCTTGATCTATATCTTGAGGCAACTTAAAAAACTTAGGAATGATGAGGCTGATTTCGTCTCTGGAGGGGTGTGGGGTGGGGGTGGAGAAGATTCCATAATGCAGGAGCCACAGTAGATAAGGCCTGCCAGGCTGCCACTTAGAGCCTGCCAAATATAGTTCCTAGACAAAGAAACCCATAATATACCCATTCTGTTGGATCTGGTGGGATGGGCAGATGAAATAATCGGGTCCCATGCCATGTAGGGATCTAAAGGTCAACATCAGCCCCTTTAATTGAACCCTGAAACAAGCTGGTAACCAATGGAATTTGCATAACATAGGTGTAATGTGCACTGAATCAGAAACACCAGCTGAAGTTTCCAGGTACTGCAGGATCTAATCTGGGTTGGTCATCAGAACCAGAAGTTTAGTCTTCTAAGTTTTCAAACTCATGCTGGAACCATGCTCAGGGAACTTCTCTCTAGCAGTGTTTGGGCTCCAGCACTAGTCCAAAAGCTCAGAAGACAAAACCTCTGGTCCCAGTGACTGGCCCATATTGGATCCTGCAACATTATCTTGGGACATGTATATTTGCCTTGATTTCCAAGTACTCTTCAGGGGTAGCCCCATATAGAGCACATTGCAATACTCCAACTGGCAGGTGACCAGGGCATGAATGACCATGAGTAGGGCCCCATAAAAACCCACTGAGCCAAAGACTGCAGACAGAAACTGTAAAATAATCTCTACATATTGTCAAGACAGCACTTCAGGTAAGCAGAACAGCATGCAGAGTTTTATATATATTTCTAAAATCCAGGGATGAACTTATAATGAACTTGAATTTTATTGCTACCTGACTGATAGTTTGGAAAAAGTGTTCTAGATGCTATCAAAATAAATGCCTCCAACTTTCAGGAGACCGCTCGATAAAGGAGAGTTGAGGAAAAAAACAACAACTGACCCTCCAGATGTTGCTTATCTACAGCTCCTAGCAACTCCAGCCAACAGAACTAATTGTGAGAAACAGTGGAGCTGAAGTCAGTATCATCCAGAGAGTCACAGATTCCACAGCTTTGTAATTAGAAGCACAGTGGAGATTAGAATTGGAGATTAGAATTCCTAAATAATGGCAAGTCCTTGAGTGGGCGATTTTTCAGATTTATTGGTGAGTTGTGCATGCAATTGTACTAATGTGCTTCAAGGACTTCTTTTCCCTATTTTTTTTTTACTTGTTTTGCCAGAATCATGGCTAATGGGTGCTTTGGAAAAGGCTAGAGATGTTAATACTTTTTGGAAAGTATTATGCAATGACAGAACATCTCAAATATATGAATGCTTTAATGCTTAAAGATTTCTGGATTAGAACCAGGTGGCAGCTGTTGGGTAGTTGGCTATTTTATTGAATCATTGCTGTACTTTGAAGGTAAAAGCTTAGGCGTGGGGAACAAGGAAGACCTTGTATTACATAAGAATACAATTGAAATCTTATTGCCTTCCAGCTGATTTTGGCTCTTCCCAAACATCTACCCAAACTTCAATTTTAGGAAGATTATTGCTTCTCCCTAGCGATCAATGAAGCTGCAGCCAGATTCCTCTAGGATGTCATGATTGCTATTTCTTCATAATAATCTTAGAATACGGAAAAATAAATAAAGAAGGAATACTCAATATTTATACCAGACTTGTATATCCACTACTTATTTGGGTAGTGTAAATAAAGGTATTTCAAATCTTTATTAAATCTTGACAAAAGAATGCATAAAAATACATAAAACAGCTGATCCTCTAGACCCATTTCAATATACAAATAGAATTCTGATATATAATTCTGAAGATTTCACCTGGATCCCTTTGTAAATAGCATAAGGGATATGTTTTTTACTTCCTTTATAGGAGATCGTTTATAAAGGTGAAATATCTTGTAAAGAGAATCTATTGTAATTACCATGTTATTCTTCTGTAAAATTTGCACCAAGTTAACAGTAACCTCTAAATACCGTATAAACTAGAGGTTGAATAATCTGAAGCCCAAGGTTGCATACAATCCAACAAAACTTTTCTTATGGTTCATTGAGTGTCCTTCAACAAACATTACTGGTTGGAATTGAACACAGTTTTTCATTTTTTGTGTGTTTTGAGGAAGGAAACATGCATTTTTTAAAGCCTTAAACTTGTTTTTTAAAGTTAATTTTAAAAAGAATACTCTCCATCCCCCCCTTAAATCTGGAAGAGTTGGAAAACCATATCCTATTAATACCTAGGTGTAACTTGGCCCCACTGACTTAGAATTGGCATGCTGACTGTGCAATTTACTAAAAATGTCAAAAACTGGAGCTCAGACCATCAAAAAGTACATAGCCCTCACTATACAGGTAGTCCTTGACGTACAACAGCTCATTTACTGACTGTTCAAAGTTACAATGGCACTGAAAAAAGTGAGATTTTTCATACTTATGACCTTTACAGCATCCCCATGGTCACGTGATTTACATTTGGATGCTTGACAACTGATTCATATCTATGATGGTTGCATTGTCCCTGGGTCGCCTTTTGTGACCTGACAAGAAAAGTCAATGGAGAAGCCAGATTCATTTAACAAATGTGGCAAGAAAAGAAATGGGACAAAAGTCACTTAACACATTTCTCACTTAGCAACGTAAGTTCTGGGTTCTATTGTGGTTATAAATCGAGGACTACCTGTACTATAATATTCTCATTTAATTAGTTTGTTTGGAATCTAACACCATGCTATAATTTGCTGATTCACAAACACACAGAAACATCATGCTCCTAGAAGATTATACAAATTTACTATACTATACAAAGGAGCTCTGGTGGCTCAGCAGACTAAAAGCACTGTAATTAAACACCAGCTGTCTGCAATTACTGTGTTCGAATCTCACCAGGCTCAAGGTTGACTCAGCCTTCCATCCTTTCTAAGGTAGGTAAATTGAGGACCCAGTTTGTAGGGGCAATAAGCTGACTTTGTATAAATATACAAAAGTATGAAGGCTATTGCTTAACGCATTGTAAGCCGCCCTGAGTCTCCAGAGAAGGGCAGCATATAAATCAAATTTTTTAAAAAATAGATTTTGTTTCCAAGCTAGCCAAAGTGTAATGCATTTCATATACTGGGGTTTGTTGAAACATATGATTTTTTTTCAAACAAACATGAAGGAACCTGTGATCTATTAGTCTGTACAGTTTAAAAACTATGAATTTGGATGGTTTAAAGTAATAGCATTTAATAGCATTTTGTTACATATATTTTTCATTTAGGTGGCGTGAGTGATTTTTTAAAAAAATTTGATTTATATGCCGCCCTTCTCCGGAGACTCAGGGCGGCTTACAATACGTTAAGCAATAGCCTTCATACTTTTGTATATTTTATACAAAGTCAGCTTATTGCCCCCACAAACTGGGTCCTCAATTTACCTACCTTAGAAAGGATGGAAGGCTGAGTCAACCTTGAGCCTGGTGAGATTCGAACTTACAGTAATTGCAGACAGCTGGTGTTAATCATAATGCTTTTAGTCTGCTGAGCTATCCAGGCTCTTTTGACTCATATAGTGCTGAGGTCAGTTACAGCATAATATTTAAAATGATCCAAGGTCTCCTTCTTGAATAGATTAATGGGTTGAAAATAGAGGATGGATTTCTGCAATATCTTAATCTTTATGAACCTAACATGTTTGACAACTCAACAATAACGAGTTTTTTTTAAAAAAAACCCATTTCCTCTCCGTCATCACGCATTAATTCTCCTGCAAGTTTTTACAAATTCAGTGATAGCTGTATTTCTAAAACTTGGCCAGCTTATCTGACCAACTTCCCTATTGCTAAAGCTTGGGAAATTTAATTTTCTAACTACAGCGTAACAGTATTTGTGTGTGTCTGACTCTTCATATGTATAGTTCTCTTTCAGAATTGTTGAGCAAAATAAGTTCTTGTAGGAGCACTTTCAGTTCTGCCTTATATAGGGCACTGCTGGTGGAAGAGTCTTCTGCTGATGCCAGCAAAAGCACAGCAAAGGGATCTGCTGACAGGTTATCCCCTTGACTTATATTTCCCCTTGCTATTTCAAGTCTACCAGGACGGTAATTCATTCTCTCTTCCCTTTGAAAAAACTAGGCTGCTTTAAAACTTTGCCTTTCTTTTCCCAACCTCTCTCCCTCTGCCAACCCATCATTTTAGGGCTGCTTGTTCTCAGAGGGTGAAGTTCACTTCATAGCCACATTGGTTCCTTTTCCAGATGTGAGCTTGATCTGGATCTTTTTTCTCCCCCCCCCCCCCCCGGCTATAAACAAAGAGCAGGCGGTGAAGTGGAAGAGAGGTGGTGAAAATGTGCTTGGGTTGAAGCCATAACACGTTTCTCCTTCACCTGGAGAAGCTGATGCAGCTGAAGCTATATAAAGATGAAAAGCCATTCTTGCCCGACCCATCCATCACTCAGTTCCAAACGAATGAGTAAAGGACCAGAAGTCTGTGAAGGCCTAACCATTTCGGAAATCCTGGATCTTGAAGAAAAATAGCAATAGTACTTATATACCACTTCTCAGTACTTTAAAGCCCTCTCAAAGTGGTTTACAGTGTCAGCATATTGCCCCCAACAATCTGGGTCCTCATTTTACTGACCTCGGAAGGATGGAAACTGAAATTCGAACTGCCAAACTTCTGGCAGCGGGCAATCAGCAGAAGTAGCCTGAAGTACTGCATTCTAACCACTGCGTCACAAAACCTTTGTGTCTGAAATGGGATGTTCTGACTTCAGAAAGTCTAATAAAATCAAAAGCACCCATTTCAACACTGGGACGCTTAAAGTTGGAATGGAATGTTTGGGCATTGTAATGTAGAGTGACATGAAAATGTTTTGCACATCTCTGCAAAGCAATTATGGCACATCCATGTCAAAAACCTTATTACAGGTAGTCCTCGGCTTACAACAGTTCATTTAGTGACCGTTTAAAGTGACAATGGCACTGAAAAAAACTGACTTATGACTGTTTCTCACACTTCTGACCATTCTGCATGCCCATAGTCATGTGATCAAAATTCAGATGCTTGGCAACTGAGTAATATTTATGACAGTTGGAGTGTCATATGAACACTTTTTGTGATCTTCTGACAAGCAAAATCAGAGTCACTTAATCGTGTTACTAATTTAACAACTATAGCGACTTGCTTAACAACTGTGGCAAGTAAAGTAGTAAAATAGAGCAAAATTCATTTAACAACTGTCTCGCTTAGCAACAGAAATTTGGGGCTCAATTGTGGTCATAAGTTGAGGAAAACCTGTATTTTGCAAAACCAAACTAGGATCTCTTTTGGGTATCCCAAAGCCATGCAAGAGTTTTAACAGGATTACATTTGCTGTGTGGTGTCAAAGGAAGTAACTCACTGGTAAGCATATATAGTATATCATTTTTTAGAGTTTCACATTGGCAGTGCCCCTATAAAAGCCATTGAATTTTTTTTTCAAGGAATCAAGCCTACTGATATTATAATGCAGTCTTCCTAACCTATGCTCCAAAATAACTTTGGACTATAAGTCCCAGAATTCTCAGCTAGCCCCTTTAGTCCTAACATATTTGGAAACCCACAGAATAGAGGAAGGCTGCAATAATTGCTCTCCGTGAACTTGGTTCCTTAACATATAGAGCAGGGATCCCCAAACTTGGCAGCTTTAAGACTTGTGGACTTCAACTCTATGCTGGTTGAAGAATTCTGGGAGTTGAAGTCCACAAGTCTTAAAGCTGCCAAGTTTGGGGACCCCTGATATAGAGCATCAGGTGTTCATAAGGCAAAGATGTTTCAAAATGAGAAAACAGTTTTTAAAAAGTTCCACTGTGCATGCACCGGTGTATCTTATTCTTAATTCACATTATGCATTGCAGGGAAGCAAGGAACATTTTGCTGTCAAGTAAGGATAGTAAAAACGTAATAAATAAAAGATGCTTCACCATTTCTTATTTAGTGTAACAAGGCCATAAGCCAAGCACTCAAAAAACTGTTCCTTCATTAAATTCTTTTTTACTCATCTCAAAGAAAATTGCAAGTAGAAAGAAAAATACCTTTCTTGACTTATTTTTAAAATGATTACATTCCTGGCACTCCTATTCTCAATCCTTAAATCAAGCTGTTAAAATTTACACAAAACATTTAAAGACTCCTTAAAACTTAATCTTCCTAGTAAAGCAGATTTGAAAAATAAAAATAAACTGAAGGTACCACCTCACCAAACAATGTTTGATAAAACCTTAAATAACATTTACATATATATTATATTTCAAACTGCTATATTAAGCAAGAGGTGAGGTTACATTTTGTTTGGCGTTTTCAAATAAATTAAAGCTATTTATCATTTTTTTTAAAAAAACCCTGTTCTAAAATACCTAATTAACTTCGCATTCAAGTATAAGTATGGTGCAACGTTTATCCCAGTTAGTACCAGAGAATAGGTAGACATGAGCTGTAAAAATTATTGGTTCCAGCTTTGTGACATGTTGAATTTTTTTTAATTGAAATTTAAACACAGTGGATGCCACCATGATTAATGTGAAGGCTGGCAGTAATAAAAATGGGATGTGGGGGAGATTTCACTCATTTAGATGAAAAGAAGTGTCAATGTTAAAAGCAGTAACATCAACTGATTCATTTATTTCAACCTTTTGTTAAAATGCTATATTTATCTGGCAGGGGAGCTACCTTGATCGTGAAGTATTTGAACGGCATTATATTGATTTCAATATCATAAGCTTAAGAAAAATATATCTGGAGGAATTCTGAAGGAAGTGTACAATTATCCTGAAGGTTAACATATTTTAGCCCAATAAACATATCACATGTACTTTCATTACATTCTCTTTCATCTAAAAGAGAAGGTAGTCCATTGATAACACACAACAACCATAACGGTTCATAAAAATCAAAGCCCATGAAAGATCTAGGTTTAAAAGCAAGTGAGTCTCTTTCAACCAAGCTCTCGCAGCATCAGACCTCCACAGATTTAATGTTAGAAGAAAACTACAATGAGAACTAGGTATTCTGTATAGGAAAGCAAAATAAAATAAAATACATGTCAATTCAAAGCTAATGAATTCCATCTTCTAAGTGGAATTCTCAGTCATTCTTGGAGCAAAGAGCAAAAGTGTAATATATCTGGTGCTGGGTAGAATATTAACTCCCAGATTGGTTTGTAAGATTTAAATACAGACTGGAGCAAAAATCCTGTTTTACATTTCTTCTCAATTCATTTTACCCATTCATTTTAATAACATTTGGTGCTGAGTAGATGAAATTTGGAAATCTGTGTATTATGCACCTAAGTAAAGTTTTCGGGCTTTTTGAGGAGTATCTGCTTTCTCAATCTCACCAATTAATTTTACAGGGAGGGAATGGAAAAATGAGGATAAGGATTTTTTTCCCCTGTAGTTATAGTAATGACTCCAATTCATTAGTTTAAGCTTGAATAGTGAGGATAATCCTATTTTTTCCTCGTGGGAAATGAAAGAAAACTTCATTTATGACTTCATTTTTTTCAAACACACTTTCCCCCTGCTTTTCAAAACCATGTCTACCTTTGGTGGGACTACTTACCCGCATAATCTGTTCTTGCGTAATGTCCATCTTCTGACTTTGTAGTGGCAGTTGTGTTATCTGAAAGACATTGCATCTGTTTACTTTGGTTGCAAACTGAAATCAAATCCCAAAATGGTTCTCTTGCATTTTAAAATTGCAACTGTGATTCACAGTTTAGTTTTATACCAGTGATGAAATGTAAGAAGGCTTTGGTTGCTTTTCTTCTAAAGTCAATGCAATCATTTGAGCAAAGCTTGTAGAAAAGTACAGAATTTACAGGACTGTACATAAAATCATAAAAAAAATCCTTTCTGGATTAGGATGAGAATCTTCTTAGTTCATCCTTCTGTTTCTTATGATACCTACCCAGTAAAGTGCTCACATACAAGAGAAGGAGGTAGAACTTTCTTGCACCAGGAAATAATACAAGTCAAAAGTCATATTGAGCTTTCAAGACCAATAATCCTTGATAGATGACTTCTTCATTAATTTTTCATTAATCCTTTTCAAAGTCATCAATTTAGTGGCCATTGTCACATCTTGCACCACCTCAGATAAACTGTAGAGGATTTAAATTTGAAGTGCCTCAGGGTTAGATTTCTCTTGGTTGAACAGGAACATTTTAACCTTATGACTTATTTCATTCTCAATCTACATATCGGAACAGCTTTGTGAAAGCTGTGGGGATGTACTAAATATCTGAGGGAGCTCAACGGAATGACTACAGATAGTTTCCCAATTGGATAGCTTCCCAATTGCAGGGAGGAATGTGGCTTTTACTTGCATTTGAATGGAAGTCTTGATAGACATAACTGACTGAATGTTTATTAGAAGAAAAAACAATGATTAAGATAATAAATTTAATAATGACAATTTGCAGTGTATGTATGTTATATTGCTTGTTTTTTTATTATTTGCATTTTGTAAATCATAATGGCTACATAAGAATAGCACAAAAGAATTATATAAAATGTTTAATAATACACACACTTTTATCAAAAACTGTGAAAGTAAAGCATTATTATGTACCATTTATACAGTCAAGCTATATCTGTGGATTTCCTCCAGTCATTTAGAGAATATTTAAACGTATAAATAAATGAATAAACAATGTGTAAATTATGAACACATTTCCTTTTTTTAAACTATAGTTAAACAAATCAGAAATTCTTGGGAATAAATGAACTTTCCAACTAAACAAAATCTCACAGAAGAAATTAATTAATTAATTAAATTAATTAAGAGAGCTTTTGAGAACTTGTTATATTTGAGATAATCAGCTTTTCCCTCTAGAATTAAAAAAATCCAAAATAGATTATCCAGGGAAGAAAAATGAGAAACAGCAGTCATGTATGAAATGATTAAAACTATATTCGCTAGTCTGTACTGTCAGCCTTATTTCTGAAGCATGGGCTATATTGAAACCCTGGAGTTTTACTGCACATATCATTCTATTGCATACTGGAAAAAAATGAAAATCAATAGTCAGAACAAATTATTTTCTTATAGGGTCTCCGTTCTGTTGAAGAGCAGGAAATCAAGTTGATGAACCATCTGTGCCTGACCAAGACATAGAAATGCCTGGCTTTGTCTGATCTCTGAAGCCCAGCACAGTTGAATAGCTGGTATTTAGAAAGAAGAACTTAAATCAGTAGGTTATCAAAAACACTTCTCTGAAGGCAGCAATGGCAAACAAATTCATTCTGTTAATAGGAAAACTACGGCATTGTGTTCATGAAGTCACAAAGAATCCAGCTGGATTCCAAAGTGATATAACTATACATACTGCAATGAAAAAAAAACAAACCCAAACCTTCCAGCTTCTGGTCTTGGTAGGTAAAACAGTGGAGTGTGTTGGTGATGATTATATTCACACTGGAGTGAAGACATATCAAAAACCCTTTCAGATCTCTTAGTTCATTCTGGATAGGTCAGGAATTTCTACATAAGAAATATTGCTCCTAGTCCAATGTCCCTTACATATTTTAAAACAGGGGTCTTCAACCTTGGCAACTTTAAGACTTGTGGACTTCAACTCCCACAATTCCTCAGCCAGTTTTGCTGGCTAAGGAATTCTGTGAGTTGAAGTCCACAAATATTAAAGTTGTCAAGGTCTGAGATCCCTGTTTTAAATTTTCTTGGGTGGCTATTGTGCCTGAACAGAGCTGTGATAATAAAGGCAAGCTGTGTCTCTTTGAGTGTGTGTATTTTTTTGGGCCAGTTGAATGTTTCCTTGCAAAATAAACACACTATTCATAAATCTATGGCTGGATCACAGCTGTACCCAGAACATATGTGCAGCTAATGTCTGGTTGCCAGAATTCACTTTGGACTTGAACACATCTTATATAGAGATATGCAAGAATACACAACTTTATGTTCTCCATATGTTAATAGTACAATTCCAAATTAAGGCAGAAACCCCAAATCCTGGTCTCATCCTGCTCTGCTTGGAACTGGGCTCTGTTACGATCAATTGCTGCCAACTGTTAATGGAAGCTTTGTTTACGTACAGATATTACCTGACAGAACCTTGGATTAGGGCCTTGATCCAGATGTTCCTTTCAGATTTTTCTTTAACAATGACAAACAAGCTAAATGGAGCTTTTCTGTGACAACAGGAAGGGGAATGAGGAAAAGCGGAGCTATATAAATATTTTCAGAGGTACAAATTTGTCAGAAAAATGAAAGTTTTTTTAGAATCTTACGGAAATAAAGTTGGGTCCCCTACATTCTTGGAATCAAAGTATTCCATCTCCCATAATTTATAATCATCTTCCATAATTTGATGCTCTCCAGATTCTTATTCTCTCCAGCCACCAAGGCCAATGATAAGAGGTTATAGTGCAAAACTGGAAGGCAGACTGAACCCCCAAGGTGATACAAGGCACTTTCAAGGGAGGCAGTGGGAATGGGAAGAGAATTGCAATCACCACAACCACTAATAGAGTACATTTCCAATTGCGGTAGAACAGGTTTTCCCAACCCCTTGGCCACGGACCAGTACTGGTTTCTGGCCTGTGAAGGTAGTGGGAGAGTGAGTGAAGCTTCATCTGTGAATGCACGGGATGTAGGTTGTGCATGAAACCATCCCTCCCTAGTCCATGGAAGATAATTTCCCCCCCAAAACTGATTGCTGTTGCCAGGAAGGTTGGGGACTGCTGCTCTATCACCTCTCAGTATTGTCAAATAAAGCTTTCTTTCTGCAAAGCCTTGTAAATACACATGTGTGTGTTTCTGTGTTCATGGAATATTTTTAAGTCAGCTCAGGATATGCAGAACCTATTGACCCAGCATGTAGATTTCAGCTTAATTTTAAAACCTTACACTGTTTGGGTATATCATAAGTACTGTCAAAATTCTAGGTAAGTGTACAAAGACATAGCAGCAATGCAGTTGTTTATCTCCTGTTTCACTTGAATGTAAGGATGCTGAATAACTGTATCCTTGACCATGAGCCATAATAAAAAGAACATTATGGTCATACCTGTTCAGAGCTTGAAAATATATGGAAAATATAAGAAATGTCTAATACCGTAAGAATTCATGCCAACTCGCTCTGTCCCAGTTCTCCTTCTCTTAAATGTAACAGAATAAAAATGGAGAGCTATCTTCCAATTGAATTTTGCTAGGAGCATTACCTTGACATCGGCCCAAAGACATGACTTCAATTTTCTCCTGTTTCTGACATGATGCCTCTTTGATCTGACATGCATTATCATAAGATCTTCCATCGGAAGCACAGAGAGGGTTGAAGTTGGTTTGTGAACAGTCAATGTTGCACACACACCTGGAAAAAAAAATAGCTCATGTAAAAAATAAAACAAAACACATTGCTTTAACAATAAAAGGAAGTGCTTTCACTTAAAAATAAATGACACTTGTTTGGAAATGGTGATGGTTTTTTTTTTTTTGCAAATGTCTAAAAATATAAGTCTCAGATATTATTTGACTGGATGGCCTTGAAAAGCCATATTTCAGAAAGTATTCACATACCTCTCTGCCATATAATGAAACAATAATCTCAGCAATGTGTTTTGTTGGAGGGGACATAGCAAAATATTCAGAGCCTGCAAGCACTGCTGAGGCCTGATTTATATCATTGTTAGGATTAACTTGATGGTGTCCTTTGATCAACCTGCCAAAATTATGTTTCATAATGCCTGACTTGTTCACACATAGAAGTCAGATGGAGGGAAATATGTACAAGGGAGGAGATCTTCCAAATTCCCATCTACTTTTCTGCATCACAATTTCTCTAGCCATTTTTCTCCCTTTAGGTATTGAAAGGTATAGAAAGAAATATGAATCAAGAGTTTGGAATACTGTGCCAGTGGAAAAATGTGTATGCTCCCTATTTTGAGATTCAACTAATACTGGGTCATTGCAACAACAGATGCAATGGTTCCCTCTTTTGTTTGGAAACAATGGGAAGATTTCATGATAATCTTTAAATCTCAAAACTATCAGGGCTAAAATAGAATGGCTAAATCTGTTTCCCTCATTAGTCTAGTCTGATTTTTTAAAAAATAAACATAGGAATGACGTTTCATATACTACTTTGTGTTTATTTCTCAATTACTTTTTTGTATGCACATGTCTATCCTATAAAATATTCTAGTGTTTCCTATTTCCCCAAATACGCATTTTAGCCTAAATTTTAGGGATAGAGCAGCATACTAAAATTTGGCAATGTGCAAATCGTAAAGGGTAGCTAAATTCTGATAACTGTACTGATTTGAAAGAATAAAATTAGGTAGCTTTGCATTAAAATTATGAACTCAAATGGATTTCTTTCCCATTTTAGTTTTTCATTGTGTTCATAGAATTTTTCACACTGACCAACATCTTTGGGGATGATTGGTGTTCTGTGATCAAAGCACAACTAGTTGGCATATTCCCGTGGCTGTGCCAAGACACTGGATCTCCCTTCTTTTGGAGGTCCCCATTTCAATTCCCTTCTTTTACTTCAATCCAATGAATTTGTTATTGCTGTTGGGGTTGTTAGTTAATTTTGGTTTGGATTTTTGAAAGCTGTGAAGAGCCTTTTGAAAAGCTGCAAATTTGGATGAAAGGTAGAAGTATTTGAAACAATATCGCTAATATTTTTCATAACACATCTTCTTATCCCAGGTCCTTGGAAATGACTTTATAGGTAGACAAGCATGTCAAACCCAGTCTGAATATCTGACTTAATGTGCGATGAACCATAATATACAGGAAGACACACTTAGTTTAGATTTCATATATCACATTTCTTGTATCACATTCACAACACTTAATACCGTCTTGTTTATTCAGGACATATTTAGGAATGTTTATCTGATGATTGTCTGGATTATGCACATATTAGTTTATATCTCTATCTCTATCTCTATCTCTATCTCTATCACACTAATACACACACATATAAAATACACTAATATACATATCATAATTACATGCTGGTACATACATAGCATAATTACATAAGGTACATGTTGTTTTATACAATAGAGGACCTATTTAAATATTTAATTTGGTCACAATGCCAGATTTTATGAATGGTAGATGATTTTTAAACTTTTGTTGCAATAGAGAGCACCTACTGAATGTCCTTTATAACTCAAATTTTATAGATGGTTAACCTCAGCAAAAATATGCACCAATTACAACATGATATTCCTGTGTACTGGTTTATAAGCAAAGTTTCTGCCATAACTATTCCTTTGAAGAAGCATAAAGAAATATGTCCATAGGGGGAAAAAAAACCCCTCCTGCAACCTAAAATTGCTATAAAGAAGCAAAGATGTAACAAAATTAAAGAATGGTCATCTCTGTTTATTATGATGATGTATTTTTTTTTCTTATGATATATTTTGAGAAAATTCAGACTAATTACTCTGTGTGTTTCTATGTATATATGTATTATTTAAATCTCTGCAAGGCTGCAAAATTTTTAAAAAAGGCAAGAAATGCTAAATCAGCAGCAGTATTAACTTCACTGCATTGCATTTCCTATATAATTTATGGAACTCATTTCCAGGTGTAAATAGTAACAAATTAAAGAACAGAAAGAGGAAGGGATAATAATATCTATTTGTACGTTTAGGAGCAAAATAACAAAATGGAGGCTTGTGAAAGGGCAGCTAAAGAATGAGATTTCAGAAGGAAAAGTGACCCTTGTGTATAGAGTTCCCATTTCCATTTCCAATTCAGATAACCATAGAGTTTTAGGTTCTCTAGAGAGCCACAGAAAAATGGGCAGGATCTACTATGCATAGCATTTCAAAACAGTCTCCCAGCATTTGGCAAATGCCCAGCTGAATTAATTTTAAGGTGCTGGTTATTAAAGCCAACAGATTTAGATCCTAGTGAAACTGATGAGAACCTATTTATGATTTTCAGCAGGGCATCTCTTTTGTTGCATATACTCTTATCCATTATGAATCCTGGAAGCTGGCATATATAGTATGTCATCTAGAGCTATATATTTGTGCTGTCACATAAGTATACAACATTTCCATAGAAATGCTGTATTGTCCTGGGGTTATTAGGACTGGTCTTCAATATGACTTTGTTTTGGCACTTTCAAGTCAAAGTTGGCTTAGGGCGATTGCCTGTGCAAGTCCCTAATGTTTTGCTGGCAGTATTTTTCAGAAGTGGCTTGCTGTTGCCATTGCCATTGCCTCTTTCCTAGGACTGAGAGACAGTGAGTGGCTCAAAGTCACCCAGCTGACTTTGGTGCCTAAGGCAGGATTAGGACTAACAGGCTCCAGATTCTAGCCTGATGCTTTAACCACAACACCAAACTGGCTTTCCTCTCAATATATTGGATAGCAGAAAATATTGCATAAGTCCTAATGATATATAGCTGTACTTTAGAATGTAGCCCAGCACACACTTTTGACAACTGAAAATCTGTGTCAAAGGATTTCATATTTCCAAGGAAGAACCTGATTAGTTCTGTGTGATTCGCATTGGTTGATGATCTCTGGAGGGCTCAGGACAGGGGTTGTTCCTCTGTCTTGGTCCTATTAGATCTCTCAGTGGCTTTTGATACCATCGACCATGGTATCATGCTGCGTTGGTTGGAGGAGTTAGGGGTGGGGGGCACCATGTTATGCTGGTTCTCCTCCTTCCTTTCTGATCGTATGCAGTCTGTGTTGACAGGTGGGCAGAAGTCAACCCCGAGGCGCCGCAGGGGTTTGTGGGGTCCCGCAGGGGTCAGTCCTCTTGCTGCTCCTGTTCAACATTGATATGAAGCCGCTGGATGAGATCATCCGTGGCTCCGGGGTGAATTTCCATCAGTACACTGATGACACTCAGCTGTACATTTCCACCCTGTGCGACCCCAATGATGCCCTTGAAGTGATGACCCAGTGCCTGGAGGCTGTATGGATCTGGATGGGGAGAAACAAGCTCAGGCTCAACCGCTCCAAAACCGAGTTGGCTCCATCACTGACTATAGGGGATGAGACCTTGGCCCCTCAGAGAGGGTTCGCAACTTGGGTGTCCTCCTGGATTCATAGCTTGTCTTTAGAAGACCATCTGACGGCTGTGGCCAGGGGGGCTTTTTATCAGGTTTGCCTGATTGACCAGTTGTGTCCCTTTCTGGACCGAGACGCCTTGCGCACGGTCACTCACACCCTCATCACTTCCCATCTGGACTATTGAAATACTCTCTACATGGGGCTCCCCTTGAAGAGCATCTGGAGACTCCAGCTGGTCCAGAATGTGGCCGCGTGGGTAATTATGGGGGCAACTCGATGCTCCCATGTAACACCATTCCTGCGCGAGCTGCACTGACTCCCAGCGGTCTTCCGAGTGCGATTGCCACCTTTAAAGCGCTCCATGGCATAGGACCTGGATAATTACGAGACCGCCTTCTGCCTCTGATAGCCTCCCACTGACCAGTACGCTCCCGCGGAGAGGGTCTCCTCAGGGTGCCGTCGGTTAGACAGTATCGACTGGCGACCCCCAGGGGGAGAGCCTTCTCTGTGGGGGCACCTGCTCTCTGGAATGAGCTGCCCCTGGAAATTCGTCAGATTTCTGACCTCCGTACCTTTCGCCATGCCCTTAAAACGCTATTATTTCATCAAGCAGGGCTGGCCTAAAATTTTATTGGAATGGGTTATTTTATTTTAGATGATTGGCCAAATTATTTAATAATTTTAAATTGTTTTTAACTTTTATATTTTTGGTTTTTATTTTGGCTGTACACTGCCCTGAGTCCTTCGGGAGAAGGGCGGTATAAAAATTTTAATAATAATAATAATAATAAATAAAATAAAATTCAACTTATTTCCAATTTATATTGCTGTTTGAGTTACAGATCAAAATAAGTCTCATACATTTTGGTATGTAATCTGCATGTTTGATAGTTTGTTTGATTTACATGATGCTTTTATGAACCCACTGATCTTCAGACATGAGCAGAGAGAATTAATCGTAAAATTAAATCTATGCCTCATACCTTACTTGAAATGGGCTTTAGTGTGTTTCACAACAATGCAAATACAATACCACTGAAAATGAAAAACAAGAAATCCAAGAAGAAACCAGCATGGTTGTGCAAAAAAATTATCTGATAAACTGAAAGATGAAAAGGGAAAGACGAAAAATGGAAAGAGGGACACATAACTAAGGCACAACATCAACAGATAGCCTGAATCTGCAAAGTTGAAGTCAGGGAAGCAAAGGCTCAGAATGTTGAACAAAGACTTGCAACAAAAGTCAAAGATAATAATAAAAAAAATTATTTCAGCATATAAATGACAAGGAAAAAGTCAAGGAAACAGTTGGTCCAGTAAAGAGGCAAGGAAGTAACAGGCAGCAGAGAGAAAGCAGAACTGCTTAACTCATTCTTTGCATAAAGAACTCAGTCTTCATGCATAAAGAAACTATAGCCCAATGTATGAAAAACATAATTTAAAAGACAGACTAGAAATAAAAATTAAAATAAGCAAGACAATGGTAAGAGAACACCTGCCTTGATGAATATAAATCACCAGCACCTGATGGATTACATCCCAAAATTCTTAAGGAGCTGGAAGATGTTATCTCAGAATCATTGCACCGTATCTTTAAAAAATCCTGGAGCACCAGGGAATTACCAGAGGATTGGAAAAAGCTGATGTGGTTCCCATCTTCGAAAAAGGAAGAAGAAGAAAAAAACAAAACAAAACCCAGACCCAGGAAACTACAGACCAACCCAGCCTAACCTGGGAAGATACTGGAAAAAATAATCAAAAAACCAAATCTGTGAACATCTAGAAACAAATAAATGTATAACTACCGGTAGTAGCCTGCACAGGTTTGTTAAAAACAGATCATGCCAACCCAATCTTATTTCATTATTTGACAAAGTGACTAAATTAGTAGACCAGCGAAATGCTATGGACATAGTACACTTAGACTTTAGCAAGGTATTTGACAAAGTAGACCACAATCTACTTCTTGGTAAACTAGAAAAATGTGGGATAGTATCACTACCAGATGAATTTATAACTGGCTGACAAACCATACTCAACAAGTAATCCTTAATGGTACTGTTTACATGGAATGTAAGCAGTGAGGTACCACAAGGTTCCATCTTAGGGCCAGTACTCTTTAATATCTTCATAAATGACTTAGATGTGGGAATAGAAGGGGAACTTATCAAATTTGCAGATGATACTAAAGTGGCAGTTATAGCTAACATCCCAGAAGACAGACTTGAACAATGGGCCCTGTCCAACAACAGGAAATTTAATGTGGACAAAATCAAGCTTTTACACCTAGGCAGGAAAAACCAAAGGCACAAGAACAGAGTAAGCAAAACCTGGCTCAAAAAACAGTAACTGTGAGGAGGATCTTTGAGTCTTAGTGAATGATCATTTAAACATGAGCCAGCAGTGTATAGCAGCCACCAAAAAAAGCAAATACAATCCTTGTAGAAACCAAAGCATAAAATCAAAATCATGTGAAGTATTAGTACCATTTTATAAAGCCATAGTTAGGCCACACTTGTAATACTGCATCCAATTTTGGTCACCACATTGACCAAAAAAGATATTGAGATTTTGGAAAAAATGCAAAGAAATCAACTAAGATGATTAAAGGCCTGGAGACAAAAACATATTGAAGAATGGTTGCAGGAATTGGCTATGGCCAGTCTAGAGAAAAGAAGGACTGGAGGTGACATGATAGCAGTAGTCCAATATTTTAGGTTCTGCCACAAAGAAGAGGGAGTCAATTTAGTTTCCAAAGCACCAGAAGGCAAGACAAGAAACAATGGGTGGAAACTAATCAAGAAGAGAAGCAACCTGGAATTAAGAAGAAACTTCCCAACAGTGAGGACAAATAACTAATGGATCAGCTTGCCTTCAGAAGTTGTAGGTACTTCATCACTGGAGTTTTTAAAGAAAAGACTGGATAGTCACCTATCTGAAATGGTATAGGGTGTCCTGCTTGATCAGGAGGTTGGACTAGAAGATCTCCAAGGTCTCTTACAGGTCTATTCTGATTGACCGGTGATGCACTAGGACCAGTTATAGTATCTGCATGTAACTTGATAGCTATCCTGGATGGTATTTCAGAGCCGAGAGGTGATGTTCTAAATTCCAAATTCTTCAACAGTCCTTGGAACAGAACTGAATCAAAATGCAAAGCTGATCACTTTGCATTTTGAAAAGAAAAATGACATTGTTTTTTCTTTCCTGGTCTGACTCCAATGGCAATGTATCTAAATAAACAAACCCTGAAAATTTAGCTTCCTTCAAGGTGAAGAATAATTTTTACTGTTGCTTAAAGAAGCAAGTGACAGCTGGCTTTTCTCATCCCAAGGATGCTTCAATGCATCCCAATTTTTAATTAATAGGAACATATGACCGCTTTATCACTCTACCTGTAGCAACCTTTATAGTGTAGTTTTATCAATGCATTGCTTTTATTCCTGGACTACTATAAATCAGCAAGAGAATAACAGTGTGATGCAATTGTTAAAAAACGGAATTTAAGAGACAAACCCAGGTTCAAGTCTGTCCTGGGTATCTTTGGACCAGTTATTTGTAGTTTACCTTGCAAAGGGTGGTGCGGTGGCTCAGAGTTAAAATGCCAGGCTTGTCAGCTGAAAAGTCAGCATTCCAGGTTCGAGACCTGAGCTCCATGCAATGGGGTGAGCTCCCATCCTCGCCCCAGTTCCTGCCAACCTAGCAGTTCGAAAGCATGCAAATGTGAATAGATAAATTGGTACCATTTCAGTGGGAAGGTAACAGTACTCCGTGATGTCCTACTAGCTGTATGACTATCTCTTTAGACAGTACTGGCACCTTGAAATGGAAATGATCACTGCCCCCTATAGTCAGTAATGACTAGCAGAATAAAATCCGTAGGGACTCCTTTATCTTTTACCTTGCAGACAGTGAGGAAAAATGGGAGGAGGTACATATACCATCTTGATTTATCACCGCTTTCCTGATGGTCAAAAAAACCTCACAAGAAGCTCAAGGGGGTTTTTCAGACATTTATTCAGGTTGTCATTTTAAATTTTACTTTTCCTACTGCCTCTTCAAGCTTTTTAAAAAATATTAAATGGCTTAGTTTGTCTAATTTCTGCAGTGGAACCCTGAATTGTCTTACCTCTTCCCCATGTTCAAATGTTTGTCTTTGCAAACAGCAAGAGGAGAAAAGCTTTATTCTCAGAGGGTGCAGCCGTGTGTCTATGTGGCATTTCAATCACATGCTTTTATTCAAACAATTAGAAATCACAAAGACCATGCAAAGAATTAGCTGTGTGCTGCTTAGAGCATTTTATTATTACATAGTGCATAATGAAAAGAATTTGAAAGGCTCCAAAGCCTCATAATATAATAAAATTTTGAATAATTAGTTGATATATTTAATCATCATTGTGATTTTCAAAAGACACAATAGAAGGAAATGCTGTTTACTGGACACAAATGTTAAGCCCAAATGCACTAAAGAGGTAAATGCATTTCCTGCTTTCCTGACTGGCATATTAAATATGCCATACCAGAGGATGAGCCTATGGTCAGGATCTAATTGTGCAGCTGCCCTGCTATAGCCTTTTAATGGCAATGTGTGAAAATACACACTGGTGGTAAAGAACGTACAGTATTTACCCAGAAAATCCTCTTGAGTTCAGTGGACTTGACATCCCAGGAGAAGTGATAAGAGGCTTTGGCTCTTTGCATCTATTCTAGCAATGCAAGTATACCTTTTGTAAATATGTCTTGATGATAATGTATCAGTGGAAACCTATTCAAAGAAGATGTGAGTATCTGCTTAACAAATAGTGCCAGGTTTCAACTACCATACCCATGTAATTCAGCCCTATAGGCAGGTCACTTCAACTTAATGTCCTTTGTGCCAGTTTCATGCCTGCAAGAGTGCTCTGGGCAGCCCCTGCCCCCAACCTTGCATTTCTTTGCATGTGGACATAAAGTTTCACGCCATCCCAGGTAAGCCATCTCCACATCACATAAGCGCATCCTCACTCTTCCCGCTTTCCAAAATTCTTTTGATTATGATCTCTCATTGCAAAGGGCTAGGGAAGTTGTCTTGAGAACAGAAGCAGAAAACCAGAGAGAAGGAACTCAATTAGATTTCCTGCAGCCGCTTTCTAACTGTTAGTAGCCAGCAGAATGGCATAATTGGCTAGCTAGTAGGATTTTTGGAGTGGGACATCTTGCTTCACAATGGAAGGCACCATTCTTGTTAGCTGGTGAACATTTGCTGTTAATGTGTTTTGCTGCCATGTTCAAATTAATTGAGACCGGGGTGGGTAAATGAGCCTGGACCAAGGTATGACTTGCCATTTTGTAGTCCTGGAAAGGCTTGACCTCAAGCTGTCTTTGATGGTATTTTTCTTCTGTTCAGAAGAACAGGGAATGATAACTTTTGGCTTTTTGTAGATTGGAGGAAAGAAAAGGAAAAGGATAGGAACAAGACTTGGGGAATGGAGGATTTTCATAGGGAAAGTATTTTGGATCCAAGAAGCTTTACTATCAAGTTCCTATATTTACCTCAGGGTTAAATATGAATATTGCCTTCTTCCTGTCAAAGTTAATTATATATATATTCTAGAACTTTATGAGATTAATTCTGAATGACAGGCAGTTCAACTATTTCCATTTGTCAGGACCACACTCTTTCCTATTTTGGTTTTGGCTTTACTTTTTTTGTTAAAAGGTTAATGCTGCAGTGCCCATTAAGGACAACAGCTTCTTGAACTGGGACACTGTTAACAGGTCTCCACTTAACTGCCTTTCTTCTAAATAAACTATAACCATTTTTATGTTTCTTAAATATCCAGCTCCAAACTTGAAATATATATATATATCTGCAGTTCCAAGAGCAAAATGTATTTATTTACTATACTTCTATGCAGTATTACAACTCTCTTGCCATGAAATTTTGCCATTTGCTATTTGTAATTATCATTTTACCTTCGAATAAGTGGTCAGATAAATAAGAGACACCATTTTGTCCATCTATCCATCCATCCATCCTATATTTTCCCTTAGCCACAATATACTACAATACAAGGAATAGTGAAGAATCCAGACATGCATTAGTAATTACTGCAAAATTGGATTGATGCAAACGGATAGATTGTGCTACTCTTACTGAATTCCAGCAATTTCCAGATTCCATCTTAAATATGTATAATAAAAAAACTGTATTGGACAGCAGGTAAGATAAAGGACTTTATTTAATAAATAGCTATGTGAGCAAGGTAGGAGAGGTATAGATGGGCAAAATGTCCCAGTAAGAAAGTCAAACACCATCATCCTGATCCAATTCAGAGCTTTGATATAGATACCCAGACCTCTAATTTGGGGTTAATGTGCATATCACTGTACTGCATGTGCTTATACAAAGAACTAAGTATGTCTATCATTGCTTTTTAATAAGGCATCAGATGGCAAGATGGAATGAAACAGCTTTTGGAATCTTCATATAAAGCAGTTCTTTTGTTCCTCTCCATTCCATTCCATTCCATTCCATTCCATTCCATTCCATTCCATTCATTATAGTTGCTTGTTCGTCTCTAATTGTTGTCTTTTTCAAACCAGTTATCAAACTGAGAATAGAATGTTACAGGATTTTGCAGAATTACCTCTACCTCTTATTAAAAATGGGTAGATCTGGCTCATCTTTTTTAGATTGTTTCAAGAGTGGCGTCAACTGTTCATTAAATTATTTCCCCAAATTTATCACTAAAGCTCCTTGTTTAGAAAATATGAAGCACATACAAAATTCATCATATTGCAGGAGATGTATGCTCCCATCTTGCATCCATGTGCACATCTGTGGAACAAGCCAGATGTAGATTGGAATTAGAATGACCCATCCATGACTATCAGAGGTCATACAGACTAGGAACAGTAGTAGTTTCGAAGTCTTGCACTGAAGAATAGCAATTTTCACAGACCATAGAACAGACTTTAAACAACTGCAGAGTTAGGATAAACAAAGCCACCAAGCAAGCTGGCAATAGTAGATTCCATACTGTCACCTTTTTCCTTCATTGCTTATTAAAATTCCTTGCCATCCTTTTTTTTTTTCATTCTGTGCCCACCTCTAACCCTCTTCTACTTTCGGTTCAATTATTATACAACCTTCATTGAGCTCACACACCTGCCTCTGGAGACCTCAGCACTGTATTAGCTGCATGCTACAGCACTGTGAGACAAAATAAAAGTCACAGTTTTTCCTCTCTTAAAAACCACCGCAATCTAGAGAGAGCCAAAAAGTGAATTAACCATGAGTAGTACTAAGTAGATGCAGCACATACGCTTTGAGAAACTTGAAACATCAAAAGTTTGTGCTGTTGTTCATCAAGACATGCTCTCTCTATCATATGCAGAGTTCTTAACCGTCAAGTTCCATCCAGATATCTTCAACTCAATATTTAAATGTGACTGTCTCCTCCCCTGATACATTGAGTGTTGTGTTAAATTTAAATGTAGGGTAGAAATTCTGTGTGTGCTGCTTTGTAATGCTTTTATTCCAGACGCCCTTTAAAGTTGCTCCTGTATAAAACCAAAGCTTTTGATTTTCCCTATTGTCTTCCTGGACCATTTGTAACCTCCTGCCTTTTCTGCATATTTCATCTGCTCTAGCAAGGGCAGCGGATACTTCAGTAAGTCATAGCTGAGCATTAAATGTGCTTTTTGAACTCTCCAAGCAAACTGTAGGCAACAATACCAAGGGGAGGGAGAAATACTGTTTTGCTAAATATTCCCCAGAGTGAGGAGAATTTCTCCAACAATTCCTTTGGTGTAGGCAGCTGATCAGTAACAACAGCTGGGATTGGCCTATGACAATGTGCTGCCTGAGGCAATTAATTCCATTGTCTATATAAAATAAGACAGGCAGCAAACATTTGAACAGATGGCCAGCGGAAACGTATTTCAACACCGGGAAGAGGCAGTTCTCTTGCAACTGACAACAAACCCAAGCAGCTTGCGTGATTTCCAACAACTTGTCACCATGCCCCATCTATGGTGTATGTCAAAGTGATGGTGCATCTTCCCGTATTCCTTTATTTTCTTCCCCTTACTTAGATAGAAATAACTGTGCTGGCAGCCTGGTTGCATGTGGCCCTGGATCTATCATTGTTTTATAGGAATGAACAATAGCTGCTCTACACTCACCCAAATACTTAGGCACCAGTGTGTACTTTGAGCTAATATTCTTCAAGCACAAATACTGGGGAAAGCATATATTCAAGGTATATTGAAAAAGAGGATATTCAAAAATGTGTTTATATACCTTTTCGTTATTGTATATACCTTTTCGTTATTGTACATTTTAAGAGTAAAAACAATATAAAGCTGTTGAATACTCGGGCAGCTGGCATGGATTAGAAATTCTTTCTACACCACAGACATTCAGCTAGATATACATTGGTTCTGATGAAGAATTTTTTTTCACAGCCACAGTTAATTAATGAATGCTACATGTAGGAATATTCCTTGTTTGCATCAGGGCACACCTTGGCCAACCTATGGTGCCAGCAGCAAATCTCTTCTTGTCTACTGTAATCTTCAGAATACATACATACCGCAAACATATCCTACCATTGTTCAGAGCTGGAGGAGATTCCTCCAGAAAGTAAATACAATTCGGGAATGTTGCTGTTATTAACAACTTTGGGGCCAATGTACAAGATCAATTTACAACCCATTCATTTAATATTAATATGGGATTCATCAGAAGCAAATTTTCTTTCCACTGAAGTGTTTTGCTATAGCCTGTAATACTATTAATTTCTATTTGAAAGATCATCAAAGATTAAAAATCTGTCTATGTGGTCATAATCAACAGCAATCTGATGGCATTTGATCAATCAATCAATCAATCTTGGAAAGAAGCCAAGCTACCAGTTTTCATAGGATACTGGTGGTTGCTCTAAACTGTGTTCATTTTTTTTAAAAAAAATGTCAGTGATGTACAAAATTGATGAAATTGGCAGGCAAAAAAAAAAGGTAGTTATTGGTTATGCAGATAAGCACAATAAACCCACATATAAAATGATTAAAATAAACTCTATGTGACAAAAAAGAAAATAAATTAAGAGAAAAAAGATGCACATTAAACTATAGATAGCAATTTGTTGATGAAGGTTCTCGGTTATCGGATAGAGGTGTGTGGCAGCTGAGTCATGGCAACTGGTCTTTATTTTTCTTTTTGATTTGAAATGTTTTGCTGCTTATCCTGGTAGCTTTTTTTCAATCTGAAGAAGCTACTTGGATAAGCAGCAAAACTTTTCAAACCAAAAAGAAAAAAGAAGTCCAGTTGCCATGACTCAACTTCTATGCAGACAATGATTTAAAATTAAATAAATCTGTAACGTCAGCATTAAACAGACCATGTAGAAATGAATTGCTCATTGGATACATCATCAAATTATTCCTTCATGGTGAAGAACAAAGGAAGGCTCTGATAAGTTCTATGTTTTTAGACAGACAGACAGACAATGTAAATTTTGTCTGGTGATCACATCTCTCGCCTTCCTTTCATCCCCTTTTGCTAGTTAACTGTTTTGTTCTTTGCTGATGTTTCAAAAATAAATATCAAACTGAACTGAATGGCATGTATGTTCTGATCCAGATATAGGGATTGACTGAATGTGTGCTGTGTGCAAAATAAATGAAACTACTCACTATCATTTTACACCTCACATCTCATGAGAAGCCAGGCTTCTTCAAAGTATGTAATGGCCCATATCATGCATCCATTCCTTAAAACCAGGTTAAGTTTCTTTCCACTTACATAAAATTATCCTTTTTGCTGTATTCCAGGCTTGATGGAACCAAAACTATTCCTGAGAAAGCTTGTTTTATGTTTTATGTAGAAAGGATGGCAAATAACTGACACAGTAGATGGTATCCATTAGGAAACTGGAGAAATCGGGATAACCACCATGAAGGAAACAGGTTAATAGAGAACTCAGACTGCAAGAAGTTCAATAGGGCTCATAAACAAGCACTGTCACTATGAAGGACATTAGTAGAAAAATGCTACAGCCCAGTTATTATCCTGTCTGAGTGAATGTGTGTTAAGGATCATACTGATGTGATCCTATTGATTCCATCTGGTCCCTCAAGAGTGGCAATTTGTTGACTTTTGTTAAGATACTTCTTTTCCATTTTCATCCTTTAGAACAATTCTTTATTTTGTGGCTGAAGAACAGGTATATATTTACAACAGCCAGGACAGCTGAACAGTTGTTTCACATAACAAAAAAGGAAATCTGGGTTGCATTTGCTATTTAACCTGAGGCCCCTGGAATGACTGAGCTCTCTGCTCAAGTTATTTTTCAGACTCATAAAAGACTGGTGGCAGGGGACCGTCCTAAGCTCTTCAAGGTATCCTTTCTCAACTGAGGCTCTGCGAGAGCTTGTGAAGGGGGGGGGGGGAATAAACTTTACATCATTTTTGGAACTTTGAATACTGCACAATGGTAGTGCTCAAGGGGCCAAGAATTTTAGCCTGCCATGACTCAGCTACCAGACTGGTACTTTGCTTTTTACTCTGTAAATGCTGTAAAACTGTATGTTAGAAGTTAATTGTAATGTGAAGCTTTCACATGTTTTTGCTATTTTATTCAGGGTTTCCTGAACACTATTTCAAGTGTTTTTCCAGACGGCTGTAAGGAATGGCAAGCTAGACAAGGAAAAGAGTAATATAGATAAATCTATATACATATCCATATTCTTAAACATGGATTTGAGGGAAATTTGATTGAACAATAAAATGAAAACCAAATAAGACACCCCACACCAGAATGCTTATCTCTATAGGCATTCATACAGACCAGGGATATTCTTCTATGATCCCTTCAAAATATGGATTGGATAAATTCTACAGTAAACAGTTCTTAAAAGCACTTCTTACAGCATGGATGTTCACATTTTGGGTATGTAGCAGCTACTTTTAAAAAACAAAACTGAGTGTCACACAATCGGAGCCAGAACCCAAAAACATCTACTTAGAATTAAAACATTCAGCTCCCAGACTGAGCACCCGACTTGGCCAGATTCAGTCTTTCCACACAGATGTCCATGCCTAAATTCATTTCTTCACTGCAATGTGAAAAGGAGGAGGAAGTAGGAGAATAATTTTGCCTCTACTTTAAGCAACATGGCAGACAGAAATTATTGAGATTCGATTACAAGTCATGTCACTATTTTCTAGTAGACCTTGGTCAACTCTCTACTGATTCTTCTGTTATAGCTTGGTGAAGATAGCTATGCTAAGACAGATACCCGTGCTTCGCTACGAAACTATGTAATCGGGCTTGATAAATTGACACATATCTGGAGAAATTAAGGCTGCTGCTTACGCCCCGCCATGATACTCCCTATCCTGTGGTAGACCTGTCCCTGCACTTTGAATGCTGGCATGAAATTTCCCTCCTTCACCGCTCTGGCTCCAAAAGATGTCATTTGGAAGCAACCGTTGTACTTCCGGGCAGCGGAAAGAAAGTGCTCTGCCATTGGATGTTGTTGGGTGAGGAGGTTGTATAAGGGTTCAGGGTAGGGCTCAAGGGGGGGGAGCTGGACTTTACTGCCCCTGCAGCACATCCCGGGAGTCTTGTCCTGTCACTTCAGGGCACAGCACCAGACAAAGGGTAATCAAGGTCCGAGATCAACAACCTTTTCCCTGGAGTAATCAATCTATATATAAATATCAATATATAAATAAATAAATAAATATATAAAATCAATCTGAGGTTCATATTTAAAACCAGACAAATACTTATAAGCCTAAGGCATTGATCTGTGATATCTTTTCATTGTATTTAGCTGTAGCTGCCTAAGTAACGTAGGGGTTATTAGATGCATACTTTTTTACAGCCTTTCTATTGACTTCAGGATGACTTTGATGATACTGTTTTGCAGCATCCCTTCCTTGTGTTTTCCTAATTGCATCTGTAAATCTTTTCTTGAGTTTTTTCCCTCTTTTCCCTTTAACTGGTGTTACAGTAGAAAGAACAGATTCATCTGAACTGAGGAGGTCAGTGTAAGAAGTGATTTGGGGCTGGGACACTATGCAGGAGAAATTCGGTTCACAATCCGTTGCCTCTGTGCTAGTTGGTGATTGAAACTCATAAGGGAATATCTCTCCCACCGCCTTGAATTCGGAAGCACTTCCATAGCTGGAAGGCATAGACGTTTTGGTGAGGTAGTGACATTTAGTACTGTTAGGAGCCCCAGACAGCTCCTGAGTGACAGAGTGGAACAACTGCCAGTTTGAACTGAGGTAACAGAATGTGAGGCAATTGACAGTTGGAACAGAGTTCTTTTTAGGTGGGGAGGCATTAATATAAGGCAACTGGCAGTTGGGACAGAGTTCCTTTCAGGTGGGGAGGGGAACTGGAATGTCTAACTCCTTAGCATCAAAGTATATTAATATAATACTGTATATGAAATACTAATGATCTGATGGTCATTTTGAAAAATCTTTTCTTAGCGAGCACCTAGAAGCCAAGATATGTGCCAAATTTCAAGTTTGTAGGCTTTACCGTTCTGGAGGTACAGAGACATTAAAAATGAAAAGAGTTATTTGGATCTATAGACACTGATATTCCACCCTAACTTCCTTAGTTATGGCGGGGGGGGGGGGGCTGTCCCTGGGTTCTTCCCTTATTACCACCACATGTGAATTAGGATAGATCCATTTTACAGCAGGTTGTCTTCTGATCTCTTTTCATCGAGTACACAAATTCCATGCAACATATATTTAATGTATAGATTAAAATATGATGCTGTGACTGAGCCAATAGCTGTGAAGTCTTTTTCTGCTCTATGATATTACACTTTTATGAAATCTGAAGCCTCTAATGGTGGCTAATTTATCAAACAAAACATACTTCTAGCCCTTGGGTCACAATACAGTGAAAAGAAAGTCCTCAAAGAATACACAGTTTCCATTCTTCACATATAAAGGCTCATACTCTAGAGCAGTGGTCACCAATTGGTGGTCCATGGACCACTGGTGGTCTGTGAGAAAATTTTGGTGGTCTGCAGAAAAATTATTTGCATTTCTTATATTGCACTAAATCAGGGGTCCTCAAACTACGGCCCCTGGGACGGATAGGTGCAATAAGTGTTTGTGTTGCTGCAGAGAGTCTCCCCCTGCAGTGTCTTTTTGTGCGGGTCGGAGGGGGGGAAGAGAAATTCTGACATGGGGTCTGCTTTGGCCTCCTGGTATGGGGCTTTGGGCAAAGGCTGGAGGGAAGTGCCACTGGTGGCAAAGAGCCAGAGGGCCTTGTTCCAGTGAGACTGCATCATGGCCTGGAACTGGCTGACCATCTCAGCCCACTGAGCCTCCAGGTGCCAGTACCTGGCCTTGCACTCCTGCAGGTCTTTTCTCTGCTTGGAAAGCCTATGCTCATAGTCCTCAGTGAAGTGCTTCTGCTGAGTCTCCTTCTCAGCCAGATCCAATTTGAACTGAGCTGTTTTGCCAACTCTTTCTCATGGTGGCTGCTTAGCTCCAACAACTGCTCCCTTTTGGGGCCCTAAGAAGCCTGGATGGGGAGGCGAGGAGTGGTTGGGAGGGAATGGGTGAGTAGAGGCTGGTGAGGCGGTCCTTGACATAAGTGACATTGAGTTGACCATGCCCATCCAGCTGGTCATTAGGCAGATCATATTAGTGGTCCACGGGATTTAAAATTATGAATTTAGTGGTCCCTGAGATTTGAAAGGTTGGTGACCCCTGCTCTAGAGTGATCAAGAGAATAGACAGAGTAGAACAACCATGTGTTGGGGAAAACAATTTAGTGGAACAATTACCATTCTTGCCTTTTGGTTACTTACAGTAGTGGCTCACAACATTGCTAGTGCTCATACCATATCTAGAATCACAACTTACTGTAACTTAGTATGCTTTAGAAACCTAGACTTTGGGTTAAGTAACTTGGAGTTAACAATGGGTAAGTATTGCTCACACATCCATTCTGTTGCCTTGTTGTGACTGGTCAAATGATACTGTATTTTCCTTCCAAATAAAAAACTAACAGACTGGAAGTTGAATCTTACTTTAACAGTGGGATTGTATTAATGAATTTAAGGGTTAGATTGTATACCATGTGGCACCCACAGATAGAACTGTTGGGGTTTCAGTTCTTCTGTCAGAGGAAATTGTCTCATTCTGCTTAATGCAAGAATTAACTATTGTTGCCTCCAAGATCATGTGTATATCCTATTTTCTAAAAAAGGCACCCTCACAACCTAAAACCAAAAGAAAACACCTTAGCTTCACTCTATTCAGATTCACTCATTGACATTGTGGCCGTTTAATCCCCCCCCCCAGTATTAAGCACAATCCCCCTCCCCCCCAAGAGTCTGTGATGGTAGAAGGAGTGCTGCCCCTGGTTTCTTCCCTTATTAGTAATAAGTTATTACCATCCAAAGTGAATTAGGATAAAACCCCATAGTACAGCAGTTGTCTTCCAATTTCTATGTACACAGTATACAGTATTTTGAAACAAAACTGTGGTTTCTATCTGTGCATAGTACTAAATGAAACATAGCAAAAGGCAAAAACAGATAAAGGGACATGTATGTGGATTGGCTTTTTGTAGTAAACTGAATCTGAAGGGAAGTCCTGCTTCTTTTCCTGGTGATCTATCTAGTGAATATGCAGATTTCAGATTTAGAATGTCACAATCTTACTTTTTTGAACATGCTTCCATTAAACTCAGCATGAATATTATTTATTGCAAAATTTCTGATAGGAAAAGAAAAAAGGTATAAATAAAAAACTCTGCTGGTGATCTCCTTTCCTCTGAAGGTATTGAAAGGCTCAATAGCTTACTCAGTCCACAGTATCATAAAACTGAAGCCCTAAATGTCACTCCTTTCTCAATTGCACATTAAGCCAATTGCCATTTTATTGCAACTAAATAGGCCATCATCAAGCCACCAGTCACATTACTACTAGGGCGTTACTCCTGCTCAATACGTAAAATGATGGGGTGAGTGGGAAGAGAAGGAGTTCACATTTGTGTGCACATGTACCCTACACAACACAATACAACACACACACAAAATAGCAGGAGAAATGATTACAATTACCAAAAACGAGTCCAATGCAAAGTCCATAGACCTGACCTTTATTGTTATAATGCTTTCAGAAGTGTTTTATCATGTTATCTATTATGTGCACTCCTTGAAGCATGCAAGGACAATTTCTTTTAAACATAGGGTTATGTATTGGGATATGGGATTTCTGGCTATTCTGTTCTTTTTTAAATGTGGAACAAAACAGCTATTAAAAAAACAAACAAACCAAGAACCTGCAGAGATTTTCAATATTTAGACCTGACACAAAGTAAAAATAAATTACTGTAACATTTCATAAAACAGTTTAAAATGAAAAAAAAGTCAAGGATGCTGCTCTCTTCTCCTTGGTAGCAATATTAAAAAAAGGAAGAAAATAGAAATGATGTTCAATAGACATTCTTTTCTTTCTGGGCAAAGAGGGGAACTTTGCCAGAAATGTTTATACACTGAGAATGATTCAGATATATTAGACTATGCCTACATATTGGTCAGAATATATGTACTATTTTGGATATGCAGCAATCAGCAAATCCAAATCCATACAACACCTAGCAACAATACCTAGTCTGTTAAAGTATTGTCAATACCATTAAAAAAAAAGTTAGATACATGAATATTTTATTCCCAAAGAGAAGTCCCATAGACATCATTTCAATTCTCCAATTTCCCTTTGATTGTTGGGAACAGTTATAGTTCTTCCACTATCTCCTACCAACATAGTATTTCGCTTTTGTGAATTGAAGGACAATTTGATGAACAGACAGTGCTGTCCTATTATTGTTACCTACATTATTGTGCCACTTTTGGAGATACTAATGACAGATGGGAATGAAATATCTTATTGTAATGTAATCAAGATGTATTATGCTTATCTGTTTCTGTTTTTATTATGAAGTCAACAAAGCAATTGTTAGGATATGGTTTGAGCCTAACAGATTGTCCAGGCAATATATGTGTTCTGTGACTTTAAGTTTTAATGTTGCATCATTGTAATGCTGAGTCATGCTGTAATTAGTTGTAAATGTATTTAAGAAAGGTACTGTAATGTATTCAGTTGATGATATGCTACCATTGTGCTATCATCGTGTGTTGGGTGGATCTGCTACCATTGTGGTTTGTGAACCAGAGTGAGCTTGTTATTCTAACCAGCTTCTGTTTATGTGGTAAGAAGCTTTTTGTATTACTGGACTGATTTAACTGGCAAAGACTTGGACTGTTTAAGAGACTACGAGATTGTTTATTTTCCACTATAAAGTAAACTTTTGATAAACCAGTTTGCACGTATCTCTTATTTCATTGCTCTCAACAATGTTTCTCTGTGCACTATACTCTGCTGGTTGGTAACACAACAACAATATCCTTAACAGCTATTATAGTATCGATATAAAACAAAAGTTAGTTTCCATCCTGCAAAAAGGTGTTATCTTTAAGGTGGCTTAGGTTAGCTGAGAAGTAATGAAGACTGATAGGTTTTTAAATACTATTTAATCTTCCTTTGGGGGGAGACATTAGTGTTTTTTTCCCCGTGTAAATATGGGATTTCTACATCAATTAAAAAAACATGGAAAAGCTGGCAAAAGTATGCTAGCAATTTGTTCAGACAACTCTATGACCTCCTAAAATGGAAAGCTTTAAATAATCCACTGGGGTAGGCAATTTTTTTTAAAAAATCCCTTCAGTGCTGTATCAGGGTTTGATTCAGGGAGGAAGACTCTGCACATGTAGGCATGCACCTAAATATGCTTCTTCCCCTTTTCTCATTCACACAACACTGTTTCCCCACAAGCCACTAACTCAATGCTAATGAGAACAGGAAATCAATGAAGGTATTCCATTCTTTTAGTTGTTGCAACTCGAAAGGATCTTTGTTTTCTGGTTAGGATTGTATGATAGGTAACAACTTGTGCTTTTATGGTACACAATTATAATTCCATGTCCTCTTCTATTGGGAAATCTTCCTCATTTGAGTCTGGCTGAAAGTCACCTTTGCTCAAAACAGAACTTTCTCCACCCTCCTCATTCTCTATTTTATCACTAGCTAGCAAGTCCTTTGTTAATACACAAATAACTCTGAGTGATTTGCCATTAACCTTTCCTATCCAGCACATCCACATCAATAGATGCAATTTCAGATATGGGTTCTGTTACATTAGGTTTTTCTTATAATACCTGTTTCTTTTCATCTTGGAAAAATCCTTTAATTTCTTCTGTTTTGTTATCCAATTGCCTTGCATTAGTACACAGACATCTAAATTATTTCTTTTTGACTGTGCCCAATTTAGCAGATAATTTATAATTATTAGATACAAACTATCAGGAAGTTTGCATGTGTTCATGTGTGAGATATTCCAGATTCAAAAGCTTGTTCTTAAATGAAAAGTACATGATTTTAAAAAGAGTACATTTTAGGAATCTTTATTCCTTTTTTAATAAAAAAAATTGCCAAAAATAATAGTATTGCTAGTAATGTACTTCCATTAAAAAGAAAAGAAATTAAGCAAACAAAATTAGCAGATAATTTGTCATCTGTATACTTTAAAAACAAACAAACAAAATCTTCACAGTAGACTATAGAAAGGTACAAACAAGAATTTCAATGGTGATCATTGTCACATAATCTGATATCAATTTGAAGTGAGGCTTTAGTTTTGTGTAAAGTGAGAAGTTGTACATTTCACCGCAGAGACTGGATCAATAAAGGTAACTATAAATACCACACAACCAACACCCCCCCACCCACACACACAGAGAGAATGTGGTGAATAACCCAACACACACACTCTCTGCCCCCCCCCCCCCTGTGTGTGTGTGTCTACCAGGGCTGGACTCCTATCCACATGAGTTCAGACTGAATGGTTCTATGTTCTGAATGAAAATCCCAGAAAAGCTCTGATCCTGATTTATTGCTCCAAGGAATGCTGTGCTAATTGATCAGCTTGCATTCAATTTATCTCCAGTTAAATAACAGAATACAAAGAAATATATCTTAAAGGGATTTTTTACCGTCATACAACAAGGAGTATTGAGGAAAAAGAAAAGGAACTGTTTCAGTGGTGGGTTTCAAATTTTTTTTACTTCCAGTTCTGTGGGGCATGGCATGGCTTGGTGGGTTGGGCGTGGCTTGGGCGTGGCAGGGGAAGGATACTGCAAAATCCCCATTTCCTCCTGATCAGCTGGGACTTGGGAGGCAGAGAATAGATGGGGGCTAGGCCAGTCAGAGAATTTTACTCCGAAGTACTCAAAATTTCTGCTACCGGTTCTCTAGAACTGGTCAGAACCTGCTGAAACCCCCCTCTGAATTGTTTCCTGAATTATGCTCAGAAGGGAAGATCAAATTGATTGTAATAAATCTGGCAGTGGATTGGACTATTTCAGGAATTATGGACGCTTGAAGGAGATCTGGTAGCTCCTGTGAAATCCTAATGCATAGTGATTCGAATCCTTGCACACTTACAGAGCTGGAGCCAGACGTCCCAGAGTGACTCTGAGGATTGTACATCTGAAATATGTCCTAAAAAACAGAGCGGGAATGAGATGCATTTGCAGCATTAGGGACTGCCAAATCAATTGATCTGGACCAAATTAAACTACCATATCGCATATTTCTCTTTGGCTGAAAAGGTTGTAAAAAAATGCTTTTAAAGCCTCTGACGATCCCAGCTGACTTGCCTGATATGCAGAGGCTTCTTTTCCTTTTAAAAACATTTTTTCTATAACCTCTTTGGCCAAAGAGGCTGTAGAAAAAATGCTTTTAAAAGCCTCTGATGATCCCAGCTGAGCTGCGCAATCATCAGAGGCTTTTTTTTTTAACTTTTAAAAGCATTTTTTAGGCCAAAGAGGTTGTAGAAAAAATGCTTTTAAAAATAATAAAAAAAAGCCTCTGATGATTGTGCGGCTCAGCTGGGCAATGGGGTGGGGGTGGGGGTGGGGGTGGGAGGGATTTTTGCTACTGGTTCTCTGAACCATCTGCCTCCATTGCTACCGGATCGGGTGATCCGGTCCAAACCGGGAGCATTTCACCCTTGCTCCAACCTCACACATTTTTAGATGGCATAATCACTTACAAAGTTAAGGTATGTGCACAAATATATTCTGAACTGCCTCTGGGGCTGCATGACAGAACTTCCACCATGGCTTTTTTTCTGCCATTGTAGATATGATCTTTTTCCCAACAATTAAATTTGGGATTCCATCTCAAGAGCCCATGGAGACCCACATGGGATCGCTCTGGTTGCTGATGATGCTTAAACTCATAAACTCACTTGTATTCTTTCCAGTGTCATACTTTACTTTGGAATTCAGCTGAATCGGTTTGCATTCTGATTCCCATCAAAAGAAGTCAATCAAGTTCTAAATCAATCTCTTAAAATCTGGAATCCACATAAAGCTCCAACCAACCAACCATTTAGATTTTGTGTATTCCATATATTCAAGAAGATTGGGGAAAGAATAAGAGTAACAAGTATCACAGCTATCCACTTTTTTTCTGTACAAAGTAGAGATAATAAATTAGCACTTAGATCTAAGCCAGTTGCAGAGCACTATGAAGCATAGTGCAACATTTTGCTGCATAGCTAAAATGTTCTGACCACAATGCAAGTAGGTAATATAATGACTGCAACCACTGTTCAACATCCACTAGCTTGTACTTCTATAATATAGGAGAGCCTTCAAACTATCTTACAATGATATTATCCTAAATTATGGCACTGCATCATTATGTTTAGATGCTCTAGCTAAGAAGAGCATATATATGACCCTTTACTGATCTAACTGCCACAGGATAAAGAGAAGCTGGAAAATAATATATATATATCAGGGTTTTTTTTGTAATATTCCCATTGGTCAATTTTTGATATTTTTAACCATAATAAAGATAAATATTGATTACTTGAGCAACATTGATTTTAGGGGTAGTTGCTGCTGACAGCTATATGATTTGTACACATTTCTGTGCTCAGAAAATGGAGTATATTTGCATCAGAATTCAGTTTGAGTGTATTGATGTGAGGTTTTGTTTGCTGAATCGGCATGCCACAAAATTTGCATATAATGTATACCTGCAATTAGAAAAGAAATATGAAGCTGAAATAAATCCTGTTGGTAACTTTCTTTGACAAACAATTCCCCTAGACAGCTTGGTAGTGGTTGGGTTTTATTCCTTTTAGATGGAGTGACTGGCATAGTCTTATATATGTTTACTTAGGAGTAACCTCACTGAATTCGGAAGACCTTCCTAGATGAGTGAGTTATTCCTACAGGCTGAGTGAACTAACCTCAGAGACTTAGCAGCTTCATAAGGACATGAAGTCACTTCCATGAGAACTGCATGTGGCCATCAGAGTAAATTGAAATTCTCAGTGCAAAAATCAGTTCACAGCTAAGTATTCCTTCCTTAATCTTGCTACATCGGGGATAGAAGGCCTCAGGGGAAAAAAAGGAGAATTGGGCAATGCCAGTCACATTTGTTCTGGCTCTACACATTCTCCACTGACTATATAAGCTTTCAATTTCAATATCCCAGAAGAAACTTGTGCCCCAGGTACATTACCATCTTGGTATCAAACATAAATAGCTTCTATTACTGTTGGGAGATAAAACACATACCTACTCAAATGAAACAGACAAGATAAAGCTACCTATGGTAGTTTTCACATCCCTGACACTATTTAATCATGTTTTGTCACTTCCTGACTTCTATATCACAGTCATACTTGAGACTGCCCTGGAAGGCCATACAGAATGCAACAGCCTGCATACAGACCATTTGTACTGTGGGATTTGGCTTAGTCACAGCTTTTCTTGAGATGCAGTGCAATGCTATAAAGTCCAACATGGCTTGGAACCTGGGTAATTACAACATCACTTGCTCTAAATAATATGTTCATCTAACAATGAGGTGTGATGGGAGAGATGCTGAACCAGATGCTTAAGTAACTGGAAACAGTACTTAGATCAAGCCATAATGTTTTACGAAGGTTCAGTTGATAACTTCTTGGAGAAGTATGTTCCATCAACACTCTAGATCAGAGTTCCATGAATTCTGATACTTCCAATATATGAATAATACGGTTCCCAGAGTTAATGATTACCAGGGGAAAGAAATGACATAGTTATTTTCCACCCATATGCTTTTTCTACTATTCCCTCTGGATTGCAAGCAGAATGCAGGACGATGTAATAAATAGTATGTATTGGCATTTTGGCTCATATATTTATTTTCTGGTTATATTTGTTTTCATTGGTACTCTTTGCAAGTTTATCTAGTTTTCTGATGCTTCACTCAAACCATTTTTTAAAAAGATATATGTTTATGGGCTATCAATAATTAGAAATACTATATATTGAAGTTTTTGGTAATGCTATAAAATAGATGTGTGTCCATCTAAGCCAACATATTCATCCATTATGTTACCACTTCCTTTAAAGGAAAAACGTGCATTTATATTATTTAATATAATATATTAATTTAATAAGGAGCCTGGTGGAGTAGTGGACTAAAGCGCTGTTAAATAGCACTTAGCTGCCAGTTACCTGCAATTACTGCGAGTTCGAATCTCACCAGGCTCAAGGTTGACTCAGCCTTCCATCCTTCCAAGGTAGGTAAAATGAGGACCCGGATTGTGGGGGCAATAAACTGACCTTGTATAAAAAAGAACACCACTTAGGGGGGGCCAAAAGCCCTACTAAACAGGTATATACAAAAGTATGAAGGCTATTGCTTAACGCATTATAAGCCACCCTGAGTCTCTGGAGAAGGGTGGCATATAAATTGAACCAATAAATAAATAAATAATAAATAATTACTACTATAATTATAGAATTATAGCCAAATAGCATTTTATTATAAAATATAATTAATCAGAAAGATTACTGAATTATAGGACAATCCTTTAGGCTTCCAGATGTGATTTCCTGAGGGAGCCATGCATTGAAATGAATAGCTTGCCTTCAGAAGCTGTCCATCACTGGAGGCTTTTAAGAAGAGACTGGACAGCCACTTGTCTGGAATGGTACAGGGTCTCTTGCTTGAGCAGCCATTTGGACTAGAAGACCTCCAAGGTCTCTTCCAACTCTTTATTCTATTATTCTGACATTAAGAAATTGTCTAAGATGAAAGGGCACTTCCTTTGATATAGTTCCATTTATACCCATTGTAGGAGCTCTGAGATGATTTTTAAAATACATATATAGTAGGTTTGGAAGCGTGGGAGAGGGCTACCTCTGGAACACTTTTCTTTGCTCAGAACATCAAGGCTTCTTTTTCACCTTTGATTTTTTTCAGGGGGTGTTACAATGAATCATGCCGGTCATTCCAAGTCAATTGTTTTCTTAGCTCAGAAATCAGTCCCAAAGCCAGTAACAGTGAAGGCCTGATTTACCAGTAGATTGCAGTCTAGTGCTTAATAAATGGGCACAGCCATTGGCCTGCTTTCAAATATTCATGAAGCCTATACAGGTTGAAAATGCATTAAATGTGGGAATAATGCCAATATACAATCCCCTTACAGACAAGAAGCTTTCACAAATTAAAACAAGTGAAACGTTAAAGACTTTAAATGGAGGAGCCTTCGTTTTCAAGAAAGTGAAGGATGTTCACTAATGGATGCCAAACTATGTGTAGTAGATACACATTTCCCAAAACAAAATGTGCTAACAAGAAGGGGCAGAGATAGAAGGGCCTGGGCTTCCACAAAGCCTGGGTCTAATGCACAACATCTTGGAGGATGATGGGAGGATGACTGATAGAGTTATGATATTTCCCCTTTGTCAATGGACCATCCAGGGCCAGGTTGATGAACCCACACTGCCGTCATAACATTTTTCTCTTTACTTGTACGTCTACTTAATTATAATGGTATGTGTGGATGATCTTGAGAGATGGGGGCAAGAGATGTGCCTAGGGAATTATCGTGTTAGAAGGCAGCTGCATGACATAGCTTGCAGCTGCATAAGAGGCACAGAAAGAAACACTGAAAGGATCGTCCCTAAATTATCAGGCTGTAAAAAGAGACAGTGGGTAATTGTACTTTCAGACTTGCAACATTTACAATTAAGCAAAATTAGCTCATCTGATTGTATTTCATGCCTGGTGTATGTGGGAAAGCAGAGATCAATCTGCTAACTGGCCTAAAGTTCTTGCTTCTGAACATATGCTTTTGTGATCTGTATCAAATTAACATTATGAAGATTATTTACAATAGTGGAAGAGAGAATAACTGTGTGGATAACATAGTCTCTTTTGGCCTCCTAAACTATCACTATCACTGATGGTGTTACCTAGTTAAGGGAATGAAACGTCTGCAAGAAAACAAGCAAGCACCAAGGACCCCTCACTCCTAAACTATCTCCAACTTTTGGTGAAGTACAGGATGCTAATCCCAACACTGGTAATGAAGTTACATTCAAATACTCATGGCCTCCTAAGGTTCTTTGTGACGATTCCCGAGGCACAGAGGGAATAGCCTTCTACTAACTATTTTTTTCTTGGCAAGTGTTTTCTTTACTAATGGTAGTGGAATTGCAGGCAGGAGCCTACCATACCCAACCTGCCAAAGCTGGTAACTGAGCCTGGGGTCTTCTATATTCACTGCGTAGGACTCACCTAAATTTGTTTACAGCTTGATGAATGAAAGTTTGCTTTGCAACCATCCCATTAGTATTTCTCTTAAGACCCAAGGCTAGAAAGCAAACGATCCATATAGATTATTCTTAGGGAGTTGATTGATTGATTGATTCTGAGGAAGTTTTTAACAGTCCAAACTAACTATTCCTACTACAGTGGTGTTGAAATAGGACTAGGGAAACTTGATTTTAACTCCATCTTTAGCCCAAATTGCTCACTGAGTAATTTGGGGCAAATCCTTCTTTTTCAGGCTGGTATACTTTACAGGATTTTTGTTGTGGGGAAAGATTAGAGGAGGAAGCTATGAAGTTCCTCCTCCTGGAGAAATTGCTGGATTTAAATCTAGGAAATTAAAAAAAGACACACATATATACATACTCAACACACTATTTTTTGAGAAAACTGATGCCTGTGCAAAAACAAAATAGGAAAATGTAAGCTAAGGAAAGGCATGAGATAATGAATTATTTCTCCTGCTTCATCTATACTACACTTCCTACATTGCCTTTTGTTTTTTGAAATAATGACATCTCTTTTTGCCCCAATCTTATCAATTTCATTCAACCATGACTTTCTCTGTCTTTTCTTTTCTCTTAACCCATTCACTCTTTCTTCATGTATTCATTTTGCTATTCAGCTCATTCATTTTCCTCTATACAACCAAACTCCCTCACAATATATTTCTTTCATAGTAGTCACTCATTTTGTATTCAATAAACACACCACACACTTCTTCCCACTGCATTCAACTTACTTTTATGTTTCTCCTGGGATACCCAGCACTCACTTCCATATAACGAAGTACGTAAAAACACACTCTGATACACAGCCATTTTTGCTTCTTTTAACAAACATTCAGTTTCTTACAACTTCCCATGTCCCATACATTTCAATCAGCCTTACTTCTGAAAACTTCCCCACTCATTTTCCCCTGCTTTGTAAACATTCTACCAAAATAGAGAAATTCATCCACTAGGGTTTTTCTTTTTTCTTTTTTCCATTTATGTAATTTGAAATTGTTCACTCTATTTTCATGTCAAATACAAGTTTCAACCAACAACATGATATAATCTGCATATATAACTATATTCAAGCAGCAGTCCTTTAATGTCATCGCAAGCATTCATTCTGTATTTAATCATAAATATAATAAATTACCAAAAGGGCACTACACATCCCTGATCATTCCTGAGCAATTTAGTAAACATTCTATTTATTTTCACACCTGCTCCATTTCCATCATATATCACTCTTATCATATTCAGCAACCAAACTCCAATTCCAGGTTTGGGCAAAAATTGTGTATTTCAACCCAATTCCATTTATCTTATATTTTTTATAAAGCAAGAAATATACAATATACTTTCTCACATGAAACATTTCTCCACGACATACCGAAGAGCAAAAACTTAGTCTTCATATCCTCTGTACTGCACTTTCCAATTTTTACTCAGGATTTTGCATAATAACTTAATCATGCAAATAATATAAATTGATTCAAAGGAAGCACTCCCCCCCAATCTTACTATAGTGTTGGCATTTACAATTGCTTTCTTTCTTTTTGTCCTGGGTGTAGAGAAACAGTTCTATAGCCAGCAGTTGGAACAGATTTCCCAAATGTTGGTTATAGAACCTTCATACACATATTAAACAAGACATACAGTCATTCTGTAAGCAAATTTCATTCATAGTTTAACTCTTCTTTGGTGATCTGTCCCCCTCTACAGACACCCACAAAAACACAGCCAGTCGAGGGTTAAAGAAGCACTTGGCACACACCACAGTTCTTATCTCTAACTTGGCAGCGATATGCACACCGTCTGCCAAGTGCTTTAATGGTTCACAGAAACAAAATCACATACGTAGCTTTGCCAAAATCCGTTCTTTTAGCTCCAATGACTACCAGATTGAGTTATTGTTCGTCACAGAGATCATTAACCACCACCCTGTCTTATATAGTCTCTGGGTGTGGTCCAGTGACTCATTGGTCCTGTGACTCAAGTCCAGTGACTCAGGTCTATTCCCTCATACGTCTCCTCAGCTGCTGTAAGCGCTTATCTCGCCTTCGTTGGCGTGCGTCCAGGAATGACGTCTCTCCCTCACTCTCATCTGAGACACCTGTTTCCCCACTACTTTGCTCTCTTTCAGCTGGCACCTGAGACAGTGCCAGAGGGAGGGGGCTGGGAGATCTGGCTGGCTCCTCTTCCTCATGCTCAGAGCTTCCTTCCTCCAATGGGATAGGCTCAGAGGACGGGGCCACAACGTTTGGTTAGAATGTTTTTTCCAAACTTGGCAGCTTTAAGATGAGTGGACTTCAACTCCCAGAATTCCCTGGCCAGCAAAGCTACTACCCATCTTAAAGCTGCCATGATTGAGAAAAATTGAGTTAGACTAACCATAACTGCAGCCTTACCATTTTGCAACATTCTTAAAGCGTCTATGATTTCCTTTTCATAAATGTTTTTCTTGGACTGAAATGTTTATAACATTCATTTCCATCAACATAACTTTATCCTTCGCATCACAAACTTTTAAAACATTCTCTCAGCATTCTCTCACTACAGTTTCATACCAAACAATTTTATTTTATTTTTAACTCTATTCACTTAGCTGGAGGCTTCTTCACACATTTCCAAAACATTTTTTCTAATCTCCATCGAATTTATTCTGTACCGTGTTTGCCTCTTCTAATCTCCTCTCATCTAGGGTCTCTTTCATTTCAATATTCCAGAAAAAAAATTATCTTTCCTACTTCCCATTAGCATACCTCCACACACTTGTGTGGAACTGTAACGTAATTCTTTTCATTCTGTTAGAAACAGTTTTTAATTTTTTTTGTCTTTTGTTCACTCTATCAATTAATTCTGTTCAGCCATCAATCTATCTTGTAATACTGTTATGTAGAGAAATTGTGCTTTTACCTCCTTGAGTTCTTCTTTTATTCTAATTTCTTTCACTTCTTTACTTTTCTTCCATATCTGTTTTTTCCTACAATTCACTCTTGGCACTGAGATATATCGGTACACACACACACACACACACACACACACACACAGAGGAGATGAGAGGTTTTAAATGTGTGATTATACACACACACACACACACAAACACACACACAGTCACACATTTAGAACCTCTCATCTCCCTTGTAAACTTTACTAATTTTTTAAATATTCTTTCATCAAAGATCAAATCAACCAAACTTTGAAATATACAGTAATTCTTCTGCCACAATTTATGATTAAATTAACTTATTGTATGCATAAGTCACATTTGAAACAGGCTTTTCAAAAAATACCAATCACCATTCTTTTTCATTTGTGGGTTTCCAAACGATCCAGTCGCTTTTCCTATACTCCCTTGTCATCCATTCAAGTCAGCTGAATAAATTTTCCCTTAAACTGTTCATTCAAAACTCATTTTGGGTTGAAAATAGGATCAATAGTTCACTTGTACACAACACAATTATCTATATGACAGCAATTAATTATTTCTGGCATGCATTTTAACCTTTTGACTCATCATTCATAATTAAACCTACATATTCCTATCCCTCATGTATTTATCAATTCTACTCCATAAGATCAGGAAACGTTCCTTTGGAACTATTGCATCCTATTCTTCCTCTTAATTTTACAAATAACATATGTACTTTTCTTCCTTTAATTAATTTATACTGTATGCTATTTATTAGTGGTATCTACGCTTGAAGAGTCAAAGAAGTCAAGACAGTGGTCAATGCATTATGATCGATACTCTGCCCTTTCGTATATATGTACAACATCGATACATGTACAAAAGGAACAAGGCTTCAATTGCATTGCTACAAACTACCGTCTTAACTCCATTTATTCTTCCCATTTATTCTGTTTATATTCCAAGTCACAATTTTGCTCATGTCATAGATGTTAGATGAGGATGATGTCCCATAGATGTTAACCTCTGCTGCCCCTAATGGCTTTGGTCAATCACACTTTTCACAGAATCCCTTTGTGGAAAAGAGAAAAAAAGCAAAGATTGAGTAACTAAGTCTTAGTTGTACCCAACTTGTTAACAGTTAAAAAAAAAAGTAGCTAATTTTGGCACATTTTGCTCAGTATGTCAGAAGCACAATTAAAGTCCAAATTCCAATATTGCCCCAATCATGCTCATGTTCTCTTATGCAAGGTAGGATTTTTAATCTAGAGATTATTCTCCAAACTAACATATTATTATCTACATCTTACTAACCATACGTATGTTACCTATAGTTCCTAGTTGGTGAGATATAGGCAACGGTATGCTAGCTTGCAGGATAGTTTCTAGATTAGAGACCCTACTTTGAATACACACGATGCAACCCATACACTGGATGCAGATAAATGAAGGAGTGAGTGAGTGAGTGAGTGAGTGAATGAGTGAATGAAATGAAACGAAACTATTTTGATTTATTATGGTGGAGCTTCTTAGATCTATATTTATATTCATGGGAATCTCAAAAATGTTTATTTGTGAGGTCATTTGGCAATGTTGTTATGCCATATGCCCGAGTATAAAAATAATACCTCTTTTTTTTAATTGTAATGCTGGGTTGATTCAATGTAGTTTGAAGCTGAACTTAATGAAGGCCTGTTACATTTTAGACCAAGTGTTGTTGTTGCTGAAGACTATCTATATAATAGGTCATCAAGCTTCAACCATGGACCTCTTTTTTTAGAGTTATAGTACAGGAATATATGGAATGATAATAATTCATATTTTAAGATAAATCCATTAAAGCTGCTAGTTTACAAAAGATTTATAATCTATCCCTGGCCATAGATAACAATATATTTCAATCTAGGCACCTCTGAGCCTTCTACTACAAGAGTAACATTGTCACTGATAGGAAAAGGTGTTTCACTGTCCATGACATAATGCATATGAATTGAATGAAAGCCCCCCCCCCAATACTTAGCAGACATAAAAAAGACAAAAAATCACTTAACCCCCTCCAAACCCTGGAAAAATGCAAAATTCAGCCCTGTCTACAATGCAGTCCTGGCTCTTCTGCATCACTGCTTCCACCACTGAGTTCTTCCTTTGCTCCCTTAATACTCAGTATTAAGTATCTCCCTATTTAACAGATTACATTACATGAAGGGAAGGAAGTCTTGTGGAATTCCAAGCTGTGAAATACATTTAAAGCACAGCTGACATATAGATTGGATTAGAGGTATTTTCTCCTTGTTTCCAAAAGCAGTGTTGTTCCAATTGTTGCTATCCAGGAGCTAAAGGAGCTACTCTGGGTTGGGAATGAGTGACTAGACCCAATCAGCTGGTGAGATTCTATCAGATATTTTTAAAGTTGAACATGTTCTGCAGTGGGAAAACTGGGACATTTTACTGCTTTCCAATATATTGAATATCAATTTTGTTATATTTAATTCTCTTCCGTCCCCTAATGCAGCGGTCACCAATTGGTGGTCCTGGACCACTGGTGGTCCATGAGAAAATTTTGATGGTCCGCAGAAAAATTATTTGCATTTTTAATATTGCACTAAATCAGGGGTCCTCAAACTATAGCCCCTGGGACGGATATGTGCAATGAACATTTGTGTTGCTGCAGAGAGTCTTCCCCTTTGGGGTGTTTTTGTGTGGGTTAGAGGGGAGCAGAAATTCCAACTTGGGGTCTGCTTTGGCCTCCTGGTGCGGGGCTTTGGGTGAAGGCTGGAGGGAAGTGCCGCCGGTGGCGAAGAACGGGAGGGCCTTGTTCCAGTGGGACTATATCATGGCCTGGAACTGGCTGACCATCTCAGCCCGCTGAGCCTCCAGGCATCTGTACCTGGCCTTGCACCCCCGCAGGTCTTCTCTCTGCTTGGAAAGTCTATGCTCGTAATCCTCAGTGAGGTGCTTCTGCTGAGCCTCCTTCTTGGTCAGATCCAATTTGAACTAAGCTGTTTTGCCAACTCTTTCTCATGGTGGCTGCTTAGCTCCAACAACTGCTTCCTGTTGGGGCCCTAAGGAGCTCGGGCAGGGAGGCGAGGAGTTGGCCACGCCCACCCAGTCACATGACCACCTAGCCACACCCACCCAGCCACACCCACCCAGTCATTAGACAGATCATGTTAGTGGTCCATGGGATTTAAAATTATGAACTTAGTGGTCTCTGAAGTCTGAAAGGTTGGTGACCCCTGCCCTAAAGCATAAGGAAATTGGCCAATGATTTCTGAGTACCTGATGTTTTTCATTGTTTTATTTACGGTAACTTAAGTAAATATTTCCTTTAATTAAATATTTTTTCATTTTGGAATATCCTGGAGATATATTGAATCAAAAATGGTACATTTCTTTGACAGAGTTTTCATTAGTCTTGGTAGAAGAGTAATTAATAACAGTGAAGCTTTTTGAGTTTGGCTGGCAGAGTCTATGAATTTAAGGTGGAAAGACATTCAATTGAAGAGCCTCAACATAAGGCTTGTATTACCTATGACTCATTTGGGGCTGGATAATTCTACTGCTTGTGCTGTCTGTCCATGATTGAGAAAACAGGACTGTCATCAAGCATCAGACATTTTTTTTTACCTTTGTGCCTCCCCAGTGGAAAAAAATCCAAACAATGAGTGCAATATGATTTGATAAAGAGATCTGATAGACTTGACAACCAGACATTGTTGAAAAGGAACCTGGTGGCTCCCTAACATAGAAGTGTTATACAACACTATGGTAAAGCATATGCAGAAGACCCCAGATTCAATTTCTTGTACCCCCAAGTAAGGATGAATCTCAATGGTTTCCTTGGACAGTTCATATAGAAATGATTAGCTGGCAGTTGCATCCACAGGGGATGATAGTATCAACATCGGCAAGAGGACAGAAAGAACATTATGAAGCAAGCCCTGCTCTGTTTGTATGCAAGGCATTGCACAAATATTCCAAAGGGGTGGAGCTTGCATTATGATGTTCCATCTGCCATCTTGCTGATTTTGACCTCCAGCAATGCAGCTGTTGATTGGGTTTGTGGAAACTGGTTAAGCATTTAACCCATTTCTTAGCTACATTCCATATACAGAGGAATGTACATTTATCATAAGGACAGATTTCGCATAACACTCAGGTATCCCCAAACTCTTCAGCTTATCCATGAAATGATTGCTCATCAATCCCAAATATTTACTGTATGAAAATAATTCAATAAATACTAGTTCGATGAAAAGTACTACAAGCGATGGCTATAACAACAATAATAGAGACAACTCAGAGCCACTCTTGCTGGTGGCTGACAATCCAATCCTTGATAACACTGCCTCACCACTAACCAGGCCCCATCTTCAGGACTAAGGACTGGTGTGGCGCTCTACAAAGACATCCCCAAATTAATTGACCCCAACAAAGCATCCATTATTTATCAACCACTGAATGATTCCCCAAATATTTACTGAATCTAGCCATTTATTGACCGCTTGGATAATCCCACTGACCCTTTAGGGGTTTCTGCTTTAAGTCATTAAAGTGAAAACAACCAACCTGAGCACTGGTGCAAACATAGACAAAAAATTGTTGGTTAACCTGCTTAAGAATGTTATGCAAACTCAACCACTAAGTGTATGTGGTAGGTCTCATGCAAAAGACAATGTGTTTAATGAGTAGCAGTTTGTGTATATATACTAAATCTTCAATATATATACATTGGGTTAGGGTTAGGGTTAGGGACAGGCTGATCCTCCTATCTATTTCCAATTTTTTGTTATCACCAAACACATTCCATTAAAATGTGGTGTCTTTGAAAAGATATTTATTCACATATTTGTTTGTTAGATTTATCCTGCATTTCTTCTAATTATTCAAGATAACAATTCATCAATTTCTCCCTAGAACAGCAACATAGGGGTTGATCCAAATTTACCCAGTATGTTTCATGGGGGAGGATGAATTCTCCTCATTTCTTCTGCAACATTTTCACAACTATGCTACATGAATGTTCTGCTTGGTGGTTGTTTCAACACATGCATTTTGTCACTTACTATTCATGGAGAAAATCAATCTATGTGGTTGCTAGAGGTCAACAAAATTCTTGGCAAATAATCAATCAATGATTTGGAATTGGAATTAATATTCCATTTCTAACTTGCTAGCTAGCTAGCTAGCTAACTAACTATTTAACTATATATATTGTATTTCTCATTACGGAAGAGGCTAGTGTCAAATCCTAGTGCTTTCCCCCTCATTAATATTATTTTTCAGATAAATTTCTATAACAGCATTTCTTCTATTTGTAAATATTGTCTGTCTGCCTGTCTGTCTGTATCTCTCTATCTAAATTTAGAGTCTGCTCAACTCCAAGCAATGTTGAGCAGCTAATCATCTTAAAAACTATACGCACAAAAAAGAATGCATACTTGTAAGTCTAATACCTCATTGATCTTAATACAGCAGAAAAAGCACATTTTGTTCCCCTAAATGGTCTTTTGAGGGTAATCTACTACGATAGTCACATTCAAAGAAATCATATTTTCCCAATCAAATAAATATGTAAGTATGTTTCTGTACCAAACATCCTCTGCATCTTCATCGCACTCTGCCCCAAACTGACAAATGTCACAGGTGGATGTTTCCTTTTGAATGGTTTCTCCCGAACCTTCACTCCCTATGAGAGAAAGACAGAAGTCAAGAAAAAAATGCTCACGCCTTTCAAAAGGGCACAAAATCATCATTCATATCCATCTTTGGGGATACAGAAAGTTTTGTAAACACAAATGACAACAGGCATGTCTATGTTCAGCTGCAACCTCTGACTGTGGCAAAGAGATCCAGATTTGAAAGACAAAATAGATTTGGAAATAATGTTGTTTTCCTGCAGCATCTATAAACAAGTCTAGGAAAAGACTGATAGGTGCAATGTATGTATCACATTTTGACCTTTAGTTTCAGATCTCTGCATAATCCTAATTTTCAGTGTTTGGATTATACTAATTCAGGCACCTCTGTATGCAGCTGGTAGTTCCGGCTTTCAAAAGTTACCAAGGTAGAGGAGATAACCTTGAAGAACAGAACACCACTAAAAAGATGGAGAGGAGGAATGAGGAAGAAACTCAGAATACTTTGTTTTGATTCACTTGAGTGTAAAAAGAGAGAAAGAGAAGCTTTCAAGATTGGTTATTATACCCTGCAACAAAAGAGTTCCAGTAGATTCCTGGATCTGGCATATCTCACAGGGCTAACCCAACCTATAGAGAAATGCTTACATGTAGAAGCAGAGAAGACTAAACATTGGGTGGATGATGATGGAATCCCCTGGTCTCTGTTCAGCACATTCCATCAAGATACCGGTAGCTTTATGTTTTACACTTAATGAAAGCTGATCTTGGTCTCTTAATGATGCAGAAGGACAGAGATGCTGGTGAGGCACTTGGAGCCATTTGGACTAGACCAGTACAGAGATATCAATGCTACATAAAAATAAAATAAAAGCACACACCATGGTGCTGCATGTGGGTTTTGCCTGGCTCATACACATACTCCTACTTATATCTTTAGATACTGTTCTTTAATGTAGTATCAATCCTGAGTCTTACGGTGATGCTCGCCCTTTTTCTCTTTGGTGGCTATTTTCTCTTTCAAGATGCCCTCAGCAATTTTAGATAAAAGAAAAAAAGGAGAAATGGCTCTTAAATCAGATGTTGTATTCATTTCTAAAATTAGGGGAAACCCCATGGGATGCGTGCAAGATGTTCATGTATTGTTTATGATAAATTTATATTGTATTTTTGAGGTATACTTCATTTTAGTTTACTAACAAATGCTGCCCAGAATTGGCCAGATGGAGATGGTTAATAGATGATATGATGTAAAAGAAACAAATAAGCAAAGAAGTCCTTTGAGTTTTAGCTAAACTGTGACATTATTTATCAGCAGGGGAACAGTTCCAACAGACTTGAACCAGATCCCTAAAGAAGGGCCCATCAGCAGTGCTAATATCTGCAGATACCTCCTATAGTGTATTGATCTGATTTTAACATTTAATTTTTTTCAAGAACTTAAATGTTTAAAATATTTTAATAATATACTTAATTTTAAGTATTTTTTAAAAAAATATTTTCATTACCTGCCCACACCTTTGCTTCCAAAAATGTATCTGGAATTCAGTGTTCTTTTCTGATTAACGTGTACATTTGATCTGGCCTAGCTTTAATAACCAGTCTGCCTTCTTTGAAATTGGTATGTTGTTGTGTACTGTGAGAACAAGGATGTGTTTTGGCATTTTGGTCTCAAATCTCATTCTGTGTTCTACTCTGTCTCCTAGTAATGATTAGTTTTTGAACTAAATCACTTGTCCTTCTACACTGAATTTTGGGATCAAAAGTGGTTTTTGTAGTTTGAAGCCCAATAGCCTCCTTTGCTTCTTGGAAAAGCCACTTTTCTTTTGGTCTCACCAGTTCAACTGAGAAATAGCCACAGCCACCATGGGAGTCATTTGGTCAAAGCAGCCACAACTTTATCTCCAAAGTCCAAATGTTCCAGCAGCCTCCCAAAGCTAGAGATTCTTGGAACACTACCAAATACTGTTGAGCTTCACTTGTTTATGGTTGCTATGAGCTCAGTAGGGACTGCAGCCAACCTTGGACGAGTTGCAAAATAATTTTGGAACCTTTCCTTCTTTGCATCGTTTGTCTCTCTTTTATCAAAAGAAATGTCTGTATCCAGTTATGAATTTCAATACAGTCATACATTAAAAAAAGAAAAGAGAAACAGTTTTCTTTATGATGATATTCTTAGATCAGAAGCATTTTGTGATTTATTCTCTTTCATCTTTAAATTTATGAAAACAGAAATGGGTTAAACTTATATAATCCTCTGAACCTGGTTCATTTTCATAGAGTTACCAAACTTGACTGTGATGTACAGACACTGAAACAGTAAAACATCTTAATTCCAATCAAAATCCTAAAAGGGGGCACAAAAATGGTAACTACTTGGTGATTTTGTGGCATTAAAAGCCATTCTCCCTTTGATCCAGGAAGAGGAATCCCTTGTTTTTAGGGAAATCTCAGATCCATATACAGAGGCCAGATCTGGTTCTGAGGCTTCTAGTTAAAACACCACGGCACAAGCATGGTGGCATCTTTTGCTACACAACAGGAGAAAGATGCTGCTCTTTCAGTGTGATGATGCCTGTTATGGCTTTACCTGGGCTGTGAACCTGTTTACCTACATTTGATTTACAGTACGCTGCCTTCCTCTGTATATATATTCATCAGAATTTGAATGAAAACAGTTAAAATGTTGTTTTAAAATGTTATTTTGGATTTTGTTTCTTAAATGAAGTCCATTGTTTCTGAAGTTATATAGACAACTGAGGCAATTTATATCATCTGTGCCAATTATATCATTTGAGCAATTATGCAAATAACAATTTTACTCCATTTATGCCTATTTACATAATTTGTGTCATTATGCAATCTGCAAATGGCAGAAACTGACTCACAAATGATCTAAAACTTCAATTATATATTTATGCAAATAATAGAAATTATTTGGGATTTAACAGGTATTCAGATTTAACAAATATCCCTTTCCCCAATCAATCTGTTACGTCACAGTTTTATTGCATTATTTAAAGGACCATTTTAATTTGGCCCTTTATTTTGTTCAAAATTCTGCATTAAGTGTCTAATCCATTATATTAATATTATGACCATCATAACCATGATGTGAAATATGTCCAAACAATAGAAGACAATTAAGGTGACGTATAAGCCAGGGCCTTTCCTATATTAGTATCCTAATTATGAAATACTGATCCAAAGAGAGACAGACTTGCCCATTATGTGGGCAGAAGCTTTCTTTTGAAGCTTATTTGGAGTTTGCTTTGATTCTTTTGCCTGTAAAGCATTTGCATTTGGAATGCATTGTAAGCCACCTTGAGTCTTCAGAGAAAGGCGGCATACAAGTTGAATGAATGAGTGAATGAATGAATGAATAAATAAATAAATAAATAAACAAACAAATTCCTCACTGCAATATTGCTCCACAATTGATTTTTTTGGGCAATATATGTTATACAGATACATAGACATAAATGTAAGTTGGAGGTTCTTGTTATTCAGGGAAGCAATAAAAATGCTTCTACAAATAATGAAAATACAATCTGCCAACTATGTTTGTGTGTGTGTGTGTGTGTGTGTGTGTGTGTGTGTAGATAGATAGATAGATAGATCGACAGATGATGCTGTTAATATGACTCTGCACTACATCCTACAACATCTTGAATCTCCAAAGACCTATGCAAGGGTCCTCTCGGTAGACTTCAGCTCAGCATTCAATACCATCACTCCAGCTATTCTTCTAACTACACTAAATCTGCTAGCTGTACCTGACCACACTTGTAAATTGATCATAAGTTTCCTAATAGACAGGAGGCAACAGGTGAAGCTAGGCAAAATCACATCAGATACCTGTACAATTAGCATAGCAGCCCTCTAGGGCTATGTGCTCTCTCCATTTCTCTCTACACACCAATGACTGCATCTCAAAAGATCTCTCTGTTAAAGTACTGAAGTTTGCAGATGATACAACAGTGATTGGTCTCATTCAAGACAGTGATGAATCTGCATACAGATGGGAGGTTGAACAACTAGCCTTGTGGTGCAACCAGAACAATCTTGAACTAAATACACTCAAAACCATAGAAATGGTGGTAGATTTTAGGAGAAACCCTCCTATACTACAACCTCTTACAATACTAGACAAGACAGTATCAACAGTAGAGACCTTCAAATTTCTAGGTTCTATCATATCTCAAGGCTTAAAATGGACACCTAACATCAAAAACGTCATCAAAAAAGCACAACAAAGAATATTCTTTCTGTGCCAACTAAGAAAGCTCAAACTGCCCAAAGAGCTGCTGATTCAGTTCTACAGAGGAATTATTGAGTCTATCATCTGCACCTCTATAACTGTATGGTTTGGCTCTGCAACCAAACAAGACAGACAAAGACTTCAACGGATAATTAGAACTGTAGAAAAAATAATTGCTACCAACCTGCCTTCTATTGAGGACCTGTATTCTATATCTACAGACCGCTCACATTCTGGACAAACATTGTTTCAACTTCTAGCCTCAAAATGATGCTATAGGGCACTGCACACCAGAACAACTAGACACAAGGACATTTTTCCCCCAAATGCAAACAGCTAATTCCCAGAACACTGACAAATAATTTACTAAGACTGTATTACTATTATTCTTCTCATCCTTCCTAGTACCTACTGTATATCTTCCCACTTATGACTATAACCATGCTGCTTGTATCTTTATAATTTATATTGTTTATTTGTTTCCTAGTATGATTTGATTGCTTATTAGTAACCTATGACTATCACTAAATGTTGTAACTTATGATTCTTGATGAATATATTTTATTTTTCTTTATGTACACTGAGAACATATCCACCAAAGATAAATTTCTTGTGTGTCCAATCACACTTGGCCAATAAAGAATTCTATTCTATTCTATTCTATTCTATTCTATTCTATTCTATTCTATTCTATTCTATTCTATTCTATTCTATTCTATTCTATTCTATTCTATTCCATTCCATTCCATTCCATTCCATTCCATTCCATTCCATTCCATTCCATTCCATTCCATTCCATTCCATTCCTCTATTCCATTCCATTCCATTCCACTCCACTCCACTCCACTCCACTCCACTCCACTCTAAACATTAGTGAAACCCTTGAAATCTTGAAAAATATGTATAGGTACTGTGTACAAGTTAATATGCCTGGGCAAAGAACAAGATAATATGCCTGGGCAAAGAAAAATATTTTAGTCTTGGCGAAAATATTTGCTGAGGCAGATTCTAAAGGAAGGGCATTCCGCTGTCGGAGGATTTCCCCAATTCCTCAGCCTCCAAGGAAGCCCTTAAAAGGGGGGCTCTAACAGACATCTTAATGCAGAGATAAGGCTGTTCAGTACAGCAAAAACTGTTCTTCCCTATTAAATTACAAGATAAAATGGTATGTCACAGTCTTGAGCTTTCTGCATCAAAATTGTGAGGCATTCTCCCCCACACCCAAGATTAAATGCAGTCCTTGGTCATCAAAATATTATCAACCTTTGCCTTTGTATACGTGTCAGAAAGTGTATAAAGAAAGAAACTTCAGTATTTTATTGTTGTTCAAAAAACAAAAAGAATCCTTACACATTTATTTTGCAATGTATTTTCATCTAACTTTCTTCTGCTCCCCTTAATATATCCACTTATAATGTTAGCAAGTAGGTTTTCATCACTACTTTTAAGCACATTCTCAAGAATGGCAGGATTCAGATCTGCATTCAAAGCACTCGGGATCCTTGATGAATTGTTTGAATACTAAATAGATACTGTGGAAACAAACATGTTCAATATATAAGTGAAGCATTTCTCCTCGGTTTTTTATCAGAAATGACCAGGCAGTTTGTTTCATTTTAAGTTACCATTAGCGATTGAAGATACAAGCCTGACCAGGGAGAACCCATCTATTCAGTTGACTCTGTGACATTAAATAAAAATAGGACCCTTTATACTATTATTTATTTATTTATTTTCCCCTGTCGTTGTTCTGTACAATACTGCCTGGTGATAAAATCTGTTTAAAGTGAATTCTTCCTGTCTCCCCCCACTTTCTTCTTCTCCTACTGCGTAGATGAGTGCCTTGATAAAAGCTGACAACCCAGAAAGAGTTATTTTCTCCTGATTTCCTGCTGCTATTTAAGCTTCAGGAGGATAAGATGTTCATTTTCTAAGGTGACTAAGGGTGGCTGGTTTTCCTTCCCTCCCACTTTTCCCCCCACAGCTTTCTAAATTGCCCTTGCCTGTCAGAAGAAAGCCTGACTGAAGAAAGGGGGATTAGTCCTCACAGAGAAAGAAACAGACATGTCAGCATCCTTAATACATTCAGAAAATCCTACCTACATTTCTACAAACAGGGGAGAGATGGGGGGAGGGAGGGAGGGAGGGAGGGAGAGAGAGAGAGAGAGAGCGAGAGAGAGAGAAGGGTCAGTCAGGCCATGTGGTCATCTGTGGTCAAGAATCAGTGAGGTTGAGCTACAAATCAATATATACCAAAGACAATGAACTTTGACTCCCTTTCAGGGTAGCTCCACTACACATAAACAGCTGATGGTTCCCTCCTGACTGATACAAGTTTCTCTCTAATTGTGTTGGATCAGCAATCAGTCATGACCTCCTCAATATCATATGCCCAATGCTTTGGTCCCAGGTATCCTTGACTCTAAAGAGGCTTCTGCTTATTGATGGCACAGCATTATAACTTCCACTAGGTGAATACCGTATTTTCCGGCGTATAAGACGACTGGGCGTATAAGACGACCCCCAACTTTTCCTGTAAAAATATAGGGTTTGGGCTATACTTGCTGTATAAGATGACCCCTCTTCCAACACACACCAAATAAAAATTAAAAAACATCAACTGGCTCACCCACAATGTAAAAGCAGCTGTGCTAGACCCAAAATGGCCCCTGCAATAAGCAGGAACCTCACACAGCCACAAAAAGCCCAAAAAAACAACTTTTACATTGTGGGTTTACACACACATACAGCTTTGTGAGATTTTGTGTGTTTGTGTAGTTAGAGTGAAACACTACAGAAACACATTAAATCTCAGAAAGTTGCACACATTTTATTTTTATTTATTTTTATTATTTTTATTATTATTATTTTTATTTTTATATGAAAGCTAAATTTAAAACTTCCTAGCCTAAAACTTAGACCTAGCCTTTAAATGGCTAGGTCTAAAAAAGAACAACTAAAAAACCCCCCAATTAACTTTTTTTTTTAAAGCTCCCAAAGGGGGAAAAAACTTACCCAATAGAACAGGGGTCTCCAACCTTGGCAACTTTAAGACTTGTAGACTTCAACTCCCAGAATTCCTCAGACAGCTTTGCTTTGCTGGCTGAGTAATTCTGGGAGTTGAAGTCCACAAGTTGCTTGCATCAGCAAGCAACTAAATCTCCCTGCCTGCAATCAAGCAGGCAGGGAGATTTAGTTGCTTGCTGATGCAATGGATTGCAGGCAAGGCAAGGCAAGCGTTGCGGCTAGCCGCTAAGGTAAGCAAGCTGGAGGGGGGGGGGATTTTTGCTACGGAGCAATTAGCAGGCAAAAATTAGCAGCTGGGATGGCCAGCGTTGTGTAAAAGGAAAGTTTTTTCCCTTTTACACAGCGCTTGGCCATCCAAGCTCTGGCGATCCCAGCTGAGTTGCCTGCTAATCTCAGCTGGGATGGCCAGCGTTGTGTAAAAGGAAAGTTTTTCCCTTTTACAGGGGGCTTGCGTGTAACTCAGCTGATTAGCGGCAACTCAGCAGGCAATTCAGCTTGGCTCCTTAGAGCCATTTAAGGCTCGTCAAAGCCTTTCGGGCTGGTCTGCCTGGTTACAGGAGACCGACACTCGGCGTATAAGACGACCCCCAACTTTTGAGAAGATTTTTGTGTGTTAGAAAGTCATCTTATACGCCGGAAAATACGGTATTTTTCTTGGCCCCATTCACCTGTAAAGAAGGAGGCAGAGTTCTTACCAGTCTAACACATTCTTACAATGATATCAAATTAAAATAATTCCTAAACTCATATTTTCTTTGTAGGTGAATGTCTGAAGAGATTTCATACTGAGGTTCCACCTTGACCCCTCCGTTATTAGCAAAAGTTGTGAAAGAGGGTATGTGCAGAGTGGTTTCTAGACTGTTTGGAAGGATCTAACCTATATGCAAGAATCCCATTCTGATTGTTTGTTTCATGTTTGGGCAAGGTTAACACATATAACTAAACTTTCTAATCCTGTGGTTATTGAATATATGGAAGCAAAGTGAAAACACAACTGATTAATGATTAGCATACAAGTGTTTTAGTAAATTTATTGAAAAAGCTGATTTTATATATCCATCTCAGGAAACTTCAAATTTCAATGAATTCCATACAGATTTATTTATGACTATCCTAAAAAAGATATTAGAGAAAAAGTAAAATAACTGATAATCAATCCTTGTATGGCTTCATATATTGTGACAGCTAATAATTCATTGTCCTTTCCTAATTCATTGTCCTTTCCTAAGTTAATATTTCTATTAAATCAATGTTTCTTGTCATAAATTTTTGTCTCGGCTAACTATGGTTACTTTTAAGTCTCAGGCAAACGCTCTTTTTAAATTTCCTAAATATTGAGATTAAGGGTTGAATTTATTTATTTCCATATGCAAGACAAGGACTATCAATGCGGCATGTGAGAAGTCCACATTATGGAGTATGAAATATCTCTTAATGCGTTTCTGGACATGTTGTTCTTTTGATATTTAGAATTACACCATTTCATGGTTTTGACTTGGAATGTTGCAGGGTCTATTGTTCTGGTCTAGATTTTATTTACATTTACATTCTGTGGATATATTTAGCCTTCATGGGAAAGCCATTGGGGGGGGGGATCTCTTTTGAAGGACAGGTGGAGATAAAATGTTGGAAAAAATCATTCATAAAGAGATGGAAAATCCCCCCCTCCCCCGAACAAGGAAGTAAATGTCCTTTGCTCAGGACCAACATGACAGACTATGGATATTCAATTCAATTTTATGTTCAGTTCAATTTCATGTTCATTGGCCCAGTGGTTAGACTGCACTACTGCAGGCTACTTCTGTCGACTGCCTGTTGCCAGTAATTCGGCTGTTCGAATTTCACCTCCTCTGGATTGACTCAAACTTCCATCCTTCCAAGTTCGGTAAAATGAGGACCCAGATTATTGGGGGCAATATGCTGACTCTGTAAACCACTTAGAGAGGGCTGTAAAGCACTGTAAAGCGATATATACTGGTAAGTCTAAGTGCTATTGCTATTAGCAATTCTACCATGAGAGCTTTGGAAAATTACTCCCCTAGTAGAAAACTATAATGCATTTTCATTATTGCTCAAATAAAGTAGATGACAACAACAACGAGTAAAAAAATGGAAATAGATGGATGCTTTAAAAAAACACCCTCCAAATAAAAGGGTGTGATGTTTTGAACATCACACGTAGAGATCACACCATGTATTTTCATGTCATTTTAGCAAAAGGAAGTAGGTCTAAAGGACAGAAGAGAAAGTGAGAAGCCACTCTGGAATACATGAAGTCAATGGTGTTTGCAAAAAGTGTGAGACTAAGTTTTACAAACAGTACTGGTATATATTTTATTCTATAATAAAAATCTCCCCTGGCACAAACCGGCCAGAGAGGTTCAGATGCTGAAAGTAACTTTCCTCTGTAATCGATAAGTCTTTTTCCCCCTGAATAACATTTGCTCAGGTGAAAGCTGCAAAGTGAGAAAAATGAATGGGCGTGAAATAACGGGCTAGCACAGAAGTAGCTATCCTCTCAGATCTCTGGGAACGGCTCAAAATAACATTACAGGAAAGATGAAAAGAAAATTCACAACTCCATCTGCCATAAATACCAAGTATGTAACACTGCTCAGCTCCTTGGGTTGCACACAGCCTTCTTGTTCCGTGAAGAAGTGACCCATCCCACGTGTGCTTATACAAAGGGAAATTAGCTGCAATTTCCGTTGCCAACTTGACCCTGATCAAAAGCCATTTGACGTGGGCTGAAACATTATCCTTGATATCAATGAGCACTCAAGACTGAGACTGCTGGGTCTCAGCAGGGCCGTGAAGTATTTCTGAGATGCAAGAGCTCCAATTTTATGCACCAAACGTCCTTTTCATAAGGTTCAATTGAGAAGGGCTGACTCACCTGCTGTGGGAGAGGCCTCCTTGCCATTTCCCTGTGATTACATTGTTCTGGGTTGGGTGGGTGGGGGAAGGACCTTCCTTTTCCACTGACCCCAGATCAAATGCAGGCAGGTGAGCCATAGAGAGCAGGTTGCTCTTCAGACAGTCAGATTTCAGGCTGCAGAACAATTTCAAGCTCTTCAGCAGAGACAACAAATTCTTCTCCTTGCAGTCCTGTCCCCCTCTTTCAATGCTCAGGTAATCGTAGATGGGGAGGGGAAAAATTAACCACCTTCCCAGGACAGGAAGGTGGTTAATTTCAATTGTGAGATGGGTAGTGTATAAATTCGACCAACAACCAACCAACCAACCAACCAACTAACCAACCAACCAACCTCCTTCCCAGACAAGGACATTTGGTTTGAGGTGATATAATGAGGAGATGGTGGGGGAGGAACTGATTGCATCATAGAAGAAAAGGCCAAGGGAAGTTTACAGCCACAATTTTAACGGTCCTGAAACGCATACAGATAGATGCCTCGCTTTATCTCAGGAAAGAATTCCCTTTGGACATAAGTAACAGAGTTTATGTGCATGTGTCTGCACATGGATGTGGAATGTTTATGGCAATTTTCTGACTTTTGTCAGACAAACCTAAATTCCTTTTCTGCCCATTGCAGAATTCTCTTATATTTATATGCATAAGGGTGTGTAAAGAAGAGCTGTACATATCCTTTATTTCTTGTTAGATTTATGTTCTGATTTTTTCCAGGAACTCAGAGGCATAAAGCAGTCCTCCATCCTCCAACTCCTCCTCCAACAACTCTGTGAGGTAGGGGTCCTTGGTGCTCTCTGAGCTGTTGTTGTTTTCTTGCAGACGTTTTCATTACCCAAACTAGGTAACATCATCAGTGCTAGTCTGTGAGGTAGGTTGAGCCGGGAGCAACTGGTCCTAATTCACCCAGTGAAGTTCCTTTGAAAGGAAGGACCTCTTTTTGGATTGATAAAGGACATTCCTTTTTTTCCAAGTTTGTCTGGCTTCTTTTGAAGCTGTTCTGAGTTGCATATGAAACATTAGATGTGCAAGTCTTCCAGTGAAGGTAACTTATAATAGACCAAAGGGAACACTTCTTCGCACAGGACATAGTTTATTTGTGGACTTCATTAAAAGACATGGGCATGCAGCAACCTGCACTAGATACATTTACAGAAACCATTTCTACCCGGGGCTAGTTTTGAAGATTCTGTATAAATGATGACCTGGGGGCAAATCAGTTAAGATTTACTGTCTATATTAATAGAGCAGTATTCTAACTTGTTGGTATTTTAGTAATGAATTTATTTTAAAAACATCATTCAAATATCCCACTTTGCTTATTTAACAGCTTTGTCTAGCGTCCTAAGGTATGCAATTCCTCTACTGCATCCTGAGTCAGGGATATCAGGAAAGGGTTGGTGAAGGCTGATGGGTATGGCATTTGCAAGACTGTTCCCATTTTCTTGTAGCCACCTAAGGCATCCATCTCATTTATAAGAGCTTCCCCATCTCCAAACTCATTTCTACTGATTTTAAAAGCCCTCGGTAGTGTAATCCAGAATACCTGAGGGAGTAGTTGCAAACACCAGCCTTCCTAATCTGTACTATAGCTCTACTGGGCTTTCCGCTAAAAAGAAAAAACCAAGCTAAGTCTTTCTTTCTTTCTTTCTTTCTTTCTTTCTTTCTTTCTTTCTTTCTTTCTTTCTTCCTTCCTTCCTTCCTTCCTTCCTTCCTTCCTTCCTTCCTTCCTTCCTTCCTTCCTTCCTTCCTTCCTTCCTTCTCTATCTCTCTGTTTTCTGTCTGACTTTTGTGGCCCCATACTTAAAAAAATTCTTCATTCATTTGAGATTTGCCAAATCTAAGCCAGTTTAGATAGGTTGTTAAAAGAATTTTCTTTTCTTTAGAGATGTATGCTTCATCTCAAAATATCTGGGAACTGATCAGGCTTCTTATATTCTTCTTGCTGCTAAAACAATGTTGCCATCACAATTTATATTAAAATTGGATGACAAGAAAAATAAGGGTTTTTCTGTTTTGTAATAACAAATCAGGAGATAACTTTGTAATCATACTTGTATTTGCTGCAAAGGAGACAGGGAGCTTCTCTCTGATTTTTGCTTTTTTTCCTTTTCTCTCTCTTTCTGTTTAATTGTTCTCTTTATTCTGTAGTAGTTTCTGTTAGATTTTATGATCTCTTTAAATTGTTGTTATAAAATTTATATATTAAACAAAGAATTTATAACGTAACGTAACAGAACACACTTTTGCCAAGTGTGATTAGACACACAAGGAATTGTTCTCCGGTACAAAAGCTCTCAGTATACATGCAAAGCAACAGACTCATCATCATTGCAATACTAATAAGAGCAGGGAGTAGAGAAGATTATCCATAAATGCTAATACTACAGCTATACTACATGGGTAAATGTACATAGACATTAGACACTATTGTCAAAATTAGGTGTTCAGAAGATTGACGGCACAAGAGAAAAAGAGTCCCTGTATCTATTTGTTTTGCCACATAAGAAGTAATTTATATTACTTCTTCCAATAATTTCATTCATACATATGTTCTTTCACTGAGGTGACCCAAGATGGTGTATAAAGATTGAACCTCCACTCCCCCAAATCATAGCTTAAATCATAAAATCATTTTTTAAAAAAAAACCCATCACATGCCTGGGGTCAAAGAACCAGATCACTTCAGTTACTGAAATACTAATAAAACACTGATACAATGGAGCTCGCTGAAGTTCCTGGCCCAAATAGCCGTGGGAACAGCCAAGCCTTATGAAAGAGCAACAGAGTTGGGACTATTCAGGTATTATTCTCCACTTTGAGAAAATACATGAATTTAAAAATCAGTGATACCTGTTCTCCTATTGAAGAAGCATATCTTTCAGTAATATAATGTTCCTTCTAGAAATGGCTAATTATGTAAAAACTTCTTTAATATGTATAATGTATATTATACATGTCTACACATACAGATACCTTTCCCTAGTTGATTGGTATCCTTTGAATATATACGAATATAACTCCCATCAACCACCTCTAGTAAATATAGGTGTTACTAGCTAGGCGTGATGGGAGTTGAAGAGCAAGAAGCAACTAGCTTTGGGAAAACTGACACCAGCACCAGTCCTTTTTCCACTCTTCACATAGAAAAGTGATTTTTTTTCAAGTGTATAAAAGGACCAAAAAGTTGTAGCTATGTTTATAGCTTCTTTTTAGCCTGCCTTTCTTTCAAATTGCATTGTCATTCTACTATGAGCTATTTCACAACACAACTGCCTGCCCTGGGATGAATTTTACATACATCCACATTCTTCCTTCAAAACTGTTATGAAATGTTGGATATGAAGTGGTTCTGACTGATGCCAACTTTTCACATTACTAGCAATAGCACACTTCACAGTGCTTTACAGCCCTTTCTAAGTGGCTTTCAGTCAGCATACTGCTCCCAACAATCTGGATTCTCATTTTACTGACCTCAAAAGGATGGGAGGCTGAGTCAACCTTGAATCAGAGAGAATGGAATTGCTAGCAGTAAGCAGAATTAGCCTGCAATACTGCATTCTACCCACTGCGCCACCATGACTCTTATGTACTGTGTGAACAATATACCAATATTTGAAACCATTTAGCAGCTGCCAGTCTTTAACAACAAAAAAAGTTCTTTTTAAATTTGCCAAGAGCTAAATCTCATAAAATGCAGAAGGGAACATGGTCAAGTAGTATGTTGGGAACTCTTACATCTTCGCTGTTGCTTTAATTTTATTTTAAAAGGAAATGGCTTCATTACACAGGAACTTCCAAAGGACATATGGAGCAGTTGTAAACTTTAATATGGGTTTCATTATGCTACAAATTAGGAGAGACTGTTCATTTCTGAAAGTGAAACTTACATCAGGCTTTTTAAAAATTTCCCATGTCAGTCATTTGAACAAAAAAATGTGAAATTGGCAAATGTGCCTTTGATTCAAGTATTGGCTCTTTGCTTCGTTGTCATTGCTGTTCTGCTACCATATTAGACAGCATTTGTACATTTCCTTAGTAAAAAGCAATCTAGGAACATGGGCTGCAATTCAATCTGCACTTCCTTGGACATTACTCTCAATGGTGTCAATAGACTCCCCCCCTCCCCGTTCTTGTTGTTGTTCCTTCATAAACATGCATCAAGATCTCTACAATGCTATGACCTTCAGGGGACTAATAGATAGTTTCCTTATTTCTATTAAGAAATAGGCCCAGGTGCATTTATTTCCAAGGAAGTATGCATAAGATTACAGAGACATTTTTCAAGTTTAAGACATGATGTTGCTATCCATGCCAAACCCTTGAACAAATTACCCAAATTTATTGAGAACGGATGCACAAATCTCATTATTCAGGACAGCTCAATTGCCTGGAGTGAACTACTTTCAATGGCAGTTTTCTATAGGGCAGTGTTGGTGAATCTTTTTGGCACCAAGTGCCGAAACAGGAGCATGTGCGTGCGCGTGCGTGGAGGTAGCACCGGAAACCGGAAAAGCAGCTCCCTGGTACGCACACGCGGGAGCACCAGAAACTGGAACAACAGTCTGAGCTTCTGGTTTCTGGTGTGTGCTTGTGCGCTGGTCACCTGGTCTTCCGGTTTCTGGCACACATGCATGCATGAAGACCAGCTGGCTGGCGTGCATGGAAGAGCAACGGGTGATGGCTGGCGTGCCTGGAGAGGTGGTTCTGCGTGCCACTTCTGGCACACGTGCCATAGGTTTGTCATCACGGCTATAGGGTATTTGAAGAGCCATGGTGGTATAGTGGTTAGAATGTAGTATTGCAGGCTAATTTTGCTGCTGACTGCCAGCAGTTTGGCAGTTCGATTCTCATCGGCTCAAGGTTGACTCAACTTTCTATCCTTCCAAGGTCAGTAAAATGAAGAACCAGATTGTTGGGGGGCAGGGGCAATAGGCTGACTCTCTAAACCACTTAGAGAGGCCTGTAAAGCACTGTGAAGCAGCATATAAGTCTAAAATGTTATTGCTATTGCTACTTGTTTTCTTCTGTGGCCCACAACACCAGACTGTGAGTAGATATTGGCTTCGACGCAGAACCTATGTACGATGATACCACTCTTATTCAAATATGTCTCTTTTCACACCTGCATCTCTACCTCATCTTGCTCACTTTTGATATCTTCTTCTTCACTTGATTTTTTTTTTTTTTTTGCTTTTGCTTTTAGGCAGTGCTATTTAGTACAACATGGAATGTTTCTTCTGCTGCCAGCTGTCATCTACATTAGTAGTTTGGAGACTCAGCATTCTCTCTCCATTTCACTGGCATCAGAAGAAGAGCTGGATGATTGCCTGAAGGCAGTGATGGGTGGTGTGAGATCAGTAAACTGAAGCTGGACACAAACTTGTGAGGCCCTGATTAGATTCCCTCTCTGGGAATGATCTAGTATCTGTGATTCAGGACAGAGCATTCTAAACTGTGGTGTCCCAATTATAGAATCCTTTCTTGAGACAAATGAGGTTGGTTTCTGTGTTGTCAAAAGTTAGGCAACAATTTATCTATATACCAGGTGTTTGTGAGATCATACTGCTTTAGGTTAACTCTTCTCAGAATCAATGCTTACTGCATGTAATCAGTATATGTGTTTTACTTTTAGTATCGTCTAATGTATGTTTTTAATAGTGGTATATCATTGTCTCACATTGCTTTGGGCACTGTTCTGGGATCTTTTAAGAGAAAATAATATAAAATAAATGGATGATTAGACATTACAATAACAATAAACATATTGGCTGAGCACACACACACACACACACACACACACACACACACACCCAGAGCAACCTGGAAGGAGAGGCTTGGAGCAACATCATTAAAAGGGGACTCGTCCACTGCTTATAAACACACTCCTTGCCAGAACTGCAATCATAATGCTATAAAGTGAACTTTCCCTTAGAGCATAGTATTTTATTGAACAATAAAACATTTTATCGTGTAATAAATAAAACACAAGAATGCAGAGTGTGAATGCGCCTCTGGGAGTTCTGCATGAGTCACTCCCCAACTCTATGCCCACTTACTTAAGAATGGACCTCACTCAGCCCAAGATACCTGACGCCTGAAAAAATATACCTAGATTTTACTGAAAGGATTACACTATGCTCAAATGTATGTGTGCTGCCAGCTGCCTGCAATTACTGCAAGTTCAAATCTCACCAGGCTCAAGGTTGACTCAGCCTTCTATCCTTCCAAGGTAGCTAAAATGAGGACCCGGATTGTGGGGGCAATAAACTAACTTTGTATAAAAAAGAACACCGCTTAGGGGGGCCGAATGCCCTACTAAGTAGGTATATACACAAATATGAAGGCTATTGCTTAACGCATTGGAAGCCGCCCTGAGTCTCCGGAGAAGGGCAATATATAAAATAAATAAATAAATAAATAAATAAATAAATAAATAAATAAATAAATAGGTAGGTAGGTAGGTAGAGCAAAACAATATAAACAAGGATGTGTTTATTTGCTTCTAAATACTAGCCCTCTCTTGTTTCTGAAGACCAAGGTTGTACCCAGCAAAGCCTTCATCAAGATGATGAAAATGTATTGTGACATCATAATGCAAACTCTGCCCCTTGTATAAATTCTAATGCAAATACGGAAGGGTGGAATTTGCATTTGCAATGTCACAATGTGCAATATGTCATTTGTCCTCCTTTCTCCCCATAAGAAACTCACACTTCAGTGGTATTGTTATTTAGAGTAAGAGATGGGGAAAATGCTTTTTAGACTGCTATCTAGTCAAAGGATTAAAGAGCCTGATCCTCCATTATTCTAACACTGCAGCATCATTCAACTGTTGGAAAACTTTGCAAGGGAAAACACACTTAAAAAAAAAAAAAGAACAAAGAGCAATTGGACCTTGGTGCTTGGTATATATGTTGGCTTTAAAGTTTTTGTCAGAGTACCATTGATTTATACGTGTTTATCTTTCAAAATATTATTCTGGCTTGCAAGATAGCAACACTACACATTAGGAAACTCCTAATGATTTAAAAAAAAGTCTAAGAAAGAAGAAGAGAAAGGAAAGAAGAAGGAACGTTTAGGTATCTCAGAAGATTTCTTATCAGCACACAACATAGCTCTCTAATGGTTCAGTACTTCAGAGGGTCATCAGAGATCACTTATCATATAAATCAAATAAGTGGCAGACTATAAGAGTGCAGGCCTATAGCAATTTTATGTCTTTACTCACAGGCATCAAATCTATCTTTTGGACAGACTACAGAGAAAAGATAATGTGCTAAACCCATTTAAACTATCCACAAAACTCAAATCAAGAGATCACCTAATCTGAAGATGCCACAATGACCCTTGATTAAATGCCAATTTGTGGAAGAAATAGCTGGCTTTAAACTTTTACAGAGCTGACTGACCTAAACTCTTGTTTACCCAGAAAGTGTTTCTGCTTTGAGGAAAGGTTTCTCACACATATCCTGAAATACACTGAATAAAATTGATATACCTTAAGCCATATTGGTCAGAGTCGGGTTGAATATTTATGATCTGGTTACTGCAGAGGAAAACACTTTAACAAAATGCTGAGACTATAGCAGTGGCTTATTGGTGTGAGGGCATTCCCATTCTCACCATGCAAAGGGACTTGGGGATGCCCTCCTGATTGTAGCAACTAAGCTTAGGAGATCAGTCTTACAGGTCTTTCTTATCTAATAACTGCCTTGAGTCCCAGTGGGGTGACAACTCAGGAAGATGACCCTTCTCATGTGGCTTTTTTATTTTATACACATAGCCTTTGATTTACAACCACAATTGGGCCTGGGACCTCAGTCCTAAGTGAGGTGATTGTTAAGTGAATCACATCCAATTTTATCACCTCTTTCTGTGGTTGTTAAGTGAATCCCCATAGTCATTGTATGAATCCCATGGTTATTAAGTGAATCCAGCTTCTCCCATTAACTTTGCTTTGTTGGAAGCTGGCTGCAAAGGTTTCAAATGGTAACCATGTGCTGCATCCACTGTAAATATATGCCAGTTGCCAAGTGCCTGAATTTTGACATGACTCTGCAATCAGGCACTGTAATAGTCATAAGTACGAAGATCAGTTGCAAGTCGCTTTTTTTGAGTCCCATCGGAACTTCAAACAGCTGCTAAATAAATGGTTGAAAGTTGAGAACTAACCGCATGCTTAACATTGAAACAATAATTATGCAATGAGTTACATTTTTGTGTTCTCGGCATGACTCTTCTTATAGACAACTTTCATGGCTGAGGAATTATCACAGAAAACGGGATCAGTGTTGAAGTACAATTAGAGACAAACTGATTGTCCTTCCTTCCTTCCTTCCTTCCTTCCTTCCTTCCTTCCTTCCTTCCTTCCTTCCTTCCTTCCTTCCTCCCTCCCTCCCTCCCTCCCTCCCTCCCTCTTCCCCTTCCTCTCACACCTGGGGAAAAATAATAGAGGGGAAACTGCCACAATGGAAAGCAATCTCTCTGTGTAAGTGTGGGGTTTTTAATTAGAAAAATGAACTGTGGATAATGGATTTGCACCCTTCCTCTCTCCACTGTGCTCCAGAGTAATTTTCAGTGCCTGTCCCCACCTAATCATTTCAATTAAAACAGCAATCCTTGGGAGACGGATTCCATCATAGGAAACATAATATTGCTTTGTGCAAATGGAAATAGTTGGTGCTCAAAGCAGGATATTTAATGTTCACCATCTCCATGACTGAGAATTTCATTATGTTCAATACAGTGCAAGAGGGTCTTCTAATCTTTCAGCAAAAATTTTCAGATTTCTGTCTTGATGTTCTGTAGACATATTTTTTTTACTAGAAATATGAGCCGAGGTGGCACAGTTGTTAGAGTGCTGTACTGCAGCTACTTCAGCTGACTGCTACTTCAGCAGATCAGCAGATCAAATCTCACCGGTTCAAGGTTGACTTAGCCTTCCATCCTTCTGAGGTGGGTAAAATGAGGACCCAGATTGTCAGGGGCAATATGCTATTTAGTATATTGTCGATTGTTGTAAGCCGCCCAGAGTCCTCGGAGAGTGGGCGGCATAGAAATATGATTAATTAAAAATAAATAAATAAATGATAAAGTGCTAGGTTTCTAAAGAGTTGTGTGAAGACTCTTTAAAATTGAGTTACTTTTCTGGTTTCAACTGATTGTATCCCACACATGCCCACTGGTTTAATAACTATAATAAGGAAAGCAAAAGCTCAGCTGGGGGCAAATGGGATTGGCTTTTCAGAAAGAAAATGGGGTTGACACAAATCAGATGTCCATTTTACATTGTTTTCACTAGTGCAAAGCTATCATTAGACACAATGCTTGAATAGACATCTCTGTCGAAACAAGACACCTAGCTTCATGGGCAAAGCAATCATTTCCAAATGGATTCAGGTGTTTTAATTAACAATGGATGCCTAGAAAGACATGTTATCTTTGATTGGATACACTAGAGCATTTTGTATCCACAGGTCTTCCCCCATTTTCAACCATTCCCCCATGGTTGAAAATAACACTCTGCTGGGTTGAATGGAGCTACCTCCCAGATGATGTCTGCTCTCTTTAGTATCAGGATTGTGCCTCTCACTACTAAGCATTGGGAAATTCAAGAAAACATAAGTGTCAGGCTGGTTCTCCTGTCCTGCTTTCCTTTGGACCTATCTAGAAATGATGAAATCTAGATATCCGAGCATGAGACTGTAGGCAGCTTTATTGTTATAAATCACTTTAGTATTGCAACTGCTGCTTGTCCTTTGGCTGAAATTTTAATAATAAAGGTAAGTAAATAAATAAATAAATAAATAAATATCTTTTTTTAAAAAACCATTGATAGCAAGAAGCTTCAGAGGTTTACTATCTGCTTATTTACAAATGCAAAATATATTACATTTGATTACAGCACAGCAGTGACTCTAGGTTACTCACAACAAAACAAAAGTTTAGAATGTGTGTTTATAATGATCTTTAGTTACTGATTTCGATAGGTATGAGTGTGATTAAGTGTTTGTGTGTGCGCTTCCTTAACAAATCCAGTGGATTTCTGGAATCAGGTCACTGGGAAGTAGTTACCCAAGAGAGTTTCTGCTGCCTTCCAGAATGTGGAGGTGCCAAATTTGACCTATAAAACTCAAAATGATTGAGACCATGGTGTTATCTTTCTCTCTGATTTTTACAATCTGCCCAGGGCAATCATTTGGCATTGTCCTCTGTGACTCAGAAATGGATCGTGAGACTTTGCACTTAATTAGTTGTTCACTAGCTGGGAAATGCCCTTTTCTGATAATCTCCCAAAGGAAAACTTTGGAAGCAGGAAAGTGGGAAACGGAGTTGGGTGGAGTAGAATAACTTTGCAGGGAGAGGGAATAGTGTTTAGCTTTCTGGTTCACCTTCTGAATAACAGTATTTCAAATTGCACCATTTTATTGTTGGCACAAGAAATACATGACACTCAAAATGAAGATGCGCACTGCACTAGGGAGGCCAGCAGAAGAACAATTAGTCAACAGCTCACACCAGGAATTATTTTAAGGGCTAAGTGATTTGCAAGAAATTTGAGGGGTTTTTCCTTTATATACAAGCAAATATAAACAACTCAATGACAACATTAAAAAAGAATGTATTTCAAGTTGCACTATTTTCAGGGGGATGATGGTGGAGCGTAGCTCACTTCTTGGCACAAATGGAGCCTACTGGCCGTGCTCTACTGCTGAAAATCATTTTCTCCCTCCACTCTTGATTATTTGCTTTTAGAAATAAACTTGTCTTCCCCTAACAAGCTTGTGTTCGGAGGAATTGCTGAACATATCTTACACTTGAAAAAAAAAACATTAATGCCTATTTTATCTGTATGATGCTGATTCATATGACATGGTAAACTACTCTTCGGGTCCTTATCTAACTCCCAGCTATTAACTGCATATGTTAATATCTTGTTTAATTTATGGATTGTTGAAGAAAGCAGATTTGAAGTTAGTTGTGGAATCACCTTTCCCCTGGGGTTTCTGTCTGCCCCATCAGGCCTGACAGACTGGGCAAGCTCCAGGTATCATCAATAAAGCATGGTCATTTAGCAGATCCGCAGAAATATGCCTTCTCTATTCTGGCATTGCCCATTCAAGGCAGGATATTTATCTGGGAGCTCTGTTATGGGTAGGTGTGTCCAATTGTGTTTTTATTGAGCCTTGATGCAGTTTTAGTTGTTTTTTGTTTTAATGTAATCCTCTGTTTTTGTTGTTTGCTGCCCAGAGTTTCTTGGATAGCCGTATAAATTAGATTAATAAAATAAACAGTATAAATAAATAAAATTATTGGATCCCTTCTCCAAAAATGGGATTGTGCACTCCCTCCTGTTTAAAATGCCAGAATATATACTGCAAATTCCACACTGTTTCTTTCAAAAATATTAGCTAGCTAGCTAGTTTGTGGAACTTATTAGAGTATGCAAACATTGTAGCTGGGTTTGATATGGGTATGATTCAAGATTGTGGGATCTCCTTGATTTTTTTTACTTGAAACCAGATGCAAAACAGTGACTGTAATGTGAAAGATAGAGCCAGGTACAAAATAGACGGATGAGAGACAACAGGTCAGAGTTAGATGCAAAATGGTGGAAGAATAGGGGAGTTACTTAAGTGTGATAGGAAGTATAGAAATGTGGATGAATGAATGAAAAAAGATATAGACAAGGCAAAAGTCTCCCCATGCACCATAAGCTTTGGTGAACTACATATGTAGTACAAATAATTTTCTGTATGTAAATTATTCTAATTCTAAGGTTCCGATCAATTTATTAAATGGAAGGAAATCTTGGTGTGTGTCTTTTTTAAAATAACTGTGTGCCAAAAACATGCTTACCAAAATTGGCTTATCTTTTCATAGTGATTTACTCATGTCTGTACCCTCTGCTACCATCTCGTGTGTCCCTAAATCCCACTGTTAGTAAACATTTCAGATAGCTGCAATATCTCAAATCAAGCAAGCAAATGCGCACAGTTCCCTACCTATAGAAATTATGTGGCTATATTCAGACACACACAAATCTAGCTCCATCTCAGGAGAGACGTCCTCCAACCGAATTATGATTCCAGACAAGTAATTAACTAATTCATATTGCAGAGTTGTGATCTGGCAAACCACAGGGCAAATGCTGCCAACCCAAATAAACAGTACTTAGGCTCCTGTTCTTTCAGGATGCCACTCATCCAATTTGTTACTGACATATACACGTTTGAAGCCAACTGCTATAATCAAAATCAACATGTTCTGTTAGCACTGCAGCATCCGAATATAAGGGCACATAGCAGACCAAAAGTGACAGACGATGAAATGGAAAATAGATTGCAACAGGAGGCATATCCTGTCTGGATGACAAAACGGGGAACATGCCAGTTGGCGGCTTGAGCCAATCTGCTTAAGAATCTAAATGAACCTTTCAGCCATTTAAATCATACTATTCACGTCTTCTTGCTTGTGAATAGCTAACCAGGAGGTAGCATCTTGCTACTGACCAGCAGGCATTCACTAGAAAACAAACACTAGCATTTCATGGATGAAATAACACATAATCCACTGGATGTGAGTACTCTATCCGAACACAAATTAACCAAATGAGAACCTACGACTCAGCATATCTTGTGTGGCACATATCAAATATTTGTTGGTACATGGGGATTCTTTCACTTATTTATACTTTCGCCAAGCTTTTCTAGCTGTATAAAAAGGGATTCATCTATTATGTTTTATTAACAGATCTTTATTTGCGAGAACTGCCTCTCTCCTCAGTACTGGATGCAATGGCTTAGTCAATGAAATTTATGTAAAACTAATTTTTCCTGATAAGATTCATTTACATTCTCTTCCAGAGAAAGTATTTCTGTGATAATCTAATATTATGCAAAATAGGAATTCAGAATTGTTCATAGTAATTTTGGTTTCTGAGTGGCTTACTAAACTTCTTAAGCCATGTTTTCTTCTATTTCTCTTCATTAGCTTCAAATAATTAGGTCAGGCCAGAACAATAAAATTGATCATATGATCAGGCCTAGAGGAATGGAAAATGCATTAGGGACATTTTGAATTATGCTTTCAAAAATGCTGAATGCTTAAGTTATATTTAGTAATTATTGTATCCCACCTTTGATTAAATGATAAGCAAAAGTTTC